>CM031242.1:185138681-186455527 GCA_018340775.1 Taxus wallichiana var. yunnanensis | reverse complement strand
CTAAGAATGCTCCTCCAAATGAAATTGAAGCCATCTATCCTGCCATTGATGTACTTGATCCCTGACTTACTCCTACTCTCCTACTTCCCAAGTTAGTTTGTTGGTTACTTGTCATACTAGATATTGAAAAACCAAGCGCAAGGGCTAGGTCACCAGGTGGATTAAGATGCACACCGTGGTCTAGGTAGTCTATGCTAGCTCACTTCTATATGAGGCCAAGGGGGGATCTCTAACATGATTTCCAAGATGGGGGAGTTCATGATGCTCTGGCTCTACATCTTCTATGTGAGCTATAAATCCTTCATGAGCCATCTCTCTCCTCCACGCCATACTTTCTGCAACGGAACACTGATTCTCTATCTCCCTCTCATATGCCTCATTATACTTAAGCCACCTTTCCTCTCTCTGTATCTTTTCTGCTAGGTCTGCCATCTTAAACCAAACCTGTTCCTACCCTTGCACATGGTGAAGTTTAGTTAGCCATTGGTTTACTCTCTAGGTTCAAAGTTACCATTAAGATCTTGATCGCTAGTGGAATACCTTGCAAATATGTTCCTCTTGGATACCGTAAAACTGGAATTCAATTACCTCTCGGCAAGAGTATGTCAAAATTGAATATTCTAGAATATAACTATTTAGAACACCACAAAACCACATATCCACTACGCGAGTCTAGATCAGATCAACATCATAGAAGGCCTGAAATTATTCCTTTGTCCAAATAAGTGTGCGATACCTCTAATTCCACTTATATGCATAAGCAATAAGGCCCTCATATAGTTCTACTTTGGAAAGATAGCAAAAATCTCTCATATAAGTTGTCATACAAATTTCTTTCTACCCAAGTGTGTGCATTAAACTCGGATGCACCTTTGCTTTGAACAGTCATACATATTCTTCCTCCAATTTGTGTATCCACTCCTCAATACTTGCTAGAGTTAACCGGTACATTTTCATTACAAACCATCCCGAAAACAAGCTGAAAAAGAGGTCTCGGAAATGAAACCAATGATTCAACCTAGAATTTACCAGATAACACCCTAGTTGCATTGACACATCACTCATCCTTGACTAAGCACTCACTTAAAGCACGCAAAGGTACCAGGTCCCTCTTTAGGGTTCGTTGTAGTAGGATGTTAACATGATGAAGGGAGAGACATATAGATTCATAACTAATCCAGCATTCTACAATGCATGCTACCCTCAGATCTATGAAAGAACAAACTTAAACCATAATCATGATTGAATTAATAACATGCACTACTCAACTTCACATAGAATGACAGTTAGATTCAACCAATATCTTCCATCTATTAATAAATATAGATGCTCCTTATAGTATTGTCAATCTATGCCAATGCACGTATGGATCTAATACAGTAATTCAGACATATGCGTATACACACACTCTGTATATTCTTTGTTACACATACATCCTCACACATTCATACATCATATATATATATATATATATATATATATATAGGGTGGGGACTTACCCTTCACCACTTATCTATTCCATAAATAGGTCGCATGCTATTGATAACCACACACCATTTACAAGTATAGCCACACATGCAAGTGTGCTATATATAGTCCTCTTGTAGTTAACTGAAGTGTCAATTCTATTCTCAGCTTGTCTCCATGCAAAAATTCTTTGATCTACTTCTCCAAAGATAGACAATGCATGGTGCGCATGTCCATGCATCATTGGTGTGTTCCACACCCACCTTCTAAAAATAGGTCTTCATGCTCAAAATCAGCTAAGTCCTGAAAGCTGAACTTGCCTTCTACACGCGGGTCCTTCCTGTCCTTCCGCGCCCTTGGTTCCGGGCCTTCTATCCCACGTGGAATCCTTATGTGATCTTTGACAAGTATTCTTTGATCAAAGTGACATTTTGAGGAATGACCCATGTCTATAACTCACTTTTTGTAGTCACTCTTGTTTGCATAGTTATTTTCTACATTATATTCTATTACATGCTACCTCTTATTCAATAACACTAACTTCTAGCCTACATTGTTTTCATTTGAGTTGGTTTGTACCATGCACATTCCTTGCCCCTGTGTAGGTATCCACTCTCGGATATACATATTAGTTTCAGGTCCTCTCCTTTAGGTAGGTCGCATTCTCCTAAATTCATTATATGCACACCAAACGAGGGGGGCATCTATTGGGTGAAAAAAATAACCCTTATAAAAACTTAGAGTTCCAAGACAAATAAAAAAATACAAAATTGACATAGGCACACGGTTATAGAGTGGTCTAGAATTAGACCTAAATCATAGATACAAAGAAGACACTAGCTCCCAGTATCAGACAGTAGCAATGGGCGCTTGTGTCCCCCTTAGGTACTTGTGTCATGGGGAAAAAATCAGAAAATATCTTAGTTCAACGCAGTTTCCATCAATTTATAGTATAGTTCTCGATATCAAGGACTTTCCTTTAGTCACAAAATGTATTCTATCAATTACCAAAGGTTAAAATCGGTTAAAAATTAGGGATGTGCCATTTGTAGTGAAACTTATTTAAAATTGTCATGGAAGGAGAGAAAAATATAAATCTCTCCCCAACACTCTTCTCTTGGTGTGAGATCACCCTGTAGACACAAATCACGTACTCGGGTAAATTTCTAAGTCCTAAAATCATACTTGCATTCATATGATTCATAAGCAAGAAAACTAGTAATTGACAACTATCTTTGGCCTCTTTGATTTTTTTTTGTCTTCTTTCTAGTCTTATACACCCTACAACATAGTTAGGACTTTATTGATTTATCTTTTATGAATTTGAACACCAACGCCTTGACCAAGACGCCAACGCTCAAATGCCCTTATCCCCTCTCGGGTGCCCCCCGACTTCTTTCCACCTTACTCACCCTTTTTGGTCTTCTTTAATCTTGTGGGCATCTTATTTTCTTATGGGTTAGCCTTCTGATTGTTAATTATGAAATTAAACCAAGGGAATCATATAAATACAAAGCTATGTAACAAAAATAAGGGACCAAGCTCTAAACATCTATTATCATCATCTAAGCTTGCATATAAAGGCATCTAAGAGCATCAAAGACATCCATCTAGCACCTATTCAAGGGATAATGGAATGCATTTTCTATACACTACATAGGAAGGGGAAGCTCATTTTGTCGTCCACATATTTATCTACATTGCTACATCTAGCTACTTCTCACTATCAAGTGCACTTGCATAAGGGAATCCTAGGGCTTGATTCTATCAAACACTCACAAGAAAACCATGGAGTTAGAGATGTAGTGCAATGCTTGGTCATAAGTTCACTTAGTTGGGTGACTGCCAGGGTCATTCTGAGTCCCCACATTACATATTTCTTTTTTGGATTTGATGTGGTATTAGGGGTTTTGCAGAAAGTAGTCTTTATTTTGTAGGTTACAAATACACTAGCCAATCATATTGGACATACAAGAGACAAAAAATGACTACCATTGACACTTGTGTGACATAAGAAAAATTAGATTTTGACCACTTACATAGTCACGGGTTCCCGAAGCGGACTCGGCACCCAAGCTCCCCTAACCCAATCAAGGCACCATAGCCTAGCCATGTCTGATAGTTTTAGAATTTGTCCTAAGTGATTGTGACACTGCTATCTTCATGTTCATTAGTTATCTAGTCCAAATCGGTTCTAGGGAAAACCAAAAATCGGGTAAGTACTTCACTCTCTCTCTTACACTAAAGGTTTCAAATTTTACTCGCTTATTGCTTGTGTCGTATTTGTGTTATAAAATTTTGCAAACATGGAAAAATTTGACAACATGGATTAATTTGACCCTAGGTCTAGAAAAATCCTTCATGAAACATTTGAGAACATTATAGGAAAATTTTTGTGTTGAAAGCACATCTTGGCATTACGGGAAAATTCGGGATCATTTCAGAGTGTTTTCCTATTTTGGGTCTTAGAAGTTAATGAGTTTTCCCCTGTAGTGTGGAAGTTAGCCTCTACGGGCCCACTTTCTACCAAGGAGTGTGAGAAATTTATTAAAATTGAGAAATCATGTTTTAAAGGTCCTATTGTGTTTCTATTACCACTTCAATTCCAATAATGCATAATGAAGTTTACAAATCGAGCAAGGTCGATTCAACACCCAAATGGGGACATTAAGCTTAAAACATCCCACTAAGAATCTTGGCGAGCTGATATAGTGTAAAAGGGATTGAGCTTGGTTGTAAATCGTGCAAGTTAAGAAGAATATAAACTAAGTTGAGGTGAGTTATTTAGTAGAGAAGTCATTTAGCTCGGTGTCATGGGTTGGATGGATTCACTAAACAAAGATGTGAAGCAGGAACTCAGATTTAGCATGAGGGTAGAATAGCTTGATTTCAAGATAAAGAGTGAAGCATCGATGAAGGTACTCATGCAGTTAGGCGGATGAGACCCGATGTACTCATGGAAACTACAAGCTCAAATGACGGGACATGATAGGAGCTCGTGTGGCCAAGGCATGTTTGAGGCTATAGATACTAAGTTGACTGAAAGCTAAGGTTGAGCTACTGAGTGAGCTTAGATTGTATTCAAGTGAAGATACTAAACCATGAGCTGGATCCAAAAATTTGAAGCTCAAAACCAACTCGCTCGGTGGTTGCATTATGAAGTCACCTTTCTCATGGTATAGGTGAGTGGATTCAATATAGGCAAGGCGTGATGGGAGTTTACTAGAGCTTGATGAAAAAATCATCACAATAAGGTGAGGCTTAGGTTCAGAGTTCACTTGACCGAGCTAAGCCGAGTTGAGAGTCAACGAGATCGAGAAGCTTGGATGGGTCATCAAAAGTAAGTAAGTCTTTGGAAATGTGTAACTTGACTCGGTTGGAGTTAAGAAGAGCAAGGTGGGTAAGATCAAGCTATAAGGTTATCATGGAGGATAATCTAGGTGGAGTTCTAAGCATAAAAATAGGTGAGTAAGTTTGAGGTCTTGACTCTAAATGCAAGTATAAGTTTTCAAAGACAAGGCACATTGGTAATAAGTTTAGGATCAAGCTCAACACCGAGTTGGAGCCGAGTCATTATATGATTTGAAGGGGCTTGAGTTTGGAAGGCCCGTGAACTTAGTTCAGCCAAGTCGAGATTAGGCGAGGCCGGGGTATGTTCAGGGAAGTTTTAGCCCATTTCCAGCCAAGTGGGCGGAAAGGATGCATAAACCCCCTTGCTAAGGTATGAATAGAGGAATTCGGGAACCCATTGCCATGTGGAAATGTTGAGATGGAAAACCAACGAAAAATTATACACGTAGGAGAATTTCATTCGATTGCTAGGATCGGGACTTTGAAAGTGGTAGACTAAGTTTATAATTCCATGCTTAGAGCATTGACATGGGGAGTACGAGTATTTTTCCAAATCATTAGATGATATCTTGGGTGATTCATAGAATGACATAAAGCTTAGTAAGAATGTGCTCGTGAAGATAACCGGGGCTGAGTTGATAGGTAAGTTGGTGTAATAAGACGAGTCACAACATGGGAAGTTGTTTGTGTGCTAGACTAAGGGGAAGAGCCTCGATCTTTTGGCTAAGGAATTGAGAGACATGGTCAAGGAATCGAGCTCTCAATGCTTTGAAATATGAAAAATTTGGAGGTTAGAATATGGGATCTGTAACACCCTCGAACTGTTGTTACTTCCTCCTGAGCATACAAGTGTTGATATGTGATTTCTTTGTAAAAAGGATGTGTTCCTTTGATTGAGAAGTCATGCTTGATATGTACTGTATCTTCTTTGCAGATCTTTGACTGAGTCGGAATATGATTGGACTCTTTTATTTATTTCATTTTGCATCTGAGTTTAATCTGACCTCGGAATGAATTATGGAGTTATCCATCTATAAGACCTAGCCTTGGATCAGTGGAATTGATCCAAGTGGTGCTTTAAGTTTATTCGTGATGAATTAAAATTACAGACCTTAAGCAGGTTGCAAGGTCTGGATGCATTGAATAAGCTAGTCCGGAGTATAACTCAGGCTGATCATGTTAAATGAATTGGTTCCCGATATCGTAATATATCTGGAAGGTCTTGATTTCAGACCAGGTAATAATTCTGTTACATATAATTCTGTAGCCTAATGGCAGTACAGGAGTGAACCCTGTTCGAGAATGTATGTTGTAGGTTCTTTTTCTGAGCATATGAAATGTTAGACCTAACTGGAATTATTAATGTTAGTAACCTAAAACTAAACTTAACCTAGGGGTTAGATTAGTGTTAATCTAACCTAGACCTAGGCTAAGAGCTAATGCTCTAAGTTAGTATCTATGTTCTAAGAGGTTAGCCTAGGTGTTATCCTAAATCCTAACCTAAGTTACTAACCTAACTATTGAGCAAGGATTAAAGGGGACCTATGGAGGGGTGCGAACCATGGGCGGCAGTTTCTATGTTATTAAATGCGTGGATAAGCATGAGGGACAGGTAATTTGGTGGAGGTTTTAAAACGGCTAACATGAGCCGATGTGGCAGGTCACCAAAGTTGGAAATGGTCTTTAATGTGCTTTTGTCTATCGCCAACTATGGCGGTCGGTGGCAGTGGAGATTGAGTGGGAAATTGGGAGTAAATGCAATTAATGAACTCGGTAGTCGAGCTCGGATTTCGCGAGAAGGCATGCAAAATGGAAAGTTAATGGTTTGTTTAGTTTTGCATGCGCTCCGGTTTTCCTTCTGTCTATTCACTGGTTATTCGCACCAGTCTTCTTGGTGTTGCATGGCAAGTATGAGCGTAACTAGCTCTTTCCTCTGGCAAGGAAAATTTATAAGTCATGAAAATAGCAAATTTTTGTTGGTGGCTCTAACTTGGAAAAGAAGGAGAAGGTTTGAGCTCTTTCAGTGGTCTGCTTCAGAATTTTGAGCAAATATCCAGGCATGTTAGGCCCTAACCTTTAAAAATCTTGCTCTCTTTCAAATGATTTCATTAGAACAACTCTGTTCAGATGATTTTTGGAATTGGTTGGTTTCTATGGTAGTCTTGTGTGATTTTTGGCACTGTACCTTCATGCTGGTTCGGTTTTTCAATTTAACCCTTGATGGGTGTTTATTGTATTTCGAACTGTTGCTATATTTCTTTGTGTTTTGTATTCCGGCTTTAATTTACGTAATATATGCAAGAATGTATGCTAGGCCTGCTCTGTGAGAACCCATGAATTGTTCTCGTGATGGGTACAGGCTACTGTGGTGCTTGTTGTTGATACTTGTCGGAGGGGATACTGATGGACATTTGTTTGATTGTTCAGTTTTATTGAACTTTTTGTAAGCTCTGTCGTGGTTATTATTGGTGGTGGTTATTGATTCTTGTTGGGTTTCGTTTTGTCATTTAAAGTTATTTGTGAATAAATAACTTGCTTGTGTAACTGTATCTCATTGCGATCCGGTTGAAGTTGTTTTTCCTTTGCGTTGTGGTTATGGGATTCAACCCGTTGATGTATGCAATATGGATATATGTATTTATTGTATTTGAAACGACTCTGTAGAGTCCATTGAATGATTCATATATTTTGGGACCACTGTGGAAGCTATATATATTTGAATTTTGGTAATTTGATTTGTCTGAGTCTTGAAGGAGTAACAGGTAATGCGACTTCTGTTATTTTGTAACGAATACCTTCGTTTTACAAGGAATTTGTGGTTCAGACTCAGTTGGGTACTTATTATGTTTCCACTCTATATAAGCTTGGAGCGAATATTGTTATAAGGGTTCAGTCGGATTCCTTGTTTTGAAATCAGTATTTAGATTTGCTTATACCTGATTGTGAATTTCGACCATTGTTGGCATGGTTGGAATCTTTAACTTGTATTTATCTTGTATATCGTTTTCTGTAGAAGCTTTATCGTGAATACTGTTATACGGATTTAGTTTTAAATCTTTGATAAGTAATCAGTGTCACTGCTTCTGTATAAGCCTGATTATGAACATGTAATGTTTTTGGCTTTGTTGGACTTCTTTAAATAGCTTGACATCATGTAATTTGGCTTTTTATTTAGTGGGTCGTGGATACCATACTTTCAACCCTGGATGCATCCAGAAGTGACTACGATATGCTATGTTTCCTTTCTGATTAAATTCCAGTTAGATATGGCTGTGCATGTTGCGGGGATTTCGTTTAAAAATCTCTCTGCATAGTCATAGGGAAACGTCATTGCTTTAATGATTATTGAGTCTCTTGTTAACTGCGATAAAAGAGAAGATCTTTTGATTTCAACTTTGGATCTAAAAGCCTTACAGTGTTTAGTAAGGACTAGAATGGGCTGTAGGTTGATGTATGGGATTGTTGGCGTGTTACGTCTTCTGTTGCATGACTATCCTGCCTTGAGCTAGACTGAACTAAAAGCCATCGACTGCACCTCGACAGGCAATGTGGTGAATCCCTTCTTGTTTTCCGCTTCATGTGGAGGGTCTTGTGGAAGGTCTTGTGGAGTTTTTCTGGTAGAGGGTCATCACTGTTTAGCGTGAGAGCTACTGTACTGCTGGATAACTACAGTAGTTTGTTATATTTGATCTTTACAAATCTGTAGTGCTTTTGATGGTCTCGTCTGATTTATTTGCATGTGTTTAAGGTGAATGCCTTGCTCTTGGAAAGATGGTACAGTCATGAGCTAGTTCTGAAGGAAATATGTATAATTCGTTTATTTCTCTTCTGTTATTAAGTATATGTTGATATAATTGTTTATCTAACTTTTGGAATTGTTCTATCATGCTGATGGAATCATGAAAGGTTATTTATTTATTGTGTTGAATATATATAATCCGTCTGATGTTTGTCCTTGGGATTCAGATGGGTAGTTGGGTTGATGCATTTGTCTTCTTGGTCACTAACGTTTTGATGAAGTAATTGAAAAGTATCTGAGACTATTTAGTGACTATAATTTGAGCTATGCGTTTATAGTCATGTTGTTTTACAAAAGCGTAGTCGAAATATGTTTACTTGTTTAGTAATATGATCTCATTTAAACAGGGTGTTTAATGAAAACAATTGATGGATTGCAATTGTTTTAAGAGTTAGTGCTTATCATGCTCAGTTCATCGAACTGACCCATGTTGACAATTTTTGCAGATGGATGCCGTAAGTGGTAAAGGCACGCAGATCTGATAGGATGATCAGATTGTTTAGATTTGATTTAATGTAGAATTACAGCTTGATTTTCTAAATGTACTATATGTGGAAAGATGTTCCTTTTGCCGTTGAGTAATGTATGAAGTATGCTGAATGCATAAAATGTATTTGTATAGTTCTGAAAGGAATGGAAATAAGTATTTGCTACTTATGTGCGTTGTATTCTTATTTTGATAGTTTGACTTTCTTCGGTTTATATACCGGAGGGGCATTGTTATCATTGTATAATTTGGAGACTTTTGTGATTGTCAATGTAAGTTTGCAAGAATATGAGACTGAATTCTTATGATTGTTTAGCAGTTCTAGTATGTGTTATCTGAAGCTAAAATTTGAAATTTAGATCACTGTCTTTTTGAAAGATAGGGATAAAATAAACCTAAGCAGAACGCTAAACAAGCTGAATTAAATTATTAATCCCTAGTCTTGATTATGCCAGGACAACATTTAATTGGATTCTTAATCGTTATATCTTGATACTAGTAAGTACGATATAAATTCAGTAATGAGAACTGAAATAAACCAAAAGGGGTTCTGTTGGCAATCTCGTGTGAAGATTATGAGTTATTGTCCAATTTCGTTGATTTAGAATTATGTATATTCTATGAACTCCTTGATGAGACCTTGGTCTTAATAACTTCTCTATGTAGTGAGCTTTATTGAGAAAGGTCATTCTATGATGAGGATTCCAGGGATCGGGAAAGACTAACCTTAGGGGAACGTCTTTTAATATAATTTAACTCAATGTGCGTAACGCTTAATAGTAAGTAGATCCTTTCGAGGTGGATTTAAAGGTTGACGGCACAAGTCAACTGCAGGGCTGTACCTTCGAGAAGATTAGGATCTTCTCGAAGATACAACAATGCAGGTGACTTATGACGACACCCTTTGCATTGATCGTGAAGATTTACACCTTTAACTCGAACAAGTTACTCTGGGGCCGATTAGGAATGTGGTTACATTATAAGGCTGCCTAGGAGACTCGGGGTATCTTGACACACTGGTTTAACTAGGGTTGACCCAGTATGTCATCTTATCCCTAGTCCTCGAGTGCATCCATATAACGTTGTCACCTTACTAATCCGTTTCCGAGTGATTAACCTTGGGATAGGAGGGACTGACAGAAGTCGGTATAAGACATTCTACATAACATAAGAATGGGGTGAAGGACGTATTCCAGATTGACGAGTATGCCGTTAAGGAATACGAGACATAAGCAGTATGTTTCAAATCTTTGGCCAAAGTATCGCAATTCGCTTGATTGCGTTGTCCCGAAAGTCACCTGGTCTAAGGGATGAGATTTCGATGAATAATGGTAACAGTTATTTAGTTAGGTTCCTTGGACAGAGCATTCTGAATCCCAGAATAGGGAAGAGAACCACAAGAGTGATGTGTGAAATAAAAATGCTAACTCTTATTACTCATGAATAGATCGGTAGATTACCGAGTCATGGAATGAATAGATCGGAGGTACTCCAAGTCATTACAGCTGCATATGGTTATCTGTTATTAAGAATGGTTATTTGATTTGTGAGTTCTAAATTATGTATTTAGAACCAGGAAGCATTTATCAAAAAAAAAAAAATTGACTTGTTCTAATGTGTAAAATGAGGATGTTACGGGATCTTGATTCAAGGCTCCTCGGTAAAGCGTAAATAGATCCACTTAATTGGTTCAAACTCACGGTGCTTGCACTTAGAGATCAAACATGACCTAGAGAAGGATTTATGGGAAACGTAGAAGTTGAGAGCTCATGATATTGAGCTCGAGCTCTACCGATTCATTGATCTTGACATCATGAGAATTAGGTGAAGGCCACATCGTCAAGGGATCTCGGTCTAGAAATCTCCCGAAGATAGTATATTGATGGTCAAGCCATGAGGATGTGAACATGGGCTTGATGAGAAAAGCTTGACACCTTTGGATGTGAGCTTAGATATGACCAAGTCGGTTAACTTACATGGTGTAGCTCAGGTTTTATATCGAGCTCAAATATTATGAGTCATAAAGACAAAGGTCAAATTCAATAAGATTGGCTTCAATATAATACACAAATCTCAAACCCGACAAGAGTTGAAATAAATCAAAAGGCTCTAGGTTTCTATACGAGGACCAATGATATGAGACCAAGGCACTCAGCTAGAGGATCTTAAGACTGAGATCAGTTTGGCATTGGTTTTGGAGATGATCTCGATCATCCCAAGTTGAGTGTGAAGATGATTCGATGGGGCTTAGCGTTAAACTCTTCTCAGTGAGCTAGCAATACGTAGCTGAGTTGTTGTGAGCAAAAAGAAAATATAGCTCAGCAAATATCTAAAGAAAGCTCGGTGAGTGATAGATCAACATTTCCATTGAGCTCGATTCGAGCTCACAAAGCCAAACCAAGAAGGAAAAATTCCAAGCTATGGGGAAAAGGCTCAAGTAATTCCACATGCTTGTGGAAGATTAGAGATTATGAGCCAATTTCCAAGTTGATACATGGGCGAGAATGGGAAATTGGTTATGATGGAAGCACTTCAAGATTGTAGAGCCAAGTTGCGAGTTATCACATGTGAAGGTGGGAGAGCATCTCGGATTTGGAATGTTGAACTTAGTCGGAGGCTTTTGGAATAGCTTGAACACGGTGGAAGCTAATGGAGCTTGGTAACCTCGGGTGAGTCATGGCTCGGTCAAGTGATATGTAGCTCGATGTAAAGGAAAAAGAGATCGGGTTAGTGAAAGCTCACTGAGGAGAGTGCCAAAGCCAAAAAAATGTGGGAGGAACTTGACATGCTAAGGTGAGCCCGTGTAAAGGATAGGAGCTCAATGCCAACTCAGTGAGTTGACTTGGTGGGCCAATCACCGAGTTGGTATTTTTTAACGTTTCTCATGAACCCCCTTCGGTGCAAACCAATCTTAAGGGGGCCCCACTTGAAGTTGTCATTAATTATTATTATTTAAAAAATAGTAATTAAATTTATATTTTTATTTAAATATTTTAATAATGATGTTTATTATTATTATTATTTAAATATTCCTTTAATTAAATAGGTGGATTAAGTCAACGAGCCATTAATGACACATGATGGAAGCTTCTCAAGTGGTTCAACCAACTTTGTAGTAAATGAACCATCATGTACCTTCAATTTAGGAAGGAATTTATTATTTCTCCTCTCTTTCTCATAGAATTCTTCTATAAATGTAAGTTGGAAGCTCATTCCAAGAGGTTGGATAGGTTAGACAGTTAGACAAGTGCATATTTTTAAAGAATCCTCCTTCTATAAGTTGTCCTTGTATGTTGAGGGAACTTTCAAGCCTCCTTTCAAGACTATAATGGAAACCATTTCCTCTTCTAAATGTAATGATGCATTGTGCACGTTGTTGAAGTAATAAAAGTGTGTGTTTTGTGACTAATCTTAGTCCTTTCATCCTTCTATACTTATTTGTGCCTTTCTCATGACACTTTGTGCAAGTTCAAGTTTCTATTACGAGGTTCTTGGAGTTCTGTGCTTATCAAGTGGTGGATTATTGCATGTAGTTGAGTTGTGGTGCTTATTCACCCTTCTCAAGTTCATCCTTCTTCATTGGAAGACTAATAGATTGTTTTTTCTGATTGAGTTTAACAAAGGGAACAAATACTTCCTAGTTTGTGGTATTCTTTTACCCTCTCTAAGTTGCAATAGGTAAAGTTGTCTTGTGGTGCACAACACCTGCTAAAATTAAACCTTCCCGAGTCTACAAACACCTTGGTGTATCACCATCCCTAGTATAGTTTCATTTCTTACAAATATCTCTCCCTAAAACCCATGAAAATGTTAGCATAGGTCTAGATAACCATTTTTATTGCACTAGGAGTAATACAACACTTAGTTTAGGAAGAGGAAGTTGGCCTTCTCCGGAGGTTCACCTCAAGCCCAAGTCCCATAACTTGAGGAGGTGATTACATGTTACCCAATCACACCGAACATCCTGTTCACATTCTGGCCATTCGGAGGGTTCGGTGATTTGGCGATAAAAATTGTATAGAGATGTTGTATTTCATTGTTTCTATCATTTACTTTATAATTAGGCTTTAACATTAAATTCTATTTTTGTTAAACCATGCCCAAAAATCTCTTTTGGCATGAGATCACTGAAAAACTCACTCTTGGCATGGGATCGCCCAAAAACCTCACCATCGTCAATAAGACATTCAAATCCAACAACATCTCAAAAGCACATCGGGACAATTTTCTATCTCATACTCTCTTACACATCATGTGCTTCCTTTACACAATTTTTACTTACTTATACATACATTACTCTAACTTTTCACATATGGAAATTTGACTACTTTCGGCTCTTATTTTACAACTCCATCCTTATAAGAAACAAGAAGCAACTCACATCAAGTAAGCACAAGCTCTAACAATACACTAGTACACATAAACTTCACCCCTAGGGTCTACCTCCTTCTCCCATGTTGAGCACATAAAAGATAAATCAAGTATTAAAGCACATAAGGATTGGGCGCACGGACACATGACATAGAAGGACACAGGCTGTGTAGTAGAACAACGCACACATATGACAAGTGTACACAAGACTTAGCCATTTTTACAGATTTGGGCTATTTTTGGAGATATAATCTGAGCACATGATGACGTGGAGACTTGTAGTTCACGCAAGACTATTTTGGGATGTGCATCATTATGAGCACCATGCAGAGTTTTGGTTTAATAATAGGATTTCTACTTAGAGTTAACTATAGGAAATCTATTATTAGAGCACTTGCATGCTTTTGTATTCTCTTGTAAAGGCGCATGGCTATTCTTAGCATGTAGTCTATTTTTGGAAGGTGCATAGGTAGTGAAGGGAAAGTCCCCACTCATATATATATTATTTTGCATGGTTTGAACAATCATGTTTATTGTAGATTTATATTGCAGATTTGTTAGTGCACATGACCATGGAAACTAAATCTTGATGTATGAAGCTTCTTTGTTTTGTAGTATTTAATATAATGGAACATATTGGCTAGATATTGGTGTTAGATGTAAATTAATATGGTTCTTTCATGGTAAATATTATTATGATCATTTTTTAGTCAATATTTCATATGGTATAGATCTAGATCTAGTTTATGCACCATGGACAATTTACTCTCTATTATAAATCTGGATAAAAACATTCTCAATCATGCTAACATTTTAGATAAATAACTCTAAAGAGGGACCTGGTGCCCTTGCATGCTTTGGGTGAGCGCTTAGTTTAGGTTGAGTGATGTGCCAACATACCTTGGGTTATTTGTAGTGAATTCTAGGCTACATCATTGGTTCCATTACCGAGACCTCTTTCTCAACTATTTTTCAGGATGTTGCGTGATGAAGACATACCAATTGACTTTGGCTAGTATTGAGGAGTGGTTAGTAGATTTGGAAGAAGAGTATGCTCACAGATTCAACATTGGAATTGATTTTAATGCACATGTGTGGGTTGAGTAGAACTCTGTATGATGCACTTTGTATGAGACGTTCTTTTCTAACTTTCCCATAGATCTGTATGAATGGATGGTTCCTTATGCATCAAAGAGGAATTGGAGGTTTCACATGCTTTTTGGACACAGGAAGAATTTAAGGCCTTGTATGATGAAGATCTAATTTGGACACGTTTTGTGGATGTTTGATTCCTTGGTGTTTTGAACAACTATATTCTTGAGTAAGCGATTCAACTTAATCTTTCGTGGAGGTTCTTTGAGTTTAAGTTTTATGCATGAGTCAAGAGGATTGTATTCATGTGATATCCCAATGTTGATCAAGATCATGATTGTGACCCTGGATTTGGAAAAGAAGTTGATGGCTAACTAAACCCCACCATTCATGGGGGCAGGATCAGGTTTGGTAAGGATGGTAGACCTAGAGAAAGAAAGAAAAAGGGAGGAAAGGCATCTTAAGTTTAATGAGGTGTGCAAGAGGGATCTAGAGAAGAAACGTGAAGTTGTAGAACATATGGCATTATGGAGAGAGATGGCTCGTGAAGGATTCAGAGCTCATGTAGAATACATGGAGCTAGAGCATATGGATCTCCCCCATTTGGGAAAGAATGGTAGGGAACCCTCTTCAGCCTTAGATGAGAGCACGCCGGTGGAGATGACATGGGCCATGAGCGCGCATATGAATCTACCTGGCAACCTAGCCCTTATGCTTGGTTTTCCAGTTTCTATGACAATTAGTAATCAACAAGCTAGTGTGAGTAGTAGAGTTACGAGTAGATAGAGTTAATTTATAGTCAAGTTTAGGAGTTAATTAGGGAGCTTATTCATCTATGGCGCAAATGTCATCTACTTTATTTGGAGTACCAGTTGAAGGCATATTTTTTGGTGCATCGTTGACATAGAACGTAAGTGCGCAGAACCTTGGCATCACATATGGAAGTAGTGTAACCTCGTAGAGTACGGGAATTCAATTTAGCACAACCATCGGGACAGAGGGAAATGAATCCTTTGGTCCATTTCCTGCTACAAGAGGAGGATTAGAAAGATCAGGTGGCTTAGGCACTGGAAGATCTGGTAGATTTGGAGGTGGTGGAAATATAAGAGGGAATATAGGAGGCTCTGGATTTGGTGGGCAAGCTTCACACCAACCTCAATAAATTTAAATGGAAATGTCTCTCCATCTACCAAAGTATAGAGGTATTAAATATGCATCCGAGCACATGTATATGTGTGAGATACTGTGGCATGCAAAGGGGATTATAGCTTCAGAGTGCAAGGAAATCCAATTTGTAACTACATTGTAGGGATGCGTGAACAAGCTGGTACAAAAGTTTGATCCTGATCAGACTTGTGTGGAATATACGGTGTTGTGAGATGATTTCTTAAAGGAATTTTATATCCCTAAGTTTGAGAAGAAGAGCATAAACACGCTCAAGGATATTAAGCAGGCACTACTGAAAGTGTTCGAGAATATGATGCTCGGTTCAAGACTCTTCTGTCTAAATTATCTTATGACATCCATGCAAGCCAACATGCACAATGGTTTGTTAGAGGACTGATCATGCCTTTTAGAAGGGCTCTTTCACATAAGACTTATATAGATCCACATAAGGTGCTTAAAGTAGCTCTGTGCGGTGAGGAAGTAGGAAGCATGGAAATAGGGGTGATCACATTTGTGGAATATCATATAACATCAATGGTGAAACCGTTGGAGAAATTATTTGCTAATTTAACACATGAGACACACAGTGGAATTTGGTGTACAGATTGTGAAGTAGAGGGGCATACTAAGGATAGTTTCCCTCATAAATTGGTGCAATCCTTGTTACTAGATTGTGAGATATGTCTCTTGGACCACAATTCAAGCCACTTCCCATTATTGTAGTGCACAATACGAAAGAATTTTTCTAGTTACTGTAATATTTACAGGTCCTCAACTCATGATACTATAGATTTTAGATTGATCAATTAGATCCATGATGCCATTAGTATTGGCATACGATAGATTAGTGTTGAAAATAATTCCAAGGAAAAGGGTGAGAATCATGACTATGATCAAAGTGAGGGGAATTTTTATGGCGGTGTGGTAGAGGTCGAGGTTATAAAGGTGGATTCAGAGGTCGAGGTTGTGGGGGTGGAAGGAGTGATTTCCCTCATGGAACTTGTTATACACGTGGATATCCTGATCACTATAGGTGCGAATGTCCAAAAATATTGTGTGTTATTTTTGCGGAAAGAATCATAGTTATGAAGTGTAGACACCTACAATTGGTTATCCAATTTAGTGTCCCCGTGCCGTTTTTCTTCTCGAGTAACCCGGGGCATGTTTACATCACCATTTATCCCTTAGGGTATTATTTAATATTTGGTTTAAACATATATCCTAAGTTTATTTCACCCCATTATGTTTTACCCATAGATAATTAAATATTAACTATTTAATTATACTTTTTATATATATCCTAACCACTTATCTACCCCATATCAATTCCTAACCTCCCATATCTATTCTATCCATCTATCCCCCCTATTTCTCCTCCTCCCAAACCAAGCAGCAGGATATTTCCCGTATTTGAGGTGGAAGGATCACTCTCATCTTTCCAGAAATCGTCCTTTTTGGCCATTTTGGGAATCTGTTCCCTGATCGGCACCGACCGGTACTCGGTCGATGCCAATTTTTGGAGTGGCACTGATTACATCTCGGTCGGCACCGATTACAAATAGAAGGCCAGAATTCAGTTCTGGTTAGATAGTGAGATAGAGAGAGAGAGAAAGAACGATAGAGAGTTTTGAGCATCAAGTCTGAGCATTATCTATCAAGTGAGAGCAAATCCTATCCAAATCAATCCCTGAGAGGAGTACCATTACTCTGCTCCTACCACATCGACATCGTGAGCCTCCATTGATCTCTTGGTGACTCTGTTCCTGCATCCAAGCACAGGTGGAGCCTTGTTAGTATCCCTACGGCTCTTGCAGATCCAGTAGAGATCAATGATCTAACTTCCACTGTCTATTTCTCAATCTTCCTACAATTTTCCCTAAGTCGACGCCGACCATACCCAGTCGACACCAATTCTATCTAGTTGACACCGACCTATCTCAGTCGACGCCGATTCTTCTCAGTCGACGTCAATTTTCCTAATCAACGTTGATCTGCCTGCGGACAAGTAAAATAATTCAGGGAACACAAATCTAGCATTGTTTTCACACTTTCCCATTTTTATTGGTTTATGTCTGTTGTTTACTTTTCTATCTGTCATTTTTAATAAAAATATAGATATTTACTTACATCTTTTATCATGTATGATTCTTTCCTTAATTGAAAATGTGGGTGACATCCGCCGAGGAGCTTATTGCTTCCGGACCCGCTTCAGGCGATCCACCCAAATAACTTTTAACGTGGTATTTTTTTGTCAAGCATCTGTGTCTCGCAGGTTTCTTCGATCTAATTTGTAGGATCACTCATGTGCGCCCATCTTGTCTACATCGGCTTTCTTTCCCATCTACATCTTCAGATCTTGTCTTTTAGGTATCGATTTCATTTGAGTTTTTCAAGGTTTTTATGTTTAGTTTGGTACATTAACTTGGACAGGTAACAAGCGCGAAATTCTTGATCTACATTTCGCACGTCGGTGGGACCCAACCAAAGTCCCTTATTGGTAAGTTCATTTCTTTTCTAGTTTTGAGCTTCTTTTCTGTTTCTTCACTACTTTTCGTCAGTTCTCTGTAGCATTTCCTTCCTTCATTTTGGTCTTGCTTCTTTCACTTATAATTTGCAAAGTTAAAGTTTCTTCTTTCTTGCAAAACTAAATTCCAATTCCTATTCCGAAGATCAATAAATCTTTCATTTGATTTCAAAATTGCATTCTTGATCCGTCTCTTTTTGCAAAATTGTTATTTTATTGAAAGTTTTCTAGTTCTTTAAATAGGAATTTTCATTCTACTATCATCTGGATATATCTTTCTGGATTTTTTGGGTGTTTGCTTAACCTTTTCTTACGGAGCACATTACTTGTTCGTGGGATTTTTGAGGGGAAGAGCTCAACAACGCACTTTTTGAAGTCCACACACCTTGGAGAGCTAAATCTACAGGTATTCCTCTTTTACAGTGTTTTCTCCTTTTTAAGAACTTAAAAAGAACTTGTTTGTTTGTTTTCTATCACATTCAAACATTTCAATTTTGGTGCTTAAAAAGAATTTAATCACATCTGGGAAAGAATTTTTTTGACTTGTCTTCATCGAAATCCAACACTTCATTCTTAGTGCTTAAAAATAACTTTTCCTTTGTCATTTTTGTTATATGCTATTCATCTAGTTTTCTAAATAGGTTGGAAAAATTAATCAAAATCGGTAGTGACATTATTTGATTTTTATTTTTCACCCTTGCACACAAAGCCAAAATCACTAGGTATAAAGCATCAAAACAAAAATTCCTCCCCTGGCCTCACCTACTTGGAAGTGACATCCAAGAGGAAGAGCCTACATGGTACTCGGGCCGCGTTATAAATTCACGGAAGTTCTTGTATATATTGGCAAAGCACCCGACTCCCTTATCGTAGCGGTGTATGAAGTGCGGGGTAGGCCCCTATATCAAGCCACATACTAGTGTTTTACTACAGTGCCTTCGGGACTCCTCATCAAAACATTCCCTAAACCATCCTTAGTTTGGCTATCTGAGTAGTTCCTGTTCTAAAAATCCTTCCCTAATATTTTCTTTCTTAAAAGTAGGAAAACTTAAAAGAGATAATCACCTATGCTACTTGAATTATCTGTGCATTAGTTAGGTCAATCTTCTTTTTCTATATTTCTGCTTGTTTATGACGGTCATCACTCGGTTACAATCTAGAAGAATGGCTTAGCTGGCCCCTTCTTCCTCCACGATCACCACTAGTGTGGATGTTTCAGCACCCCTCGGGTCTTCCTTGGGACCGCTATTAGTTGGTTCCCCATCTTGGTCATATAATCCTTTCTATCAACCTAAAGCAATCCCATCACGTCCAGCTTCCCCTAGTCCTTCAGAAATATCATCTACTTCTGATATAGAGTATGTTCCTTGCGGGGATCCTGAATTTCAGGTGCTCCTTGATCGCAATCTGGTAGCCCTTATGGACTACCTAGTACATAAGTCCATTTGAATATCTGATCAGGGACCACCAATCCAACAAGTTTACAATTATCCTCGTGAACCATCCCAAGCTTTTGTAGAACAATTAGCATCCTTTTTCTCACCTCGAACCACGGAAGAGGGTGGCGCACCTGTGCCTCCTTTTTCTCTTCCACCGACCGTGTCGACTAGTTCGCAAATAGTCTTGCCTATTCCTAACGCTGCAGTTACCTCGACTATTCCACAACCTAATTCTAAGAAGTCCTCTTCTCTAGCTATAATGGCCGCGTCTGTGCACCCATAGATTGTTGTTAATTCTTCTATGCCGTTCATTGCATCCTGTGGTCAAGTACCTATTTATGAGTCAACCTCCTTCAAAGACTCAGTTGGTTCCTGCTTCTCATCCTCCAGTTGGTATTTCTTCCAATGTTCCAATGACAGTGACCTTCACCCATCCTCTAGCATTAACACCCTTAATAACCAATCCAACAGTCAAAATCCTCATTCAGACCTTGTTCCCCACCATGTCCAATCAAATCAATACCCATGTTCTGAATCCATTACGATTGATCGACAAGTGTAGGAGCCCACTAATCACGGAGCTCTGGATTTCATTCAACCACCTTTTTCTCAACCACTTGTCATCTCAAAACCTATTTATACACAGACTCCTTCATAGTAAATACCTCACCAGGCATCACCTAGAACACCTGGTTATTCCTCTTAGCATCCAGTTAATCAACAGATGAATCCCCTGTTTACGCCTCAACAAAATCCACCATTTTCTTCTTATGTAGGACATACCAAGTATGCCTCCTCTTCAATTTGACATGGTCCAAATTATTTTTGAGAAAATCACATACTTAGAAGCCTCCACCAAAGGGGCTCGGCCATCATACTCTTTTGAAGAAGTGTCTAATGAACCCATTCATCCATCGGTGGCTTCTAAGCCTTATCCCCCAATGGGAACTTCCTAAGTTCTTAAAATTTCATAGTCGGGAGGATCCTCAACAACACCTACGAGCATTCAAACATGCTTGCTACCTGATAGTCCAGGATCAGGAGCTTATGCTCCGTACTTTTCCTATGTCTCTAGCAGGGCCTACTTTAGATTGGTATAATAACATTCCTCAACATTCCTTATTTTCTTTCTCTCAATTGGCCTAGATGTTTGTTGAAAAATTTTCAATAAACATTGCACATAAGATCTCGATTACAGATCTTTATAACATTCGTCAATTCGATGATGAGTCTATTGTAGACTTTGTCACTCGTTGGAGAGGGATAATAAACCAATTGTCTTTCTCCCTTCCTCAATCTCAACAAATCGAGTTGTTTACTCAATCTTGTGCTAATAATATTTCTTCCACTTTAAGGATCCAAACTTTTCATACATTTGAAGAAGCCTTTATGATGGCACATAAACTTGAGTCCCGTGCCATTGAACAAGGGAAGTTAAAACTTCACTCTAAATCTAAACCAGATTTTTCTCGGTTTACAAAATCAAACCCTTCCACTTCTAAAGACAAAAATCAGGGATCCACTAATGCTATCATATTAAAAACACCACGTGCTGATAAAAATTCTAATCAAACACCATGGAGAGACTCCTCATCTTCTTGAAAAGGACCCTCATCATCTCGATCTTTTACTTCGTTGGGGGAATCATATGCTTCTATCTTAGAAAAAATGTTGGAAGTTCACATGATTAAACTTCCCCCATTAGAAATTTTGATGAAAGCCAAGAACGTCCATTTTGGTATAGGGAAAATGACTTCTTTCATTATCATAGAACCAAAGGCCATGACATTGAATGATGTCAGACCTTCAAAAATCTTGTCCAAAAATTCATTGATAAAGGTGAGCTCATTTTGGATAACCCAAATGCTCCTCCAAATCAGGCGCTTGATGTTTTTAAACAACCTTTTCCCAATCATTCCTTGAACCATGATGCTTCAGAGTCTCAAAAACCAAACACTCATACTATCATCTTCATTTCTACTAAATAATATTCTGCTAAAACTAAGCCATCTATGAACACATCGACTGAATCAGAACCTCTGCCGCTCCACTAATCGTTGGGATTTAATCATCTTCAGACACCCCGGTATTTGAATATTCCCACATTGTTAGAGATGGATTCATCTCCCTCTGCCTCTTTATCTCGATCTTCCATCTATACCCGAGATAGTTTCATCTTCATCTGCTCTCATCGTCGGATATTTTTCGATGCTCGAGGCAATTACATCTCTTTGAGTTTCCACCGCAAATAAATCTACTGTTTTCTCCCATCTTTTTTGTGACTATGCCATTGGCAAACATATCTATAGTTGTACCAACTTCAATGGAAGCGTCTTCAATTTTGAATCTTCCGTTTCCTTTCCCACAGTAGTTACACCCACAATTCTTGTGCAGAAGTACCTCCTCGTAAGGCTGCTCCTTCATCATCCACTTCTTCCATCACCGATACTATTTTGCCTATTAAGGGAAAATCTAAAGAAATAACACCGACACCTACACTCTCGGTTCCTGGACTTAAACCAAGACAACTAAAGTCTAACATTACATCATCAGCACCTCCTCATCTCCTTCCCCGAAAAGGATACAATCACCTTATGTGGTTGAAGTTGTCACCATCCCTAAAAAAGGAAAACCCATATTTCGGACTATTAAGACTCTTGGTGCTTTCCCTCAAAAATCTCTTTCTACACCTCATAAAAGATTGGATTTGTCAACTAGGAAGGCATCTTCTTCTACAATACCATCAGAACCATCATCCTCTTCTTCTACAACACCTTCTTCGCTAGTGCCTTGTAAAGTGAATTCACAGACTAGAGAGGCATCACCTCTTTTATCAGGACCATCATCTTCGTCACCAAAAGCCAAGGCACCCTATGTTCCTCTAATCAGACCTATTTTAGGAGCTCCTCCCTCATCTAAATCAGCATTATCTAAATCATCATCTATTTCGATCAAGCAGCCTTCCCTATCTCTGAAGACCACAACACTTGTCACATCTTCATCTTCTTCAAAATCTATCTTAGGAGCTCCTCCTCCATATAAATCAATCATGCCTCACTTGCTTCCATCTCAAGTGTCCAAGGCTACTCCTCCCGATGTCCGAAAAAGTAAAATGATCCCTAAAAAGACTATCAAACCAGATATGCAGGTTCTTTTACCTCAGCAGTTTGTGGAAGTAGAGAGGCACTGCGTCATTTTGTCCTCATCGTCTACAGATTCTATACCGAGATTCTTCACCAACTTATCCAGTCTTCATCCATATCCCTTCCTCCAATCAAACCCTATAATCCTAAAGGAGTAAAACCTTCCTGGTTTAACTCTGATTTGATTTGTGCTTACCATCGCACTCCAGGACATGACACCGAGGGATGTAAAGCCCTTGATCAACGTCGTTAATAGTATTTTGGAAGAAATTGATCTTTTGCTGGAAGAAGAGGAGGAACAAGTATCTCCTGTCATCTCAACCACATCTGAGCCTCAATGATCTACTCAGGCATCTAGTTCTACTAATTCCCGCACTGGACGGTCTTCCACCTTCCCAAATCGACACGATTCATATCGCCACTAGAACACAACAATATGATAATCTATCATCATCTCGGCCATGGGTTGTCATTTCTGCAGCCCCTGAAGGCATTCCTCCTTCCACATCAGCCTTGAGACCTAGGGTCTCTATTCGTGCTTCACCTCGGGCTCAGATTCTTGTGTCAGTAGAGGAGAGTGTTATGAAACAACTTACTCATGCTCCGGTCAAAATGTCTCTTTTTGACCTCATTCAATCATCTCCACAACATCACCAGGCTTTGATTGATAATCTATGCCATATCGTAGTGAATTCAGATGAGCCCCAGCCTTTTGAGATGATTGTTGGATTGAATAAACCATCAACCGCCATTTCCTTTGAAGATTCAGAAATTCCTTCCCTTTCTTCCAAGGATTTGGAGGCTCCCCTCTTTATCACAGTTCAAATCAACAACACTATGTTAAAACACACTATGATTGACAGTGGTGCTGCACTTAACATCATTTCCTCACACACATTCGAGCAACTTAAGTTACCAAAGAATGTAGTGTCACCCCGCCTTTTTCCCTTCAATCATTTAACGATCAGCTAGTAGTTACTTTAGGAACTGTGGTCCTGCCCATTCGAGTAGGTAAGAAGTTGCTTCATGAACTCTTTTACATTGTTGAAGGGAAATTCCACTACAATATGATCCTCGGACGCTCCTGGATTCATGCAATGCATTACATCCCATCAACCCTCCATTGATGCTTAAAATATCAGTATGAGGGCAAAATCTATACTCATCCAGGAGATCCTTTTCCTTCTGCACAATGTGACATGACCACAGGGTCTGCCCCTCTAAAGGAGAATGCTTGTTCTCCTGACAAGGCTTCATCCTCTTCCATACCTACAACAAAACTACCATATTTACAAAATATAGAAGAGACATTGCAACGTTTCTCACTAGGAGAGCTTCCTCTTCTCTCTTTTGACACCCATCTCAAACCTAATGAGTATGGTAGACCAGACAGACAACCTAAATATCAGCCAGGTCTCAGTCACATCATCACCATTGGCCTGCCTAATCAACCGACTAACTTCATTTACGGTGGTATTGATACACCTCACTATCACCCGGATTCCCCTCCTAGGGCCAAACCCTATTCAGCAGGGTTTGATTGTCTCTGAGAATCCCATGTTTGCAAAAAATTATTTATATTGATGTGCATAGAAGGGTTTTGGCCTGGGAAAGTATGAACAAGGTGTGCATAACCTCGTGTCCATTCCAACTCTTAAAATACATCAAAAATTTAGTTTAGGATTTAAACCTCTTTCAAAAGCCACCATCACTATTCTCGATGAGCCTCTTCCCATTGAGGAACCATCTTCTCTGCTAGGTCAGAAGCATCATTTGATGTGGATGACGCCATTTCCATCTGTCTAAATTTTTTTAGTCAATACCATTTCCTTAGGGCCACTAACCTATAAAACTAATAACAAATCCACTTCCATACCATTAGTCTTCCCTGAAATAGTTGGAGACGACTCTCCATTGTCAACACTATCCTTTGTACGGATGATGAATCTGTCCTCACCTATCTGGGGGTAGAGGATTCCTATCTTCCTAAAACCATTCCTTCTAACACATCTATGCTTCTTAACAATGCCCTTTGTAGATCTTAATATAGAGACTTCTAAAGACTCTCGCATCATTAAGGTCTGTCAATCTCTTAATCCACGGGGAGTTAGGAGACTTTACCACTTTTCTTTCTAACCATCATCAAGCCTTCACTTGGTCATATGAGGATATGCCAGGACTCGATCCCGATATCGTGGTCCACAATATTGTTACTCTTCCCGACATCAAACCGGTTAAACAAAAATTATGTAAAATACACCCTCGAGTAGCCCTTCTTGTTAAAGAAGAGTTGCAACGTTGCTTTCTACTAACTTTATCCAACCCATCAATTATCCACAATGAGTTTTGATCGTAGTACCAGTAACCAAAGCTCGGGAAGATTTGAATTTGTACCGACTTTTGGGATCTTAATCTTGCTTGTCAAAAGATGTTTTTCCTCTACCTAATATCGACCAACTCGTGGATTTAATGGCGAGGTCACGAGATGCTTTCTCTTATGGATGGTTTCTCTAGGTATAATCAAATTCTCATCACACCGAGAACCAACATAAGAATTCCTTCATAACTCCTTAGGTGACTTTTTGTTATCGTGTCATGCCTTTCGGTCTTAAGAATGCGGGAGCAACCTATCGGCGTGAATGACCTACATCTTCCATGATCTCTTACACAAAACCATGGAAGATTATGTCAATGATCCTCGGTAAATCCAAACATCGTCAGGATCATCTTTCCACTCTTGTACCTCTCTTTGAGAGGCTCGTTCAATTTTGTCTTTTCCTAAATCCATCCAAGTGCGTGTTTGGCGTTCTCACCTTTGGTAAAATCTTAGGCTTTATCATTTCTATTAGGGGTATTGAAGTGGACCCCATAAAAATAAAAGCTATCCTTGAGATGCCTCCCCCTTCTAACTTAAAGTGACTCTGCGGTCTTCAAGGATGCCTTCAATCAATATGTTGTTTTATCTTGTTTGTCGAACCGTTGTCAACCTTTTCATCATCTCCTCTGTAAGAATGTTCATTTTGAATGGGATGAGTGTTGCCAAAAATCCTTTGATGATCTCAAAGCTTATCTTCTTTCTCCACATGTGCTTACACCTCCACACGAGGGGGAGCCATTCTATCTTTATATTTCTGTGACTGACCATGCTTTGGGAGCCATGATCTCACATCGAGACGCTAACGGTAAAGAACATGCCATCTATTACATCAGTTGCACTCTCCATGAGTATGAAACATGTTATTCCGAAGCTGAAAAGCTGTGTTGTGCTCTCTTCTTTGCAACTTCTAAGCTTCGTCACTACCTCCTCAATCACAAAACTTACATTGTCACAAGTGTCAATCCACTCAAGACAATGCATGTGAAGCCTTATCACAATGATCGTATCACTCGTTGGCTCATGCTAATGATGCAGAATTTTATCTCGAGTTTATCCCATAAAATTCTATCAAGGGTCAAGTCATTACAGATCAATTGGTGATGCTCCTCTTACGGACACTCAAGTCCCCTTGCTCAATTACCCAATGAATATATCCAACAAATTGATTTGGTCTTTCTCCATTTAAAGTAAAACTCTTCTTCGATGGATCCAAATTCCAGCAAGGGGGAGGTGTAGGTTTCATTATGATTCCTCCTTGGGGTGCACCTATCCCAGTCACACACAAACTTAACTTTGAGTGTACCAATAATATGGCTGAATATGAAGCTCTTGTTTTAGGTCTTCAAAACACCGTTAATCTTGGCACTGCCATATCGACATCTTTGGTGACTCTGAACTCATCGTTAATCAAGTCACTGGTGTCTATCAATGCAAAAATGATATCCTTCAAAAATATCATGATATTGTTCTCTTTCAACTCCAATATTTTGATAAATTCACTATCCAAGATATTCCGCACATTGCGAATCAATTCACAGATACAATGGCTTTGTTAGCCTCTCTTATTCCACCTTTTACCGAGGACTCGCGACTTTATGTGGCTATGTAGTGATTAGATCAACCATCTCATCTCCGGTAACTAACTTCAATCAATGCCGTCATAACCAATACTCAAGATGAGTGGTATCAACAAATCATTGATTATCTATCTCATTCATTGCTTCCTCTAGATCTGACTTCCAATGGTAGATATTTTATCCTACGCGCTAATCACTATACTATTCTAGGTGGAATCCTCTACAAACGTGGTTTTGATGGTATTTTGCTTCGGTGCCTCAAAACCCCTAAATCATCTAAAGCCATCCAGGAAGTCCATGATGGTATATATGGTGGACATTTTAGTGGCTTGGCCGTAGCTAAACACATCTTACGTTTAGGCTATTATTGGCCTTCTCTTAATCGAGATTGTTGTGAATACACTAAGAAATGTGTCAAGTGTCAACAACATTCCAATCTTACGCATATCCCTAGTCAGGATTTGCAACCTGCAACAGATTTGTGGCCTTTTTCGCAATGGGGTCTTGATCTCATCAGTCTTATCAATCCTCACTCTTCATAGTGTCATCATTCTATCATTACTACCACAGAATACTTTACTAAGTGGGTGGAAGCTATTCCTCTTTCATCGACCAAAGCTAAACCGATTGTTGATTTTGTCTATCAACACATCATTTGTCGCTTTGGTGTTCCACACAAACTCATCACAGATAATGGTAAATCTTTCAAAAATGTCAATTTGAGAACCTCTATGATGCTTTCAATATAAAACTCATCTTTTCTTCTCCATACTATCCCCAAGCTAAATTGGCTGGTGAGGCTTCAATAAAACTTTATGTAATATCCTCGCAAAGGTAACTAGTCGAATTTGGTAGGGATTGGCATTTACATATCCCTTTTACTCTCTGGGCTTATCGAACTAGCATTCGTACTCCTACAGGTGCTACTCCCTTCTCTCTAGTCTATGGTTCAGAGGTTGTTCTTCCTTTGGAATTCCAGATCCCATCTCTTCATGTTTCTCTCAAAGAATTTGTCTCTGATGAGGACTATCGTCAAAATCATCTAGCACAGCTTGAGTTACTAGATGAGTGGTGTCTCAATGCTCTTAAGCATCATCAAATCTATCTTGAGTATGTCAAATGTGCTTGTAACAAGAACTTACAACACCATGAATTCAAAATTGGTGATTTTGTTCTTAAAGAAAACCAAAATGTCACTACGCTAGAATGGAGTCAGCGTGGTAAGTTTGCTCCTAACTGGATGGGTCCGTATGTAGTCACTCATAAATATGGGTCTGGGGCTTATCATCTATCCTCCATGGATGATGTACCTAAAATGAAACCTCTTAATGCCTTGCATCTAAGGCCCTTCTACTGTTAAAATCTATCTTACATGATTTTAGTCGCAAAACAGATCTTTCATCCATCTAACAACTAGTCATATATTTTCATGGTGATTCAAAATTATGTGGTCCTCCATGTTATGTCTTTTCTACCTTAAATATGAGTATCGTGGCTCTACTCATGGCATTTTTCTTATGGATATGTTCCTCCTCCTAGTAGGGACACCTTAATCACTTCTTCATCTGTCCCAAGTATCTATCTTAATCGAATCTACTCGGGGCATGAGTACGTGATTTTTATATGTTTTCTTCCCCTCTATCTAATCTATCTGGTCTACACTTAGCTTCTTTCAAAACAAGCTCTAAAAGGTCAAAAATAAATAAATAAATAAATAATTTTTTTTTCCAAAAGATAGAATGATCCCTCGAAGGACAAAGCTATCTATGCATTTTCAAAATGAATCAAAAGATATAGACCATACCCTTGAAGGATGGCTACATTTGAAATATAGACCATGCCCTTGAAGGATGGATACATTTGAAATACAGACCATTCTCTTGAAGGATGACTATTGCTTCTTAGCATCATTGAAAGAATTCCTGTATCGATCAATCTTTCTATATCTAGCAAACTTCCTGCATTGATCAGTTTGCTCTTCTATCAAAACAAAAATCATGAAGCTGAGACATAAGACCTTTTGTCGATCATATGGAGAACCCTATTTTCCCAATGGGAGCATATATTCTGTCATTTGTAAATTTTGACAATATAAATACTTACTTCTCCTTCCATTTACCTTCTAGATCGGTTTGCAATGACTAGCTAGTGTCGAGTTTATTTTAACTTCATATATGGCCTTGTATGCATGATCTTTTGGTTTCCTATCAAAGTCTCTATTTATGGTCGGTTAGGGGCCTAGCGTATCATTCTTTTCCTTATCTAGGTGTATTTCCCTTATTTCTAATCAACGTCATTTCATTACGTCTTTTGCTATCACGAGATAGTATTTCCCATTATTATTTGTTACTCATCCAATTAAATCGACATTTAACATGTTAATTTAGTCAAAATCTATCATCTATCTATATTCATCTTATCTACTTTTTCCAAAAAACATATCAAAGCATGTATTGTCAACACATGTGGATCTATTTTCATCAAAATTAAATTAACATCTTAAACATATCAAATCTATCAATCACATCTATCCATTTATCCATCTATCATCTAAAAAACATGACCATCCAAGTTACACTATATCTATCTATATCTATTTTTCATCAAAATTAAATCCACATATCAATCACATCAAATCACATCACATCTATTTATCCTCTATGTCTATGTCCATCAAATCACATCTATTTATCATCTATCAACATATGTCTATATCCATCACAATTACGCTACATCTATCCATGTATATCGAAATTAAAAGCATGAGTACAATCATATGACAAAGAAAATGATGAATCTATATATATACATGAGTATCTGTACAACAAAGAATGGATGGATTTCAATCAAGCCATCTATATCATACATCAAAAATGCCTTCAAATCGAGGCTACATCAATATATCGATATCAAAATACACCAATCTCTATATCGTAAAGTTTGATAAGTGGAAGATACTATCTCCTCCACCCTCCTCTGGACCAAGATGTCTCTCCTGGCCACTGCTATCGAACTAGAAGCACCTACTAACGGGGGCTGCCTCCACCTCGCTCTCTCCGGTGCTCCCTCCCTCTAACGCACCACTAGTTGTGGTTGTCACTAATCTCCTCCTCACACCGTAACGAGGCACCTCAGGGGCATGCTATGCTAGGGCGTCCTCATTGTATCTCACCTCAGGGAGAAGAGACTAATAAGTACTCAAGCTCACTGTACTAGGTGCTCGTAATATCATTACTAGTGCTAGTAATCTTGGTGGCCCTCCTATGGTCGTACCCTATGTCCTAAACTCTGACATAGTACCTATATCACCATATTTGGCCCTGAGGGCCTCTCTATGCTGATGGTAGCGATCCCTCTACCGGATCATTGTATCTCACTCCTGGCTAGCTGTGTCTCTCTCCAGTATCAGGGCATCCCTCTCCTATGTCAGATCTCTAATCTCCTTGAGGGCCGCTTGGTGTGTCTATGTCAGGGTAAAATGCTCTCCCTCCAGCCTCTCCAGCACTATGGATATATCCTCCTCATTGGCATCTATGGATGCTGGTAGGTGTTGTAGTAGCTCTGTCAAATACCATGCCGCATAGCCATCATCCACTCTGGCATCATCATCATTGTCTACGGAAGGTGGGGCCTCCCTTAATGGATCTGCTGAGATCAAAATTAGTAGATCAGTCTCTCTCTTTGTCTCACTTGTATGGCTTGTAGGTGGTCGGGCCATCTGCACTAGAGAACGAAGCTCGTCTCCATACCCATATAAAGCGGGATGCACTCCCACATATCTAGCCTACACCCCTAACCCCCCTGATCCATCTCAACCCCACCAGGTGAGCCTCCTAACCGGCCCATGTCAGATAGACCTGATATGGTCTCCAAATGACTTGCTCTAGTGTTAGCATCTGAAGTGCTTGGCATACCAATCTGCAGATCTCCTGTATCTCCGGGGCCAGTCACTTGCCATCGCAGAATCCATAATTAATGGCCCCCACTGCTGCTAGCATCCATGGAAGCTTGGATGGCCTGATCACTGCTATGTGCTCATATGCCTAGTAATGGAGCACAAAACTAACATCAATGCCTATCCTCCTGCCGGTGGTATACATCCATAACTCATAATATATCTGAGCTATCAGGGCATCAAAAAACATGAACACCTATCTAAACTGTAGGATGTCACAAACACAATCTAGTAATAGCAATGGGAATCTCCCACCTCCTGAATTTGGCAGAGAAAAATAGGAGATAGCCATCTGAATCAACACTATCCATCTACTCCTGGCATCATCCTATGTCTGTACTGAGAGGCTATCCTCACCACCCTAGACACTATCTCTGAATCATCCACCTGTCTCCATACAATCATCCTAGGGCCCTCTATTGCTGCTCTCGTGGAGTAATCTCTATCGGGTCCCCGGTGATCGGTAGCCTTAGGATCCTGTATATGTCCTCGTGGGTGATGGTCATCTCACCCGTCCTGAACCAAAAAGTGCAAGTCTGGCTATCCCATCGTCGCACTAGTGCTCACATCAACTCTACATCTCGAGGCACTCATCGGTAGTACCAGAAGCCCCCGAGCCCAACTAGCTCTAAGTGGTGCCAATCTACATCAGTGACATCAGGGAGAATGGTCTCTAGTAGCTCGGGAATAGCATCCCACATGTGTAATGCCTCTCGTGCCTGCATCCATAACATCAAGAGTAATGTTAGCTTCCTATTTATCCAAATCAGAACATCCAAAACACATTTTATCATCTTATCAGTTCATTCGGTCCAATCGGCGTTGATTTATTTCATTTGGCATCGATCAATATATAGTCAACATCGATTGAAGTGAATCTGCGCCAATTTAATCTAATCGGCATTGATTTTTCCAATCGATGCTGATTGGGAGGCAGCGGGTCCAAACCACTCTGGCCTCTCACCGATTCCACTTTTTTCAAAAAAAAATAATAATAATAAAATTATTATACTATATGACAAGTTCGGGTAGAACCACTTACCCCAGGTCGTGTCCTCTTCCACTTCTGACTGCTTCCAGAGGCTTCCATGTTGTTCAAAATCAGTTTTTAACTCTCTCTAAATCAATCATCACGGTGTAAATAAATTGTTCACGTTTTTCGTTCACATATTTATATGTGCTCAAAACGGTCGGCACCGATTGGTATGGTTAGTGCCGATTTTTATGGTCGGCGCTGATTTGTTTGATCGACGCCGATTTGGGCCCATTGTTGCCGATGGGTTGCAGTTTGGCTTCTCCACATCACTTTCTTCCATCTCCTGATCTTCTTGCCATAGTGTTGATGCTTGGCTTATTTATCTGGTCATTATTGTGCCCTGAGTGTTGCCTTTTGGCACATACTTTTGATATTATCATCCATTTCGAGCCTGTTCCTTGTCCATGGGGCACTCACATTTTTGGCAGCTTAGAGTTAATGGGTCTGTAGGCACTAACATTGTCATTTGCTTTGCAGACCGTCTGGTTGTCCCTACCAATGTGTCTCTCTTTAGGTGCTGACTATTTTGTAGCCCTCCTTACACTCATGGGTCTGTAGGTACTAACGTCATCTCATGCGGAGACCATCTAGTCTGCCCTACCAATGTGAGTTCCTTAGGTTGCTGCCTTAATATTTATTTTTGTGCATCATTAATGATCAGATCTACTCCAGGCATCTAGCTGGGGCATCCTGCATTTTCATCTACCATTTTTCAAACTTGGGATTGGTTGCTCTTTTGGGGCCCATCCCATCCCTAGTTTGAGGGGGATCACATCATTGATTTTTATTCCTTTCTTCCAACTCCTTGTTTTTGTCTCCCAACTTTACTTATCACAAGTTACTTGACAAAAAGGGGAAAAATGTATGCATCTAAAATTGGTTATCCAATTTAGTGTCCCCCGTGCATGTTTTTCTTCTCGAGTAACCTGGGGCACATTTACATCACCACTTCTCCCTTAGGGTATTATTTAATATTTTTTAAACATCTATCCTTAGTTTATTTCACCCCATTATGTTTTACCCATAGAAAATTAAATATTAACTATTTAATTATACTTTTACATATATCCTAACCACTTATCTACCCCATATCAATTCCTAACCTCTCATATCTATTCTATCCATCTATCCCCCCTATTTCTCCTCCTCCCAAACCAAGCAACGGGATATTTCCCGTATTTGAGGTGGAAGGATCACTTCATCTTCCGAAATCATCCTTTTTGGCCATTTCGGGAATCTGTTCCTGATCGATCGCGCCGATGTTACTCGGTTGCGCCGATTTTTTGGAGCAACATTGATTACATCTCGATCGGCACCAATTACAAATAGAAGGCAAAATTTCAGTTACGGTTAGACAGAGAGACAGAGAGAGAGAGACAGAAAGAATGACAGAGAGTTTTGAGCATCAAGTTTGAGCATTATCTATCAAGTGAGAGTGAATCCTATCCAAATCAATCCCTGAGAGGAGTACTGTTACTCTACTCCTACCACATCAACATCATGAGCCTCCATCGATATCTTGGTGACTTTGTTCTTGCATCCAGCATAGGTGGAGCCTTATCAGTATTCCTATGGCTCTTACAAATCTGGTAGAGATCGATGATCTAGCTTCCACTATCTGTTTCTCAATCTTCCTACAATTTTCCCCAAGTTGACGCCGACTGTACCAAGTCGAAGCCATTTCTATCTAGTCAATGCCGACCTATCTTCGTCGCTTTATTCGATTCTTCTCAGTCGACGTCGATTTTCCTAATTGACGCTGATTTTCCTGTGGACAGTAAAATAATTCAGGGAACACAAATCCAACATTGTTTTCACACTTTCCTATTTTTTATTGGTTTTTGTCTGCTGTTTACTTTTCTATCTGTCATTTTTAATCAAAATATAGACATTTACTTACATCTTTTATCATGTATGCTTCTTTCCTTAATTGAAAATGTGGACTGACATCCGCCGAGGGAGCTTATTGCTTCCGGACCCGCTTTTTAGGCGAGTCCACCCAAATATCTTTTAATGTGGTATTTTTGTCAAGCATCTCGTGTCTCATAGGTTTCTTCGATCTACTTTGTAGGATCGTTCATGTGCACCCGTCTTGTCTACATCGGCTTTCTTTTCCATCTACATCTTCAGATCTTGTCTTTTAGGTATCGATTTCATTTGAGTTTTTCAAGGTTTTTGTGTTTAGTTTGGTACATTAACTTGGACAGGTAACAAGTGTGAAATTCTTGATCTACATTCTGGCATGCCCGGTGGAACTGAGCCAAAGTACCTTATTGGTAAGTTCATTTCTTTTCTAGTTTTGAGCTTTTGTTCTATTTCTTCGTTGCTTTTTGTCAGTTCTCCATAGCATTTCCTTCCTTCATTTTGGTCTTGCTTCTTTCACTTATAATTCGCAAAGTTAAAGTTTCTTCTTTGTTGCAAAACTAAATTCCAATTCCTATTCTGAAGATTAATAAATCTTTCATTTGATTTCAAAATTACATTCTTGATCTGTCTCTTTTTGCAAAATCATTATTTTATTGAAAGTTTTCTAGTTCTTTAAATAGGAATTTTCATTCTACTATCATCTGGATATATCTTTCTGGATTTGTTGGGTGTTTGCTTAACCTTTTCTTACAGAGCACATTACTTGTTCGTGGGATTGTTTGACAGAATAGCTCAACAATGCACTTTTTGAAGTCCACACACCTTGGAGAGCTAAATCTACAGGTATTCCTCTTTTACGGTGTTTTCTCCTTTTTAAGAACTTAAAAAGAACTTGTTTGTTTGTTTTCTATCACATTCAAACATTTCGATTTTGGTGCTTAAAAATTTTAATCGCATTTGGGAAAGAATTTGTTTGACTTGTCTTCATCGAAATCCAACACTTCATTCTTAGTGCTTAAAAAGAACTTTTCCTTTGTCATTTTTTTGTATGCTATTCATCTAGTTTTCTAAATAGGCTGGAAAAATTAATCAAAATCGGTAGTGACACTATTTGATTTTTATTTTTCACCCTTGCACACAAATCCAAAATCACTAGGTATAAAGCATCAAAACAAAAATTCCTCCCTGGCCTTGCCTACTTGGAAGTGACATCCAAGAGGAAGAGCCTACGCGATACTCCAACTGATCTCCATAAGAAAAATGTTGATGATTTGAAAGAGGTTTTCAAGATACTATGACAAGAGAAGATTATTTGCATTGTTAGGAAGTTGGTTGAAGGGAAACACTCTGCGCAATGGGACTAAGCATGAGATAGAACTTCTACATGCTAATCTTCCTCCAGATAGTTTAGATTATGACAAGTAGATTAATCTAAATACTAATGTTGATGGTTGGATTTTGAGTAACATATTGATTGACATGGGCATGGAAGTGAATGCACTTACTTTGGATGCATGGGTTTAGATGGGAAGACCTCCATTTCAATCATCTTCTAATGTGCTATTCATGGAAAACTGAACTAAGGCAACACCTATTGAAGTTTTACAAGATACATCCATTACTATACAGGGGGCCAAGTTCAATGAGGACTTTGAGGAGTTAGTGCTTGCGAAGCGAAAATTTTCCAACCTTACTTAGGCACCCTTGGTGCTATGCAAACAATGCTTTGACCTACGTTTTAATAAGGGGTACATCAGTTTTGAGAATAAGGAAAAATGTATCATTATCCCTTTGATAGATGCGAAATCTGTGCCTTATGTAGATCATTTAAGTGAAGAAGACTTGAACATAATTTATGTGTGCAAAATTCGAGATCTAGAAGTTCTTGAGCCATTAAAGGTTGAAGTTTTCAAATGGGATGATACAGTACTTGAGTGATACTACAAGTGTTGTTTATCACAATTAGGCACACAACACTTATTAAATAGTTAGGTGCAAAGTACGGAGTGCAGCTACGTGTGTTAGTAAGCCACTCAAGTATTAGGCATTTGGGTAGCAACGGATACCAAAGTACACATGTGAAGATAATCCGAAGTATTCTGCTTGTTATGGAGGTTCAATGGAAATTTCGGGTGGAAAAAGGGGCATGTTAGTATATACTCTGCGCGGGAAGGGAGTGCACTAGTGGATGGTTCACATGGATAATATTTTGGAGTGAGAGAAGTAATGATTGCTTTATCCACTTAGTTGCTAAAAAGTAGGGTTCATTTTAAGAGACCTCTTGGAAATCGGAGGTGGAAATTCACTGACGAATATTCCCAAAGCTGGTTTATTTGGAAAGGTGATTTTTTGGGGTTTGTATGTAATTTTTCACCTAAAAGAAGATTTGATTTTAGAGTGGTGTGATAGAAAGGTTGCGAGACATATGACAAGAGATTTTTGTCATGCAATAAAAAATTCTCGTGACATGTCTCGCAGCCTTTACCCTCCTATTGCATGTCAAAAACTCTTTGTCATACATCTACAACCTTCTCACTCTTGTCACACATCAACAAATTCTCCATGTCACGTGTCAACAAAATATCTATCATGCATCTGCAGCCTCTACCCTCTTGTCACACATCAATAAAATCTCCATGTTGTGCATCAACAAACTCTCTGTCACGTGTCTGCAGCCTCTGTCCTCCTATCGTGTGTCAAAAAATCTCCATTTTACGTGTAAAAAAACTCTCTATTATGCATCTGTAGCCTCCACTCTCCTATCGCACATTTATTGTACTTGATAATACATATGCCCCCAAGTGGTATGAGTGAGCTAGTAGTGTTTTATTTGGTGAATAATCTAGGATTATATAGTGGATATTTTCAAGGGTAGCTAAAGTTGACCACTAAAAAAATAAAACCATAATTTTTTAGGTGAACAGGTCACTAACCCACGCTAGAAAATTCACCTTTTCAAATTTTTCAAAAATGGAATATTCGCCACTAAAAAAACCCTGCTAAGAAGTAATGTGCTGTAAGATCTGTTCCTTTCATGGTAACGATCCTATTCAGCACCACATTTAACAATGTGAGAGACTTTGGAAAGTGGGGTAGGAAGCCTTACAATCTTCATTCTCAGGTTGCACAATTTTTATTTTACCTTGTGAGGCAACGCACACGCATGGTATGTCTACGTAGAGTTGAATAAGGTGGCTAGGAATTGGTAGGAACTTCTTGAAGGAATGAATAAGAACTTTGATTACTTTTCTTCTAAACCCTCGGTGAATGAGGTGTTGTAGGTTATGAAGCACTTAACTATGGGAGGCGGTCTGCAAAGGTGAAGAGTTACTTCATGAGTTGTTAGGAGAATTAGACTTGGTGGTGGGATTTGAAGAGGAAGAAGCAAAAGGTGAGAAACTTGGGCATGCCCGCCTAGAAAGAGAAAAGGGTAAGATTATCTACATGGTTGATGACGAAGAGGTAGAGAACCTAAATATTGAATACATAGAGGGTACACATGAAGTCTTGGATAGTGTAGATGAGAAGGCGTGCGAGATAACATAAGCCTATGAAGGCCAAGAAAGTAAACATTGGAATGGATCTTGAACCTAAGGAAGCTATTATTAGAGATTCTTGAGTCTGCGATTAAGAATTTGCTAAAATCATTGAGCTGCTATACAAATTTTAGGATTTATTCCTTAGAGGATATCATGAATTTAAATGCGTACATGAATCATTGGGATAAATGAAGATAAATCTAAAAGAAAGTACATGCCCAGTCTAGAAGATGCCTTACAGGATGAATCCAAACTTGCGTCAAAGTAAAAGAAGAAATTGACAAAATGTTAATTTATGGAATTATTGTACCTATTGAGGAGTCATAATGGGTAAGTCCTATGGTGATAAACATCAAGAAAGATGGTAGAATAAGGATTTGTGTGGATTACAGGGAGTTAAATGTTGCATGTGTGATTGATCCCTTTCCCACACCATTTACTGAGGAAATCTTGGAAGGCATTGCAGGGCACAAAATCTACTCCTTCACTAATGGATTCTCTGGATATCATTAGGTGAGGATAACTATTGAGGATCAAGAGAAGAAAAATTTCACCACCGAGTGGGGAAGTTTTGCATACACAGTTATGCCCTTTGGATTAAAGAATGCACCTGATATTTTTATGCATAGTGGTATAAACATTCCATGATTTTATTCACAAGTTCTTCTAGGGGTATCTAGATGACTAGATAGTCTATGGGCTCATGAAATATCACTGTGATAATTTAAGGCTTATGTTTGAGAGATGTAGGCAGTTGAGCATATCTTTGAACATTAAGAAGTGTATATTTTCCACACCCTTTAGAATTTTTTTAGGGCACATCATCTATAAAGAAGGCTTGCTAGTGGATCTTGCTAAGGTAGTTGTGATTTTGGGCTTGGAGGAACCTACTAGCCAAAGCAAGGTGCATAGATTCTTAGGGCACACATGTTATTATAGAAATTTTATTAAGGGATATGCAAATATTGCCATGCCCTTAGAATAATTACTCAGGGGAAAAGGAAAGTTGTATTGGGGTGAGGAACAACAACGCGTTTTTGATACATTGAAGGAAATGATTACTAAAACACCTATTTTACACTTTCCTTCATGGTCCAAGCCTTTTCACGTTCATGTCAATGCCTCGGCATGACCATTGGTGCCATATTAGCTCAACCTAGAGAAGGGATTGTCAATCATCCTATTTGATTTACTCTTTGGAAAGTTGACTCCATCGAACAAAATTATACAATGATAGAGCATGAGGCCTTGTCTATGATCTACGTGCTCCATAAGTTTTGAAAATATTTGTTGGCTACACATTTCATATTTTATACAGACCACATGGAATTGAATTACTTAGTGAAAAAGACCATTTTGTAGAGGTGCATATGCCGTTGGGTACTTTTATTTCAGGAATTTAAATTTTGCGCAGTGGTGGTTAAGCACTGGTAGAAGCAATTATGGTCTAGACCATTTACCAAGGATTGATTTAGGAGAGCACGTGTAGAGCATTGAGGATATAATTCCAAATGCATAATTGTTCGGGTTGAACCGTATGCCCTTGGACTTGGAGGATATTGCTGTCTTCTTACGCACAAGTGTGGTTACCGAAGGAATGAAGGATTTTGAAAAGAAACAACTTTCTATTCATGCCACACCTTACATGTTGATTAGTGGAGAATTATAAAAATTAGGCCATGATGAAGTTTTGTGCCGGTGTGTGCTTGAGCATGAGCGTGAAGCAATTATGGCAGAAGCTCATGGTGGTATTGTAGGTAGACACTATGTAAGGGATGCCACTGTGTGCAAGATTTTACTATTTGGTCTCTAGTGGGAAGCAGTGTACAAGGATTGCAAAGCATATTGTAATACATGTGACCATTGTTAGTGCCTTGGAAAGCCTAGGAAATAAGATGAAATGCCTTTGAGGCCTATTACTAGTGTAGAACCTTTTGAGAAGTGGGCAATTGAATTTGTCAGCCCTATTTCCCTAGCCGTACGAAGGACAAGATCACACTATATTATAATTTGTACAGATTATCTTATAAGGTGGGCGAAGCGGTGCCTATAAAGGTTGCACTGACAACAGCTACATCAGCAAGGTTTATGTGGGAAAACATTATTAATAGGTATGGCTTCCCTTTAAGTTTGACAAGTGATAGGGGTACTCATTTCTTTCATGAGACTATTGGGATATTGTTGGATGAATTCATGGTTACAAACCATCAGACAACCCATTATCACCCTTAGGAAAATGGAACTACCGAGGCTTTCTATAAAATATTGAGTCATACCTTGACCAAAATTTGTAATGTTGGAAGGTGAGATTGAGGAATTTTGGACAACCTACAAGAGTTTGAATAAAACAACACCCTTTCAATTGGTGTTTGGCATAGAAACAGATTCTCCCCATGCAATTCATGTTACTTTATATGCATATTGCGTGTGTAGGAGGTATAGTTGATGAATAAGCATTGGATGAACGTATTGAAAAATTGATGCAACTGGATGAAAGGCTCACCATAGCAAGAAAAGGCATGACATGACAGAACTTTAAGGATAAGAAGCTTGAGGTTGGGAAAATGGTATACGTATGATTAAACATTTTTGCCATCCTAAAAGCTAAAAGTGCATTAGTTAGGACCATATGTAATCACCGATATACTTGATATAGGTGCTAGATGGAACACATTTGCCTAGTTACTTTAATGGGAGTATTTGAATCCCTTCTATAAATAAGCCTTCTTGGTATTTGTAATAAATCAATATTGCAACTTACATTAGGTTTTCATTAATACATTTTATTCATATGTGTGTCCTTCATCGTTTATGCTTTGTCAATTTAGTTCGGTGTTATGTGTAATAAGCCTACTTGCATTCCATAAGCTGATTAAAATTTAAGTGTTTTCATGTGCAGAGAGGACTACGCATACCCTTAGCGTGGGGTGGTTTATATAGAAGATTCATTGCAAGTTGAATATAGTAGATTGTCATCTGAAGATGGGTATGCATAAGGAAACTTTTGTGCAGGTGCTTTTTGGAAGGGTGCGAGATAGAAAAAAATTACTCCTAAATGAAGACCATAGATGGAAAAATGGACACACAATATAACACGAAGTAGGTTGCAGCGATGGAAAATACATGGAAGAAGGCATAGTGGTAAAGTACTTCAGCTCATATGTGCATTCGGAAGGAGGTCTATGGCCAAGAAGTAGAAGGCACACCTGAAGGTTATGACTGTGGTCTAGAAATGAGCAACATGAAAATATTGACAAATGATGCATTAATCTTTGGGATCAGTGGTAGGTGAAGGAGTAACAAATGTAATAAATTTTAACAATATATATAAGGAAGGGTCATGAGGCCATTTTTACCTTTTTGATTATGAATTCTCAAGCGAGTTGTTTATGAGTGAGCTAGCTAAGGCATTTTTGAAGAGTAGAGAGATGTGAACTAGTTGGGTTGGTTAGATCTACGCACAAGGAACTATTACACTTAATTTGTTGAAGTGTTTGAGTAAGGTGAAGGTGTGCGGGAAAGGAGATTGATGGATAGGGTTTGAGTTTGAGCTAGGGCACACAAAATTGAGTTACAGAGCTTGAGGGAGATAATAAAATAAATATTTTTAATTGAAATGATACCCAAGAGAGCACCGAGAGTGGCCATGAAGGAGAAGAAGAAAAAGAGGTCGAGATTGAGACAAAGGATTCTCCCGAGAATCGTTTCTCAGAAATGAAATACCCAAAGGAAGTGATCATGGGCCGTGATTGGGATTCTCATGTACGTCAAAGAAAAGCAATGATTATAACCATAGGGAAAATGATAACAAGGAGGAAATTGATGTTTTGTTGAATAAAAAGAGAAACATATAGAGAACAAATGACATGCCCATATACGATGATGCTAGGAGAAAATCCTAAGAAAGGTAGGGGTTTTACAGTTGTACAAAATTCCTTATTTTAGAAAGCCAGAGAAGTTATACAGTGGCTAATGAGTAGAGTCCATGAGGAATTTTTCTATTTTCTTTGGGTGACAAATGAGGATCACCATGCCCTTGATCGACACTTTGATAGTTTTGAAAACACGAGGCATAGAGGTGAGCAGCGACCTAAATGATACAAAATCAATTGTAGAAACCAACAAAGAGTTGGGTTATATAAAAAGTGGGTGTGGTATGTATATTTACAAGTTGAGGAGGTATCCGGTCATACAGGAAGCCTCACACTTGTTGAAAAAATTGAATGACCAGGAGAGATGGTCACAGGTGAACACTTTGTGGCTACATGTTGCAAAGAAAATATCAATAGGGGATACCTAAAACTTGGCTAGATATATTGTTGAGATGATAATTGAAGAAGCACGTATAGGTGAGAAAATTAGCTTTGGCATTATTCTACTATCTCTTGTGTTTATGGAGATTGGAGTGCCCGATGGGTCGAAGAAAAAAATCTAGTAGTACACTACTAAAAAATAAATCTCTCACAGAGAGATTCGAAAAGTATCTATGTGAGGGGAAAATGAGTGGCCTATTTAAACCAAGGGTAGAAATGTGGCATGCATGACTCCATGCTATGTTTGAGGAAGAGTGGAGGATACATAAGGAGTTTCCCACAGAGGTAGGAAAGTTGGAACATTTTACAATCTATCATCACTTTTACATCGTGTGTTTTGTGATGAAGAACGAGACATGGAGTCCTTTGTGTAAACTACCCTATGCTTTCATCATGTGGTTTTTCGAGGAAGCTATTCATAGACTCTTAGATGTGTGCGGGTTAATCTACAATGATGATAAGGTAGACTGTGACTACCACACTCTGTGGAATACTTACGTCTGTCTAGGTAAGTTTGATTATATTGAAAGATACATTTTAGATGAAATAACTATGAAGCCCATGAGTGTGGTGATAGGTGAAAATGGGGCAACATTGGTATACCTTCATCTTATCCTAGGCTAAAGAATGGAAATTATGTAGAGAATGAGTTTAAACTACGGGACCACTAAAAGGAAAACACACAATTGGAGCGTTGGTAGGTGAGAAGCCTACTTCACCACCTGTAGACACCAAATTTGGGTCACACTTCCTTTGGTCCCCTTAAATTAATCAATCTAAAACATTTAACTAATTATGACCCCTTCATCCCATATTAATATTCATCCTCACATTATTAATTAATTTAATTATTTTAATTAAGTTAATTTCATCCTCACACCTCCACCTCATCATTACACCTCACCTTGGACCCATTCCAGGGGCATTTAACTCACAATGACCAAGTCATCACTCTCATAGAGTCATCACTCCAGTGTTGAGTCACCACTTGAAACTAACTAAGAATTCTTCCTAAACCTAACTAGACTTCTTCTAAGATCTTCCTACCTTCTCTCACATGAACTCTACTTCCCTAAGTGGACCCAATAAGGAAAGCATGCCAAATATGGGAAGATCTCCTATTTTTGGTAAATAGGACTATTTCACCCTAACCAATCTGGTTTATCCTCGACCGACATCGATCACCTAAAATACCATCAGTTCTTTTATATAGAATTTTATAACCCTTTACCCAGTTGTTCATTCAGTTATTGGAGCCTTATTGCATTCAAATGTGAATCTTCAAGCCCTCATGCATCCAGATGACGAAAACACACAAACAAAGTGAAAAACAAGCATCCGGTTCTCCTTCCAAAGTGTTGGAATACTCACAAGAGCAAACAGGTTGTACTACTGCGGAAATGGACTCAAGCACCTCTTCTCCGATCAACCATCAACCATCTCAACTCATAAGATCTTCAAGATACCAAGTAAGTACTGTGATTTTAATCATTTGTGCTTATCCCATTGTAGATCTCTTCTTTGAGTATTTTATTTCTTCTGTTACCCATACATCATCTTCTTCCCACCAACCCATTATTTCGACCATTCTAAGCTATTTTAGTCTTCTAAACCTCTTTATTAGTATTCCGAGTCTTCCACGACCCAAACCACACTACTCTCACTCTTCGTGAAATCATAGGGAGCCTAAAAACCCATTTTTAATAGTTCATTACCTATTGCCCCTATTGACATCGGTTCCTAACCGCCATTAGTTTAGTTCCCATAGAGAATCGGTCACCGGACCGATATCGAGTCTCTGTGCCATTTTATATTCTCGTAACAACAATATTCCCACTCACCCAAAACTAACCCAAACCCCAATCATTCAGCCCTAGACCCTTACAGACCTTTTGCATGCACTGTCTCGACACGAAAAAACCTTGTTTCTAATTAGATTTATTGTTGTCTTGATATCTAGCATAAAATCGAGTGTATTGTGTGTATGAGGAACCTAAATCATTACATTGTAATAAGACTTATTTATTTCAGTTGTTTATTCACATTGAATTGTTATTAAAAAGTGGATTGAAAACCTCTCTAGGAAGCATCACACTTCTTGGATCTAGCATACGCTAGGTAGTCCACTGTTATATGCTATTTAATAATCTTTTGTGGTCTTGCTTTGCATCTACTAGGTAGTCCTTCCTAGACAAAAAGGAGTTCTCTATGATCATCTTGGATAACGTCAACAACACGCACATTCTACCTTCCACCTTTGCCTCACAAGAATTCCTCCTTAACCATTTACCTTCTATTTATTTCTTCCTAGAAAGCATAAAAATATTGGTGAAACATATTGGCATGCTCGATGGGAGCCATATGGGGTTCTTTACATTGTTCATTCCTAGGAAAAAATCTTGTGTGTCTATTTTCATTTGAAACAAGTTCACATTAAGCTTCTTCTCTAGAAATATTATTTTCTTCTGATTATCTCAGTGACACTTATTTTTGGGATTAAAAATAACTCTTCTTTATTTTCTTGCATTGCACTTAGTGAAAGTCATGCCCTTAACCTCTTCATAATTTGTTCTCATCAAATATAATTTGTGGATTTGGGTTTTAAAACTTATGCACTTGCATTTTTGAGTTTGTTGCATTATAGATAATCTAAATTGTGGGCAACCTATATGTTGGAAGTCATTCCCAGCTGATGGTTGAAAAATTAAACCGTAGCTCACATTTTACAAACTCGTATACCAAATCACCGAAAAAAACTACATATTTCTTGAACAACATCTTTCCCGGAAGAAGGTGTCAATGATCACACAATCGGAGGATTGATAATGGGCTTGACTAGTTTCTCTGTCTAGTCATTATCTTAGAGAATGATATCCCACGCCAAAACTTACCTGAAACAAACTATAGTTATCGGATTTTATAGGTCACATCTATAAATAAAAAATTCTATCCTACTTACAGTCAGTCCTAAATGGCATAAGTCACAACATAAAATCTATAGTTTAGGATTTCATGTTTGTTAGCATTTTTTCTAATTGCATTTTGAGGTGTGAGTTACATTTCTTCATTATTTCTCATCCTTTTACACCCCACATCATGAATGGTGTATTCTGGTTTTATTTTGGGTGTATTAGGACTCCTTATAACAATACTCAGTGTCTAGGTTAGCCCTTTTATTTGATGTAGATCACCAAAACTTCATTTTTCCTTCTCTCCTAGATTTCACAGTAACTGATATTGATCCAGTGACTGCCATTGATTACATCATCTCACCGCCATTGGTTTACTAACACACGTCGGTTTTATGATTTTTTAGTTATTTTTACCAAAATAGTATTCTCCACTTTTATGTTATTTTCGTGTCTTGTTATGCCATTTTATCACACTTTTGGGTCTTTGATATCATCTTCAGAGTGTAGGTTGACCCATTTTCACCTTTCATTGCTAGATATTTTAATCTCTTATTTTTCAAAGTAACCAACATCGGTCTGAGATAACCGGTGGTGGTTACCCTCATATCGGCATCGGTTACCCCAACCGAAATTAGTCTCAATATTTTTATTTTCCAATCAAAACAATTACTAATCACTCATTTTAGTGATTTCCCCCTTTGATTCTATGTTTACGGATCATCATCGGGGCTTAGAATACTCATTCTCTTATTAGTCACATGGTTTTGAATTGTAGATAAGCTAATGCCCTCCCGACACCACCACATCTTGGGATGCCTCCCACATCATACCCGCCTCATCTACCCTCTTATCTTTGTAGGGGGTGCTCAATCATCACAACCTACCAATGATGTTATACAAATGATGATGGACAAGATGTTGACATTGGAAGCATCTGTCTCTCGGCTCACGTAACTCTCTGACATATGACGAGATTTGCAATGAGCCCATTCACCCATCCATTCCGATTCATCCATATCCTCTCCATTAGGAAATGCCTAAATTAGTCCAATTAAATAACAAATAAGATCTGCGTGATGAACTTATAGTCTTTTAAACATGTGTGTTATTTGATCACTCATGATGACACTTTTCTCTTGTGAACATTCCCAATGTCCTTGAAAAGACCAGTTTAGATTGGTATAGTGCTCTACCTAGGCATTCCATATTTTCATTTAAACAGGTATCTCAGGATTTTCTTGACCAATTTTTTTAACATTGTCAAGAAGGTCACCATGACTGAGTTGTACATGATACACCAATATGAAGACAAATCTATCATATATTTTATTTCTCATTGGCTGATCCTGATCAACCAACTCACATTCTAACTACCTTAAATCGAGTTAATAGAGTTGTTCACTAGAGCTTGTGCTAGATACATTTCGGTAACTCTCCAAGTTTAAACCTTCCGCATGTTTGATGAGGCATTCACCATGGCCCAAAAACTTGAAATTCGTGCCATTGAAGAGAAGAAGATATAATAACATAACAAGAATGCTGCGTTTAAATAAAATGATACCAATTCTTCTTAGACACCATAAAATAATTATTCTAAAGCAAAAGGAACTTCTAACATAGTAGTTTTAAAAGTGGCCCATCTCATCCATCCAACCAATCAAATCCTTCTTCTAATAATTCTCCTATTTAGGATTTTCAGTTCAAGCAAGAACAATGAAAATATACTCGCATAGGAGAACCCTACTCTTAAGTTTTAGAAAAACTTCTAAAATTTGGAGCTATCACTCTTCCACCCGTGAAACCACATCTTGGTTTTGACCTCTCTCTCGCCCCGTGCCTGCATGGTACAAAGAAAATGGTTATTGTAACTATCATCACATTAGAGGTCATAATGATGGTAATTGTATAAATTTCAAAAATATCATCCAAGAAATGTTAGATAATGGAGATCTCATCTTGGATAATCCTAATGCACCGGCTAATCAGAACCTTCACATCTTTTAGAAGCTATTCCCAAATCACACCATGTCTTCTAACCAAACCATTGAAAACTTGACCATGTGACAGTAACATTCATGAGGTTCATGCTATTTTCAACATCATACCAACTTTTCCTACTCAATTTCCTCCTACTCCATCTATAGAGGAAATTCACACGAGCTCCTTTATCTATGGAGGGACCTATTTCATCTACTCCTTTACCCTGAGAGGAGTCTCCTTATCTACTCCTTAACCCATAAAGGAGTCCACCATATCTACTTGATAAAGTTTCCCCACTAAACTCTCAACATAACAAATAACCCACAATACTTAATCTTTTACCCATGAGAGATTCATTCTTACCTTCTTCTTTTCCAAAAGACAAAATTACCTCATCCAACTTGCCATATTCCCTACCATGGGGATCCTTTAGTGACATCCCTTCCTATTGGTGATAATTATCTATTGGCTTTCAAGGATAATGTTGATTTTCTCTCGTCTCTTTTACCCACGCAGTCCGAATCTAGCCATTTCCCTATCTCACAATTTTTTTACAGGGATTACTACCAAATCAACATCATCCCTCCTTACATTAGTGCCATTCTCATGTTTGTTTGACCGATTAGATTATGTTGATAATTCCATGCTTTCGGGATGTATTTGATTGCATGTCTACCCTAAAATGTAGATGTTGTCTTCGATACTTTGACGATCTATCCAAAGGTGTTTCAGACAACCAAACCCACCATACCCATGCCAGTTGTAGCGGCCCCTTCTTCATCACCCTCGCCCACACCTAAACCTTTACAAACAACCAAAATTTTTCCTATGCCTAAAACCTTACATGCACCTATACCTTCCTCTACATTCAGACCCATTACCACATTAGGAGTCATGCCAAAATCAAGTCTAGTCTATCCTCTTATCAAACTAGATTTAACCACGTCCTCACAAGCCATCGCAAAGACTATTCCCCCACCTAAGAGGAAGACCCAACCTCTTAGGCCACATACATTGGCTTTGCCCACTACCCCTCTGTCACCTTCACCACTTCCATCTATCCTAGGTCCCCACCCATAAACCTTGGCCAAACAACCTCCTACCCAGAGTAAACCAAAAACACAACAACCCACCTCATCACGATCCTCTGTTACACCCAAATTACCTACACATCTTATGCCTTCGATGTCACCTACATCCTTTCTACCTCTTATACCTACACCACTTCTAGTATCCTCATCATTACCCATGCCATTCCCTTCCACGTTGCCTCTTACCACAACCTTCACCACACCTCCATTATCACCTTGGCTAACCCTTCCCATTCCACCATATAACTTCCTTCTACATCACACACTTATTCTTCACCTTTACAAAATAAGGTACAACAAAGCCCAATAAACCACTACCTTCCAAAGAGGTAGTTAAACCTATACCACCTTCAACAACTAGTTCACCTGCTACATCTTTACCCAAGAAGGTGCAATCCAAACCTAAAACCATACTATATATGAAAAAGGTGGTCAAACTTACTCAACCTCCAATTCCACCTCCAGTGACACCTCTCCCAATAAAGTCACACACACTTCCATCTAGACCCACACTTACTTCACATTTTGGTCCATTGGCAGGGTCTTACACCAACATCTTAGCTAACATTTTAGAAACCTCTGTCATCATATTTCCACCATTTAGACCTTATGAACCACTCAAACCTAAACCGAAGGGTTTGATGATACCAAATTTTTCACTTACCATCATGTTCTAGGGCATGACGCGGAAAAATGTAAGGCTCTTAAAGCTATTCTTTTCAACTATGTCCACTCAAAGAAAACTTTGATGATGATGATCTTTTAAATGAGGACCCTATTCCACCTGCACTGTGTGCAAGTGTTTCTACAAAGTTAACCAAATTTAAAGAAAGAAAGCTACCACCTAAAAAAATCTACCTAAGCTAGTTAAAAATGGGAAATATGCACCATCATGATGGAGAAGTGAGCAAGTCCTACCCTTTAAACATTAGTAACTTTGAATCTAATCAAAACACAATGTAAATGCATGAACTCTATTCCCCTTTAATTGCATAATTAAACATATAAAATGGACCTAAATAGTCCAAATGGCAATCAAAACCATATTTGCTTACTTTGATCCTTGATGGATGCTTGGGTGTGAGGCTTAGCTCTTCAAGAATGGAGGATGGAGGGATCAAGAATGACAAAAGGCCATTAGTATGAAACTATGTGCCTACTTTTGTCTCTTGAGAGATTTAGGTGTAGATATAAAGGTAGGAGGAGGGCTCTTTATATAGCCCAAAGGATAAAGGACTCAACACATCCTCATGAATGTGGGATAAATGGAGATGTAGATTTAGTTATGGATAAGGGAGGGTTTGGATGGGGTTGAGTTAGCTTTAGGAGGGTTTAGTTTGTCCTTAAGTGGCTCATGTGGATAAAGGGGGTGCATTAATTAATCAAGATGATTAATAAATACACGTGCAAGCTTTTATAAGCTTTTAGATGGAGTTTAGTGTGATTTAGACCATTAGGAAGGAATTAAACCAATTAAATAGAGATTTATTGATTTAATGAGAAGGGAGGCTAATTAATTAATAATAATTAATTAGAGTAGATAAAAGGTGTTGATTAACGAAAGGTTGTTAATTAGGGTATGTATTAGATAGGAGACTTAATTAATTAGCTTAATGTAATCAATTAACGACAATGGAAGAGAAGATGAGCACTATTCACAATATGTCGTCAATTTGCGGAAAGGAGATAATTAGTGTAATTTAAGTATTTAAATTACTTAGGTGTAATTATAGGTTTCTACATTTGCCCTTGTTTGGGGTGGCGTAAGTGACGCCACTTCAAAGATAGTAGAGAGACAGAAGAAAATATTGAAGGGATAGAAGAAAAATTAGTAGGAGAGAGAGATGCCCCTCGAGTGTCGATGGGGTGATGGAAGAAGTCAATCGACAATCGAAAAAGATGAGAGATAGGCAGAAGAATGGGGAAGAGGCAGGATTCCATGATGAGAGAGAAAATTAGGGGTGAAAGGGAAGTGAAGTAGAAGAAATATGGATGAGGGGAGAGAAGAGCTTAGCCTCTAGCTGCTATTTATTTGGAACAAATTTGATGTCATCATATTGGCATAGGAACTACATCATCAGTCCTTATGAAAAATATAAGCATACGACAAAGGTAGAATGACATGAAAAACCATACTACAAACAATTGTCCATTGCTGAAAGTACCAATTCCACACAACATACAATAATGTAATGCAATACGAGAAGGAAACAAGCTCATGTAATAGGGAAAACAAGTACAAACACACATATCCAACCCAACAATGATAAAGACAGTTGTACAAATGTTTTGTTATCGAGTCTTTGAAGAGATCCACAAGTTTGTGATTAACAACAAGGGTTAAAAATGATGCCCGAGAAAGGATACATGCAAGGGAAATGACAGTGGACATGGGGTCCATGAAAAGCATTTGTGTGCTGCGAAACAACACCGAGCAAACGAAAGTGCCCCAGAGTATAGACGAAGCAAGTAGCTAGCTTTGTGAATGGTTGTGAATCCGGTGATCTGCAAGTTATATTAATCGGGGAAGATGTCGGACAAACCAACCAGATATGGAGAAAATACCATGCACAAGACACAAGTTTCAGCCGTAATAAGCAAGTTACCATTTTTGTAGGTTTTTTTTTTTTTTTACTCTTTAGGATTTTTGAATAATTTTGCCCTATTTTAGGTTTTTGATATATATATTGTTTTTATTGTTTTGCTTTCCAAACCGTGGTGAACAGTAGAAGAAAGTAGAAGAAGAAAGAAAAGGGCCTAGGGGCGACAGAAAGTGCCCTAGGTGGAAGAAAGGAGAAACAAAGGACAAATAATGTCCTTGTGAAGTGGAAAAATTAAGAAAAAATAATTATTTAGGAGAGTGTGAAGAAGAATAAAAATCACTAGGGAGCAATAAAATTGCCCTGGGGAGAAGAAAGGGGTATTGGATAGAAAAAAATGCCCCAATACGGTGAGAAAGAAGAGAAAAATAATTATTTAATAAAAATAATTATTCCACAGTGAACAGAGGAGAAAACAGCGATTGAAACGGGCCTCCGGCTTTCCGAATAGTGAAAATAGGTTAATATACCCCCCAAGGGGGTAAAAACATCACGACCAATTAATTTTAAGCGAGCGATTGAGAAAAATTTACTGTGAGGATCTGACACCCAAAAGAACCATGGTGATCACACGAGACCGTTTGAGGCACGTGGATGCAGTTCGGGGGTACCAGTGGCAAGTGAGAGATGACCCCTTCGTGAGTATCACAACCCCACTCATAAAATTTTGTCATAAATGCCTTAAATTAGGTCTTTTAGGCGTAGAAAAAGTGTAGGCGCGCCTGCGCGTAGGCACAGGCATGGGATAGGGTGCACAAGCACCATTTTGGGGGTAGAGGCATCCTTTTGAGGGCACAGGCGTCAAGTTGATGCACACATATGCATTGACACAAATCACACACACACACACATGCACACACACGAGCACATGTGCATGCATGCACACACATCGAAATGGTGTACACACGTAAAAATCTTGGCGAAGGCATATAGAGGCAAGCACACCCACATAGGAGCGCACGTGCCCAAGCGCAGGCACCAAATTAGTGGCACACATGCCAAAAAGGGTGCGCAGTTGTATGAAAGAGGGCACACATGCCGAGAAAACACTCGTGCGCAAGTGCGGGTGCGAAGCGTGGCACATATGCCAAAAGGGTGCGTGCAAGCACCCTAAAAAGTAGAAAAAGATAGGAAGCAGTCAAAAACATGATTCTTAGAAGAATTTTTAGGATTTTGGGTTAACCATAAAAGATGAGATAGATTTTTAGAAGAAATGCTAGGAGGCGATGAGTTGAGCATTATTTTGCAGAGACGACAACCGGTTTTACGAGCGCATGAGTGTCATTCCCAGATTGTTGAGTTAGAGGGCGGTATGCCTTTGGTGCGACCAGAGCTATGATGATATTACTGGAGGTAGTGGGACTGGGCCCCGTGGCTCAGATGCCATCTATTGTACTAGATCATGACCTTTTGACTCACACGCTAGGTGAGTGATGGCATAAGCGAAAGTCGGTGTTTTAGGTTGCCCACGGGAGATATGACAGTGACCATTGAGGATGTTTGATGGATTTTACGTGTGCCCATGATGGGTACATTGACCAAGTATAACTCGGATGTAGGGCTGATTAGAGCAGCGTGTAGTGCTCTATTTGGTTTTGACGATATCTCGCACTTGACAGGATGACTATAACTTTAAATGAGTGCATCTCCGTGCGACATTGCATGGGGACCTCTCTATATCATGACGCTTATCGGTGGGTTCCTACTCACTTGATAAGACAGGGACGTTGTTCTGAGAGGATTACTACCATTGGTTCATGACATTTACAATGGTGAGAGATATTCTTTGGGGGTAGTGTATACTAGCCCATTTATCTTGGGATTTGCACATGATTACATACCACGGTTAGAAGGCGTAGGGGCAGATTCATTATTATAGATATGGTTGTGGGATCATATTGCTTTATCGGGTGCCACTGTGGGTCCTTTCTAAGTCCGAGATCCCGAGGATCCATCATACATGGCTTGGTTAGCAATTTGGAAGAGATGTACGTGGCCATCTTGGTAGCCTATTCGGATATAGGCGGGAGTTTGATGAGCTAGTAGTGATAGATGCCATTTAGCATCCATATAGGAACTTCCGGTGGCGGAGGATGCCATAGAGCTCGGCGTGTGCTAGGTGGAACACTTTCTTATTGGTATTTTGTAGCTATATCATGGAGTTATATCGTGTAGATAGGTGCAGCGGTAGCTTGGCGGTCAGAGAGGTCCCCGAGCGAGATATCCGGCATGTACACGGGGATGCATTGAGGCGAGACCATGGAGCCTCATATACCAGTGGCCTGAGCTAGGTCTAGTTTCACACAGGTGGTCCCCGGGCATGGGACCCATTATGACAAAGGCGAGAGACCCGAGGACCATGGCCCGATTATATAGTATGGTATGTGACAGTATTACCCCGATGTCTCACTATTCTAGAGGTAGCTTAGGTAGCAGGCATTCACCCACTCGTAGAGGTATGGCATGGGGCAGAGCGCAGGGCTAGAGTAGTGGCACTAGGGCTAGACCCAGAGGATCCCTTTGATGGTATCCCACATGATGGATAGGGTGCCCCATAGGCACAGGGACCGAGGCCGTAGGGCCCAGTACAAGCAGCCATGTAGCCACCCAGAGGTAGGGTTTTTGAGCAGGGACAGTCTTCTAGAGCACCTTAGGGACTAGTCCCTGAGGCACACACAACCTCCCAGCTAGTGGCACAAATAGCCATAGTACAGTGCAGGTACAATAGCTCATATTTGAGAGAGACGGGGCTAGAGCGGAGAGAGACAAGGCTTAAGGCTGGTGTGTGATAGCTGTAGCAGAGTGCGATGAGGCCCGAGCTCACATTGTGACTTTACTTTCAAATCGGGAATAGGCTCAGGCCCAGGTTGGCCCAGGAGATGATAGAGTTACATGACGGAGCCAGATACGAGAGACAACAACATAGGGGCTCATATATTGAGCCTCCTTCATCAGTCTTAGTCACAGTGTGCATGGTCATTGCACAGAGAGATCATGTGTATGCTCGATCACAGGCCTTATTAGCACAGAGGGACTAGGCCCACACCGAGCTACAAGTGATGACCATAGAGAGAGATCAAGAGGATGCTCTTCTGCTAGATAGGCTGAGGTAGACCTAGGCCGAGTTACAGGTGAGTGAGATACTACCCTCCAGGTAGTGCTCACCTCTCAGGAGATGCGGACCTGATACGTGATGCCACCAGACTTGGTGGTGAGGCCCTCTTCTATAGGACTGCATATTACAGAGTGGTTCCACCAGAGTAGTGAGTGGCACTGCCACAACTATCAGGGTCGAGTGCATCAGGCTCTCGATCACAGAGATCTAGCCATTTGACCAGATCAGTTAGACATCACACTGCAGGCTGTGAGACCAAAGTGCCCTCCCATCCCGTAGTGTTTTGTCATCTAGAGGAAAAATCTAGGAGCCTTGACGAGGGTGAGAGCTATGGTTGAGAGCCAAATATTTATTGTATAGATTCTTTGATATGTATGCCTCTTATGAAGGCCGATGTTGATGTACAGTCATGTTATACATGTATTTTTGATGATGCCTCATGATGAAGGCTTTATTCTTTCATATACATGCCCCCTTTTTATTAAATTCTTTATCAATGATGTATTGTATTGAGTACTTATCGGGACATTGTATGTATGTACACGAGACATTGTTGATGTATCACCTTTATACGCCTTATTTGAAGGCATTTTTGATATAGAGGAAAAAAATTTATCCATTTTGATATAGATGTATATTTGACACACATGTATATATATAAGGATTACCTTATTTTGGCTCGAGATACACATGGTTATGAGATGATGTACATTATTGTTTTTGATACATACATATAGATGGTTTTTTCTTTGTCTTTAAACTCATGGGGAACTAATTAACAATGGGACATGAATCATATTTAATATCTTGAGCGGGCATACACTGTATTGGATTCAATTCATGTTATATATATTTTTGATTTAGCACTTATGGACGGTGTTATGATGTTATCAAATTCCACATTTTGCATGTACGTTATCCTGATGTTTGATGTATATACATGTGCTTGTTTAGAATGTTAGATGATAGATCCGTAGATGATATCAAATGTATTACTCATGTGATGTTTTGTTGATGCCCAATAGACGGGATGATATGATGATATTGGTGTGGGGGGATAGATTTTTTATTATGCGCAACCCCTCTTGCCCCCATTGATGATACGATATGTGATGATTAGCTTAGCATACATGCATGATGTAAAACTTAGCATTTTTGTTTATATATGATGTATAGATGATGTTAGATGTGATGATAATGATGGTAATGTGATGTGAATGATAACAAAACAAAGCACATGCAAGAAACACAACCAAATGCTAACAAAGAACACCAGGAATTAATGCAATATACCATGATTCACCATGCTTTATTAACATGTAACAAACACAATCAAATGCCAAGAAAGAACATAATGAATTAACACATGACATCATGATCTCCTAAGATCAACCAGTATGCAAAAACTTACCGAAATATGCACAAGCAAGAATAAATCTAATCTAAGCAAGAAAAGATGAATCCTAAAAAAGTACACCTAAGCAACAAACAACCCAAAAGCAAGAATGCAAAACACTATACAAGCAACAAGAAAAGCAAGGAAACAAGACAATGCTAGTAAATGTTTTTGTAAGATATGTTTTCATGGACTATTTTTCTATTGTTTAGGTCTTTTCAAAACAATTTTCTATTGTTTAGGATTTTGAAACAATGTTCTATTGTTTTTGGTGTTTTTGAAATAATTTTCTAAAGCTATGTGCGGAGTAACCAAGAAAGCGTGGATGCCCCCCAGCGTTAGATGGGGAATATATAAGGGCAGAAGCCACACATTTATGAACAAGAAGGTGAAGTCGTTGGGTTTCCCCCAGTGTAAGATGGGAGATAGCGAAAGACCATACCCCTCACAAATGAATAGAAGAAGACAAAGCTAGATCAAGGCTGGACATGATGGTGTGCACAAGGAATCTCGAAGGAAAAACTAGGTCTAGGCCAAAGACAACTACCCTCCTAACACTAGAATGCTTGTGAACAAAAAATCCCCCAAGGCACCGAAACCGGTTTTCACCCAAGGACTTGTCCAAAGTGCCACAATTGCGTGGTTTTCACTAGTGGATGACCTGTTTTCTCTTTTTCTTTTTCTGATTTTCTTGATTTTTTTGTATTTTTGATTTTTGTAACCTCCTTACGCCATGTTCAAGCATAGAACCATTTAAGATGCATGGTGTTCATGGGCTCCCGGAGCTCATCACCATTGGGGTGAGCTAGTTTGTATGCCACTGTGTCGTACTTGGTAACTATGACATACAGTCCTAACCAATGTGGTTCAAACTTCCCTTTCTTTTCTTGCTCTACTCTGGTGTTGAACTGGTTCTCCTTCATGACTAAATCACCAACCTCAAATTGACGAGGGATGATTATTTTATTGTAGTTTTTGGAGACTCTGTGTTGATACACTTTTAGGTGATTAAGAGCACAAATGCACCTCTCATCTAATAGCTCTAACTCAGCTATTCTTACCACTCGATAATATTCATCCTTATCCAGATAGTCCCAGAAGAGAGATTCTCGGGGAAGGAAGTTCAATATCTAAAGGGATAATAAATTATGTCCCTAACATGAGGGAATATGGTGTCACACACCGTAGGAGTGCAAATGGATGTTCGGTAAGCCCAAAGGGCCTGGATGGATTTGTAGGTGTCATTTTCTACCCGTTTTGATAACCATCTTCTCCATTATCCTTACCGAGTCTTGTTTGTTGCCTCAGCTTGCCCATTACCCCGAGGGTAATATGGTGTGGACCATTTTAATCTTATTTGGAACCGTTGGTAGAGACCTTTCACATTTTTGTTCTTAAATGACTTCCCATTATCTACATGTGAATAATGGTGTGGGAATACTATATTGGCAAATAATGTGATTCATGATGAATTTAGAAATCTATGCTCTGTGACATAGGTTAAAGGGATAGCCTCCACCCACTTTGTAAATATCAGTATGCATTTGTGATGATATGTGTATGACCATCAGATGAGGTAGGAGTAAGTTTCCCTATTAAATCAAGTCCCCACTTAGAGAATGGCCATGGGGTAGTGATTGGTTGCAATGGTTGTGACAGAGCATGGATGAAATTTCCATACTTTTGGCAAAGTACACATTTTCTAACATAATTGCAACAATTAGTTTCCATGGTAGGCCAATAGTAACCTACTCTCAACAGTTTCTTAGCAAGACCATTCCATTTGTATGTGCTCCACATACCCCTTCATGCACTTCTTTGATTGCCTAGATTGACTTTGTCACATCCAGACAACGTAATAGATTCCCATCATAGTCATGATGATAAAGTGTACCTCCTAAAAGGGTGTAATGGGCTATCTAGAAAATCAGGATTTACTTTTTAGAATGGGAGATATTGGGAGGGAAAGTGCTGTCCTTAAGATAGGTGAAAATGGGTTCGTACCATGGGGAATGGGGACCAACAACCTCACAAGCTAGGTAAGATTTTGACATGTCATATGTGGGCTAGCATATATTTTCTACGAAAAATGGCATATCATTATTCCCTGGTGGAATACAAAGCATAGACCCCACCATTTCCATGGCATCTACTGATCTATTCTATGCTCTTGGGATTTGTTCAAAAGTAATACTCACAAAATACTCCTTTAGAGTTTCCACTAAATTTTTGTAAGGTATGAGCTTGTCATCCTTAACCTTATATTCATCATTAACCTGCTTAATGATTAACTGTGAATCACCTACAACCTTAACATGGTGAACATTCCACTTGATGGCTAGCTTCATTCCTGTAATGAGTGCTTCATATTCTATAATGTTGTTTGTGCAAGGGAAGGCTAGGCGGAAATCTTGTGGTATAGGATCACAGAAGGAGTAATAAGGACTACTCCTACACCTGAACCATGAAACATAAATGATCCATCAAAATGTATCTGCCAGATGATATATTCTTCAATGTAGAGAAAGGAGGCATCTAACAGGTGCAAACTCAAAGGTTACGTGCTTTGCAAGGGTGCTTCCATTAGGCCAGTCCGTAAGTACTTGTCCTTTAACTAATTTTTGATGGAAAAATTCTATGTCAAACTCATTGAGTAGAATGATCCAATTAGCCATTCTACCTGTGGGGGTGGGTTTGGACAACAAATACTTGAGTGGGTCGACCTTGGATATGAGCTTGGTCTTAGTATTCAGCAGGTAATGGTGAAGTTTCTGAAAGGTAAAAATAATGGCTAATAAAGCCTTTTCAATCTGAGGATAATTAAGTTCATAGGTGATGAGGGCATGTCTCGGCTAGTATACCACTTTCTCGTTATGGCTAAGGTCGTATTGAAGTAGAAACACACTAATGGAAAATTGTGTAGTGGAAATATAGAGCAAAAGTGGTTTTCTGGAGTGGGAGGCATGAGGATAGGTGGATTAGCTAGGAAGCCTTTGTTTAAGCAAAGCATAGGCTTGCTTTGTTGTTTGGGTCCCTAGAGGAAAGCGGCATCCTTTTTAAGCAAATGGGTGAATGAGTGACATTTATCTACAAGCTGGGAGATGAAGTGGTGAACGGCTTGAATTTTCCCTTGCAAGCTACGTAGTTTCTTGATATTCTCAGGTGGAGGCATTTCAGTGATAGCAAACACTTTAGCAGGGTCTACCTCAATACCTCATCTTGACACAATGAAGCCCAGTAGTTTCCTAGATAGTACAATGAAGACACACTTCTTTGGATTCGCCTGACTTTGTATTCACGCAGGCATTCAAAGATACACCACAAAATGACAGGATGATCCTCTCTTGTTTTGGACTTTCCTAGGATGTCATCCACATAGTCTTCCATGATATCATGAATCATGTCATGAAAAATCACTTTCATGGCCCACTGATAGGTTGGTCTTGCATTGTTAAGGCCAAATGGCATCACATGATAGTAGAAGGTGCCCTAAGGAGTCATAAAAGCTGTTTTGTGTTGGTCTTCTTCAGCGATCTTAATTTGATTATAACCCAAAAATCCATCCATGAGTGATAGCATTTCATACCCTATTGTTGAGTCAACAATCATATCAATGTTGGGCAGTGGAAAATCATCTTTAGGGAAAGCTTTATTAATGTCCCTAAAATCCATGTAGATTTAGATACCAATAGGTTTCTTCTGGACAGGAACAATGTTTGATATCCATTCAAAATAATTAATTGGTTTGATGAATCCTGCTGTAAGAAATCTTTCCAACTCTTCTTTAACCAACAGGGCCACTCTTGGGTGCATCTTTCAGAGCTTCTATTTGATAGGCTTTGCATCTATGTGCACAACTAGGTTGTCCATGACCAAAGTTGGATCCAAGCCAGACATGTCCTTGTCAGACCATTGAAACACATCAATAAACTCTCGTAGCAACATAGTGAATGTCTTTTGTTCTCTAGCTGAGAGTGATGCCCCTAATTTTACAATCTTGGGATCCTCTTCTGTACCAATATTGACATCAATGGTTTCTTTAACTAGCAATTTTGATAAATCCTCTATATGCGTAGGATAGGGAGGAAGGTTGAGATCTTCATCCAAGGATGTCTCCATGAGATTTTCATCCTTGGCATGGTCACTTTGCTTGTCCTTTGATTTTATTATTTGTTTGTCAGCCAGTGCCTCAAAGAGGTTTTCACTGTGCGACTTGGACTTCAATTTTTGTTGAGGCTTTTATTTAGAACTTTTTCCCTCACTTTTCTTTATATTTTGATGACCATGAAGTTCAACCTCCTTGCCGAAGTAGGTGCAGGTGTCTAAGTCGATAAAGAAACCTTTCTTATGATCTCCAATGGGGATTTTATCCCTTATGCCCATGAATTCTGCAATAACCTCATCATTATCAAATAAATCTAGTGGCACGTGATGTTGTTGGTCCCATTCAACAAGGGAAGGGTATACTGAGGTCAAGGGTTGGTTCTATGGGGGTCAAGGTTAGGACAACGTTATTATTGAAAAGGTTCTTGGAGGCCAGATCCTCATATTGGCTATAATGGGAATCCATATCACTGTTTAGATAGTCAGAAGTATCCTCACACTCAGAAAAAGTCACATCTTGATCATTGGGGTGTGCTCCATAAGGGCGAATCCCAATGCCGTATCTTTCTATTTTGAAATGTGGAAGAGGGACTGGTTCTCTTTGTCTTTGTTTGTTCCTCCCAAATCCTAGGCCTTTGTAGCCCATGGAGTACATCATTCTACTAGATTTTTCATATTATAGGGTTTGATAATAGGATTGTTGAGTATCCTTAGGGACCCAAGTTGTAGGTGGATAAAGTAATATTTCCTTAGCTAACAAACCTCTAGGTATGAGTGACCCAATAGTGTGTTCCTCTCTAGGTCTCCTAAAGTGGTAGTTGGGTCGACCTCTAGTCTTGGGTGACAGTGAGAGGTCAGAAACCAAGAGCGCTTGTTGTACATTATACTCCCCACAGCCATATTCCTAAATTTTCATCTCCCATGAATCAAATGAAGATGTTGAAGTAAACACCCCATGAGCGCAAGAACTAAGAGAATCCAAATCTACCTAAGATTCCATGGCCTTAGACTGGAGAGGGACAACTATATATGTGGAGGGACATGCATATGTACCCTTTCATGCAAAGCTATTGAGAGCTCTACAATGAACAAAAGGCTATGAATCTCCTGGTATTGTAACCGTATGTCCCTCATGCTTAATGCATTAATGAAATGTTGATGGCACGACCTACATGGCATGAATCCATGGTCGGCCTAGAAGCATGTTATATGGAAGTTCCAAGTCTAGGATGTGAAACTTTGTCTAATGAAAAGTGGGACCCACCTCCATGGGTAGCGTGATGGTCCCTGCTGATTCCCTTTCCACGTTGTCATATGCGGTGATAGTGATAATATGGGACTCAAGATCTTCCTCCATATGTCCCAATTGTTTGACCAACTTAAGCGTGCAGATGTTCAACCCAGATCCGTTATCCACAAGCACCCGTTTGATTTTCCTATGGGTGACAACTACCTCAATGTATAAGGGAAGATTATGTGTAGGATTCTCGGTAGGGATCTCCCTATGGTTGAAAGTGAGATGCTCACTTGGTGTAATGTTTTCCTCTGTGGCTTGAAGGTGTGCGGGATCGACTTTTAAAGGCACTCCGACTCTGAAGAGTTTGGTACAGAATGTCCTTATGCACATTGGATATCTTGAGAATATCTAAGATCGAAATCTTAGCAGATGTCTTCTCAAGTTGTTCTAAAAGGTTATATTTACCGGTTTACGGGGTCAACGGAGAGGGTTCTAGAATCATGAGGTGGGCACGCCTTGTTACCGTAGCACAATCCTTTCCCTTGATCTAGATGGTATTGACATAGTTAGCAGGAGAGTGAATACATCCGATAAGTAAATCATAATGGTTATTATCTCTTTTGGTATACAAGTAATTCTTGGTTTTATAGGTTTGGGATGACTCTCCCTAATCCGGCTTTGTCTTTTCTGACTTATCATGCTTGGGGAATGGTTCTTTGTATATCCCCATTTTCTCATTAGGTGTTTGTGTTTTTCCAGGGTTATCCACCTCTATCTCCCCATTGTCAATGAGGTCTTGAATATAGTGGCAAAGCCATAGACATTTTTCTATCTTATGTCCTTTAACACGATGCATTTCACAATATTCATGCTCCTTATACCATGAAGGTTTAGGAGCGTTGTCATCAAATGGTTGCATTGTAGGATAGGTCATCATGTGGGCCGCATCCAACTGTTTTAGTATGACTGACAATGGTTCATTGAGAGAGGTGAATGTTCTTCACTTTGGTGGTGGTTGAATTGGGCCCTTGGTTAGTTTAAAAGGTTGACCAGTTTGGACCATTTGAACATGTTTGGAATTAGTGATTCCATCTCCCACCACATTTTTGTTTTTGTTAAATATCTTCAACTTTTCCGTGGGTTTGACACTTTGGTTGTCTTTAGATTGGTTTTTGAGGGTGCCTTTGGCAATGAGAGGCTTTTCTATCTGAATCCATTTCTCGATAACCTCCTCAAAAGTATGAACACAATGCATTTGGAGGTGGAAAGCTATATCTAGGTTGAGATTAGGAATGAAAATACTAACCAACTACTTTTTGGGGAAAGCACAAGGGAAGCAACTAGTTATCCCTCTCCATAGTTGGAGGAAACTGGTGAATGTCTCATTTGGGCGTTACTTGGTGCCACACAAGTCTATCATGGTGACATCACTCTCTATGTTATATGAGAAGTGACGCATAAATATTTCTACCATGCAGCTAGGTGAAAATTGATCCTCGTGGTAAGCATGTAAACCACTCCAATGCTTGACCTCAGAGACTCTGGGGAAAATTTGATAAGGTAATTGTCACTATAAGACACCTCTTGGCATGCCATGTAGAAATATTTAACATGATCAATTGGGTCTCCTTTTCCTTTATATTTGTCAAATTTTGGCATATCAAATTTCTTTGGAAAGGGTTGAAGGGTCATTGTTTTGTTAAAAGGATAGGGGCATAATTCTTCGTATTGATATTTCCTAATGCTCCCTATATTTCTCTCTTGTAAGCTCATGAGCGTCGCTTTCATGGACTACACTTCTTGTGCAAGAAATTGTTCTTTAGTGGGAGAAGCAGGGATGTAAACACAATGGTACCATGTGTCCTCTTCTCCTTGGTTTTCCCGATGGAGTTCATTGATCTTAACCTTCGGCCTCAATTTTTGAGCATTCTTGTTTGCGTCCTTTTGTACATGGGAAGTAAGCAAAGCTAGTTTTGGCTTAGGTTACTGATTTTTGTTGGATTGTGGCTTGGTTTGTTATTTATTCTTCTAAAGGTTCCTCATCCTCATATTGTGGAGGTTCCTCTCCCATCTCATGTTCTATCTTGTACTTTATCGTTTTTCTGCGTAAGAGGTAGGAGCTTTTCTGTGCATTAAAATATCTTCCATATTGATAAGGGGACATTCTTCCTCAGTAGCATTATTCACAGGTAGTATTGTTTCATTCTCGATGGGAAATTTGGCCCCTAATTCGATGACCCGTGCCAACACTCTATCTTTGTTTCTGAAAATAAACTCGTCTAGTAGAGTGGGGTCAAAATCAAAGTCTGCGTGTGGTGATTCTAATTCATTTCCACTATGATCGACCATCTCTTCTATTTCCTTTTCTACAAAAAATAGTGGTCCTAGGTCATGTCCAATGAAGGGGTTTGACCCTTGTCTGTTAGAGGTTTCCCAAGCTTGCGCTTGTTGTTCCTCATATGTCTATTTCCTTAACCCTAGACATGTTTTAAGAGCCATGTTTTCATGATATTTTCACTAGGGTAAGTTGTAAATGTGTTCAAAGCTTAGTGATCACCCCTAAGTGAAATGCAAGATGTGTTTATTAAGAGTATGAATAAGTCAACAATGTGAGAATACCAATGTGATAGAGTGATAAATCACCCGTGATACAAGCGTTTGGTATAAAAACTTGTTTAAATGAAGTAACTCTAGACTACATTTCAAGAAGTAGTTTGCGTCGCAAGATGATTAACAAGATGTTTTCACTTATGCCAATTTCAAGGAGATGAACAAAACATAAGTAAATACATGAAGTCAATGCAACCCCCAACCAAGATATACAATGAGCGAGCTCAAACTTGATTAAGACCTATATTTCAAAAAGTGCCAATTACAATTTGTGAATGACACAACAATATTACCAAGATATGTTAACCCACTTTGCGAGAAAGTGAAGTATTGATATCAAGGTGTTATTGATATAACACGCACAAATGGTAACACTTATCACTCTTTGAAATCAAGGTAATAATAGAACCAAACTAAAAAGCTCAAAGTATAGCTAGGAATAGTTAAAAATGTGTGCAATGTAACCTTATAATATAGGTATTTATGTCAAGTTTACAAGAAACAAGATGTAAATATCGAAATTGTAGTGATACGATACAAACAAGCTAACTCTTCTAAGGAAGTCCATGGTGATGAACCACGCCTAACTACAATGATGATCTTGACATGGGTATCAAGATCACAATGGCTACCAATGACTCAAATACACCTCCACACACTTTAGATGTTTAACTTACCTAGCCGTAAACATGGATGGGCGTAAACGGACATAAAAGTGGCGAATAAATCAATTGGTAACACAATGGTAATCACACTCTTCTAATTAAAAAAGTGTTAAAAGAATATGAAGGAAGCAAATCAAATAAGGATGAAAAATGTTGGCTTCAATTTGGTAGAGTTTCACCTCGCCCTAAGGCAAGTAAAAACTAAGTGAAATTAACACGTCAAACATTTCTCAATGAAAATAAGGTTCACAACTCAAAACTATTTTAGAATGGTCAAAGGGCTCGACCAAAGTATATCTTTGTAGGTGGTTCTCTTGCCCCAAGTGCTACAAAGATTATCCACGAGCGGGATGATTTACCCAAAAATTCACAATGACTGGTTTGGGAGTATCTTGACTTTGCCCCCTTCAAGCACAGTGGGCAATAAATGCATCCAAATGTGTACTTAAAAGGGTCGCGTAGGGACAACTTGTAAATCTATCTCACAAAGGATTTACTAGTCAGATAGGTAGTATAGAGCACTTCCCATTTTGTCCACAAGGTTCCCTCTTACATGGACTACTTTGGGGTTCCTGGAACCATCCCCATTGTTGTAGCTTAAGGTGTTATGCCAAAGGGGTTATGTTCCAGTTGAGCAGAGAGGGACGTACCCTTTTCCGAAACCTGCAATACAGTGTTTTGAATATGTTGTTCTTTTTATCTTTTTTAATTAGATGTGGTTTGCTCGAACACCTTTTGGCAACCTTTATAACAACTGTATTAGTAGTTTTTGATTTCATTTTGATTTCTCCTTTCTTGAAAAATGTTTTTAGGTCTGTATGATGATGTTTAGTAGTTTTCCATCAAAAGAAAAGGCATCATTTCTAATTCTCCAGATCGTCCAAGGACGTAAGAGAAGAGCATACGTGATTGTCTTCCAAAATAAAAAAGAAATCAAATGGAAAAACACTTTTAATTCAATTTGTGCCAAATTAACCAATTCCAAATCAAATACCCTTAACAATCTCGAAGCATCAAAAGGACTTAAGAATTATTTCTAATTCCCAAGATATCCCAAGGGACGCGAGGGAAGAGCATATGCGATCTTAATCCTATAAGTAAATATGCAAAAATATTATGTAATCAAATAGAAACATGTAAAAACAACCCGCAAAGACAAATATATGATTAGATAAACCTACAAGAATGTTAGCACATAAACATGTTAATGTAAAAAAATACAAAAGGATGCCTGCACCCTTTTCAGCGCTTTGTGCGTAGGTTAGGCGTATGTGCAACCAAAGGTTATTTTCGGCACACAGTGTACCTATGCCACCCGAGAGATGTGTGCACCACAAAAATAGTGCTGTGCCCTAAAAGTACCTATGCCTCTGTGGAATTTTTACATATATTAAATGCCTACGCCGAGGAGAGAGGTTTATGCGCCATGAAAACAACATATGCGCTACTTTGAGAAAAATAGACAAGAAAAATAGACAGAATAACCATATTACCAGAAAAATATACCTGCGCCACTAAAAATGCATGTGTGCCCTAGTTAGGGTGTGTGCATCGATCGATAGGTTTCGGATGCGGTGAAGGTACAATACGAAGTGATGTGTGTGCCCAGGTTAGCGCACCTACACGCTGGTTAGAGTATGTGCGCCATGGTTAGTGCGCATGTGCCAGGGGTCAGCAGACAACAAAAAATTTTAACAGTATGCCTGCACCACCAGAGAGATGTGTGCACCTAAAAAATCATGTCTGTGCCATGAAAATTACGCTGCGCCCTAAAATCATGCTGTGCAAGACTTGCAACAAAAATATGGTAGAAAACACAAGAAAACCCACAATATCTCAAATTTTGACAAGTTAACTTAAGAATGACAATAACCTATTACAATAAAGGCTATGAACATGAAGTTACACATATCAAATGAGCAAAAATTCCAAGAAAATGGACATTAATTACTACATGTGCACATCAAAAGTTAGCCAAAAAAATGAAACTTAAACTAAAATACCATGGGACTAAGTGTCCCACTGTGCATGCCAAATGTGTGCAAGTGTTTCTACAAAGTTAACCAAATTTAAAGCGAGAAAGCTACCAAATGTGTGCAAGTGTTTCTACAAAGTTAACCAAATTTAAATCAAGAAAGCTACCACCTAAAAATATCTCCCTAACCTAGTTAAAAATGGGAAATATGCACCATCATGATGGAGAAGTGAGCAAGTCCTACCCTTTAAATATTATTAAATTTGAATCTAATCAAAACAAAATGTAAATGCATGAACTCTATTCCCTTTAATTTCCTAATTAAACATTTAAAATGAACCTAAATAGTCCAAATGGCAATCAAAACCATATTTTCTTGCTTTGATCCTTCAATGGATGCTTGGGTGTGAGGCTTAGCTCTTCAAGAATGGAGGATGGAGGGCTCAAGAATGACAAAAGGCTATTAGTATGAAACTATGTGCCTACTTTTGTCTCTTGAGAGATTTAGGTGTAGATATAAAGGTAGGAGGAGGGCTCTTTAAATAGCCCAAAGGATAAAGGACTCAACACATCCTCATGAATGTGGGACAAATGGAGATGTAGAGTTAGTTATGGATAAGGGGGGGTTTAGATGGGGTTGAGTTAGCTTTAGGAGGGTTTAGTTTGTCCTCAAGTGGCTCATGTGGATAAAGCGGGTGCATTAATTAATCAAGATGATTAATAAATACATGTGCAAGATTTTATAAGCTTTTAGATGGATTTTAGTGTGATTTAGACCATTAGGAAGGAATTAAACCAATTAAATAGAGATTTATTGATTTAATGAGAAGGGAGGCTAATTAATTAATAATAATTAATTAGACTAGATAGAAGGTGTTGATTAACAAAAGGTTTTTAATTAGGGTATGTGTTGGATAGGTGACTTAATTAATTAGCTTAATGTAATCAATTAACGACAATGGAAGAGAAGATGAGCGTTATTGACAATATGTCATCAATTTGCGGGAAAGGAGATAATTAGCACAATTTAAGTATTTAAATTTCTTAGGCGTAATTATAGTTGTATACAACACCTATCACCAGAAATCCTCATCCCATACCTATTTAGCAACCTTCGTCTCCCTCTCCACAAGCCTTTTATCCTCCTCCAACATTTGAGATCAATATGGTCCGCATAAGAGAGTTAGAAAAACCTCCGCCAAAATGCCAATGTGCTACATTGTTTTCACAAAACTAGTATATGACCTCACCATATTTTTGCCCATCTTATCACTAAAATAGATTACATTGATGATATTCTTGCCAAATCTAATCATCAAGCTGAACACCTTTCCATCCTTAAGGTTGTATTTGACCGTCTCATCCAATAATTTGTTTCCCTTCTACCTAAGAAGTGTGTATTTGCTGTTCTCTATGGAAAGCTCCTTGGTTTTATCATTTCTTTGTATGGCATTGAAGTTGATCCCACTAAAATCAAGGCTATTCTCAAGATGCTTCCACTACTAACCATCATCAACTTCGTAGTTTGTAAATAAAGTTCGCAATCTATTCATCACTTTAGTTCTCGGGACCACTATCATCCATTTCATCATCTTCTCAAAAGGGTGTTTGTACACACCCAAAATTGCATGTGCTACATTTGGGGAAAATGGTTATAAAAGTCCCTAGTGATGATTCAAAATCCTTTCAAGAAGGTGTTTGAGCTCTAAAACCCATTTTCATATATATCTATAGCCTAAATGGCCTTACTTATATTTTCCTTGTTTTTTTCAAGCTTCCCCCTTCTTTTTGTGCTTGTTTTGGCCTTGATGCTAGGACCACCACCCACCCTACCAGGTGGCGGTTTGCAAACTACCACCCGCCTTAGGTGGCGGTCCTAAAATCACCACCCCGAGTAGGGCGGGGGTCATGCCTAATTTTTCTAGAATCTTCATGTGAGAAATTACATGCGATGATTCACTTAAGTTTGCTTTTTGAATGCATCCGTGAGCCAAATTTGCTAAAAATAGCTTCGTTTGCTTGGTTCTCCTTGTTCCTTCTATTTTTAAATAGATTTAATGAGTGGAACTACCTCTTCAATTCCTTGTGCATGAATTAACCTTCCATCCTTCATTCCTATATATTCCATGCTTGTATTCAAGCAAGGGGGATTGAGAATTTTGTGTATATTGCATTGTTGTGATACCATAATCTTGTTATGAATTGCATAGCCAAGTTCAGATATCTTGTGCTATCTTTCTTCTACCTGCATTACATCCAAATTGCCTCCAAGATGCTATCACTCAAGTTCCATCCTCTTGTTGTTGTTCTTTGCATTCCAAAATCCTTGGACTCACATGAACACTCAGAGAAAGAAAGGAAAGAACTGAGGGGACAGATACTCATACTACTGGATTTTCCAAAGCTCTTACTCTTCCAGGTTGGAGTTGTGTATTTGTTTGCTTTGTTTTGTCAAATTGTCAATTGCATATCAAATAGAGTAGATAAACAATTCATTTAAATTAATTAGATAGTTGCAAGTAGATCAAATCAATAGGAAGTTCTCCCTCCAATATTACGGGGAAGTTGTGGGTGAGAAATAACTCTTTTAGAGTCATGATTTGTTCCTCACTTTTGAGGTAGGGTCGGAGATATTTTATTTGAATTAGAATAGATTTTAGATTTAGATTCCCACATTTGCACAAATAGCTAGCTACATCTAGCCAGTTATTTGTTTTAGAATCGTTTATTAGATTAGATGCATTGTCTGAACAGTTAGAAAATCACAAAAATATTTATTTCCATAGATTAGTTTGTTTTATTGCTTTGTCCTGATATATTGAGAAAACAATAAAAATATAGTTTAGATTTCCTTTGATAAATAGTTTATTTACCGAAAACAAATCAATTCATCTTGCATGACCATCAATGGTATGCAACAAGAAAATACCTATGGTTGCGATCCTCTGGTCCCACAACGCAACGGACCAAAGTTAATAACTAACATTGACACAAGTCTGCGCTTAAAAATATTACGTACACCTACCACATACACAGAGAAAATAATATAGTTAGAGACCTTGAACATAGGTGCTAATCAGGCCTACAAATTTTGGACTACTCCTGGAAATAGGGTTTGATTGCATGCATGACCATACAAGGGCCTCGGCCTCAAAGATTCTTTATTTGTGACCCATAGGTCCCGCAACCCAACGGGCCTGCTAGTCAGTTAGATATCGACACTAGCTTTCACACATAGGTATACATATCTTCACCACTTCCACATGATATTATCACACAACTTTCAATGTTGAATATAGTAGCTGATCAGGCTAAGAATTTCTGGATAAGACTAGATAATCACCCTTAGTTCTTGCCTCTCTTGTCTCAATTTCCATTACCTTGTTTGGAAACCGATATGAGGCACCGTAGGCTACTTTCCACGCATTCCGTATCCAATCAATAGAATCTCGACTAAACTAGACATCGATTGGAGTCTCGAGTAGCTATCATATCAGACCCTACCATCACACCCCTTCAGGTTAGGAGAGCATTAATTTCCTTAGATTTGTAGATTCTGTTATTATGTGTCGAAGATATAAGGATGCCCAATTACCTTGGTCATCTCCATCAATGTCACTCTCATTTTAATTCCCTCTGGCTATCTCGGCACAACATCGGGAGGTCAGGTGCGAAGAAGGTCACGTGTTGATTTTCTATCGTAAAAATTGGTGAACCTAACATGAAGAGCTAGTCTATAAGAGTTTCCACTTTCATCCATCCTTTATTCTACAGGTATTCTTATACCCCCAAATATGTCGGGATATGATGAGTACGGTCGACCCATCCCAAGTTTCAACATGTACCAAGTACCAATCAAACATACCACAATAGTCACCTTCACTTTCGACATGGGTAGACAATTGCTCATCCACTCAAAATCCTCTACTTCAGGGAACCAATGTTGGTTCTTCTATACGCATTGAAGAATTGGATCAAGTCACTCAGACTTATCCTCTTGAACAATCAAGTTCAAATAACATGACATTCACTGGAAAAGCGAGTTCATCTCCTTGGGTATTATTTTGACATCCCATTACCATATAATATGATCAAATCCCCCATCTTGATGAGGAGTATTTATCACGGTATGCTAGGAGTGAGAAAAAATTCCAACAAATGAACCAATCATTTGACAGTTGTAAGGACAAGGTGATGTCTTGCTTCAGTAACAATAATGTTACCCCTCCACCAATTGACAATACAACCAATGAGGGGTGGCAACATCGTGAACAATTCATAGTAGGATACCATTCTCCTCAACAACCTCCAAAGGTTCAACCAAAGGCATCTAAGCAAGGTATCACCCGTCAATGGGCGATGTCATTTTAGCTTTGGTTGATAAAGTTAAGGAGTTAGAGCTTTCCTAGAATACACAAAATTCATATGTCGGGAAAGCATGGGCTCCTTCCTATTCACAGAACTATGGGCAAGTGCCAATCACACAGAATCTGTCAAGTATACCTAAATACTCCAAATCATGGGGACTTGTTAACTGGGATGGGTACCTTGGGTATGCCTCCTCAAGCTACATATGGATACCTACAAGGTGCCAGTGGAAGTGTGTTCTTGAACACTATACCAGCTAGAAAAGCAATGTTCCTTGGCTTCATGCCTTTAGCTCCATATCAAAGTAACCAACCCCCTTATATGCACATGTATTCTAAATCTCCACAGGGGGACATGTACTCCTACCCAAGTCTATATAGACAATTGCAGAGGATGTCATACACCCGTTGAATGTCTATCCTATCCTGTTTCAACGGCCAACGCAACCCCCACCTCCCCAACAAGGGTCTTTGATGGTGGAAACATATGCAATGGGGACTTATTCTGAATATCTCAAAGAACCCCTAGATTTCTCCATTCGGGAAGTCATGCTCCCAAGACCCTTGCCTGATCTCCCAAAGTTCAAAGGGGAGGGCAATCCAAATTCCCACATCAAGGCTTATGCAACAACCATTTGAGAGCTGCTCCCATGGGATGCATTTGTTACAAAAATTTTCCCTAAGACACTTGAAGGTATTGCTCTCGAATGGTATTATAGGATACCGAGAGGCTTCAATACACTCGTTCAAACAACTCGTGTCAGATTTTATCAAAGCTTTTGATATGAACAAGTTCTTTGTGAACAGGAATAAGATAATTTCTTCATATCAAACAAGAACATAATGAATCCGTAACCCACTTCATTTAGAGGTGGTGACATGTTCTCTACTCTTCGCAAGTGCTCCAAACATGGATCAAATGGAACTTTGTGATTTGTTCCTTCACTCCCTCAATAGGGAGATGAAGGAAGAGGTTCAAAAGTTCCCGTTAAGGAGCTATGAAGAGGTGCTAGAGGGTTCTCTTCGGATCGACCAAGCGGCCATTGACAGTGGTCGTAAGACTACAGAACAAATGGGAAGTTAGTTATCCCTGCTCAAAACACTCCTAGTTACTCCAACAACACAAACAACAATCAGGGACCAAATATCCTTAACAAGAATTGTGGAGTCATGACTGATGGAGTAACTGATCAACCCAAAAATCCTAACATTGCTAATCCCACCGGTATAGGTGCTATGAATAACAACACAAATAAAAATAACAATGACAACAATAAGAGAAACAAATTTTTTTCACCCTCGGTAAAACACTGTGGATTTTAATCATGCTAAACATTAGCAACAACCTCATCCACAAATACAAATACTAATCCCAAGCCCTAATCAATACCCCAATCAATTTTAGAGCCAGGGGCAAGGGTTTTAAAGTGTTAATTATAACAGTCAACAACCAAAAAACAACCATGGTTTTAGACCACAACAAGGGACAAACCAAAGGCCTTAGGATTATGATCCCAACCTATATTGTGGTTTCCATAGGGTCCATGGGCATGACGCAAGAACTTTTCATGATTGTAATAAGTTTTTGTAGTGGTTTCCAGAAGACCAAAGATAGTTGTTTGTCGACATGTTTCTAGCCAACCCAACTGCACCTAGTCAGAACACCTATATGGGACCGGTGTCTCCATAGAACACACCATTGGGAATCTTCAACGATCCTCTTCCCACACATCCAAAGGATGGTAGACTCAATCCTAATGGTTCGAATAAAGGCATTGTAATCGGGACCCATGACCATGAAGCCTCAACTTCATCGAACCCACAGGTGGCACCTCCTTTGGATGGTCATCAACAAATGAAGATTGTAGGTTTGGTTGAGTTAGATGTTGAACCCCAAATTAACACTGCAACAAGAGCCATAGACTATTCATCGCAGCCAATTCCGATCTATCTAGTTGTGTCGGATAGTGTTCATGACACACTAAGCAAGCTAGTAGGGGCTTATGACTTGATCAGTGATCTAACCAAGACCTTTTCACACATTTCCTTTTTAGATTTATTAAAGAATTCCCCAACTCATTGAGCCACTCTCCTGGAAGCACTTGGTCTCTGTCATTTGGCTAATGTTACCACACCGCCACAGGTGCAGATAAACCATGTAGACTTTGAAATTTTCCCCCCAAGGCAACCCAAAAGGGATATTGGGTTTGTATTTGACATAAGAAAAATGCCTACGAGATGCTGAAATAGCTCGTAGAGGTGATCCAACCTTGTTTTTGCAAGTTTGGATCTACAACAACTATGTGAAGCGTGTAATGATCGACGATGGGGTAGCAGTTAATATAGTCCCCTTCTCTTTTCTTCAAAAGTTAGGATATGGGGAGACTAATTGCTCCTCGACATGAAACACATTGAGGGGCTATGATAGTCTCAAGGCAACCTCGATCAGAACCATAGTATTACCAGTCACTCTTGGGCCCAAAATGGTGCTTACTAAGTTTTATATTATAGATTAGGAAACCAACTATAATATGATCCTTGGTCGCCCATGAAATCACCACATGAAAGCAATCCTGTCTTCCCTATTCCAAGAAGTCGATTCTGCATTTAAGGAAATAATTTTTCACCCAAGGTGGTCCAAATACCCGTGATATACATCGACCAACTTAAGGAAAAATACAAGGTCCACTTTGAATTTAATCTTCCCACCAACTAGTTAAACAAACTAACAAACACGTTACTGTAAGAAAAAAGCTGGTTCCCAGGATGAAATTAGAGGTTACAGGTTTGATTGAGGGTATTTTGGTAGTCAAGGATGAGAGTGTTGTTGTAGAGACAGTATCGCTAGGAACTACAACAAATATTATTGAATTATTAGAAAAGGATTTTCCTATCCTTCTCCCCTTTGACTCCATGGGTATGGGTCATGCTTTGGGGCTTGGTTCTCTTCCGGCAGATGAAGTTTGTATGGTAGATGTAACTGAGATAAAATTAGAACTTATAAAGGATCAATCAACTACCATCTTCCTGAGTAATTGATGGATCCTCCATTTTGATAGGGAAAAGTGTCGCTTTAGTGCCGGGGGTAGGTGCAATCCTTACTTCACCCAAAGGAAGGGTTTTTCCTCTTTCTTTCAAACTAAATTTTGAATGCACAAAAAATGAGGTTGAATATGAGGCTCTCTTATTAGGCCTCATTGTAGCTAAGAGAAAGGGTTTCCTAAATATTAGGGTGTTGGGCGATTCATAGCTAGTCACAAATCAGGTATCTGAGGTATACGTGACTAGGGCCGAACACTTACAACTTTACAAAACTGTCATGTTGGGCCTAACTAAGGGGTTTGATTTCATATCAATCGAGGTAGTTCCATGAACAAAACCTTCTGGAAGACTCTATAGTAACTTCCACCTCACGCTTCACTCCAAGTAGTGATTTAGAGGACACCAACTTCACGGTTTCACTCCACACTGAATCTTTGATTCACAAAGTGCCAGTAACATCAATGTTGACATACATAGAAGCTGAAGACAAGCGTGATTATTCAAACCCTATTGATAGGGATGATTCAACCTTAAGTTACTTAAACGCTCTGGCGGAGTTGCATCTTACTTGTCAAGAGTTAGAATTTTCCCTAATTCCACATTCTTCCTCTTATTTTGGCAATCCAATGATTGAGTCCTCTCTCGGGAAAAGATCTTGAGATTTATGATATAGAGGAAGAAGGGGATTTGGAGTTACCTCCATCCCCACTGAGTTTGAGGAGGGTAACACCTCCTTGATCGAGGGAATGATTGATATAAACATCGAATAGAGGAGGAACCAAAAATCTTAAAACTAGGGTCTTCTCTAACTCTAGAGGAAATAGAAATCCATACCCAAATCCTCAAGGAACATCAGAAAGCCTTTGCATTTATTTACAAGGAAATGATGGGGATTGCACCCCACATTGTAGTTCACAATCTCGTCACTAAACTAGACGCCAAACCAATTAAGCGAAATCAAGACCTATGAAGCCAAAAGTGGCCCTTATGGTAAAGGAAGAGGTAATGAAGCTTCTCTAGGTAGGATTTATCAAGCCTGTTGATTATTCACAATGGGTATCTAACATTGTCCCCATCCTCAAAAAGAATGGAAAGATTCATATTTGCATAGACTTTCGGGACATTAACAAGGCTTGTCCCAAGGATGATTTTCCGCTACCATCCATTGATGTTATCATTGATGCAACAACTAGATTTGAGTTGTTGTCCCTCATGGATGGGTTTTGGGATATAATCAAATCAAAATATCTACCAAGGACCAAGCTAAAACTACATTTATAACTCCTTGGGGAACCTATTGTTATGTCGTCATGCCATTTGGTCTTAAGAACACTTTGGCGCTACATATCAACGAGCAATGACCTACATATTCCATGATCTTATTCATAAAATTGTGGAATCCTATGTAGATGACTTGCAGCCAAGGCCAGGAAGCAGCTGCAATCACCCAGAGGTGCTTCATATCATTCTTTCATGCTTGATTGAGTATGGTGTCACATTAAATCCAGAAAAATGTGTGTTTGGGGTGACAGTAGAAAGCTCATGGGCTACATTATTTCTTCACAGGGATCAATGTTGACCTAGAAAAATACGGGTGTGTTAGAAATGATTACGCCACCACGGATGAGTCTAGTATTAGATATTTTCTTGGGAAAATTGGTGCAATCCAAAGGTTTATCCCCGACTTAACCTTCGCCATTCATCCAATCAACAATTTGTTGAAGAAATATTATAGCATTGATTGGATGGAGGAATGCAATGAGGCCTTCTAGGTAATTAAACGATTTTGTTATCTCCTCCCATGCTAATGCCACCAAGGTCATATCAACCTTTGATCTTATATTCACGGGCTACGGATGTTTTAGCTTGTATGTTGGCTCAAGAGGATAATGACAAGTGAGAATAGGTTGTATACTTTATCAGCCGAGGCGTTGCTCGATTACGAGACATGTTATACGGAGGAAGAAAAATAATTCCTCGCCATGGTTTTGCAACCAAGCACTTAAGACATTACATGCTCAATCAAGAGACAAGGGTCATCATCAAGTTAGACCACCTATGAACATTCCTCATGTAGGGATCCTTGTCTAAAAAGGATGGGAATTTCATTACATTAATGGGTGATTTCGAGTTAATGTTCGTAAATAAAAAATCCATTAAGGGTCAAATCATTACAGATTGGTTGGCTGATAATCCATTAGACGGGGTGATTTGGTAGACTTGGAATTTCCTAACGAATGTGTATATTTTGTTGAAACCATACCCCCTATCTCTGTGTGCCCCTAGTACCAGACATCAATTTCATCATGGACCACACGTACCTAGAAGGGGAAATGTCACAACAAAGAAGACGGTTACATGTAATTGCCACTAAGTATGTTATCTTGGAATAGGTGCTTTATCGCAGAGCATTTGATGGAATGCTATTGAGATGTGTTGACGCTGAAGAGTCTGAAAAGATTCTTTATGAGTCACATAGTGGGGTATGTGGTGGCCACTTGGCGGCCATGCCATTTCTCGAAGATACATTGGATGGGCTATTTCTGGCCCACCCTTGAGCATGATGCCGTAGAGTTTTTGCATAGATTCCACAAGTGTTAAGAGTTTTTCCATGAGATCCACATACCGACATAAGCTTTACAACCAATTGCAACTCCATGGCCCTTCTGCACATGGGGCCTAGATTTTATAGGGAAATTCTCTCCCTCATCAGGAGATGGCCATAATTTCATAATCACTACCACAGAGTATTTTATCAAGTGGGTAGAGGCCATGCCCCATTGTCCCTGGATTTTTAATCGCTAAATTCATCTTGACTAGATCATCTGTAGGTATGGGGTGCCACAGGTCATTATTTCTAATAATGGCACATCTTTCAAAAATGATGAGGTACATGAGTTGTGTACAAAGTTCAAAATAAGTCATCACATGGCTTCTCTCTACTACCCTTAGGCTAATGGACAAGTTGAGGCTACCAATAAGACTTTAAAGTCCATTCTTCTTAAAAACTGTTAAGGATAATAAAAGAGATTAGAATTTGAAGTTTTTTCTGGCCTTGTGGGCCTACCGAACGTTGGTTAGAACACCAACGGGAGTAACTCCTTTTCCTTAGTATTTGGTGCTGAGGCAGTTCTGCCACTTGAAGTCAAAATACCCAACCTCCACATTTCACTACACGGGATCCTAGGAGAGGTGAGTTATCGAGAAGCTCGTCTCTCCCAATTAGAAAGCCTCAACGAATCTAGGACTGAATGCTGAGCAATGAAATAGTGTGCACACTAATCGCATGACTCGAAAGTACAATAAAAAGGTGTACGAACGTGAGATCTATGAAGGAGATTTAGTATTAAGACTCGATAGCCACATAGATAAGAAGACCGGTGAGGGAAGAAAGTTTAGACCTAGGTGGTTAGGTCCATATCAAGTGGTGGAAGATTATAAAAATGGTGTGTTCTACTTGTGTACTTTAGAAGGTGAGGATTTTAGTGAATCCATGAACTCCCTTCACCTAAAGAGATACTATGCATGATCCATCAGTATTATCATATGTAAATTATTACATCTACATTGCATTTTTCATTTGTCCATTCATCTTGTAAAAATTTTGATCAAGGAGCTTATTCTTATAACGATTCCTAAAAACTTCTGAAATATTGGCAAAACATTCAAATCATGTCTCTTCAAATCTTCATTGTATCATCAACTATCTCTGTATCACTTATCAATCCAAACAAGACAAGACAAAGTTTTGATGATAACCATACCAAGGCCTGCATACTTGGTTTATGCTTTTGGTCTCTTCTTAGGATAGATGTCTTTTGTTCATGGTCTGTTCTAGAAGCTTCATGGTGTCACATCTATCCCACATACATCTCCTTAGAAATAAGAACATTCTAAACATTTTTCCCAAATAAGTAAGTCAAGTGCAAGTCAAAAAAAAAATTTATTTTACACATTTCTTTTCCCTACCAACCTTCGGTGTTGAGCTTGCATCTCTTACTAGTGACGTAGGGTTGGGAAAGGAAGGAAATGCCCTTACTCACCTATGATTTTTCCATGGTGATAAGCCTGTGCTTCCTCTTTGGTAGTATGGGGCAAGGCATAGGGGGTCTCTTTGACAAACCCAAAAGTCATAAATAATTAAATCGATTACTGTGAAATATTAAGTTGAAACAAAGTGAATTAGATGTTCAAAATTCCAAGAGAATTCAAAACCCTAAAAATAGATTTTGTCAACCAAGTGGCCATCTACGGATCCAAGTCTAGATAAACTATAAAGAAATTCACATTCTAAACTACGAGGTAGCATGAGTAGGGTAAGGTTGTAGCGTCCCAATTTGGTTCTATCAAACCTATGTCTTTCTCTCATCACTACCATTCAGCAAAATGCATGACTTGCACCCTTTCTAACTCTCAGTGTTGATCCCTCGCATCTTACTAGTTGTGTGGGTTAGGAGTGGGGCAAGCATATCTATTCATCATATCATTATATCATCATGTTTTGTCAAGACAAATAGGAAGTATCGAAAATTGTAAAAGAAGCTAAGTTTAAGATCACATTGTGTTTGCATCATCATATATCAGCATTATGAAATAAAAAACAAGAAGAAAGAATTCATTTTGTTATCATTCCACATCCATTGCATAGATCTTGAAAAGCATGGCAAAGTGAAAATTCTAAATATCTAGAGTACACATGAGAGATAAGCCAAAGATAGTCAACTCAGATATAATAGAATTCCAAACCAAAAATAGAGTATGTGTATATCATAGTGGATCGAGTTTATATACAATGTCATAAAGCACTAAGCATGGTCAAAACGCTCACAATGAGCTTGAAACATACAAAAAATCGTATAGTGTCAAAAATGGCATTAGAGCAATAAAGGCTCAATGACTTGTATATCCTTATGGGATCCCTAAGATGGCTCACAAAGATGTATCAAGGGCTCCTCGTGCTGTGCAATGATCTTTGAGAGTGGACTGAATGGTGTGAGTGCTCATGGTGGTGCCCGCTACCCATAGCCTCACTATGAGAGTGGCTTCGCCTCATCAGGCACTTGGTGGTCTCATACCTAACTACTATGGTATGAAGGGAGGTCACCATCTCCGTGATCTCCGTGATAGGAGAAAACACATTGGTATGATCACCGACGGCTAAGGACTGCCCTAAATCGGTAGTCAATTAAGCTGGTCTTCCCTGAAGGGATCAACAAGGTATCTACACACACCCGATGAATGAGCTCTCACCACTCGTGTGTGGATGCTGCAAAATAAAAAGAGATAGTGAGCTAAGAGGAAACCAAAGAACGTAAATCAAAAGAGAATGCTAAAATAAACATGTGGAAATCAATAGCAAGAATAGAGAAAGGAGTATTGAACATACTCGGGTCTTTGGGCATCCATGTGGGATCAGCGCTCATCTTGTAGTAGGTGTTGCTAGCTGCTATGGAGCCTCCCCGAATCCAAAGGCATGGTGTTGTCCCATCATAGACTCATCATCTCCTCCAAGGGTCTCCTCTAAGACTAGAGTCTCTCTCTTCACACTCACCTCCTCATGCGCTACTCTAAGGATCTCCGAGTGTCATGCCACTCAGGATCACTGTCAACTCCCTCCAAAGGTCCTACTCCCTCATCCTCATCTCCACCCAAATCCCCCTCCGTATCATCTCATGCCTCCTCCTCAGAGTTGGATTCCAAATCAATTGGCTCATCCTCCTCCCCACTATGAGTAGGAGCCACCCCAATCTAAAGTAAAGGTGCTTGAGGAGCACCAGGCTACTTGTCAAGCCTAAACTATGCATCTAATAATAATAGACATGCCGGAGTAAAAATGTCCAACCAAGATCCCCTCTAGGACCTCTCTGTGCCTCCTGAATGGTCCTGTAAATAGGCATCACTGGAGGAAGCATGTCGAGTAGGGAAGACCAAACTGCTGGGGTACCCGGTCAAAGGGATGAATCTCTAATCTCCCGGCTCTGTCAACTAGCTTGCTCGTGGAAGAAAAATTTGCCAATATCGTGGTCTCCTCACCCCATACCCCTGCCATGTCCTGATAGGGTGTGGGGGTCATGTCGACCATAATCGAGAGAGGCCACTAATCGATGAAAAGTCGAGCAGCACCGACATGCCTGTCCATCTAGCTACCGAACAGCCTCTGGATCTAATACCTACACCCCTTTTCCATACATGACAAAGCACTCATAAACCCAATTCATGACCAGAGTGGGGTGGCTCAAGGAGTGTCCCTCTAGTCGCGACTCTATATAAATCATGGTACGTAGTCCCCAGAATATCTACTCCCCAAGCATACTTACAGCCATGAGCCTCGATCTGTGCAATGATGGGGGCCCAATAGTACAAAAGTGTATCTCCCCCTTTGTCCCGATTAGTCTCAAGGATAGGATACCCATAATGGCTCTCTAAAGGATGGGAATGGGAGCAGTAGTGATAGACCAAACCTTCATTCCCTTATTTGAGCCAGAAGAGACAATAACATCTCCCATGTATGTGGTTTGTTGTGTCATCACGGCCTTAGATCTTGTTGTTGCTAATGTCAGTCTCCTACCAAGTATCGGGAGACCAAGAATGCGGTATACATCCTCTAGAGTGATGGTCCACTCCCCTCGACACCTGGAAACCGAGAAAGTGTTTCAGTCTACATCCTAGTAAGAAAATAAGTCACACAAAATGTGACTGGTAGGAGCAACATGGGGCACCCGAGCTATCTACCAGATGCCTACCCGTTGTAAAGATCTATCTCATCTTGGGTCAACTGGTCTAGAATCCCAGGGAGCTAATCACACTCTCTCTCCCTGCTCCAGTGTATGTACTCAACCTTCTTCTACATCCACCAAAACATGAGAAAAGAGCAAGTTAGTAAAGCACATCACACAATAAGCTCATCAAAAATATAGTAAACTCTCAAAAAAAAACAAAAAAGTTAAGTTTTGAGCATGTTTTGACACTCTGTAGAGTTGCCACCTAGTGCCTGAGGCTATGGTTCCCGAACCGCCATCCTGCCTTGGGCGGTGGTCCCGTGCATGCTGCCCCTGCTTTGGGCAGCGGTCCTAAACCGACTTTCAAAATGTGCCCTTAACCTTAGAAAAGACCAAAAATGCTAAAATTGACCATTTTCACTAAAATAAAAGCATGCCCTATAGGAACCCCCTAAAGACCTATTCAAGACAAGAAATTTTGAAAATCTCCCCCCTAGGTGAAGTTTTCAACATTTAAACTTTTAGGGTACAAAAAGACAAAGAAGGAAATAACTAACCTGGGAGCGCATTGGTCGATCTCCTGCTCATGGAGGCATGATCATGATCTCGACACGAATGTATTGATTGTATTCTCGTTGAAAATGGTCACCGTGAATCCAGAGCTCCAAATCAATCAAACAATCCAAATCAACAATGCACAAATGAATTGGAAAATGAATTTATTTTGATATATATATGATCTTTCTAACTTCGTTTTGAGTATATGTGTTTATAGGGCTAGAGTGTTGGCGCAAGTATATTTCTACATCCCGTGAAAATGGTAGTGGGAGTTTAGATGACACGATTTCGACACACGGGCATGTCAGGTATAACTTATAACTCCCCATTTTGGGAATGCCATACTCGGACTCTATCTTTTATGCCTCTTTCATGGCTAAGACGCTTCTCCGAGGGGGCAATATGTATGCACCCAAAATTGCATGTGCTACATTGGCGGGAAAATGGTTATAAAAGTCCCCAGTGATGATTCAAAATCCTTTCAAGAAGGTTTTCAAGCTCCAAAATCCATTCATAGTATATATCTCGTAGCTGGATGGCCTTACTTATCTTTTCCTTTTTTTTTTCAAGCTTCCACCTTCTTTGTGCTTGTTTTGGCCTTGATGCGGGGTGTCCCACTGCACAGGTAGTGGTTCAAAAATAGCTGCCCTACCTTGGGTGGCGGTCATAAAACCGTGCCTTGCACAGGGCGGCAGTCCTACCCGATTTTTACATAATCTTCACGTGAGAAATTACATGCAATGATTCACTTAAGTTTACTTTTTGAACGCATCCGTGAACCGAATTTGCTAAAAATAGCTTCGTTTGCTTGGTTCTCCTTGTTCCTTCTATTTTTAAATAGATTTAATGAGTGGAACTGCCTCTTCAATTCCTTGTGCATGAAGTAACCTTCCATCCTTCATTCCTATATATTCCATGCTTGTATTCAAGCAAAGGGGCCTAAGAATTTTGTGTATCTTGCATTGTTGTGCTGCCATAATCTTGCTAGGAATTACATAGCCAAGTTTAGATCTCTTGTGCTATCTTTCTTCTACCTGCATTATGTCCAAATTTCCTCCAAGCTTCCATCGCTCAAGCGCCATCCTCTTGTTGTTGTTCTTTGCTTTCCCAAGTACTTGGACTCACATGAACACTTAGAGAAAGAAAGGAAATAACTGAGGGGATAAATACTCATACTACCTGATTTGCCAAAGCTCTTGCTCTTCCAGGTTGGAGTTGTGTATTTGTTTGCTTTGTTTTGTCAAATTGTCAATTGCATATCAAATAGAGTAGAGAAACAATTCATTTCAATTAATTAGATAGTTGTAAGTAGATCAAATCAATAGGAAGTTTTCCCTCTAATATTATCAAGGAAGTTGTGGGTGAGGAATAGATCTTTTAGAGTCATGATTTGTTCTTCACTTCACGAGGTAGGGTCAAAGATATTTTATTTGAATTAGAGTAGATTTTAGATTTAGATTCCCACATCTGCATAGATAGCTAGCTACATCCAGCTAGTTATTTTTTTACAATCGTTTATTAGATTAGATGCATTGTCTAAATAGTTAGAAAAGCACAAAAATATTTATTTCCATAGATTAGTTTGATTTCTTTGTCCTGATATATGGAGAAAACATCAAAAATATATTTTAGATTTCCTTTGATAGATAGTTTATTTACCATAAACAAATAAATTCATCTTGCATGACCATTAACGGTCCGTAATGGAAAATACTTATGGTTGTGATCCTATGGTCCCACAACCCAACGAGCTAGAGTTAATAATTGACATTGACACAAGTCTGCACTTAACAATCTTACACACACCCACCACATACACAAAAATTAATATAGTTAGAGACCTTGAACATAGCTACTAATCAGGCCTATGACTTTTGGACTACTCCTAGAAATAGGATTTGATTGCATGCATGACCATACAAGGGCCTCAACCTCAATGAGTCTTTGGTTGTGACCCACAGGTCCCACAACCCAATGGGCTTGCTAGTCAGTTAGATATCAACACTAGCTTATGCACATAGGTATTCATATCTTCACCACTTCCACATGATATTATCACATAACTTTCATTGTTGAACATAACAACCAATCAAGTTAAGAATTTCTGGACAAGATGAGAGAATCACCCTTAGTTCCTACATCTCTTGTCTCAATTTCCATGACCTTGTCTGGAAACCCATATGAGGCACTGCAGGCTACTTTCCATGTATTCCATAACCAATCAATAGAATCTTGGCTGAACTAGACATCGATTGGAGTCTCTGAGTAGCTATCATATCAGACCCTACCATCACACCCCTTCAGGTTAGGAGAGCATTCTTTGCCTTAGATTCATAGATTCTGTTATTATGTGTTGAAGATATAAGGTTTCCCAATTAGCTTGGTCATCACCATCACTTTCACTCTCATTTCAATTCCACACCGATTGTCTTGGCACGACCTCGGGAGGTCGGGTGTGAAGAAGGTCACATGTTGATTTTTTGTCATACAAATTGGTGAACCCAACATGAAGAGCTAGTCTCTAAGCATTTCCACTTTCATCCATCCTTTATTCTATGGGTATTCTTATACCCCCTGAATATGTCAGGATATGACAAGTATGGTTGACCCATCCCGAGGTTTTGACATGTACCAGTACCAATCAAACATACCACAACAGTCACCTTCACTTTCAACATGGGTAGACAATCACTCATCCACTCAAAATCCTTTGCTTCAGGGAACCAATGTTGGTTCTTTTGTACACATCGAAGAATTGGATCAAGTCACTCAGACTTATCCTCTTGAATGAAGAATTAGTATAGGAGTTATCCTCATTCCCTTGACGGTGAGCCTCGATTGATATGCAATCAAACCCATTAATTAGGCCCAAAACGACAGGTTTTGTAAAGTTGTAAGTGTTCGGCCCTAGTCTTGTATACCTCGGATACGATTTGTGACTAGTTGTGAATCGCCCAACACCCTAATATTGAGGATGAACATTCTATTAGCTCTGATGATGTCTAATAAGAGAGCCTCATATTCGGCCCCATTGTTTGTGCATTCAATCAATTAATGTTTTTGTCAACTCCATAACCTTAGATGTTAAATCAATTAATGTTTTTGGTAACTCTAACCTAGTTGTGAACCAAGTTAATATTATATACCAGTGTCGTAAAAAGATAATTCAAAAGTATAAAAATCATGTTGACATGATTTTGAATACCTTTGACCATTATGAAATTCAAACCACCTCGCGTTGCACTAATAAATTTGTAGACATCATGGCCTATCTTGCTTCTCAAATCCCCGCTTCACCCTCAAACTCGAAAATATTTGTCATAGTAAAAAGGTTGCAATCACCTTATTATCTATTCTAAGAAGTTAACCTTTTAGGAAACATTGAAACTGACCCACATGAACTTTGGTTTAAGTAGTTTTCGACTACCTTTCCTTTCAATTTTTCTTCCAGATATTACTTGTAATGGACAACGAGCCTTTCTCAAAAGTTTCTCTTGCTATGTCATCATGGGTAGTGTTATTTATAAATGCAGATTTGATGGTATCCTTTTACAATGCCTTACAATTTTTAAAGTTTCATACACCATTAAGGAAGTTCATGATGGGATTTTTGGGGGTCACTTCAATGGCTTAGCTATCGCTAAGCACATCCTTCACCTTGGATATTATTGGCCAACCCTAAACCATGATTGTTGTGACTATGTCAAGCATTGTGTGAACTATCAACAACATGCTAATCTTCATCACACCCCTAGTCACTTACTTTGGTCACACAAGACATTTGGCCTTTCTCTCAAAGGGGTTTAGATGTTGTTAGAGAGATTAACCCTCATTCTTCCCAACACCATCAATGGATTATTACCGCTACCAAATATTAAAATAAATTGGTGGAAGCCATGCCTCTCATTTATACAAAAGAAAAGAAAATATGTGAATTAATCAAACATCACATCATTTTTCGCTCCGGTGTTCCTCATCGCCTCATCACGATAACACATAAAACAATTAAAAACAAAACCCTATGGAAACTCGTGATGCCTTTGGCATTCAACTTAGTTTTTCTTCAGCTTATTATCCTCAAACACATGGCCAAGAGGAATCAACTAACAAAAACCTAAATAAAATTCTTATGAAGTTAGTTAATGATATTGGTAAGGATTGGCACACGCACATTCCTTTTGCATTATGGGATTATCACACTAGTATTCACACCTCAACCACTGCCACACCTTTCTCTTGGGTCTATGGTATAGAGGTTTTCTTTCCTCTCGAAGTCCAAATTCCATCTCTTGGTATCTCACTAAAATATATGATCAATGATGATGATTTTTGCTAAAAAAATTTGACACAACTTGAGCTATTAGATGAATGCCATCTAAATAATCTTGATCACCTTCAAATATACCAAAAACATATCAAATGTGTATATGATAAATGCGTCCAAAAAAAAACCTTCAAGGTCAGTGACCTCTTCCTGAAGGAAAATCAACATGTAACAAAAGTAGAGAAAAGTAAACGGGGAAAGTTTGCTCCTAATTGGCTTGAACCATATATCATTACTCATGCCTATGGATCGGTGCTTATCATTTATCTTCACTTAAAGGTAAAACCAAACTGAGCCCCTTAATAACTTGCATCTTTGACCATTCTATTTTTGAATCAAGTCCTATATCACCTTCATCGTCTATTAAAAACTCATCACTTGAGAAAATTCACCTTCCACTTACCTTTTTAAGGATCAACGACTAAACAAGAATCATGTGATTACTGTCACCTTTCATTCTTATATTTAATATGAGTACCACGACTCTACTCATGGCACGATTCTCATGGATACTTTTCATCCTATTCAGGATGGAATCCCATGGTCATTCGTCACTCAAAACACCTATTGCATAGTTACCCTTTGCATGCTATGGTTTTTCCTTCATAAAGGAAGCCTATACTCCTCTATAGTCTTGTCCATGACCTAAAATTCCAAAGACGTTAAAAATTAATATATGGGATTTTAAAATTAAAATCCTTGAGTCAAACTTCTAGTAAATAGATGAATCCCTCAAAAAGGAAATTTATATTTCTATCTTGTTGTTATAAATAGACTTCTCCCTCGAAGGACAACTATACAAAGCTAGCCATTATTTACGTAGTTTATCCAAAAAGAAGACTATTTCTACAAAAATAAAATAAAAATATTTTTAAGCTTCCCACATCGATCAGCTTCATGAAGACCTCAAGGAGATATTATATTCATCCGAAAGACTTCCCACATTGATCAATCTATAAAACAAAAAAAAAAAAAAAAGATAACTTTTTTTCATCATGGACTTGCCTATTTTGGTCTTGGGTATCTTGCAGAAGAGGCATGTTGTCTCACACTAAGGTTATGCTAAAAAAACCCTTTCACATCATCATATTTCCTTTCTAATCTTCTACCTACTCAAGGGACGTGCCACAAATGCATCATTTCATGATCATGTGACTTTATTCACCTTTTGAACAACCAATCATGCAATGCCTTTGGGGTCTTATGGTCATAAGCCAATATTTGGTATGATAGAATCATAATGGTTCTTACCAATTAGGCATTTTTTTGTCTCCTCTTACCATTTACCCCTTTTATTACTTATTGATTTTTTACACACAGGACTGACCTTTGACACCTATTTTTTGGGAATTACTCTCCACCTAAACTCAACCATGCCTAAATGACCTAAACTCAACCATGCCTAAATGACCTCGACTCAATCATGCCTAAAACTTATTGACCCATTCATCTACCTCATCATATTCTTCCCTAAGTTATGAGAGAACTACATCATCATGAGGCTCCTTTTCGTTGGGTCTATGTAGGCAACACTCCGAGGGCATGGGGCCCTTGGAGGTTAGCTCAGCCACTTTTACCCCTATCCAATTTCCCCCTTTACATTCACATTCTACCATAGTTAGTTTCCATTTACACAAAAATAGAAATTAATATATCGTAAAAACATATATACCTACCATTTTATCACCACAACCATATTATACTTAAATCATTTCATATTTCCATGATATTAATTACTTGGAAATTTAAACACAACATACATACAACACATTATTTCCATAAGATTAGTAACTTGGAAATTACCTAGACTCCACCATGCCTATACTGACTCCACCATGCCTATACCTAACTCCACCATGCCTATACCTGACTCCACCATGCCTATACCTAACTAAACCATGCCTATACCTGAATCCATCATGCCTACAAGACCTTGACTCAATCATGCCTAACTCACCTAGTTCCCATGATATACAATAATAATAAAAATGGAAATTAAATAGATTACATCATTCATCCAATAATAATCATCAACTATATAAAAGGGAATGTTTGTGTATCAATACATATATACACATGGATAAATAATCAAAGTGTCTAAAAAATCTCATATACAATATCACAAAATCTTCAGCACGCAGGCTGATATATAAAAATAAAAATCATCATACAAGTATCAAATGTCATGATCAATCAACCCCACCTGAGACCATCCTCTCCACTCTCACCCATATCCTCCTCATGTTCCTCAATTGGGCTTGGTTTGCTAGAATTGGTAACCTCACCTTGACCTTGTCTCTGGGGCTGATGACCCCCTGTGCTGCTACTGAGCTATGAGTCCTAGACTTGGTCCTCTCACTAACTACCTACGATCCCTATGCTCGGCATATGAGGGAACATCAATACATGTAGTAGCTAGATGGTCCTGGTAATAGCAATCCTTGTTCATGGCATCTTTGAACCTCACCATAGATATGGTTTGGGGTGGTGCCATTGGCCTAATTTCCAGCTCACGAACTCCACCCTACCAATAGAGGACATTTTCTGTGTCTTTACTGTACTATGGGACCCTGTCCGGATGCTGTGTAGGTACCTTTGCAGCTACTCGGGGCTGTAAGGCCATAACACGTGCTGTGTGGCTGCCATCTATCCTATAAACCGGTAGCCTACGCATGTGCACTACTACCTATGTATCATCATGTGTAAGAGCCTATACATGTACCTATTCCTATGCCCGAGTAGTAGTCGAGTTAAAACTATAATGTAGTCACCTTCCATGTGAAAGTAACTACCTATGCTTGTGCCACTGTCAACTAAACTCCCAACGCAGTCATTTGTCCTGTAGAGTATCCCTACGAACCATCACTATGGGTAAGTCTGGTTGACGACCATGGTGGTGATACTTGTATCTCCATTTTCCACCAATGTCTATATGCCACAGTGGTCCCTGCATCATCTAATCTCATATCCACTAGTACCTCCTCCTACCTGTGAGGTCTGTGGGCTAGTGTGGAGACAAAGATATCTCTAAAACATCTCTGTGATCTTGTGGGAAGGGGCGGTACATCTTGTTTGTAATCCAAAGTGGCGTCGGAATTTATCGATCGAGATCATCTTGTGCTCTTGAGAACATCTACCCTATATCCATCGCACTAATCTGTAACTCCTTTAGCTCTGAGCCATCCCTCTAAAAGCTAGAAAATTGACATAGGGCCGCTAGACTATGTCCATCATATACAAGCCCTCCATCTCCCGACCATAGTATAATATGTCATGAGCTACCTCATCTACTCGAGGATGACCACCTATGGCCACCCACCTCTTGTAACATACCCTTTGTCCCCCATGGTGCCAATCTAGTATTGGTAGTCCTTGTGTCCACACTACTACAATATGCTTGTACACCAAACAATGTAGTAGGAATGTATAACAAATTTTGTAGCGTTGCATCCTCTGGTAAGCCCACAAATCCTTGTATAGATGCACTAAATATGCAAGTGCCCATGCAAAAAGACCTAATCCTCAATCATATCTCGCAATACTCCCATCACCCTTTGGGAAAATGACCACCCTTTGAATCAAGAAGTGTATAGCACCCCACTACCACCATCATCAGTACTGCTAACCAAGTCTCTTGCGGGTGTGTAACTTAAAAAACCCCATAAACAAGACTAGTGATGTGCTCTGTCAAGTCACTTGCCATCTCCCTAAATACCTCAATCATCACCTCAAAGGCTCCATCTACTGATACCGAATATACTAGCTCACCAATAATAGGTAGCCACAGAATCCTATATACATCCTCAACATGATGGTCATCTCATCGGTGGGTAGATGAAAGGTGTTGGTCGTTGCATCCCATCTATTGATGAGTGTGACCATGAGACTATGATCCCATCGGATCCTCCTGTAGTGCCTAATGCCCACCAATCGACATCTCACATATGTGTCCACTCATCCTCAATAACATTGGGATGCATCTTCCCTAATAATGGTGGGACACGGTCCCACATCATCAACTAATACCATGTCTACATCCATACCACTCAACAATGTTAAAGACTAAACTACTTTTCCCATTTCTTTACAACCTAATTACCCCACCTATCTATTTCCTAACTACTTCCCTAGCCTATCATTTCTTCTAATTTAGCTTACCAAGTTCCCATACCCATTCCATCACTATGACCTAATCTTCCTCTATTACCCACCTATGTTTACCTATATTTACCCTCACCCACCTACTTCTCTCCCTCATCCCTCTCTGTTTCCCTTATTCACTACCTATCTACCCTCCAATTTCATTTTTACCCCATTTTGGCCTTCTCAACTTAACCTATTCAGACTAGGTCACTTTTCACAGTGACTAACATCGGTCACATTGATCGATACCGGTCACCTTGAACCGACATTAGTCGACTATTTTCCCCCGATCTTGATGGCATGGCATGCAGACCGATGCGGTCATGACTGATTGACGCGTCGTTCGTTCTGGTTCAGCTCCAAAGCTGAACCCCCATGCCCCAATTTTCTAAAAACTTAAAAAAAAAAGCCTAAAACCTACCCAAAAACCACCCAACCCCACCCATTTCCATTTTACAACCTAATTAATCTACATTGCACCCGCCCCATACCCAAATTCTTCCATTTTTAACTACATTTTGAATTTTTAATTCCCCCCATTTTATTTCATTTTTTCCTACAAATTCAATCAAAAACAACCAGAAAGGATTGAATCCTACCTCTACACATTTGACATCACCTCGTTGGGATCTCCGGTCTTTGATATGGTGGTCCTCCATGACTCCTCCTATTTCAATGTCTAAATCAAACCCCTAGTTCTCCACCAATTGAATCATGCCAAAAGATCTCGTAGGCCCACCTCTACACCACTCCAACCACTCACCTCTCTCCAAATCAACCTAGAATCTATCCTAATCATGGTCACTCTTATCAATGGTATGAAAAACACCTCTTTGCTTGTCATTTTCACAAATGGAAAAGCACAAATGAATCCGTAATTCATGATTTTACCTTTTTATCCCAAATCGACTTGACCAATGTCGGTTTCCCTAAACCGACATCGGTCATGTGCCCTAGTGCATCACACTCGGTTTCTGTTGACCAAAAATGGTTGGCCATGACTGCAGTTGGTTAGCCTTTTTCACCTCATTGCACCATATAACACCAACTTTGCTATCTCGAAACCTTTTTTTTCCTAACCCAAAGTTGACCCTAACCTTGTACCTCATCCTCATGACCTTATTACCTATAACCTAACCTCACCATCAGTTGGGGAATGTTTGTGCCCCTCACATGGCCTTACCTAAGGCCTTTCCTAAATCACTCAACTGAAACTCACATTTTGAGAAACTCAAATTTGTGTACTTGCTATACCTTGCGATGTGATACTCGTGTTGTTCAGCCTAATGACCTTACCTTTTGTAATGTTGTGATGTTTATCCCGACCATACCTTTGGTTCCCTAGAAAAAAACCTATTTCCCATTCCTACACTTGTCCTAGTGGTGTTTCAGGACCATATCCTATACCTTGGATGCTTGAACCACTTCAACCTTGTTTGGATAAACCTATCGACGTTTGATGATATAGATTTTACAAGATCTTCAACTTTGTATCTTATTATGATATATATGTGTGCATGTGTTAGATTTGTCATTATCTATTACCCGACCCAAGATTACCCTTACCTACAACCCACCTACTCTTTCTTTCATCATTTACCTATTTATCAAACCACTCACTTATTTCATTTCACATCTCCTTAGTTCTTGGTTTGAGGGGGATCAGCTCCATCCACACTTGGGGAAACCTAACTTTCACTCATACCTGGAGCACCAAATTCTTATTTTTTTCCATATCGCTTATCAATACAAGCTACATGATAAAAAGGGGAAAATGTAGACACCAAATTTGGGTCACACTCCCCTTGGTCCCCTTAAATTAATTAACGTAACACATTTAACTAATCATGACCCCTTCATCCCATATTAATATTCATCCTCACATTATTAATTAAATTAATTATTTTAATTAAGTTAATTTCATCCTCAAACCTCCACCTCATCAATACACCTCACCTGGAACCATTCCAGAGGAATTTAACTCATAGTGACCAAGTCATCACTCTCAACACCGAGTCATCACTCCCATTGCTGAGTCACCACTTGACCTAACTAACTAAAAATTCTTCCTAAACCTATTGGACTTCTTTTAAGATCTTTTTCTTTTTCTTACTTGAATTCTACTTCCTAAGTGGACCCAACAAGGAAAACATGCCAAATATGGGAAGATCTCCCTATTTTTGGTAAATAGGACTATTTCACTCCGACCGATGCTAGTTTATCCTCGGACAACATTGGTCACCTAAACCGCCATCGGCTCCTTTATATATAATTTTATAACCCTTTAAATAGGTTGGTCATTCATTTATTGGAGCCTTATTGCATTTAAGTGTGAATCTTCAATCCCTCATGCATCTTGATGACAAACACACACAACCAAAATGTAAGACAAATAACAAGTTCTCCTTCCAGAGCATTGGAATACTCACGGGAGCACATAAGTTATACTACCACAACACTGGAATCGAAAATCTCTTCTTTGATCAACCATCAACCATCTCAACTCATAGGATCTACAAGATACTAAGTAAGTATTGTGATTTTAATAATTCATGCTTATCCCATTATAGATCTCTTGCTTCTTTCAAGTATTTTATTTCTTCTATTACTCGTACATCATCTTCTTCCCACCAACCCATTATTTCAACCATCCTAAGTCGTTTCACCCTTCTAAACCTCCTTCTTAGTATTCCGAGTCTTCCCATCCATATTACGACCCAAACCACACTACTCTCACTCTCTGTGAAATCACAGGGAGCATAAAACCCATTTTTAATAGTTCATTACCTATTTCCCCTATTGACATCGGTTCCTAACCACTTTGTCATCTTAGTTCCCATCTGGAATCGAGTCACTAGACTAATATCGGTCTCTGTGTCATTTTATATTCTCAGACCAACAAGCTTCCCACTCACCCAAAACCAACCCATACCTCAATCATTCAGCCCCAGACCCTTACCAAAACTTTTGACAGACTTGTCTGACTGAAAAAAACCCTGGTTCTAATTAGATTTAGTGTTATTTTGATAACTAGCATAAAATCTAGTGTATTATGTGTATGAGGAACTTAAATCATTACATTGTTATAGCAATTATTTATTTTAGTTGTTTATTCACATTAAATTGTTATTAAACAGTGGATTGACAACTTCTCTAGGAAGCATCACACTTCTTGGATCTAGCATATGCTAGGTAGTCCATTGTCATATGCTATTTAATACTCTTTTGTGGTCTTGCTTTGCATCTATAGGTAGTCCTTCCCAAACAAAAGGAGTTCTCTATGATCAACTTGGATAACATCAACAACATGCACATTCTACCTTCCACCTTTTCCTCACAGGTATTCCTCCTTAACCATTTACCTTCTATTTATTTCATCCTAGAAAGTGTAAACTTATTGGTGAAACATTTTGGCACACCCGGTAGGACCCATATGGGGTTCTTTACTTTGTTCATTCCTAGGAAAAAATCTTGTGTGTCTATTTTCATTTTGAAACAAGTTCACATTAAGCTTATTCTCTCGAAATATTTTTTTCTTCTGATTGTGTCGTGAAACTTGTGTTTTGGGATTAAAAGGAAATCTTATTTCTTTTCTTACATTGCACTTAGTGAAATTCATGCCCTTAACCTCTTCATAATTTGGTCTCATCGAATACCATTTGTGGATTTGGATTTTAAAACTTATGCAATTACATTTTTGAGTTTGTTGCATTATAGCTCATCTAACTTGTGGGAAAATTATATGATGGAAGTCATGCCCAACGATGGTTGACAAATTGAACCATATCTCACATTTTTTAAACTACAAAGTACAAATTTCTTGAACATCATCTTTCCCAGAAGAAGCTGTCAATGATCACACGATCAGAGGATTGATAGTGGGCTCTAGCTCATTTCTCTGTCTATTCATTATCTTAGAGAATGATCTCCCACACAAAAACTTACCTAAAACCAGCTTCTATAGGTCAAATTTGTTAATAAAAAATTCTATCCTGCTTACAGTCAGTCCTAAATGGCATAAGCCACAACATAAAATATATATCTTAGGATTTCATGTTTGTCGACTTTTTTTTTCGATTGCGTTTTGAGGCATGAGTTGTGTTTCTTCGTTATTTCTCATCCTTTTACACCCCACATCATGACTAGTGCATTCTGGTTTTATTCTGGGTGTATTAGGACTCCTCATAGTCATACTCAATCTTTGGGTTGGCCCTTTTATTTGATCTAAATCACCAAAACTTCATTTTCCTTCTCTTCCTAGATTTCATAGTAACTAATATCAGTCCAGTGACCGCCATCGGTTACATCATCTCACCACCATTAGTTAACTGATTGACATCAGTTTTATGCTTTTTTGGTTATTTTTACCAAAATAGTATTCTCCACCTTTATGTTCTTTTCGTGTCTTGTTTTGCCATTTTATCACACTTTTGGGTCTTTGATATCATCTTTAGAGTCCAGGTTGACCCATTTTCACCTTTCATTGCTAGATATTTGAATCTCTTATTTTTCACAGTAACCAACATCAGTCTAAGCCAACCGGTGGTGGTTACCCTCATGTCGAATCGGTTACCCCAACCGACATCGGTCTCAATATTTTTATTTTCCAATCAAAACAATGACTAATCACTCATTTTAGACTGATTTTTCCCAATTACTTATGTGTTTCTAGATCATCAGTAGGGCTTAGAATACCCATTATGTTATTAGTCACATGGTTTTGAATCGTAGACAAGATAATGCCCTCATGTTTCATGCTATCCTCTAACCACTCCTACATAGCCCATCACCCCCTTCCATCTCGTCACCTATGGTCCCCAATCAGGATCTTACCATACCCACTGGTGATGAGGAGTTCACGTGACTCCTTGATCATAACCTAGCCACTCTACAATACTATCTTGATCATTCATATACCCATAATTGATTAGGGTAGCTTGTATATGGCATGCCTATGTCCATTCCTCCTACCCTCACACCCACTTTTGCATTAGGTACTACTAGCTTGGACTTACTTTCTTCCACCTTACCACATGTGGTTTCCCAACTTGACCCTACATCATCAATATTTGTTGCACCTATGACATATGTCTTGCCTTTGATGTCTATCACTCCTATGATGTCAACCATGCCTTTATCAACCGCCTTGAGTGTAGGTCTATTTGCACCCGCCATCTCTCATATACCTATTATATATTGGCCACCGTTGGTGTCAACAAACCATACTCCCTTCTAAAACATCGTTCAATCCATCCTGAGTCTCTTCCTCTGATTACTATGAGAGTATTTACGTCCACTCCACCTACCTACACTTATCACCAACAATCCCCTATTTCATCTATCACTTATTCAAGATACTTGCCATCTACATCTATTCCGGCCTATATTCCTTCCTCAAATTTTTTTTCTTACTCAACACCACCACATCTTTGGGATGCCACCCACATCATACCCACCTCATCTAGCCTCTTATTCTATAGGGGCTTCCTAGTCATCACAACCTACCAATGATCTTATAAAAATGATGATGGAAAAAATGTAGACATTGGAATAATCTGTCTCGGCTCACGTAAATCTTTGACATATGAAAATATTTGTAATGATCCCATTCGCCCATCCATTCCAATTCATCCATACCCTCCCCATTGGGAAATTCCTAAATTCAACTGGTTCAACAACAACAAAGACCCATAATAGTACTTGTGGTCTTTTAAACATGTGTGTTATCGATCACTCATGACGATTCTTTACTCTTCCAAACATTCCCAATTTCCTTGACAAGACTGGATTTAAATTGGTTTAGTTCTCTACCCAGGAATTCCATCTGTTCATTTAATCGGATAGCCCAAGATTTTCCTGACCACTTTTCTATCAACATTGTCAAGAAGCTCACCATGAATGAATTATATGTGACACACCAATATGAAGACAAATCTATCACAAATTTTGTCCCTCGTTGGTTGAGCACGATCAATTGACTCACATTGTAACTACATTAAACTAAATTAATAGATTTGTTTACGAGCTTGTGCTTAGACACATCTCGCAAACTCTCCAAGTTCAAACCTTCAACATGTTTGACGAGGCATTCACTATGGCCTAAAAACTTGAAATTTGTGTCATTGAAGAGAAGAAGATATAATTATGTAACAAGAATCTTGAATTTAAATCAAATGATACCTTTTATTCTTCCAAACCACAAAATAATTATTCTAAATCAAAAGGAAGCGCAATATAGTAGTTTTGAAAGATGACCCATCTCATCCATCCAACCAATCAAAGCCTTCTTCTAATCTTTCTCCTATTCAGGATTATCAGTTCAAGCAGGATAACTAAAAATATACTCACATAGGAGAACCCTACTCTTAAGTTTTAGAAAAACTTCTAAAATCTAGAGCAGTCAATCTTCCACCCATCAAACCACATACTGGTTTTGAACCTGTCTCATCCTGTGCCTACATGGTACAAAGAAAATGATTACTACAACTATCATCACGTTAGAGGTCATAGTGATGGTAATTATATAACTTTCAAAAATATCATCCAAGAAATGTTAGATAATAGAGATCTCATCTTGGATAATCCTAATGCACCGACTAATCAAAACCTTCACATCTTGTAGAAGCCATTCCCAAATCACACCATGTCATCTAACCAAACTAGTGAAACCTCGACCAGTGATAGTAATGTTTGTGAGGTTCATGTTGTTTTTAACATCATATCGTCTCTTCCTACTCAATTTACTCCTACTCCATCTATCAAGGAGATTCTTACATGGGATCCTTCATCCATGAAGGGACCTATTTCATCTACTCCTTTACCTACAGAGGAGTCTCCCTTATCTTTTCCTTCACCCACGGAGGAGTCCACCATATCTGTTGATATAGTTTTCCCACACACATCTCAACACGATGAATAACCCATAGTACTTACTCTTTTACCCACGAGAGAGTCATGATTACCTTCTTATTGTTAAAAAGATGAACTTACCTCATACAACTTGCCATCTTCCCTACCAGAGGGATCCATTAGCAGTGTCCCTTCCTATTGGATATAATTCTCCATCGGCTTTCAAGGATCCTGTTGATTTTATATCCTCTCTCTTTTCCCACATAGTCCGAAGCCAACCACTTCCCTATCTCACATATATTTTTAACGGTGTATTACTACCAAATCAACATCATCCCTCCCTACATCGGTGTCATTCTCACATTTGGCTGACTACTTGGATTATGTTGAAAATTCCATACTGGGAAATATTTGACTACTTGTTTCAACTCAAATGCAGATGTTATCTACTGATACTTCCATGATCTATCCAAAGGTGTTTTAGATAGCCAAACCCACCATGCCCGTGCCAAGTGTAACAACCCATTCTTCATCACCCTCAACCACACCTAAACCTTTACCAACAACCAAAAATTTTCCTATTCCTAAAACCTTATCTGTACCTATACCTTCCTCTACGTCTCAGACCCATTACCACATTAGGAGTCATGCCGACATCAAGTCTAGTCCATCCTCCTATTAAACTAGATTTAGCCACATCCTCAAAATCCGTTGCAAATACTAACCCTCTGTCACCTTCACCACTTCCATCTATTCTAGGTCCCCACTCATTAACCTTGGCTAAACAGCCTCCTACCCGAGTAAACCAAAACATAGCAACCCACCTCGTAACAATCTGTTTTACACCCAAATTACATACACATGTTACGCCTTTGAGGTCACCTACTTCCTTTCTACCTCCTATACCTACACCACCTGTAACATTACCATTTAAAGACTTTAGAAACAAGGGATTTATTTATTTATTTATATATATATGCTCTGTGTTCTAAATAATCATAATTTAGAACATACATTCCATGCCAATCAATCTCATAACAGATAACCATATACAGCTGTAAATGACTCGGTGAACTACCAAACTGTCATTTCATGACTCATTGAAATTGTATACTAAGTATACTTGGTTCTCTTACCCTAATCTGGGTATTGAAGTGTTTTGTTTAAGATACCTATCTGAATATTTGTTACCAATATTCATTTGAATCTCGTTTCTTAAACTAGGTGTCACAGGACAATGCAACCAACAACTTGTGATACTTTGGCAAAATATTTCCACATACTATCTATGTTTATATTCCTAGATGACATACTCGTCTAATGGAATACATCCTTCACCCCACTTCATCTATTATCTAGAATGGTCTTCAATGACTCCTGTCAGTCCACTTGATCAAGGTTTATCCCTACCCCAGGTTAGCAACATAGCTTGGTAGAGAGAGCCACTCACGAAAACTAAGGGCACTTATACATACTCAATTGACCTAAGTCGATTGCGCATGTCTAGTTATCCTAAGTCATCATGAGTTACTCCCTATACTAAATCACACTCCTAACCTGACCTAGAGTATAACCAAGATTAAGTCCAAATTTATGTAGATCTAGTTGGTCTAATTATGATGGGTGTTGCTACATGTCAACTACAACACTGTATCCTCATGAAGACCCTAGTCTCCATGAAGGTACAGTTTTGTAATTGGCACGTGTCAACAACCAATTGAATCACCCCATTTGGATGCACATACCTAAGCAAGAGGTGAATTACACAATTATATTTCTTAATTAATATTATAATTACAATAACCCTACTAAACCCTAATTTCCTTAACCATAAAGGTTGACATCCATAGTTGAGTTGTTAAGGTTTTGTAGAACAACATGATTACTTTTTAATCATCAAATTCTTACTTTAGGGTTCAGTTAATTAAAATAGAAACAAAAACTATAAAAAGATTCACATATTATACCCTATCATTCTTAGCCTGTTTTAAATTTCAAAACATGTTCCATTATATTAGACTTCATTGAAATGAAGTCTAATTAATAAATGTTCATATTTACCTTTCATTATTTTTATACTTATGAAAGTATTGGTTGAGAGGAGGTTCACCTTCCTCTTTCTTGTTATGAATTAGGGTTCTTATACCCTTTTACATTATACAAAACATCATAATAAATTTGCACTTTCATTAACATCTTTTAATAAACCATAGTGTCTTAGTTAAAGAACATCTATGCATGCCAACTCAATAAGTTTCATTTCAATCTAGGGATAGAGTATCTAATTCCCTTTCATATAACTTATTTGAGTCAAACTAAAAGGATTCCATACAGACAAGAATAGGAGAAATTAAAGATAAGATTACAAATTCCTTCACAAAATGCACAAGGAGAATGACTCATCAAGTACAAGTATCTCAAAATCTTTTTCCATTCATCAAAGTGAAATACACTTTTTACAAGTCCAATCAATTCAGAAATATTTTATATCAAACAAAATTAATAAGCCCAATAAGAAATACAACTTTTCTTCTTACAAATACATTTCATTAGTGAATCATAATTCCTCATAAAGGATTTAGTCTTTTGGAAAACAAGTAACATCATAAAAGATATTGTCTTCCTCTATAACTTATGAAGTCCATCTGCAAAATTGCTAGCACGGGTCAGTTCATTGAACTGAGCATGATAAGCACTAAGAATTAAAATGATGTGCTTTCAACTAATTGTTTCATAAAAAGAACTTTGCTTTTATGAAACAGTTAAAACATTATAGAAAGATACATTCAATGAAATAACATTCATGAAAGGAAGAACAAGAGATAAGATCACATTAACATTAGTAAGGATCATTGTGTAAAAACAATCTTCAGTCAATGATTTCATAAGGGATTAAATCAAACAAGTAATAATCCATCCAAATTACTTATCACATTCCTACTAAAGATATTTATAGTTCAAATCATGGTTCATTCAACCTATATCAATGAAGATGCTAACTCTAATCAGTTACAAAAATAGAGTTATTTTTAAAGAAGCAATGATCCATAATACTCATTATTAACATACTTTATCAGAGAATAACTAAGGCCGAGTACATTCAAACTCTATGAAAAGTTTAGGAAGAACCATCAACATCCTAAAATAGGAGTTTCCTATTTAAGATACAACATCCAAATTCAAAGCCAACTCTAGCCTAAGTTATATGTTTAGCTTCATCATGTTTAGTAATGTAAAATTTCCATTTACTTACACCTGAGAGTAGTCACACATCAAAATCATTATATCCTTTTCAAGCATTTAGGAAGGAGAAGAAAAATAAATATGTATCCTCCCACTATCCGCTCTGCCATTTCATTCAGACCGAAAAACTGAACTATACTACTCTCACACAAGAATAACATGATGAAAGAGTGAATGAAAGAAGAGAGAGCTACAACCACTTCTCATAGACATCGAAGAAAATAGTATTGCATTCCTCAATTAAGAACAAAGAGAGAACAACTAACAACTTCCTTCTGAGTTCGGAGAAACAGAATGGAATACCTTAACTCATAACAGAGAGAAGGATGTCAAAGACAAAGGTGAGATAAAATCTCATTATTCCATATTAGAAGATGAATAATATTCTATAATAAAAGAACCGATACAGATCAACTCATGAGTTCATTCAACTCTAGTAATCATTGCAAACACACAATAACCACTCGATACAGAAAAGAGATATACAACTTAAATCATGAAGGTCAGAAAACTGAAGATATAGTTCCCTCAACCTACAAAAACAACATTACTACAGTAGTGCAATAGCTACAGGTTACAAGTAGTTAATCAAATGCCTTTCCATGACAAAGTAATGTCCAAAGCAATAGAAGGGAAACAACAACAACATACTAAATTCCTTCCAAATTTTACCATCATCCGACAAGAAGTTTTTCTTATTTTCCCCAAACAAAGAGAGAGAAAGTATCATCAAATAATGAAACCTTATGTGACCGCAATTTCCTTTAAAATGTCATCACATACAAAGCTTAACCATCCTTTGATGGTAAATGCAAAAAAATGTAAACAAGATTTACAGTTGAGCCATCCCATATCCCCAACTATGTAAGAACAAAAGAACAGTCTATAGGGTAGGGATGGAAATAACCCTACTAGGATTTGAACACAGAGAAGAACAACAAAAATGACTTATCCCCAAGTCATGTGCTCAAGTCGAGCTCAAGAAAGAGTAGCAATTGAAACCGTTCCAGCTATTTACTAGGTAGACAAGACCAAGCTAACCCAAGGTCAAACATAGCTACCTCATTCCTATAACATCTCCTAAACATTATACTCAAATGAGAAGAACTAGTAATCCAACAAGATGACCAAAAGATAACTCCAGAAGCTCGAAATATCCATACAAAAAGAAAAGGGTAAAAACCAAATTTGAGAAACCTTTTCAACATGATAGTAGGATAAATTCCAACTCTACCATCAAGTATATGTATCAAGGGGATTCATATAGATCCCAAAACCATGTAAGTCATTTTTAATCATCCCATAACATACAGTTGAGAAAACTAAAGAAAACAAAGTCTTATAAGTTCAAGCAGGAGTTAAAACACGTTTTTATCAAATCTCAAGCAAGGATGAACAAAACTAAAGTATACTTCTTCCATAACCATCCAACTGAGTTAAATAATCAACATGTCTCAGTTCAGCTATGATTGAACATGATTTCATTAACCTCCAACAAGAATGATTTCCAAACTAGAATTAGACTATCTACATAATCATAGCTTAAGTAGATGAAGAAAAGGGTTTGAAATCATCTCAAGATTTAATAGAAATTGCACAACCAAGATAAAATACAAGAGTCGACAACATCTAATTCATACAAGGTTAAGCCGATTCTTTCATTTATCCAACAAAGAAACAACCCAGATTAAATCTTTTATCAAATAGTGAATCTCATCTAGAATGATATAGTGAGTAGTTCAAGCATAAGTGCAAATAAACATCACAAATAAAACCCATTTGTTTCCAAGAGAAAAGTTGTTTTAATGAAAACATTTAGTAAAAATCATAACAACTTAATGGATAGAGCCTATCATGCCTGATAGAGTTCTATTGATTTGCAGAAGGTTTCCATCCATGCCTTCCAGTTTCTCCTTTTCCCAAAATGACATCAATAACCCAAACCTTCTTCTTATTCTTCCAAAAATCCAAGAATAGCTCAACAATGCCAAAAATAACATATGATCAAAAATAGAACTGCTGGTTTGAAGAACCAAAACCTCCATGCAGAGAAAAAATTGCAAGGAGCAAATGATCAAACAAATTCTCACAAAATCCGCTTCACATCTTTTCCTAGGTGGTTTCCTCACTATGACCGAGGTCATTAAATGCAAGGACAACTAACTTTCCCTCCTCTTTCTCTATGCCACCACCATCCAAATATGGTGAGTTCAATTTCAAACTTTGCATGCCTTTTAAATTTAGAGATGATGCCAACTAAGCATCCCCTTAACTTCCCATGCCTCCGCCTAAAATTGACAACTCAGATTTCAATAAATTCAAAATCAAATCACATAAATGACTTAGAAATTGACGCCACCGAATCACCATTTTCCATGCAACCCCATAGGTTCCCCTTTAGCTTCGTATTAGTTTAGGTTAGATTGACATTAGATTAGAATTCAACCTTAGTTTAGGTAAACAATATTTACCTTAGGTTATTCCAATTTTTTCCCTAATTAAAACATGCCAACATAGGTTAAGACATAAACCTTAGTAATAGGTATTAGGTAGAATTGAATTACCTTAGATTAGAATCCATGTAGGATAGAACATTGCAACTAAGGTTAAGGTATTCACCTTAATATTCTGTAATAGACCCTTAATCCACTTACGCTTTTCAGTGTCTTCACAAAAGTATTTAACAAGAAGGTCTAAGCTCATTGTTTACAAGCAAGATGCAAAGCAAAGACACTGGAGCTAGGTCTCTTAATTTTATAACAAAACAAGACTCAGCCACACTACCTTTTTCTTTTATAATATCAGGTTACCAAGATGATTAGTTAAGAAGATCTGAAGCATACCTTGGATCAATGGAATTGATCCAAGGTTTTGATGTTAACATATGATAAGTACAAAAACAACAATACAGGTTCACAACCCTTTCAGAACATAGAGAAGAATGACTTCGATTTCAAGTGAATAGAATATCAGGAAATTGAATCCTTGAATAGTAAGAATTTATCCATTGGAAACATGATTTACAATAGTCAAAAGAATACATCTTACTAAGATAAATCACATATCAAAATTTGCAATATCAAGAGAAAATGGAATTGAAGTAATAATTTTTCAAAGATGTTACACCACTTCTAGTATCCTCATCATTACCCATGTCATTCCCTTCCCCTCAACTAGTACCTTCCACATTGCCTATTACCATTACCTTCACCACACCTCTATTATCACCTTGGCTAACTTTTCCCCTTCCGCCATCTGCCTTCCCTTATACATCACACACTTATTCTTCACCTTTACCCAAGAAGGTGCAACCAAAGCCCAAGAACTCACTACCTTCCAAAGAGGTAGTCGAACCTACACCACCTTCAACAACTAGTTCACCTGCTACATCTTTACCCAAGAAGGTGCAATCCAAACCTAAAACTGTACTATTTACCAAACAAGTGGTCAAACTTAATCAACCTATGATTCACACATACTTCCATCCATACCCACACTTACTTCACATTGTGATCCATTGGTAGGGTATTACGCCAAAATCTTAGCTAACCTTTTAGAAACCTATGTCATCATATTTCCATCACTTAAATCTTATGACCCAATTAAACCTAAACCAGAAGGGTTTGATGATACCAAAATTTGCACTTACCATCATGTTCCAGAGCATGCTTTGTGGAAAGCTGTAAGGCTCTTAAGACTATTATTCTTCAACTATGTCCTCTTGAAGAAAAATTTGATGACAATGATCTTTTAGATGAGGAACCTATTCCACCTACACCTATCACCACACATCCTCATTCCATACCTATTCAACAACCTTCATCTTCCCCTACGCAACCCTTTTATCCTCCTCCAACATTTGAGATCAATATGGTCAGCATAAGAGATCTAGCCAAAACTCTGCTGAAATGCCAATGTGCTGCATTGTTTTCTCAAAACTAGTATATGTCCTCACCATATTTTTTCCCATCCTGTCACTTCACCTATTAAAACTCACTTTCTCCTTTACCACAAATCAATATGGTTCAAATTGCCACTCAAGCCTAGAAGGACAAAAGAAAGGAGAAAAAAACCAATGCATCTACTACTCTTTTACCCAATATTCCATCTCGCAATGTACTCAAAAATAACCATGCATGGACCCGCAAACCCTATTTCTAGTAGGGTTTCCCATTGTATAATGCTTAAAAATTGTACCAATATCCTCTTAAAATGTCTTTGTACGACCTCGTCTAGACCTTTGAGTCTCATCGTCGGGCCCCCATTGAGGTCCTACCTAATGACCCTACTCTTGTTGCATCCATTATCACTCCTCACCATGTCACCACTCTCACCACTTCATACCCTTAATTTTATCCCACTATCACTCATCAAGTATATACTCTCAGTTTCTTTGATGATGAGGTTGTACCTCTCCAATTAGATGATCCTGACGCCACCCTATTTATTTCTATCTATGTTGATAATATACGCATTTGACACATTATGATCAATGGAAGTGCCAATATTAACATCATTTCCTCCCATGTGTACAACCAAATGTGCATCCCTTCCAATTACATGCATAATAACCTAGTTATCTTTGTGTTAATTTAAATATGCCATGACTTCCACCCTCGGAACCATCATTCTCCACATTTGTGTAGGCCCCCATACTATTCCTAAATTATTCTGTCTTAGAGGGGGAATTCCAATACAACATGCTGCTTGGCTGACCTTGGATCCATGTCATGGGTTGTGTTCCTTGGCAATTTTAGTACAACATGTTGCTTGGTGAGCTTGGATCCATGCCATGGGTTGTGTTCCTTCAACCTTACACCACTATTTAAAATTCAAACATGAAGGGCAAAACTATACCATTCCAGCCAACCCTTCACCTTTCAAGACATGTAACATGTTGTATTAACCCAATGATGTCCTTATACAAGTTAAGGAATCTAACACCACTACTACTTCTTCACCCGCTACCTCATCCACCACTTTTGGTGCTACATATTCCACAACTAACTCCTCTATTCCCACTATTTCCATAGCTTGTATAGCTGACCCATCATCCAACCCATCTACTCCTCAAACATCCAATGATTCTTCTTCCCATCTATCCAATGATTCATCCATTCTTGATACCCACATACCCACTACTGATCCCTAATAAGGTGTTTTTCAATGCCTCACTCTGGGGGAGTACCACCTTTATAACATTGACACATTCCTTACTCCTCAAGATTATAGTAAACTTCACCAACATCACCACTATGATCACCACATAGATGAGGTTTTCCCCTATGGTCTTCCCCACCTTCACACAACTTAACGTATGGGAGACCACGATGCTTCTACCTACTTTCCCGAGGCACCTTCCCAAACTTGACCATTTTACTCCGACCTTCAATCTCTCACCAACCACCACTTTTCCCACACCTTTCTCCATAATTTTTCTTATAAGGGATTTGGATTTGGTTTCTATGAACAAGGCCACCATTGTTGTGCTTTGAAGGCGGTGTGTCAAGCATCATACATCTTGTGAAGAATGAAGAAATCACCACACATCGACACGTAAATGTTAATACAATTGTTATGTCAGATGAACAAGTGAGAAATGCATTTGTAAAGGTATCTACGAGAGGTTGCACACAAGAACATAGACACGAAACAACAATTAAAGTCTTGATGGATGACAAAAAGGATAGGGATGTAGAAATAAAGTGCCTCATAGTAGAGAAGGGAAAGGCCGAGGAAAAGACATAAGCAATGGTTGGTATGGCCAAGGAGATTGGTGATTATTTTCTTAAGGTAAGGACATATGTGGAATTTAAATTTCTAGAAAAATTTCCATCTATCATGCATTATATATGCACACTTGTTAAACTAGTCACAGATGAAGAGCACGTGCATATTCCTGCACCAAAAGACCCTACAGAGGAAGTGACAAGGGTAAAAAAAAGCATTGCTAGAAAAATTGCAAGTTATGAGTCATTACTACAAGCCTTGAGAGATGAATTGAAGAAGGAAGATCACGCCTTGAACATGTTCATGATGCCAGATGCAATTATTAGGATGAGAAAAATTACAAAAGATAATGAAGTCCTTAAAGCCATGAATAATGAGACACTTGGGAGCATGGAGAGACTTGCTTTGGTGGAAGAGAAGCACAAAGCACTTAAAAGTGCACAAGAACCACACAAAAATAGGATGAAGGAGATAGGAAACCAAATTGTAGGGAAGATGGACAATATGGATGGCATGAATTATATTATGGAAAATATTTGTAGAATCTTACAAAATGAAAAAGACAACATGACTCAAGATAAGCTCGATGCCATAGTCATAGATATTCCAAAAAAACAAGTGAGGCCTTAAGTAATTGGCGGGCATTGTAGGCAGAAATTAAGAATGAGTATATAGAATTAATATCGCATATGGAGGAGGATAACACCTTTGAATGATATCTCATTCTTTTGTTTGAACAAATATTCATTATTTCATTCATTATTCTTTACTTTGGAGAGATAAGTTAAGATTAACTATTTCCAAGGGTGAAAATACATTTAGTGTGGGGTAATGTTGAGTAGATAAAATATAGTTCAAGTATGAAAGTGCATAAGGATTGGGCGTGCGGACACATGGCACGTAGAAGGATGCATAACTATAACATAACAACACGCACCTAGGAAAATTATACACATGACTTAGCCACTTTTACAGATCTGGGATATTTTTGGAGATAGAATGCTAAACACATGATGATGTGGAGACTTGTAGTTCACACAAGGAATTTTGGGATGTGCAGCAATTTGAGCGCCATGCAAAGTTTTGGTTTAATAATAGGATTTCTACTTAGAGTTAACTATAGGAAATCTATTATTAGAGCACTTGCATGCTTTTGTATTCTCTTGTAAAGGTGCATGGATATTATTAGCATGTAGCATATTTTTGGAAGGTGCATAGGTGGTGAAGGGAAAGTCCCCACCCCTATATATGTATGTTGTTTTGCATGGTTTGAAAAATCCTATTTTTTGTAGAGTTATGTTGTGGATTTGTTAGTGCACATGACCATGGAAACTAGATCTTGATGCATGAAGCTTCTGTGTTTTGCAATATTTAATATAATGGAAAATATTGGGTTGATATTGGTGTTAGATGTGACTGAATATTGTTCTTACATGGTAAATCTTATTATGATCATTGTTTAGTCAATATTTCATATGGTTTAGATCTAGATCTGGTTTATGCACTATGGATTATTTACTCTTTGTTATAAATCTAGATAAAAACATGCTAAATTATGCTAATATTCTAGACAAGCAACTCTAAAGAGGGACCTAGTTCCCTTGTACACTTTAGGTGAGTGCTTTGTTCAGGTTGAGTGATGTGCCAGTGTGCCTTGGGCTATTTATAGTGAATTATAGGCTACATCATCCTAGTTTCTAAGCTTCACATTATGATCACTGGACATGCTTCAATTATCCACTTAGCACGCTATCGAAAAAATCTTCTCTACAGGATTACAAGGTATACACCTTCTATCTACTTTATGATATTGTGTATTCAATTAATAACATAAAGTAGGGGAAAATGTAGACACAAAATCTATGCATTTGGGTACATTTCTAGGTCCTAAAGCATACTAATGAATACATAATCACTAAGCAATAACACTAGTGGTTGACAACTCCTTTTGACCTTTTTTATTTATCTCTTGTATTCTTACTAGTCTTACACATATCATGACCTTTTCGGTACTTAACTAATATATCTTTTGATAAACTCAGACACTAGCTCCTAGCTAGGACATAATTTATTGGGTGCTCTTGTCCTTTCTAGGTGCTCTTGACCTTCTTTATTTTATTCTTACTCTTTTTGGTAATTTTCTCCTATTGAGCATATTTTTACATTATGGGTCAACCTTTCAGTTGTCAATTATGAAATTCAAACAAGGGAATCATATATATACTTAGCTATTGCTCTCAAATAAGGGTCCAAGCACTATAAACATTATCTATCATCACCTAAGCTTGCAAAAATGCACAAGGAGAATTACAAAGCATTCATCTAGCACACTCATATAAGGGAAAAGGGTTGCATTGATCTACATACACAACATAGGAGGGGAAGTTCATTCTATTCCATTACACACATTTGCATACTTGGAACAATCTATATCTAGCCCACTATCATAGTGCAACTTGCACAAGGGAAACCTAGGGCATCATTACACACACATACACACAAAACTACATGGAGTCTGAGATGTAGTGCAATTCTCGGTCATAAGATCACTCTTGGTGACCGTCGGGTTCAATATGACTCCCATTCTACATATTATTTATTAGGTTTGATTAGGTTTTTGGGCATGTGTAATTATTTATCTATTTTATAGGTACAACCGAAAACATTGGAGAAAAATTAGAGTGAAAAATGAAGATCAATAACAAATATTTTCCAACCCGAAAAAGGCCAAAACATGAGTATCTAAACATACACTAGCACTGAATTTAGTCACTACCACCCATGCACTCTTGTCCACTTGTGGGAGATTTTCCCATGTAGTTTTGAGTTCTATAACCCTTGGTGGGCCTTGATGACACTTTTCCCAATTTGTTCCAGTAGTTTCTCGGTCCATATCATCTCTTGGTTTCACGAAATCATCTAATTCAGCCTATCTCTTTTTCTAAGAGTTTCATATCTTTGCATGCTTATTGTTTGTGTCTTATGGTATTTTATCATCAGAATATCATTATTTATAGTAGTTACTCTTAAATTAAGGTTTAATTTAGTTTATATTAAATTAGGAGGTACTGTTGTTGCATCGTAACCCTTGTTTATTTTTTCACCCAAAAATTAAATTTGTGGGATTGCGAGTGAGATCAAGTCGATAAAGTGGAGCACCATTATTAAATATTATTTTAGTGTTATAATTTGAGCCATGGAAAAGGTGTGGTACATGTAGGTATTTAATTTTCACTTTTTTATTTCCAACTTTCTATTGATGTCTTCATCTTATCTAACAGATCAAACATTATCTAATCGAAAACCTTGAAATTATTTGTAGTTGGGTTTTGACCTTGAAACTTCTTGGATTTTTTTATTTTGACCCCTTTGAGTGTAAATTTCACTCATGTAAATAATATGAGTGAGATCTAGGTGATAAAGTGGAACATTGGGATTTGACCCTAATACCTATTGTATGTTCTCATTTTTATTTTGGCCCCTTTAAGCGTGAATAATGTAAGAAAGATTGAGGTGATAAAGTAGAACACAAATAATAGATAATTATTGATGATTGTTTGCACATCACCTATTTCCCTACACCTACACGAGCTTAGAACTATAAAAGGGGACTACAAAGTGCTCTAATAAGTACGCGTTTCGGTTGGGTTCTGACCATGGAACCTATTGAATTTTTTCCATTTTTAAATTTTTGTTCCTTTAAGTGAAAATTACACTCACGTGAATAATGTGAACTCAATTATTAATGATTGTTCACACATCATTTGTTTCCATGCACTTACTCAAGCTTAGAATTGTAAAGGGGGCTAAAAATTTCTCTAAGAAACATTTCAATTGGGTTTTGAACATGGAACCTATTTGATTTTAACCATTATTTATTTTGGCCCCTTTAAGCATAAATTGCACTCACATGAATAATATGAGTGAGATCGAGTTGATAAAGTGTAACAAAGATAGTGGATATGTTTGGGTGTTACAAGTTGATATGTGGAAAAGGTGTGGTACATGCAAGTATTTAACTCTCATCTTTTTCCAACTTTCCATTGATATCTTCAACTTATATAACAAATCAAACACTATCTAATTGAGAACCTTGACATTGATTGTAGTTGGGTTATGACCCTGAAACCTATTGTATTTTCATTTTTTTATTTTGGTCCTTTTAAGCATAAATTAAATTTATGCAAATAATGGGAGTGTGATTGAGACGATAAAGTGGATCACAAATAACATATATTATACGGGTCTTACAATTTGTGTAGTGTAAAAGGTGTGATACATGTAGGTATTTAATTTTCACTATTTTATTTCCATCTTTCCATTGATGTCTTTATCTTTTCTAACAAATCAAACACTGTCTATTCGAAACCCTTGACGACGTGAAAAACAAAACTAAAAAATAGTAGAGCTCGACTAGCAGATAAAATCTACCTATCTCTCATATGACTACTCACTAGAGGGGCTCAATTATCAATGATTGTTCACGCATCGCCTATTTTCCTGCAATTAATCATGCATTTATTTGAGCTTAAAACTAAAAGGAGAGGCTATAAAGTGTCACATCAAGAAATCAATGTGGTTGGGTTTCGACCTAGAACCTATTCAATTTTCCCCATTTTTTATTTAGGCAACTTTAAGCTCTAATTGCACTCACATTAATAATGGAGTCTTAGTCTAAAACATTCACTTTCTAGACATGTATGACCAACCACTAGAGGGACTTAATTATAGATGATTGTTCACACATTTTATTTTTTTCTATAATTACTCGAGTTATAAATTAAAAAATAGGGCTACAAAGTATTCTTAGAAGCAATCATTTTGGTTTGGTAGCTCACTTGGAACCTTTTCAATTTGTCCCTTTTTTAGTTTTTCCCCTTTGAGCACTAATTGCACTCACATGAATACTCAGAGAAAGATATAAATGATATAATGGAGTGCAAATGCACTTCTCCTCCTTCATTTCCTCTCATCCTCTCCCTATTTTTCTCTTTTTTGAGTTTTAATTCTTCTCTCCATCCCCTTTGGCACTTCCATCATACATTTCCCTTACGATTGCTAGTCATATGATAATGATAAGTTTGCGTATGATCCTTGTTAAAAAAATGCTCACATTCTAAGTCTAATTAGTATATATTTTTAGTTCTTATATGACTTGTTCATCTCCATAATATGATTTATCACAAATTCAAAAAATATTAATTAATTAAAGTCGTAAATTATAACTATGCATCATGATAGATTTTTTTATTTTGCATTACATATCTCATTTCCTAAATCATACAATTTGGTTAGAATGTGTAATCTAGTCATGGATGACTTGTACGGTCCTAAATTTTATTATCTCCAACTTTGTTTTCAATTTGAATATATTTATTGTGTCATTTCACCTTTCTAAGGATGGATTTGTCAGAATATTTCACCTATGAAAGGCTATATAAGCAAGTCAATATCACTTTATAACTCACCTAACATTATTACAAGCTACTATTATAATCATCACTCAAAAATATTCAAGGCTCTCATAAATCTTCATAAATCAATTACACATCATTTAAAGCAGTCATCACTATAATTTTAAAACAATCAACCATATCAAATCATTTATCTTCCTCCATTTCTAAGCATGCAAAGGTCATAGAACTATGTCTTAGAAAAATTAAATTTACTCCAAAAATTTTAAAAGGGTTTCAAGGGACGAAGGGTTAGGTCACACAACTAAAGTGTACCACACCACATCATTATCACATTGGGTACATTATCTACTCTATAGTCATCCCATTATCTTTATGTCAAGAGACAGGACATCTATAAGGGTTTTCCTTAGATCACACTCACACTTTTATGAGTACATAAGAGAAATACATGAGGCTTGATCCACATAAGGGAATTTCTTGTAGAGATTGGATTGGTTAGTCAAGGTTAACTACTAAGGGTAATCCACCTCACCACAAACATGAATTCTTATTTTGGTGACTTAATGATTTGATGAAGGGCATTACATGTGTCTAGGGTTTCCACCTTGTTATAAGTGATTATAGGTCACCCTAAGGTTGTCGAGAAAAATTGGCATATAACGAAGTACATTTCAGTGCAAGCAAAGCACACATGAAGTTGAAGAGTCCAATTATGAAAGGGTCTAAGATCGTACATTTTTAGTTTATATTTTACACTTCTAGGTATAGACCATATATAATTCCTATCATCTTGCACTAGCTTAGTTTCCATTTCTATGATTAATAATGTAGCATTTCCAGTTTATGATCCATCTTTTCCACTTGTTTGCACATTTCGATCCTTTTGTTTTGACTTGTAAAACTAAGTATTCATCTCCTCTTTTGTTTTTGAGATTTATTTTTATCATTTATCATTGTTAGAAGTATTGATGTATTATTATGATTATGTATGATTGAATGTAAATTGATTAGATCATAGTAATCTCATATAATAAGCCATCATATCTTATTTATTATGTGCACATTTCATAACATTATTTAATTAGGGTGTAAACATTTGGTGAACACGGCTTTTGAATCGAATATATTATTCAAACCCTAGTGGCCCTAGGGTTTTCTCTTGTTGAGTTTGGAGTTTTCTAATTCAAAGTATCATAGATTATTATTATTATCATTGTCTTTATCTCAAGCCAAAGGGTTCCCTCCCTTGCTCCAGTAAAAATTATTATCCCTTTAACCAATTTCATGCTTCTCCTTCACATGAGAGAAGGGAACCATATGTTTTGTTTACATAATTTTTAAGTTTAATATATTGTTATGGAATGCAAAATAATTAAAAAGGAATGTGAGGTTCATTACAAGGGTTAGTCAGATTAATTAAATTCAAATATTAATTGTACAACATATAACAATAGATTAATACTTGTAACTAGTGATAACAATATGCTACATACTCAAATATACAAGGGATAGATACAATTGGCTATAAAAATTGATACATAAGAGATTTAGGTGCACACAATGGAGAATGTTGGAGTGCAGAGATTGAAGATTCTTCACTTATGATATTGTGACCTAAAATTTCCAGTACAAGAATGTATAGCTTGGTTGGGATGTATAATACTGATCTTGCCCCTTTGGTAAGTGTTGGTGAGAAAAATTGTTAGGTGGTCAAATCATGTGTCTCCACCAATGTTCATGGGGATACACCCCTCTACATTGAATGGTATAGCTCCCATTATTGAAATTAAACTAATCCTAATCCTATCTAAATACCGTGGGTGGAAAAATTGGTCGGGGATCACACAAGGACACTCCACTGAACCTATGGAAAAGTGCTTGTACAGGGTACAAGGGAGGAAATTACAACAATAAAGGTAAAGAGGGGGAAATTATGCAAGGAAGATTACTACCATGAGTAGATTGCAAATCTCACACCCAATAATCGAGTAGTTTAACCTTCAATATAGAGGAAAGCACAATGAAGCTAGTGGGACCAATGAATTAAGACACTAAGTTTTTAAATTCATCTATCGAGGACACCAATTTCCTCTCCAATTCCATACAAGATCAACTATGATTTCAAATTTCCTGCAAGAGAGAAGTAGAGGAAAAAAATAAAGGGAAATAGAAGAAGTGTAGCTTTTATTTCATGTGTAGTGATGAATACAAAGCTTCAACCAAGTTATCAAAATGCTATATAGTAACATTTATTCCAAAATCTTGAATTTGAATCCTTTGGAATGGAGAGACCATCCTAATTTATAGCAATCTGAATTTTCCTTTCACCTCCCTCACATGACTATTCGTTTCCATATTCCACTCGCAACCTTTCGTTTTCCATGAACTAAGTATTTCTCTTATAATTTTGAGAAAATACTTTTACAAATTTAAAATAGGTCACTTAAGCTGGATAAGATGAAATAAAATGATGATGCATAAAAATAATTAGAGTGGAGAGAGAAAGAAGAGATGGAAAGAGAGGAAGAGGGAATGGATGGAGGGGAAAAAAATCCTTGTGACAAAATGATTTGAATGCCTTGATGCAGCCATGAACTTTGAGTGAAGATTTCTACCACTGGTGATCTTTTACACTAATGAAGATTGCTCCCTTGAATAATTTTGAATCATTTTCCCAATCTAGTGATGACCAAAAAATCTATGATGCATGGACATCCTGGACCATAGAATGAGTGTTTGGAAACAATGTTATGATGTTTACTGCTGCAAGCTCAAGATGAGCACATACACTACCCATGATGAACCTCATTAAAACTTGGTTGATGAACTCCTTGACTCATTGAAATCATTTTGATCAACTCTCTTTAAATCACTTGGCTCCTTAAGTGACAAAGAGGAATTCACATGATGTGCCTTGTGATTCCCTACTTTGTAATATGAGACGATCATTCCAAACCACGAAAAATCACCATCTCTTCATGAGTGATTACACTTGAGAAACTAGACCAACTGTGTAATTTGAAACATGTTTCCTTGACACTTACTATTTTTGGAAGGGAAAACTTACCATCTTTAGTAAGTGTCGGACTTTTCCTTTCTAGGCCCCAAATCATGATATCGACTTTAATGATTATCCCTTAATGCCCAGAGAGTGCCAAAATTGCCCTTTGAGAATAACATGCTATTTTTAGTAAGTGTCATATTTAGATTTTCCCAACCTCAACTAGCTATGGTAGATTGAATTATTTATTCTTGCCGTGTTGCTTTCTCCTTTTGGACCAACTAGCTATTTATAGCGGGGAATGTGGAACCACTTACTATTTTTAGTAAGTGCCAATTGTGAGCCGAGATGACCTTTTTGATGACTTTGTCTGTAATACTCCCTATGTATTCACTACCTTCTTCATAGCCTCTTCAAATGGTGGCTTACCCAAAGTAACATACCCCTATGTAGGAAGGCATGCTATTTTTAGTAAGTGCACCACGGATGTCAGATTGCAACAAAACAGGTCTTGAAATTTTGGGTTTTATTTGGGGTTCCATGCTTTGAATTTTGAGTAATTCCTTCATCTGAACAAGTGGGAAAATGAGATTTTCATTAGTAGGGGAAGAATAATGAAAAAAACAAATCCCTCCATATCCATAAAAAATAGGGATTTCATGGCACGAAAACTAGTTTACGTGAAACTAGATTTTTCAATGATCATTCCCTCCAATTTTCGCGCAATTTCACCCACTGGAACCCTGAGAAGTGAAGAGGTATCTCACTACCTTTTTCACATATTTTATTCATGTGATAGGGAAGAAATATGATAAAAACTCAGTCCTCCATATCCCTAAAAATAGGGACTTCATGGTGCAAAAACTAGTTCACGTGAAACTATATTTTTCAACGATCATTCCCTCCAATTTTCACGCGATTTCACCCACTGGAACCCTAAGAAGTGGAGAGGTAGCTCGCTGATTTTTTCCACTACTATGTCATGGTGGCCATTAATGGATCTTGAAATTTTCAGGTTTTATTTTTTCCTCCGTTCACAATGAAATTAATTCCATTGTGGCAGGTTTTTGCTTCTTGTTTCACTGGTGAAATTTCTCTTCGATCCGGTTTCCGGTTTGACGGGAAATTGAGCTTTGTTCTTCATGGAGATGAAAGTGGAATTTCTTTTCTATGAGAATTCCTTTCTAAAAATGGGAGGTTTGAATATGATTTTTTAATGGCCTTCAAGAGATAAAAACTTAGAAATAGATGGTTTGTCAATCCGTGCACTAGTTTGTAAGATCTCTTCAATTTTCGGTTTCACGACAATGAAGATTTTCAAACTTGGCTTCTTCATTCTTCGTTTGATCAATATTTATTCTGGGACCTACATATTGTCATGGAGTGAAGGATTTATTTTCTATGGAAAATCTAGTTTGATATTTGGAAATGGTGGAGTGGTGGTGAGAAGTTTCAGAGAAAGTTACAAAGCAAGTTGTGCATAGAGGAGTTAGATGTTAGAAGTTAGAAGCGAGGAGGGATTTTTAAAATTTTGAAATAAAGATGAGATGGGAGATGGGTGAATTTTCATGTCCCTGACATGCCTTACCTCAAAGGTATGTGAGGGATATCAAATTCCATGACGGGAAAGGCGATGACACATGACGGGGATGCGACGATAGGGAATGAAGGCTAAAAAACAAACTTTAACGCATTGAGGGGCTGGAAGCTGGTCATATGGGTGACCAAAAGTCCTCCTTAGGGGCTGGGCACATTTTTCCATGTTTTATGTCCATGACCTCAAAAGGGCATGAGGGACATCAAATTCCATGATGCTCCTAGTGATGACACGTGGTAACAATATGTCGGTTGAGGCTTTCGGCTCCCATAAACACCTAGGGGCTGAACTAGTAATCTTGGAGGTTTCGGTTGGATCTAGAGGTCTTATGGGGGATAGGATAATTTTTCCAAGCTTGATCTCCTTGAACTTGAGGGACAAAAAATCCCACCAGGCTCCTAGAGCTAACACGTGTCCTCAAAAAATTTGACTAACTCTTGAACTCACTCCAAGAGGATAACTTGAAATGGAAATAAATTGAGCTCATGATGGACATTTTTGATAAAATTATATATGTTCCTGACTATAAATGGCATTATGAATCCAATGGTGGGGTTTTAGGTTTGGATTCATCCATTTGATCCCTGGAAAATTAGAGTTTTGATTTGTCACTCCACCTATGCATGATAAAAACTAGTTATAGACCCATTGCGCATAAGTTTTGTGTAAAAATAATTTCATCATACTATAAGGATTAGAATTAAACTTCCAACGATATTTTTTTCTCCTAACTCCATCTTGAGCTCTTAGAATTGTCTTTGGAAGTTCAGCAATTGTTTTGGCTAGTGCACTTCCTAGGCATGTGAACCGTAATTTTGGTGAAACTACCCCAAATTCTCTCGATTCCTTCTCGAATCTTCCGAATCACTTTCATGATGTCATGAGGCCTTTGATTCACCTATGTTTTTGGTTTGGTTTTTCTATTCAGCTCCATGGAGTTTCTCTAGTCCTAGGAAGGCCAGTGATAGCCCTTCCCACAACTGCCTGAAGTTTGCATTATTCAACGATCTCATAAAATCACTTAGGGGTTTTTAATTAAATTTCCTAAATCACCTAGGAGAATGAATTAAGACAAATTGGGAGGTTACTAGACTAACTGGGTAGACCCAAGGTGCCTCAGAATGATAAAACATGAAAAATTTGGTACAGGGGTATCGTTGTCATGCTTAGAAATTGTCAATTTCCTATTGCACATTTGCACAACAATAGTAAAATCTTAGATCTCCTTAAAATTGACCTATGTAACTTTGTGGGTCCTTTAGTGGCTTGGAAGTATACTTTGTTATCAAACCTTAGTTGTTGCACAATCCCAAAACCATATGTAATCAATTGAATCACATTAAAACCCTAACCATGGGTAGAAAACCCTATAAAGAGGTTAGTATTAGGTTAAAGTGCAATCCATGCATCAATAATATTAACACCTTTGGTCTAAAGATGCCTTAAACCACACATATTTCTCTACCTAACATGTAATATTTATATGAATGCAACTAGTTGGCAACTTGAACCACTTCGATCATGTTTGATAGGATTGTGTTCTTGCTAAGACTATGAATGAGGGAACTTAAACTCATTGACCTAGTTAAATGCTTCAGAATTGTAATAGTGGTTACCCTAGTGGATGTGCATTAGCTTTAAGAAGATTTATAAATCCTTTAGTACCTTTTTTATGTATTTTCAATGAGAGTACCAAGAGAGTGTTAAGTGAATAAATGAGGTATGCTAACTTTCTTATATAGGGATCTGAAGGTAAATTATTATGATAAGGTTGACCTGGGATTATGAAAAGACCTAATAAATGATATTGCATCAAAAGTAGAGTTGGAAAGCATGTTGGTGTAAGAATATATAGGTCGGCCATGAACAAATTATATAACTTGACCAAACTGTACAATTTCAGGACATGGAATAGGTAAGTGAAATATGAAAGTTACACAATAGAAAGAAAAGTTTGAGCATTACTCTTATGTATTAAAATTCGAGTTTATCGACACACAAGTATATGTAAATGCACAATTTAGTAAAGATATTATTTAACCTAAATGGATAAATTTATTGGGGTTTGTAGTTGATGGTAGATTATCCTAATCAATTAGTTTCTAAAGCTAGTTATAGAAATATAAGGATAATACATGAACATAGATAAATAATGAAAGAAAGTACTAGAAATAGGGAATAGAGTGACTTAGCTTATATTCTTGATTGTGTGTTGATTTGGATCAGGTTGATGAATGAAAGAGATAAGAACTGATCTAATAAAGCTTCATCTTTGAAACTATGTCCTATAAAGTTTCCCAAATAGAAGAGTATGACATGGACTAAGGAATACAAGCATTATGGATCAATATAGCCTAGAATTCACCAAGTAAAAGCCCATGCACACTATCACATCACTCAACCTAGACTGAGCACTCACCCAAAGCACAAAAAGGTACCAGGCCCCTCTTTAGGGTTTCTATTGTAGGATGTTAGTATGATGAAGACTTAAAGCATTCAAATCTATGACTAATATATCATTCTACAAAGTGCATGTTCAGATCTAGATCTAGAGAATAACAAACTTAAAAGATAACCATGATGAAATCAAGCATGTAATACTAAACTATAACCATGATAACACCTTGATTCAGTCCATAATCTCCATTATATTAAATTCAGTAATACATAGAAGCTTCCTTATAATAACAGTAGTATACACTCATGTGCACATCAGATTTGGTAGCATAACCTCACAATAACTTAGCTCTCACTATCTCTCTATATTACATAGTTCACTACATATTTATAAGGGTGGGGAATTTTCCCTTCACCACTTATCTAATCCCAAAATAGGTCACATGCTATTATTAGCCACACGCCGTTACAAAAATAGGCTTACATGCAAGAATGCTAACAATAGATCTCTCTTAATCAACTATCAGTTTGCAATTCTATCTTTATACCGTATCCATGTGAAGTGCTTTGAAGTGACTCTCCAAAAATAGCCAATGTGTGTCGTGCAAGTCTCCATCCGGTTTGTGTGTTTGACACACTATATCCAACTTGACTCATCATCGTGAAAATGGATAAGTCCCGAACCTATCTCTATTCTTTGTACATGATCCTTTCCGATCCTTCCACACTTTTGAATGTGCTCTGCTCTTCTGTGCGAACCTTTTGTATGTCCTTCACTAAGTGCTAGATTTTGCTGACCAACATTACCCCACACTAGTTACATTTTTGCCCCAGAAATGGTCATCCCCAAAATGAATCAAAGAATATGAATAGAAGAATAGAAAGAATTTTGATGAATAAAAGAATATATTTACCCCGCAACATCCTCACTTTAACTTGAAAAATAAATTATGGATATTCTTCTTTGATTTCTACCTCTAGATTCTACCAATCATTGAGTGTGGCCTCTACCTTCTCGGGATATCCATTATAATTGATTATAACTCATCTTTTGAAATCTCTCCTTTCTCATTCTACAAGACCAACACAATGCTGGAGATGGCATTCATTATCTCTTCTAAGAAGTCCATCTTTTGTGCGATGAGTTTTCCAAGCTAATCTAGCCTTTCCTTTTGTGGTTATTGAGCTGTTGTAAGGGACTCACGCTTCTTCTTGACAAGTGATAATCATTCGCATGGCCCAATTTCTCATCTTTCATGGCTTCGTAACTTCATTGTCTTCCAAAATCATCATGGTTTCTTATAAGCTGCGTCTAAGGATGTACGAGATATTAAACACTTGATCTACTTTCTTTAGTTCCTCTTGCAAGCTTTGAAGTAACCCCTCATATGATGCAATCTTTCTCATCACCGAAGCCTTTTCCCATTCCGCTTCCCGTGCTAGATCCTTTGGTTCTAGCATGCATTGAGTTTCATCTTTGAGCACTAAGTCCACCAAGGTACTTATGTAATGCATTATCGAAGGAAATATCTTGGGTACCTTTAGATCTAAGTGTGGCTTTGATTTCATGATGTTTTCCCCAACTTCCTCTACCATGCTGATGAAAACATTGTTTTTCTTCTATGCCAAGTCTTTTTCTTGCTTTAGGCGCACTATTTCTACATCCTTAGTCTTGATCTCCTCCTGTAGTACCCTAATTGTTATAGCCTTATCCATATTTCATCGTGCCACCTCTATTGAGACCTTTACAAAAGCATTGCTCACTTGTTCATCTGACATAACAATAGGATTTATTTTTATGTGTCTGGCCTAAGGTGTCTTCTTCAACCTCCTTGAAACACATGAATCTTCACATACGTCAAAATCAGGTTCATCCATGTGCATGTGCATCGACCATAATGATTGCTTCCTTATACACATGGTTTTGATATCCTCATCCATCAACTTCCAGCCATACAAATCCTTTTGTTTCATTGTGCTTTGAAAATGAGTGTAAAAATTTTACCCTGTGTCCTCGGTATAGCCCATGATTAGTGGAACACATTATCCACATGATATTTTTTTTCTTTGCCCTTAGGAACTCATGCTTAAAGATTTGGAGCTTGTTAAAGTACTCGAGCAATTTTGGTAGTAGGTTCTTCCACATTATCTCGGAGGTGTAGGGGAATTGGGCACGCTTTCCTTGGAATCTTCTACCTCCTCACTTAGCTTCAAATTCCTTCTTCTTTTCTCAGTTGTCTCCTTCTATGGAGAGATTCAAGGTGATCTCCACACTGATTTTGGAGTAGGACCTTAGGTCCTTATTCTCCTGAATACCCTTTTAAAATGATGCTCTCCTGGTACTGCATCCAAGTCCTCATCATCTTCCTCTTGTGGCTGAGGTGGAGTAGTCACGTACTCAACTTCTTCCTTATTTGGAGGCTATCTTTTTCCTCTATGCTCTAAACCACCACTATCTTCATGCTCTTCTTCTTCATCATCTACATGAATTTTTTGTTGGTTTAGGCGCTGGAACATTATCCATTGTATGCTTACCTTTTGGCAGCCCTGGGAGTGCAAAATCATTCTCCACATACTTAGTGTTCTCCATCTTAGGTTTGAGTTACAGGTATACAAGTGTTGCTTCAATGTCCCCAACTACCAAGATTATAGGCTTCATGCTTATAATATCTAAGGTAAGCCTCTCAATGTAGGCATTCTACCCTAGATATACATATTTCTTCCTCAGAGTGTGGTAGTCGCAATCTATCTTATCTCTATTGAAGGTTAGGTGGCGCACATCTAAAAACTAGTGAAATGATGCTTGGAAATATCTTACTGTGAAGGCATATGATAGTTTACACCATGGGCTCCAAGCCCCATCTTTCATCGTAAATCACATGGTGTAAAAATGTTGGTAGAATAAAAATTGAACTATCTTACCCACCACCTAAGGTAACTCTTTGGGTATGCACCATTCTTCTTTAAACAATGCACTGAGTATATCATACCACATCTCTACCCTCTGCTTGAATGGTTTTCTCATTGATCCATCATATAAGTACTTGTTAAATATTTTTGCAGGTAACTTGTGTTCTATGGGGTACTCCCAAATCTTCTCCTTTGCCCATCGGGCACTCCGATCTCTATAAATACCAAAGACAATAAAACAATGCCAAAAATTATTCTCGTCACCTATATGTGCTTCTTCAATGATCATCTTTTCTATGTGATTTGTGATATTGTTGACCACTCCTTGAGACGTTTTCTTTGTGACATGCAACCACATTTTGTTTACTTGTGACCACCTTCCTTAGTCATTTAGCTTTGTTACAAGATGTGCAGCTACTCCGCACTACTAGTTACTTCTTAAATTTGTTAATTTCCATGCCGCATGACCTTTGGTATACCCCATCTCCTTCCTTGTCTCTAGGATTGTGGCCTTATCAGTTAAATCACTCTCTAGATCTGCTCCTGAGGCCCTTAGTCCTATCACTGTTGAAATCAAGGCAATTGTGATTCTAACCCTCCATCCGACAAAGTAGAAGAAGTCCTCATGGACTCTACTCATCAACCATTGATAAAATGGTTCATACTTCCCAAATTATGGTAGCTCGTACAACTGGTAGACTCCATTCTACTTCAATAACTTCTCACCAAAGTGTCATCGTATACTGGCATATCTTCTGTTGTGTGCTTGTTCATTTTTGTGCTCAACAACGCATCGAGATCCTTCTTATTATCTGATGTTTGATGGTTATAATAATTGATTTTACACCGGATGATGGGAATCCCATTCTTTTCCCATAATCATGCCCTTTGGATACCGTGCATTTTTGATAATTTCCTCTTGAGAGCAATTTCTTCTTCCACTTTGACCTTATTCTTCCCTTTTACTCCTGCTGCAGGTGCTTTCTTTGGTGCCATCTAAAAAATATCTCTTTTATTTCCTTTGTAATCAAGAAAGTAGAAACCCTAGTTCAAATCTCCATGCCCTAGTGGAAATTGCATGCCCTCAATTATTTAAAACGTGTCTTCTTGTCTTCTTCACTCAAACCCTTCACCTATGGGAACACAAGCTTCTCCTATGTAAAAACCTTCTCTCCATGCTTGGTTTCACACTCTTCACACCTCAATACGATTGCTCGACTCATTTGCACTTATCCCTTTTCAAAATCTCTCAATTGTAATGGTAAAAATGAACTCGCATCCCATCCTTATATATAATTTCAAAAATTTAGTGCATTTATTGCTCCTTCACTTACCAACAATCCTCTCATTAACCGACCATTTTTGTTCTTTTCGTGCGGTACATCTTCGTGCCCAAGCTATAACCTTCTAGTGTGCCCTCCTACATTTTGCCTATAGACTTATCTTCAATGTGCTTCCATGTGCTTGAGTACCTCATCACCGCACCTTCCACCGGTAGTCTTCATGACCTCTGCTACTTACCTAACGTTATACTTGTTTCTTCATCTACCTCCATCTATGGTCCCCATATCCAAAAGAATTTTTTTCAATTCTCCCACTTGTAGCAGTTTGTTCCTTTCATGTGGTCTTATTTTCAATAGTCCTGTGCACGAATATCAATAACCTACCCAACACTAAGGGTATGTGTAATCCTCTACACATAAAAATTCTTCAAATAGTAATTAGTTTCTAGCATGTAAACGTGCTTATTAAACAAAAATATCAACTAAATTGAAAAAGCAAAGAGACAAAGAAGGAAAACATTAAGGAAATGCAGAATTGAAAACCTAATCTAAATGGCAACACCGCCTTATTATAAACACAAAGAAGACTTATTTATAATAGGGCTTCACTGCTCCCGTTAGGTTGTGGATCCTGTTTTCATTAAAAGGAACAATAAGAAGATTTTTCCAAGCTGCGATCTCAGATGATAATAACACACCACATTAGATTTGTAAAACAGAAGAGCTAAAATACCATATATGGAAATCCCTCATAATCCATAATGCTCAATACATTACAATACAATGACTTAAATTATTCAATAAGAAATATGTACATATAGGAGGAGGGAATTGCAACTACTACCTAAATTAGTGGTGAATAAATCCCACTAACTGATACTGGTAGTTAAGTTAACTCCAAAAGACTAGTAAGTTAACTCCACACAACTAGTACACCTAAGTAAGCTAACCCAACAAGTGTAGGGATAACACAAGTGTAAGAATTATCCTAATAAATAAATAAAAACCTACACTAACACCCTCCCATAAGCATAGCTTAGGTGGTAGAAAAGAAGGTGGGTCCTAGTAACAAGGCTTGATGAGGTACCCACGTACAACAACTAGGAAAAATGGAGACCGTAAGGTACCCATAACTAGTAATAACAAATTAGAGAAGGAAAAATCCTACTGCAAGATATCCTCATAATCTCGGCTTTAAAAACTTGTACAATGTTGAAGAAGTGTGGTGCGCACTGTGGTCTAAATCCACTACTTGATCATAGAAATAAAAAACAACTGACACTAGGCTTCACCAGAATAGCTCCATGCAAGGAGATTGTGAATGGAGTGATGTCGAAAGTGAAAAAAAAACACCAAACATAATTTGATCAACTGTTACAAATAGGTGTGCCACAATCCAAGAACAAGCAAGGTAACAAGGTGGACATGAGATCCAAACAAATAGGAGTGCCATGATCCAAGAAAAATTCAAGGTAATAAGGCAAGGACATGAAACCCAAAGAAGTATTATCAACACCAAACCCTCCCATACTATAGAATGGGTAGAGTGACACCATAGATCTGTATGAGTTTTCAAAATCAACTACTTGAACACCGAAAAATAACGCTGGGCTCTACCAAAATAGCTCCCCCACAATAAATACTATCAACATGCCAAAAAAAAGTGTCAAAAATACAGATCTAAAATATCTCAACAAACAAGAGAGATATAAATGTATACACCCATAGATACAAGAATGCAACACCTAAAAGTTTAGGACATCAAGCTCAACCGAAATTGCATCCACAAGTGATCACAACACCCTCCCAAATTTGACACTTTATAATTGAGTGCATGTAAATATTACAATGAGTAAAATTACCTTTTATATTTGAAATATGTGTATAAAAATGTCACCAATGCGTAGATCTTGAAAAAATACACAATTTTAAAAAAAAGATCACCTTAATCGAGCTACAGATCAAAAGTTATGAGCTATAGAAGGTTTTACTATTAAAATAATATTTTAATGCTGATCTTTTTTAAAAGGTACACGTGACACCCAAATGTCCAAAGGGTAAAAGAGTGCATCCACACGATACATGCTTGTGACCAAAGGATAAAAGCTTGCTCCCAAAACCTAAATGTCCAAAGGGTAAATCATTACATTCGGAGGGTACACATTAATATCCAATGGATAAAAGAATGCACCCAGAGGGTATAGATCTGCGTCCAATGGATAAAAGACTGCATCCAAAATAGAAATATCTAGAGGGTAAAAGAATGCATCGAAGGTACACGCTTATATCCAATGGATAAAAGAATGCACCCAAAGGGTACAGATCTGCGTCCAGTGGATAAAAGATTGCATCCAAAACTGAAATATCCAGAGGGTAAAAGAATGCATCCGAAAGGTACACGCTTATATCCAATGGATAAAAGAATGCACCCATAGGGTATAGATCTGCATCCAGATTTGAATGTCTCAAAACATGGTCGAGTTTTATGATTCTAGGGTTTTGGCACCTTCTAACTTCAATGCCGCACTGTTTTACATAAAAATGCATGTTACAAAAATTGCTAACAAATTCCAAATACATGAAAATAATAAACCCTTGTTTGCAAAGAAAAACTTACAGATGGATGTCTACATCATCTATCGCTCTGATACCATGAAAGGAATGATAAGAAGATTGTTCCAAGCCATGATCTTAGATGATAATAGCACACCACATTAGATTTGCAAAATAGAAGAGTTAAAATACCATATATGGAAATCCATCATAATCCATAATGCTCAATACATTACAATACAATGAATTGAATTATTCAATAAGAAAGATGTACATATAGGAGAAGGGAAGTGCAACTACTACCTAAATTAATGGTGAAGAACTCCAACTAATTGATACTATTAGTTAAGTTAACTCCAAAAGACTAGTAAACTAACTCCACATAACTGAGAGGCTAACTCAACACAACTAGTAAGCTAACTCCACACAACTAGTACACCTAAGAAAGCTAACCTAACAAGTGTAGGGCTAACACAAGTGTAAGAATTATCATGATAAATAAATAAAAGGATAAATAATAACCTACACTAACATTCATGTGAGAAAGTGTTAAAGACTTTACACTAAGAGTACTGTACACTTTCCATAATTGTCTTGTCGGGTTCGGGCGGGGCTAGACTGGGCCTCTGGCGTGGGGTCCGAGGGCGACAACCCCTAGTAGCAAGGGTTTGGGGACGCAACCCCCAAATTTTTTTGGGCCTTAAAACGTGCCCGATATATCAGAAAACGTGATTTTCTCATATGGGTGGGTTTTTTGACCCATAGGTTTATGGGACGATTTTGGCCCATGGTTTTGATACCCACGGTTTTGTAAAACTGCTTAAGCAGTTGTCTATTTATATGGTTTTGTGCATATGGTAGATATAATGTAAACATTGTAGATGTGTTTTGAATTTGGATGTGAATTCTGTAGAGTTTTTTGAGCATAGCTCCAAATGGATCTGGGTATTGTATTGAGAGAGCGGTGACTTGTAATAAAATTTGAGAAAGTGATTCTTTGTGGACGTAGCCCAAATTGGGTGAACCACGTTAAATACTGTCTCTTTGTGTTGTGTTATTTTTATTCTACACTTTTATTTGAGATCTGTAATATTTTCTACATATTAGTTTCTACTATTACGATTATGTGAGGGATTATTTCACATATTTTATCCCTTATTTCCTAACAATTGGTATCAGAGCTTGGTTTGGTTTGTTGAAGTGTTGAATCACAGGGAAAGTTTTATCTTGAGTGGAAGCTATTGGTGTCATTTTTGAGCTTGAACCATGTTGCCCTAATTTTCTAAATCAGTATGTGCTCAAAAATGTTTTACCCTTTGAATTGATGGTCTGAAATTCTTCCCCTCCAGTTGAATGCTTTAAAATGCTCACAAACTTGTTGTTTTGCCCTAATTTGAAAGAATAATCCAAGTTTGCCCTTTTCTGTGCCCTAGTTTTTCCAATTTTGTGGGCTATGTCATTTTCCCTTTGCCAGATCATGGAAAAATCAAAATTGATAAAATCATACTTGTTTGTATTTGAAAATCCAAATCCTAGATCGGGAATGTTGTGAAAAACATGGTTCAGTTGATTTAAAAGCAAAAAAATTGCCATCCTTGGTGAAAAAATTGAATTCTAGGGCATCCTTTGAATTTTTGCATTTTAACGGTCATATGGGCATAATTTTCCTATCAAATTCATCCTCAGAAGGTATTGGCAATGTGGCGGGTTTTCATTGGCCGAGGTGCGGCGGGAAATGTTTCTAACTTGTCATTTTTTGATTTTTTAGCAAAGTGGCAAATTTGCCTCCACGACTCTACCTTTTTCAAAGCTACCTACATGGCATGTTCTTATTGGCCAAGGAGAGGTGGGGAGTTGGATCTCCTTTGAAAATTTTGGATTTATTTTGCAAAATTTCCTAAGTCAAAATTTTGCCCGAAACCCCGCAGCCAACCAGAGGAGGATGCGTGGAAGTATTTTGGTTGAGGGGATGCGGTGGCAGAGAAAAACTTATGAAATTTTGTGTTTTTTGCTCAAAGGGTTAAAGTAAAATTTTGGACTGCGGCCCCGTGGTGAATCACAGGAGGACATGTGTCTAGGAAAAGTCAAAATGGCGGGGTAGAGGTTTTGGTGATTTTGAAGTTTTTTAAGGCCAAGCGGAGGCATGAGGGAATTTTTTCCCTTTTGCAAAAAGGGCTCAATCAAAATTTGGAGTGTTGGCTCACAACGAATCACAAGGAGACACATGGTGAGGGAGAAATCAGAGGTGTGGGCCCAGCAGGCAAAAAGTGAAAATTTTCCAATTTTCCAAAAAGGTCAAAATGCATAGAATTGAAGCGTGATCCCAATGGGACCCACCATGTGCCACGTGTCAGCTCCAAAATTCAAAGGCAGAGGGGTGGGGAAAAAGTCAAATTTTTCCATTTTCCAAATTTTCAAAAGGTCATAAAGTAAATGTTTTAAAACTGGGCCCAATCCAATCATTTTTGCCACGTGTCCGGCCTTATCCAAAAAATTAAAAAGGTAACTCAAGCTTATTTCTAAGTCCACATCTTCCATGTGGAGGGCTAGGATTAAAATATGGATAAGATCGACGGTTGCTATGCATCCATTTGTTTTAATTGCCATGGGAGCTCCAGGAAGCTTGGAATCATGATTTTTACATCAAAATTCATCAAATTTATAATGATTTTGTGTCGTCTTGGCCTTCCAGGATCATTGGGATCACTTTCATGGCTTAATAATTTGTTGATCTGAGGTGGTTTTGAAATAATTTTTTCCCTAATCCATCTAAAAATGTGAAATGACAAAATCAAAAGTTGCAGAGGTAATTTGAAAAGGTAAAAAGGTGAAAATGATGAGTAAAAGGTGTTTGCATGCCTCAATGATGAAAAATGTGCCTCAGGATGGATAATGATCCAGATATTTGTAATGATTTAATCTTTTTGGGCACACCTGGAAACCTACGAATGTTTTTTTGTTTGATGTCATTTTCATTGAATCATGAAGAATTGTTGTAATAGAATTGATCCCTTGGCATATTATTTTCTTGGGAAAGAAGGATCAAATGTGGCAAGAGATATATAATGCATGTTTTGGAGAAATGCAAGAGGGTTGGGAAGTTGAAAATCATGAGAAAATTCTGAGAGAAAGCTCATTTTTCTGAAAAACCCACCAAAGAACCAGAATAATTTCTTCTGTGTTGGATCTTCATGTATGTGAGTTGGTTACAAGTGTATAACCATCACACAACTCTGAGATTGTTCATGAAACTCTCCCCTGCTGATGAATCTAACAAGCTCTTGAGTTAATTTGTGTTTTTCTGGGCAATATGATGTCTTTTTTTTTAATAAAAATGCCTGCAAATAGTTTTCATTGTTCTTGTTGCAATCTTGCATTGAAAGTCTTTAGAAATCACATAAAATCTCCATTTCTTGTTGATAGTTTAGTGGCATTTTCAATCTCATGTTCAGAATAGCCTTCATCTAATAAAGAGATAAACAAATTTAAAATCACTTTACCTTCCTTGACTATAGATATTGCTTGTAAGCCTTTAGGGGTACCTTAGGCGTGGTTTGATCAAGGATTTTTGTGTTTAATTGAGTTCTTTACTTCAAGATTTTGTGGTGAATTCTCAAATATTGTGTGAAGAGTGCAACCTGGGCTTCCATTTATGCCTCTTCTAGTTGAAAGAATATCCTGATTATTTGAAGCATTTTATCTGATAGTTGTTCAAGTATTGTAGAGGTTTTCAAAGATATGATATATCCCAGTTTGTCTTGTCAACACCCCACCAAAAATTCATTCAAACAAACTAATCCTACCCATACTACCCCTGCATTGCATTGTGTGTCAACAAAAGGATCTAACCCATCTATAAAAATGCACAAGGCAAATTAGGATTATACAATGTCTTCAGTAACCCTTTCCTTGCATTGAAAATATCTCCATGATCTGGGAGTGACAACTTGTGAAAGCTAGATTTGGAGTATTGATCATATTTTCCCAAGGAATTTTCATACTATTTACATAAATTGAGGGATATCTTCATCTCCTTCACCATTTGGGGGTTACAATATAGGTTCTCTTACCTTGGTTGAAAATGCACAACCTAAAATAGTGAGGGTCAGATCAAATCCTTTTAAAGTGCTATCCATCTCTCCACAAACTGAGTGCAATTAGATCTCCTCCCGGCTACAAAATGACACACATCATGATCTATCTGACTTCAAGCTTCATGCCATATCTCTGATGCTACTCATTGAAAAGGAGAAAAAATTTGGGTACCAACAGAGCTATGGTAGATGATGGAAGATCTAGGGTTGATAAATTCAACGGGTAAAATTTCTATCTTTGGAAGATGCAAATGGAAGATTACCTTTATCATAAGGATCTTTATATTCCACTATCTGAGAAGGTGAAAAAACCCTCGAGCATGACATATGAAAAATGGGATTTGCTAGATAGGAAGGCACTTGGGACAACTGCTATGTCTTGCATATTTGGTATTAGTTAATGTTTCAAAGGAAAAGACTACAAAGGAACTTATGGATGCATTAGGGAAGTTGTATGAAAAACCCTCTGCCTCTAATAAGATATTTTTAATGAAAATTTTTTTAATATGAAGATGTATGAGAATGGTTTAGTAGTAGATCATCTAAATAATTTTAATACGATTGTAAATATGCTAGCTTCGGTTACAATAGAATTTGATGAAGAAGTTAGGACTTTATTAGTTATGTGCTCTTTACCTGAGAGTTGGAATAGCCCGGTAATGGTGGTAAACAACTCGGTTCCAGCTAACTCAAAGTTGAAGTTTGAGGATGTTGTAGTGGTGATTCTAAGCGATGAAATGCAAAGAAAAATCTCCGGTTAATCTTCTACTTCAGGGAATGCTTTGACAATGAAAACTAGAGGGAGACAGAAGAATAGAGGAATCCATGGAAAATAAAAGGATTGGGCAAGGTCAAAATCCAAAAACAAGATAGTATGTTGGCACTCTTGAAAGCTTGGGCATGTAAAAAAGGATTGTTGGGAGCTTCAGGACAAGAAGAAACAACATGAAGAAAACAAGGAGGCAAATGTGGCAATGGGTAATGTATGTCAACATGCTTTGATTCTTTCTTTACACAATATTACTAAATCTTGGGTTTTAGATTCAGGGCTTCTTTCCATACTATTCCACATAGGCGTGTATTTTTTTGATTATGTTCAACGAGATTTTGGTCATGTTTTTCTTGGTGATGACGAGCCTTTGTTGGACCCTGGAATATTGGCCAAGTATGAAGGCGCATAGGTGTGTAGGGTCCCAGTAATGAGAAGGCACACAAGGCAAAAGCATGTAAGAGAAAGGTTTAAGGAAACACATAGCATGCATGACGTGTGAAAGGAGGCTTGGAACTTAGTCAATTTGAGCACCTAGGGTAGAACACATGAAAAGTATGATCAGTTGTGCGTGGATAAGATGCCAGCTTGGCGATAGGTGGCCCAGAAAGAGCATGCCTTGGATGGAATCTTCTAGAAGAACATCATGAGATAAAGTGGAAATCTCAGGCCTAGAGAAGCATGCTCGCATGGACCACATTCGAAACTTGGCACTAGATCTGAGGACACTGGAAGGTGAGTTGGCAGTGTAGGAGAATTATAAATGTGTTCAAGTGTTGTTTTTAAACTAATGCTAATGTAAACAAAGACTAACACCTAAATAGTCTTAATTAGCAAGAATTAAACAACATTATAAACACCATCATGATAAGAATTAATCAAGGGTTAGATGCTAACATTTATCAATACAAAACTATAAAATCAACTATGTTAAGCACCTAAATATCCTCTATTCTCTAACAACATATAAATGAAGGAACCTAGGTAGGTTCCATGGCTATAAAAAAATTGTCCTTAACGTTCAAAGAACCTAGGAATGGGGGCTAATCAAAGTTGGGCTAAAAGAAACTTTTGACACCTCCCATATGACCCAAGCACTTTAAGAAAGAGGCTTAACTCTTCAAGATGATGAACTCTCAAGAGGAAAAAGTGCAAGCTCTTAGTCTCTTTGCTATATGCTTTGCATTTTCTCTCTTAAAGAGTTTAGGTGTAGGTATAAAGGTAGGAGGAGGGATCTTTATATAGCCCAAAGGATAAAGGATTCAACACATTCTCATGAATGTGGGATAAAGGTAAAACATGATTAGGAATGGATAATGTTGCTTTATTAAAGGTAACCTTACTTTAGAAGGGTTTAATTTATGCTTAACAAGTCATGGGAGTTGGGGGGTGCTTTAATTAATCAAATGTGATTAACTAATAGGTAAATGTGAGCTTATAGAAGCCAATTAGAGGAATATTAGTACGATTTAGGCTATTAGAAAGGGATTAAATAAATTAAATATTGATTTACTAGTTAAATGAAGGGGAAGACTAATTAATTAATCTAGATAGAAGAGGTGATTTATTAATGGAAGGTCGTTAATTAGGGTATTTGCTGGATAGACGACTTAATCAATTAGCGTATTGTGATTGATTAGTGACAACAAGAGGGAATATGAGCACTTTTGACGATAAGTCGTCAATTTGCAAGAAAGGAGATAATTAGCGCAATTTAAGTATTTAAATTGCTTAGGCATAATTATAGGTGTCTACATTTGCCCCTCTTTGGGGTGGCATAAGTGATGTCACTTCAAAGATAGTAGACAGAAGAGATTTTGAAGGGATAGAAGAAAAATTATTAGGAGGGAGAGATGCCCCCTCGAGTGTTGATGGGGTGATGGAAGAAGCTGATCGACGATCGAAAAAGGTGAGATATAGATAGAAGAATGGGGAAGAGGCAGGATGCCCCGATGAGAGAGAAAATTAGGGGTGAAAAGGGAAGTGGTGTAGAAGAAATAAGGAAGAGGGAGAGAAAATATTAGCCTTTAGCCGCTGTTTATTTGGAACAAATTTGATGTCATCATATTGCCATAGAACTACATCATCGGTCGTTATGAAAAATATAAGCATACGAAAAGGTAGAATGACATGAAAAGCCATACTACAAACAACCTGTCCATTGCTGAAAGTAGCAAATCCATGTAACATACAATAATGCAATGCAATACGAGAATGAAACAAGCTCATATAACAAGGAAAATAAGTACAAACGCACATATCCAACCCAACAATGGTCAAGACAGGTGTACAAATGTTTTATTATCAATGCTGAAGAGATCCACAAGTTCATGATTGATGACAAGGGTTAAAAATAATTCCCCAAGCAAGGATACATGCAAGGGGAAATGTCAATGGATATGGGGTCCATGAAAAGTGTTTGTGCGCAATGAAACAACACCAGGAAACAAAAGTGCCCCAAAGTACAGATGAAGCAAGCAACTAGCTTTTTGAATGGGTGTGAATCTGGTGATCCGTGAGTCGTATTAATTGGGGAAGATGTGAGACAAACCAATAGGATATGGATAAAATACCATGCACAAGACACAAGTTTCAGCCGTAATAAGCAAGTTACCATTTTTGTAGGGTTTTTTACTTTTTAGGATTTTTTGGAAAAATTTTGCCCTATTTTTGGATTTATATATATATTGTTTTTATTGTTTTTTTCTTTCTTTTCAAACCATGGTGAATAGTAGAAGAAAGTAGAAGAAGAAAGTGATGGGCCTAGGGGTGACAAAAAGTTCCCTAGGTGGAAGAAAAGAGAAACAAATGACAAATAAAGTCCTTGTTTAGTGGAAAAATTAAGAAAAAATAATTATTTGAAAAATAATTATTTACGAGAGTGTGAAGAAGAATAAAAAAATCGTTAGGGAGCAATAAAATTATCTGGGGGAGAAGAAAGGGGTATCGGACAAAAAATTCCCCAATACGGTGAAAAAGAAGAGAAAAATATTTATTTAATAAAAATATTTATTCCACAGCGAATAGAGGAGAAAATGGTGATTGAAAGGGGTTTCCTGGCCTTTCAAACATGGTGAAAAACTTGTTAATACACCTCCCCAGGGGGGGTAAAAACATCACAATCAGTTCATTATAACTGCTCAGTTTAGAAAACTTACCATGAGGCTCTGACACTCAGGAGAGATGGTGATCGCACAAGACTGGTTGAGGCGTGCTGATGCAGTCCGAGGGTACCAGAGGCACGCAGACGAGGGCCCATTTGTGAGTATCACAACCTTTCCTTTAAAATTTTGTCATTAATGCATTAATTAGGGCATTTAGGTGTAGAAAACGCGTAGGCACAGGCGTGGGATAGGACGCACATGCGCCACTTTGGGGCGCAAGCGTGCCTTTAAGGGCGTAGGCACCGTGCCTATACATGCACACGCGTAGTAAAAATCATACACACACTCTCATGCATGCACACACACCGAGAAAGGGGCGCACATGCTAAAATCATGGCACATGCATGGATAGTCAAGCACACGTAGGCAGAAGCACACACACGCACATGCAAGCACCAGATTGGTGGCACGCATGCCAAAAATAGCTCGCAGGAACCTAAAAGAGGGTGCATGTGCTAGAGAAACACATGCGCGTAGGTGTAGGCCCTGAAAATGTGGTGCACAAGCCAAAAGGGTGGTGTGCATGTGCCCTAGACAGGCAGAAAAAGATAGGAAAGTGTCCAAAAACATGACACTTAGAAGAATTTTTAGGATTTTTGGGTTAACCCTAAAAAAATGAGATGTATTTTTAGAGGAAATGTTAGAAACTAATGAGTGGCATGTTATTTTGTAGAGATGACTACCAGTATTACAGACGCGGGAGCATCACTCCTGGATCACCAAGTTAGAGGGAAGTATGTGCCGGCGCAACCGCCGAGCAATGGTGATACTATTGGAGGCGGTGGGGCTAGGCCTCGTGGCTCAAATTCCATTGATTGTATTAGATCATGGCCTCTTGAGTGTGCTAGCTAAGTGATGGCATAGTGAGAGTCGGTGTTTGAGACTACCCACCGTGGAGATGACAATGACCATAGATGATATCAAATGTTTTTCTCATGTGTTACATTGATGTATATGGACGAGATGATATGATGATATTGGTGTGGGGGATATATTTGTGATTATGCGTAACCCCTCTTGCCCCCATTTATGATACGATATGTGATGATTAGCTTAGCATACATGGATGTTGTAAAACTTAGAATTTTTATTTATATATAATGTATAGATGATGCTAGATGTGATGATAGTGATGGAAATGTGATGTGAATGATAAAAAAATAGAGCACATACAAGAAACATAGCCAAATGTTAACAAAGAACACCATGAATTAATTCAATACACCATGATTCACCATGCCTTATTAACAATTAACAAACACAACCAAATTCTCAAGAAAGAACATAATGAATTAACACATTACATCATGATTTCCCAAGGTTCACTAGCATGTCAAGACACACCGCAATATGCACAAGCAAGAATGAATCTAATCTAAGAAAGAAAATATGAACTATGACAAAGTACACCCAAGCAACAAACAACTCAAAAGCAAGCATGCAAAACACTATACAAGCAACAAGCAAAGCAAGGAAACAAGACAATGCAAGTAAATGTTTTTGTAAGATATGTTTTCATGCACCAATTTTCTATTGTTTAGGTTTTTTTGAAACAATTTTCTATTGTTTTTGTGTTTTTTTGAAACAATTTTCTATTGTTTTTTTGTTTTGTGAAACAATTTTCTATTGTTTTTGTGTTTCTCGAAACAATTTTCTATTGTTTTTGTTTTTTCTCAAAACAATTTTCTATTGTTTTTGTGTTTTTTTAACAGGTTTTCCAAAGCTATGTGTAGGTAACCAAGAAATCATGGATGCCCCTAGCATTAGGTGGGGAATATACAAGGAAAAATCCATGCACTTATGAACAAGAAGATGAATTCGTTGAGTTTCCCCAGACATAAGATGGAAAATAACGAAAGACCACATCCCTCAAAGATGAATAGAAGAAGCCAAAGTTGGATCAAGGCTGGACAGGATGGTGTGCACAAGGAAACTCGAAGGTAGAACCAAGTCTAAGCCAAAGACAACTACCCTTCTAATACAAAATGCTTGTGAATAACGAATCCTACCGAGGTGCGTAAACCAGTTTTAACCCAAGGACTTGTCCAAAGTGCCACAATTGCGTAGTTTTCACTAGTGGACGACTGTTTTCTCTTTTCTTTTTCCGAATATATTTTTTTTGATGTTTTTGTATTTTTTGATTTTTGTGCCATGTTCAAGTGTATAACTTCTAAATATGCATGGCATTCATGGGCTCCCGGAGCTCATCACCATTGGGGTGAGCCAGTTTTTATGCCCCGGTGCCGTACTTGGCAAGTATGACATAGGGTCCTAACCAATGTGGTTCGAACTTCCCTTTCTTTCTTGCTCTACTCTGGTGTTGAACTAGTTCTCCTTCATAACCAAATCACCAACCTCAAACTGATGAGGGATGATTCTCTTGTTGTAATTTTTGGAGACTCTATGTTGATACACCTTCAGGTGATTAAGGGCGTGAATACACCTCTCATCCAGTAGCTCCAACTCAGCCAGTCTTTCCATTCGATAATCTTCATCCTTATCCAGATAGTCTTGAAGAGAGATCCCCAGGGAAAAAATTTCAATCTCTAAGGGGATGATATATTATGTCCCAAACACTAAGGAATATGGTGTCGCACCTATAGGGGTGTGAATGGATGTTCGGTAAACCCAAAAAGATGGATGGATTTGTAGGTGCTAGTTTGAACCTGTTTTGCTGACCATCTTCTCCATTATCCTGACCAAAGTCTTGTTTGTTGCCTCATCTTGTCCATTACCCTAAGGGTAATATGGCATGGACCATTTCAATCTGATTTGGAACCGTTGGCAAAGACCTTTCACAGTTTTGTTCTTAAATGATTTCCCATTATCTGTAACAATGGCTACAGGAATACCATATCAACAAATAATGTGATTCATGATGAATTTAAAAATATGTGCTCCTATGACATAGGTTAAAGGGATGACCTCCACCCATTTTGTAAAATATTTTGTGGCTGTGATGATATGTGTATGACCATCAGATGAGGTAGGAGTAAGTTTCCCTATTAAATTGAGTCCCCACTTGGAGAATGGCCATGGGGTAGTGATTGGTTGTAATGGTTGTGATGGAGCATGGATGAAATTTCCATACTTTTGGCAAAGCACACATTTTCTAACATAATTACAACAATCAGTTTCCATGGTAGGCCAATAGTAACCTACTCTCAATAGTTTCTTAGCCAAGACCATTCCATTTGTATGTGCTCCACATACCCCTTCGTGCACTTCTTTGATTTCTGGATTGACTCCATCACATCCAGACAACGTAATAGATTCCCATCGTAGCCATGACGATAAAGTTTACCTCCTAAAAGGGTGTAATGGGCTATCTGGTGAATCAAGCTCTACTTTTTAGAATGGGAGATATCGGGAGGGAATGTGCTATCCTTAAGATAGGTGAAGATGGGTTCGTACCATGGGGAATGGGGACAAACAACCTCACAAGCCAGGAAAGATTCAAGCATGTCATACGTGGGCTGGCTTAGATTTTCTACGAAGAATGGCATATCATTGTTCCTTGGCAGAATACGAAGCATAGATCCCACCGTTTCCATGGAATTTTTCGATCTGTTCTACGCTCTTGGGATTTGCTCAAAGGTAATGCACACAAAATACTCCTTTAGAGTTTCCAATAACTTTTTGTAAGGTACGAGCTTGTCATCCTTCACTTTATACTCATCATTAACCTATTTAATGATTAGTTGCGAATCACCTACGACCTTAACATGATGAACATTCCACTTGATGGCTAGCTTCATCCCTGCAATGAGTGCTTCATACTTTGCAATGTTGTTTGTGCAAAGGAAGGAAAGGCGGAAATCCTGTGGTATAGGATCACCTGAAGGAGTAATAAGGACCACTCTTGCACCTGAACCATGAAACATAAAAGATCCATCAAAATGTATCTGCCATATGATAGATTGTTCAATGTAGAGCAAAGATGCATCTGGAAAATCTAGACTCAAAGGTTACGTGCTTTGCAAAAGTGCTTCCGCTACCATTTGGTCTACAAATACTTGTCCTTTAACTGATTTTTGATGGACAAATTCTATATCAAACTCACTGAGTAGAATGATCCAATTAGCCATTCTACCTGTGAGGGAAGGTTTGGACAACAAATACTTGAGTGGGTCGACCTTGGATATGAGCTTGGTCTTAGTATTCAACAGGTAATGGTGAAGTTTCTGAAAGGTAAAAACAATGGCCAAGCAAGCCTTTTCAATATAAGGATAATTAAGTTCATAGGTGATGAGGGTGTGACTTAGATAGTACACCACTTTCTCTTTATGGCTAAGGTCGTATTGGGTGAGCAAAGCACACCAATAACATATTGCGTAGTGGAAATATAGAGAAAAAGTGGTTCTCCGGAGTGGGAGGCATGAGGACAGGTGGATTAGCCAGGTACTATTTAAGCAAAGCAAAGGCTTGTTGTTGCTTAGGTCCCCAGATGAAAGTGACGTCCTTCTTAAGCAAATGAGTGAATGAGTGACATTTATCTGTAAGTTGGGAGATAAAGTGGTGAATGGCTTGAATTTTCCCTTGCAAGCTACGCAGTTGCTTGATATTCTCAGGTGGAGGCATTTCAGTGATGGCAGACACTTTAGTAGGGTCTACCTCAATACCTCATCTTGACACAATGAAGCCCAATAATTTCCCTGATAGCACACTGAAGACACATTTCTTGGGATTCAACCTAACTTTGTATTCACGCAGGCATTCAAAGATACGCCGTAAAATGACTGGATGATCCTCTCTTTTTTGGACTTTCCCAGGGATGTCGTCTACGTAGTCTTCCATGATGTCATGAATCATATCATGAAAGATTACTGTCATGGCCCACTGATAAGTTTCTCGTGCATTCTTAAGGCCAAATGGCATCACCGATAGTAGAAGGTTCCCAAGGAGTTGTGAAAGCTATTTTTGTTGGTCTTCCTCGGCCGATCTTAATCGATTATAACCGAAAATCCATCCATGAGTGATAGCATTTTGTATCTGTTTGTGGAGTCCACAATCATGTCAATGTTTGGTAGGGAAAATCATCTTTAGGGTAATCCTTATTGATGTCCCTAAAATCCATGCAGATTCGGATACCGATAGGTTTCTTTTGGACAGGAACAATGTTCAATATCCATTCAGAATAGTCAATTGGTTTGATGAATCCCACTGCAAGCAATCTTTCCAACTCTTCCTTAACCAACAAGGTCACTCTTGGATGCATCTTTCAGAGCTTCTGTTTGATAGGATTAGCGTCTGCGTGCACAATTAGGTTGTGCATGACCAAATTTGGATCTAATCCGGGAATGTCTTTGTAAGACCATGCGAACACATCAATAAACTCTCGCAGTAGCATAGTGAACATCTTTTGTTCTCTAGCCAAGAGTGATGCTCCCAATTTTACTATCTTGGGATCTTCTTCGGTACCAATATTGACATCAATGGTTTCTTCAACTAAATTTTTTGATAAATCCTCCATACGCGTAGGATTGGGAGGTAGGTTGAGATCTTCATCCAAGGATGTCTCTACAAGATTTTCATCCTTGGCATGGTCACTTTGTTTGTCCTTTGATTTTCTTATTTGTTTTTCAGCCAGTGCCTCAAAGAGGTTTTTACTGTGCGACTTGGACTTCGATTTTTTCCGAGGATTTTCTTTAGAACTTTTTCCCTCACTTTTCTTTAAATTTTGCTGACCACAAAGTTCAGCCTCCTCGCCGAAGTAGGCGTAGGTGTCTAAGTTGATAAAGAAACCTTTGTTATGATCTCCAATGGGAATTGTATCCCTTATGCCCATGAACTCTGCAATAGACTCGTCATTCTCAAATAAATCTAGTGGCACATGGTGTTGTTGGTCCCATTCAACAAGGGAAGGGTACACAAGGTTGAGGGTTGGCTCAGTGGGGGTTATGGCTAGGACAACGTTATTCATGAAAAGGTTCATGGAGGCCAGATCCTCATATTGGCTACAATGGGAATCCGTATCACTATCTAGATAATCAGAACTATCCTCATGCTCAGAACAAGTCGCATCTTGATCGTTGGGGTGTGCTTCATAAGGGTGAATCCCAATGCCATATCTTTCTATTTTAAAATGTGGAAGAGGGACTGGTTCCCTTTGTCCTTGTTTGTTCCTCCCACATCCTAGGCCTTTGTAGCCCATGGAGTACATCATTCTGCTAGATTTTTCATACTCTGGGGTTCGATAACAGGATGGCTGAGTGTCCTTAGGGACCCAAGTTATAGGTAGATCAAACAATTTCTCCTCATCTAACAAGCCTCCAGGAAAGAATGACCCAATATTTTGTTCTTCTCTAGGTCTCTTGAAGTGGTAGTTAGGTTAACCTCTAGTCTTGGGTGACAAAGAGAGATCTGACACCAAGAGTGCTTGTTGTACATTATACTCCTCACAACCATATTCCAGGATTTTCATATCCCATGAATCAAATAGATATGTTGAAGTAGACACCCCATGAGCATAAGAACTAAGTGAATTTGAATCCACATGGGATTCCATAGCCTTAGACTGAAGAGGAACCTCTATATCTACAGAGGGAGATGCATATGTACCCTTTCGTGTAAAGCTATTGAGATCTCTACAATGAGAAAAGTGTTCGAATCTCTTGGTATTGTTATTGTGACGTCCCTTATGGTTCATCTTAATGCATTGATGAATCGTTGATGACACGACTTGTATGGCATGAATCCATGGTTAGCCTAGAAGCATATTATATGGAAGCTCCAAGTCTAGGATGTGAAACTTTGTCGATGACAAGTGGGGCCCACTTCCATGGGCAACATGATGGTGTATGCTTGACTCTCTTTCGCATTGTCGTATGTGGTGATATTGATAATATAGGACTCAAGATCTTCTTCCATATGTCCCAATTGTTTGACCAACTTAAGTGTGCATATGTTCAATCCCGATCTGTTGTCCCCAAGCACCCATTTTATTTTCTTATGAGTGACAACTACCTCAATGTATAAGGGAAGATTATGTGTAGGATTCTTAGTAGGGATATCCCTATGGTTAAAAGTGAGATGCTCACTCGGTGCAATATTTTCCACCATAGCTTAAAGGTGTTCGGGGTTGACTTCTAAAGGCACTCCCGACCCCTCGAAGAGTTTGATAAAAAAATTCCTTATGCACATTGGATATCTTGAGAAGATCTAAGATTGAAATCTTAGTAGATGTCTTCTCAAGTTGTTCTAAAAGGTTATATTTACTAGTTTGCGGGGTCAATGGAGAGGGTTCTGGAATCATGAGGTAGGCATGCCTTGTTACCATAGTGCAATCCTTTCCCTTGATCCGGATGGTATTGACATGGTCAGCAGGAGAGTAAATACATCCAATAAGAGAATCGTAATGATTGTTATATCTTTTAGTATACAATTAATCGAGGCTTTATAGGTTTGGGATGACTCTCCCGATCCGGCTTTGTCTTTCCGACTTATCATGCTTGGGGAATGGTTCTTTATAAATCCCCATTTTCTCATTTGGTGTTTACATTTTTCCAAGGTTATCCACCTCTATCTCCCTGTTGTCAATGAGGTTCTTAATATAGTGTTAAAGCCGCCAACATTTATCCTGTCTTATGCCCTTTAACGCGATGCATTTCACAATATTCATGCTCCTTATACCATGAAGGTTTCAGAGCATTGTCGTCAAATGGTTGTGTTGTAGGATAGGTCATCATGTGGGCCGCATCCAACTATTTTAGTATGACTGACAATGGTTCATTGAGAGAGGTGAATGTTCTTCACTTTGGTGGTGGTTGAATTGGGCCCTTGGTCAGTTTAAAAGGTTGACCAGTTTGGACTGTTTGAACACATTTAGAATCAGTGATTCTGTCTCCCACCACATTTTTGTTTTTGTTAAAGATCTTTAGATTTTCCGTAGGTTTGACACTTTGGTTGTCTTTAGATTGGGTTTTGAGGGTGCCTTTGGCAATGAGAGATTTTTTTATCTCGAATCCCTTTCTCTATAACCTCCTCAAAATTATAGACACAATGCATTTGGAGATGGAAGGCTATATCCAGGTTGAGATTGGGAACGAAAATATTGACCAATTGCTTTTCAGGGAAAGCACAAGGGAAGCAACTAGCTATCCCTCTCCATCATTGGAGGAAGCTGGCGAAGGTCTCATTTGGGCATTGCTTGGCACCACACAAGTCTACCATGGTGACATCACTCTCTATGTTATATGAGAAGTGATGCATGAATATTTCTGCCAATTTTGGCTAGGTGAAAATTGATCCTCATGGTAAGTGTGTAAACCATTCCAATGCTTGACCTCCGAGACTCTTGGGAAAAATTCTGATGAAGTAATTATCACTATAAAACACCTCTTGACATGCCATGTAAAAATCTTTGACATGATCCCTTAGGTCTCCCTTTCCTTTGTATTTTTCGAACTTTGGCATATCAAATTTCTTTAGAAAGAGTTGAAGGGTCATTGTCTTTTAAAAATGATAGGGGCATAATTCTTCATATTGATATTTCTTGATGCTCCCTATATTGCTCTCTTGTAAGCTTGCAAGCATTGCTTTCATAGACTGCACTTCTGTGCGAGCAATTGTTCTTTAGTGGGAGAAGTGGGGATGTATACGTGATGATACCCTATGTATTCTTCTCCTTGTTTTTCCCAATGGAGTTCATTGATCTTAAACTTAGGCCTTAACTTTTGAATGTTCTTGTTTGCATCTTTCTGTACATGGGAAGTAAGCAAAGCTAGTTGTCAGCTTAGGTTACTCATTTGTTGTTGAATTGTGGCTTCTTCTTCTAAAGGTTCCTCCTCTTTGTATTATGGAGGTTCTTCCTCTGTCTCAAGTTCTATCTTGTTTCTTCATGGCACTTTGATGAGGGGTATTCTATGCCCTACCACTTTATCATTTTCTGTGTAAGAAGTGGAAGCATGCTACTTTGTTAAAATATCTTCCATATTGATAAGGGGGCGTTCTTCCTCAGTAGTGTCATTTGTTTGTAGTATTGGTTCATTCTCGATGGGAAATTTGGCCCCTAATTCGACAACCCGGGCCAACACTCTGTCTTTGTTTCTAAGAAGAAATTCATCTAGTAGAGTAGGGTCAAAATCAAAGTCTCGTGCGTGGTGACTCTAATTCATTTCCACTGTGGTCGACCATTTCTTCTGTTTCCTTTTTTGTAGAAAATAGTGGTCCTAGGTCATGTCCGATGAATGGGTTTGACCCTTGTCTATTAGAGGTTTCCCAAGCTTGCACTGTTGTTCCTCATATGTCTATTTCTTTAACCCTAGACGTGTTTTGGGAGCCATGTTTTCATGATAGTTTCACTAGGGTAAGTTGTAAATGTGTCCAAAGCTTAATGACTACCCCTAAGTGAAATGTAAGATGTACTTGTTAAATGAATAAATCAATAGTGTGAGAATACCAATGTGATAGAGTGATAAAATCACCAATGATACAAGCATTTGGTATTGAAACCTGTTCAAATGAAGTACCTCCTAGACTATGTTTCAAAGTAATTTGTGTCGCAAGATGATCAACAAGATGTTTTCACTTATGCCAAGTTCAAGGAAATGAACAAAACGTAAGTAAATACAAGAATTCAATGCGTTCTCCCAATCAAGATATATGATGAGCAAGCTCAAACCTGATTAAGACCTATATCTCAAAAAGTGCCAATTACAATTTGTGAATGACACAACAATATCACCAAGATATGTTAACCCACTTTGCGAGAAAGTGAAGTATTGATATCAAGGTGTTATTGATATAACACGCACGAATGGTAACGCCTAGAACTCTTTGAAATCTAGGTAATAAAAGAACTAAACTAAAAAGATCAAAGTATACCTAGGAATAGTTTTAAAAATGTGTGTAGCGTAGCCATACAATATAGGGATTTATGTCAAGTTTACAAGAAACAAGACGTAAATATCAAAATTGTAGTGATACGATACAAACAAGCTAACTCTTCCAAGGAATTCCATGGTGAAGAACCACACCTAACTACAATGACGATCTTCATGTGGGTATCAAGATCAAAATGGCTACCAATGACGTGAAAATGCCTCCGTTCACTTTAGATGTTTAACTAACCTAGCCATGCAAAACATGGATGGGCGTAAATGGACATAAAAGTGAGAGAAATAGTCGAATAGCAACACAAAGGTAATCACATTGGTTCTTATCAACAAAATGTCAAAATATTTTGAAGGAAGTAGATAAAAAGGATAAAAATGTTGGCTTCACTTCAGAAGAGTTTCACCTTGCCCTAAGGCAAGTAAAAACTAGGCGAAAGTAACACGTGACACGTTTCTTAATGAAAATACGAGTTCATAACTCAACACTATTTTAGAATGGTCAAAGTGGGCTCCTGGCCAAAGTATATCTTCCTAGGTGATTCTCTCATCCTAGGTGCTATAAATATTATCCATGAGCAGGAAAATTTACCCAAAAAGTCACAATGACTAGTTTGGGAGTATCTCGACTTTTCCCCCTTTAAGCACAATAGGCAATAAATGCGTCCAAATGTGTAATTAAAAGGGTCGCGTAGGGACAATTTGTAACTCTATCTCACAAAGGATTTACTAGTCAGATAGGTAGTGTGGAGCACTTCCCATTTCATCCACAAGGTTCCCTCTTGCATGGACTACTTTGGGGTTCCTGGAACCACCCCCATTGTTGTAGCTTAAGGCGTTATGCCAAACTGGTTATGTTCTAGTTGAGCGAAGAGGGACGTACCCTTTTCCGAAACTTTCAATATAGTGTTTTGAATATGTTGTTCTTTTTTATCTTTTTAATTAGATGTGGTTTTCTTGAAAAATGTTTGACAACCTATATGACAATTGTATTAGTAGTTTTCTGAATTTTGTTTCAAATCCTTCATTCTTTGACAAGTGTTTTGGTCTTGTATGCTAACGATTATAATTTTTTGATAAAAGAGAAGGCATCATTTCTGATTCTCCAGATTGTCCAAGGACACAAGATAAGAGCATACGTGATGTCTTCACAAATCCTAAAATATAACCAAATGGAACACCACTTTAATTCAACAATGCCAAATTAACCAATTCCAAATCAAATACCCTTAACAATCTAAAAGTATCACAAGGACTTAAGAATCGTTATGATTCCCAAGATCACCCCAAGAGATGCGAGGGAAGAGCATACGCAATCTTAATCCTATAAGTAAACAAATGCAAAATATTATCTAATCAAATACAAACATGTAAAAATAGCCTGCAAAGACAAATAAATGATTAGATAAACTTACAAGAATGTTAGCACATCAACTCTTTAAATTCAAAAAATGCAAAAAGATGCATGTGCCCCTTTTTTGTGCCTGCACGTGGGTTAGGGTGTATGCACCACCAAAGGTTATTTTTAGCACATAGTGTGCCTGTGCCACCTGAGAGATGTGTGCACCATGAAAACAATGCTTGCACCACTAAAACAACACCTGTGCCACTCTATGGATTTTTCAGATCAATTAAATGCCTACACCACCCGAGAGGTGTATGTGCCACGAAAACAACATATGCGCTACTCTAAGAAAAATAGATAGAAAAACAAACAGAATAACCGCATTACCAGAAAAGTATACCTACGCCACTAAAACCACATGTGCACCTTGGTTAGGGCGTGTGCACCATTCTGACAGGTTTTAGAATGTAGTGAAGGTATAGTACAAAATGATGTGTGCACCTAGGTTAGTGCACCTACCATGGTTAGGGTGGATATGTAGGGTTAGTGCACATGCACCAAGGGTTGACAGACAAAATGAAATATCAGAATAAAGCATGCCTGTGCCACCAGAGAGATGTGTGCACCCTAAAAATCATACATGTGCTTTGAAACCCATGTCTGTGCTCTAAAAATCATGCCTACACTCTAAAAATCATGCTCGTGCCGGACACAGTAACTAGAGGATGGAAAAACAAAGAAAACTTCACAAGATCTCTAAATTTTGACAAATTAGTTTAAAGATGGCATTTACCCTTTAAAATTATGGCTATGAACATGAAGTTACACATATAAAATGAGCAAAATTTCCAAAACAAGTGGACATTAATTACTACATGTGCATATCAAAAGTTAGCCAAAATAATGAAATTTAAACTAAAATGCCATGGGACTAAGGGTCCCACCGGGTGTGCCAAATGTGTGCAAGTGTTGTTTTTAAACTAATGCTAATGTAAACAAAGACTAACACCTAAATAGTCTTAATTAGCAAGAATTAAACAACATTATAAACACCATCATGATAAGAATTAATCAAGGGTTAGATGCTAACATTTATCAATACAAAACTATGAAATCAACTATGTTAAGCACCTAAATATCCTCTATTCTCTAACAACATATAAATGAAGGAACCTAGGTAGGTTTCATGGCTATGAAAAATAGTTGTCCTTAATGTTCCAAGAACCTAGGAATGGGGGATAATCAAAGTTGGGCTACAAGACCCTTTTTACAATATGACCCAAGCACTTTAAGAAAGAGGCTTAACTCTTCAAGATGATGAAATCTCAAGAGGACAAAGTGCAAGGTCTTAGTCTCTTTGCTATATGCTTCTCATTTGCTCTCTTAAGGAGTTTAAGTGTAGGTATAAAGGTAGGAGTAGGGATCTTTATATAGCCCAAAGGATAAAGGATTCAACACATTCTCATGAATGTGGGATAAAGGTAAAACATGATTAGGAATGGATAAGGTTTCTTTATTAAAGGTAACCTTACTTTAGAAGGGTTTAATTATGCTTAGCAAGTCATGGGAGTTAGGGGGTGCTTTAATTAATCAAATGTGATTAACTAATAGGCAAATGTGAGCTTATAGAAGCCAATTAGAGGAATATTAGTACGATTTAGGCTATTAGAAAGGGATTAAATAAATTAAATATTGATTTACTAGTTAAATGAAGGGGAAGACTAATTAATTAATCTAGATAGAAGAGGTGATTTATTAACGAAAGGTCGTTAATTAGGTATTTGTTAGATAGGAGACTTAATCGAGTTAGCGTATTGTGATTGATTAGTGACAACAAGAGGGAATATGAGTGCTTTTGACGATAAGTCGTCAAGTTGCAAGAAAGGGGATAATTAGCGCAATTTAAGTATTTAAATTGATTAGGCATAATTATAGATGTCTACAATAAATACAAGTGTCTATGGAGTAAAATATATACAATTACGAGGTATAGCGAGGTTAGAGAGTGAGCGGAGCTCTCTTTGAATTACTATGAGTGGATATTTGTGTTCAGGAAGGAATGTACTAAGCATGGAGTTGTAATTTTTCTTTTTCTATTAGCTTAGTTACATACGTCCAGTGATATGCATGACTACGGTCTACTCTCTGTGACACTCTGTAATGAATCAATGAATATAATAATGTTACTGTTATAAATAGACATGAATATCAATGGTTTTAATGCATATTTCTCTCATATGAGTTCTCTTTCCTTTCATGCTATGTATGAATGCTTGTATAATTCTTTCTGTCATAATGCATGTTTTGGATTCTATTAAAGTACTCATCTAAGGTGACTGCAAGGATCTAGAGGCCGTTCTGAGCCCTATGGTCCTTGTATGTTTCAACCTCCCTCATAAAAACTCTTACACTAATCATAAATGATGCTTCCCACTAAACTCACATAAAAGAGAGACTCAATACCTGTGCATACCTCGGGTGAGCACTCAGCTTTTTGGGTGATAGGCCGATGCGCATGGGGTTCCTTCCTTTTGTGATGGGAGTAAAAATGACTACATCTTGGTTCCATTTCTGAGACCTCTTTTTGAAGTTGTAGTGGGATATAACATACATCATGATCTGTGTAGTGAGGAATGACAGAGTGGTTAACATTGGAAAATGTTGAATCATGGTTCAAGAGCACGGAGGATGAATTTGCTTAGAGATTTAGCACTGGACCTGAGTTTAATGTGTGTAGATGGGTAGAAGAGAACCTCTACCATGATCTGTATGAGACCTTCTTCTGCTGCTTCCTAGTAGAACTATATGAATGGCTTTCAGCCTATGCATCTAGATCAAGTTGGTGTTATGGATCGCATGTATGGACCGAAGAAGACTACCAAAGGTTGCAAGATGCAGATCTGACGTGGACCCGTGCTATAGATCATTGGTGGAGAGGAGTACTAACTAGTTACACTGGAATACACCATTTCCACGTATTCTTGTCCAAGGAGGTTGTTGAGTTTGAATTTTTGTGAGAACCTAAAGGAACGTTTTTACATGCTATTCCCCTAGCTATGAATATATTAATGGTTACCATGAGTTTAGAGGCTTTCCCAATGGCTGGAAAACCATTCTGAGTGGGTAAGGGAGCTTGGGTGGAGGAAGATGGAAAATATCATGACAAAAAAGGAGAGGGAAGAGAGATGGCTCAAGTATAGTGAAGCATGTGAAAGGGAGATTACTAGATGATGTAAAGCTGATAGTGTGATGGATCTATGGAGACAGACATTGCGGGAAGGAATTGAGGTTCACGCAGAGGACGTGGAACCTAAGTAGTCTATGCTACCCCATCTTGGAAAGCACATGAGAGAGACCCCTTCAGATTTTGGTGAGAGTTCATCACACGGAGAAAGGAGAGTCATTGGTGCATATCTAAACCCACCCAAAGGATCGATCCACGATGCTTGGTTTTCTGAACCAGGAAGAAGTGTTATTGACCCAGTTGATATCGGTGGAAGAGATAGATCTGTGCCTAGGAGATATAATTTTATAGTCCCTTCTTCTATGGCTGCACATATTCCAATATTTGGAGGAGTCTTTGGACAAGGCGTAGTGTACAAGCTTTCGGTCTCACATTAGGGAGTGGCACGGGACAAAGTAGTGGTAGTGGAGCGCTATCACATACCATTGATGCACAATTCAGTGGGACCATGGGGGAACTTGGCATAGCTCCTACAGGCCATATTGGACCTAGTGGTTCTGATGGATCTAATGGCTCTGGAGGCACAGGACCCAGTGGACCTGGTGGATTAGGTAGTAGAGGAAACATTGGAGGGAACCAAGGCTCTGGCTCAGAAGGATAGGGACCCCAGCCACCACCTCAAGTATTCTTTGAAATGTCTCTACATTTACTAGATTATAGGGGCATTGAGGATGTTGTGGAACATGTTCACAAGTGTGAACTGCTATGGCACGTGAAGGGTATCACAACCCCAAAACGGAAGGCTAGTCAGTTTGTAACCACATTGCAAGGGCGCGTGCATAGCTGGTATAGGAAGTATGACCCTCATCAAATGGTGGTGGACTATACTACCTTAAAGAATGCATTCTTGGTAGAGTTCCACATTCTTGAGTTTGAGCAAAAGAGCATCAGCGCTTTGAAGGAGATTCAACAAGGAATGGCAGAGAGTGTACGGGAGTATGATGCGCACTTTAAAACTCTCTTGTCTAAATTATCATATGATATCCATCCTTCTCAGCATGCACAATGGTTTGTTGGAGGATTGATCACCCCTTTTAGAAGGGCCTTGTCTCATAAGACTTTTACAGACCCGCGTGAAGCATTGGAAGCTGCCTTGCCGATGATCTTTGTATTATTGACACGGCATTAGCCCATTCTTAGAGGCTCATATTGCTGCTATGGAAAAATAGTTGGAAAAATTATCTGTGAACACAGCCCATGAGACTCACAATGGTTTGTGGTACATAAATTATGAAACAAAGGGACACGTTAAGGATAATTGCCCCGGAGGATGGTACACTCTTTGACAATGGATTATGAAATTTGTCATGGGGACCATGATGCAAGTAGATGTCCCTTGCTGTAGCACGTGATCAGGAATAATGTATCTTGTTATTGTAAAATTTGTACCTCTACAACCCATGATACTAAGGATTGTAGGCTCATTGATCAGATCCATGAGGCCATTGATCATGGGTACACACCAAACCAAGAGTTTTCAAATGGTTCCAAGGATAATGATTGCCGTTATGAGGAGCGCACAGAAGGAGGCATGCGTGGAAGAGGTTTTCGAGGAGGATTTTGTGGTCAAGGTAACCATTGCGGAGGAGGAAGGAGTGAGTTCTTGCATGGAACATGTTTCAACTGTGGATCTACAAAACATTACAAGTGTGAGTTCCCGGACCTATTACAGTGCTCATGGTGTGGAAAGAAGCATAAGTATGAGGAGTGCCCAAAATTATTTGAGCACATGAATCAGAAGCACCAGAAGCACAAGGGTACTGCAATGGTCAATATTAAGAAGGCAGCATACAATGGATGCCCTGGGTAACACGGGATGAAGGTTTGGATCCTATCTTGGTAACAACAAGGGAAGAAGCCACATGCACAAGAGAGGTACCAAGATAGAAAACCCTAGTTTTAAGAGAGGAGATCATTCATGGAAAATATCCAGACCCCGCGCATTAAAAGGAGATATATCAGGACACCATGGATGTTATTTGAAGCTTACAAGGGGAGATCTAGTGTCTAAAGGAGCAATCCAGGAGGGAGGAATAAGGAAGGAGAGTCAAGGCACAAAAGGATGACCTAGATGAGGTCAAGGAGGTGTGTAAAATGCTAAGGTAGGAGAATATCATTCCCTTGCTAGGATCCTGGTTGAGAGAGAAGGTACCACACGCTAGAGAAGAGCACAAGAGATAGGTATTACACGTGAACCTTCCCCCTCACAGCCTCAACTATGACAAGGAGATTATGTTGAATGTAGTTGTAGATGGATGGCTCCTCAACAATATCCTCATTGACATAGGCGTGGAGGTTAATGTTCTAACTTTGGATGCATGGCATCAAATGGGAAGACCTACATTACAACCATCTTTGAATGTGCTATATATGGAAAACAAGACTAAGGTAATGCCCATAGGTTTCTTGAAGGATGCGGCTATTACTATCTAGGGAGCCAAGTTTACTTGGGTCTTTAAAGTCTTGCGGTTGCAAGGCATACAATTTCCAAAGACTACTTGGGTGTCCTTGGTGTTACAAAAACAATGCAGACGTTCAGCCAACAAAGTGTACATCAGCTTCAAGAACAAGAAGTGATGGGTCATTATACCCCTAGTTGATGGGAATTCAACACCCTATATTGAACCATTGGGAGAAGAAGTTCTGGACAAGATTTATGTGTGCTCAATTAGAGACCCTGAGATGATACACCCTACTAATGGGGTTATCCAATTTGAAGATGCTCAGTCAATGAGTGATACCACTAGTCTAGCATGTGACAATTGGGTGCATGGAACTTATGAATTAATGGGACAAAGTAGTTGAGAGGGTTAGTGACCAAGGTAACAAAGGTGCACATAGTTAGGCACCTTGGAGGAAAAGAACTACCCAAGTATTTAGAGGAGCCTTCCCTGAGATATTTCTACAAGAGGTAGAAGCTCAGTGGAAGGATGAGAAGGAACAGAGGGAGATGTTAAGTTATGTCTTGCTTAACACAATAGCTCGGTGGTGGGCCACACATCAAGAGAGCCTTTTAGAATGGTGTGAGGTAAGAATTTCTCTCTCTATCAGATTCTCCAGGAGCAATGTACCCACCATCATCAAGGAGTACCATGGGAAGGAGCCCACCTCTTTCCATATCCAGGAGTGTGAATGGGTCTGGAGAGAAGGCGTGGAAGCTTTGCCACCATCCCTCTAGGTGCACAAGTTGTATTCTACATTGTAGGTTGCATGTGTGCATGGTACATTCATTCGAGACATGCGGCTTAAAAGGAATTGGTAAGAGATCGTGCTCGAACTTATTCAAACCTTTGAATATCAGAGTACCAAACCATCGATTGATAAGGAATTGTATAGTATCAAGCACCTTACCATGGGGGATAGTGCCAGGATGGAAGATAGGTTGTTGGAATTACTAGGTGAACCAGGATTGGAGGCATGTTTTGAAGAAGAAGAGGAAGTAGAAGAGTTACAACTTGAGCATGCGTGTTTGGAAAAAGAGAAGGGAAAGTTGGTATATGTGATTGATGGAGAGGAATCGGAAAGCTTAGATGTTAGCCATTCTGTAGGGATGCGTAAGGTAGTGGACAGTGCAGATGCTCACGTGTGTGCCTACCATGAGCCTTTAAAGATGAAGAAAGTTAACATTGGTTCAGAAGAAGAACCTAAGGAAGATATTATTGGGGATTACTGGATAGAGAAGGAAGTATCGAAGATAATTAATCTACTGTATGAATTTGAGGATTTATTTCCGTGTGGGTATCATGAGCTCAAAGGATTTCACCATTCCATGGGGAGATGAAGATAAAACTGAAGGAAGGTGCACACCTGGTTAGGAAAAGGCCCTACCGGATGAATCCCAATTTGCGCATGAACGTCAAGGAGGAGATAGAAAAAATGATAGCTTCTGGGATCATTGAGGTAGTGGAAGAGTCAGAGTGGATAAGTCTAATGGTAATCAGCATAAAGAAGGATGGGCAGATTAGAATTTGTGTGGATTATAGGGAATTGAATGCAGTTTGTGTCATTGATCTATTTCTGACCCCCTTCATTGAAGAAATTTTGGAAGGAGTCACTAGGCATGAAATCTATTCCTTTATGGATGGATTTTCAGGGTACCACCAAGTCCAGATTGCAAAGGAAGACCAGGAGAAGACAAATTTCACCACCGAGTGGGGAATTTTTACATATACGGTCATGCCCTTTGGGTTGAAGAATGTGCCACTGTCTTTTTTTCGCATAGTGGTGCAAGCATTCTAGGACTTCATCCATAAATTTCTTCAGGTCTATTTGGATGACTAGACAATATATGGTCTGGTTAAAGACCATTGTGAAAATTTGAGGTTAATGTTTGAGAGGTGTAGGTAGTTGAGGATATCCCTCAACATTAAGAAATGTGTGTTTTCTACACCCTTTGGGACTTTATTGGGGCATATCATATGTAAGGAGGGCTTTATTGGTAGATCTCGCTAAAGTTGCAGTTATTGTGAGGTTAAGGGAGCCTACTAGCCGGAGCGCAAGTGTGTGGATTCCTTGAGCATGTGGGATATTACTAAAAATTCATTAAGGGATATGCCAAGATTGCTGCATCGTTAGAGGAGCTACTTAGACATAAAAGTTCCTTCCATTGGGGAGAGGCACAATAGAGGGTGTTTGATACATTAAAATATAGGCTTATTACCATGCCCATTTTATGGTTTCTCTCTTAGGACAAGCCCTTTCATGTTCATGTAGATGCCTCAGGGACCACCATTAGAGTAGTGCTTGCATAACTAGTTGAAGGGATTGTTGATCATCCTCTTTGTTTTGCTAGCAAGAAGCTGACACCAACAGAGAAAAATTATACCACAACCGAGCATGAGGCATTATCAATAATCTACATGATCTTCAATTTTAGACGGTATCTGTTAATAACACCCTTTGTGTTCTACACTGGCCACATGGCATTGAAGTATTTAGTGAACAAGCATGTTCTACAGGGACACATATGTCGATGGGTGTTGTTGTTTCAAGAGTTTGAATTCACAGTTGTAGTGCAACCTAGAAAAAACAACTGTGGGCCTGATCACCTGTCAAGAATTGATTCAGGGATGACACACAGTAGTATGAGGAAGTAATGCCGATGTAAAATTATTTAGATTCAGCGTGTGCCCTCAGATTTGGAAGAGATTGCAATATTTTTAAAGGAAGGTGTGGCTCCGTCATGGAATGAAGACATTGGAAAAGAAGTTGTTGGCCATACACACCGCGCCATACATGTTAATCATTGGAGACTTATATAAATTGGGATGTGATGAAGTTTTGTGTAGATGTGTCTTAGAGCATGAGTGCCTGGACATCATGGAGGAAGCACATGGAGGAAGTGTGGGGAGACATTATGTAAGTGATACCACCATGCGCAAGATATTAATGGTAGATTTGTGGTGAGAAACCTTCTACAAATGTTGTAGAGACTATTGTAAAGCCTATGACCATTGTCAGCACATTGGCAAACCAGGGAGGAGAGATGAGATGCCTTTGCGCCCTATTCCTAGTGTGGAGCATTTTGAAAAGTGGGCGACAGACTTTGTAGGACCTATTACACCGGTAACACATAGGACTGGGTCACATTATGTCATCACTTACATAGATTATCTCAAAAGGTGGGAAGAGGTAGCCCCAACTAAATATTACATGACAGAAACAACCGTGAGGTTATTATGGGAAAATGTTATCATAAGGTATGGATGCGCTTTGAGTCTGACCAGTGATAGGGGTATGCATTTCTTGAATGAAATTCATGGTGGCTCATCACAAGACTATGCCCTATCACCCACAAGAAAATGGAACCGCAGAAGCATTCAACAAGATACTGAGTCATACCTTGACCAAAATTTGTGATGTCAGAAGACTTGATTGGGATGACAAAGTATCAATAGTATTATGGGCTTACAGGACAATGTATAAAAGACTAAATAAAGCCACACCTTTTCAATTGGTGTTTGGTATGGAAGTTGTTTTTCTAGTTGAATTTATGTTGCCTTCTCTGTGAATAGCACATGCAAGAGGGTTAGCCGATGAACAAGCGTTGGAAGAAAGAATTAATGAGCTAATGAAACTGGATGAGAGATGATCACTTGCCCGATGGAGCCAAACAATAGAAAAGGAAAAGCAAAAGGCTTGGCATGATCTCCATATTAGAAACAAGAAGTTTTAGGTTGGGCAGATGGTGTTATTATATGATTCTAAGTTTCTCTGCCATCCTAGGAAGTTAAAAGTCCATTGGTTGGGTCCTTACAAAATCTCGTACATCCTTGATTCGGGTGTGTGCCAGTTACAAGCAGCTGGATGGGAAAAAGTTTCTTGGACACTTCAATGGGAGTAGGTTGAAGCCCTACTATAAATAAGTCTTCTTGGTGTGTGTAAATAAGGTAGTTTTGTCCAGATAGTTTAGAAGTTTCCTTTATGCATTTTCCCTTTCTTGTGTTTCCCTTTCGCGTTGTTGTTTTGTTTTGCACCTTGGGTGCTGGTAACCTTATTGCTATTTTTGAGAATTTGTAAGTGTGCACAGGACCATGCATCACTTTAAGTGTGGGGTGGAGAAAAGTGAAGAAGCATGTGATTAAAGTACTAGAGAAGTTGTGTTGAAAAGCCTTGTTGAGTAGCTAGGTTGAAAGAGGTATATAAAGAGAAGATAAAAGAATGGTTGGTGTCAGGGTAAAGCTACTTGTAGATCCCATGTACTAAGGAGAAAGCACATTTAAAGAAACATGAGGTAGGCAAGAAAAAGGATCAGGATAGAAGAAGTGCCTTTGGCATGGGTTACGCGCGCGCAAGAGTCTCCTGTCAAGTTGGATTGGTTGCACGCCAGAAGGTTGGAGGATTTTTCGCGTAGGTTGGGCACGTAAGTGAAGGTGCTAAAGATGAGATTTGTTTGAAAAATACGTATTAAATGAACAAAGTACAGTGGTAGGTGAAGTAGCATTTAATGTTTAAAAGAGAAAACTATAAGTAAAGGGTCGGGCACTCTCATTTTTACTTTGCGAAATAGAGTTTGAGATATAAGCAAGTTCCATAAACTAGGGCTTTCAGATTTGATCGAGTGAAGGAAGATCTATGAGATTGAAGCAGCCAGTTTGAGTTTGTGAACTAGAAGGGGTTACATGGGTGTGGAAAGAGTGAAGAGGCGTTGTCTTGTGAAGATTTTCATCCCAGTTAGGGTTCAAAAACTAGGGCATGGGTTCAGAAGGATTGTATCATGGATTTAAGATCGGAGGATTGGAAGAAGTAAGATAGAGTAACAAGGAGAGAATAGGAGTGATAAAAATACCTCGACCATGGCACCCAAGAAAGGAAAGGGCAAAGCCAAGGCTAAACAACTAGAACCCGTGGTAGACACAAATGAAGAATGGTATGTAGAGATGCAATACCTAGATGGGGTGATGATGGGGAAGGAATGGGAATCCCACTTAAGAAGTGTACCTGTTAGTGACTATAATCACCACACAAACACAATAGAAAAAGAAATGGTGCTGGAATTAGTACGCCCCACCAACAAACAAACACCTGAGGGTTTGCCTATATACAATGATGACATTAAGGTTAAAATGGAGAAGGCAGGGTTGTTACAACTCTATGAGTTGCCTTATTTTGGAAATCCAGAGCACTGCACAGTGGTTGATGTCACAGTGCACAAAGACTACTTCCACTTTACTAGGTACAAGATGCACATGAATCCCCAGTTGATTTCACAATTTACAGCCTCATATGTGAGGGAGATAGCCTAGAAGATGACCTTGGCGACAAGGAGGCCATTCAAGAGACCATCACTGAGTATGCCTGCAAGAAGGGGTCATGGTACTATGACATTTTAGACATCAAGGACCCCATAATGAAAATGGCCACACATTTGGTGACTAAGCTAAATGGCCAGGAGAGGTGGACACAGGTCAACAAACCTTGGCTACATGTCTGCAAGAAGATTGTAGAGGGAACCATATACAACCTATCTGCATACATCACGGAGGAAATTTTCAGTTGCGTGAAGGAAGGGGACATGATCCTCTTCAGAAACGTCTTTCTCACCATTGTATTTGTAGAGATTGGGTTGCCTGACGCACCGAACAAATTTTTATGGGAGTACCCCACCAAGGATCCTTCACCCATGAAGAGGTTTGAAAAATATGCTTGCGATACAATGACAGCACCCCACAAGGCGAGGCTAGAAAAATGGTACACGTGCTTGAGGAATGCATTCAGTAAGGCGAGTGGAGAATCCCTAAACAACTCCCAACAACCACCAAGGGGAAGCCAAATTCGTGGTTTATCAACACTACTGCCTAGGCAGATTCAAGCTAATAGATGAATCATGGAGCCCTTGGTGCAAGCTTCCCTTTGCATTCACTACTCAGTACTTCTAAGCGGGGTGAATAGATTTAAGGAGTCAAAGAAGCTAAGGCTGGAGCTGGGTAGTTTAGACCGGGAACATAGGGAGATGAGGAAGAAGCTGAATTATCCCGGCGGTAAGCACATATGTGTAAAAGTATGTGTTACACAAGTTTCAAATGACAAGGCCAATGACGGTACTCATCGTTGGAGGATCAGCAATGCGCATGTACTTGCACATAAGGTCGAAGTTTGAGAAGGGTGCGTATCTGGAGAATGAAGTCTCCATACCTAAAGACCCCTTGGGGAAGAAGAAGCCAACATCCAAGAAAAGAGGGAGAGGAGAAGAAGAAACACCAATTGTGCAGACTGCTCAGACAGTAAGCATGCCATCCATGAGCGCTAAGCCAAGCACTTACATGTGGAGAAAGAAGTCTCCAAGTGAAGGTAAAGATGCTAGAGATAGAGGCACCTAGGTAATCCGTCTCTAAGGAAGAATCACCTGAGGAAGAAGATAATGTTGAATCCCTTGATTAGGAATCACCTCTCAGGAAAAATCAAAGGTGGATAAGGAAGTGACTCGAGGAGGTGACCGAAAGCTTGGAAAAATACTTGGGAGAAAGGGAAGATGAGAGTGAGGGAGATGATGACAAGGAAGAAGAGGTAGGGAAAGACTAGAAGCCACATGTCTTTAGCATCTATGACTCGGAAGAGGAGAGTGGAGGTGAGAAGTAGGAGTTCGTATTCGCATGGCGCAAGGGCACACAAGATGAGGAAGACACCAAAGACATGGAGGATGAGGAGGTTTTTAGGGAAAAGGAGGGAGCAATAAGTTTTACAAAGGAGCAGATCACGGAGGTGGTAGAGAGAGAAGCATAGAGAATGCTTGAGGTCTTGGTAGACCAAGAGTTGGAGCGCAGCGCGGACATAGTGTTGAAGGAGGGGAAGGAGGAGAACATCAAAAAGAGCATGACATCTTGGGAGGCCCCGCTCGACAAAGAAACTTCCCAAAGGCACACACTCGGGTAGAAGAACTCTAGATGTAGAATAGAGATAGGTAATGGGATATGTTGATGACACAAGGAAGGTGTTATGCACGTGATTCCAGAGCACCATACCCATGGAGAGGCTCATAGCCATGGGGTATTTTGAGAAGGATGATGCGTACCCCAGAACCAAGAAGATGCTCTCTTGGGTGTTCAAGTCCCACATTGATGAGCCAGACTTCAAAGTCTACCAAGGAGCACTCATCACATTGCCAGAATCTAAGGGGGTCAATCCCTTAGTGAATGCTCAGGAGCTCTCGAGACAAGCAAGTCTACAATGCACTGAACAAGGTCACGGTCAAGACCAAGGCTAGATTATTCACATGTAATGACAAGATCAGAGTGTTGGAGGCAAAGTTAGGAGAGAAGGAAGAAGAACTGGTGGAGAAGGCCAAGAGCTTGAAATAAGAAGAACTGATTAGTGCATAGTTAAGGCACGAGTTGAAGGAAGAGAAGGTAAAGGTGTAGGAAGTTTACAAGAAAATAGAGTCTATCAAAGGCACCATCCTCCTAAAGCACCCGGACTTAGCGCCACCCACACAAAAGTACTCGTCCCTCCTGGAGTGTATAGAATATCTAACACGCATCCTCACTATGGAGAGATGACCCTTGGCCCTGGAATCTACAGAAGAAGTGGTTACACACTTGAAAGAGGAGGACAAGTTGAAGGTGGTAGCGCTCGTTGCCGAGTACAACCAAGTACTCACGGAGGTTAAGATTGCTGCCCAATCTACAGAGGCCACATATGATACATGCGCAGATAGAGATAAGGTGGTGAGCTCCTTGGTTGCCACACTTGAAGCAGAACTAAAATAATTCCAAGAAAAGAACAAGGGGAACAAGGAGAGGGATAAGGTTCGCTGAAGTAGAGAATAAATCAGAGGCAATTGAGGCTTTAAGGAGCTCAATTAAGGCTCTAAGTTAAAGGAACTATACCCCCAAATTACTAGAAGGATGGATAAACTTGAGGACCTGGGCAAAGAGATGGAGTAGATTGTGGAAATTTTGGGCACCCAAGGAGTTGGCCTGAGTTTTGATGAAGTGAGAACCCTAGTGGGCGACCTCTACCGAAGGCATAGAGAGCGAGGTCAAAGTACGGAATAAGCTAGAGGCATACCTTTGGAAATATTTTCCTAGCTTGTTGAATTGATGTCCCCCATTCTTCATTCTTTCCCGATTCTTTCATTCCTTATTATTTTTGTAAAGTGTAAGACTATTCATTAGTTCCCTAGACAATAGGCATCTTGGTCAAGTAAAATGTTTCCAAGGACAGAGAACAGGTGTAGTGTGGGGTGATGTTGGACCCCTAGAATATTGGCCAAGTATGAAGGTGCATAGGTGCATAGGGTCCCAGTTATGAAAATGCGTGCAAGGAAAAATCATGTGAGAGAAAGGTTTAGGGAAGCACATAGGACGCGTGACACAAGAAATGAGGCTCGAGACTTAGTCAATTTGATATCCCAAGGAAGAAAATGTGAAAAGCATGATCGGTTGCATGTGGATAAGATGCCAGCCTGGTGATAGGCTGGCCCAAGAAAGAGCATGCCTTGGATGGAATCTTCTAGAAGAACATCATGAGATAAAGTGGAAAGCTCAGGCCTAGAGAAGCATGCTCACATGGACCACATTCGACACTTGGCACCAGATCTGAGGACGCTAGAAGGTGAGTTGGCAGTGTAGGAGAATTATAAATACAAGTTCCTGTGGAGTAAAATATATACAAGTATGAGGTATAGCGGGTTAGAGAGTGAGTGGAGCTCTGCAGAATTACTGCGAGTGGATATTTGTGTTCAGGAAGGAATGTACTAAGCATGGAGTTGTAATTTTTCTTTTTGTTAGCTTAGTTACATACGTCTAGTGATATGCATGATTGGTTTGCTCTCTGTGACACTGTAATGAATCAATGAATATAATAAGGTTACTGGTTAGAAATAGACATGGATATCAATGGTTTTAATGCATATTTCTCTCATATGAGTTCTCTTTTCTTTCATTCTATGTATGAATGCTTGTATAATTCTTTCTATCATAATGCATGTTTTGGAGTCTATTAAAGTACTCAGTCTAAGGTGACTGCAAGGATCTAGAAGCCGTTCTGAGCCCTATGGTCCTTTTATGTTTCAACCTCCCTCATAAAAAATCTTACACTAAGCATAAATGATGATTCCCACTAAACTCATATAAAAGATAGACTCGGTACCCGTGCATGCCTCGGGTGAGTGCTTAGCCTGTGGGTTATAGCGAGACGTGCATGGGGTTCCTTCCTTTTGTGATGGGAGTATAAATGACTACAACCTTGCAAAGCATAGTTGGAAAAGGATCTATTCGAGTTAAGATGTAGAATGAGAATACTTGGCTAGTGAAGGATGTCAAGCATGTGCCTACATTAAGACAAAATTTGATATCGGAAGGGTAGTTGGGAAGTGATGGTTGTACTATGATATTTACAAAGTGGACTATTGGAAGGTTACCAAGGGTTCTCTTTATGTGGAAAGAGGTAAGAAGGTTATAAATTTTTATTTAACCACATATAGCACTAATTTTTGTAATCTTGTGGCTTCAAAAGTAGATACAACATTGTGGCACTATAGGCTTGGTCATATGAGCCATAAGAGCATGGATATCATAAAGACATATTTTCCTGGATATACGAGAAATAGGTTTGGAGTTTTGTGAGGATCGCATAAATGGGAAACATAAGCGAGTAATGTTTCTCAAGGTTGGACCTACACGTAAAGAGAGTAAGTTAGAGCTGCTGCATTCTAATGTATAGGGGTTGGCTCAGATATCATCTCTTAGGGGTTCAAGTTATTATGTTACTTTTATTGATGATGCAACACGAAATTTTAGGTTTATTGTATTAGAAACAATTTTGATGTATTTGACACTTTTATTAAATGGAAATCTTTGGTAGAGAATGAAACAGGTCTTAAGCTAAAATATCTCAGGGCAAATAATGGACGGGAGTATAGCATAAATGACTTTGATGATTATTGTTCTAAGAATGGAATCCGTAGGAAAAAGATGGTTCCAGGAACTCCACAATAGAATGGGGTGTCATAAAGGATGAACAGAACAATAATGGAATGTTCTTGGAGCATGAGGTTACATGTAGGACTTCCTCTTTCTTTTTGGATAGAAGCAGTGAACACAATTGTGTGTACTTGATAAACAGAGGACCCTCAAGTGCCTTGGATGGAGGCATACCTAAGGAGGCTTGGTATGGTAAGACATTTGATTATTCATTTCTTAGAGTCTTTAGATGTGAGGTGTTTATCCATATAAACAAGGATGATAGGACCAAGCTAGAGGCTAAATCAGAAAAATATACTTTCATTGGTTATGGTGGTGATGACTTTGGATATAAATCTTGGAGTATTAAGGTTAAGAAAATCATTTGATCTAGGGATGTGGTCTTTAATGAGAAAGTCATGTATAAGTGAGAGTTACAGGAAAACAAGGAAGAATCCAAGAAAGAATATACAATAGTAGAGGATCTTCCGGATGGGAAAGTGACACATGAATCAGTTCAGGAACCTCCCAACAAGAACCCCAAACTCCTATATTGAGGAGGTCTTCTAGGGTAAGAAGAGCACTTAAATTTTTTTCTCCTTCTCTTTATTATTTATTACTAACCGATAGTGGAGAGCCATAGAGATTTAATGAAGCAATGCACATAGATTATAGGAATAAGTGGGAGCAAGCCATGGATGAGGAGCATCGGGATCTCATGGAGAACCAGACACGGGATTTGGTGAAGCTACCCAAAGGAAAAGAGAATTATAGAATAAGTGGGTGTTAAGAGTCAAAGAGGAAGAAAGAGGAATGAAAAGATATAAGGCCCGGTTGGTGGTCAAGAGGGTTTGACCTTTGTAAAAGGTATAGATTTTGATGATATTTTTTTCTCCCGTAATAAAAATGACTTCTATTAGAACTATTCTTAGAATAGTTAGAGCATAATTCTTGCAATTAGAGTAGCTTGATGTAAAGACTCGCATTTATCCATGGTGATTTAGAGGAGGAACTATATATGCAACAAACTGAGAGGGCTATGAGGTCAAAGGTAAAGAGGAGATGGTGTGCAAACTGAAGAAGAGCTTGTATGGATTGAAACAAGATCCACGTCAATGGTATAAGAAATTTGATAGCTTCATGATGGAGCAAGGTTATATTAGATGTCATTCGACCATTGCGTGTATGTAATTTTTTTAGGATGGTAGTTATATTATCCTATGTCTGTATATGGATGACATGTTGGTTGCAGGTAAAAATATGTAAGAAATAAAAGTACTCAAGAAGCAGCTAAGTGAATCCTTTACTATGAAGGATTTGGGGGCAGCCAAACAAATCCTTGGTATGAGGATATCTTGGGATAGGAAGGAATGGAAGATGAATTTATCTCAGGAAGAGTACATTAAGAAGGTCTTAGAGAGGTTTAATATGCAGGATGCTAAACCGGTTGGGACTCCTTTGGCAAGCCATTTCAAGTTATCAAAGGAGCAGTGTCCCAAGACAGAAAGCAGAGAGAAACCAGATGTCCAAGGTACCTTACTCATCAATAGTTGGCAGTTTGATGTATGCCATGGTGTGCACCAGGCATGATATTGCCCATGCAGTGGGAGTGGTGAGTAGATTTATGAGTGATCCAGGTAGAGATCACTCACAGGTAGTAAAGAGGATCCTTCAGATTTGAGAGGGACCATGGGGACATTTTTGTGCTACAGATGGATCAAACACCACTTTGTGTGGTTATGTAGATTCAGATATGGCTGGAGATGTAGATAGCAAGAGGAGCACAACATGTTATGTTTACACTGTAGGTGGGACAACAGTAAGCTGGATTTCACAACTATAAAATTTGGTGGCTTTGTCAACCACGAAGGCTGAGTATGTTTCTGCCACAAAGGCAAGCAAGGAAATGATTTAGTTAAAGCAATTACTTGAGGAGTTGGGGCATAAGTAGGAGGAAGGAAAGTTGCATAGTGATAGTCAGAGTGTTATACACCTAGCTAAGAACTCTGCTTTCCACTCTAGGATGAAGTATATATAGTTAAGGTACCATTTCATCAGGACAACTTTAGAGGAAGAGAAGTTGAAGCTAGAGAAGATTCATACAGTCAAAATCCTGTAGACATGATGATCAAGGTGGTCACAAGGGAAAAAATGAAGTTGTGTTCAGCTTTGGTTGGTCTTCACAGAAACTAGTGAAGGGTTAAGAAGCTTGCTAAGAGGAAAACTAGTCTCTAAGTGGGAGATTGTTAGGTTGTGGAGCTTGTTTTCATGTGAGAAAGTGTTGAAGACTATACAATAAGAGTAATGTACACTTTCCATAGTTGTCTCACCGGGGTTCAGGGCGTAGCCCCCAAAAAAAAAATCGGCCTTAAAACATGCCCGATATATCAGAAACATGATTTTCTCATATGGGCGGGTTTTTGACCCATAGGTTTATGGGATGGTTTTGGCCCATGGTTTTGATACCCATGATTTTGTAAAAATTCTTAAGCAATTGTCTATTTATATGGTTTTGTGCATATGGTAGATATAATATAAACATTACATATGTGTTTTGAATTTGGCTGTGAATTCTGTAGAGTTTTTTGAGCATAGCTCAAAATGGATCTGGGTATTGTAATGAGAGAGTGGTGGCTTGTAATAAAATATAAGAAAGTGATTATTTGTGGACGTAGCCCACATTGGGTGAACCATGTTAAATACTATCTCTTTGTGTTGTGTTATTTTATTCTACACTTTTATTTGAGATCTGTAATATTTTCTACATATTAGTTTCTACTATGCGACTCGTGAGGGATTATTCCACATATTTTATCCCCTATTTCCTAACTCCCATTGAAGTAGCTGGGTAAACATATACCATCAAGTTCCTCTAATTGAAAAATGCATGTTTAAAGTATGTGAGTGATAAAATACAACCCCAACCAATGTACCTTGAGTTTTCCTAGATGGTGCAAAAATTAGAATCATAAAGGAGCACCATATGTCCTATCTCAAGATTTTTATCCCTGATGTGCCTATCATGCCATGCTTTCTTCCTGGCCTTCTTTTTTTTTTGACTTCAACGTGCTATGGTTCATCACTCATCAAACTTGATTAACTTTTCAATCTGTTATTCTAATGATTTCTCATTAGCTACACCTCCAGTAAGCATGTAATACACAAAGAAGGTAGCATGAATTTGATAGGAAGAATTGCTTCTACAAAAACACTAAGTGAAATGGTGTGGATTCGTTCAACCTTTTATATGTTGTTCAATATGCCCAAAAATCTGCATATACTTTATCATCCCAATCCTTTCTTCCAACATCATATATTTTTGTCAATGTCTGGCTCAAAATATTGTTAAATGCCTCAACAATCCCATTTTCCTGAGGATGATATGGTGTAGTCTTATAGTGCGTAATCATGAATTCATCAAATAAAATTTTAATTGTCTCATTAAGAAAATGTGTGCCCCTATCTTTGGTCAAACTTAAAGGACATCCATACCTCATAATAATATTTTTCCATAGAAACACAGCTACTTTGTAGACGTTGTAATATCCTTTGTAGTTGCTTTGCTTATGCCCACCTTGTTAGATAGTCTATGCAAGTTATAATATAGCGCGATCTAGTTCTCATGCGTAGTTGGGGAAATAGGACCCACAAAATTATATCTCATTTCTCAAATGGTTTTGCACTAGTAATAGGTCTTAGAGGCATTTCATCCCATTGACCTAGTTTCCCAAGATGCTGACTGTGATCACAAGCCTTGCAATAATCCTTAGAATCTTTATACAAGGTCTCCCACCATAATCCAACGAGTAGAATCTTGTGCATAGTGGTGTCACCTGCATAATAGCCACCTACAATACCACCATGAGCTTCTTCCATAATATATGTGCACTCATGTTCTAGTACAAAACACCACAATACTTCATCTCGACCTAATTTGTACAGGTCACCGCTAATCAACATATAGGGTGTTGTGCATATAGCAAGCTATTTCTTCTCCAAGGATTTCATTCCCTCTAGTGCCATGCCTATTTGTAGAAAGACAAAAATTTCTTCTAACTCTAAGGGCAATAGTTGTAACCTATATAAATGTGCATCGGACATGGTATCTTCAATGGTTTGTGCTTCTTTTCTTGACCGTATTCGGATAGATGGTCTAGTCCAAAATTACTTTTCCTGGTTTTACCATAACTATGAAATCAAATTATTGAAATAGGAGTATCCATCTACATATGCACCCTTGTAGAATGAGCTTGTTTACCAAATACTTCAATTCCATGTGATCAATATAAAAGATAAATGGTGTAGCTAACATGTACTATTTGACTTTATGTAGCGTATAGATCATTGAAAATTTTTCACGCTATGTAGTTGTGTATATCTATTCTGCAGAGTCAAATTTCTACTAGAAAAACAAATAGGATGATCTATAATGCCTTCTCCAAGTTAAGCCAATACTATGGAAATGGCTATGCCAGAGGTGTCCACATGTACATGAAATGATTATTCCCATGAAGGAAAATGCAGAATAGGCGCGGTAGTAAGTTTCTCCTTTAATGTCTCTAATGTGTGCTATTGTGGCTCTCCCTAGTAGAATGTACCTTTCCCTTTTAGTAACTCCTTCAACGGTGCAGAAAATTTGGCATATACTTTAATAAAATTCATGTAATATCTGTATGACCCAAAAATCCTCACACCTCACTCTAATCGGTAGGCTCTCTTAGGCCTATAATGATTTGTAACCTTGGTGGATCAACCAACAAACCTTCCTTACATTATGTGTCCTAACAATATCTAAAATGGTGTAGAAAATATGCACTTCTTGATGTTCAAAGAGATACTCAACTATCCGCATCTTTCAAACATTAAGCCTGATTGTCACAATGATCCTTAACTAATCCATACACCATCCAATCATCCAAATAAACCTGTAAGAAGTTGTGAATAAATTCCTTGAATGCTTGAACAACTATGCGTGAAAATACAGTAGGTGCATTTTTCAGACCAAAAGGCATTATAGTATAGGAGAAGTTACCCCATTTAGTAGTAAAATTAGTCTTTTCTTGATCCTCCTAGGAAATCCTAACCTAATGATACCTAGAGAACCCATCTGTAAATGAATAGATTTCATGCCCTGCAACACCTTCTAGTATTTCCTCAGTGAATGACGTAGGAAAGGGATTAGTCACACATGCAACATTCAACTCCCTGTAGTCCACAAAAATCCTAATCCATCTATCTTTCTTGAAGATGATCACCATTGGACTAATCTATTCTCGACTCGCAAGGGGCTTGATAATCCCGGACTTCACCATTTTGTCAATCTCTTCTTTTAACTTTTCACGCAAGTTGGGGTTCATCCTATAGGGTCTCTTTCTAGCTGGGCATGCACCATCTTTAAGCTTTATCCTCATCTCCCCTAGTGATTCATGCATGCCTTTAAGTTCATAGTACCCCTAGGGAATCGGTCTTGATAATCCCTTAGTAACTCTATGATTTTTGTCACTTGAGTCCGGCCAATAGTCTCTAATTATGGCTTCCTTAGGCTCAACATCCGATCCAATATTAACCTTCTTTGTCTTCATAGGCTCATCATAGGAAAGTGTGGTCTTATATGTACTGTTTAATACCTCATGCCTACTTGTTGAATGGTTTACAACCATATTTTCTACTTCTTCATCATCCACTAAGTAGACCATTTTTTCCTTTTTCTTTCTCAAGGAAAGCTTGCTGAAGTAGTATGGCATCGCCTTTGTTTCTTCACCAAAACGCACTCCTATGTCTCCTTCATCCAATAAATCCTAAAGGAGTTATTTAGCCTTAGCACTATCTCCCATAGTTAAGCGCTTTATGAATTTTAATGCTTCTTCCACCGGAGGCTTGGTAGAGAATAAGTCAAATATCTGGGCCATTCCTACAATTAAATCCTGCCAATTTCTAGTCTCTCTATGGAGTTATGCATATACATACCAAGCACGCGTGTAACCTTGTAAAGTGGAATAAAACTTGTTTACCTAGAGTGAAGGTGGTAAAGCTTCCTACCCCTCTATCCAGAATCTCTCACACTTCTGAACATTGTGCTAAATAGGTTGATTACCATGATAAGTGTAGATTTGAGTAGGTGCATTGCTCCTGAATAATCTAGTAGCAAGAGCAATCCTAAGTTCATTCCATCCTACAAGATTATCCTTATGGACCACCCACCAGCATGTTGTTGTCCCATGTAGTGTATATGCTAGCATATTTCTTCTTTCCAACAAGTCTATCCATTGTTCCTCCATTCGCGCAAAGAAAACCATAAGATCTCCTTCTCTCAGTGTAACAAGGTACCGAGTTACTACCTATTCTCTTGACATAACGCAGTTTGCTACCCTTAGGAAATATGCTCTTTACTTTGCGCCCTACCAACTCATAGGTGTTATGATCCCAATTATCACAAGCAAAACTTGTAGTATCACTAATAGACTATGCATCCTCCCACTGAATTATTCCTTCTTTAGATGGCTCAAGCATCTCTGGATCCTAGATGGTGCATACATAAATCCTATTCAGGTCTTCTTCACTCAAGGGCTCAACATAGGGTGCATATTTTCCATCTATTAAAGGGATAATAAATATTTCCTCCTTGTTTTCAAAATTGATATAATCCTTGTTGAATCGAAGACCAACATTATTTACATAGCACCAAGGATGCACCAATAGAGCTAGGAAGATATCTAACTCTGTCAAGGCTAAAACCTCAAAGCCTCCAGTGAACTTGGATCCTTGTATGGTAACGGATGCATCTTTTAAAACTCGATGGGAGGGGCCTTAGTTCGATTAGCCACAAACAATACATTAGAGGATGGATGCAATGGAGGTCTCCCCATTTTTACCGATGCATCTAAAGTAAGAACATTGAATTCTATTCCAATATCAATTGATATATTAATCAATAGGCCCACATCCAAAATAGCATTCAGAGTAATTTCCTTATCATAATCTAGGCTATGAGGGGGAAGATTTGCATGCAGGATCTACCTACTAGTCTCAGTACTTGCTTGCAGAGTGTTTCATTTTAACCAATTCCCCAACAGCAGAATGATATTATCCTGGTGCAAAAAAATTTCACACTTCTCTCAAGTCATCTATATCAGTTTGGACCATCTCTGATGCTTTCTTTTTCTCCATCTTTCGTGATTTCTCCTTTAAATATTGTCTTTCACCCTGAAGATTCCTAAGTACCTCCATGGTTTCCTGATAAACCTCCTTCTGATGGGAAGGTTCTGGGTAATGTGCATGAAGAACCTCCTCCTCAATGATGGTAGGATTTTTTTGCAATGCTTCTGTGGCACATGCCACCTCAATGTGGGTCGTGATCTTTACTTACAACACCTGAGAATCTACTTCCAACTTAGGCATCCACTGATTTTCTATAGCGCACTATATAATAACCATCCTCGTGCCTTTGTTTTCTTATTTATGTTGCTTGTTGAGATGTTCATACAATTCCGGGCATTCCTCATAACTATGATTCTTTCCATAGAAAGAACATGTAATATTATGGGGACATTCATGCCTGTAGTGGTTAGGAGATCTACAAATATAATATGTTCCATGAGGGAACTTTCTTCTTCCACTACCATGACCTCATCCTCTGAATCCATTATGGTATCCTCGACCTCTACCATGGCCACCTTCAAAATGCCCTTCATTCTGATCATAACATGCCTGATTGTGATCCCAATCCTGATGCTCATTCTTGCCTTTAGAGTTATCTAAAACTCCTATCTATCATACACCAATATCTATAACATCCTAGATCGATCAATCGGTGTGTGAGTCTTCTATGTCATGAGTCATGGACCTACATATTTTACATTAACAAGAGACATTATTTCTTATCACATGTTGTAGTAATGGACAATGGCTAACATCATGGTTTAAATGGCATATCTCACAATCCAACAACAATGAGTGCACTGATCTATGAGGATAACTATCCTTTGTGTGACCTTCCGCTTTGCAATCTATGCACCAAATCCCTGTACACATCTCATGTGCTCAATTTACCAATAGTTTCTCAATTTGCTTCACCATAGCTACCATCTATGCTTTTAAAAATGGGCTCACCCCAATGTCTATACTTCCAACTACCTCAGCACGTAAGGATGCTTCAAGTGCTTCACGTGGATCAATGTATGTATTATGTGATAATTCCCTCATAAAATGGGTAATCATTCCCCTAACAAACCATTGTGCATCTTTTGGATTACATGTATATCATAAGAAATCTTAGATAACAAAGTGTTTTAAAATGGACATCATACTCTCGACACTTTTAGTAGTGCCTTACTTGATATCCTTGAGTGCACTTATAATCTTCTACTCAAACCGAGGGATGTGAAACTCTTTAAGGAATGCATATTTACAAGTTGTATAGTCTACGCAAGTCCGATCGGGGTAAAAAAATTGTACCAGCTATGTGCACACCCTTGTAGTAGTATCAAATTAGCTTTCCCTACGCTCAAAAGCCATGATTCCTTTTTACGCCTCAATATTTCACACATGCACATTTTCGTAGCATCTTCTATGCCCTTATACTCTGGAAGATGAAGAGACATCTCCATGTAAATATTCTGGGGTTGGTGCAGACCTTTCCCACTTGATCCAGAACCTCATGTATTTCCTTGGCCTCTAGAATCACCAGATCCACCGACCTAGAGCTACATATACCTCCTAATCTCGAAATTGTAGTGGGGTCGACTAGAAGATGTACTTCCATGTGTCCCAACATTAGAACTAAATTGTACCCTGAAAGTCTCGTGAAGGATTACTACTCTCGAGAAGATAGTCCAAAAATATGTGTGACTGAATTCTATGTGGATGATACACCCCAAAAAGGTACTCCCATATAACAACGAAACCGTTTGCATTTCCATTGCTTTTCCTCTTATAAGACTCACTCCTACTCTCCCACTGCTTGAATTAGCTTGCTGACTATTTTTTATCTTGGATTCTATAAAACCAAGCACAAGGAAAGGTTTCTAGGTGGATTTGGATGCATTCCCATGACCTAGGTCATCTTTGCTAGTTTACTTTTGCGTGAGGCCAATAAGGGTTTCCTGTCATGCTTTCCCAAATGGGGGAGTTCTTGAGGCTCGAGTTCCACATCTTTTGTGTGAACTTCAACCCCTTCCTAAACTATCTTTCTCCACAATTCCATTTTATCTACAATCTCCCACTACTTCTCTACCTCCCTCTTGTGCACCTCATTATACTTAAGCCACATTTCCTCTCTCTACCTTTCTACCGCTAGGTCTGTCATCTTTCACCAAACATGATCCTTCCCTCGTGCATGGTGGGGTTTAGTTAGCCATCAGCTTGCTCTCCAAATTCAAAGTTACCATCAAAATTTTGATCGCCAGTAGAATGCATTATAGGTAAGTTCCTCTTTGATATCATAAAAATTGGAATTCAGCTACCTTTGGGCATGAATAAGTGGAAATTGAGTACTCAAGACATAAGCTGTTTAACACACCACAGAACCATGTATCCACGCGTGAGTCCAAATCAGATTAGCATCATACAATGTATGAAATTCTTCTTGTGTTCATAAAAGTGTGTGATACCTCCAATTCTATGTAGATTCATAAGCAATCAACCACTCGTACAATTTTGTTAGAAAGATAGTGAAACATCTCTCATATAAATTTTCATACATATTTTGTTCCACCCATACACATGTGTTAAACTCATATCCAATGTTGAACCATCATGCGTATTCTTCTTCCAAATCATGTATCCACTCAACACTTTCTAGGGTCAACCAGTATGTCTTCATCGTGAACCATCTTGAATTTTTTTGAAAAAGAGGTCCTGATAATGGAACCAATGATGCAACCTACAATTCACCATCAAAATCCTAGGCGTGTTGGCACATCACTCAGCCTGGAATGAGCTCTCACCTAAAGCATGCAAAGGTACCAAGCCCCTCTTTAGGGTTGTTTTTGTAGGATGTTAGTATGATGAAGACTTAAAGCATTAAGATATATGGCTAATATATCATTCTATAGTGCATGTTTAGATCTTGATCTAGAGAATAACAGAATTAAAAGATAACCATGATGAAATCAAGCATGTAATACTGAAATATAACCATGATAACACCTTAATTCAGTCAATAATCTCTAATATATTAAATTTAGTAATACCTAGAAGATTCCTTATAATAACAGTAGTATACGCTCATGTGCGCATCAGATTTGGCAACATAACCTCACAATAACTTAGCTCTCACACTCTCTATGCTACATAGTTCACTACATATTTATAAGGGTGGGGAATTTCCCTTCACCACTTATCTAATCCCAAAATAGGTCGCATGTTATTATTAGCCACGTGCCGTTACAAAAATAGGCTTACATGCAAAAATGATAACAATATATCTCTCTTAGTCAACTATCAGTTCGTAATTCTATCTTTAGCCCACATCCATGCAAATCGATTCATATTCGACCCTCAAAAAATAGCCAATGCATGTTGTGCAAGTCTTCAACCAGTTTGTGTGTTCAGCACGCTATCTCCAAAAATATCTCATCATTGTAAAAATAGCAAGTCCCGAACCTGTCTCTGTTCTTCACGTGTGATCCTTTCCAATCCTTTCATGATTTTGAATGTGATCTTCTCTTCGCATGAACTTTCAGTATGTCCTTCGCTAAGTGCCATATTTTGACTAACCAACATGGCCCTTTTGTACACTTCTATCCTTTATGATTTCAGCTACTGAAAATTTTTGGGTATGTGCACTACTTCTTGATTTGTTCATATATGCAATTTGGACCTTCGAGATTACGTCATGCCCAATGTGCGAGATAATTGAATCTTCCAAACCCTATATTGTTAAGGATTCATAAAAAAACATTAGTTAGGTTGTGAGAACCCTCATGCACTAAAATTATCACCATTACTTAAAAGAGGGCTAAAACCACATATCATTCTCACCTAACATGTGATAACTAGAATGTATGCAACCAAATTGATAATCATGAGCTTACAAAATGTCATTGTACTCAAAATTTTCCCTAGCCTAACTTGAGATGATGTGTTCTTTGTGCTTATAAATCTTAGAAAAGGAATTCCCTAAATGAATATGCAAAGTATATGACAACTCGGGAGTCTTAGAGGAGCTTTCCTTGTGATTATTCTTAGTATTTTACCATTAGAATATTAGGTTCTAAGTAGATAAAATTCTCTCCCTTAATGAGAGATGAATAACTTTATTATATATCCATTATTGGGTACATTTCGAGTCCTAAAATAATGATAGCATTTACATGCTTCCCAAACAAGAAAACTAGTGGTTGACAACTATCTTTGGCCTCCTTTCTTTGTCTCTTTTTTTTTCTCTTTTGTCTTCCACACCCTACTACCTAGTCAAAATTTTACTTATTTATCTTTCATGGCTTCAGACACTAGCGCCAATCCAGGACAACAATTCTTATGCGCTTTTGTTCCTCCCTGGGTGCCCCTGAACCTTTCTTACCTTACTCACTCTTTTTGGGTATATTTTATCGTTTGGGAATATTTTTCACTTATGGGTTGGCCTTCTAGTTGTAAATTACAAAATTTAAAAAAGTGAATCATATAAATTCATATTTTGTTTTCAAAATCAAGGAGCAAGCAATAAACATTACTATCATCACCTAAGATTGCATTTAGAAGGCACTAAATCACTCCAAAGGCATCCATCTAACATCCATTCAAGGGACAAGGGCTACATACTTTTTATACATAACATTGGAAAGGGAAGTCTATTCTATTCCATCCACACATACTATTACATTGATAAATTCTAGTTGTAACTTGTTATCAAGTGTAACTTGCACAAGGGCACCCTAGGGAACCATTTCTACACACACACACACACAAGATATACATGGAGTATAAGATATAGTACAACACTTGGTTGTAAGTTCACTCTTGGGGTGACATTTGAGGTTAGTCGACTCCCATTTTACTTTTTTATTTTTAGGTTTGATGTGGTTTATGGGTATGTGCAAGTAAAATTCTCTTTACGAGGTTATATGTACCTTCAATGATCAAGGCGAACATTAGGCGACCAACAAAAACTAATTACAAAACCATTGAGACATAACATAAATAAAATCATGAACATTTTCACGGTCACCAATGCCTAGATCCAGTCACCAACACCAAGGTGCCTCTATCCTACCTGGGCTCCTCTATTAAGCTCTATTCCCATGTTCTAGATTTCATAGTGAGTAGTGATGACCCTTTCTACAATCTGTTCAACACTCACACCTACCTAGATTACTTCCTATTCATTTAGAAATCAGCTAAGTCTTCCTAATTCCCTCTCTTTCTTAAGGTTTCACATTATATATGCTTGTTTTCTTGTGTATTCTTGTACATTAGAAATTTTAAATCACATATTACAATAGTTACTTTACAATAAGATTTAATTCAAATTAAATTAAATCATTTGGTGAACCTGTATCCTTATTTGAACATTTTTAATTCCTTCTTTGTTTCTAGCTTCGATACCCTAGAGTCCTATCAACATGAGTATATCCATCCTTAAATTTTTCCAGGCCAATCTTGAATGTTAAACTAAAATCCAATATATTTTTTCCAACACTTATATTCATCCTCATACTTCTCTAGAATATGTGTATCATAAATTTACTACAACATTATCTTTTAAGGAAGAACACATTACTTTTACATATGCAGAAATTCCTTCTCAATCTATTTTAGATAATGATCCCCCTCTTTATATTCATGTTTGTATCAATAACATAGGGGTTAAATGATATTTAGTTGATAATGGATCCAACCTTAACATTTGTAACCTATCATTCGTGTAACAACTTGGCCTTACCAAAACATCCTTAACAACCTCATCTATTTGTGTTCGTGGCTTTGAAAATATTCCTAAAAAATTATTAGGTACAATCACACTTCCCATTACTGTTGGGCCATGCACTTTTTCATCCCATTCCATGTAATGCCTAACAATAATAATTAAAATATTCTCCTTGGGAGGCCTTAGATCCATGCCATGCATGCGATCTATTCAACACTTCACGCACTTATTAAATTCATATGCTAGGGTATGTTATATATGGCCTTGGAAGATACCTCCCCATTTTCTTTTGCAACACTATTGATCATTTACCCGAAGCCCCCACTTTGACAAACCCTCCTCCCAATTTCAAAAATTATGGTCTTGGGTATCAGTATATGCTTCATTACGGTTTCACTTGGTACCAGATTAGGAAAATATGCAAAAGGAGTCAAATAACCTCTTTCCATTCCCACACAATCCACTAGACTCGGCCTTGGCTATATCCCTCTACTTTCTCCTTTTATTCCCACCACATATCCTCTTGAGGTTTACACTATTTCACATACTCACCATCACAAAAAGAAATTTCCATTTGTTCTCCATACTACATCTTACTTTAGAAAAACTACCCCGATAACACCAATACCACAACTCTTGACACATTGCCACATCCACCACCATGACATGGTCTCTCTTCCATATTCATATAGATATTCATCACTCACACACTTGGGGTCATCAAAATCTCTCCCCTCATAGTCACATGTTCTAATCAATAATTGTCTATCCATATTATTCACATACGCATCTATACATTACTCTTACTTTATAATTCACATCAAAATTTATAGAAACTGTTGTCCAAGTTTCTCATTCTTAATGTAAAAAAATGCACTAGCTACTAAAGAAACTAGCCAACTCATAAGGATAGAGGTTTTATGTTACCTCAGATGGATGATGCTAGATACGGTGCTAGATGGCTAATTATTTCTTAGTAAATCGAGATAAAATATATAAATAAGACTGAAAATGATTTTAGATTAGATGGTTTGGGTGAGGGTTTCCCAACAAAGAGGACTCGATAAGCATGACTTCCTCGGTGGATGTTAACCCCCGTGTTTATAGAAAAAACAACATAAAAAGAAATGTATATTGATAATATGTAGAGAATGAAAATGTACAGAATCTAAAAGTGTTATTAATTGATTTAGATATTAATTTGATTAAAGAACTGAAAAGCAATTGTACATGGTATGGGTCAATGAAAACCTAGATTGTGTAGGGATAGGTCGATGATGACATGAGGAATTGGATTAGGAAAACAAGATAAATATGTAGACCGAGTAGGATCGAGTACAATATGGAAGTCACGAAGCCTAGAAAGGTTAGAGTAAACTGTAGAGGGAATCTAGAGGAATAAAAACTAGAGAGACAATAAGAAAGCTGGTATTAAGGCTAGGGATTGAAACTAGGACTCAGTCGCCGACAACGACCACGGTATAAAAAAATCGATTCGCTATAACCGAGGGGCTAAGGTGAGGGATTAACAATATGGGACAAAAGATAAGAACATGCGAGAGGACGAGGATGGCTCGAAACAAAAAAGGAAGGGCTAAAAAGGATGGGTCGACGATGATTTGTAAGGGTCAACAATGGCTGTGACATGGATTGATGAAGCCGAAGGAAATAAAATTGATGATCAACTGTAAGGATGAATTTGCAAACAAAATTCGATGATGAAGCTATGAGATCCTCTATCAATGATATAAAATTGTAAAAGTTTATATACAAAAACACAAGATAATATGATAAAAGTTGATCACAACTATGTAAAAAAATGAAAATATCACAAAAATGATCTCAATTGACACATGCATGCTGTAAGGAGGTTTGGATGTCTGCAATGGCTTCGGAATGTTCATGCACAAAATATTGTTTGTAAGTTGTGAAAAAATTGCTTGCACTTGATTTTATGATGTTGAATGGAAAGGAAGAAATTAGTTTTATAGGGTCAGAAAGTAACCAGTGGTTCGCCATGATTTTGGGAAGTTTCCTTAATAGGAAGATGTTTATCTTTTTAGAGTTATTTTGGTTTGATTTAAGGGTTGGTTGAATGCTTTAAATTATTTATGTGGGAATGGGTTGTTTGGGGATGAGGTGTAGGTGAATTGGAGATAAGGATAGGTTATAAAAGCATGGGTGTAATGCCTCTACCATGGTTATTATCCTTGCTTACTTCTGAAACTAAAGTTACAAACATTGATAAATGATTCTTGTTTGAAGACGAGTGTACTCTTTTGAACTAAGTGATCATGTTTGTTGTAGATGATATGTTTTATCTTCTAAAATTGGATACAATCATGCCATGAAAATTCTGAATTAATAATGAAGTATTTCACATATTCCTTATGTTGAACTTTGAAATATGTTCTTACATTGGTGAATGAAATAAAGTTAGTCTAATAATACTATGACTGTACGTGGCTTAAATTACATTGTGAACTTGTTTCTCTGCCTATTTCATAAATGCAGGAATAACCATACCTTGGATCAATTGTAGTGATCCAAGGCATGTCTATGATTTTATGATGTTTTGATCATTTTGATTGAGCTAGTCAATATGTTTGATTTCTGAACTCAAGCTTGCATTGGGATCACAGGGGCTTCTGTAGCATCTTATGGATGCACCATACTATGTGATCTAATAATGTTGATTTGATAAAATTACTAAAGGTAATGTTTTCAGTTTTTGTTGAGACCTAAATAATCTAAGTGCCTTGATTATTTATCCTACCCTTAACCTAAGTTAAGGTGATTATATTTGTAATGATTATTAATTCCTATAAGGGTAATGAAGGACTAACCTAAGTATTTGATACTAATTATCCTAAGCTATAATATGAATTATTCCTAAGGTCCTAAGTTATGGTTTAAAAACTATTACTAAGGAAACCTAATAAAGTGGCATCAAACTAACCTAAGGGGAAATGAGGTTGGCTTAGATGACAAGTTGGTGAATGGTGGTGGCACCATTCTAAAGGCATTAGGAAGGTTTAAATGTTTCATTAAATGACCTGTTGCCACCAATTTTGGCCAAGGCATGGAGGTGGTGGAATGTGCTGAGTTGGAAACTCTGCGTTAAGCTTTGGTTAAATGAAGTTTAATTTTTAGTTGTAACTAACAAATAGATGGAAATGGTAGGATTTTTAGGGGTGGGGGGACACTGGTAGTCCTTCTGTCATTAATGAGCCTTGATCTGAGTGAAAAACACATGGGGAATAGTAAGATGGGTTTGGGGAAAAAAGAATGGTTTGGTTTTATTGTGCATTCATATTTTTCGAGCTCTTTTGTCTCTGTATGTAGTATTTTCATTATTCAAACTATCAGTTTGATTATGTTGCAAATTAAAAATCACCATTGCATGGTAGAAATAATGGCAAAAATTTATTGTGGAAACTATAAGAAGAAAATGGGGAAGTTGCAAAGGCTTTGTTTTTGTTTTTGTTGGAAATATTTCAGTTGAAGCTTTGTAGAGAGACTTGAAGTGTAAAAAGAAACCAGGAGCACTACCAAGCATGATAGGCTCTATCTCTTTAATATTTCTTGCTTTTATTTAAACTTTTTCATTAAATGAACTCTTCTCTTCATGAAAATGTCTCTAAGAATGGTTTTCTTGTGTGTTGTTTGCTTCTTCTTGCTTCTGTGAGTTTTGTAAAGGTTATGGTTTCTTATGGATAGAAATGACTCTGTGGGATGAAGTTTGTTAGACTTGATTCTAGGTTTGAATATGGTTGGAAAAACATATGTGTTTGCAATATATTAAACTGTGAATGATTGTGTAAGGGGATTATGTGTTTTTGATAAATATATCTCTGGTGTTTATATCTTGTTGATGTTATAATGATTTTGCAGGGTTCTGATGGAATTCTTTTAGATTTTGATAACTTCTAGGTTGTCGTGAAACTGGGTATTATCAAATATTATTTGGGTCAACTTTGTTTTTTTTTTAAATCACCGTATTGGGATTCCTGTTTCAGTTTGATGGTCATTCATTTTGGATTAGATTTGCAACTAATTTTTTTGTTGTTTTTATGTAAGTAAAGATTTGACCCATGTTGGGTATTCTCGAAGGTGGTATTCGAGCACTGCATGTGTAAAATAGAAATTTTGGATGGATAGAGTTTTATATCTTGTCCTTTTAGTTACATTTTGTTGATAATTTTCCCTTCTCGGGTTGATCTGTGTCAGAAACAAGGAATGGTAAATATCTTATCTCTCTCTTTGATGGTTATTATTTTCTTTGCAAGACCACCCTTCTCGAGTCGGCTTAAGTTTTGAACTCTGTTGAATTTTGAGGGACCCAGGTTTGTATTATACTTCGAAATGGGTTTTTCACTTTTCCTTGTTTAAACGTTCCTTCATAGATATGTTAGTCTTTAAGCGTCGTGAGTTAGATATCAAGGTTTTGTATTTAGCTTGGTGATTTATGTGGTTTGGGTCATCAATGTTTACAAGGAATGTATTCCTTAGACTGAAGCATGTTTTTTTGAATTTTATTTTCCTATGAAATGTATCATTAGAGACTGAGCTTGTATCTTTGGTTGGTTTGAAGTGTTTATGTGATAACTATTGATCTTATTTTGAATTCTTTCAAATGTGATTGGAAGCTGTGAGTTACTGTGATTATTGATAAAGGAAAATTTTATCCTTAAAGCTTGGATCTTGATCCTTATCAGGTGAAGGCTATAGAAGCTGTTGGTTTTCTTTATCCTGTAATTTATGTGAGAGTTACTTGTGCATTCAACTATATCTTGATCATTTGAAATGCATGTTGTGTTACAAATCTCTCACTGTCGTCTTGGTTAAATAGATATGATTTGATCAAATGGGTTTTTGATCTCAGTTCGTTGTTTCGGCAGATCCTTTAGGAGTTCTGTATCTTTGTGTTTTATTTGTCTTGTCAATGCTAGAGTAAACCTCTGTAGGAATGTACAGTGAGTAAATTTGGTTCCTGTTGAGTTATTTCTTTATTTTGATGGCATCCTTATTTGGATAGTAATAGGGATTTGGTTAGAAGAATCATAGGTGACAACATTTTATTCATGTCAAGTCATTGTGTTTGTATATCAATTCCTTTTAGATTGTCGATAGGAAATTGATTGTAATGTAGTGGAGCTTATGGCTTGTTGAATTAATTGATATTAATGAAGACTGATTAAGAATTTTTATTAATTCTCTTCTTTAATAGATGGTTGCAGTTTTAAATGTTATCATGTTTGAAATGATTATCATGATTGTAACATGGATGGAATTAATTTTATTGGATTACTTAACTACTTTTATGGGAAAATGATTCTTAAGGAGATTAGTGACTTCTTCTCTATTTCGACATTGTGGCTTTTTGGGTAGTCTTTTAATTTGATCTTATTCTGTGTACTTGGAACATTTTCATAAACAGCAGTGTTCCTTTTACGAAATTGTTAGATAAAAGCATTTTTTTAACATTATAGTGCTTATCATGCTCAGTTCTTGTGAACTGACTCATGCTAACAATTTTGCAGATGGACTTCGTGAAAAGTGAAAGGAGAAATACTTATAGAAAGTTGCATTTGTTTTATTAATGAAGTCATTTTCTTCATTCATATGCTTTATGTATTGAAATTCTCTTGAAAGGAACTTGTTGGAAAAACTATGAGGATGTATCAAATTAATTTTGTACTACTGAAAAATGTTTTCTTATAATCATATGGAATATTTATTAAGTTTGGAATGAAGTGAACTCTCTCTCTGATAAATGAATTGTTGTATAATGGTTGGTGATTACTGATTTATTTTAAGGGTCACATAAGACTTAGATTTGATTAATATTCTTAAATATTAACATGCATGACTGGATTTGATTAATATTCTTAAATATTAACATGCATGGATTAATAGAATCTAAATAATAGAATGATGCTTGGATAAGGAATTATATATATTCCGAATCATTTAATCTTGGGGTAATGGTATAACTATGATGATTATGATACATAGACCATTATTCGAGAAAGGTTAATAAGGATAGTTACTATATAGTGAATGTGGCATTCTTATTAAATATATATTCCTTATGTTTTCAAATTTCATGATTATTATAATAGTCCTTAATTAGAAAGAAGAGGATGCTCACTTTTATCATTAATTTAGAACTAAGTATGCTATCTTTTTTATGTGATAAAGTATAATCATTATTGATGATTGGTTGTATGCTCTTCTATATGAAAATGATAAATGGAAATTGGAAAGCTTAAGGAATTAGTAAGATGGTTTTAAATATTATGATATCACTAAGTCTAATTAACAAGCTTTCAATCAAGATTGTTTACATTGTTAAACTATAGTAAAGAAACTTAATGATCTTACTTACTTGATATTGGAATAAGATTTATTGATAAATGGAAATAATGGATTAAGATTAAAAATTTCATATGCATGAACACAAATTTTATCTACATACCTTCAATTGGTGTAAAAGTACATTTCGAATCCTTTCTTGGGATCAATCATACTTAGTGGACCCTTAGGTGCGATGTTTAATGATTAATTAAACAAGATAATAAATTGAAGGTTAATAATCTAATGTTTCTTAAGTATGTTAGTTTTGTTGAAAGAACTTAGTAGGTTGTTGTAATATAGGGGCTGCCACAGTACCCTCTTAATGATGGGATTCATTACAAGGATACTATGATGCAACCATCTATGCTTCAACACCCCTCTTAGTTTAATTAACTCAATTGACATAAGTGGAAATTCCATTCATAGTTCTAATCTAAAAAGAGATAGACACATGGACTAGTGTAGTGGTCAAATCATGTTGACTTAGGGTAACTAAACACACCCAATCGACAAAATTTGATTGAGTATGTCTACTTATCCTTATTCACCATGAGTGGAATACAACACTAGTGTATGTGAGCTTCCCTATTTAGTGTGAAACTTTGACTTGGGTTTGGTTGACAAAAGTCAAGGAAGACCAATCTAGATAATAGTTCAAGTGGGGTGAAAGACATATTCCTTTCAACGAGTATGCCATCTTGGAATGTAAACATGGTAAACATGTTTAAAACTTTGGCCAAAGTATCACAAACTGTTGGTTGCGTTGTCTTATGTTACCAAGTCTAAGATTGTGGGATTTCAAATGAATATCAGTATCATATATTCGAGATAGGCATCTTAGACGAGAACACTTTGACCGACCGTAATGGGTAAAAGAACCAAAGTATACATAGTATACACATGAACAAGTTAAACATGAGAGATCAGTTTAATACCAAGTCATGAAATGAGAGATCGGTGTTACACCGAGTCATTACAACTACATATGGTTTTCTATTATGTGATGGATTGGAATAAGAATGTGTGTTCTGAATTATATGAATTTAGAATAGAGAAAATTGTGTAATTTTTTTGCCTTGTTTCTAAGTCATTAAAAAGTGGATGTTACAAAGGGGATGCATAAGACATATATTTGGAATGAAAGCATTCCAAAATAGAAGCTAGTTAGGGCATGTGGATGTGGGTACCCATTAATTAATTAATAAAAGGGAATTAATTAATTAATGTAAATTAATAAAGATCAGATGATTAATTAATTAATTAATGAGACTTAATTAATTAATGTTAATTGATGAGGATTGGATAAAGATAGGATAAATGGGCATTTAATTAATTAATAAGGATGAATAATAAAATATGTGCACATAAGCGAAGAGGATATAGATACCGAAATTAGGTGTCTACATTTTACCCCTTTTTGTTGAGTGGTTTACGGTAGCAAGCCACAAGACAAAAACAAAAAGGGTTGGATGAGGATAAAGGATTGATGATGAGTTCCCCCTCAAATGGGGGATTGATGACATCAAGGGAAATCGATGGTGCATTTGAAAAAAGGTATGTGAAAAGGGTGGGCGGGTGACAAAAATATGGGTGAAAGCACAACCAAGGAAAAATGCTCTAGGAAAAAAGGATTGCAATAAGAATGGAAAACTATGGCTCCAATATCACATTAGTAGGGGACAATTGTGGTATCAATAGAGATAGACAACAACATTCTACGAACCGGTGAGTGGATTAAGATCATGTAGTATGGATGTGGGCGAAATGACCAATGGGTCATGGAAAATTCATCATGATATGTGCAATTATATGTAAAAATTATGTAAAATCCGTCATACACAAGGAATCGAGTGAAAATGATATGCATTCACCAGGAACAAGGATTAAAAAACATGGTGCCCAATGGGACATGAAAAAAAGGCCAAGAAGGAAATGGATGATGAAATAATATGCCCCAAGGGGGAAAGTATGGCCACGAAGGAAAAAAGTAAAAAGTAAAATATGCCCCAAGTGGGGAAAAGGTATAGACACCAAGTAGATTAAATGCGCATAGATTAGGATAGTGTAAGGTAAAATTCCCGAAGGAAGAGTAAATATGGCCACCAAAGTGGACTTCAAGATTGAAAAGACAATGCCCTAAAAGGGAAAATGGCCATAGAAGTGGACTTGGAAATGAGAAGGAGAGGATTTAGAATATGAAAAAAAGAATGCCTTAAAAGGGAGAATATAGAATATGGCCACGAATATGGACTTTGGAAAAAGGATGTATGCCCTAAAAAGGGGTATAAGTATGGCCCAATGAGACTTGCGGCGATAAAGATAGATTGAAATTTGATAAGCGCGACTATAAACATAGTGACATGAAGGTAAAAATAAGACTACATTGTGTTAAGGAGCATGCAAGAGAAAACATGCCTCTAACCACATTGGAGGTAAATAAGAAAGGATCTTGGGTAACAAAAGGCACTTACAACCAAATAAAATGCTAGTAAATAACCAACGATAGTTAGTCATTTTAAAGATCATAAGGAAAAGATGGATGAGATGATCTCATAGACCTAATGTTGACATGAAAAAAGGGGTTTGAGATGAACTTGTACAAAGGAAAGAGGGTTCTCTAAAAGTGGTGTTCCCTAAAACTATACCCAAACTCTGTGAAGGGGAAAGAGAAAGCTGATCAATTTAGGAAGCTTTCGTAGGATGTTGATAAAATGGAACTAGCCATCCTTTGAGGGTATGGTCTAATTTTTACTATATATAAATGAAAAAAGCCATCCTTCGAGGATCGAACAAATTTATTTGATTTTTATTTTGATTTCATGTTTTTTTTTTTTTTTGCATGAATAAATTTCCTTGAAGGATCAGTCTATTTTTGATAACTAAATTTTCATTTGAGCATCCATGAATTTTGATTTTGCATAGGGGAGAGATGGAACTAGCTAAGTAGATCTCTTAGCAGGGGATGAAGAGTGTACAAGAAACATCCTTCGACCCTTTGTATGGATCAAAATATGAAAAAGAGGGAGACAAATGTGATGATTGTAAGGTTTTCACAAAAGGAGAACCTATCCATAAGGAATATGCTACGAGAAGAGCTGTGGTACTTGTATTTTGGGTCACATCTAGGGAATGGCGAGAAGACCACATAGTTCCAAATCATCACGATGAGAAATGAAAGGGGATGAGATGGGGGAATTATCTCGAAGACGTGACTAAGGGAACATTGGTAAATGTGTTAGCAATAGAATGGTCATAAGTGGAACGCATTAAGCGGTTCCACTTCTTGTTTACCATCAAGGAGGCTAGATGATAGGCTCTGGCCCATACTTATGCGTGATATTGTATGGTCTAATCCAGTTTGGGGAAAAATTTCCACATTGGCTCCTTTCCAGAGTAGTGACATTCTAATTTTATTTTTGGATAAGGTTCTTTAACATTAAATTCATGTTCCTTAAGGTGCTTATTGTAAACAAATTTTATAAACTCTTGATAAACACTATAGTGTTCAAGAGTGAGAAGGTGACACTCCTCTAGTATTTTGAGTTGTGCTAGATGATCTTGGTGATAATATTCATCAAAGATGAAGTCGCGAAGGGACACACACAACTATGGGATTTTAACTTTGAGAGGAAGGACAACCTCAAAGTCATAAATAGGAGAAAAGGGTGTATCCCTAGTGGAGCTATGAATGCTAGTGTGATAGGCCCAAAGGATAAAAGGGAGTTGGAGATGCCAATTATGACTTGTTTGATCAATAGTCTTGGTGAGAATGTTTCTAAGGGTTTTATTAGTAGCTTCAAATTGAACATTAGCTTGGGGATAATATGGAGAAGAGAAAATAAGTTAGATGTTGAAAGTGTCACATATTTTCTTGAGGTATTTATTTTTAAAGGACTTTTCGTTGTCCACAACAAGCTTATGGGGAACGCCGAAGCTACAAGATGATGTGTTGATAGATAAAATTAATGATAGGACCAGATTTGGTTGAGGTAAGTGGGATTGATTCTACCCAACCTGTATTTTGGGTCACGTCTAGGGAATGGAAGAAGACCACATAGTTCCAAATCATCACGATGAGAAATGAAAGGGGATGAGATGGAGGAATGATCTGAAGACATGACTAAGGGAACATTGGTAAATGTGCTAGCAATAGAATGGTCGTAAGTGTAATGCATTAAGTGGTTCCACTTCTGGTTTACCATCAAGGGAGGCTAGATGATAGGCTCTGACCCATACTTATGTGTGATAATGTATGGTCTAATCCAGTTAGGGGAAAACTTTCCACATTGGCTCCTTTCCAGAGTAGTGACATTCTAATTTTATTTTAGGACAAGGTTTGACATTAAAGTCATGTTCCTTAAGGTGCTTATTGTAAGCACATTTGATGCACTCTTGATAAACATGATGGTGTTCAAGAGTGAGAAGGTGACACTCATCTAGTATTTTGAGTTGTGTTAGATGATCTTGGTGATAATATTCATCAAAGATGAAGTTGCGAAGGGACACACACAAATATGGGATTTTAACTTTGAGAGGGAGGACAACCTTAGAGTCATAAATAGGAGAAAAGGGTATATCCCTAGTGATCTATGAATGCTAGTGTGATAGGCCCAAAGGATAAAAGGGAGTTGGAGATGCCAATTATGACTTGTTTGATCAATAGTCTTGGTGAGAATGTTTCTAAGGGTTTTATTAGTATCTTGAATTGAACATTAGCTTGGGGATAATATGGAGAAGAGAAAATAAGTTAGATGCTTTGAAAGTGTCACATATTTTCTTGAGGCATTTATTTTTAAAGGACTTTTCATTGTCCACAACAAGATTATGGGGGACGCCAAAGCTACAGATGATGTGTTGATAGATAAAATTAATGATAGGACCAGATTTGGTTGAGGTAAGTGGGATTGATTCTACCCAACCTGTATTTTGGGTCATGTCTAGGGAATGGCAGAAGACCACATAGTTCCAAATCATCACGATGAGAAATGAAAGGGGATGAGATGGGGGAATTATTTGAAGACGTGACTAAGGGAACATTGGTAAATGTGTTATCAATAGAATGGTCATAAGTGTAATGCATTAAGTGATTCCACTTCTTGTTTACCGTCAAGGAGGCTAGATGATAGGCTCCTGGCCCATACTTATGCGTGATATTGTATGGTCTAATCCAGTTTGGGGAAAACTTTCCATATTGGCTTGTTTCAGAGAGTAGTGACATTCTAATTTTATTTTGGATAAGGTTGCTAACATTAAAGTCATGTTCCTTAAGGTGCTTATTGTAAGCACATTTTATGCACTCTTGATAAAAATTATAGTGTTCAAGAGTGAGAAGGTGACACTCATCTAGTATTTTGAGTTGTGCTAGATGATCTTGGTGATAATATTCATCAAAGATGAAGTCGTGAAGGGACACACACAACTATGGGATTTTAACTTTGAGAGGGAGGGCAACCTCGGAGTCATAAATAGGAGAAAAGTGTGTATCTCGTAGTGAGCTATGAATGCTAGTGTGATAGGCCCAAAGGATAAAAGGGAGTTGGAGATGCCAATTATGACTTGTTTGATCAATAGTATTGGTGAGAATGTTTCTAAGGGTTTTATTAGTAGCTTCGAATTGAACATTAGCTTAGGGATAGTATGGAGAAGAGAAAATAAGTTAGATGTTGAAAGCGTCGCATATTTTCTTGAGGTATTTATTTTTAAAGGACTTTCCATTGTCCACAATAAGATTATGGGGGACGCGAAGCTACAGATGATGTGTTGATAGATAAAATTAATGATAGGACCAGATTTGGTTGAGGTAAGTGGGATTGATTCTACCCAACCTGTATTTTGGGTCACATCTAGGGAATGGCAGAAGACCACATAGTTCCAAATCATCACGATGAGAAATGAAAGGGGAAGAGATGGGGGAATTATTTGAAGACGTGACTAAGGGAACATTGGTAAATGTATTAGCAATAGAATGGTCATAAGTGGAATGCATTAAGTGGTTCCACTTCTTTTTTACCGTCAAGGGAGGCTAGATGATAGGCTCCTGGCCCATACTTATGTGTGATATTGTATGGTGTAATCTAGTTTGGGGAAAAATTTCCACATTGGCTCCTTTCCAAAGTAGTGACATTCTAATTTTATTTTTGGATAAGGTTGCTAACATTAAAGTCATGTTCCTTAAGGTGCTTATTGTAAGCACATTTTATACACTCTTGATAAAAATTATAGTGTTCAAGAGTGAGAAGGTGACACTCCTCTAGTATTTTGAGTTGTGCTAGATGATCTTGGTTATAATATTCATCAGAGATGAAGTCGTAAAGGGACACACACAACTATGGGATTTTAACTTTGAGAGGGAGGACAACCTCAGAGCCATAAATAGGAGAAAAGGGTGTATCCCTAGTGAGCTATGAATGCTAGTGTGATAGGCCCAAAGGATAAAAGGGAGTTGGAGATGCCAATTATGACCTGCTTGATCAATGGTTTTGGCAAGAATGTTTCTAAGGGTTTTATTAGTAGCTTTGACTTGGCCATTAGCTTGGGGATAGTATGGAGAAGAGAAAATAAGTTGGATGTTGAATGTGTCACATATTTTCTTGAGGTATTTATTTTTAAAGGACTTTCCATTGTCTACAATAAGATTATGGGGGACTGAAGCTATGGATGATGTGTTGATAGATAAAATTAATGATAGGACTAGATTTGGTTGAGGTAAGTGGGATTGATTCTACCCACTTGGTGAAATATTCAGTGGCCATGATGATCAAATGGTGCTGTTGTGAAGAACGGGGATTAATAAGACCAATAAGATCAAGGCCCCATTGTGAAAAAGGCCAAAGGTCCTGAGATGGATGTAAATCTTGACTAGGAATATGAATGAGATTCGAATTTTCTCAAATTTGTCACATTTCTTAACATATTTGCAATAGTCATGATTAAGGGAAGGCCAATAATAGCCAAGATGAAGAAAATTCTTAGTAATGGCTAAGCCACTAAAGTGTCCACCACAAATACCATTGTAGACTTATTGGATGGCCCAAAAGGCTTGGATTTGAGATATCGAAGAAGGAAACCATCAAATCCATATTTATAAATAATGCCGCCAAGGATCACATAGCGGTGAGCATGTTGAAGGAAGGACCTCTTAGCATTTTTGGAGAGATCAAGAGGAAGGATGGATTTGGATAGATAATTGAATATTTGAGAGTACCAAAGGTCTGGTGAATTATATTCAATAAGATTAACTTGAGGTAACTCATGGAAAGGCCAGTCATGGTGATGAATGAAAATAGGAAGATTAAAATCCTCTATTTTCCATGGGATGAGAGTCACAAGAGACACCATCGTATTAGTGAAGTGATTCATTGATCAACGAACAACTTATATGGTGTAAGAGTCAAAATATTCAAGGATAAGATGAACAATGTCATGATATTTTTGAAGAGTATCATTTTTACATTGATACTCACTTGTGACTTGTTTGATTATGAGCTCAAAATCCTGTAGATGTCAATAATTTGAACACCTAAAAATATGGTGGTTTCAAGACCCAAGATGAGAGCCTCATATTCCACCATGTTATTTGTGCACTCAAAATTGAGTTTAAATGCAAGGGGAATAGGAGTTTCCCATGGAGGAATGAGAACAACGCCAACACCTCCCCCTTGCTGAAATTTTGAGCCATCAAAGAAGAGAGTGAATTTGAGAGGATTATATTCATGATGAAATTGATTAATGGATTCATCTAGAAATTTCTCATGAGGTAAATGTGTACTAGGAAGAGGGGATTCTACCAATTGGTCAGCAATAGCTTTCCCCTTAATAGATTTTTGAGCAATAAACTCAAGGTCAAAATCTTTCATGAGCATGATCCATCGAGTAACACGATCATTGTGATAAGGTTTAGAATGTAATGTATTAAGAAGATGAAAGCTAGTCACAATGTAAGTCTTTTGGTTGAGGAGATAATGTCGAAGTTTAGATGTAGTGAAGAATAGAGAGTAACACAACCTTTCAGCTTCAAGTGTAGTGGGTCTCATAGTCATGTAGAGTACGAATGATGTAATAAACAACCTACTCATGACCTTGGTCATCACAATGTGCTAGCATGGCCCCTAGAGCATGATTAGTGGCAGAGATATACAAATAAAATGGCTCTCCGTCACATGGAGGTGTGAGAATTGGTGGAGATAGGAGATATTGTTTCAGATCGTCAAAATCTTTTTGACAATTGTGATCCCAATCAAATTCAATATCCTTCTAAAGGAGGTGATGAAAAGGTTGAAAATGATTAGAAAGTTGTGAAATGAAATGACGAATAGATTGAAGGTGGCCTTGAAGACTGCATAGTTGCTTAAGATTGGTAGGAGGAGGCATTTCAATGATTTCCTTAATTTTTGTGGGATCAACTTGATGCCCCTAATAGAAATGATAAAGCCAAGGAGTTTTCAGTTAAGACTCCAAATACACATTTGGCAGATTAAGATGAAGGAAAAAGTGAATGAGATGCTCGAAAAGGACTTTGAGAATGGAAATATGGTCATGTCGATGCTTAGATTTTCCTAAAATATCATCAACGTAGTCTTTAATGGTTTTTGGATGAGGTCATGAAATATATAAGTCATGGCCCGCTGATAAGTAACACCAACATTATTTAAACTGAAAGGCATGATGTGATAGAAAAAGGTCCCCAAGGGGTGATGAAAGAGGCTTTATGTTGATCCTCTGGTGCAATGAGGATTTGATTGTAACAAAGAAAGCATCCATGAGATAAAGCATCTCATGACCGGTGGTAAGACCCACAAGTTGATAAATGTTTGGAAGAGGAAAATTGTCCTTAGGGAAAGCAAGGTTGAGATCCCAAAAATCCATGCATATGAGTAGTTTTCTTAATGCTTTGGAAAACAAGAAAATGTTGGAAATCCATTGGGGATAGTAAATGGGAATGATGAATTTTTTGTTAAAATACATTACAACTCCTCTTTAATAAGGAGAATAACATGAGGATGCATGTGGAAAAGTTTCTACTTTACCAGTTTAGCATTGGGATAAGTGATGATATTGTGGATGATGATAGAGGGGTCAAGACTCGACATGTCTGAATATGACCATGAAAATTCTTGGCTATGATGGGAGAGGAATGCGGTGAAATATTCTATCTCGTGTGGATCAAGTGATTGGCCCACTTTAAGAATGTGAGGCTCCTACAAAGTCCCAATATTGATGTCAATGGTGGCTTTTTTAAGAAGACTAAATGTATCAGATGGTAAGGTCTTATGAAGATAAGAATCTTCTACCTCCATGTGGGAAAGGATGACATCATCATCAACACACTAAAGAACATCAATGGTAGAAGAGTCTTCTTCTATCATCTCCGGATGGTAAAGAGGAAGGGACCTAGTCTTATTATCACACTGATAGGTGAGCAGTCACAAATTTATGGTGGAGACTAAAAAAGTAAGGGGAAATGGAAATGGTGTCATCTAGTTCCATGTCCTCAAGAGTTAAGAAAGATGAGGATGGTATGTTCATGTCCTCAAGAGTCAGATGAGATGAAGAAAGTAAAGAAGGTAGGTCCATGTCCTCGAGCATGACAAGATCCTCGAGGGTTGGAAAAGATGGAGGAGGTAGAGAAGGCATTCCCTCATCTTAAAAATTTGGAACGGACAAAGGAGGTGGAGGAGCCATGTCCATCAATATCTTTGATGATGGGATGGGATCAGAGGATTTCTCCTTATAGCCTAACCCAAAATTTTTGTAAGTTTTCGACATTGATTAGGAATAAGGCCATGTGGGCCATGTTCATAATATCCCAAACCAAATCCATTCCATGCACAATAATGAAAATAGTTATAGGAAAAATATGGGTTGTCGAGAAAGATAAAGCCGCTAATATAAATCTGGCATGTGGAATTTCATCAACATGAGAGGAAGGGTTGAGTACGAGGATGTGATGGACCAAAAGAGACAAGATCCCCAATGTTCGGTTGGTACATAGGTGCTTTATTAGGTATACCAACATGGTTGGGAGTGGGAAGGGTATTAAGCATGAGAAGGTGATACTCCCCCATCGTAAGTTTATTCACTACATCATCTAGGGAGTCTTTGTTAGGGAGTTTGGATGAGGGAATGATTGAACTAGTGGATGGTGCAGATGGATTATCCTTAGGGAAAAGTACGTTATTTGGTCTATAATTCATGTTACAACCTTGGAAGGGAGGAGCATCCCAGGAAGTGTTAATATTTTTCCCTCATGCTCATATTTAAGGGAGCGATGAAGTGTTGATGGGACATAACACATGACGCAGATCCATGGTCATCCAAGGAGAACATTATATTGAAATTATCCTTCAATGATATAAAATTTCTGGTGGATGAGCTTCTCACTAACACAGATGGGAAGAACAATTTTCCCAAGGTGGGAGCGATGGCATCGTTAAAGGCATGAAGGACCATAGGTGTCTGAGTGATAGTTTCCTTTGGAATCTTAAGTTGATTGAAATTATGTGAAGGGATGATATTAATGATTTCCTCAACTGTTAATCATGGACCTTCAAATGAATGTATCATTGATCCTAACCATAATGAAGAGGGAAGGTCATGCTCTTTAGGCGGGATGTCTAGAATTTCAGTTTCATTGAATGATATAGTAGTATAAGTAGTAAGTGACCCTATAAGAGATGTAAAGGGCCAAGCTTCATCATCAGGTGTCAGAATTTGTTTTAAGGCTTCAATAAGAACCCGTCTATGATCTAGCAAGTTTTGATTGATCTCGTTGAGCAACATTTTGATAGGGGCTAGATGAAGTTGTTTAATGATGCTTTGTTCGATAGGATTAGGGGCTGCTAAATGATGTGGCCAACTCCTTAGGGGAGGAATGGTTATATAGGTCTTGGCCCTTGGTTCGGAGGCCATTTTGGGCTCACATGGGCTAGATCGAGTGGTTACCCAAACTACATTGATGAACAAAGGAGGGTCATCACTGGGTGAGTCTTCTCAGAAGGAAAAATAATAGATGTCAAACTAGATGTGGGAGGAAGGGACTGGCTTGGCCCAAGAGCAAGTCTCCCTTCTTCGATGATATTGTGTATAATGGCTAAGAGCACTCTACAATGCTCAAAGTGTCATACCTAGTTGTATGATGAAAGGTGCACATAAGGTTAGGATTGAACCATAGAGGATTCTTTCCTTTTGGGTCGAAGGCCTTGATAGGAGGAAGCGTAATTGCAGAGGTTTGCAATAGGTGGTGGAATATTTCTATGTTTGATCTAATGAGAGTGCTAGAAGACATCTTATGGGAAAATTTGTATGTTTGTGTAAAACCCCAACATCTTAATGTTTTTATGTTTTGGATTCAGTTTTACTATTGATTGGTGTTCTGGTATAGGATGATCTTGGGTTAGATGGTTTACCTCTAGAAGAAACCATGGATTTTTATGTGAGAGAACACCATCAAGGGGACCATCTACAATATTAATGGGGAGTCGAGATGGCAACACTAAAATTGGTTTAGGCATGAGAAACAAAATTTGTTTTGAGATGATCCGTGGAAGATGGGGATTGATGGGATTGTGTCAATGAGATGAAAGGGGAATCTAAGGTCATGACAAGGTAAAGTGATTTTAAGAATTATTTAAATGAAAAAGTTGAGGTGAAAGAAGAAGATGGTGGGGATGTAACTACAGTAGTTGACATAGGTAAAGGAGCAAGAAGAAGAAATGGTATAGGTTGCACATATGGTATGACAGAAAGTTGTGGAACCGACATTGGTGATGTGGCCACACTCACAAGAATGGATGAGGTAGATAATGGGGTTGATGAAGGACCAACACTAGATTTGGAGATAGGCTAAAATAGTTTCTTCAACAATGTCTCTAAGGGTATAAATGATATATTTGCTAATGGGATTATAGTGGTTATAGATGCAAGAGTAGATTCTAAAACAAATGTAGATGTAATAGATGTGGGGAGGATGTCAAAGGGAATAGAGGTGGTCAATGAAGAAGTTATGGATGGAGTAAGCTCCTGATTGTTAGCATTTAGGGTGTTTATAGTATGAGCATTAGGTGCTTGGGTTGTGGTAGAGGTGGTGGCTTGGCTTGTCGATGTATGATTTGGGAACGGTTGTTTGAAAATGTCAAGGGGTTGATTGGGTGAAGCATTCAGATTTTGACTTAAAGATCACCCTGATCAATGAGTCTTTGGACCAAGTCCTTAAAAGTATGAAATATTTCTATGTCATGACCTCGGACCTTGGTGATACTTGTAGTAGTGGTCTTCACGATACCATATAGGATTTTGTATGAATCATAAACTATTCACATAGGAGGAAGTGCAACAATGTTGGATGTCATTAACTTGTCGAATATTGTATTGTATGACTCCCCAGAGGAGTGTAGTTAAGAACCGATCGAGTGACTCATTTTGAGCCCCCGTACTAGATATATATATGCGGGAGATGATTTAACAACCACGACATTGGCTGTCACCTTTGATTTGTCATTTGGTGTGGATGATTTAGTAAATTCTTGTTTGGGTTTATTTGATTTGAGTTTTAAATGGCCCTTCTCGAGGGCACATGTTTCAATTTTACTGGGCCATGGTGAAGGCCTTGTCAAAGGTTCAGAATGATTGGATTTGTAAAGTTGAAGATATATGATTCACACATGAATGTGAGAAGAGGTCGATGAGGTCAGCTTGTGGAAGAGGAAAGGATAATTATCTTGCGGTGAGATACCATCATGTGATGAAGTATGCATTATGGATTCATCTTCATATTGTTGGATAACATATATATCATTGATGGTTATTTTCCGTGCAATTTTAATCAAAAAATGTTCTAAAAATAATTGTGTGAGTTGGGAGAAAGAGAATATTGAGTATTGGGGAATGTTATTGTACCAGTCTAAGGTGGGACCAACCAAGGACATGGGAAAAGTATGAAGTATCAAGTCCTGATCATGCACACTTAGATAACATACATGTTTAAATGCATGAATATGTTGTTGTGGATGTTCTTTACTATTGAACTTAGTGAATTTTGGTAATTCCCAATGTATAGGATATGGTTTAATTAGTATGGATGGGTGAATGGGTTCATTGCATATTTTATCATATCATAGAAATTCCTTGGTCCCTAATGTTTTAGCTTCAAGGTTATCTAAACTATTTATAAGGGCATACATGGGATCATTTGAAAAAATATGTTGGGGGATGAGAGGTAGTGGCTGCATGTAAGAAGTAGTTTGATAAGTTTTTGATAAAATTGCGTATGTGTTGGTGTTTAAGGTGTTTTTGGGAGTAAGACATAGGACGTGATTGAAAGGATTGTTGAAAGAACTGTTTTTAGGAGATGGGAAGATGATAGGATAGTTGGGATTGGGTAAGCTACTCGTGAAAGGTGCTAAGCAGGGATGTGGTTATAACAGGTTGATGTTGTTGAAAATGGTTAGATAATGCATAATGTAAAGCACCCGTGAAAGGGGGTTGGGAAGCATTGATTGACATGTTGGATGTAAGAAGATCATATTGTCCAGACATGGGATATGATGTTTGGACTTGTTTAATAGGGATGCTAACAAGAATAATGATGAAGAAGCTAGGGGAAGAGTAGTATTAATGGTTGTGTTGATCAACGGAAGATTGTGAGGGATTGGGGTGACTATCTGGGTAGTCTGATGAGTTGAGGGATTGGTAGAGGAGGAAACAAGATGGGATACAGAAAGCTCATTAGTTGTAGGCTGGGTGGCCTAAGGATTGGTTTGATAAGGATATAGTTGTTGGAGCGGTGGTCCATCTGGGGGAATCTGGGTTGATCTCCTAAGAATATAATCTTGAAGTGTAACTAGATTGACATCCAGAAGTTCTGAAATATGTTATCACCGAGAAGAACCTTAGGTGGTCTAAAGGTTTATGATCACACCGATGGTGGGGTGGCTGGTCTCGAGGGGATAAATTGGTGGTAAAAAATGGATTGGTCTCTTGTATAGTTGTAGTGTAAACAAAAGGCTTTGATTGAGAGATGTCGATGAGAAGTTGGGTGTTGAAGAGTACAAATTTTATAGAGAACATTTGTTGAGACAAGGGATCATTTGAGGCAAAATTTTGTTCCATTCTCCTAGCTGCCAAATGAGTGACTACGAGCATGAAAACAATTTTTACCCAAGCAAGTAAAGTAAACAATTTTTATGTTTGATTATTAAGAATGCGTGGAAAATAAAAAGGGAATGGTTAAGCAGGTACCTAGAAAAAGGAAAACTATGTTTGGTTTGGGTTTGTTATGGCTGGGAAGTGTCTGAGGTGGTTTACTATTGGGTGATGAAATCCCAATCAGAAAACCAGGAAGAGGGATGTTTTGATGTGTTAATTTATTTATGATTTTTAACGTTGTGTGATATAATTGATAAGATGAGTGAGATGTAGATTATTAAACCCTTAAACTATGTGGACAAACATGATGAAAAAAGAATATTATTTTTAAGCCTAAAATGAAATGTGATGTTGGATGAGGATACAAATAGAGATGGGAAATTACAATGTAAAAAGGAGTAAATAGGGAAAAATCAGAATACTGGATAATGATTTTCCTATTTATTTTCACTTCTCGAATTATGAGTAATCCAAACCACGAACCAAGAAAAAAATAAAGCAAGACTTCACGTTGCGGTGTTAATTTGAAAAATCAAGATATAGAAAAGAAAGAAACAACCTAATGGGTGGTCCCACCCCAGCGTGTGAGGAATTTTTCTAAGTTTCTCATTCTTGATGTAAATGAATGCACTAATTACTAAAGAAACTAGCCAACTTAAAAGGATAAAGGGTTTATGTTACCTCAAATGGCTGATGCTAGATACAAGTGCTAGATGGATAATTATTGCTCTGCTGCAAATCAGATAAAATTTGTAAATAATAATGAAAATGATGTTAGATTATATGGTGCAGGCGGGGTTTCTGACAAAGCGGACTCGAGAAGCATGAACTTCCTTAGTGGATGCCAACCCCTATTTTTAGAGAAAAATGACATAAAAAGAAATGTATACTGATAATATGTAGAGACTGAAAAAGTACAGAATATAAAAGTTCTATTAATTTATTTAGATACTAATCTAATTAAATAAATAGAAAATAAATTATACATGGTCCGAGTTGATGACAACCTAGATTTTGTAGGGATACGTCAACGATGACATGAGGAGCTGGATAAGGAAAAAGAGAAATATGCAAGCAGGATCGAGTAAAATATGGAAGGTGTAGAAGCCTAGAAATTTTGGAGTTAACCTACAGAGGTAATCTGAAGGAATTAAAAGTAGGGAGAGAATAATAAATTAGGATTAAGGTGGGATTGAAACTAGGACTCGGTCGACAATGACCACCGAGGTACAAATAGGTCGATTCCCTATAATATAGGGGCTAAGGTGAGGTATTAACAATATGGGATAGAAGGTAAGCACACATAGAGGCCGAGGAGGGATCTAGAAAAAATCAAGGGCTATAGAGGTTGGTTTGATGATGATGATATATAAGGGTCGGCGATGATTGTGACAAGGATTGATGAAGTGAGGGAAGGCAAATTGATGGTCAACTTGCAAGGATGAATTTGAAAATAAAATATGATGACGAAGCTATGAGCTCTATTGTTGATTATCTAGATCTACAAAATGTTAGATACAAAAACACGAGATAATATGATAAAATCTGATCGAAGATATGTAAAACAATGACAATCTAAAAAAAAAAAAAGAACTCAATTGATGCATACATGTTGCAAGAAGTTTTGAAGGTCTGTGGTAATGGCTTGGAATGTTTACGTATAAAATATTTTCTACAAGTTGTGAGAAAATATGCTTGCACTCAATTTTCTGATGTTGAATGGAAAGGAAGAAATCAATTTTATAGGGTTAGCGGTAACTTGACAACCTGGGTCGCCACCGATTTTGGGGAAATTTTTCTTAATAGGAAGATTTTCTCTTTTTAGTGTGATTTTGGTTTGTTTTAAGGGTTGGCTGAATGCTTTAAAGCATTAGGTAGGAATGGGTTGTTTGGGGATGAGGTGTAGGTGATTTGGAGATAAGGATAGGTTAGAAAAAGCATGGGGATATATAAGACATATATTTGGAATGAAAGCATTCCAAAATAGAAGCTAGTTAGGGCATGTGGATGTGGATACCCATTAATTAATTAATAAAAGGGAATTAATTAATTAATGTAAATTAATAAATATTAGATGATTAATTAATTAATTTTAATTAATGAGGACTGGATAAAGATAGGATAAATGGGCATTTAATTAATTAATAAGGATGAATAATAAAATATGTGCACCAAGCAATGAAGAGGATATAAATACTGAAATTAGGTGTCTACATCAATACTTTCTCATATCTACACTATGGGCACACCTTGCTACATCTCTCTACACTCCTATACTACTCTATACATGCTTTGATACTCATGCTTACTTATGGATCCTTCTATTCATGGTACACATACTACTTTCTATATACGGTATACATCCTTACATGCACTATACATACTCTGGCTACTCTTGTTCACAATGATCACATTTTTGCCAAAAACTCCTGAACAAATCCTCTAGTGTATACTACTAATATTGACACTCTGTGCTTCATGAATAATCCTTATCAGTACTCCTACACCTTTGATACACACATTTTATCCTCATTACCATATGACACACTCTAGTTCCATGGTTAATACTCGATTGTTAAGGGTCTAATTATGAAATTAACCTCACATCATTCACACTTCATGATCTATACTTCATGGTCAATATTTCTATCATTTATTCGCACAACACATTCATTACCCGATGACACACTCTTGTTATATGGTTCATTCTTGATTGTTGAGGGTTCCTATAAATGAATTTCATCTCATACACATCTATTGGGGTGCACGCTGCTCCTATCATCTTCACATTTTTCATACCAAACCATGACACACACAAAAAACATTTTCATATATTGGTTACATTTACTCTTGCTAGTTTATTCTATTTACATGTTACATTTTATTTCCCATACTAGAAGGATTTTATCTTGTATGCACACTTTCTTATTACATTGTCTTCTCTCACTTGTTAGATACTTTTACTACTAACACATATTTCTAGCCCACTTTTTTTGCATGTGCCTTGGTTTCTACCATGCACATCCCATACCCCTATAGGTATACACTTCATATCAACATCAGGTCCTCTCATTTGGGCCACATTCTCTTACTAGCATCACATGTACCCTAAATGAGGAAGGCATATAGTGGGTGAAAAAATCACCCATATAGTAACTTAGAGCTACTGAGTTGAGAATAATACAATACAAAAAGCACAATAAAACAATCAAAGAATGGTGCAGAATCTGACTTGGGTCCAAAACACAAAGCATACATGAGCACTCAGAACTAGACACTAGCGTGTGGGCACTCCTATCCTCCCTTGAGTGCTAATGTTATGTGGGTAGAAAGAGTCATCTTATCACATCATATATTTTATAGAAGTCTTTAAAGTAGTTTTATAGTAGTAGGCACTGTCCTCAAAATCTAGAATGCAATATATCTCCTTTAGCGTGAACAACCAATACAATCAAAACAAATCATAACTAATTCGAGATAATTAGAACTAATTCATGACGTACAATACTGTAGTGGTGATTATGAGGTTAAATCCATGGAAGAAGAGTAAAAATATAACTCTCTCCCTAACACTCTCTTTTGGCATGTGATTGCCCAAAAAACTTGCTATTAGCATGAGATTTCCCAAAAAAACTCGCTCTCACAACATTTCAAGACACCTTTTTATCCTTTACAATTTTTACATCAAGTGCACACTTTTCTTTAATAATAATTTTATACACTTTTGCATACTTTTCTCAAATTTTTCATATACAAGACTTTGACTACTCTCTTTCTCTTCTTTTATAGGTTTGTCCTTGATACGCAACAAGAATCATACCACAACAAAAATACAAACACAACAATAGTTACAAACAACACATATGCTTCACCCCTAGGCTACTTTTCCTTTCTAGTCTCTAGGCTTGGTTTGCAATCACTTAATGCTTCACTTGTCCACTCGATATGTTATTCACCAAAATCTCTATAGGATCATAAGGTACACATCTCTTATCTACTTTATGTTATCAAGTATTCAATCAACAACATAAAGTGGGGGAAAATGTAGACACAAAATCACATGCTTGGGTACATTTCTAGGTCCTAAAATCATGCCAACATTTACATGATCCTAAGCAAGAAAACTAATGGTTTTTTTCAGATAGAGCGCAAATTTTTGAGGGTTTGGAAAGGACCCAAATCCTTTTACATTTTTTTATAGGATCTACAACATTGTTACAATGATGGGAACTAACATGTGGAACCTAGATGAAGGATCCTTGTAAGCTGGTAATGGTGATGCAACATCCGTAGCAAGTGAAGTAATCTCCAAAGTGAAGACAGAATGAGAATGTTATGTCTAGTGTGAGTGAAGTAGTAGCTGAGTGAAGGAACAATGATATAGCATCCACTATGAGTAAACCAATATCTAGAGTGAAGTGAATGAGAATGAAGTGAGCTGCATCAAGTGAAGAAAGAACCTTCATGCTACAACTATAGCGAGTGAAGATACCAACATGCTTTGTGATTGCAACAAGAAGAGATGCCACATCAAATGGTGAAACCACCTCAAATAAGATCATACCTTGGGGGATTTGAACATGGGTGGGGTAGCACAAAACCATGTGACTTGACCACACCACTCCCACTCCATTGGTAAAAAAAAATTATGGTTGAAAACTATCTTTGGCTTCTTTTCTTTGTCTCTTGTTTTCTCTTTGGTCTTACACACCCTACAACCTAGTTAGAACTTTACTTATTTATCTTTCATGGCTTCAAACACCAACACCTATTCACGACAGAAATGTATAGTGCTCTATCCCTCCCGGGATCCCCTGACCCTTTCTTACCTTACTCACTATTTTTGGGTCTCTTTTATCTTTTGGGAATCTCTTTCACTTATGGGTCATTCTTTTAGTTGTCAATTAAAAAATTCAAACAAAGGAATCATATAAATACATAGTTATGTTTTCAAAATCAAGGACCAAGCACTAACAATTATTATCATCACATAAGTTTACATTACAAAGGAATGAAATCACTCCAAAGGAATCCGTCTAGTATCCATTCAAGGGACACAGGCTACATACCTTTGCATACAAAACATAGGAAAGAGAAGTCTATTCTATTTCATCCACACATACTATAAAATTTATACATTCTAGATATAACCCGCTATCAAGTGCAACTTACGGAAGGGCATCTTAGGGCACCATTTATACACACAAACTAGAACTACATGGAGTCTCAAATGTAGTGTAGCACTATGTTGTAAGTTCACTCTTGGGGTGACCACACGGGTCAATATGACTCCCCATTCTACATTTTCCTTTTTAGGTTTGATGTGGTTTGTAGGTATGTTTATCCAAATAGCTCTCCTAGCAATTTGGATAACTTGCATACACATTCTCGGCCCTAAGTTATTCATCGAAATACAAAGGATACCCTCGGACATGCTCTATCCCTCCATGTGTCTAGTTTCAAAAGGGGCCCTATTTTGGTAGTTGGTTCCAACCATTTTATACTGAGACCGATTCAAATTTCAAGTGAGCATATATTTTGACTCAATGCTTGAAATCTGAAAAATCTGGCACTGTTGGAAAGATCTTAGCCTCATCTATGCTATAGAGATCTAAAACTTTAATTTTGGAGAGGTTAGGTTAAAAGCGAAGAAACATCTTCATGCCATTAAAGGATATATTTTCCCCCATCAACTAGATCATATTTTATCTGATCCATCATTCCTCCTCCTTTGAGGTGCTAAATAAGTAATTGATGCATACACAAAAAATTTGGGGTAGATTTGTAGGAGGCATTGACAATGGTGGTTGAGCTTCGAATTACTTTTCCCACTTCTCTCTCTCCTTCTTCCCTCTATCGTTGAATCTATAAAGGAAGGTTCGGGGCTCGTTGTAAAGGGTTGGGCACTCTATATCCTTACGCATTTTACTAAGGACACCATATTTTCTATATTTTGAGTTGTGAAAACCTCTATGTATGGCTCTTACAGGTGGATATCGGCCTCCTTCATCATTGTAATAGTTATGTGCATTTCTGGAAGTAATAGAAGCATCATTTTGTGACTATTCTCTATCCTAACATGTTTGCATTCCTTCTTCTTGCCTTTTCTTTTGCGTTGTGTGCTGGTTGTGCTACTTCAGGTCCCCTGCAGTTCCATATTTGGTTGTGTTCCATGAGAACGATTTGGTGAATGCATGTTTTGTTGTGCTACTTGTGCCTAGCCTCCTTTCACACATTCCCTGTCATTCTTGCTCAGAACAGATAGTGTTCATCCCTCTTTTCTGGTGCTATCACCTTTTAGTGTAGTTTACTTCATGTTATCCTTCTTTCCTTGGTCCCTTGGCATTCTTATCTTAGTTTCCCCTTTCAGCACTAGGAGTAGCAGTAGCAGTAGAAATAGATAGAGGAACCGGCCTTCTCTGGAGATCCATCCCAAGCTTGCAAGGTCCCACAACTTGGGGATGGTTCCATTATGGTCTCAAACACCTCATCCCTTTCGAGATCTAAGATGTGGGTGCACATTTGAGCAACCAACAATTTCTGGCATGCCCAGTGGGACCAACATTGAAAGCTCAAATTTCATATCTCTAAGTTTTGGTGTGTGAACTTAGTGTTTCAACCTTTGGAGGCTCATTTCAAACACATATGGATACTCCCAACATTTTAAGATATCTTTTTTAGGAGTCCTTAGCACCTTTCATGAGAAGAGTTCACACAAAAATAAATGCAGCAGCTAAATATTCTTTTCAATACCTCCGGCTATTCCCGAGAAGAGTTCGTTCCAAAAGCCCGCACATGCATCTCTATCTCTAGCACATCATGCCCATTCAAATCCTCCTCAAAACACTCAACTTGTGTGCCCTACAATGGTGAATCAGCAACCTCCAAGTAAGAATCTTTGAAAATTTTGATATGCCAAATGGCGTGCTAAAAGTATTCCTTACTTTACTAGTGAGAATCAAGTCACCCCTCAGGAGAATATCCAGGATGTAGCAAATGTGTGTTCACTCTATCTAATCACACATAATGATGTGTCAGGCTACTTGTAGCCTCTTTCAAAGGTAAAGCACTTCAAAGTGGTATAGAGGCTTGAGGCTGTTGGTGTAGGTGGTATATTTATTCACTTATTTAGTGTTATTCCACCTCACTAGGTGAGTCATCTCACTTAGGTGGACATGGATCTAGGTGTCATCTTAGTTATGACAGATTCTCTTATAGAATCTGTCATATGTGTAAGTGTGTCATAGGAGTTACATTCCCATTTGGGAAAGTAACTCCTCTTCTCCATTATGGAGGAATCTTCTCTTACATGGGAGTTACACATTCACTCCCCTATATGTACACCACCTCTTTTGATCTATGATAAGCCAATACAAGCTAAGCTAAGGCTTCCATTCCACTCCACTTTTTGAATCTTGAGCTCTCATATGCATGCACATTGCTTTAAAAAGCTTGCTTGCTTTAATCTCGCAACTCCTACACTTTGGTGAAGTGTAACTATTTGATGCACGTGAATTCCTTCCAGGTATTCGTCCTACACTCCTTTAGAGAATTGGATCTATTAGCACCTAGGATGAGTGGGAATAGCTCTATGCAATTATTTGTAAGATAAGTTAGATCACCTATCTTTGGTGGAGCAACTGACAACAACAAGGAGAGTGCAAAATAAGTAGATGACTAATTTCAACATCATATTTCAAAAGACTTGGGACATAATTCCTCTTGTGGTAAGACCTATAGCCCAACATGCTTTCCTTTATTATCTGAAGGCACTCAATAGTGATATTTCAGTTATGATCTAATCTATGGGAGGTAGGAATTTACCATCTGCTTATAGCATTACAGTAAGGGTAGAAAATAGTCTCATTTAGGTGGGGAAGTTGGCTCCTAGACCACCCATGCCTTGGTTCCCAGAAATGTCACAGGCACCCCAACCTTTTGTGGCCCCTATTCCTATCCCTAAGAAAAGTGTGTAACTAGTTTCCTCAACATCCTATTCTCCATCACAACAAAAGGAAGATGAAGAATTGAAGGCCTTGATCAGAAATTTATCAAACAAGGTCATATCATTAGAAAATTAGCAAGTACAAGCATATAGAGGTAATTCCAATTAGGCACATGGCCAAGGAAATCAGACTGGTGGAATCAATATGGAAATCAAATATATGCGCCCAATCAATAAAATGATAGATGACAGCCTAATGCACATCTACCCTTGTAAGTTGTTCCTCCCATGACTTCTCTCCCAGCACCCAGTGCAAGCTGAGCGCTTGTTCTAGTTCAGAACAACTTGGCTCAAGATTCAGAATGGTGCTTCCCTTGAAAAATGCCTCATAGTCAGTACCATTGTGCTAATGTTGCACATGCCCAAGCCTTCATGATCTAGAATGCTTCATCTGTGAGCCCTCAACAAGCACCCATGAAGCTAGATAATCCAGAAGGACTAGAAGTTCCTCTAGAGTCCAATTTGATGTTCTTTGGCACAGAGGAATTCTATGCAATCAACCAAGCTGTAGAAGATACAAACAGGACCGCACCCAAGTTGTGGACAACATAAGATACAAGAAAAGAATATTAGAATCAAGCACGTAGGTTATACCCCGCAATGCAAGAAAATCATCAAAAGAAGAAAGAATCAGACAATGCATCATGTAGTAAAAATGCTCAAATCCCTATGCGCAGGAGGCCCCTCGTAAAGCTCCGTCTGAAACAACACGCACCCCTCATTTGGTAGGCCAAGCCTCAACCCCAGCTAAAATTCAAGCTTCCGAAATTGAACAGTCAAGAAGGGATGTTGTTCCCCAAATACATAAGATGTGGTGGGTTCCGTTCAACATTGTTGACCAAATGAAGAAAAAAACATAAACTTCATAATTTGGGATGCCCTGACCATTCCATCTTAGCAAGACCTGTTGCATGAAGCTCTGGTGCAACTCCCGCACATTGACCCGATTATGCACAAGCCACATGTTTCTATCAGAATCTTCTAAGAAGAGGAGAAAAAAATAAGTAAATTTGTTAAAACCCCACCCTTCTATATGTCCTTAATTATAGGTAAACACCTAGTGCATAACTACATGATTGACTCAGGCGCTAGTACTTTGGTTATGCCTAAAAATATAGTTGATGTCTTAGGTTTGAAATATATCCCTTTGTCTAAAGGAGTCCTACAACTTGATGGCTCAATTGTAACCACCTTAGGAGTCATCAAGGATCTTGAGTTAACCCTCCATGCATGTCCAAGCGATAATTACTCAAGACGTGTCAATCAGTGACCTGCCTCCTCTATTTTCCTTATGTCTATCAAGAGAATTTATTGCCAAGGTGGGTGGTTACTTGTCTTCTGATTGGTCTCATATGTTACTCAAGAAAAGGTATGGTACCTGATTTACCATACAAGTTGAGCCTATATTTTCTTATCATGTAGAGCCATATGTCCCATCCCCTCTCTAAGCTAATTGTCTTATCCAAGAAGAACAAGTTTCAGTTCCTGAAGAGTAGTCTCTTCCACCCTCTATTCTAGACCTAGTACTTGATGAATGGGTAGAAAGGCATCAAAAATTTGATCCCTATGCTGAAGAACTAGAAGCCTATAAAACTGGGCTTGGTACTTATTACATTCTAGAAGAATATGACACGCTTCTTTGCACGCTCATGGGAGACAAAGTTCAAAATGGTCTATGGAAGTTATACTTTGATGGATCCAGAAGCGAAAAGACACAAGACCAAGAGTGGTTCTCATTTCTCTTAAGGATGAGAAATCATTCTTCATGCATAGGTTACTGATTTGCATGCTCTAATAATGTGGCAGAGTATGAAGCGTTCATGCATGGCTTGTTCATTATTGAAAAGAAGAAAATTAAAGCGTTGCAAATCTTTAGGGACATAGAATTGATCATCCACTGGTCACCAAAAATTCTAGAAAAATAATAAGCTTCTTAAAGTTTATAAACATAGAGTTTTAGACCTAATTGAGATCTTTGATGCCCTTAATTTGTAGGTAGTCCCACGTAGAATGAACAAAGAAGCTGACCAAATGGCCACACTCGGTTTACAATTTTCTCCTGTTGATGACTTTGTCAAAGGAAACACTCAGCATATTAAGATGGTAATTAGACCATCCATCCTAGACAATCACACCAGCTAGCAAGTGTTCGACAGTGATGCAAAGATTGTCCAGTTTATCCAGAATGAAGCTGAATTTTCATCAAATATGCAAGCTGACTTGCATGACAACTGTGGTGACCAAGTAATGTCTGACTAAAGAAAAATAATTTTCCTAAAGGGATGGTCACCTTAGAGAAAAATTTTAGCCCTGATGATGAGTTCAAGGTTGAAGAAAGATACATGTGTGCCGTGCGAGATGATTTCTCTTCCATTACTATTACATGTGGAAAGGAGCTGCTACTCGGCAAGAATTGTGCGCATAAAAAAATGGGCCTTCATCTCTCTCTATCAAAAATATAGTGAAATTTTCTCATGGGAGTATGAAGACATCAAAGTTTTTGATCCAAGTGTTGCTCAACAATCCATTGTTCTTGATCCTAGTATAAATCCCGTCAGACAGAAGCAATGGCTAGTCAATCCAAAAATAGAGCCCCTCATGAGAAAGGAGTTATCTAAACTCATTGAGGAAAAGATTATCTTTCCCATCAAATATTCCACCTGGGTCATGAATCTGGTTCTAGTGCACAAGAAAAATGGTGAAATCAGACTCTGTGTTGATTTCAGAGATTTGAATAAGGCATCTCTAAAGGATCATTATCCTTTGCCTTAATGGAGAAAATTCTACGAGACCGTAGTTGGCATGCAAACATTCTCCATGCTAGATGGGTATTCAAGTTTCAACCAGATCCTGGTTAAGGAAGAGGATCAATTCAAAACAACATTTAAAACCAAGTGGGGAACATATGCATATCAAAAAATTCCCTTTGGTCTATCAAATGTAGGTGCTGACATTTAGTAGCACCATGGATACTACCTTCAAAGGTTACATCAATGAGTTCATCTTGGTTTACTGGATGATATAACTGTCTTCTCAAAGAAAGGCGTAGATCACATGGCACACCTAGAAAAGGTCTTTGATAGATGTAGAGAATTTGGGGCATCTCTTAACCCCAAGAAGTGTAATTTTTGGTGGCACAGGGAAAGCTCTTGGGCCATGTGGTTTTGAAGGATGGCATCACGATTGATCTGAGTGCATTTCCTCCATCCTAGCCCTTTCCCTACCGGTGAACAAAAAGGCCTTACTAGTACTTCCTTGGCAAGATTAACTTTATTAGGTGTTTTATCCCTAACTTTACGGGACTGGTTCGACCCATCACCCTCATGCTTAAAAATGACATATCCTTTAGATGGACAATAGAAGGAAGAGAAAGTTTCAACAAGATCAAGAAAGAGATTGCTTGTGCACCAACACTCATCAATCTAGATTAATCAAAAGATTTCATCCTTTATGCTTATGGTGCTGATGTAAGCATTGTTTGTCCTAACATAGGAAAACAAACAAGGGATGGAACAGCCAGTGGCCTTCTTCAACCAGACGTTGAAGGATTATGAATTGAAATATAGTCACATGGAGAAGTAGGTCTTCACCATCATGCATGTGCTCAAGAAATTCAAAATTATTCTCGCCACAAATCATATCAAGGTGTTAGTCTCCCACTCATCTGTCAGAGACTTCATCATGGGAGTAGAAATTAGTGAGAAGAGAGCATGATGGGTGAAAAAAATCATGGAATATGATGTGACTATTAAGGCCACAAAGTTGGTAAGAGGTAGTGCACTCTGTAAGTAGATTGTTGAGGATGCACAAAGTGAACCTAAGGCTTCATTATTTTTGGATGAAGACCTCCCGCGTGTAGAACATGAACAAAATATAGACCCCGGCGTGCGTGACTGGATGAAGGACATGATCACATTCCTTTCCGAGGGTGCATACCCTCTGGTTTGAATAAAGAAAAGAGAAGGAATCTGAGGTTGTAATTTATCCCTTATGTTTTGATTGGTGAAATTCTCTTCAAAATAAATCTAGATGGTGTACTGTTAAGATGTATTAATGGCATAAAAACTAAAAAAGTTATGGCATAATTTCATGATGGATTCTTTGGTGGACACTTCTCTGCCAAAACTATATCAATAAAGATCATAATGGTAGGTATATTTTGGCCTACCCTATTTGCAGATGCACATAGGTGGGTCACAAAATTCAAGAAATGTGCTTTCTTTTCAGGAAAGAAAATATTGGCAACACTTCCCCTCCAACCAATCCAAGTGGATTAGCCTTTTAAACAATGCGGTCTTGACTTCATAGGAATGATCAATCCACCTTCAATTGTTGGACATAAATGGGTGCTGACAGCTACAGATTACTTCACCAGATGGACAGAAGCTTTCACACTTAAGGAATCAACTAAGGTAGTCATCCTTGACTTTCTTGAAGGTTTAGTCACAAGGTTTGGCGTTCCTCAAACCATTATCTCTGATAATACAAAGGCCTTCCTTGGTACTAAAATCACTAATTGGGATCTAAGTCTAGGCATTTACCTAAAGACTTCTTCCAACTATTACCCTTAGGGAAACAGTCTGGTAGAATCAACAAACAAGAACCTAATCAGAATCATGAAGTGCATAATGAACATCAGCCAAAGATAGTGGCATATGAAGGTCTTGCATGCACTTTGGGTAGATAGAATCATAGTAAAAAAGGTAATAGGAACTTCACCTTACAAGCTTGTCTATGACAAGGAGGTTGCCCTTCCTTTGACACTAGAACTAAATTCATTGGTGCTTGCCCAGCAGCTGGAATTTGAGGGCATAGATCAGAGAGAAATCAAGATGGCAAATTTGTTCATCTTGAAGAGCTTAGAAACTCTGCCATGATCAAGCTAGAACAACATCAACAAGTAATAAAGAAATGGTTTGACAGAAAGGCTAGGCCTCAAGATTTCAAATTTGGGGACCTGGTTCTAAAATGGGATGTTGAGAGCTAAACCAGGGTGCCATTCAAATTTTGATGCACTTTGGAGTGGCCCATACATCATCAAGTCCTACAAAGAAGCTAACTCTTTTGAGTTAACTCATCCGGATGGAAGCACGCTGCAAATCCCAGTAAACAAGATCTATCTCAAACCCTTCCATTAGGTTTGTTACATCATGTTGTATATATTAAAGTAGTTTCAATTCCTCCAAGTGTGCTCTGCACACATTGTTTTTTTACATAGTTCTTTCCCCTCACGTGCTTCATGTGCGCACTCTTTTGTTACTTCCAGAATGTAGAGCTTCTCTCAGCAATTGTGAGATTCAGAACAAAGTGTAGATATGATTTTCAAGTGATTACAGGGGCATTTTCATGATTAAACAAGCAGACTCCATGCCCAATGGATGCTTCAGGATACTGATCTCTTTCATCTAGTAGGAAGATGGCCCCGAAATTCACCAAAACTATTATCCAAATAGCTCTCCTAGCAATTTGGATAACTTGCATACACATTCTAGCCCTAAGTTATTCATCAAAGAATTACATGCACTCAAAATCACTTGGCACATTCCCTTGGTCATAGTTTACCTATGCACCCCTTTCCTTTTCTCCTTCCACTTCTCCCTTGTGCCCACATTCCATGCATTCACCTTCTTTCTAGTTAGCTCAGCACACCTCCAAAGATTGAATCCAAAAGGGGAGACTCGAACAAGTGCCAGGCCCCCACGTGTCCCAGGCCCAAAGAGGGGCAGAGTCAACTGGCTAAAATTCAAAAAAGGCAGATGGGGTGGGCCTAAAAAGACTAAGTATAGAAGTGCCTGTGGAAGATTCCATGTGTCAACCCAACACTCCTTCAAAGGCAAAATCTTGAGCGGGTTTCTAAATGAGCATGGAGCCTCCACGTGTCTAGTTTCATAAAAGGACAGGGTCGGGGTTGAATAGTCAAAGCATTGAGACAGCCAGGCGGAGGGTGTAAAGTTTGAGCATGACACTTATTCAAGAGTGAAATTGGGGGAGGGTTTCCAAAAAGGTGCTAGGATACCACGTGTTCTCGATCAAATATATGACCTTGCCAAGCAAAATAATTACCCAAAACATGAAGAAACTGAGCAAGCCATGGAAGAAGCCATGTGTCAACATGATGCAACATCAAAAGCAAAATACAAAGGCTACCCTTAGACATACGATGGCCTTCCACATGTCCTGGTTTCAAAAGGGCCCATTTTAGTATTTGGGTCCTGCCATTTTGTATAGACCCGATTAAAATTTTAAGTGAGCATATTTTTTGACTTAGTGCTTGAAATCTGAAAATTTTGGCACCGTTGGAAAGATCTCAGCCTCGTATATGCTATAGAGATCTAAAAGTTTAATTTTGGAGAGGTTACGTAAAAAATGAAGAAACGTATTTGTGCCATGAATACGGGATATATTTTCCACCATCAACCGGATCGTATTTGATCGATTCGTCACTCCTCCTCCTTCGAGGCACCGAACAAGTAATTGATGTAGACACAACATATTTGGGGTGGATTTTTAGGAGGCATTGATGATGGTGGTTGAGCTTTGAATTAGTTTTCCTGCTTCTCTCTCTCCTTCTTCCCTTTGTGCTAAATCTATAAAGGAAGGTTCGAGGCTCATTATAAAGGGTTGGACACTCTAGATCCTTGTGCATTTTACTAAGGACACCATATTTTCTATATTTTGAGTTGCAAACCTCTATGTATGGATCTTATAGGTGGATATCATCCTCCTTCATCATCAGAATGATTCTATGCATTTCTGGAAGTAATAGAAGCATTGTTTTGTGACTATTCTCTATCCTAACATGTTTGCATTCCTTCTTCTCACCTTTTCTTTTGTGTTTGTGTCTTTGGTTGTGCTACTTCAAGTGCCATGCAGTTTCATATTTGGTTGTGTTCCATGAGAACGATTTGGTGAATGCGTGTTTTGTTGTGCTACTTTTTCCTAGCCTCCTTTCACACATTCCTGCCATTTTTCTTAGAACAAATAGTGTTCATCCCTCTTTTCTAGTGCTATCACCTTTTAGTGTAGTTTACTTCATGTTATTCTTCTTTCCCTGGTCCCTTTGCATTCTTAGCTTAGTTTCCCCATTGAGCACTAGGAGTAGCAGTATCAGTAGAAATAAATAGAGGAATCGACCTTCTCTCGGAGATCCGTCCTAAGCTCGCAAGGTCTCACAACTTGGGGATGGTTCCATTGTGGTCTCAAACACCTTGGCCCTTTCGAGATCTGAGACATGGGTGCACATTTGAGCAACCAACATGTATGTGTAGGTGAAATTATCTTTTCGAGTTACATGTACCTTGATTACCAAGGAGCGAACATCGGGATACTAACAAAAACCAATTGCAAAACTATTATGACACAAAAAAATAGATCTTGTGCATTTACATAGTTACCAACACCCAAATCTAGTCTCCAAAGCACCTAGACGTCTCTTTCCTACACTAGGCACCTTTGTCCAATTATATTATCGGGTTCCAGATTTCACGGTGAATAAAAATGAACTGTCTATAGTCATTCAACACTCATACCTACCCGAGATCACTTCCTATTCATTTGGAAATCAAGTAAGTCTTCTTAATTACATCTCTTTCTTAGGGTTTCACATTACATATAATTATGTTCGTGTGTCTTACTATATTAGCATTTGTAAATCACATATTACAATAACTACTCTATAATAATATTTAATTTAAATTAAATTAAATCACGTGATCTTGCAAAAATTTCATTGCACTCGACCATTTCCCTAGCCCTACTTGAGATTATGTGCTCTTTTTGCTTGCAAATCTTAGCATAGGACTTCCCTAAATGAATATGCAAAGTATATGACAGCTCAAGGGAGTCTTGGAGTAGCTTTTCTTATGCTCACTCTTAGTATTTTACCATTAAAATGTTAGGTGCTAAGTAGATAAAATTCCCTCCCTTGATGAGAGATGAATTTTTTATATATGTGTTCTAGATTTGGAAAACTTGGGTAAAGCCAACTAGGATTGTAAAAAGAAGTTTAAATCAAGAAAATTGTCATTGGAGGGAAAGGGATGAAAGTGTCTAGGTCGGCCCATAGTGTATGGATGTTATGGCCCTTTCTAGATGCTATTGTCCAAAATGCATATGTGGCTAATTTAAAAATTGGAATTGTAATATGTGAGGGTATAGTTTGATTTGATGAATTAATATGACCATTATGTAAATAAATAGGTTGTGTGTGCAAGCAATAATGAGTGAGATATAGCTAGGGATAGCATAATTGGTCAAATTAAACAAGCATGGTCTTATGTAGAAGTGTCATATAATTTTTCTTATTGCATGACATGAATTACCAAAATAAGTGTTTACATTTCCCCATTTAAGTATGAAATTGAAAATTACGCACTTAAAGGAAAAGTTACCTGAGTGTGTAGACACATTTTGTCTTTGCTTAGAGTACCTTATTCTTGTGTTAGTAATTTGTATTTATTTTGGTTTTGTGTGCTTTTCCAAGATAATTACTTGATTGATTTGTGAGAGAGGGGGAGAGAGTACTCCTACTAAAATTATCGTAGATATTTGTTGAGATTTGTGTTCGAACTAGTTAGAAGGACTTGGGGGTGATCACTGCCAAAGGGAATGTGATGAGGAGAATAGAAAGAAGTGCAAATGCACCCCACATGGTAAAGAAAACTATATGGGGAGCATTCAAGTTGCTCTGCATCCCTTCAACTAAAAATGAGTAATGGGAAGTCATGTTGTAGACGTGGAATCATGCACTTATTACTATTACATTACGCCTATAGTATGTTGGTGTATGCATAATTTCTAATTATGAATATTAGACATTGATGACACATTTGCTAGTTCTCCTATTATTTTTGATTGAGTTTTTATTGGGAGATATTATACTTTCTAGATTTATATTTTCTAGTTATGTCATAGGGATCCATGTTCTTGTTTGTTGTCTAGTTTATGTTTCTTATCCTTAAGAATGTAGCACCCAGTAATAAGGACACTAAAACCCGTGCACTAGTGCACCTTCTTGGCTCTATTGTTCAATCTTGCTTATTTTTCAAATTTCTCCTTGACGTCGATTTTGGGTCTTTTCTAATTATTATTTTATGCCTTGGGTTGACCTTTTGTTGTCACTAAGTATCAAAATTCAAATAAAGGAGTCATATATACACAACCTATTAACTACACTAAGGGGAAATCAGGGCTATTTCATTTCTATCTCCTACTTGGGAAAAAAAGAGCATTCGAGGACTTAATTTGGGCTACATTATTCAATGCATAAGAAGGGTAAATGTTGAATTCCATCAGACACATGATCTTGGGGGAAAAGTAGTTATAACCTGTTATCTTGGTGCAACTGGAACAATGAAAACATATCTTCAAGGGAAGTGATTCTATTATACACACACACATAGAACTACATTGAGTATGAAATGTAGTCCAACGCTTTATAAAATCACATTGGGATGACCGTCGAGGTATTTCGACTCAAGTATTTTCATATTTTATTCCATCTAATGTGTGTTTGAGCCTTGCGTAGGTAGGTAGAATTTTTTTACAGTACAAGTGTGACAAGAAAACCCTATAGTGAATTTAGAGCAACAAAAAGAGAAGTAAAGATGACAAGATCAAACCATAAAATATCCACACTCACTACCAACACACTAGATCCCATTTGACACCGCCTTTGTGGAGGTCTCTGGTCCCCTTCTAAGCACTTCTATCTAACATACCTATAGATCACTATCTTCCAAATGGAGTATGTATTGGAACCCTAATTTATTGGTGAAGTAAAAGAAGTCACGTGGGAGCGTAAGGCCTAATTAAGGAAGGGTGTGCAAGGAGAAAGCGTGTAGGAAAAGGTTCTAGGAGGGTTTAGTAGAACAAGTGGAATGCCAAGGAAAAAAATATTTGACATCCATATTTGACACATCGGGTAGAACACGAGAAACTTAAGAAGGAATATACCCTATGATGGAAGTTTCAGAAGACCATCATTGCAAGGAGTGGAGAGCTTGGGCCTGAAGGAGCATGCCCCCATGGAGGACCACATTTGACACTTGGCAATGGATCTAAAGCCACAAAAAGGAAAGTTGGTGATTCAAGAGGCCTATATATACAAGCACCCACAAGAGGAGAAGGGGTGTGGATAAACAAATATAGATTGGTAGAGAATGGAGCTCTGTAGATATACTACAAGGAACTCTGTAGGGTTGGGTAGAGATCTATAGGAAAAGGATGTAATAAGGGGTTGGGATTGTAAATTTTCTCTTGAGAACTGATGGGTATAAATCCAGCTATGATGTATGACTTTGGTCTGCACACTGTGGTAGTCTGTAATGGATCCAATGAATGTAATGAGGTTACCAAACTTGATTGAATATGATTATTAATGATTCTGGTCCATGTTTATAGCTTACAATTCTGATTCATGAATGTTTATGGAATAAATATACATCCTTATGCATTTCCTTTCTATTTTGGTTCTATCTATAATCATTAAGTACCATTGGTTTGGGATGACTGCATTTGTCTAGAAGCATTTGAGTTCTATGATAAATGTATGTCTCATTTCCACTCACTCTTTTTAAAGTTCCTATCATAGATGATGTTTCCCACTTAACTCACATAAAAGAGAGACTCGGTGCCCGCATGTGCCTGGGTGAGTGCCAGCGCCCGTTGGGTGATAGGCCGATGTGCATGGGATTCCCTTGTTCTTTGGTGGGTGTAAAAATGACTACATCTTGGTTCCATTTCCAGGACCTCTTTTCAAAGTTGTAGTGGGAAATGGCATACATCATGATCTATGCAATGAGTGATGACAGAATGTCTAACTCTAGAAAGTGTTGAATCATGGTTCAAGAGCACGGAGGAAGAATTTTCTTCTTAAGATTCAACACTTGGGCCTGAGTTTGATGCACGTAGGTGGGTAGAAGAGAACCTCTACCATGAGTTGTATGAAACATTCTTTTTATTGCTTCCCAGTAGAGTTGTATGAATGGCTCTCGGCATATGCGTCTAGATCAAGCTGGTATTATAGATCATGTGCGTGGACCCAAGAAGAGTACTAGAGGCTGCAAGATGTAGATCTGATGTGGACTCATGTTGTGGATCATTGGTGGAAAGGAGTATTGGCTAGCTACACTTTGGAATATGCTATTTCTACATATTCTTGTTGGAAGTCACTGAGTTTGAGTTTTGCGGGAACCCAGAGGATCATTTCTACGTGTTGTTCCTTTGGTGATGAAGATCTTGATCATTACCTTGAGTTTAGAGGCATTTCTAATGGCGGCTAAACCTTTTCTAAGTTTGGGAAAGGAAGCTAGGGTGGAGGAAGATGGAAGACATTGACTGAGAAAGAAAGGGAAGAGAGATGACTCAAGTATAGTGAAGTGCGCGTGAGAGGGAGATTGCTAGACAATGTGAGGTTACAAGTGTGATGGATCTATGGAGGAAGACATTATGGGAAGGAGTTGAGGTTCACGAGAGGATGTGGAACCTGAGCAGTCTGTGCTACCCCATCTTGGAAAGCACGGGAGAGAGACCCCTTTGGATTCTGATGAGATTTCATCACATGGAGAGAGAAGAGTCGTTGGTGTGCATCTGAACCCACCTAGTGACCAAACCTTGGTGCTTGGTTTTCTAGATCAAGGGAGAAGTATTGTTAACCTAGTTGGTATCGGTGGAGGTGACCGATCTATGCCCAAGGAGATATAATTTCTCATTTGGGACTTCTATGGCTGCACACTCTATTCCAGTGTTTGGAGGAATTTTTGGACAAGGTGCAAATACACAAGGTTTGGGTAATGCATCGAGGAGTGGCATGGGGCATACATCTGGTAGTGGAACAATCTCACAGACCATTGGTGCAGTTTAGTGGACATTGGGGACACTAGGCGTGACCACTTTAGGCCCATTATTGGCCGCAGGAGGGTTTGGAGGTGGAACTGGTGGATCGGGAGGCACTGAGACTGGTGGATCTAGTGGATCTGGTGGAGGAAACACTAGAGGGAAACACTAGAGGAAACCAAGGATCTAGACTAGGAGGACAGGGGCCTCAGCCACCTCCTCAGGTAATCTTTGAAATGTCTTTACACTTACCAGACTACCAAGGCATAGAGGATGTTGTGGAGCATGTTCACAAGTGTGAGTTTTATGGGCATGTGAAGGGGATCACAACCCCAAAATGGAAGGCCAGTCAATTTGTAATGATGTTGCAAGGGTGTGCACATAGCTGGTATAGGAAGTATGACCCCCATCAGATGGTGGTAGATTACACCGCAGTTGAAAAATGCCTTCCTAGTAGAATTCCACATCCCTGAGTTTGAGTAGAAGAGCATCAATGCTCTAAAGGAGATTCAATAGGGAATGGAAGAGAGTGTGTGGGAGTATGATGTGGTTTAAAACTCTCTATCAAAGTTTTCATATGACATTCACCCTTCACAACATGCTCAATGGTTTTTGGAGGGTTGATAACACCATTTAGAAGAGCATTATCTCATAAGACTTTCACATTAGACCCACGTGAGGCGTTAGAAGTTGCTCTACATGTTGAAGCTGTTGGGAGCATTGATACTAGTGTTAGTCCATTTATGGAAGCTCAAATCACTGCTATGGCTAAGAAGCTTGGAAAATTTATCTGAACTCAGCCCATGAGACTCACAGTGGAATGTGGTGTATAGATTGTGAAGTAGAGGGCATGCGAGGATAATTTCCCCTCGGAAGTCGGTATGTATATAGTGGTGATTGTGAAAATGTCATGGGGACCATGATGCAAGTAGGTGTCCTCTACTACAACATAATCCATAAAAATGTATCTTGCTACTGCAAGATCTACACCTCTACATCCCATGATACTAAGGATTGTAGGCTTATTGACCAGATCCATGAGGCCATTGATCTTGGTGTGTGCCAAACTAGCCTTGCAAGTAGTTCTAAGGGTGATGACCACCATTATGAAGAGAGCGTGTAGATGGAGTGCACATGTGGAAGGGGTTTTGTGGAGGATTCCATGGTCATGGTAACCATGAGAGGAGGAAGAAGTGAGTTCCCTCGAGGAACTTGTTTTAATTGTGGATCTATAGACCACTACAAGTGTGAGTGCCCAGAGTTATTACAGTGCTCATGGTGTGGGAAGAAGCAAAAATATGAGGAGTGCCCTGAGTTGTTTGAGCACATGAGTCAACAACACCGGAAAGAAAAGGGTGCTGCAATGGTAAGCATAAAGAAGGTTGACACACAATGGATGCCATGGGTAATGCGTGAGTCAAGCTTGGAGCCTATTTTGGTAACAACATGAGTAGAAGTGGCACGTGCCAAGGAAATACCAAAGTAGAGGACCTTGGTTTCAAGAGAAGAAGTGGTACATGGGAAGTACCCAAGACCCTACTCATTAGAAGGAGGTATATCTAGGAAACCATGGATGTCATTCAGAGTTTACAAGGAGAAATCCTAGTGTCTAAAGGAGCTAGTCTAGGAAGGAGGAGCAAAGAAGGAATGTTGAGGCCCCAAAGGATGACCTGGATGAAGTTAAGGAAGTATGTAAGATGCTAAGGAAAGAGAATATTATTCCCTTACTAGGAGAATGGTTGTGGGAGAAGGTACCATGTGCTAGAAAAGAGTGCGAGAGGTAGGTCTTGCATGTAAACCTTCCCCCTCACAACCTTGACTATGATAAGGAGATCACCTTAAATGTAGTCGTTGATGGGTGGCTCCTTAGTAATATCCTCATTGACATAGGAGCAGAGGTCAATGTTCTCACCTTGGATGCATGGCATCAAATGGGAAGACTTGCATTACAACCATCTTTGAATGTGTTGTATATGGTGAACAAGATGAAGGCAATGCCCATCGGTGTCTTAAAAGATGTGGCTATCACCATTCAAGGGGCCAAGTTTATTGGGGACTTTGAGGTCTTGGTGCTCACCGAGGAGACAACTTTCTAGCATTTCTTGGGCACCCCTGGTGCTACCAAAATAATGTTGACCTGTGGATTCAATAAGGGATACATCAGCTTTGAAAATAAGGAGGAATGGGTCATTATACCCCTGGTGATGGGAAATCAACACCCTATACCAAACCCTTGGGGAAGAAGTCCTTGATAGAATATATGTGTGCTCAATCAGGGATCCTGAGATAATTCATCCCATGAGAGGAGTTATCTAGTTTGAGGATGCTCAGTCCATAAGTGACACTACTAGTATAGCATGTGATAATTGGGTGCATGGGACCTATGAGTTGATCGGATGACATTTAAGAGGATCGGTAACCAAGGTAACAAAGGCGCATGTAGTCTAGTGCCTAGGAGGAAGAAAACTACCAAGTTACTTACTTGGGAGGGGCTAATCGGAAGATTTCTTGTGAGAAATGGAGGCCCATTGGAGAAATGAAAAGGAAAGAAGAGAAATGCTCAATTACAACCTACTCAGAACTGTTGCGCGTTGGTGGGAAACACATCGGGAGAACCTCTTGGAATGGTGTGAGGTGAGAATTGCCTTCTGTAAGGTTTTGTAGGAGCAACGTGCCCATGGCTATAAAATACTACCATGGTAAAGAGACCACTTCCTTCCATATCCAAGCATGTGAGACAACTAGATGGGAAGCGCAAAAGCATTACCACCTTCATTATGGGTTCACAAGTTGTACTCCACCCTGCAAGGTTGTGCGTGCATGGTATATCCACTTAGAGACGCATCGTCAAACTGGTAATTGGAAAGAATTGGTGGCTGATCTCATTCAAACATTTGAGTATCGGAGTACAAATCCATCAGTACATAAGGTGTTGTAGGTTGTCAAGTGCCTTACAAATAGGAGATAGTGTTATGGAGGAGGAAAAATACAAGAATTTCTAGGTGAACCTGGCCTAGAGGCGTGCTTTGAGGAAGAAGAAATAGAAGAGATACAACTTGAGCGTGCGTGTATGGAAAAAGAAAAAGGGAAGATGGTGTATGTTATTGATGGGGAAGAGGTAGAAAATCTTGGATGTTAACCATTTTGTAGGGATGCACAAAGTCATAGATAGTGTTGATGAATGGGCATGCACCTACCATGAACCTTTAAAGATGAAAAAGGTTAACATCGGCTCAAAAGCAGAACCCAAGGAGGCTATCATTGGAGACTATTGGTCAGAGAAAGAAGTCTCTAAAATCATTGATCTATTTATGAATTCCAAGATTTGTTCCCACGTGGGTACCATGAGCTTAAAGGCATCCACCATTCCTTGGGGGAGATGAGGATAAAGCTGAAGGAAGGTGTGCCCAATCAGGAAGAGACCATACCGGATGAATCCCAATTTGTGCGTAAAGGTCAAGGAGGAAATAGAAAAAATGATAGCATCAGGTATCATTGAGGTTGTGGAAGAGTCAGAATGGATAAGTCCAATGGTGATTAGTATCAAGAAGGATGGGAGGATAAGGATCTATGTTGATTACAGGGACTGAATGTAGTATGTGTCATTGATCCTTTCCCAACCCCATTCTTGAAGAAATCTTAGAGGGAGTGGTAGGGATGAGGTCTACTCTTTCATAGATGGATTCTCGGGCTATCACCAGGTAAGGATTGCAAAAAGGAGGACCAGAGGAAGATGAACTTTTTCACTTGAGTGGGGAATTTTTTCCTATACTGGTCATGCCTTTTGGGTTGAAGAATGCACCTGTTATGTTCTCATGCATTGTGGTGCAAGATTTTTAGGACTTCATCCATAAATTTCTTCAAGTTTACCTGGATGATTGGACAATATATGGGTTAGTGAAGGACCATTGTGACAACTTAAGGTTGATGTTTGAAAGGTGTTGGACAATTGAGGATATCCCTCAACATTAAGAAGTGTGTCTTTGCTACCCCATTTGGAACCTTGTTGGGACATATCATATGTAAAGAAGGCTTGTTAGTAGATCCTGCCAAGGTTGTAGTAATTGTGGGGACTGGGGAGCCTACTAGTCAAAGCGTGTGCAGTGTGGATTCCTTGGACACATGGGTTACTATAGGAAGTTCATCAAGGGATATGCCAAGATCACCTGTGCCTTTAGAAAAGTTACTTAGACACAAGAGTGCCTTCCTTTGGGGGAGAGGCATACAAAAGGCATTTGACACTTTAAAGGATAGGCTTGTCACCGTGCCCATACTATGATTCCCCTCTTGGGATAAGCCCTTCCATGTTCATGTTGATGCCTCAAGAACCGCCATTGGAGTAGTACTTGCACACCTGGTGAAGGGATTGTTGATCATCCTTTGTGCTTTGCAAGTAGGAAGTTGACACCAGTGAGAAAAATTATACTACAACTGAGCGCGAGGCATTATCAATGATCTATGCACTTCACAAGTTTAGAAAATATCTTTGGAAACCCCTTTTATATTTTACATTGACCATATGGCATTGAAATATTTAGTGAACAAGCCCATTCTACAAGGGTGCATATGTTGGTGGGTACTATTGTTCCAAGAATTTGAGTTCATGGTGGTTGTCAAACTAGGAAAAAGTAATTCGGACTTGATCATTTGTCTAGAATTGATTTAGGGGAGGATGCAAAGCATTGAGGATACCATGCCAGATGCACAACTATTTAGGTTGTGGTGCGTGCCCTTAGACTTAGAAGATATTGTAGTATTTCTCAAGATAGGTGTAGTGCTGGAAGGAATGAAGGCATTGGATAAAAAGTAGTTAGCTATACGCATGCACCCTACATGTTGATTAGTGGGGATTTATACAAATTAGGACGTGATGAGATTTTGCGCTGGTGTGTGCTAGAACATGAGCCTAGCCATCATAGAAGAGGCACATGGAGGTAGTGTAGGTGGGCACTATGTAGTGATGCCATTACATGCAAGATATTGATGGTTGGATTATGGTGGGAGACCCTGTATCAAGACTACTAAGGAGTATTGCAAGGTGTGTGACCATTGTCAGTGCATTGGAAAACTAGGGTGAAGAGATGAAATGCCTTTGTGCCCTATTCCCAATGCCGAGCCATTGAAAAGTGGGCTATAGACTTCGTAGGCCCTATTACACCACCACGCACGTAGGACTGGGTCACGTTATATAATCATGTGCATAGATTACTTGACAAGGTGGGGTAGAAGCAACACCTACTAAGGATTGTACAACAACTACTACAACAAGGTTTTATGGGAAAACATTATTACAAGGTATGGGTGCCCTTTGAGTTTGACTAGTGACAGGGGTACACATTTCTTAAATGAGACAAGTAAGGATTTTGTTAGCGAGAATTCATGGTGGCTCATCACAAGACTACCCCTTACCATCCACAAGAAAATGGAACCATGAGAGGCATTTAACAAAATACTAAGTCATACCCTAACCAAAATTTGTGACGTTGGTAGACAAGATTGGGATGACAAAGTATCAACCATTCTTTGGGCATACAGGACAACCTACAAGAGGTTAAATAAGGCCACACCATTTCAATTGGTGTTTGGCATGGAGGCTATCCTACTAATTGAATTCATGTTACCATCACTGCGTATAGTGCGTGCAGGAGGTTTAGTAGATGAACAAGCATTGGAAGAAAGAATTGACAAGTTAATGCAATTGGATGAAAGATGATCACTTGCCAGGTGGAGCTAGAAGACTAAAAAAGAAAAACAAAAGGCATGGCATGATCATCACATTAAGAACAAAAAAGTTTGAGGTTGGGAAGATGGTGTTACTATATGATTCCAAGTTTTTGTGCCATCATTCTAGGAAGTTAAAAGTCCATTGGTTGGGTCCCTACATCATCTCGTACATCCTTGATTCAGGCGTGTGCCAGTTACAAGTGTTGGATGGGATGAGATTACAGGACACTTCAATGGGAGTAGGCTGAAGCCCTACTATAAATAAGTCTTCTTGGTGTTTGTAATAAGGCGTATTGCCAAGATAGTTTAGGATTTCCTTTAATGCATTTTTTCTTTTCTTGTGTTTCCCTTTCTCGTTGTTGTTTTGTGTTGTGCCTTGGGCACCGGTAACCTCATTACTTTTTAAAGGTTGTGAATGCATAGAGGACCACACATCATTTTAGTGTGGGGTGGAATAATGTGAAAGAAAGTGCAAGATGTGAAGTACTAGGAAGGATTGCGTTGGAAAGCCTAGTTGAATGGCCCTATGAACGAGGATGGTTGGTGTCAGGATAAGACTACATCTTGGTTCCATGTACAAGGGAGGAAGAAGTACCTTGGTGCATTGGTAACATGTGTAAGAGTCTTCTATTAGATAGATTGTTTACATGCCAGAAGGTTGTAGGATTATTCACGTAAGGTTGGGGTGTGTGAGTGGGGGCGCTAGAGTGTGGCTTAGTGGAAAAATCCTGCAATAAGTGTTGAAGTACGGTGGTAGGTGAAGTAGCATTTAATGCTAAAAATAAGGGAACTATAAATAGGAGGTTGGGCACTTCATTATTGACATTATGAATATGAAAAAAAAAAAGCTCTTGCGGACTAGGGTTTCCAGAGTTGATTTGTGTGAAGAAAATTTTGAGGAATTAAGGCGTGAGTGACTAGATTTGTTCTGCAAACTAGAAGGAAAGAAGTTCATGGGTGTAGAAAAATTGTGGAGAAGCATCATCTTGTGAAAGAGGTTATTCTAGTTAGGGTTTGGTAGCTAGGGCATGGGATGAAAAGGGTTTCTTCACAAGTTTGAGGTCTAAGCTTGGAGAGGGTAGAAAAGTAGAGCAAGTAAGAGAAGTTGAAGTGCTAAGATAACCTAAACCATGGCACCTAAGAAACCAACTATATCACCTAAGAAGAAGGAAAGGCAAGGGCAAGGGAAAACAACTAGAAACCCCCGTAAGCATGAATGAAGAATGGTACATAGAGATGTAGTACCCGGATGGGGTTTTTCTCGGGAAGGAATGGGAGTCCCACTTAAGAAAAATGATGGTGAGTGATTACAACCATCACACAAACATGACAGAAAAGGAAATGGTTTGGAGTTAGTGCACTGACAAATAAGAGGACACTAGAGGGTTTACCTATCTATAGTGATGAGGTAAAAGTAAAGTTGGAGAAGGTGGGATTATTGCAACTCTATGAGTTGCCTTATTTTGGAAAACCTGAGTGCCTCTATCAATGGTTAATGTCACACATACATGAGGACCACTTTTACTTCATGCCGGGGTGCAAGATGCACATAACTCCTCAGCTGATTTCAAAATTCACAGGCCTCATCTATGAAGGAGAGAGTATAGATGATGACCTGAGTGACAAGGAAGCCATCAAAGAAACCATCACCACATATGATTATAAGAAGGGGTCATGGTACTTTGATATCGCGAGAGATCCCAGACCCTATCATGAGAATGGCTGCATGCACTGGTGACAAAGCTAAATGACCAAGAAAGGTGGATGTAGGTAAATAAGGCCTAGTTAAATGTGTGTAGGAAAATATCAGAAGGCACCATCTACAACTTGTCTACCTTCATCATAGATGAAATTATTAACAAAGCGCGCAGGAAGGAGACAAGATACTTTTTGGCAATGTCCTCTTGACAATTGTGTTTTCAGAAATCGGAGTGCCAGATGTGGCAGATAAGTTTGTTTGGGAATATCAGAGGAAGACCCCTCACCCGCAAAAATATTCACAAAGTACACTTGTGACAAAGCATGATGGCTACTCACAAGGCATGCCTGGAGAAATGGTATAAGCACTTAAGGGATGCATTTAGGGTAGAGTGGAGGATCCCAGAGAAGTAGCTGCCAATGCTCATTGATGGAGAATCTAAATTTGTAGTATACCAGCATTTTTGCATTGGTAGATTCAAGTTGGTAGATGAAACTATGAGCCCCTAGTGCAAACTCCCCTTCTCTTTCACAACATTATATTTCCAAGTAGGGGTAAACCGGTTTACAGAGGCCAAAAGACTAAGGTTCGACCTTAGTGAGGTGGATCAAGACCACAGGAGCTGTGTAGACAACTGTTTACCCCAAGAAGCGCACGTACGTGGAGAGGTATGTCTCCCATGAAGTTCAAATGAAAAAGCCCCTGACTTTTCCAATAGCAAGAAGAACCATGTGAGGGTATATCTACGCATAAGACCAAAGTTTGAGAAGGGCATACCTAGAATGTGATGTCTCCATTCCTAAAGACCCCATGGGAAGAAGGAAGCCCACACCGACAAAGAAAGGAAAGAGAAGAGGTGCAAGGAAAAAAAGGCACCAAGTGTCCAAGTACACACAAGTGGGTGCTCCAGGACAAGTGCTAGGACTAGTACTTACACGTGGGGAAGAAGTCCTAGTAAGAGAGAAGTGCGCCAAAACAAGAAAAACCTATCACAAAAGAAAGTCACCAGAGAAGGAAGAAGAAGGAGAAGAATCTCCTATATTGGAATCCCTAGTTAGGAAGAAATAGAAGGTGATGGAGGAGGTTGATTCGGAGGACACAGAGAGAGCTTGGAGGCCTACAAGAGGTGAGAGGGATGATGATGAAGAAGATGAACCTAAAGGAGCCCAGGGACCACCAGTGTTTGAGGTGCATGATTCGGAGGAAGAAGGTGAGGAAGAGAAAAATGACTATCTCTTTTGTGCAGAGGAAGGGCAACCAGAGGGGAAGGTGCCCAAGATAAGGGAGAAAGTGAAGAAGTGAGTATGAAAAATTAGACTCCAAGCCTCACGTAGGAGTAGATAAATGAGGTGGAAAAAGAAGCGGTGAAAATCATTGAAGCCTTGGTAGTACAAGAGTTGGAGCGCAATGCTGAATTAGTAATGAATGAAGATAAAGAAGAAAGTGTGGGAAAAGATCATGACAAACACAGGAGGAGGCCCTAGTTTGATGGTATGTATTCCTAAGGGCACGTGCATAGGAGGAAGTGCACGGAGATCTAGAGACCAAGAATGGACTATATTGATGATCCAAACAAGGTGTTGTGTGTTTCCAAAGCATTGTTCCAACAGAACAACTCTTGGCCATGACATCATTTGATGTGGAAGGTGCCTACCCATGGACAAGGAAGATGCTTTCATGGGCATTTGAGTCCCACCTTGATGAGCCCGAATTCAAAGTAAGCCAAGGGGCATTGATGGAAGTGCAAAGTCTAAAGGAACCAACCCCTTGGTGAACACTCAAGCAACTATCTGATGAGCAAATCTGCAATGCACGCTGAACAAAGTCTTGGTCGAGATTGAAGCTAGACTCTTTGGGAGGAATGATAGAGTGAAGGTTCTAGAGGTAGAGTTGGAGAAGAAGGATGAAGAGCTCTAGAAAGAACTAAGGAGTTAAAACATGAAGAATTAGTTAGCACTCAACTAAGGTGGGAGTTAAAGGAAGAAAAGGAAAGGTATGTGAAGTATCCAAGAAGGTGGAGATGATCACAAGCACTATTATCTTGAAACATCTAGACTTGACTCCAACCACCCAAAAATATGAATCAAGCTACTTGCCTAGAAGATCTAACTCATGTCCTCACCATGGAGAGGAAACCTTTGGCACTAGAGTCTATAAAAGAGGCATTGGTGCTAGAAAAAGGAGGATAGAATGAAGGTGGTGGAAATTTTCTCAATACAACAAGATCCTCACCAATATAAGGGTTGCAATCGTTGGTAGTAGAAGCTACCTATGACAACTGTGTAGATAGAGATAGAGTGGAAAGTATCTGGTCACCACTTATGAGGTAGAGCTCAAAGAATTTTAGGAAAAGAACAAGGGAATAGGGCTTGAGAGGGATAAAATTTTGGCCAAAGTAGAGAAGAAATCAGAGGCTATTGAGACCTTGTGAGGCTCAATTAAAAACCATCTTAAATAATTATATCCACAGATCACCCATCGGATGGATGCGCTTGAGGATATGGGAAAATAGTTAGATGAGGTTGTCAAAACTATGAGTACCAAGGGAGAGGAGCTGGGTTTTGATGAAGTGAGTGCCCTGGTTGGTAAACCTTTGTCAACAAAGCACAAAATGAAGTGGATACTTGGGATAAATTGGAAGCAGACTTAAGGAAGGACTTCCCTCTCCTCTTGCAGTAGTAGTCGAAGTTTCCCTATTCTTTCATTCTTCCCATATTCTTCATTTCCGTCATTCTTTTCACTCTTTCTTTATTCTTTTAAGGACATGTTCCCGTAGATGGAGAATAGGCGTAGTGTGGGGTGATGTTGGGACCCTAATTTATTGGCTAAGTACAAGAAGGTGCATGGGTGCAAAGGCCTAGTTAAGGAAGGGCATGCAAGGAGAAAGTGTAGGACAGGGTTCTAGGAGGGTTTAATAGAACAAGTGGTGCGCGTGCAAGGTAGAACAAAGGTTTCAAGACTTAGCCATATTTGACACATCAGGAAGAACATGAGAAAAGTGTGACCCGACTGTGCATGTGGAATGGATAAGGTGCTAGCCTAGCGATAGTTGGCTTAAGAAGGAATATACCCTGTGATGGAAGTTTCTAGAAGACCATCATTGCAAGGAGTGGAAAGCTCGGGCCTGAAGGAGCATGCCCCCATGGAGGACCACATTTGACACTTGGTGATGGATCTGAAGCCATAGAAAGGAAAGTTGGTGATTCAAGAGGCCTATATATACAAGCCCACAGAGGAGAAGGTGTGTGGATAAACAAATATAGATTGGTAGAGAACGGAGCTCTGCAGATATACTATAAGGAATTCTATAGGGTTGGGTAGAGATCTATAGGAAAAGGATGTAATGAGGGGTTGGGATTGTAAATTTTCTCTTGAGAACTGATGGGTATAAATCTAGCTATGATGTATGACTTGGTTTGCATAAGCTGTGGTAGTCTGTAATGGATCTAATGAATGTAATGAGGTTACCAAACTTGATTGAATATGATTATTAATGATTCTGGTCCATGTTTATAGCTTATAGTTCTGATTCATGAATGTTTATGGAATAAATATACATCCTTATGCATTTCCTTTCTATTTTGGTTCCTATCTATAATCTATTAAGTACCATTTGGTCTAGGATGACTGCATTTGTCTAGAAGCCATTCTGAGTTCTATGATAAATGTATGTCTTGTTTCCACTCACTCTTTTTAAAGTTCCTATCATAGATGATGTTTCCCACTTAACTCACATAAAGAGAGACTCGGTGCCGCGCATGCCTCGGGTGAGCACTCAATGCGCCCGGTGGGTGATAGGTCGGTGCGTGCATGGGATTCCCTTGTTCTTTGGTGTTTGAAGATGATGTACTCTTGTGAATTAAGAATCATGTTTGTTGTAGATAATATGTTATTCTGTTGGAATAGATACCATTCTACCATGTTTATGTTGAATTAAAAATGAAGTAATTCATTTCTTCTTATGTTGAATAATGCACTGCATGTGGAAATAAGAAAATGATTCAGTTTAAACTAGTTCTTATTTTTTTTACACTCAAACTTATGCTTCAATATTCATAACCTCTGTTGCAGGATAGTTATACCTTGGATCAATTTTAGTGATCAAGGCATGATTTAATTTCATGAATTATGGTCATATGACATTATGGTCATCTTGACCAAGCTGTCTAAGAGTCATGGGTGAATCTCGATGCTCCCTACTTTGTATGAGATCATTGGATGGAATTCTGATTCTTCTTTGGTAAGTTTCATGTTGTAGTTTCTAGCTATTGCTAAAGGGACCTAATTAATCTATGTTCCTAAGTTGTAATATATCCTAAGTTACTAAGTTCTTTTATTAATGTGTGATGTTAATAAAGAAGGGAAAACCTTAGACTAAACCTTAAACATTAACCTAAGGACCTAAGTTATTTCCTAAATTAATGTTTAAACCTAACCTAAAGTTGGGATAACTTAAGGGGTTGTATGGGATGACATGCAAAAATATGGTCAATGGCACCAACCTCAAGGTATTTATGAGGCATTTTTGGGCATTAAAAATTTCTATTTTGGCAAAAATTGGTGAATGCATGAAATTAAATGAGAGGATAAGTTGGCACCTATGCCAAAGTGTTAGTTGCATGAAATTTTAAATTTATTATAGCCAAACAAAATTTGGCGGTGGCGGGAGAAGTGGAAGGAACCGCCAGTCTGTTTGACATTTAATGTTTTTGGTAATGGTAAAAAAACACCTAGGAAGAAGGGAAGTTGGAAGAAAGAATGGTTTTCAGATTTTTTTTTGATCATTTGGTTTTTGTGAGCTTTAGCTCTACATGTGTATTTTTCTCTTTGAACCCTTAGTTTGAATCCTTGCATGTTGTTTTTCCTTGCATGGCGGTGATAGTGATGAAAATATCATTGTGAAGCTATAAGAGGAAGGAGAAGAAGGTTCTGAGGATTTTGTTGGCGTTTTTTGGGAAGGATTAGCTATTGAAGCTCTTCTTGAAGATTTACAGTGAAAAAGTGAAGGCAGGAGATCTATCAGGAATGATAGGCCCTATCCATTAAGTCTTCTACTTTTATTTAAATGCTTCATAAAAACAAACTCTCTGTTTGAAACCTCCTTATTCTAGTTTTGTATTGTTTATTCTTGCTTCATGATATTTCAGTTTGTTTCCTTTGGAAGAGTAATGATTTTTGTATTTGTGGTATGGAATACAAACTCGGGTATGTTATGGTTGCAATTGAGATTAGCTTATTTATAGTGAACCTTCGAGACACTAGAATGGATCTATGTTATTCTCTGTTGAATGTTTACCTAGACTGAAGAGTGCATATGCATTAATTTTAATATAGTTTTTTGATTGGAATATGTAGAGTATCAGTTATAATGCTTTCCTTATCCATATGAATTAATTTTATTAGTTTTGGAGACTTTGATTTGAGTGGTTTTGGAGTTACGCTATTGTTTAGTTAATCGGGTTTTGTGATTTAGGTTGTTTTCTTGACAATGGAAGTGGGGACCATTGATATGTTCAACTTGATTCATAACTATATTTTTCTTCTTGCAAGGAATACCCAGTTTGTGTTTAGATCTAGAAAAATCTTATTTAGTATCGTATCAAATATTTTCTCATTTCATGAAGTATTGTTAGATTTGGGCAAGAACAATGAATGAAGGAATTCTGTGAAACCTTAGGATCTGTTATTTTTCTTTTTTCGAGCTTATAACCCACTTTGGGTTTTTGGTTTCCTTTTTGGATCTTTTCCTCTTAGAAAGTTCTCTGAATGGTTGGTATGTTGATTAACTCTTGTTTGAAAGGAATTTTTGAATGTTTTTATCTCGCCTTCTTTTATCGATTGGTTGAAAATTCATTGATGAGACCAGTTTTCAACTTGGGTCGATTTTTCCTTTTTTTAGTCATTGAGTTTTATAAGAACTGAATCAAGTTCTTTTGTTAATTAGTTGAATCATGTTTGGTGATTTTAATTTTTAGAGGAAGGAATGATTGTTTTACTCTTTAAATTTTATGGTTTTTTGTTCTTTCTCTGACTTATTCGTTGTGGTTACCCAATTTTGAGCTACATTTTGTTTTAGGTTGGAGCTCGTTGATCTTTTATGGGCATACCAAGTTGATCTTGCACTTGAAGTAGATTTTCTTTTGAGGGAGTCTGTTCTCTTTTTTTCTTAACCATTTTTGCATGGAGTGGATGATTAGCATTTGAATTTGGAAATGTTTGTGGCTTCCCCCTTGTTGCGTTGTAACGTCTAATTAGTTTTGTATAGAGGGAAGTTTGGTCACTTTAATTGTTTCTCTTTATGAGTTGTTTCTAATATTGGAGTTTGGGAAAAATGGATTTAATGGTGTATACCTTCTTTCCTTTCTCTGTAATAGTTATTCTATCTTGAATATTTAAGTTACTTTGATTTCTTAAGAGAGACTTGATTGTCTAATGTATATTTGAGGATGATCCTTATATGGTTGGAGTCTTCTTCTTATTATTGAAATGTTATTTCATTCATTATTTTTGTAATCTTCCATTTGGATGAACTCAAAATTAAGATAAGGGAATGATAGATTATCATTAGTATGATTTGAACATTTAGTTCCTTGTTCCTTTCTTTGAAGTAATAATGAGGATTGTGTTGAGAATTACCCTAAGAAAGTTCGTGCTTCCTTTTTTGAGAATAATAGAGCCTTTTTTTTGAAGTCTTAAAGATTATTTGATGATATTAGGATGATACATTTGATTTTGGAATTGAATAAGAATGGAAGATAGTGTTAATTGTGATCCATAAATTTACTTTGATTGTTTTATTGATTAAGTTATCCTTACTTGTGGTATTGGGACTTATTCGTAAGAAATGCAATAATTTAGACACTTGTTGAGCCTAATATAGTATGACTTTTAGATGAGATTATAATTTTTTTTGTTTTCTTATTCATTCATGTATAACTCGGATGTTAACTTGAAATAACAAAAAAATGTATTACATATTTGAAAGGTATTTTGTATATCTTATATACTTCTTGAAAAGTTAGAAAAGGAGAAAGGAAGGAACTTAATTGGATAATTGAAGGAGAAGGTGAAACTAGGAGGAAATATGAATTTCCCTTTCTTAATTCTTATTTTTATTTAAAACATGTTGAAAAGAGTTTTATGATGAAAAGTTAGGATTAACTATGTTGATTAATTAGTCTTTACTTAATCCTTACATATGAAACTTTAAAATCTCTCTCCTTCTTGGTTGTAATATTTTAGGGAAAAGTATTTCTATTTATCTTGTTTGTGTTTTGGAACTATTTCATAAACAACATGGTTCTTTTTATGAAATAGTTAGATAAAAGCACAACATTTTAATGTTATAGTGTTTATCATGCTTAGTTCAAATGAACTGACTTGTGCTAACAATTTTGTAGATGGATTTTGTAAAAGATGAAAGGAGAAAGACATATAGAAAGTTACATTTGTTTTACTAAAATAAATTGTCTCTTTATTATGATGATTATGTGGCATCATTACTTGAGATGTACTTTTTCGAAAAGAAAGATGTAATAAAACTAGTTTTATATTGTTGTTATGACACTTTGTAATCTTTGAAATACTTCTATAATCAGTGAATGGATCACTCCTTTTGATGAATAAATGATTTGATGATTGTTGAATATTACTTTATTGTAATACCTTCTTTGGCATAAATTGGATGTATTATTAAGTAATATCCTAAATAAAGGGGTAGTTGTATATATTTTGTTGTTCATAGTTTGGAAATTTAAAGTTCTTATATTTGTAATTTGGATTTTGAGGATCTGAAATTTAGTTGGTTTATTTCACATAAAAGAGATGCAACTAATAAGTTGACACTCTTAAATAGATCCTTAAACAATATAAAAGAATTATGATTGAATTATATAGATATATATGTATGAATTCTTGATGTATTTGAAACATATGTAATTGTTTTCATAATTGGACATTAGTCCTTGATATAGGAAAAATGATATTTTCCTTGAAATCAATCTTAGAGACTTAACTAAAGATCTTGTTAAAGTGTTATGAATATAATAAGAGAATGGTTGACTATGTTCTTCCTTAGGCAGATTTATTTAATCAAAATATGGAATGCTTAAAAAGGAATTAAATGGGATTTAGACTTCATCTTCATGAAGTCTAAAATAAAGGTTTATAATGAACTTATTTAAGCTAAGGCTGAAATAAGAAAGGACCTAATGAACACACTTTCATAACTTTAAGATCAATCATGTTGTTATATGATACAAGATGTTTCATTTAAGAAAAAAACTTAAACATGTAATTAAATGGTTAGGAAGTAGATTTTACCTACATACCTACCTCACATGTAATTTCAACTTGTAACCTTATAGGTTAAATGATGCTAGTTGAATCTTTAAGTGTTGTTGTAATTAATCTTTAAGACAATGATTAAATGGGTTAATAAACTTATAATCTAAGGTATGTTAGTCTAGTTGAGGAAACTCAGTTGGATGTTGGTACACATCAACTGTAACATAGTACCTTTGTAATGATAGGAGTCATTACGAGGATACTATGATGCAATTGATATGTCTCAACACCCCACTTAGTTTTTTAACTTGATTGACATAAGTGTAAGACTGGATCATGGTTCTACCCTATACAAGGATAGGAACATGATCTAGTGTTGAGGTCAACTCATGTTGACTTAGGATAACTAGACACACCCAATCGATGTAAGTTGATTGAGTATGTCTATGTACCCTTAGTCACCATGAGTAGTCTTCCACACTAGTGCATGTTGTTAACCTTGTCTAGTGTGAAACCTTGAATCAGATTGGACTGACAAAGTCAGGAAAGACCACTCTAGATAATAGAACAAGTGTGGTGAGGGACTTATTCCATTTGATGAGTATGTCATCTAGGAATGTAAACATGATAAACATGTTTAAAATCTTTGGCCAAAGTATCAAAACTGTTGGTTGCGTTGTCTATGTCACCTAGTCTAAGATGTAGGATTTTAGATGAATATCGGTAACAGATATTTAGATAGGCCTCTTAGATAGAACACTTGGGTGCCCCTAAAAGGTAAAAGAAACCAAGTATACATAGTATACACATTATTGAGTTAACATGAGAGATCGGTTTAATATCGAGTCATGAAATGAGAGATTAGTGTTTCACCGAGTCATTTACAATTGCATATGGTTTTTGTTATGAGATGGATTGGCATTGGAATGTGTGTTCTAAATTATGTTAATTTAGAACAAAGAACATTATGTATGATGATAAAAAAATTCCTTGTTTCTAAAGTCTTAAAATGGGAATGTTACATCTTGGTATCAGAGCTGAAGGTTACAGCTCTTGGACCTATTGAGTCCATAATATGATAAAAACTTAATTTTCTTGTTAACAGAAAATGGTTAGAACAAGGGGAGGTGTTGCAAATAACCCACCTCAGGTGGAGAGGAAACTACCACACAAAAACTTGATGAGATTCTTTGCTGCCCTGTTGGACACAAGAGATCATCTGGTTGTACTTGAACAACAAGTTATGGGTAATGAGGAGGAGGAAGAAGATGTTGTAATAAAAATCAACCACCTCATGGGAACACCAATATTGGAAATTTGGGTGTTGATAATAATAATGTTGCAAATGTAAATTTAAATGTACCCAATCAGCCTGAAAATAAAAAGGCAAGATTAGTAGTTGAACTCACAAATGATATAAAAAGGATAAGTCCACCTAAGTTTGATGGCACTACACTAGGGGATGGAGCTGAGAACTGGCTCAATGAAATGGAGAATTACTTTTCTATAAGGAACTTCTCAAGAGGAAACTAAAGTAGTATGGGAGCTTATCAGCTTTCCCATGAGGCATCCTCTGGTGGGACAACCGTAAGGATGAACTAAACATTGATGAATCAAACATCACTTGGGATCAATTTAAGAGTTATTTTAGGAAACGTTGGCTGTCCACAACTCTATTATGATCAGAAGATGACTAAATTTTAGAACTTAATTCAAGGAAAGTTAACTATAACAGAGTATTGGGAGAGGTTTACTAAACTTCTTAAGTACGTGCCTCAATATCAAATTGACGAGAAGTTTAGGATATGAAATTTTATTATGGGATTAAACCCTATCATAGGGGGTGAGGTAGATGTTCACAACCCAACCACTATGGAAGGGGTTGTAGAAAAATCCATTCGGAAGAACAAAAATTAAAAGCAATTTTTACCCATAAGGAAGAGAATAGAAAGAAAATTCCTAATTCTTCTTCATCTCTTACACCCAAAAAGGGGGCATGGAAAAATTTTGGTACTAAAAATAAATTTTTTTTGATAACAATAAGAAAACAACAACAAATAAACCTACTTTGCAAATGTTTGAAACAACTTTGTTAAGAACAATAATAATGGACAGAAGTCCTATGGAGGACAAACAACAATTTCAAGGCTGGAAATAAATTTGAACCTAAAAAGAGGACTATAGGGGGATGTTACAACTATGGAAAGGATCATTATGCAAATCAGTTCCCTCTAAGGAAGGATGACAACAATCAACAACATAAGATACATGTTGTAGTAGTTGATAAACAAGTTGAAAAAGTAAGTTACGCCTATAGAAGTGCTAGGTAAATTATTTGGTATACCTATTACTATACTTTTTGATATTGGAGCTATTGAATGCTTTATTTCTAGTAAATTAGTTTACAAAACTAAAAAGAAAAGATGGAATAATGGAAAAATATTGGATTGTTCATTATGGAAATAATGTTGTCCATATTGTTAGTAAATGTCTTTTTGGAGCTAGTCCTAGAATTACCTAGTTTTTCCACTGAAGTTGATCTTTATGTTGCTCCTTTGGGGTCTTATGATGTAATAATAGGTGTTAACTAGCTTGTTGAACATAAAGAAAAAGTTGATTATTTTGAAAAACACATTAGTTGTCTTGATGATCTGTAGAAAACAACAGACATCCAAGGGGTAAAATGAGAAATTTCAGTTAGGAAATTTTTCAGCTATCTATGCAACTTAAAAAGGCCAAAAACAAAGGTTGCACCTTGTATGCAAGTAAAAATTTTTGAAAAAACTGAAGGGGATAGTGATTTCTTGGAAAAATTTTCCGTTGTTAAGAGATTTTAGCGATGTGTTTCGGAAGAACTACCTAGTCTTCCACCCAAATGGGAGTTTGACTTCATGATTGAAATCAAACCAGGAACTGAGCCTATTTCCAAGGCACCATATCGAATGACTACCATTGAATTGGTAGAGCTTAAGGCACAATTACAAGAACTATTTCTAAAGGGTTTGATAAGACGAGTGTCTCACCTTGGGGAGCACTTGAGTAATTTTTGTGAAAAAGAAAGATGGAACACTTAGACTTTGTATTGATTATAGGATGTTAAACAAAGAAACAATAAAAAATAGATATCCACTTCCTAGAATTGATGATCTATTTGATCAGATGCATGGTGCATTAGTATATTCTAAGATAGATCTTCATTTTGGTATCATTAGTTAAGAATCAAAGATGAAGACATTCATAAAACAACCTTTAGAACAAGGTATGGACATTATGAATTTATAGTTTTACCTTTTGGTTTGACAAATGCACCTACAAATTTTATGAATTTAATGAATAATATCTTTCAAGAATACTTGGACAAGTTTGTACTTGTATTCTTGGATGATATTCTTATCTATTCTAAAAGCATTGATGAGCATCATGAGCATTTGAAAATAGTACTTGAAATCTTAAGAAAGAGAAGATTGTATGGTAAGTTGTCCAAATGTTCTTTTTATGAAACAAAAGTGCACTATTTAGGACATGTCATAAGTAAGGATGGAATAGTAGTTGATCCATCAAAGATTGTTTCCATAACTGAGTGGCCTACACCTAAGAATGTACATGAAGTCAGAAGCTTCATGGGGCTTGTTGGTTACTATAGAAAGTTTGTTAAGGACTTTTCAAAAGTCATTGCACCGATAACTTCATTACAAAAGAAAGATAAGAAATTTGTGTGGAGTGATAAATGTGAATCAACATTTAAAACTCTTAAGGATCAATTAACATCTACACCTATTTTGGTCTGTACCTGATCCAAATGGAAACTTTACGGTAGTTACAGATGCTTTCGGAGAAGGACTCGGAGGTATTCTGTTACAAAATGAACATGTTATAGCATATGAGAGCAGAAAACTCAAGTTACATGAGTTGAATTATGCTCCCCATGACCTAGAGCTTGTTGCCATAGTTCATGCACTTCAAGTATGGAGACATTATCTTTTAGGAAGACCTTTTGAATTAAAGACTGATCATCTTGGGCTGAAGTATATTTTCACTCAGCCAAATCTGAATGCAAGACAACGAAGATGGTTAGAGTTTTTGTCACAATATGATTTTGACATAAGTTACATAAAAAAAAAAAAAAAGTGGAAGATGCACTAATTCATAGGAAACATATTTATGCACTTATAACTTTGAGAACTTAGTTTAAGGATGAGGTAAAAAGTATCATGGAATCTGATTTTTACTTTTAACAGGTAAAAACAACACTTGTTGCAGATCCAAATGATGTAAGATATAAAGGTTTTCACTTTGATAATGAAGGAATTTTGAGATATGATAAAGCGGGTGTATGTACCTTTGGGAAATGAGTTAAGGAAAAATTTAATGATGGAATTTCATAATTCACCTTACTCAGGACATCTCGGTATTACAAAAATGCTTTGATGTAAAACAACAATATTTTTGGAAAGGGATGAAGAAAGACATAACTGATTTTGTTTCACACTTGCTTGGAATGTCAGCGTGTTAAGGCTGAGCATATGCACCCAGTTGGTTTATTATATCCTCATAGCATACCACAATATAAGTGGTAGGTAATTAGCATGGATTTTGTTCAGGGGCTGCCTATGTCAAGAAATAAACATGATGTTATTTTAGTTGTTGTTGATAAACTGACAAAAGTAGCACATTTTATTGTTGGTAATCTTAAGGATGATTCACCTATTTTAGAAAAAATATTTGTGCATGAAATTTTCAGATTACATGGAGTACCTGAATTGATTATATCTGATAGAGACCCTAGAATGACATCTTGATTTTGGAAAACACTTAATGCAGCCTTAGGAACAAAACTAAATTTTAGTTCGCATACCATGGAAACAAGATGGTCAAACTGAGAGAGTTAATCAGGTTTTGGAAGATATGTTATGAATGTACTACATGGATCAACAATAAAAATGGGAAGAATACCTTCCTTTAGTTGAATTTTCTTACAATAATACATATCATGCCTCTTTGAAAATGACACCTTTTGAAGCATTATATGGAAGGAAATGCAAAACTCCAGTTAGTTGGGATAACATTGAAGACAAAGAGGTAATTGGACCTGAAATCCTTACTGAAATGGAACAAGTTAAAATGATTCGTGAACATTTAAAAAAGAAGTCATGCAGATAGGTAGAAAAGTTATGCAGATCTGAAAAGGGTTGATAAGAAATTTGAACTTGGTGAAAAGGTATTTTTACGTGTTAAGCCAAAAAAGAGTTCTATAACCTTTGGCAAGGTAGCCAAATTATCACCTCATTATGTGGGACCTTTTGAGATTGTTGAAGTAATCAATCTTGTAGCTTATCATTTAGCATTACCCCTACTTTTTCATGAATGCATGATGTTTTCCATATTTCTTTGCTTAAGAAATACGTTTTAGATTTATCACATGTGTTAAATTGGGATTCCTTGTAGGTCCAAGACCCAGGAATAATCATGGTTGAACCCATAAGAGTGTTGGAAACTCACTAGTTGCACTTACAAAATCATGAAATTAGTCAATGTAAGGTTTAGTGGGACCAGTTTAATGAAGAAAGTGCAACATGGGAAAACCTTGAGGACATGAAAATTGCTTTTCCTCATTTATTTGAACAAAATTAGTTCTAATGATTGATAACAATTAAAGATTTGTTTTTAAATTATCAATAATTCTTCCAGTTTTGGGTAGGTACTATATTCATTAGTACTAGAACAACTATTTTAATGTTGTAATAAATTATGAAAATTTGAATTTCTCAAATCTGGTTTTTTTTGTGAACTTATGGATGAAAGAACTATAATTATGATTATTTTTCTTGTTTGAGAATGTGGACTAAGTTAATCATTAGACGATGATGATTTTTTAGGAGGGAGGTATGTAACACCTCTAACATGGTTGATATCTATGAGGACTTGTATTGGAAGTTGCAAACATTGATATGTGATTCTTGTTTGAAGACGGTGTACTCTTGTGAATTAAGAATCATGTTTTTATAGATAATATGTTATCTGCTGGAATAGATACCATTTTCCATGTTTATGTTGAATTAAAAATGAAGTAATTCATTTCTTCTTATGTTGAATAATTCACTACATGTGGAAATAAGAAATTGATTTAGTTTAAACTAGTTCATAGTTTTGTTGCACTTGAACTTGTGCTTCAGTCTTCATAACTCTATTTGCGTAGGATACTATACCTTGGATCAATTTAGTGATCCAAGGCATGCTTTTAATTTTATGACATTGTGGTCATCTTGACCGAGCTAGATAGATCATGGGATCTCTGAACTCTGGTTGTCTTGGAGTCTCGGGTGATCTCGATACTCCTTCCTTTGTATGATGATCTTGGATGGTATTTTGATTCTTCTTTGGTAAGTTTATATGTTACAATTTTTAGCTATTTCTAAAGGAACCTAATTAATCTATGTTCCTAAGTTGTAATCTATCCTAAGTTACTAAGTTCTTTTATTAATGTGAATGTTAATAAAAGGAAAAAAACCTAAGACTAAATTACTTATTAACCTAAGGACCTAAGTTAGTTCCTAAACTAATGTTTGAACCTAACCTAAATTTTGGCTAACCTAAAGGGGATGGATGGGATGACATGTAAAAGTAGGTTGGTGGCACCAACCTCAAGGTATTTATGAGGATTTGTGGGCATTAAAACTTTTGTTTAAGCCAAATTTGGTGAATGCATGAAAAAAAATAAGAGGTTGAGTTGGCACCTTTTCCAAAGTGTTAGTTGCATGAAATTTTAAATTTAGTTATAGCCAAACACAAGTTGGTGGTGGATGGGAGAAGTGGAAGGACTATCAGTCTGTTTGACATTTAATGTTTTTGGTAATGGAAAAAAAACCACCTAGGAAGAAGGGAAGTTGGAAGAAAGAATGGTTTTGGTTTTTTTTTGATCATTTGGTTTTTGTGAGCTTTAGCTCTGCATGTGGTTTTTCTCTTTGAACCCTTAGTTTGAATCCTTGCATGTTGTTTTTTTCCTTACATGGTGGTGATAGTGATGAAAATATCACTATGAAGCTATAAGAGGAAGGAGAAGAAGGTTTGAGGAGTTTTTTGTTGTTTTTTCATGGAAAGGATTAGCTATCGAAGCTCTGCTTGAATATTTTCAAGAGAAAAGTGAAGGCAAGAGCTCTATCAGGCATGATAGGCCTATCCATTAAGTCTTCTAATTTTATTTAAATGCTTCATAAAAACAACTCTCTCTTTGAAAACTCCTTGTTTTTTTTTTGTTTGTTTATTCTTTGCTTTATGGTTATTTCAATTTTTATTTCTTTGGAATGAGTAATGATTTTTTTGTATTTGTGGTATGGAATAAACTAGAAGTATGTTTTTTGTTAGTAATTGAGATTACTTATTTACAATGGGAACCTCTTGAGACACTAGAATGGATCTATGTTATTTATTGAATTTTTACCTAGATGAAGAGTTATGCATTAATTTTAATCTAGATTTTTTTATTAGAATCATATAGTATTAGTTTAATGCTTTTTTATCATATGATTAAGTTTGGAAGTTTTGGAAGTTTGATTTGAGTGGTTAATTGGACTTACGACCGTTGTTTTTAGGTTAATATGATTTTGTGATTTAGGTTGTTTTCTTTGACAATGGAAGTGGGGACCATTGATTTTTAACTTGATTCATAACTGTATTTTTCTTCTTGCTTAAGGAATACCCAATTCGTGTTTAGAACTAGAAAACTCTTACTTAGTATCGCATCAAATATTTGCTCATTTTTTCAAACTATTGTCTAGGAAATATGAACAAGAAGAAGGAATAAAATGCGAAAGCTTAGGTTCTATTCTTTTTCTTTTCCATCGAGCTTATAACCCACTTTGGGTTTTTGGTTTCCTTTTTGGATATTTTCCTCTTGGAAAGTTCTCTCAAATGGTTGACTGTTGATGAACTCTTGACTGAAAGGAATTTTTGAAATCTTTATCTCCCTTTTATTAAATGGTTACAAATTATTTTATGAGATTAGTTTTGAACTTGGGTCTATTTTTTCTTCTTCCTTTAGTCTTGAGTTTTTTATAAGAACTAAATTGATTCTTTTGTTAATCCTTGAATCGTGTTTGGTGATTCTACTTTTTGTGGAAGAAGGACATATTGTTTTACTCTTTGATTTTATTCTTTTTTTTCTTCTTGTTGTTCATTATGGTTACCCAATCCTGAGCTACATTGGTGTCTTAGGTTGGAGCTCATTGATCTTTTGTGGGCATACCAAGTTGATCCTGCACTTGAAGTGCATTTCTCTTGAGGGAGTCTATTCTCTTTTGTTCTTGTCCATTTTTCATGGAGTGGCTGATTAGCCTATGAATTTGGAAATGTTTGTGGCTTCCCCCTTGTTGTGTTGTAACATCTAATTAGTTTTGTATAGAGGGAAGTTTGGTCACTTTAATAGTTTTACTCTTTATGAGTTTTTTCCAATATTGGAGTTTGGGAAAACTGGATCTGCATGGTGTATACCTACTTTCCTTTCTATGTAATAGTTATTTTGTCTCGAATATTTAAGTTACTTTGATGTGTTTAAGAGACTTTGTTGTACTTGAATAATCTCTTGAGGAAGATCCTTGTATGGTTAGAGTCTTCTTCTTCAGTTCTAGAATGTTATTTCATTCGTTATTTTTGTAATCTTCCATTTTAATGAAATTGAACTTAAGATAAAATAGGAATGATAGAGTATTAGTTTGTATTTGAACCTTTAGTTCCTTGTTCCTTCTTTGAAGTAGGAATGAGGATTGTGTTGAGAATTACCCTAAAAAGTTTGTGCTTCCTTGTTTGATGAAGTAATAAGCCTTTTTTTTCTGAAGTCTTAAGGATTACAGGATGATATTAGGATGATACATTTGATTTTGGAATTGAATAAGAATGGAAGATAGTGTTAACGTGATCCATAAATTTACTTTGATTGTTTCTATTCACTAAGTTATCCTTACTTGTTATTGGGACTTATTTGAGAAATGCTCTTAATCAATTGGACACTAGGTTGAGCCTAATATAGTATGACTTTTAGAGAGATTATAATTTTGTTTTGTTTTCTTAATCATTCATGTATAACTCTGGATGTTAACTTGAAATAACAAAACAGTGTATTCCTTCTGAAAATTAATTTTGTATATCTTATATCACTTCTTGAAAATTTAGAAAAGGACAAAGGAAGGAACTTAATTGGATAACTAAAGGAGAAGGTAAAGCTATGAGGAAATATGAATTTCCCTTTCTTTAATTCTTTTTTTTATTTAAAAGCATGTTGAAAATAGTTTTTATGATGAAAAGTTAGGATTAACTATGTTGATTAATTACGTCTTTACTTAATCCTTACATATAGAAACTTTAAATCTTTTCTCTCCTTCTTGGTTGTAATATTTTAGGGAAAAGTATTATATTTATCTTGTTTGTGTTTTGGAACTATTTCATAAACAACATGGTTCTTTTTATGAAATAGTTAGATAAAAGCACAATATTTTAATGTTATAGTGTTTATCATGCTCAGTTCAAATGAACTGACTTGTGCTAATAATTTTGTAGATGGATTTTGTAAAAGATGAAAGGAGAAAGACATATAAAAGTTACATTTGTTTTACTAAAATAAATTGTCTCTTTATTATGATGATTATGTGGCATCATTACTTGAGATGTACTTTTCGAAAAGAAAGATGTAATAAAACTAGTTTTATATTGTTGTTATGACACTTTGTAATCTTGAAATACTTCTATAAACAATGAATAGATTCCTCCTTTTGATGAATAAATGATTTGTTGATTGTTGAATATTACTTGATTGTATTACCTTCTTTGGCATAAATTGGGATGTATTATTAAGTAATATCCTAAATAAAGGAGGTATATTTTTTGTCATAAGTTTGGAAATTTAATAGTTCTTATATTTGTAAAACTATGATTTTGAGAATTTGAAATTTGGTTGGTTTATTTCACATAAAAGAGATGCAACTAATAAGTTGACACTCTAAATAGATCCTTAAAACAATATAAAATAACTATGATTGAATTATATAGATATATGTGTATAAATTATTGATGTATTTGAAACATATGTAATTTTTTTTCATAAATGGACATTAGTCCTTGATATAGGGAAAAATGATGCTTTTCTTAAAATCAATGTTAGAGACTTAAATAAAGATCTTGTTAAAGTATTATGAATACAATAAGAGAATGGTTGACTATGTTCTTCCTTAGACAAATTTCTTTAATCAAAATTTGGAATGCTTAAAAAGGAATTAAATGGGATTTAGACTTCATCTTCATGAAGTCTAAAATTAAGGGTTTATAATGAACTTATTTAAGGTAAGGATGAAATAAGTAAGGACCTAATTAACACAATTTCATAATTTCAAGATCAATCGTGTCGTTATATTTACGTAAGCTATTTCTTTTAAAGAAAAATTAAGCATGTAATTAAATGGTTAGGAAGCAAATTTGCCTACATACCTACCTCACATGTAATTTCAACTTGTAACCTTATAGGTTAAATGATGCTAGTTGAATCTTTAAGCATTGATGTAATTAATCTTTAAGACAATGATTAAATGGTTTAATATAATTATAATCTAAGTATGCTAGTCTAGTTGAGGAAACTCAGTTGGATGTTAGTACACATCAACCGAAGTGTAGTACCTTTGTAATGACAGGGAGTCATTACGAGGATACTATGATGCAGTTGATATGTCTCAACACCCCGGTAGTTTGTTTAACTTGATTGACATAAGTGTAAGACTGGATCATGGTTCTACCCTATACAGGGATAGGAACATGATCTAGTGTCGAGGTCAACTCATGTTGACTTAGGATAACTAGACACACCCAATCAACGTAAGTTGATTGAGTATGTCTATGTACCCTTAGTCACCACAAGAAGTCTTCCACACTAGGCATGTTGTTAACCTTGTCTAGTGTGAAACCTTGAATCAGATTGGAATGACAGAAGTCAAGAAAGACCACTCTAGATAACAAAACAAGTGTGGTGAAGGAATTATTTCGTTTGATGAGTATGTCATCTAGGAATGTAAACATGATATACATGTTTAAAATATTTGGCCAAAGTATCACAAGTTATTGGTTGCATTGTCCTATGTCACCTAGTCAAAGATGGAGGATTTCGGATGAATATCGGTAATGAGATATTTAGATATACCTCTTAAACAGAACACTTGGGTGCCCCTAAAAGATAAAAGAAACCAAGTATACGTAGTATACACATTATTGAGTTAACATGAGAGATCAATTTAATACCGAGTCATGAAATGAGAGATCGATGTTTCATCGAGTCATTTATAGCTTCATATGGTTTTCTGTTATGAGATGGATTGGCATTGGAATTTTGTTTTCATCCTTGTTTTGTAGATTCCTAATAAGAAGTCAAATTTTATCTTAAGGTATATACCCCTAGGCCTACAAGTGACATTCCTTTTCTAATAAAAAAACTTATAAACCCTCATCCTGATGTTTCACTCCTAACCTCCTATCGAGTCTACTAGTTCTTATGATGGAGATAGTGAAATTGCTTCTCTTGCTACAAATGATGCATGTGTTGAGGATTCGGTTAATATTTCATATAAAGAATGTTTTTAATGATACTTCTTATATCCATATTCTAAAGGTGTTGTAGATGTTATTCTAAATGGTACTCACCTTGCTTCTTCTTCTATAAATTCTCCAATTACCTATGCACAAATAATTAAGGTTGGTCTCAAAACTATTGACAATTATGTTAATGTACCATCTCTTTCTTCTCATCCAAGTGATTTCCCATTGAATATTGTGCCTAAAAAGACATATCTTTCTTCCTCTACTACTTGTGTGCAACATAATAATGTTAGTACTCATATTTCTTCTCATAATGTGCTAAAATTTACAAAGGTTAAATATGCATGTGTTTCTACTCTTGATACTTAAAATGATAGTGTACATAATGATGATCATAAAGATAGTGTGCATTTTTTTGTAATCATTCTTCTCACGAGCTTGTTGATGAAAGTGTTTAAAATTCCATTTATGTTACTTCTTCTAATGTTCATACCAATAGTTATCTATTTATTGATCCTAAGATTTCCTTCCAATCAAATAGTGTACATATGGCTACTCATAATGGAAAGATACAACCAATTAATGAACCTATTAATGTTTATGTCATTCACCCATAAGAATTAATTTGTGTTATGCATGTTGTAGGTGATTTAAAAACTAAGATTCATGCTCTTACCCTTAAGAGTAGGGAATATTACACTAGTACAGATAATAATTATCTTCATGACAATCCTATTCCTAAGAAGATCTACAACTCACCTTTTCCTAAGGGTTTTACTATGCCTACTTTTACACTCTTTGATGGAATGGGTAATCCTTACATGCATATTAAGGATTTTAGGTTAGCTATGGCTTCACATTCTAATGATAGATTAATTTTTAAAATCATTTCCTAGTAGTCTTATTGATATTGCTTCACATTGGTTTCATAATTTTCCTAGTGGACCTATTAGTACTTATCGAATATGGATGAATAATTTCTTAGATGTTTTATTTCTAAAAATGGTCATAAAGTTACATTTGAGCATTTACCTTCTTTACATCAAGGAAAGAATGAACCTATTACTGATTATATTTTATGTTTTAAATCTTACATGTATCATTTACTTTATCAGCCTATTGATTTAGAAATGTAATATATCTTTTTTCATGGCTTAATTTTTCCTCTAAAATAAAATTTATTATATGACACATGAATATTTTATATTTCTTGTTTTAAATTTATTCACTTAGAACAAGAGATGCTTAATGAACATTTTGTGGCACATGCTTCTAGCTCTTCTACTACTCCTCTACCTACTATATCTTCTATTCCTCCTATTGCACCACCTTCATGTTCCCCATCTCCACATAGACATACTCATAGTAATTCACCCCATTTTTATCCACCTCCATGTCGACATATGCCACACTTTACTACCCCTTGTAAGTGTAAGCCATTGTAATTTTCACATTTTGTTAGGCCTCATGATATCTTATACACCTTGATTGATGAGAAATTGTCTCATCTACCTTCTAATGAGCATCATCCTCCTCATCGGTTACGATGAAATAGTGACAAACCATTTTATAATTTCCATAGGATTAATGGTCATAGAGACAATGATTTTTATGCACTCCATGATAGGATTTAATTGCTTGAGGACAAGGGTGTCATTTCTTTTCACGCACATCATGTTGATCAATCACATTCTCTTGTGTCGTGACATAAAACACTAACATATATTACTTTGAATACCTCTTGTTCTCATAAGGTCATTTTGTCTATTCCTCCCTCGGCTTCGACTACGCATGAGATGATAACCCCACTTATTATTCACCCAAACCTAAATGGGTCCCGAAGGAGAACCACTTTCCACTACATGATTCACATATTCCTAGTGTTGTTATGATCACTTTAGGATTATCATTCAACACTTATGCTCATGATACTATTGTTGTGCTGAGATTTCACAATAGAAAATAGCCAACCAAAAGACCGATAAAAATTTAGGACAATTTTATTTTGTTTCTAATACAAGTCAATTATTTCACAATTAAGACCTCGATAAGCTATATTTCCAAACCATTTAAATATGGTAGGAAAATAATCTTAGTTTCAATTGTGTAAAGTGCCAAGATGACTTATGATTAAAAACTCAAAGTCCTAAAAGCTTGGTTACAAGAAAAGAAGATATCCCATGCTATTTTTTACAAAAATAGATTCAATTAGGAAATAATTACATTTCTCCCACCGGGTGACTCACCAAAAAAATAGGGATGATATCGTCATTGATATTCGAAGTCAACAAATTTAACCAAAGGAGTAGCAAGATAACCATAGTTTTAAATACACATCTAAAGATCACTTATTTAAAACGTCATTGTCTACTAGTAACTGAGGGATCACTAAACATCATCAAAACACAATACCCAACTAAGTTAATTCTTGTTTGGGAAACCTAGACATACACCAATTCTATTTGCACCATTCAAGATGAATTGAGTTCATTCACATTCATTACAAATTGGTAACTTTTCTATGGAGAGAGTCCAAGTCTAAAATACTATTTTCTAAATTTTAAAGTAGTTATTTATAACATCGACGTTATATTACACCGAAGTGTTCCATTTGGTTTAGTAATGTATATAATTATCGATATCTCTTCTTTACATAAAATTATTCATGGAATAAGATAATTCATCCATAAATTAAATGCATTATATGAAAACAATATATTAAACCTCCATCGCTTAAAGTGATCTTGCTATTAACCATAAACAATGAAATCGATATATATGTATAAGCATAACCATAGTTTAATTAACACCAATATAATTTTAAAATTTTAATTATTCATCCAAATCTATAAGGGTGAGGTTAGCCCATTTGTCCCTAAGTCAACCAATAAGCCATAAAGACAAAGTGACATTATCTAGGTTAAATGAGGGCCCTATGATTAAAAAATTTTACACCCTTGGTACTAGGAAACACTAGATTTTCTTAATTATTTCTATTTATTTTCCATTTCATCTTTTATTTTTATCATTTTCTTCCTAATCTTCCATTTATTCTTTGGTTTTCTTATCTTGCAAGTTATGGAGAGAGACTCTCTTGGCAACATGAAATAATTTTGTTTGATCTATTGGTTGAATTCAAACCACTATTTCTCTGTAAACCCTATTTTCATATTCATGGGAAGGATGCTCTTTATATATACTTCTACTATCTACTACTAAGAATTTGTGTGACTAAATGCCCCAAAGTATATGTTTTAAAATCATATATACTTGGTAGTGTGTGTAGATATATATGCCCAAAAAGTGATTTATTCACGGGGGATGGTGGAGGAAAGTGTTAGAAAAAGAAAATTATAGCCTAAACAATAGGATGGAGGTCTGAACCAATACCTCAAAGCTAGGGTTGAGAGTAGGGGTTACACCTACGTCACGACCTCTCCACCCAAGGTTATATATTGTAAATACTAAATCACACACTTAATATCATATTATGCACATCTAGCCTCTAAATACATCATTTATATGCATGATTCCTAAGAAAGAGAATTACTCATTAACCTTTTTACTTTTCTTTGACACTACTTTTATCCTTTTCATCTTTATTGTTTGTTGTTTCTAATTGACAACTTATAGTTTTGCACACTAGTCAACATCTTACTCAACTCTGATTTCACTTTCTAACCTTTTTAGCACCATGTACAAAACTTTACATTAGGGATAAGAACACACTGAGCGTTATTATCCCCTCAAGGAACATGTGTTCTCTTTACCTCTTTTTTTTATCTTTCGAATATTAATTCTTGGTCTTATTTTATCACTCTTGGTTGGAATTTTACTTATTAATGGCAAACTTAAGAAAAGGAATCATATATATATATATATATATGCATGTCTTATTTAACCTCATTAGGGGAAATCATTCAAGAGGCACATAGTACCACAAGGAGATACTATTTTCTATCTAATACATCAAGGACTAAATTATGGACTTCATACTTCATTACATAGGAGGGTTTATTTTGAATCACATACCATACATTTACCTTTGGGATAAAGTATTTGTAGCCCAATATTATTTTTGTCACGATACTAGGTAATCCTAGCTCAAGGGACATTATTTCAATCACACACACATAAGAACTACATAGAGTCTGAAATATAGTGTAATTATCGGTGAAAAATACATTCGGGTGACCGTCGAGGTCGGTATAACTCAATAATATGTATTATTTTATTCATCTAATATGTGTTTGAGTATTGTGTAGGTATCTAGGGTTTATTTTACAAGTTATAAGTGTGACACAATGAATTTGATGTGACACACAATGTAAGGAATGAAATTAAGTGAAATAGAAAGAACCATATTCCAAGTTGTTCTACATATACCGGCACCCAAAACATACACTAGCACCTAGGTGGCCTTGTCCCCTTCCAGTTTGCTCTTGTCCATGAGATTCTCACTTTCCAAATTTAGACCCGAACTAATACAATCCAGAATGTACCTTTCCAACATGTTCACTAGTATAGAATCAGTCCCGGACCTATAGTGGCAAACTAATTCATTCTCCAAAAGCTACCTACCATTATTCTTGCACTTCCTTTGCATGATATTTCTTGATTACTATTATATTTATCTTATCAAGTAGTGTCTTTATATTAAATTTAATTTCATTAATATTTTGGTGAGCCTAATGTTGGTACCCAAATATATTTGTCCTGATTTAAGGCCTTTTATCCCTTTGAAATCATTTCTCAAAGGAGAAAGGTCAATATGGGGCTTGATTCTGAGGATTATTTATTTTTCTTATCACAAGTGTTATGATTGGATGGATGTGTAGACACCAAAATTGGGTCACACTCCCCTTTATCACTTGAAAAATAACCAACTCGAACACACTCACCTAACCATGGCCCCTTTCACCCCACTTTAATATTAATTTATGATATCATAATATTTATTATTTAAATATCCTAATTGGATAATTCCCACACTACCACCTAACCTATACACCTTATCTAACCACCTCACCCTAAGACCTATTCTTAGTATGTTGCCATAACAAACTAAGACCTACCTAAAACCTAAAAATCAAAGCCTACATTCCCTCTAACCACATTCCTACCTATTAGAAAGGAGGATTCCATTCTAATCCACAGAGAAAAATGAACGAGATCCCAAAAATCAAGAGGATCTGCTCAGTTTAGTAAACCTAGGAAATCCCACCCTAACCGATGTCGGTTACCCTAAACCGCCACCAGTCAACCCAGAATCATCGCGATTCAGTAAACCACCACTGGTTAACCCATAACTATCGTCGGTTACCATTTATTCCCCAAAACAACCTAATTTTAAGGTTGGCACATCTTCTGAGAGCAAGAGATGAAACCAGAGCTGCATGCAAGTAGAACCAACATTCGTACACGCATCAGAGCATCCACAGACCAGTATCAGAAGCAATCACAGAGCCACTTGCATTCATGGGAGCATCCTGGGAAGTGCCATCACCACACCAAACTACACACATCTTATCAACTACCATTTCCATCCAGCCATCAAGCTCATACAATAGTAAGTGTTTTGTTAACCAACATTTATCTATTGTCATTTTAGTAGACTCTTTTACTTGTTATCAGTTTCTACTCCCATTCCCATTCTCCCACCATTTACCTCCATGCAAACTTGACCATTCCTTCACCCACACCATTGAACTGCCCATACCCAGTTTTTAGAGATCCCTGAGTATACCTAAGACTCACACAGACCTTGTCATTGCCCTTTCCATTTCCATTTAGCCTTAGATCTATCACCACACCAAGTTTTTATTAAGTTTCCTGTACCCCAACCATACCAACGTTAGTTACCCACAACCAACACTAGTTCACCTAAACCAACATAGGTCATACAGACCAATGTTGGTCTCTATGTTTTTACCCTCAGACCAAGAACAGAGCTTAAAATCTCCACCCAATACCCAAAACAACTGGAACCAGACCCTAACCAGTACCAATACTCTAACAATGACCTTGACCTTCAGATTTAATCATAGCCTAGCCTATTGTGAACAAGTCTGCTTATTGTAGTCGAATGAGATACCTAAATCATTTTAACTATAGTAGGATTTCCCTTATTGTTAACATTGAGTTTTTTTAAATAGTGGATTGACATCCATCTAGGGAGTATCACACTTCCCAGATCTAGCATACACTAGGAATTCCACTGCATATATTGTTTAACTTCCATTTGATGGTCTTGTTTTCTATTTTAGGTAGCCTCCTAGCTAAAAGGAATCTCTCACGATCAGCTGTGGATCAAGAAGTCATATGTGTAACAACCTATAACCAACATTTTAACAGGTATTCCTCTAGCCCATTTACCCTTAGTTGGTCCTACTTTTTCCATGAAATTTTCTTGAAATCCCCACATATTTAAAATATATTATAGATCAAGTGGTTAATGCAAAATCAGGATTTTGGGTGTGATTCGACGAAGTGCAAATATGATAAGTGAAATTTATCCCTGAATCCTGGAGGCTAGAAATTTCTGAAACTTTGTGAAGAGAGTCTTATATACCTTGAAAATTTCCACCGAAACTCGAGTCGGTTTATCCTCCTGTCATAAAAGGAGGTGGTGTTACCCACTTCAGATTCCACTTGAGATTCATCTAAGGAAATTTTCTCCCCGACATCTGAGACAAGGCCCTTATTTGGTTGCTTAAAGTAAATTAAATTTAAGGATCCGGGGCCCGATCTACTTTTGTTTGGCCTTGGTATAATTTTCAAAAATTGTTCCAGACCCGACTAGCTAATTGAAAACAAAAAAGGGATAACGAAAATATGATTTCACTCAATTCGTAAGGATGAGAAAAATGAAAAAGACCGGTTTCTCTCTCCCATGTTCTATGTAGTTAAGTGTGATCCACTAAGGCATAAAGGCCAAAAAGAATGTTTTTTTAGGGCATTCTTATTTTCAAGAGATAAAAACAAGAAAACAAGAATATGTACTAAAAATGATAACAATTGCACATATACAGAAGAACAATTCAAGGCAGCATTTATGATACAAAAAAATGGGGATTCTATTCACAGGGCCCCATCCCTCTATTGTGTAATTGTATGAACAAAATAAGAGAGAAAAAATGAGATACATTTTGATACATATAATATGATAGTACATCTATTAAACTTCCATTGTCGAGTCACATTAGGGGCACCTTTCATAAACTGGTCACGATGTTAGACTAAGTCCTCATGGGCCATGACGCTAAAGACAAACTCTATGTCCCTTTCCAGGCCCCTTGACATCTCTTTCTCGTGTAATTTAGGGATACTCATCCTCGTTCCATTCAGGATGTTGACCAGCTCTCTCCTCCACGTAAGTGAGTTCACCCATTCACACTGATTAAGCCCCCATTTCATATACTTTGGTGTGTCATTTTTGGTAGGAGGGGCATCTAGAACTAGGGCCACATCACAAATTGGGGTGTTAGGGAGGGTATGCCTCTCTTTTAGACTAAAAAGTGTGCAAGCCAACCATAGCTTGAATGTCTTCCATGGAAAATTCTAGGACATCAAGTTGCTCCTCCATTTCACTCGCATGACCACTAAGGATAGAACTTCATTTTTTAATTCCTAATGTTGAGTGGAGAAATGAAGCTCTGTTTCCAGAAGAAAGGGGGCATAATAGGCCTTCATCATGTTCCAATGGTCATTATGAACATGAGGGAAATGATGAGACCAATGGTTCCTTAAGGCCTCAGAATCTAGTTGGAATTTTGGGTGGACTAGGTGAAAATGCGAGTTTGGAAAACAAGGAAATATGAACACATCTCATCTAGGTTATTTAAAAAGATAATACCAGGGTAAGTTGATGAAGGAAATCCTGGGGATTGGCCGGGCATTTGGCATGCTCAAAACTTGGAAAATCATAGCGTTGTTTGGCCTTGAAACTTGAAAGAATTGGCCCGTATGGACCAATTATTCCCTTGATGGATTTGCACTCGAGAAAAGACAAAGCTATTTTTGGTAATTTTTAAGTAGAGGGGGATGACAGGAAAATAAATGGTTCTAAAGATTCTATAGAGAAATCTGAAATAGATGGGTGATGAAGGGAAAGATTTTGTAGACCACTTAAATAGGCATGGCGATGGAATTAACGTGGCAAGGAAAATCATTTCATTATTAATGCCATATCAAAATTTGATTTTTAGGTACATCATGTCGCTTGGAAAAGGATTAATTTCCCACACAATTCGAGAATGTCTTGTCACATTAACCTTTTTGGCCACATCATGATTGTACACATGTGGAAAATTTTAAATGTTAAATGTGATATGACTTGGAAAATATTTGGTTGTGTCATTAATGACGTATGCAAGACATGGTGGTAGTTGGCAAAATTGGCAATTGTTTGTGAATAATCATTTGTAGTTTCATGGAAGCTCAAAGAAGTTCGAGGTAATGACATTTTTTGGGTATTTAATGAAATATGCTATAAAACCCTAAGAAGATAAGGTGATATATATGAATCGAAGTGAAATTAAAAGGAGGAGGAGGATGTTTTTCTTTGGAGAGAGGTTGAAAATTGGCGTGAAGATCCTAGGGAGAAAATTCTTGTGGGAATTCGCGAGAGGCATTGTAAATAAGAGGAAAATATTATGTTATGATGAAGGTTTTTCTCTGTATGACCCAATTATTAGGAATTTTTGTTAAGATGATTACATATGTACAGTCATTAACAAGATTTGAGAGCATTAATATATGTTTCCCTTTTCTTTTCCTAAGTTTAATGGTTCTTACCTGATGAATTCATCTAGATTCATGACATTTCTTTGTTTTGTCGCAAAATGATGTTAGGTGGGAATGATATGTGTCTTTTGTTATAATTATTTTTGAATCATGGTTGTAATTTGACTTTAAACATATCTTGCACTTTCTTGGATCTTGTCTAGGAAGGGTGTGAGTATTTGATGTTTTTGGGGGTACCTAAAAGCCTCATTTCTGAAGCCTGTAAAAATATCCCTACGAGACTAAGTAGGGTTTGGGGGTATGACTTGTAATTTCTTGGGGGTCCCTTGATCCAAACTATCTAGCATGATCTCACATGAGATGATCCTACCTTAGGTGTACTAAGTTAGATTGTCAGGAATTTAGATATTTATTTTTCCCGTAGCTTTCCTTGTAGACAATTTTCTATACAAGGGCACATTTATCTCCCTCGCTAGCATTCATGTAGTGATAGGGATAGACGATGGTTGGGTTTTTTTCTCTTAATTTTCCCCATTTCCCTTCATGGATCTTTCCCTTTTTCTCCCACCTTTTTGTAGAGGTTCCCTTCATCCTTATTAAAAATCTCAAATAACTTTCAACAAAACCTTATTAAAAATGTAGAGGGTCCCAGATCACCTTATTCATATTCAACTGGCCCACCCAAGAGAAAACATCCCTAACTCAATATATTTTTATTGTTCTCACCTCTGGTCCAAAGTCCCTCATTACCATCTCTCACATAATTCATGCATTAAATGTTGGGATAAAATCTCGAGTCATACCAACACTTTCCCTTTGTGGTATGTGTCAAGTCCTCAAGTGTTTATAAAATTTTGGTGATCACTCTTTCAAGAGAGCGTCGTATTTAGTGGTTGCATCCTGTCCCAATATTTCCCTTTTGGATTTCCCAAATTATCATTACAACTCCATGCCCAAACCTCTGTATTTCCCTAACTACACTCTCGGGTCCTCTCAGCCTAACTTGGGTATAGTTAAAAAAGCGCGAGGATCGCAACCGCACCCTTTATCTGGGTACCTCCCCATCATTCCCTCAAGAAGGGTGGATGATTGAAGCGAGGGAGACCTTCTCCCTAGCTATAATATGACACATCATAGGGGTCCCCTTCAATCACCGACCTCCACCCCAAGTCATCATTTCCTCTTCACCCCGAGGGTGTAGTCCCGAGCCAACACACGATCCCTTACATTCCCTTTAACGGATCCATTTTTATCCATTAGGGTTCATATCTTCATCTTATCTTCAGATCCAAAACTAATTTTCATCTATAACATGTCATAAATCATATCTACAAAAATTATCCAAGGGTTTCATGATTCATCCTACCATTTAGGTCACTTTTTAAGGATCCTAATTTTCAAATCACCTTTTGTTTCATATTGTGAGCATAAAAACTCTATTTTCAATTTCCTTTGAGGTTATTTTTCAATTTTTACATTTTTAGCTAAAACCTCTTTTTCCATAATTTTGAGCCCAATTTTTGGAAATCCAAAATTAAAAATTTTACTAATTAAGGCCTAATTCAAAAATACACACTTTTGGCTAAATACCGTAGAGGTTTTTAATTTAATTTATAACATTAAAAAAATCCTCTTTTTGTTTTACAAAATTCAAATTCCATTTCGAGATATGGTCATTTTATTAATTTGATGATAATTGCTTTTTTATCAACATCACTTTCCATACAAATTTATTTGTCTAATTGGATTGCTTGTGCAAAATTCTTTTATGGATAACCATATACTTGATGAAAATTCTTCCCCATTCTATATTCAGGTTCAAATTCATAATGTGTTTTTAAGTGTATCCTAGTTGATCATGGCTCTGGTCTTAATATATGCAATCTTTCCTTTCTCCATCAAATAGGCCTTTCCTGTTGATATGACTCCATCTACCCTATATATTTGTGGCTTTGATAACACCCCTAAGAAATTATTGGGAACAATATCTCTTCCCCTCACTATGGGATCTTGTACTCTTAATGTTCTATGTCATTTTATGCCTCATGATGTCCCTTATACTATCCTTCTAGGCCATCCTTGGTTACATACTATGCATACAATTATTTCTACCCATGCCCTTGTTACACCTTCTTCCATGGATATTGCTACAATAGATTCCACACCTCATGTTGCTACTCCTTGTGATAATCCTCCCATACATGATGTTGATGTCATTACCTACATTACACACCTTTCTCCTCTTAGGATGCACCCTAGTGTCATTGATTTATAAGATCAATTTTATAGTGACACCCATGATACTCTAATGTCTCACTCTCGAAGCACTCTTATCAAGATCATATAAATAGTGATTCAAATGTTACATTTATCTCCACATATTCCTCATCAATAGTTAGAGCACTATATGCTGATTTTACAATGATTCCTAAATATCTCACTTTCCAAGATCCTATGCATGATTCATTTACTATGACTACACCTTATATTGTTACATTCATAGGGTCCATCCATTCCCATGTTTCTAACATTTTGTCTATAATCATAGGGGATAGTTCATACTATTTTATTTCTTATAATCTTCTCAAATTGCACATATTACTTGCCATTTCTATTGATGAGCCTCCTAGCATTACATATGTTACACATATTTTGAATCACATCTTGATCCTTATGTTCACACTTACTCCTTCCACTATTTCCAATGATCCTAAAGTTACATCTATTCTATTTTCTCCTAATGGACACACTCTTATTGCTTATACATTTCCTACTCATGCCGTTGGGATCTTGGACTCTACTGAGGGGTTTTACCCTCACTATATTTCCATCATTCTCTGGTTGCTCTTTTCTTCTCAATCTTCCATTTAATAATTTATCTGCATGCATGACTCCACTTTCACGTGACACTAGGTCCTTGCCTCATTATTCACATGTGTTCATCTTTTTACCTTTGTAGATCACAAACACCTTTTCCTTGGCTCCTCCGGCCATCCTATATCTAGTTTCTCATACTCTTAGTACATCTTATCCTATTCATGATGGATCCTTAGCCTTAACATATCATATGGTATCTAGAGTCATTGATCTTCCTATATCACCTTTTCCACATCCATCTCAGTTTCTTTCACACATGGTTACTACTTATAGGTCTTATCACATCTATATATCACATATCCCACCTCATGGGAGAAACTATTCACATTGGTCACATGCTTTATATGCTTCATCTAGACATATTTCGTGCTCTATCTATCCAAATTCTTGATCTAGACCTATCTCATGTACTTGGTCTCATGTGCTCTCTCATGACCATCTAACCCTGGATCATGTTTACATGCATTCCTTCATGTCACTCGATGACACACTCTTCTTCTTGGTTCATACTTGATTGTTTAGGGTTTCCTCATATGGACATCACTTTACACACACCACACTAGGGGGCATCCTTATTCCTCCCTCATAGCTAGTTTTATTTCACATATTTACAATTAAAAATCCAAAAATATAAACTTAGATCTTGATCGAATGTATTCTTCCTTGCTTATAATACTCTATGTTACTTTGCTTTACTTTTCATGTTACTATATCTCATAATATTCTCTGTCATTTTTCATACGCACATGCATATTCATATGATATCTTGAGGTGAATGCAGGTCACTTATAGGTTGTTACACGATGTATGATGCTTGGCCTGTCCATTACCAGTCCCACTGAGGCTCTTGGGGAATCTACCTTTTCTCACTTACTATCAAGTTCTATCATTGCAATATTTCACATTTTCATTCCTATATTCAGATCTTACATTGTGGCATACTATTTATCTTTCCTAACATGCTAACGAGTGCTTCATGTGTAGCATTTTCCTTGTAGGATTCCTTCCAATCATGGTTTTTTTATTTACTTATACCTTATTTTTCATTATTTGTGGGTTATGCCCTATGTTTTCTTGATTTCCTTATTTTCATTAGTCTTGACAACTCGATTGTCTTGTGACATCTTGAGTGGTGTCCCATGTATACATCCAACTACTTGCTAAGTCTTTGTTTGTTATTTTCCTATATGATTTTACTAGTTGTTATTTCCATGTGCATTGCTTGTTTTTCACTAAAACTTGTATGCTAGCATGTTCCCTTTGTTTTTCTTGCACCATGGTAACTACCATGTGTAATTCCTATTCCCTTGTCATATTCCTATATCAAATCTACACATCAGTTTCAATTTTCATTGTTTTAAATCTATTAACATTTATTCATCTCACACACTCCAAACAAGTGGGGGAAAACATCAAGTGAATCTTTTCACCCTCCCAAAAATTAAAAACACATAATAGGAACAAAATAGAAATTAGTTACTGAGTAAGGACCGAGAAATAGATTTAGACAAAATTATCAACATAGACAAAAGAACCTAGCATAGATAGGAAACCTAGGAATTAGTGTCCCACATGGGTGCTCTGTCCTGGGGGTAAAAATAGTTACAAAGTATTTTAAATAGTTGCACAATCACGGCTATCTTCAGTTTCAACAGTTACACAACTAGTTTCATATTACAATTATTCATTGTGAGAGCTAACTAAAAATTCAGGAACCAAGACAAGAACTAAATAAGGGAATGACACCTAGGGAATATATATGAAAATAATATGCCGATGCCTTTGTGTTACCCAAGGTAAGTTACAAATCAGGTTTTTGATCATATTTAATGGCACTTATCCATGGGTATGTGTTAATGGTTGGAGGGAAAATAAGCCTCTCCTAATACACTTTCACTCAACAGTGATAGGATGCCTAAATTCAAAGTTTAGCACCGGGATGCTCAAATCCCTAGTTTGGTGATAGGACACCCAAATCCTTTATGTCATTCCAACCAACTCATAAGCATGGGGTCTACAATGATTAGAAAAGAAAAATTCTATGCCTTTCTCTTTGAACACTCTAGGTGTATTTTAACCCCTTCATTTAGTTTTTCCAATACACATTTCCATTTTTACATATTTTCTAAGTTAAAGTTCAATTAAATTTACCTAGAGCATTGAATACACTTGTTTTATTTTTTTCAGGTCATATCCTATCCCAACAAAGGCAAATCCCACAAACAACCATGAAGCAAATCTCAAGCATGTTGTGATAAAGATGACATTCCCATGAACTACAAACACACATCATTATTACTCCATGCACACAAAGGTCTACCCTAAGATCCTTATCCTTTTCCTCTCCTTATAATTTCATGGTACAAATATTACACTATTCCATTTAGCATGCTACAAAACTTATTCGAAATTCTATTAGGTAGAATCATCATTCGACTCTCCAAGGTACACTTTTTATTTCTACTTTATGCTACCAAATCCTTATTCACCAACACAAAGTTGGGAAAATTTAGTCACTAAATCACACACTTACTATGTACATCTAACCTTTAAATACTTCATTTATGTATGATTCCTAAACAATATAACTACTCATTAACACCTCTTTACTTTTCTTTGACATTACTTTTATCCTTTTCATCTTTATTGCTTGTTGTTTCTAATTGACAACTTACAATTTTGCACACTAGCCGACATATTACTCAGCTCTAATTTCATTGCATGGCCTTTTGAGTACCACTGTATAGATTTGTCCATTAGGAACAAGAGCACCCAAGCGCTATTATCTCCTTTGGGTACTGTGTCCTCTTTACCTCTTTTTTGATCTTTCAAATATTACTTCTTTCTTGTCTTCTTTTATCACTCTTGGTCAGCCTTTTACTTGTTAATGATGAAAATTAAGAAAAGTAATCATATATATACATGTATTATTTAACCTCATTAGGGGAAAGCATTCAAGAGGCACGTACTACCACAAGGAGCTACTATTTTCTATCTACTACATCAAGTACTACATTTTGGACTACATACTTCACTGCATAGGAGGGTTTATTCTAAATTCTATACCACACATTTGCATTTGGGACAAAGTAGTTGTATCCCACTATCCTTTGTGCAACTAACACTAGGGAATCTTAGCTCAAGGGACACTATTTCAATCACAAAAACAAAAACTACATAGAGTATAAAATGTAGTGTAACGCTCGATGATAATCATATTGGGGTGACCACCAAGGTCAGTCCAACTCAAGCATATACATTATTTTATTCATCTAATGTGTGCTTAAGTATTGTGTAGGTATCTAGGGTTTATTTTGTAGGTTACAGGTGTGACACATCGAATTTGATGTGACACACAATGAATAAGGAATGACACTAAGTGACATAGAAAGAACGATTCCAAGTTGTCATGTAGACATCAACACCCATAATATATGTTAGCACCTAGGTGACCCTATCCCCTTCCAGGTGCTCCTATCCCTAAGATAGTCACTTTCTAAAATCATACATAGAACTAATACAATCCAAAATTTGAATTTCCATCATGTTCATCAGTCTAGAATTAGTCCAGGACTATAGTGGTAAATGAAGCCATTCTCTAAACCTACGTATATCAATCTTGATTGTATTTCCTTTGCATGATATTGCTTGAATACTATTATATTTATATGTTCAATAGTTTCCTTATCTTAGATTTAATTTTATCAAACACACACACACACATAAATTTATACATTTATAAATACAAATGAAAACCATAATTCCTCAATAAATACAAACATTTATATAATATTATATTACATTCTCATTCATAGGTTTATCTATTTATATATACACATGTATATAAATAAATAAATAACAATATATATATAAAGGATCCAATTTTAGCTAATCTCTACATGATTTCTCAATTTAATAGTGATCCATACCAATTTATATAGTCTTATAAGATCAATATTTATGAAGTTTAAAATGAGAAAAATTTCATAGAACACACACACACACATATGAACACTTTGTGGAAATAATTACAAGTATGGAAGGAGTTTTTAAATCCTACTTTCACTTTAAATTCAATAGTTTTCTTGAAAGAAAGTGGATGAGATACAACAATAAGAGTTGCAAGTAAAGTGATTATTCTTATATTCCATTATACTAAAAGAAAAACAAAAAGTTCATTGTGATTTACCTAAATAACACACCTACTTTCATATATTCAAAAAATAAGGATAATGTTCTGAGTTAAATGCCATTAAAGGAATATAATGTACATGGAGAAACTATGTATTAGGGATAACACAACAAGTTAGTTACAATAAGGAAAGACAAAACTCAAAGTTAATTTCCTTGTTTCTTGTGTTTGAATCGATGAAACTTAGAAGTATAACTTATAAATTTAATAAATTTTAGGATGAACAAATTGTAGACACAAAACTATGCACTTGGGTACATTTATAGGTCCTAAAATCATATTGTTGGTACCAAAATTTATTCTCCTTTTCAGTCGAGAAGCATCATAAATATGGCATGAAGCTTGAAGGTAGATAGATCTTGATATATGTCATTTTGTAGTGGGGATGTGATCTAACTAGCACTTCATTTGTGGAGAGATGGATATCACTTTAAAAGGATTTGATCTAACCCTCACTATTTTAGGTTGTGCCTTTACACCAAGGTAAGAGAACCTATATTACAACCTCTATTTTGTGAAGGAGGTGGAGATATCCTTATACTATGCATATTGTAAGGAGATGGCCTTGGGAAAACATGATCAATTTTCCATTACTCAAACTCAACGAGTTGTCACCATCGAATGATAGAAATGCTTTAAAGACAAGGCTAAGGCTACTAAGGACATTGTATGATCCTGATTTTCTTTATGCATTTTTGTAGATGGGTTAGATTATTTTTTTGACACATAATGCAATGTAGGGGTAGCATGGCTAGGATTAGTTATTCAGATGATTTTTGGTGGGGTATTGACAAGACAAACTTGGATATATCAAATCTTTGAAAACCTCTACAATAATTGAACAACTATCAGATAAAATGCTTCAAATAATCAGGATGTTCTTTCAACCAAAAGATGCATAAATGGAATCCCAGGTTGCACTCTTCACACAATATTTGAGAACTCACCACAAAATATTGAAGTAAAGAACTCAATTAAACACAAAAATCCTTGATCAAACCATGCCTAAGGTACCCCAAAGGCTTAAAAGTAATCCGAATCAACAAATGAAGGTGGAGTGATTTTAAACTGCTCATTTTCAATGCCAGATGAAAGCTCTTTTGACAAACAAAAATGTAAGTGCCACTAAACTATCAATAAGGATGAGATTCTGTGTGATTTCTAAAGACTTTCAATGTAAGATTGCAACAAGAACAATGAAAACTATTTGCAGGTATTTAAAATGATAACAGACATCATATTGCCCAGAAAAACATAGATTAACTCAAAAGCTTATTAGATTCATCAATGGGGAAAGTTTCATGAACAATCTCAGAGCTGTGTGATGGCTATACACTTGTAACCAACTCACATACATGAAGATCCAACATAGAAGAAATTAACCTGGTTCTTTGGTGGGTTTCTTAGAAAAATGAGCTTTCTCTCAGAATTTTCTCATGATTTTCAACTTCGACCATTTTGCATTTTTCCAAAGCTGTATTATATACCTCTTGCCACATTGGAGCCTTATTTCCCAAGCAAATCATATGCCAAGGGATCAAGTTTGTTACAACAATTTCTCATGATTCACTGAAAATGACATTTAATAAATTTGCAATGAGAGTTGCCAGGTGTTTAAAAGACTGAATCATTACAAATATTTGGATCATTATCTTTCCTGGAGGCATGTTTTTTATCATCAAGGCATGCAGATGCCTTTCCTCTCATCATTTCACCTTTTAAAACTACCTCTGCAACTTTCAAATTTTACATTTCACGTGTTTAGATGGATTAGGAAAAAAATTGTTTTAAAAACACCTCAAATCTGCAAATTGAGTTATGAAACCGATTCCAATGATCCTAGAAGGCCAAAACGACATGGAATCACCAAAAATTTGATGAAATTTGATGCAAAATTTGTAATTCCAAGTTTCTTGGAGCAAAAATGGTGGCCAAAAATGAAGATGTATAGTTACCCTTGATCTGCTCTTTCTCCTTCAATTTGGGCCCTCCACGTGTCAAAATATGATTGGGAATCAATTCGGGCTCACCTTCGACTTTTTGACATTTTTGAAAAAATGGAAAAATTGAATTTTTCTCCCCCTCCACCCTTGAATTTTGGTGATGACACGTGGCACATGGTGGGTCCCATTGGGATCGTGCTTCAATTCTACGCATTTTGACCTTTTTTGGAAATTTGAAAAATTTCACTATTTCCCCCACCGGTCTGCACCTCTGATTTCTCCCTTGCCACGTGTCGCTTGATGATTCACTCGCAGGCCAGTGCCTCAAATTTCCATACTAAGTCTTTTTTGCAAAAGGGAAAAAAATCCCTTTTGCCTCTGCCACCCCGCCAAACCGCTCTTCCTTCACCACGTGTCTCCTTGTGGCTCATTCGCGAGCCCACGGCTCAATTTTTTCCTTAACTCCTTTTGCCAAAAACATTCCCCATTTCCTTCTGTGGCCCACACTTCCCTCTGACTTTTCATGGACACGTGTCCACCCGTGATTGGCCATGGGGCTGCGCTCCAAAATTTTACCTTAGGTCCTTTTTTGCAAAAGGGAAACAATTCCCTTTTGCCTCCGTCGGCCCGCTTTGTCCCCACTCGGCCACGTGTCTTCCACCTACTCCATTGTGGACCCGCAGGATTTTCTTCCACTTTTCTCCCCTTCGCCAAAAGGCAGAATTTTCCTAAGTCTTCTGCCAGACTTCCATCCTACCTTGGCATAGGAACACAACACGTGTCCTCCTACGGGGTTGTGGGGGTAAGCTTGAATTTTTTCCCAAAGTCAAAAACGGTTAAGTTTTTCAAAGAAACCCGTCGATCCTTGTACAACCGAGAGAGCGTACCACGTATGAGTAGAATTTTGAGCTTAATTTTGGTGGGCAAATGACACCCGTACAACCGTAAAAAAATGTAGAATTTACCAGAGATGCCCAAATTTGATTTTTTCTTCGTGGGTGATGAATTTTTGCTCAAAAAACAAGGGGAAGTTGATTTTATGCAAGTTTTGACCATGGGGAAGGATTTTTGAAGACATATAGGTGTAAAATGAGCAAATACAAGCTCCAAAGTTTGGGAAAGATGGAAAAAATGATAGAGGGCCGTGGATTTGGAAAACTAGGGCAAAAATTAGGGAAAACTTGAGCATTCTTGCAAAATGGGGCATGTCAAATGATTTTCAAATGGATTAAGGCATGGGAATAGAGGCAGCAACTTCATCTTACCCATTAAAACTAAAAAAATGTTTCAGGAAATGCAGAGTGAAAGGAAAATTAGGGCAAAAGTATTGCAAGATCAAAATGGACACCAACATTGGCTCCAGCTCGGGGATGGGCACTCCTAGTGAGTGCCACAAGAACAATAAGTAGACCAAGTGCCAAACAATCCATTGGGCAAAGGAGTCATGAGCCAAAATCACCAAAAACCAGCTGAGAACCTGACAAAAAGGCTTCCACACAACAAGGCAAACCAAAAACCAACAAAACACCAAAAACAAAGCAAAAAACCAAACACTATACATTGTACAAGCTAGTGCATACCTCAAATTTGGGGATTAATCCAAGAAATGCTTCAGATGCCTACCATTAACAGGCAGTTCAAGCAATTCCCCATCTAAATCTTTGAGAAAAAGGTATTCTCACCAATTCTGATATCAATGGAGTAAGGGCCCATCCATAATGCATCAAATTTTCCATGTTTTCCCTTATCCTCATTTCTACTATCCCACAACAAAACTAGATCTCCAATATTGAAGGCCCTAGGAGTGACCTTCTTGTCAAACAATCTTTTCAACTTCTCTCTAAATCTGATATGCCTCGATGGTATGCTCTTCTCTCTCCATCTAGCTCGTAATCTGATTGAGCCTTACTTCATATGGACTGACCTCTTGATCCTCAAGCTATTGAACAAACTGAAATGAAGATAATTGTAGATGTAAGGGAAATAGAGCTTGAGTTCCATACACCAAATCAAATGGGATCTTACCAGTAGCTCTTTTGGCAGTGATTCTATCATCCCAAACTATAAATTTCATTTTTTCACTCCATTTTCTCTTGTTCAACTCCAAGGTCCTTCTAATGATCTTCAACAAATTCTTATTGTTGGCCTCAGCTTGTCCATTTCCTTGGGGATTATAGTTTAAAGAATAAGTCAGATTGGTTCCATACTCCTTGCACATTTCCATCAAAGGTTTAGCTCTAAAACACATGGCATTATCAGCAACAATCTTGACTTGCACACCAAATCTGCATATGATATTATTCAACAAGAAGTCCATACCAACTTGGTGTGTTGCTTTTTTTGGGATTGCATTTACCCACTTTGTAAAATAATCAGTGGCTACAAGAATCCACTTATGGCCAACACTAGAAGGATCTGAAATCTCACTAATGAAGTCCATTCCCCATTGTTTGAAAGGAGCTTTAATTGATACATGCTGCAAAGGAAGGGAGCCTAAAGCTTTCATTCTTCCAGAGAAACACTGGCAGCTTTCACATTTTCTAATCAACATGGTTGCATCTTTGAAGAGAGTAGGCCACCAATAACCAACTCTCAAAAATTTGTGTGTTGTAACCCTTCCAGCAAAGTTTCCTCCACAAACTCCCCCATGGAAATTAGTAATTACTTTGGGAGCTTCATCTTTAGTTACACATTTCAAGAGGACACCTTCAGGGTTCTTCCAAGCCAACCCAAAGTCAGTGATGATGTATTTTTGAGAAGCCAACTTGAGGGCTCTTTTCTAATTTTTATTTAAATGATCAGGATAGAAAAGGTGTCTGAGGTAAAATATTATATCCTTGTACCACTCAGAACTTACCAATTTCCCAAGAACATCTACCCTTTCTTCCCCTACCTCATTCACTTCCACAGTCTGCAAATTTCTCTCGGCCATGAGCTTAGAAAGACCCAAACCTCTTACCAACTTTGTGGTTTGGATTTCCATATCATACTCTTGTAGTTTTTCACCCATCTACATATTTTACTTGAGATCTCCATCTCTGATAAGATGTCTTTTACCATGGTGTGGGGAACATAAGCAACAACTTTTGAACTTAAAATATAAGGCCTGAAAACCTTTGTTGCTTTCACCAAGGCAAATGCTTGTTTTTCCATGATTATGTACTTTAACTCAGTAGTTTGTAAAGCCTTGCTAAAGAAGGCAATAGGCCTCTCAGCCCCATCTCCATCCTTTTGGAGCAAAACAGATGCAATAGTATTTTCAGAGGCAAAGGAGAATATTTGGAAAGGCTTCTTATAATTTAGAGCTTCCAAGATAGGTGCATGTTTAAGTGCCTCTGTGATTCCTTCAAAATCCTAAATAGCATCCTCTTCCCATTTGATAACTTGATCTTTCTTTAACATGCATGTTATAGGAAGAGTCAACTCAGCAAAATTTGACACAAACCTTCTCATGAAATTGATCTTCCCAAAGAAAGATTGGATGCCCTTCTTCGTTCTTGAAATTAGCACCCTGTTGATTGCTTCTATTCTCTTAGGGTCAATCATGACACTAGCCTTTGAAACAATATGACCAAGAAGCTTGGCCTTTTGCACCCCAAAGTGACACTTCTTTTGATTGAGAGAGATCCCAAATTCTCTACATCTGATCAACATCCTTTCCAAATGCTACAAGTGATCTCTTCTGCTCCTTGAAAATACAATCACATTATCCTGATAATCTGCAATGAAGTCATTTATATAACCAGCAAAAGAAACATCCATTACTCTTTAGAAGGTAGCTCTAGCATTCATGAGACCAAAAGGCATTCTCACATAAACATATGTTCCCCAAGGAGTGGTAAAGGTAGTTTTAAATCTTTCTGACTCCTTGACAACAACCTGATTGTAGCCAAAGAAACCATCCAAGGTGGACAACAATTTAGATCTAGTCACTAACTGCAGCATGTTCTCCATGTTTGGTAAAGGATAATTGTCTTTCAATGAAGCTCTATTCAAATTTCTGAAGTCTACACAAATTTTGATATCTCCATTCTTCTTTCTGACTGTAGCACAAGGTTTGCAACCCAAGATGAATACCTTGTGGGATGAATGATCCCTCCCTCCTTCAGTTTCTTCAATTCATCTTGCATTTTCATGGAGAGGAATGGATTAATTGGACTTTTCTTCTATCTGACTAGTTTGGCCTTTGTTTCAAGAGGGATCTCATGCTGAAACAAGTCTTCTCTATATGCTTTCAGCTCTGAATATGACCAGGCAAGGTAGTCTTGATATTGTTTCAACAATTAGAGGTAGGACTATTTTTCTTCCTTGTTTAAATTATTTCCCAACCAAACCTTTCTTGGTTTTCCCTTTTTTCCCAAGTCATGATCTTCTACATCCCTTGAGGCAAACATGTTTCTATTGATGATGCAATCAACATTGTTAAAATTAGACTCAAGAGCAACAAGCCCTCTAGGAATGGTGTTAGTTTTCAATTGGATAATATATTTTCCAAACAAATTCTCTCTTCCTTCAGTCACACACACCATTGGTTCCCAATCAATATGTTGATCTACAAACTCACCTTGATTTTGTAAGAACCTTTGCACTATAGCATCATCATTAAACACTTGCCAATGTTTGATGTTGTCAAGGACAGCTGGCCTAATTAACACTTCAACATTGTACTCACAATAAGGTGAAATGGTGAAATATCCAAATATTGACCCCATCACTACCAACTTGTCAGCAGAAATATTCACTCTTTGTCATGGTGCACAATATTGAAGAAATCAAACATCTCAATTAGATCCCAAACTACATGCTTAGACTGCTGCCGTCTGCTGATTTTTGTAGCATACAATTTCCTTATTTGCTTGAAAACTAACTCTGAATCTCCTTTGCAATGATGTCCTTGACACCATACTTCCATACAATTATCGGACCAAACAACAAGGCTTCATACTCAGTAATGTTGTTAGTACATTCAAAATTAAGCTTGAAAGAAAAAACAAATTCTTCCAAGCTAGGAGAAATCAAAATTACACCAGCACCATTTCCAAATTTGGAGCAAGCTCCATCAAATAGAAAGGTCCAAGGAGAACATACCTACTCAAGGCACTTTGACTGATCCATTTTGTGTTCTTTTCCATCAACAAAACCAATAAAATTATCAGCATCAACATCAACAAATAATACTTCATAAGAAGCATTGTTTGGGTCCTCAATTAGATGCAACATTTTCTTTTCTCCATAGAGCTTGACAAGGATGCCCTCAATGGGAATGGTGGAAAAATACATATCCATTTAGACACTCCCTCCAACACTTGCAGCCCACTTTCTTGACAATAACATACCCCATTTGGCAAGGCAATCAACAATCACAACATCCAATTTTAAATTCCTCTCGGGATAAGATGCAAGTTGCACAACCAAACCCTTCACACAACTAATAACCGACACTTCTCTTGAGTCCATGGCATTAAAATTTTCATAGGCCACTGTCACTTTGATATCCAACTCATTCATGACTTCTAGAGGCATGGCATTACATGATGCACTAGAATCAAACATATAATTGCGAAGTAGCCTATCTTTTATGATCAAGGTTGTGAAGAATGGATCAACATTCAATTTGGAATCAACCAAGGATGTCCCCAAATATACCTCAGGTGTCTCTCCAAGATATTCTACTATTGGCGGTGTTTCAAGGTCAGCAATGATTTGAGGAGGATTCTCAACAACAATTATATTTCTATCGGAGTAGTCTTCTCCTCTTTCAACCCCAAGTACTCAAATTCTCTCTTCTTATGCTCGGGAATCCTAAGCAACTAAATTATTCGAACACTCACTTTTATTTGGCTCAATACTTGGGCTATGTCATAGGGAACACTCTTTGGCAAAGCAGCATTGGAAGGAGACAAAAAGATTCATTTGATGGTAAGGTATTCTTTGTAGCTTGTGCATGAGGAGGACTATAATTTTTCTTAGGACAACAAAGCTTTTGGCAAGTGTTTCTCTCTTAGGAGCTTATTTTGGAATGCTTATGAGAAAGGGTGTTTTAGGTTTGGCTTGAGGCCTAACTCCCTTAAAAAAATTCTTCTAGTGTTATAGTCTTTCTCTTGAGCTACAACCGCATTCATCAACAATTATCTATCTTCCTCCAAAGGAATACCGCCATCATACGTCTTAATCATCAAATATCTTAATTATTCAAAGTCATTTTTAGGAATTTCAAAAGCTTGCACTACATCAACTTCAAGAGTATGAGGGGGAAGAAAGACTTGTACCCATTTGATGCAATCCCAAAGAGTTGCAGCTATCCTTGCACTTATCACTTCAGTAGATGTTACTCCTCCTTGTGGACTTGAAGAATAGCCCACCATGAAAATATCATCATTAGTACCATCATCATTATTAGCTTCACCATCTTTCTAGTCCACTTCACATGGAGGATGGGGTAAAGAACACCTATCACACCAATCAATATCAGTAACTTCCTCAACAAGCAGCAACCCTAGTAGTTAGGGGATCGGTTAACACTCTTCCTTCATGTGCTTGAGGATGTCTATTTGCAGACCCCATGGGTCCTTTTCCTCTATCATCTTCCCTTTGATCACCTCTAGGATGATTGGAAAATCTGTCATGGTTTTGTGCTCTTGGCTGACCTTGTGAAGTTTACCCAATTCCCTTCTCGGCTCTTTCCAACTTGTATGAGATTTCTTTGTGAGACCCTACCAAAGTTTTCACAACCTCCTCTAAATCAACACCCTTGCTAGCTTGAGGTTTTGAGTTTATCAACTTTACACCATCTCTCTTGAGAGGTTTCCCAATAGCCTTGATATTGTTTCCAATTTGAAGTGCCATGGTGAAAGCTTGTCTTAGATTAGTAGGGTTCTTGTCTCTTAAGTAATAGGCTATCTTCTTATCAAATGCATATGCATATTTGATTAAACAAGACTCATCACAAGGCCTCAAATTAATAGGAATCCTTCTCAAAAAAAATTTAAACCTTATGTTAAAGTCATTGACTGATACATTGGGGTTCTTCTTGATATTCTCAAACTTAGACAAGAGAAATCTAGGATCAGTCTTGTCACCATATTATAATCTAAATGCATTCTTCATTTCAGTCCATGAATCAATAGAATTATCAGGCAGAGCCTTTTACCAATCCCTAGCATCCTCTTCTAATGTATGAATGAACAACTTAATATACACATCTTCAAACTCTATCTTGAAATATTTCATCATGTTAACAAAAAGTTTGAGATGTTGATCACCAGTTATTGCATTATTACCTTGGAATTTTGGCAATCTATTTCTGACATCTTGTGGGACAGCATTTGGGTAACCATCCATTCCTCTAAAGTCTATAGGACCAAAGGTGTTAACAACAAATGGAGGTCTAGGCTGAGCCATATTGTTTGGTGGAGGTGATCTTGGAGGTGAAACAAGATGATGAGGAGTGCAAGATCCTTGGGGCTCAAGAATGTGATTCACAAGACTGGTATTCTCTAAATGCTGATTTTCTTGGAAAGTTTTATTAGGATTGAAACACACAGGTGCAGATTGAAGAAGGAACTTACCATGTACAGTAGAAGGACCTTCACTAGTTGAGGAAAACAAGTTTATGAGAGGATTTCTTGAATCAAAATCACTTGAAGAAGAGTGATAATCCTCTACCAAAGGCTGATCTCTCTCACCTATGGGTATATCTTTGCCTGATGTCTAACCTTTAATATCTTTCCAAACTCTTCTCCCTCCCAACTCTGAGTTTCTTGAATCTGTAAACAACTTCTTAGTAGAGTCTTTAAGGAAGAGCTATCTTCTTCATTCCATTTTTGCAGAGATTAACAACACAAAAGCAAATGACATAAATTTTAAGATAATGGTACTTTATCAAGATCGAACACATGGAGTTTTCACTAAGTACTTTCACCCTAGTTGTGTAAATTGCACTAAAATACTCTGTCAAATATCTATCAACACTGAAAATCTTGCCAAGCTTTATAGATCAGACCTTTATTTCTTTGAATTTATTAATCACAAATGTAAATGAAGTGCAACTACTACTAGAAAGCGATAAAATTTACTGAGGCGGGACCTATATCTTCACTCAATCCTTACAAATTTGATTATAAAATGATGCTTCACAATGTACTTGCATGCGAGAATTTGTAAGGACTTTACCAAGGTTCAATATGCATTCAAATATTGGAAATATGTATGCACATGGTTCAGATTGAACTAAGAAAATAGCAAACTCGAACTCTACTCTTCATTCCAATCTTATAAATCTGATCAGAAGATGATACTCAGATTTGTAATTACACATAAATCACACAAGAAGCATTACCAGGGATCTGAAATATTGAAATCTTTTGAATAATTTCCTTGGAAGCGATGCCATTTCGGTGTTGGTACCCAAATTTGTTCTCCTTTTCATTCGAAAAGACATCGAAATATGGCATGAAGCTTGAAGGCAGATAGATCTTGATATATGTCATTTTGTAGCTAGGGATGTGACCTAATTAGTACTCAGATTTATGGAGAGATGGATATCACTTTAAAAGGATTTGATCTAACCCTCACTATTTTAGGTTGTGTCTTTCAACCAAGGTAAGAGAACCCATATTGCAGCCTCTGTTTTGTGAAGGAGGTGGAGATATCTTTATACTGTGCATATTGTATGGAGATGGCCTTGGGAAAACATGATCAATTTTCCATTACTCAAACTCAATAGAGTTGTCACTACTAAATGATGGAAATGCTTTCAAGACAAGGCTGAGGCTACTGAAGACATTGTATGATCCTGATTTGCTTTGTGCATTTTTGTAGATGGGTTAGATTCTTTTGTTGACACACAATGCAATACAGGGGTAGCATGGGTAGGATTAGTTGTTCATATGATTTTTTGGTGGGGTATTGACAAGACAAACTTAGATATATCAAATATTTGACAACCTCTACAATACTTTAACAACTATCAGATAAAATGCTTCAAATAATCAAGATGTTCTTTCAACTAGAAGATGCATAAATGGAAGCCAGGTTGCACTCTTCACACAATCTTTGAGAACTCACCAAAAATATTGAAGTAAAGAACTCAATTAAACACAAAAATCCTTGATCAAACAATGCCTAAAGTACCCCCAAAGGCGATGACAAGCAATCCCAATCAACAAATGAAGTTGGATTGATTTTAAATTGCTTATTTTCAATGCGGATGAAAGCTCTTTTGACAAACAAAGCTGCAAGTGCCACTAAACTATCAATAAGGATGAGATTTTGTGTGATTTCTAACGACTTTCAATGTAAGATTGCAACAAGAACAATGAAAACTATTTGTAGGTATTTAAAATGATAAGAGACATCATATTGCCGAGAAAAACATAGATTAACTCAAAAGCTTGTTAGATTCATCGGAGAGGAAAGTTTCATGAACAATCTCAGAGATGTGTGATGGCTATACACTTGTAACCAACTCACATACATGAAGATCCAACATAGAAGAAATTAACTTGGTTCTTTGGTGGGTTTCTCAGAAAAATGAGCTTTCTCTCAGAATTTGCTCATGATTTTCAACTTCCCGACCATTTTGCATTTTTCCAAAATGCATTATATACCTCTTGCCACATTGGAGCCTTCTTTCCCAAGCAAAGCATATGCCAAGGGATCAAGTTTGTTACAACAATTTCTCATGATTCATTGAAAATGACATTTAACAAATTTGCAACGAGAGTTTCAGGTGTTTAAAAGACTGAATCATTACAAATATTTGGATCATTATCTTTCCTGGAGGCATGTTTTTTATCATCAAGGCATGCAGATGCCTTTCCTCTCATCATTTCACCTTTTAAAACTACCTCTGCAACTTTCAAATTTTACATTTCACGTGTCTGGACGGATTAGGAAAAAAATTGTTTCAAAAACACCTCAAATCTGCAAATTGAGTTATGAAACCGATTCCAATGATCCTAGAAGGCCAAAACGACATGGAATCACCAAAAATTTGATGAAATTTGATGTAAAATTTGCAATTCCAAGTTTCTTGGAGAAAAAATGGTGGCCAAAAATGAAGATGTATAATTACCCTTGATCTGACTTTTTTCTCCTTCAATTTGGGCCCTCCACGTGTCAAAATATGATTGGGAATCAATTCGGGCTCACCTTTTGACTTTTTGACATTTTTGAAAAAATGGAAAAAATTGAACTTTTTTCTCCTCCCCTCCACCCTTGAATTTTGGTGATGACACGTGGCACATGGTTGGTCTCATTGGGATCGTGCTTCAATTCTGTGCATTTTGACCTTTTTTGGAAATTTGGAAAATTTTCATTGTTTCCCCCACAGGTCTGTGCCTCTATTTTCTCCCTTGCCATGTGTCGCTTGATGATTCGGTCATGGGCCAAAGCCTCAAATTTCCATACTAAGTTTTTTTTGCAAAAGGGAAAAAATTCCCTTTTCCTCCACCACCCCACCAACCCACTCTGCCTTCACCACGTGTCTCCCTATGGCTCATTCACGGGCCCGCGGCTCAATTTTTTGCCTTAACTCCTTTTTCCAAAAAGGGAAAAATTCCCCATTTCCTTCCATGGCCCGCACTTCCCTCTAAATTTTCATGGACACGTGTCCACCGTGATTGGCCATGGGGTCACGCTCCAAAATTTTACCTTAGGTCCTTTTTTGCAAAAGGTAAACAATTCCCTTTTGCCTCCGCCAGCCCACTCTATCCCCGCTCGGCCACGTGTCCACCACCTGCTCCATTGTGGACCCGCAGGATTTTCTTCCACTTTTCTCCCGTTCGCTAAAAGGAAAAACTTTCCTAAGTCTTCCACCAAACTTCCATCCCACCTTGGCATAGGAACACGACATGTGTCCTCTTGCGGGTTGCAGGGGTAAACTTGAATTTTTTCCCAAAGTCAAAAATGACTAAGTTTTTCAAAGAAACCCACTAATCCTTATCAAACCAGAAGTAGCCACATATGAGGAGAATTTTGAGCTTAATTTTGGTGGGAAAATGACACCCGTACGACTGTCAAAAAACTTAGAATTTACAGAGATGCCCAAATTCAATTTTTTCTTCGTGGGTGATGGATTTTTTGCTCAAAAAACAAGGGGAAGTTGATTTTATGTAATTTTCGACCATGGGGAAGGATTTTTGAAGACATATAGGTGTAAAACCAGAAAATACGAGCTCTAAAGTCTAGGAGAGATGGAAAAAATGAGGTTGGATTTATATTTAATACAAATTAAATTAAATAATTTGGTCAACCCATCACTCGAATCCAACCTTCATTCTATTTACTTAAATTATGAATAGATTTTTGAAGACATTTGGTCAACCCATCACTTGAATCCAACCTTAATTAAATATTTTGGTTCATTTAAGTACATTGAGATTCCTCCCTCTATTCATAAATCATCTAAATCTATGGATGAATCGATAACCCCTTTGTTAACTCACATAATGTTCCACTATGGAAAACATTGAAACATATGATAGCGAACAATATTCGATGAGGAAATTAATGATGATCAAGAACACTTAGATAAACTCACTAATGTTTGACAAGTTTTATGTACTAATCCTTCACATATTCCACATGTTATCAATGCTTTACTTATTTCCAAAACTCTCAATATGCTACTTCTATACCTCTTATAGGTTCTTCTTTGGCTACCATGGCCTTCACCCAACCCATTAACATTCCTACTTCCATTCCTATTTCTACTGCTCCCCTTCTCCATCCTCATGCTTCTAATATAAAACCCAGTTCCTCTTATGGCACCCACGACCTAGATTTCTCATATCGGGACCTCTACAAGTTCAAATCATCGCCACAATAGCTACTTCACGCTCTTCTCCATCTCTTGATTCCTCCTTACTTCTTCATAATCCTTTTACACCCACCATTTATTCTTATTCACTTCCTCCTAATTTCATCACCCCTAAGATGCCCACTTTCAATGGCCATGGTGACCCTCAAGATAATCTATGAGATTTTCATGTGGCATGTCTAGATTATATGGATGATGATACATTACTAACTAGTCTGTTTCCTCGAAGTCTTCAATATTATGCCATGCATTGGTTTTATGATCTACTTGTTCACTCGGTAACTTCTTTCACGCATCTAGTTAATGCTTTTCTTTCTCACTTTTCAATCAATATTAGCACCAAGATATCTTATGCACAACTCGCTTAAATAAAAAAAATGTAATAAACATCTAGTTGACTATTTGTTATGTTACAAGAACAATCTAGCTAAGATGAATAATGTGCTTGCTGATTCAGAATTATAAGATATTTTTGTTCAAAGCCTCTTACCATGAATTCAGGAGAGTGTTATCTTTCAGACCTCTTATTCATTTGATCAATTATACCATATGATTAAAATACACAAATTCAAACTCCTATCTATGGGAAAAATCAAATATCAAGATAATTCATCATCATCTTCTAATAAGTTTCAAGCTAAATCAACATTCAAGCCATCTCCTAAGCCCACTAAAGCAAAGGAAACTATCAATGTCATCTCTCCTCCTAAAAATCTTCAATGAAAACCTCCAAATCATACTTTCACCAAATTACCCTATGCACTTTGGTCTTTATTGTCTCAACTTCTTGAAAGCAATCTAATTACTCTTCTACCACCACTCAATCTTGATCCATCTCACCCTCATGGCTGTAATTATGATGAAAATGCTAAATATGACTATCATCAATGTATTGGGCATTCTATTGATCGTTGTTTCAAACTCAGACATCTAATTCAAGATATTATTGATAAAAATTTAGTTGAGCTCCCTCAACCATCTTCTTCTAAACTGGTCAACAATAATAAAAATCTAAAAATATTAAATGACCCTTTTCCTAAACACAAAAAATAATCTCATGATTCTTGTGCTAATGATACACATCAAGCCATGTCCCCTCCTTCATCGGGGCCCCTTGAATTTCTTATCACTTCTACGATGCATCACCACCAACCATTACATTTTCAGATCATGATTATCATGTTACATTTACTTCTGATTCATTACACATCAACGCTTCTATTGGTTCATATATTTTCAATAACACTATGATCTATCCAATGAATCCTATTAGTGTATGTTGTATTGCACTTCTTATGGCTATCAAATGTCTAATATATACTATCACCTATCTAGTTCCTAATTATTTTGGTTACATCAGCTTCCCATTACGGTTGGGCCTCTATCCATGCTTGTGCCATTTTTATGGAATCTCCAATCAAATGTTGTGACATGATCTCAGGTCTTCTTTAGGTCAGCCTCATTCAAGCTATTCCCTCCATAAATCATCTATGTCATAAGTTAATTTACAATAAATAAGTTGTCACTATTAAAGGCATTCCACCATGCACACCATTTCCTAAACCTAGTCTTGATGATATACTTCCACCAGCTACAACATCTAGGCCTATAGGGCCTCTCAAATCTAAGGCACATTCAACACCTAGTTCTCTTATTCGCACACGTCGACTACACGACATTTTCATCATCATAGGTCCACTAGTCCATCTTGTCGGCATAATTACCATACTCGAAAACCCCTTCATATAGGTATTTACTACCTCCTTCACCACATACATCTCCTTTACATATATTTCATTACTTTCATGCTCCGCCGATCTTATAGAATCATCACATGCCTTTATCTCCTCATACATCAGGTGGAAGGCCTTTTCCCTTCACTATCATTGAATAATATTCTATCCTTCTCACACTTGGGGGAATCATGCTTTCTTCCCCCAATAACATCATAATTTTTTCATCAAATCTACTATCACGCTTGGTGCTTCATACTTAATCTTTCTCACTATTCTTATACATCTTGATACACACCTTTTATCGTCATTACCCTATGATGCACTATAGTTCAATGGTTCATAATCGACTGTTGAGGGTGTAAATCTGAAACAAACCTCACCACATTCACTTTTCATGCTCTATGTGTCATGACCTATCTTTATAGCACACATTCTCAAAACATTTCCTAATGACACACTATTTTTCTATGGTTCATTCTTGATTGTTGAAGGGTTTGTAGACACCAAATTTAGGTCACAATCCCTTTAACCCATTTTGATTCATCAATTCGACACATATACCTAGCCATGTCCCCCTTCCCCACATTGGAATTAATTTAATCACCTATAATTAAATTAATCTTCACAGTATTATTAATTTAATTACTTTAATTACATTAATATCCACCTCATCTAGCTACCTCACCCTAGAACTATTCCAACCTCATTAATGGCTAAGACCAAGTCCCCACACTCCCTAATAACTTAGGACTTGTTCTAACCTTAACTATTATGACCTATTATCTCTCTAACCTCTCTCCCGCTATATTTAACGTTGGCTTCCACTTACGACTCGGGAACTGAAACTTGACTCATGCTAAATCTAGGAGTAATCAAGCCATTTTTAGTCAATTTGACCATTTCTCCCTAACCAATACCAATTTTCCCTTGAGTCGGCACCGATTCCCTAACCATCCTCGTTACCCTTAAATAATAGTTTCTAACTCTTTACAAGAATTATCTAATTCATTCATTCACACAAATTTGACATTCTAACTCTCGAGCATTCAATTTACTGGATGAAAACTAGAGCCCATCAGATCTTCACTAGCATCCAATCATCTCATCCATAGCTTTAGATCATCCCAACAGAGCACACAAGCTTCGTTTCGGGACACTAGACACAACCCCATTCCTATATCTCCCATGAAGTCAATCAACAACCACTGCAAATCTACAAGTTATCGATAATTAATTCATTCTTATTTGCTAAGATTTTTTTATCTTAAGTATTTCATTTATGTCTTCCATCTCGATCCTTCTCTATCCTGAATACTACCTTTCACCTATTTACCACCTATTCCATCAACCTGAACCATTTCACTTGTCTTAGCACCTCTACCATCCTTGTTGAGCCTTAACAAAAATCATATCATCCTTCACCAAACCCCCTCAACTCTCTGTGTAATCACAAAGATACCCAAAACACCCATTTTTAATATTTCCACTATATTTCCCCTACCGACACTAGTCACCCAACCAACGTTGGTCATTTTATATAATCTTGAAATCGGTCGCCTAACCAATATTGGTCTCTATGATTGGTAACTTTTCTTATAACAACGAACTCATAACTTCTCCCAAACAACCCAGAACCTTACTAAAATTCACCAGACCTCAACTACAACCTCTCGCGGACACTGTAAACCCGAACACCTACCTACCACCCCTTTAAATTTAATCATAACTTTGTCTGTTAGATTAAATTTACTTATTATATTAGCACAAGACACCTAAATCATACCATTACAATAGGATTTACTTATTTCATGTTATTTGTTGCATTAAATTGTATTTGAAAGTGGATTGACAACCTTCTAGGAAGCACCTCGCTTCCCGGATCTAGCTCTTGCTAGGAAGTCCACCAACCTATATTGTTAATGTTATTTTTTGGTCTTATTTTTTTCTTATAGGTCATTCCTCCTAGCCAAAGGGAAGCTATCTACAATCAACTTGGACAACATTCTACACACACACACACACTTTGTCTACATAATCACATGTATTCCTCCTATGCCCATTACCCTTATCTGTTTTATCACATTACTTTGAGGTGAAACATTTTTGCATACTGGTGGGACCCCTTGTTGTGGGTTATTTGCATTTCTTCATATAGGGAATTGTGTGTTTCTTTCTTTTTTGAAAAATTCACATTAAATCTCTCTCTGGTCAATATTCTCTTCTTCTACTTATCTAAAGGAAATTTGTGATTTGGTGTTTAAAAATAATTCTTATCACTTTATTTTGCACTTACATTTAGTGAAAGATCATCCTCTTGACCTATTCTCTATTTTCTACATCCAATTTCACTTTTGATTTGGGCTTTAAAATATTTGCATTTCATCCTTTGTATGTTGCATTTAGATCACCTAAATTTATTTGCAATCTATATACTGGAGGTCATGACTAGTTGATGATTGGGGGAATTAATCGTAGTTCACACTTTTTGCACACACACCCCTGTCCAAATCACTTGAACAATTTACTCACTTCTTAAACATCTTCCTTCCCGAAAATTTCCATCAACGATTAACAATCAGATTGCCATTACATCCGGTGGTGTTCGGCCATTCATCATATCGAGTTGGAACTCACATACTCGAAGTATATATTAGGAAACTTAGCTAAAATACACCTGAAACCAGCCATGGATGCTTATAGGGCACCCTCATTGACCAAAAACTCTATTTTACTCATAGTCAGTTTTAAATGGCATAAGCCACATAACATTAAAATATGAAGCATAGGATTGACGTGTTTTGTTAGATTTTGATTTGTTAAATTGTGTTTTGAGGAGTGATTTTGTTTCTTCTTATTTTTCTTATCCTTCATGCCCCACCATCATAACTGGTGTATTTTGGTTCATTTTGGGTGTGTTAGGACTCATCACTACCATACTTAGTTCTGGGTTGGTGTTTTCATTTGACTTAATCACCTAAAATTCAAATTTTCATCTTCTTATATTCCACAGTAACCGACATCAGTTACCTCTTCATACTATCATCGGTTGAGTGACCTTCATCGGTTCCTTGTTATTTTGGTTATTTTTCCCAAAATACTATTTAATTAACATCTAGCTATTTTTTGTGATGTGTTTATGTCACTGATGACATTTCTCAGTCTTTTTTACCATCAGTAGAGTTCACATCCACCCAATTTACATTCTTCATCTCTAGATTTATAAATATGTCATTTATTCACTTGTGAATGGCATCATTCAGTGACCAAAATTGGTTACCCCTCTTTATCGAAAGATCGATTATCCTCCAACATCAGCCTCTATGTTTTTATTTTTCTATCAAAATAGCAATTAGTTTTCACTTTCCAAATTTCCTCTATCTTCTTTTCTTGTGTTTCGCACCATCGAATAGCTCATACCACCTTTCCTACAACTATTCACATGGTTTTGACTCATGCACAAGCTAACACTCTAGTTTTTTACGCTATCCACCAACCACTACCTCCTAGTCCTTCACTTCCTTCTATTTCTTCACCCATGGACCCCACCTCTCTTATTTTTATACATGTAGATGACAAGGAGTTCACAAAAAATTTTGATCAGAATCACAATGCCTTGCAATATTACCTCACCCATTCATACACCCGTGACTCGGTAGGAAAATTCATATACATGATGCCTATCTCCATTCCTCCCACTCTTGCCCCCACTTTTGTATCAGCTACTACTAGTGTATCACTACCTTCTTCCACATTTCAACCTTTCGTTTCTCAAATTAACCCTGCATCTTTGGTATCTATTGTACCTTTGACATCTATCCCACCTACGATGTCCGAACTTGCCATCATCTATGAGTATTAGTGTAGGGATTCCAATATCATCAGTCATTATTACCTCACAACCCCAGTTACATCGACCCTTTTCAGAGTTTGGTCATGTCTATACTGCTACTCTATCACCTATCACTACAAGGGTCTTTACATAGGTCCCTCCCACCTACACCCCTTCTCGTCGCCTGCCACATGTCACTTATACCTCCAATTTAGGGTATATGTCATCATCATCTGCCACTACTTATGTTCCCCCTTCTCAGTTTTCTTACTCGGCACCTCCATATATTGGTGTGCCTTCTACATTGTATCCACCTCCTTATACCATGGGAGGTGTGTCTCAATCTAATTTGACCATAGATCTGATCAAAATGATGATGGACAAGATGTAAACCTTGGAAATATATGTCTCTGGCTCATGCATTACATCGACTTACGTTGAAATTTGTAATGATCATATTCATCCTTCCATACCTATTCATCCTTATCCCCCTCATTGGGAGATGCCTAAATTCAACCGATTTAATAGCAAGGAAGATCCACAACAGCATTTGTGATCATTCAAACATGTATGTTATCTGATTTCCCATGATGATGCCTTACTTCTTCAAACTTTCTCAACATCCTTGACATGACCTTCCTTAGACTGTTATAGTGCTTTACCTAGGCACTATATCTTTTCATTCAATCAACTAGCCCAGGCCTTTCTTGATCATTTATCCATCAACATCATTAATAAGGTCACCATGACTGATTTATATTCGATGCGTCAATATGAAGATGAATCTATCACTTATTTTTTCATACATTGGTAGAGTATTACCAATCAACAGACCTTTCAACTTTGGCAAACCAAGATGATAGACTTGTTTAATAGGGCTTATTCCAGGCACATCTCTCTAACTCTACAAATCCAAACATTCCGGATGTTTGATGAGGCATTCACTATGACACAGAAGCTAGAAATCTATGCTATCGAAGAGAAGAAGCTACAATTACACAACAAAAGTGCTCCATTTAAATCAAATGAATCTTCTTCCTCTTCTAAACCAAAAATACCCACGCTAAAGAAAAGTGATACACTAACATGGTGGTCTTGAAAGCAAGCCCATCTCATCCATCAAACTAATCAAAACCTCCTTCTAATATTTCTCCTATTCAGAACTTCCAATACAAGAAGGAACAATGAAGATATACCCTCTATAATAGCCTTATTCCTCTGTGTTGGAAAAGATATTAAAAGTAGGAGCCATCACTCTTCCACTGATCAAACCACATATTGGATTTAACCCTTCCCGTCCTATACCTGCATGGTATAAGGAGAACAATTATTGTAACTATCACCGTGTTAAAGGACATAGTAACAAAAATTATAAAACATTCAAAAACATCATCCAAGAAATGATAGATAATGCATATCTTATCATGAATAACCTAACATGTTGAAAAATCAAAATATGCACGAGATATTTAGGAAAAATTTTCCAAACCATACCCATTCATCAAATCAGGCCAGTGAGACTTCTAGCAATAACACCCATGTCCACGAGGTCCATGTCATATTTGACATAGTACATGTCCCTTCTGCTCAGTTTCCTTCCATCCCTTCTATTGATGAGATTCTTGCGTGAGATCCTCTACCCATGGAGGAGCCTATTTCACCTACTTCTCTACCCACGGAGTATCCTACCTCACACCTACACTAGAAATCTATGATATCAAGAGAAAAGCTACAATTACACAAAAAAGTGCTCCATTTAAATCAAATGAATCTTCTTCCTCTTCTAAACCACAAAATACTCACGCTAAAGAAAAGTGATACACTAACATGGTGGTATTGAAAGCAAGCCCATCTCATTCATAAAACTAATCAAAACCTCCTTCTAATATTTCTCCTGTTCAGAACTTCCAATACAAGAAGGAACAATGAAGATATACCCTCTATAATAGCCTTATTCCTCTGTGTTGGAAAAGATACTAAAATCAGGAGCCATCACTCTTCCACTGATCAAACCACATACTAGATTTAACCCTTCCGTCTTATACCCGCATGGTATAAGGAGAACAATTATTGTAACTATCACCGTGTTAGAGGACATAGTAACAAAAATTGTAAAATGTTCAAAACCATCATCCAAGAAATGATACATAATACAAATCTTATCATGAATAACCTAACATATTGAAAAATCAAAATATGCGAGATATTTAGGAAAAAATTCCAAACCATACCCATTCATCGAATTAGGCCGGTGAGACTTCTAGTGATAACACCCATGTCCATGAGGTACATGTCATCTTTGACATAGTACATGTCCTTTCGCTTTCGATTTCCTTCCATCCCTTTTATTGATTAGATTCTTGTGTGAGATCCTCTACCCACGAGAGGAGCCTATTTCACCTACTCCTCTACCCACAGAGGATCCTACCTCACCTACTTCTTCATCTATAAAGGTGCTTACCCCACTTATTCCATCACCTACCAAGGAGCCCGTATTACCCACACTTTTACCCAAAGAAGAGTCTATTTTATCCTCTTCTCCACCTAAGGAAGAGTCTACATCACCTACTTTTCCCCCTCCTCGACCCATAGAGGAGCCACTTTTATACTCTCTCTTCTGGTCAGTGATGTGTCTCCTAGGGTCTACCAAGATCCTGTTAATCTTCTCGCATCACTTTTGCCTATAGAGTTAGAAGCCAAAAACTTCCTTGTTTCACAAACCTCAAAATTTTTCATAGGGATCACCACCAAGTCATCACCATCTTCCTCTACTTCTACGTCATTCTCCCATTTGGCTGATTGCTTGGAGTATGTTGACTACTCCACACTTTGGGGATGCCTTCGACTTCCCATATCGACTCAAATGCAAATGTTGTCTGTAGACACTTCAATGATTTATCCTAAAGTGTTCAAGACAACTAAATCCATCACACCTGATCTGGTTATATTAATTTCTTCTACATCTTCCTCACCTACACCCAAAACTTTTTGTTACCTAATAAACACCTACACCCAAACCTCCAACTACATCTATACCTTCACCTACACCCAAACCTATCACTACATTGGGGGTTGTTTCGACACTGAGTCTAATCCATCCTCTTGTGAAGATCAATTTAGCCACCTCTTCCTAAACTATCACTAGACCTATTCCCCCACCTAAGAGGAAGACCCAACCTCTTAGGCCTCATACCCTAGTTTCTCCCACTCCTCTTTCACCTTCACCACTTCCATCCATATTAGGTCCCCATCCATCAACCTTGGTCAAACAACCTCCTACCCAAAGTTAAATTAAAAAAATGTAACCTACATCCTTACCACAACCTCCCATTCCACCTAAGCCTTATACATTGCCCACACCTAATCCACTACCCAATGCTTTACCTTCTCTTAAACTGAAAATTTCTATATTTCCTCCTACCACTATCTTCACCACACCTCCACTCTCACCTTGGTTGACACATCCACTTCCATCTTCCGCATTCCCTTCTACTTCACACACTACCCCAACACCTTTACCCAAGAAGGTGCAACCCAAGCCTAAAACCACACTACCTACCAAAAAGGTAGTCAAACCTACTCAACCTCCAACTCCCCCTCTAGCAGTACCTCTTCCACAAAAGTCACCCAAACCTCCATCCAAACCCACTCTCACTTCTCATTGCGATCCCTTGGTAGGATCTTACGCTAACATCCTCGCTTGATTGTTAGAAACCTCTGCCATTACATTTCCACCTCTCAGGCCTTACGACCCACTCAAACCTAAACTAGAAGGGTTTGATGATACCATGATTTGTGCTTATCATCATGTGTCAGGGCATGATGTTGAAAATTGTAAGGCCCTTAAAAATATTCTTCTTCAAATGTGTTCTCCCAAAGATCTCTTTGACAAAGATGACCTTTTGGATGAAGATCCCATTCCACCTTCACTTGTCGCCATACATCATCGCCCTATATCTATTCAGTAGCCTTCACTTCTACCTCCACAATCCTCTTTTCCTCCTCTGAAATTTGAGATCAATATGGTCTAGATTAGAGATTTAGACCAACTCGCTCCAAAATTCCAATGCACCATACTCATTTAACGGGGCTCTTATCCGCATGATAGGTTTTTTTTTCCCTCTGTCATTATACCTTTCATGACACATCCCTCTCTTTTCCTCAGACCAATATGGTTAATGTTGCCACTCAAGCACAAAAATAGAAAGGAAAATAGAAGAGTGATAACCCATCCAGTATAGAATTACCCACCATTCCATCTGTACCAACCCCTAGGGTAACCATTCATGGGCCAACCTATCCAATTTATGATGGTGTCACACATCATACTATGATCAAACAAATTCACCAATCTCCTCTAAAAATTTCTTTGTATGACCTCATCCAAACCTCTAAGTCTCATTACCAAGACCTCCTCGAGATCCTGTAAACTATTGAGGTTCTACCAAATGACCCTACACTTGTTACCACCATATTCACACCTCATCATGTGGCTACTCTCACTACTTCACCAAAAACCTCTATTACCACTACCACTCACTAAATTTTTGCAGTTAGTTTCTCTGACTCAGAGATTTATCCTCACCATGAAGATGATCCTGATCCCACCCTCTTTATCTCCATCCACATTAAGGATAATCGCATCCATCCCATTATGATAGATGAAGGTATGATTATTAATATTATTTCTTCCCATGCATACAAAAAAATGTGCATACCTGTCAATTGCATGCATAATAACCCAATTATGATGCATTCTTTCAACGATGCTTTGACTTCTACTCTTGGCACCATCATCCTCCACATTCATGTGGGTCCCTGCACCATTCTGATCTATTATATTTTCTTAAAGGGGAATTCCAATATAACATGCTGCTTGGGCGACCCTGGATCCATGTCATTGGGTGTGTACCTTTGACTCTTCACCACTACATCAAGTTTGAATATGAAGGACATCCTTACACTATTTAGGAAGATCCTTCACCTTTCAAAACCTACAACATGTTGTATTGACCCAATGATGTCCTTATCCTAGTTAAGGCATCTACTACCATTGTTGCCTCATCTCTACTACCACTACTACCTCATCTACTACCATTGTCGCCTCATCCACTACCATTACTTCTTCACCTTCAACCACCGCTGCTTCATCTTCTTCCACTACTTCATCTACCACTTCTGCTACTACATCTTCCTCACCCAACTCATCTCTCCACACTACTATTGTAACTTCCAAAGTTAACCTGTCTACCAATCCTTCTTATCAAACTTCAAATATCTCACCTATTCCCTCCACAAGTACTGATTCGACCCTTTGGAAGGTGTTTTTAAATGCCTTTCCCTAGGGAATATCACCTATACAACATCAACACATTAAAAATCCTCAAGAGTATGGAAACCTTCATCAGCACCCACATTATGACCATCATATAGGAGAAGTGTTTCCATATGGTCCTCCCCACCTTTGCACCAACTTGACATTCGGTGGACTTGATACTTCTTCTTATTCTCCCAAACCACCCACTCAAACACAACCTTTTTCATTTGACTTTTGTTACCTCACCAACCACCACTTCACCCACACCTTTCTTCATCAATGTGCTTGGAAGGGCTTTGGATTTGGTCTTTACAAACAAGGTCGTCACACAGTTATTCCTTGCACTACCCACAAACATAAAGATCACCGTGGTATTGGATTTGCTAAACCACCTAGTTCTAAGAAGGCTAGAGTCGACCTCATAGAGGAAGAACCACCTTCTGCACCTTCATCACCTTCTTCACCTACCACACCACCTTCACCCATGGAGTCCATGGATCCAGAATCCATTCCTCCTAACTTTATTTTTGTAAACATTGTTTCCTTGGGACCTTTGACCTATCATCACGATGATGAGGCTACCTCTTCTCTTCCTTTCCTTTTATAATGACATGATTGATGATGACAAACCTTCTATAAATGTCATTCAATGTCAGGATAATGATTCCATTCTCACCTATCTGGATGAGGAGGATTATTTAATTCATCGGTCATTACCTTCTGGGACACAAACCATGTTAAATTAATATACCATCGAGATCAACATTCACACTCAGGATGACCCTTGAATTCTAAAGATAGGCCAATATTTAGATTCTATTGAATAGGAAGCCTTCACCTCTTTCCTCCGAGATCATAACAACACTTTTTCTTGGTCTTACGCCGATATGGCCAGTATTGACCCAAACATTTTGGTGCATAATATCATTACTATTCCTAATGAAAAACCTGTGAAATAGAAGCTACAAAAATGCATCCATGCATTACCCTTCTTGTCAAAGAAGAACTCAAGTGCCTTATTTTTGTTTCTTTCGGTTTACTTATAGACTATTCATAATGGATTTATAACATCGTTCCTATCGCTAAAGTTACAGGGGACTCTACATATTCATGGAATTCCATGACCTTAACCTTGCCTACCCTAAGGATGAATTTCCTTTTCCTAGCATTGACCAACTTTTTGATCTTACATCCGGACATGAGATACTATCTCTTATGTATGGATTCTCAGCTTATAACCAAATATTACTCTTCATTGGAGGATCAACACAAAACCTCCTTTATCACCCCTTTGGGGACCTTTTGTTATCACGTCATGCCCTTTGGCTTGAAAAATGTTGGTGCCACTTATCAGTGCGTGATGACCTATATATTCCATGATATCATGCATGACATACTAGAAGAATACGTAGATGACCTTCTCGGAAAATCTAAAAGTCATGCCGAACATCTCCCCATCCTCAAAATCATCTTTGACCATCTAATCAAATATTACAATTTCCTTCAACCAAAGAAGTGCAACTTTACGAGTTCTCTTTGGAAAATTTGGTTTCATTGTTTCTTTTGCAGACATCAAAGTCGGTCTTTGCTTAAATCAAGGCTATTCTTGAGATGCCTCCACTAACTTACCTTCGACAGCCTTCGTAGTTTGTAAGACAAGTTGCAATCTATCCAACACTTTATTTCCCAACTTTTCGACCGATGTCACCATTTTCATCATCTCCTTAAAAGGATTTGTTTCCTTCAATTGGAATGATGAGTGCCACAAAGCCTTTGAATTGTTGAAGCAGTACCTTCTTCAGCTACTTGTTCTCATCCCACCTAAGGACAACCAACCATTTTACCTCTATATTTATACCACTGACCATTCCTTAGGTGTCATGCTCGCTCATCACGATGAGAAACATAGGGAGAAAGTGGTTTATTACATAAGTCATACTCTTTTAGACTATGACACTAGGTACACTCACGCCAAAAAACTTAGCTTAGCCTTGTTTTTTGTTTCCACTAAACTTCACCACTACCTACTTAACCACAAAAAAATCATTGTCACCAACACCAACCCCTACATTACATGTATGCTAAACCTTATCAACACCAACACACTTCACATTGGATCATGCTCCTTGTAGACCTAGACCTATAATTCATTCATCAAAAGTATATTAAGGGAAAAACCATTGCGGATCAGCTTGTAGATGCACCTCTTTCTGGAAATCAATCTTCTAACTTCAATTTTCCTAATGAATCTATCTACACTTTGTCCCTAGATGACACCATTTATCAAATGACCCTCTTCTTTGACGGTTCTAAATGTCAATGTGGGGGTGGCATAGGGGTTATTCTCATTCCTCTTGATGGCAATCCTATGCCTTTATCTTTCAAACTTGAATTCGATTGTACTAATAACGTGGTTGAATACAAAGCACTCGTGTTAGGTCTCCAAAATGCCATTTCCTAGATGTTAAGACCATTAATATATTTGGCGATTCTCAACTGGTTGTCAACCAATTCAATGGTTTATACCAGTGTCATAATGAAATACTTAAAAATTATAAGCATCATGTCAACATGCTTTTGACTATCTTTGATAATTATGATATTCAAACTGTTCTGTGATCCACTAAAAAAATTGTAAATACTATGGCTGCTCGGCCTCACAAATACCTACATCACCTTTAGACTCTAAAATATTTTTCACAGTACAACAGTTACAGACACCTTCTTATCTCTTCTATGATGTAAACTTTGAGGGATTAGTCAAAACTAACCACGCAACATTTGGTATAAGCAGTACGTTGACTATCTCTTCCTTTCAATCCTACTTCTAGATCTCACTCACAATGGTAAGTGAGACTTCCTCTAAAAGGTCTCTCATTATGTCATCATGGGGGTCTTCTTTACAAATGTGGATTTGATGGTATCCTCCTACGATGCCTCACTAGTTCTGAAATTCCTTACACCATTAAATAAATCCATGACATGATTTGTGGTGGACATTTCAGTGGTCACACTATTGTCAAATGTATTCTTTGACTCAGCTATTACTGGCCAACCCTTAACAAAGATTTTTGTGACTATGTCAAACATTGTGTGAAGTGCCAACAACACGCTAACCTTTACCACACCCCAAGTCACGCCTTACAAGTCACCAAGGAATTTTTGCCTTTCTCCCAATGGGGTTTAGATCTCATTGGAGGGATCAACCCTAATTATTCTCAATATCACTAATGGATCATCACAACAACCAAATACTACACTAAATGGGTGGAATTTTTCCCTCTCATTTCTACTAAAGCCGAGAAAACATGTGAATTCGTTAACCATCACATTATTTGTCATTTTGGTGTTCCTCATCACCTCATCACTGACAATGGTAAACAATTCAAAAACAAGAATACGCAAACTCGTGATAAATTCAAGTATTCAAATCGGTTTCTCTTCACCATATTATCCTCAAACCAATGGTCAATTCGAATCAGCTAAAAAACCATCAACAAAATTCTCATGAAATTCATCGATGATCTTTGGTAAGGATTGGCATACGCACATTCCTTTCTCCTTATGGGCTTATCACACCAGCATTTGTACCTCAACTACCACCACACCTTTCTCTTTTGTCTATGGTACAGAGGTCGTCCTACCTCTCGAAGTCCAAATTCCATATCTTTATATCTCACTTAAATATATGCTCAATGATGACGACTTTCGACAAGACCATTTGGCACAACTTGAGTTATTATATGAACATCATTTAAATGCTCTCAACCACCTTAAAATCTAACAAAAATGTATCAAACATGCCTATGAAAAATATGTTCATAAACAAACATTTAAGGTTGGTGATCTTGTCCTCAAGAGAAAATCAACATGTAACCAAAGAGAAGAAAAGTAAACAAGGCAAGTTTTCTCTGATTGGCTTGGAACCTACATTGTCACCCATACTTATGGATCAAGTGCTTATCATTTATCTTCTTTTGAAGGTAAACCTGAACCTAAGCCCTTTAATGCCTTGTAATTTTGAAAAGTCTGTTGTTGAATAAATTACTACATCACTTTATGTCACTTACATGCTCATCCCTTGAGTCGATCCACACCTTCCATCTACCTATTTCAAGGACCAACGACTCAAACATAATCATGTGATTATCCATCACCGTTCAGCCTTATCTTTAATATGAGTATCATGGCTCTACTCATGGCATGATTATCATGGATACTTTTCGTCCTTTTCAGGATGGAATCCCTTGGTTGTTTGTCACTTCAAACCCATCTTACACAACTAGTTTTTTTATATGGTCTTTCCTTCATACAAAGAGACCTATACTCCTTTATAGTCTTCTCCATGACTTCAAATTCAAAAATAAAATGCAACAAAATATATACATGGTATAACCAAAACTCTACTCCTTGAGTCACACTTCTTACAAATAGATGAATCCCTCAAAAGGACATCTACCTCTCTTTCTTGCTACTATAAGTAGACTACTCCCTTGAAGGATAACTATAAAAAGTTATCTCTATTGTACAAAGTCTATCTAAAAAGATGGATTTTTTTGAAAAGCAAAATAAAAAACAATTTTGGAGCTTCTTGCATCGATCAACTTCAAGAAGACCTCAAGGAGAACCTATTCATCCCATCATAGACATCATACATCAATCAGTCTATATAAACAAAAGAAAAAAAAATCAAGAAAAATACAACTTTTTGGTCATGGAATTGCCTATTCTGGTTTTGGGTATCTTGCAAAAGGGGAATGTTATCCCACAACAAGGTTATGCTAAAAAAACCACTCCACCTCACCTTTTTCATGTTTCTTCTTCTACCTACTCAAGGGACGTGGTGTACATGTGACACTTCATGATCATGCAACTTCTTTCACCCCTAGAAAGTTCAATCATGCAATACCTTTAGGGGATTAAGTTCATAATCCTATCTTTGGTATGCTCATAATGGTTCTTGCCACTTATGGAGCATTTTCTCCTCTTCTACTATTTGCCCCTTTGTTTACTTATTGATTCTTCTACACAGGAAAAGACCTTCGACACTTAGTTTCTAGGATTTCTTCTCCTTTCACCTACATTTACATTCATCATCTACTTCAATCAACTCATCTTACACATTCTATCTTACCTAATCAACCTAGACACAACCATGCCTAAACAACCTAGACATAACCATTCCTAAACAACCTAGACACAACCATGCCTAAACAACCTAGACACAACCATGCCTAATCAACCTAGACACAACCATGCCTAACTTACCTTTCCCATTTAACCATACATAAACTCACCAACCTACTCACCTACCTCATCTTATTCTTCCATATACGTATGGGAGAACTACATTGGCGTGAGGCCCCTTTTGCAAGGGCTATGTAGGCAGCACTCTTAGGGCATGGGGCCCTTTGAGGTTAGCTTGGCCACTCTTTTACCCCCTCATCATTTTCCCCCATAAAAAAAAACCTTAGTTAATTTCCATAAAATCACTAACTTGGAAGTTAATTTAAACCATAAACCATACATCATTCATATCCATCATTATTTATTTTCCATAATGTCACTAACTTGGAAATTAAATCAAAGGAAAACACAACTCAACCATGCCTACATACCTAGTTTCCATAAGATCAATAACTTGGAAATTGACATAACATTAATTCATTTCATTTCATCATAATATCAACTCAATCATGCCTAAACAACTAATTTTCATGACATCAATATAGTGGAAATTAAACTATCAATCACATAACCAAAAGCAAACCATGCCTACACATCTACATTTCCATAACAACAATAACTTGGAAATTAAACCATACCATGCCTAAAATTCTAAGTTTCCATAACATCAATATGATGGAAGTGCAATAAAATCATACAACCATAACCATTCATGCCTACATATCTAGTTTCCATAAAAACAATAATTTGGAAATTTTCAACTCAACCATGCCTAAACCATCTATTTTTCATGACGCCAATACAATGACAATCCATAATGACTCCACCATGCCTACATCTGACTCTACCATACCTACATCTGACACCACCATGCCTACATTTGACTCATTCATGCCTACACATCTAGTTTCCATGAAAATAATACAATGGAAATAAACCAAGTGCATCATATATAAATATCATCATCCATCTATACATCAAAGGTTTGTATATCAATACACTGAATATACATATATAAATACAAGTATCTCAAAAAAAATCTCATATACAATCTCGCATCTTCAGCACCCATGCTAGTATATAAATAGAAAATAGAAAATATATGTCAACTGATATGGCCTCTATGATGGGTCATCACCCTATTGCTCTCCCTTATATCCTCATCTCATTCCAGGTCTCCTCCTCGCTTATCATCTCTTCAATACCCTCACCTAGCCTCTATCACCGTGAACTGGTAACCTCTCACTCACCCTTCCTATGTGGTGAAGGCTCTTTGAGATACTTGAACTATGTGTCCATGATATAGTCCTAGCAATGGCTACCTCCTATGCTCTTTGCTTGGTGTAAGACAGAAAAATGTATACAAGCCTCCAATAATCGAGTCTTTATAATACCTCATCTATGATATTGCATCTCTATAAGTGGCCATAGATATAACCTAGGGAGGAGCCATCACTCTCACCCCAACCTGTGGACCTTGTCCCAATAAAAGTGGCCCCTATATTGGTTCCTATATGGATGGGGCCTAAGGCAGTGCCTATGCAACAACTACTCGCACTGTAATGCAATCACTTGTTCTTGTGATGCGGCTAACTACCCTCGGGGTGACTATATGGCCATGTAACCTTGAGTCATATGTTCTTGCAAATCTACTACCTATCCTCATAATCTACCGGTGGGTGTGTGGGATCCTAGGCTGTGCCTAAGAAAAATATCCCTCGTAATCTAGTCACCTACCCCCGAAGTGTGACCACTTGTGCATGTCATTATGTGAGCTGCAACTGTAAAGTAGTAACCTACCCTTGTAGTGCATCCTTATGCACTATCACTGTAGCTACATATGGTTAGCCTAGTCATGATGGTGCTTCCTATAATTGCACTACCCACCACTATCTGTAGGCAACAGTGGCACATTCCTCATCAATCCTCCTATCAACAGTCTACTCCTCTTGCCTGTTGGCCTTGTCAAATGGGGTGGAGATAAAGGTATCTCCACATCATCCTTGTGATACTGAGAGGAAATGGAAAAGGCACATCGTGATGTAGCACGAAGTGGCATCAAACTGCGTCTAATGGAATCATCTTGTGTTCACCAACATGCCTCCCCTATATCCATCTAACTATTTGTAATCCCCTTAGCTCCTCTTTCATGCCCCCATAAGAGGGAAAATCCACATAAGGTTGCCATAATATATCAATAACATATAACCCATCTAACATACATATGTAACAAGTCACATTGTGTGACACCTCTTCTATCTGCGGATGAGCCCCTATGGGCACCCATCTCCCTGTAATTGACTCTAGTGACACCATGATGCTAATCATATCTCGAAAGTCCACGTGGGTGCATAATAACTATCTACTCATATGCCCAATAGTGCGGTAGATACATACAACAAATACCATACCACCTAATCCTTTGATGTGCCCATGCAAAACAAACCCAATCCTCAATCATGTCTTGTAAAACCCCCATCAGCTTAGGGAAATCTGCCCACCCCCACCATCATCAATACTACCAAACTAATCTCCTGCGAGATGTGCTATGTATATAGATCCATATCGATGTTGGCATTGTGCTCACTCAGGTCACCCACAACCTCCCCAAATACTACGACCATAGGTTCAATCTCATTCAATGAAATCGATATCGACTCCCCATAATTGGTAGCCGCAAAATCCTTTACACATCATCCAACATGATGATCATCTTGTCGGTGGGTAGATGGAAGGTATTGGTCATTGTGTCCCATCTATCGATGAGCACAACCATCAAACTATGATCTTGTACGATGCGCTAGTATTGTCTCACACTGAAAATTCCAACATCTCTCATATGGTCGACTCATCCTCGTGATGATATCTCACATCTGTACTAATAACGGTGGCACCTTTGTCCCACATAGTCATTGGTGATGCACATACATCATTAATAATTAAACTTGGCAAGAAATTACCTCTTTTAATCATCTATTCACATCTACCCGGTCCATCACATACACACACTTTTCCTAACCTATCTATTTTCTACCTAATTCACTCACCTACCCTATATTCTATCTTGCCTAAACAATTTCAAATATTTTGGTTTACTACTTTCCTGCCTTCACCGATTTGACATGAATTACACCTTGAAACCTGACCATTCATACCTACATTCACCGTGAACCTCAAATAATTCTATCATTGTATAGCCCTACTCTATCTACACTTACCTCACCACTCCACCATATATCCTATCATTCCATTCTTCTCTATTTTTTCCATCTAAAACATCTGTTTTAGGGCTTAGTTAGTTTTACGGTGGCCTGCGCCGGTTAATGTTTTTACCCCACCGACGCCTTGATGAAGCCCAACCGACGTCAATTTCGACCAATTTCGGTCTTTGGTTCAAGCACTAGGGCCGAACCTCAATGTCCCTATTTTGAAAAACATTAACAAAACCTTCTAAAACCTACCCCAAACCACCCACATTCATTTTACCACCTAATTAACCTAGATTTCACCCTCCCCATACCCGATTTTTCCCCATTTTCAATAAAAAATTTCAAATTCATTTTAAAACCCAAATTCAACATTCTTCTATTTTCATTTTAATCAAAAACACCAAATGGCTTTTAAATCCTACCTCTACTCACCTCCGTCACCATGGTGGGATCTCCAGTCTCTCGAACATTGGTCCTCCCGCTCCCTCTCGGCCTCGGCCATTCCTAACTCCATTATTTAGCTCTCGACTAATCCAGGCCACTGTATCAATCTCGCGAGGCCCATCAAACTGAACTCCTATCAGCCACTACTCACTCACCAACTCAACCTTCCACCACACCTTGTACTTTCTCCCATCCAAAAGCTCTCTCTGTCATTTTTCCAAAAGTAGAAAGTTACAAATGAATCCGTAATATGCAGATTTTAATTTTTACCCCCAATCTAACTTGACCGACATCAATATTGTGTCTTAATGGACCAACATTAGTTATCATTTACTGGCATTGGTTAACCTTCAACCGGTGTCGGTCACCTTTCCAACCAACCTATACCTAATTTACCCTCAATTTTGCTACCCGAAACCATTTTCTTGCTACCCAAGCCTCCACCTAGCCTTATAACCCCACCTAATTTCCTTATTGCCTCACACTTAACCACACTATCATTTGGGGCATGTTTTTACCTCTACCTCAGCCTTTCCTACAACCTTACCTATTTACCCAACCTTCCCATGCCTATTTGACACTCGAATTTTCTTACTCGTTATACCTTGCGGTAATGTTACTTGTATTATTTTTCCTACCAACCTTGCCTTGATTTATGCTAAGTTGTTTATCTTGACCAAACCAAAACCTATTAGTGCTTAGAACACATCTAATGCCCATTTTAGTACTTAGCCTAGTTGTGTTTCAGGATTGTATCATATACCTTGGATACCTAGACCACATCAACCTTGTTTGGATAAACTATCGACCTTTGATGATGTAGAGTTTGTGAGCTCTTTAGCCTAGTGCCTTGTCACATTCTATACGTGTGTGTGCATTTGAATTCCCCACCTATTACCTACACCCAAAATAACCCTTGCCCACACCCAAACCCTACCTTTTTTTTCACCTACCATTTTATCAAACTCATCACCAATTCAGCATGTTCCTTCATCAGCTCTGAATTTGAGGGGGATCACATCAACCCATACCAGGGCAACCACTCCTATTTTTTCAGTGTCACTTATCAATACAAGATACGTGACAAAAAGGGGAAAATGTAGACACCAAATTTAGGTCATAATCCCTTTAACCCCTTTTAATTCATCAATTTGACACATATACCTAGCCATGGCCCCTTCCCCACATTGGTATTAATTTAATCACCTATAATTAAATTAATCCTCACAGTATTATTAATTTAATTAATTTAATTATATTAATATTCACCTCATCTAGCTACATCACCCTAGAACTATTCCAACCTCATTAATGGCTAAGACCAATTCCCCACACTCCCTAACCAACTAGGACTTGTTCTAACCTTAACCATTATGACCTATTATCTCTCCAACCTCTCTCCCACTATATTTAGCATTAGCTCCCACTTTTGACCCGGAACTGAAACTTGACTCATGCCAAATCTGGGATTAATCAAGCCATTTATAGCCAATTTGAACTTTTCTCCCTAATCGACGTCGGTTTTCCCTTGGCCGACGCCGATTCCCTAACCACTTTCGGTTACCCTTAAATAAGTTTAAACGGGTTATCTAATTCATTCATTCACTTAAAATTTGACATTCTAACTCTCGAGCATTTAAATTACCAAATGATGAACCAGAGCACATCGATCTTCACCAAAGTATCTAGCCATCTCATTCATGATTCAAATCATCATAGCAGAGCACATAGGCTCCATTTTCGTGACACTAGACACCACCTCATTCCCGTATCTCCCACAAATGTTCATCAATAAATAACCACCTTCATATCTACATGTTACCAGATAAGTAATTCATTCTTATTTTTTAATATTTTATTTTGATCTTAAGTCTTTCATTTATGTCTTCCATCTAATCCTTCTCTATCCCGAATACCACCTTTCACATGTTTACCACCTATTCCATCAACTTGAACCATTTCACCCATCCTAACACCTCTACCACCCTTGCTGAGCCTTAACAAAATCATATCATCCTTCCCTAAACCTCAACTCTTTGTGCAATCACAGAGAGACCCAAAACACCCATTTTTAATATTTCCACTATATTTCCCCTACCAACATTAGTCACCCAACCGGCATTGGTCATTTTCTAATACCGGAATTGGTCACCTAACTGATACCGGTCTCTGTGACTGGTAACTTTTCTTATAACAATGAGCTCATAACTTCTCCCAAATAACCTAGAACCTTACTAAACTTCACCCAGACCTCACCTACAACCTTTGTCAGACCTATAAACCCAAAAAAACCTACCACCCCTCTGGATTTAATCGTAACTTTGTTAGATTAAATTTACTTATTGTATAAGACGAGACACTTAAATCATACCATTACAATAGGATTTACTTATTTCATGTTATTTGTTGCATTAAATTGTATTTGAAAGTGGATTGACAACCTAGCACCTCACTTCCTGGATCTAGCTCTTGCTAGGCAGTCCACCAACCTATATTGTTAATGTTATTTTGTGGTCTTGTTGTGTTTCTTACATATCGTTCCTCCTAGCCAAAGGGAAGCTCTCTACAATCAGCTTGGTCAACATTATACGGGCGTGCACATCGTCTACATAATCACATATATTCCTCTTATGCCCATTACCCTTATCTATTTTAAAGCATTACTTTGAGGTGAAACAAGGTCTTTAATAAATGAAATTCATCTCATACACATCCACCGGGGCACATTGCTCTTTCGTATTCACACATTGCAAACCATTCCATCACACTCATATCTTTGCATTCACATATCTTGGTTGCATTTAATCTTGCTAGCTTATTCTATTTACATGTACACTTTGTTTTCCATACTAGACATATACTTAGTATGTCAATATATTTTCTATATACATATGCTTGTTCACTTGGTATTTTGGATTGAATGCAGATCTCTTACAGGTCTTTACACACTATAATGATGCTTAACAATGTACCTCTTACTAGTCCCATCGAGGATCCTAGGGGCATCTACTTTATGACACATTACAGGTGTTATCATTCCATCATATACTACTTCCTTTTATTACTAGCACAATACTTATTCCATTGATACATACATGCTTTGACATACTCTTTATATTTCTAGCATGCCAATGGGTGCTTCATGTGTATATTTTTCTTTGTAGAATTATATGCCACCATGGTTGTCGATACTTTTTGCTTACCATTATTTTTCTGTTGTTTTGCGGGCTATGCCCTATGTCTTGTTTGATTGTTGTTTCTATACTTTTGGCCACTTCAGCCCTAATTGTCTTCTGACATTTTGAGCAATGTCCCATGTTTGAAACCCACTTTTCACAGATCTATCTTGTCTACATCATTGCTTATTACATAGTTCTTATTTTACATGTTTTTTTATACTAACACATATTACTAGCCACTTTGTTTACATGTGCCTTTGTTTCTACCATGTACATCCCCACCTCCTGTAAGTATCCACTTTAGCATAGCATCGAGGTCCTCTCTTTTCGGTTGCACACTCCTATCAATGTTGCATGAACCCCAGATGAGGGGGGCATACATTGGGTGAAAAAATCAACCCATATAGAAGATCAAAGCTAAAACACAACACAATAAAACACATAATCAATGCAAATTATAGTTACAAAACTGGCTCAGAAGCAGACTTGGGTCAAAACCACAACACAAACACTAATGCCCAAACTTAAGCATTAGTTTTTGGGCACCTGATTCCTCCCTTGGGCACTAATTTCATGGGGGTGTACCAAATCAACTAATCATATAATCACAGTCTACATAAGCCTTGATTATTTTTACTATTACGAGCACAGTCATCCAACAACAAAATGCATTTTATCTCCTTCAATCAATACAATCGAAACTAATTTAGGATAATAAGAACAAATCGGGGATGTACTATCTGTAATGGTGCTTATTGAGTAGATACATGGATGAAGAGTAACACTAGACCTCTCTCTCCAACACATTCTCTTTGATGTGAGATCACCCAAAAAAATCACACTTGGCACGAGATCACCCAAAAAAATCAGTATTGGCATGAGATATCCCAACAAATTACTACTCTTCACAACATTTCAGGACACTTTTCTATCCTTTATACTCTTTTACATTAGGTGCACACTTTCCTTTACTACTACTTTTACAAAATTCTAAATAATTTTGCATACTTTACTTAGATTTTTCATATACATGACTTTGACTACTCTTTCACTCTTCTTTTGTAGGCACGTCTTTAAATCACAACAAGATCCAACCTATAACAAAAATACAAGCACAAACAACATGTACAAGCAACGCACATGCTTCACCCATAGGGAAATTTCTTTTCCTAGTCTCCATGCTTCACTTTGCAATCATTCCATGCTTCACTTATCCACTTGGCACACTATTCACCGTACGCTCTACAAGATCATAAGGTACACATATCTTATCTACTTTATGTTATCAAGTATTCACTCAACAACATAAAGTGGGGGAAAATGTAGACACGAATCATGCTTTTGGGTACATTTCTAGGTCCTAAAAGCATACTTGCATTTACATGATTCCTAAGTAACAAAACTACTAATTGTGACCATCTTTGGTCTATTTTATTTGTTTCTTATTTTCTATTTGGTCTTACACACCCTATAACCCAGTTGGGATTATACTTATTTATTCTTTATGGCTCCATACACCAATGCCCAGCCAGAACAACATCACTCAGGCACTCTTGTCCCCTCTGGGTGCCCCTAACCCTTTTCTACCTTACTCACTCTTTTTGGTCCTCTTTTATCTTTTGGGCATATTTTTCACTTATGGGTTGACCTTCTAGTTTTCAATTACAAAATTAAAACAAGGGAATCATATAAATACATAATTATGTGTTCAAAATAAAGGACCAAACACTAAACATTACTATCATCACCTAAGCTTGCATCCAAAAGGAACCTAAAGCACTTTAAAGCATCCATCTAACATCCATTCAAGGGACAAGGGATGCATACTTTTACATACATAACATAGGAAGTATAAGTCTATTCTATTCTATACACATATTCTACTACATTGCTACATTTAGCTATAACTTGCTATCAAGTGTAATGCAGTTTGTAGGCTTATGTAAGTGAAATTTTATTTTGTAGGTTACATGTACCTTCAACATTCATTGTGTGATTATCAAGTGATCAATAGGAAGCAATAATTATGATCTTGGAACACAATATAAACTAGATTATGATCATTTGGATAGTCAAAGGCACCTGAGCAGTCTTCAACACCTAGGCACCCCTGTCCTACCATGGGCACCCGTGTTTGGCCTCATTCCTACATTCTATGGTTTGTTGTGAGCATTAATGACACTCGCCAGCTTTTTTCATCACTAATCCCATTTTGGATAAGTTCTAGATGTAGACACCAAATTTGGGTCACACTCCCCTTTTACCCCACATGTATATTAATTTAATTACCTATAATTAAATTAATGCCCATTCTCATAATATTTATTAATTCAATTACCTTAATTAAATTAATTTCCACCTCACGTAGACACCTCACCCCACCACATCACCTATACACCTCATCATATAACTATTCTTAGCATGTTTCCTTTTAACTAGGACTCAATCTCTACTTACCATAACTAACTAAGACTTAGTATAACCCTAACACTAGATGCATATTCTTTCTCTAATATCATGCCCACTTAATTACATAGAAAATACCATTTTAGACTGAACCAACACGCAAAACTGGTAAAAAGATAGCCAAGATCTAATATTTTAGAAAACCTAGGATTTCTCACCGTAACTAACACCGATTAACCCTAAACCGATGCCGGTTAACCTAAACCATCATTGGTTACCATATATTCACTTTGGTAACCTTGTTCCAGAGGTTGGAATAATTATTCAAGTCGAGAAGAGAGATATCTACATGCAAGCACGAACCAAAACCCTCTCGCACATCTAGACATCTTGAATCAGCACCAAGACTGATATGAAGGTTAAGCATTCATGGTAATGTTCTGAGAAGCACTTTGTCGTGACATCGACCACTAGTTATAGAGATCAACCATCACCCTTGTCTAACCATTAGGTCTGCAAATACAAGTAAGTACATTTGGATCTGCATATTTCCATACTTATTTAGATCAGTTTCTTTATCTCTATTTGAGAGTCCTAGTCTCCTTTGCATCTCATCATTTCCCACCTTCCTATCAATCCATCCACCTAACCACCCAAAACCCCACAGTCTCTCCATACCGACTCTAGATGTCTCGAACACTCTCGCCTTCTTTGGCAACCTAACCTTCATTCTCCCATTCTCTGTGTAATCATAGAGAATCTCCAAAATCAAATTTTATTGAATTTTTACCAGTCTACCTCTACCAACACCAGTTAACCTAAACCATCATCGGTTTCCTCTCAGCAGTCATCAGCCACACCTAACCGACATCAATCTCTATATCGGTAATTATTTTACGTAACAACAACCTAATAACCTTCACCTAAATATCCCAAACCATCCAAATCTTGATCTAGACATGTTCTAGTCACCTTAGCTACCTACTGAATCTCCAGATATGATCATAACCTTACCTATTAGATTATATTTGCTTATTGTATTTGAATGAGATACCTAAATCATATCAACTACAGTAGGATGTTATTTTTTTACGTTATTTCTTGCATTAAATTATATTAAACAGTGGATTAACAGCCATCTAGGAAGTATCACGCTTCTCGGATCTAGCAAATGGTAGGTAGTCCTTTGAAATATATTGTTTAATATTCTCGCTTGTGGTCTTGTTTTACATTCACAGGTAGTTCCTCCTATAAAAAGGAAGTTCTCGTAATCAACACTAGATCGGGAAATCAAAATGCGCACACTTTACCTTCCACCTTCATTTCATAGGTATTCCTCCTCACCCTTACCTTATATGTTTTGCTCATATGTTCTCAACTTATCGGTGAAACAGTTTGGCATCCTGGTGGGACCCTTGTTTGTGGGTTTCTTTTTATTCATATAGGTTGTATCTTGTGTGTTTCCTTTCTAAATTTGTATTCACTAAATCTTCTTCTCTAGTAATCTTCTCCTTCTTTCTAATTTCTCTAAATGAAACACTTCTTTTAATGCATTTAAAAAGAATCATTCTTCTTTATTTTTGCATTAGTGAAAATAATCCCTCTCCTATTCATCATTTGCTACATCAAATGTAACTGTCGATTTGGGCTCTAAAAATTGTTTCATTTCATCCTTGTATGTTGCATTATTAGATCACATTTAAAACTAAGGCTAACCTATATCTTTGGAAGTCATGCCCGGTGATGGTTGACACAATTGAATCATAGAAAGAACTTTCTCTCTTCTATTTCTTTGCCAAACTGCATAAATCTAAATTTACACATCTTCTTAAACAACACTTTACTCGGAAGAAGTTTTCAATGATCACATGATCATAAGATTAATAGTGGATGCCCAATAGGTTTCTCTATCCATTCATTATCTTAGAGAAAGGACCCCGCAAAAACATAAACTAAAACCTCCCCTTTAGATTGCCTCTTCATAGGATGCCTTCCTAACCAAAAAAATTGTTCTAGATTCACAAGTTGGTCTCAAATAAAATAAGTTAAAGTAACATAAAATTCACTCGTAGGATTATGTTTTTTTCTTAGCTTTCTTCCTTAATTTTGTTTTGAGTTGTGAGTATTACGCTTATTCATTTTCTTCTTCCTTTCACACTCCCCCATAATAGTTGGAGTATTCCAATTGTTTTTGAGTGTTTCAAGGACACATATTATCATCCTCAAGTATTAGATTGATTCTTCATCTCGATTTAATTCACAAAATCTAATTTTCTTCACTTATTTAGATTTCACAGGAACTATTGTCGGTCCAAAGAACCATCATCGGTTCCAATCGCCGTCTTCGATTTACGACCATCGCTTCGGTTACCAGCTCGTTTAGTTATTTTACCTAAACTAGATTTCATCACCTTCTCTTTTCTATTTGAATTCATCTAAACATCATCATATTCACAACATTCCTATATCACTATCAAATACAGTTTCCCCATTTCATCTTTCATCAGTTCTACTTCATTTTCTCAAACTGGTTTTTTCTACAATAATTGGTATCAGTTATTATAACCATCATTGGTCCCCTTCGACTGTCATCAGTCAAATCAACTAGCATTGGTTTCCCTGTTTTGATTTTTAATTGAAACATTGACCAAGTCCACTTACCATTATTTCTTCTTTTCCATTCCTACTATTTTCTGTGTCATCTGCAGAATATAGTTAACCTAATACACACTAATTCACATGGTGTTGACTTACAACCAATATAAAGCCCTTATATTTCATGCTCATCTTCACCACTCCCACCTAGCCCATCACCACCTTCCATCATGTCGCCTATGGATCCATATCAACCTATCATCATTTCTACCGACAAAGAGGAGTTTGCAAGAATCCTTAACCAAAATCCCGTGACCTTATAATACTATCTAGCCCACTCATCTATCCAATACTCCTCAGAAAACTAGTATATGACATTCCCGTATCTATTCCTCTTGCTCTTAACCCCACTTTCGTGTCATCTACCACTAGCTTAGCATTGCCTTCATCCACCCTACCCCCTGTGGTATCTCAACTGGGCCCCACATCCACTATAGCTACTGCACCAATGATGTCTATTGCACTGTGGTATCAACCATTCCTTCACCAACCACCTTGAGCATGGCCCCATCTGCCCCCTTTTCCTTGTATATACCAGTTGCATCACAACCACCCTTGGTATCAGCAACCCACACCCCATTTCAAAACCTAGTCCTTTCCATCCCTCAGTCTCTACCCTCAATTACCACAAGAGTCGTTACAACTACCCCACCTATTTACACACATCACCAAGTAACCCCCAATCTTATCTATCACTTATTCGGGGTATCTTCCACCTGTATCTATCCCCCTTCGTATTTTTCATATTTGACATCCCCATGTACCGGGATGTCATCCACATCATACACCCATCATTAACCTCCCTTTACTATAGGAGGCACCCATTCCTCATAACCCACCAATGACCTCATTAGGATGATGATGGAAAATATGCAGACATTAGAAGCATCAGTTTTTGGCTCTCGTAACTCCTTAACTTATGACAAAATCTATAATGAGCCTATTCATCCATCTATTCCTATTTTCCCATACCCCATGCATTGGGAAATGCCCAAGTTCAATCATTTCAATAGTAAAGAAGACCCGCAACAACACTTGTGGTCATTCAAACATGGGTGCTACCTAATTATGCATGGCAATGCTTTACTCTTACGAACATTCCTCGTGTCCCTAACAGGACTCACCTTAGATTAGTACAGTAGTTTACCTAGACATTCCATATACTCCTTTAACTAAGTGGCTTAAGCATTCCTAGACCACTTCTCAATCAATGTAGTAAAAAAAGTCACCATGACTGACCTATATTCGACACGACAGTATGATGACGAATCTATCACAGATTTTGTTGCTCACTAATGAAGTCTTATCAACCAATTAACATTCCAAGAACCTCAAGCCGAACTTATTGAGTTGTTCACTACAGACTTGTGTTACACAAATCTCACCAACTCCACAAGTACACACCTTCAAGTAACTTCGATGAAGCATTCACCATGGCATGAAAGCTGGAAATTTGTGCCATTGAAGAAAAGAAAATCCAATTGTGAAACAAAAACTCCACGTTCAAATAAAATGATTCGTCTTCATCTTCAAAATCCAAAAATAATTATTCAAAAGCCAAAGGATCTGCCAACGTGCTAGTTCTCAAAGCTATTCCATCTCATCCATCTAATCAAGCCAAACCTTCCTCCAATCTTTCCCCTATTCAAACTTTTTAGTTCTGGCAGGAACAACAAAAGTACACTCCAATTGGAGAGCCCTATTCTTCCGTCTTGGAAAAGCTTCTTAAAGCTAGAGACATTGCACTTCTTCATATAAAACCTCATACTATTTTTTATCCCACTCATCCTATTCCTGCATGGTATAAGGAACATGAGTATTATAATTATCATCGCAGCAAAGGCCATCGTGACGGTAATTGCATAACTTTTAAGATAATTGTCCAAGAGATGTTAGATAATGGAGATCTCATCATGGACAACCTAAACGTGCCAACAAATCAAAACTTGCACATATTTAAGAAAATTTTCCCTAACCATACACCATCATGTAATCAAAATATTGAATCTTTAACCAACGACAACAATGTTTGTGAATTCCACGCTATTTTCGATATCATACCAATTGTCCTCAATTTCCACCTATTTCTTCTATCGAGGAAATTCTAGCATGAGCTCCTCTACCCATGGAAGAGTATACTTCTTCCACTCCTTCAACCTTTGAGGAGTCCCCTTCATCTCTCGTTGCACTCATGGAGGATTCCACAATTTTTGTTGATGTTTTTCACTATATACTACACAACCTACCAAACAATCAACAATTTTAACTCTCCCACCCACATGAGAATTTTCATCACCTTCTCCTCCACAAAAAGAGAAGTCTACTTCACCCCACCTACCATATCTCCTACCCACGAAAGAATCTTCAAATATTCCACTACCTATTAGGGACAGTTCTTCATCATCATCCTAGGATATCATTGACTTTATCTTGACTCTTTTACCCATGGAGTCTAAGGCTAGCCAATTCCTTGTTTCACACACATGTTTTGTAGGGATTGCCACCAAACCAACTACATCTCCTCTTACAAAAGTCCTAATTTTGTGACTGGTCAATTTCTTGGATTACGTGGATAATTCCATGCTTTGGAAACGTCTTCGAGATCCTTTTTTTGACTCAAATGCAAATGTTTCCCTATTTATACCTCAACGATCTATCCAAATGTATTTCCAACAACCAAATCGAGTCGAAACAAATTCTTTTTCATCACCTCTACCTACATCTAAACCTTTACCCATGACTAAAACCATTCCAATGCCTAAGAACCTACCCATACCTATATCTTTGTCTATATCTATACCCATCACTACCTCTAGTTTCATGCCAACATCAAGCCTTACCCATCCACCTATCAAATTAGATTTAGCCGCGTCTTCCAAAACCCGCACCAAAATTGTTCCCGCACCTAAAAGAAAGACACAACTGTTAGGCCACATACACCGGTCTCACCTACCACACCTTTGTCACCTACGCCCATTCCTTCCATCCTAGGATCTGTAGTCATATTTTATACCCTTATACCAATAGTCTAATCCCATGTGCACCAACCTATCACCTAGCGTCGTTGGGTGCTCACGAGGCACGCGTGGGTCTTTGAGTCTCTCATTTATGTGAGTCTTATGAAAATGCATCATCTTATAAAAGACATTCAAATGGAAATGAGTAGAAAATAGACATGCAACATTAGAAGTACCTAGAATGAGTTGTTATCTCATTACATCCAGAAAAGAGAAATAACACAAGGCATAGAGATGATTCATACATAAAGGAAATGCATAAGTATTATACTCTTAAACACATATATGATTTATAATATATCATTATATTCATATAATAGATTCAATAACCACATTAGACCCCTTTGAGGTCATAAGACCCTCATATAACCATGCAAAGCTAATTCATTCATCCGAACTACACTATGTTTATCACATTATAAAGAAGAATGCATACCCATCCCTCTAAATGTGCCATCACTTACAGAGTTCTCCTAATCCCTAACCCTTAAAATCCTCCATTTTTTTCTACAGGGCTTTGCCTCTCTTTTCTCTCCTCCACACTTTGCTCTTTTCTTCTATCAAGTCCTTGTATTTATAACCTCAAAGAACCACCGCCATGCCTGCCATGCCTTTCTAAAGTTATAGATCGGTTTCAAAGTGTCAAGTGGTCCTCCATGGAATAATTCCTTCTCGATTCGAGCTCTCCACTCTTTACAATGATGTATTCTGAAACCTTTCATTGCATGCTTGGAATATTCCCTTTTTGATCCCACAGTCGCTAGGCTAGCACCTTATCCACAAGGGTCATGCTTTTCTCATGTTATTCCTAGGATTCTGAATACAGCTAAGTACTAAACCTTTTTTACCTTACGCGCGTGCACCGTATGTTTTGTAACCTACTACTATAACCCTTACCTATGCACCCTCAACCCACGCATCATTTTTTAACTAGGTCTCGTGTGCCCACATGCATTCTCATCCTTAGAGCTAATATTTTGAGGCCTAACATCACCCCATACTATGCCTGTTGTCCATCCTCAAAAACACTCTTAAATAAAGAATAAAGAATGGTGAATCCTTACAAATGGTTGGAAAGAAAGAATAAGGGAAAGAAGAAATGTGGAAAAGAATGAAAGAATGGGGAAATTGTTTATTTCTAGGGGAGGAGAGGGAAATCCTTCCCTAATTCTACTTCCAACTTTCCCCAAAAATTGACCTCGTTCTAAGCTTGTTGTGACAGAGGTCACCCACCAAGACGCTCACTTCTTCAAAACTTAGCTCCTCTCCCTTAGTGTTCATTATCTCCACTATCTCCTCCAGTTTTTTCCCAAATCCTCGAGCGTCCATCCTCCGAGTGATTTGGGGGTACAATTCCTTTAGTCGGTTCTTGATTGAGCCCCGAAAGGTCTCAATGGCCTCTAATTTATTTTCCACTTTGGCTAGGATTTGTCTCACTCAACCCTATTCCCCTTATTATTTTCTTAGAACTCCTTGATTTCTGCTTCATGGGTGGTAACCAAGATACTTGCCACTTTATCCCTATTTGTGCGGTTATCATAAGTAACCTCGGCACCCTATGTGGTGGCTTTACATCGGCGAGGATCTTGTTGTATTGAGCAACAATTTCCACAACCTTCATCTTATTTTCTTTTTCTTGGCACACCAACACCTCTTCTACGTGGATTCTAAGGCAAGTGGCTACCTCTCCATAGTGAGTATGCGGGTCAAGTCCTCTAGGCATTGCAAGGATGATCCATATTTTTATGCGGGTGGTGTTAAGTCTAGATGCTTCAAGAAAATGACATCCATGATCATCTCTATTTTCTTGTATGCCTCACGCTCTTGCCTTCTCATCTTGTAACTCATGCCTTAACTGAGTTGATTAGCTCCTCCTACTTTAGGTCTTTTCTTTTCTTAAGGATCTCATCCTCCTTTTTCTCTAGCTCTGCCTCTAGGAATTTTACCATGTCATTTCTTCTGAAGAGTCTGGATTCAACCTCAACTAAAACTTTATTGAGCGCGTTGTAAATTTTCTCATCTAATAATTATTGAGCATTCACCAAGGGGTTTATTCCTTTTTATTCTGGCACCTTCAATAATACTCCTTGGCTTATTTCAAATTTGGGCTCATCAATGTGGGACTCAAATGCTCATGATAATATTTTCCTTTTCCGAGGGTATGCACCTTCCTCATCAAATGAACCCATTGCCAAGAGTTATTCCATTGGCATGGTACTCTGGAAGCACATGTGCAACACCTTGTTCAAATCATCGATGTATCCCATTCCTTGGCCTTATGTTGCTTTTGTGTTCTTCCTTCCTATGCATGTACGACCCTTGGAAAGCTTACAACCAAACTGGGATCTCCTCCCATGCTACCATATTATTTTCCTGTTCTTTCCTCCTCAACTTCCCTCAACACCTCATACGCATTACGTTCAACCTCTTGTTCCTCCAGATCCTTGATGATTTTTTCCACTTCTCTCTCTGTGGCCTCATTTACCTATTCCTTCATGAGGCTTGGGGTCCTTTGATCCTTCATATTTTCTTCTCCACTCACCCCCTTGCCTTGAGCCTCAACTTCTTCTTTTCATTCTTCTCCTCATCCTCTTTGTTATACTCCTCATCTCCTTCTTCCTCAAAATCATGCACCTCATAGAATGGATGGTCTTCACCTCCTTCTAGCTCATCCTCATCATCCTTGTTGCTGATGTAGGCATCTAGACTCTCCATCTCTTCTGAATCTACCTAATCAGTCACCTTCTACTTCTTCCTTACTAGGGATTCCAGTACAGGAGATTCTTCTTTTTCTTTCTCTTTGACAGGTGATGTCTTCATTGGAAATTCCTCATGGGTGAGGGTCCTCTTATACTCTAGCACCTCTTCTTCTGGGGTCTTCACCTTGACAAGATACTTCTTTCTCCATGTGTAAGTACTAGGCTTAGCGCTTGCTTCTAGCGCACTCACTATTTGTGTGGTTTGAACACTTGGTGCCTTCTTCTTGCACCTCTTCTCTTTCTCTCTTCCTAGGTGCGGCCTTCTTCCTTCTTGTAGGGTCTTCAGGGATGGAGACATCATTCTCCAAGTAAGCACCCTTTTAAAATTTTGGCCTTATGCGTAGATACACCCTTGTTGCGGTCCTTTCCTGTAATTGGCAGCGTTAAAGGCTTCATCATTTATATCTCATGGGAGACATATCTCTCCATGTACATGCACTTATTTGGGTAGACAAGATTCCGACACATCTCGTGGTGGTTTATATCTACCTCACTAAGGTCAAACCTTAGTCTCTTGTCCTCCTTGAACCGATTAACTCTAGCTTAGAAGTATTGCATGGTGAAGGAGAAGGGTAGCTTGCACCATGGACTCATATTCCCATCTGTCAATGTAAATATGCCAATGCAGAAGTGTTGATACACTAATAATTTCACCTCTCCATTCACGAGTGTAGGAAACTACTTTGGGATCCTCTAATCTTCCCCAAATGCATCACGCATTTGTTTATACCACTTCTCAGGTGCACCTTGTGAGCGGCCATCATGGTTTCACAAGTGTACTTTACAAACCTTTTTGTGAGTGAGGGATCCTCTTCTTGGATACTCCTAAACAAACTTTTCCAGCCCATCGGGCACTCCAATATCTAAAAATACAATGGTGAGGAGGATGTTACCAAAGAGTATCTTCTCTCCCTCCTACGTGTTGCTTATAATCTCATCCACAATGAAAGTGGACAAGTTGTAGATGGTTCCTTCTAATATATTTTGGCATACATTTAGCCATGCCTTGTTCACTTGTGTCCACCATTCCTAATCATTGAGCTTGGTGACCAAGTGCATGACTATCCTCATAACATGGTCTAGAATTTTGTCAATGTATAAGTATTGTGGCCCCTTTTTGTAGTCATACATGGCTACAGTCTCCTTGATAACCTCCTTGTCACTCAGATCATCATCAATGTTATCTCCTTCACAAATGAGGCATGTGAACTTGGATATTAGTTGTGGTGTGATGCGTATCTTGTGCCCCACAAAATAAAAGTGATCCTCATGCATGCATGACATCAACCATTGGTAAAGGCACTCAGGCTTGCCAAAGTAAGGCAACTCATATAGTTGCAATAATCTAGCCTTCTCCAATTTTACCTTCACCTCGTTGTTGTAAATGGGCATTCCATCTGGCGTCCTCTTGTTAGTTGGGTGAACCAACTCTAACACCATTTATTTCTCAGTTGTGCTTGTGTGATGGTTATAATCACTCATGGCCATCTTTCACAAGTGTGACTCCCACTCTTTTCCTAGCAATACCCCATCTAGGTACTACATTTCCACATACCATTCTTCATTGGTGCTTGTGATGCAGTAATTTTATTTCCCTTACCCTTGCCCTTTGTTTTCTTTGGTGAAATGGTTGGTTTCTTTGGTGCCATATTTTCTGTCGGGATCAACTATGGGCTTATAACTCTTCTTTGCTACTTTGCTACACTCCAAATCCAACTCCAAATCTTTAACTCCTGGAATGAATCCTTCTTTCTCTCGTGCCCTAGCTGCCAAACCCTAACTAGGAAAACCTTCCACAAGATGATGCTCTTCACACAACCTTTCCTCACGCCCGTGTACTCCTTCCTTCTAGTTCACATATCTACTCTAGTCACACACTCAAATTTCTTAGATTCTTCTTCCTTCACACAAATTTCTCTCTAGATGCCCTAGTTCACAAGCTTTTTTACTTCGTAATCGCAAGGTAACAAATTACTTGCTCGACCTTGTATTTATAGTTTTTTCTTCCCTCTAGCATTAAATGTTATACCACCTACCACCGTACTTGACATTAAATGTGTATTTTTCCTTAGGGCCCTTCCTCAAGCACTTTTACCCACGTGCCTAATCCTATGTGAAAAACTTCGACAACCTTTGGTGTGCAAAATCCTAATCCCACCGAAGACTCTTACACATGCGTCTCTATGTGAAGGTACTTCTTTTGTCCTTTACCTAATTTTTTACCTTACCTACCTCATGTTGTTCCTACGCTCTTCATCTTTTGTATGTGGTCTTTTTACAACCTTTTTGACACCATAATCCAATATCCATTGTTTCCTCACATGCTTTCTCCACCTTACGCGCTTCCTTCTACTGGGCCACTCAACTTATATTGCAACATTATACTTTGCATTACTCCACCCCACACTAAAATAGATGTGTGGTCCTCTACACATACATAACCTTGGAAAAAATAATGTGGTTACCGTGTACAAAGCGTAAAACAAAAACAAAAAAATGAACAAGCAACGAGAAAGGGAAACACAAGAAAAGAATGGCATAAAGGGAAATACTAGACTAGTTGGCAACACTACCTTATTACAAACACTAAGAAGACTTACTTATATTAGGGCTTCAGCCTACTCCCATTGAAATGACCTAGTAATCTCATCCCATCCAGACTTGTAACTATCAAGCACTGAATCAAGAATATATGAGATGATGTATGGTCCCAACCAATGGAATTTCAACTTCCTAGGATGGTACAAATACTTGGAATAATACAACAACACCATTTTCCAAACCTCAAAATTCTTGTTCTTGATATAAAAATCATGAAATGTTTATTGTCTTTATTTTTCCATCTTCTAACTTCATCTAGTAAGTGATTAACTTTTGTCTAACTGCTTCAACTTATCAATCCTTTCTTCCAACGCTTGCTCATCAAATAACCCTCTTACGCATGTTATACGGAGTGATGGTAAAATGAATTCAATTCGAAAAACTACCTTCATGCCAAACACCAATTGAAATGTTGTGGCCTTATTCAACCTTTTGTAGATTTTCTTGTATGCCCATAGAATGACTAATACTTTGTCATCCCAATCTTGTCTTCCAATGTCACAAATATTAGTCAACATGTGACTTAGTATCTTGTTAAATGCCTCAACAGATTCCATTTTCTTGAGGGTGATAAGGGGTAGTCTTGTGATGGGCCACCATAAATTATGCTAAAAGAATCCTGACCATTTTATTTAGAAAGTGTGTACCTCTATCACTCGTTAAACTTAAAGGACAACCATACCTATTGATTATGTTCTCCCATAAAAATATAGCAGTTGTCATTGCGGTGTAATCCTTTGTAGGTGTTGCCTTTTCCCACCATGTCAAGTAATTAGTGCAAGTGATTATATACCATGAACTAGTCCTTCGTGTGGCTAGCGTAATTGGCCCTACAAAGTAGATTTCCCATTTTTCAAATTGTTCAGCATTAGCTATTGGTCACAAGGGCATTTCATCCCTCTTTCTAGGTTTTCCAAGGCACTGAAAATGGTCACAAGCCTTGAAAAAATCAATACAATCCTTGTAGATGGTTTCCCACCAAATCCCTGCTAATAAAATCTTCTACGTGGTAGCATTTCTTGCATAGTGTCCTCTCTGCAATCCCACCATGTGCTTCCTCCATAATTTCCATGCACTCATGTTCCAATGCGCATTGATGTAGATCCTCATCATGACCTAACTTATATAGGTCTCCAACAATCAACATGTAGGGTTTGGCATGTATTTCTAATTGTGTTCTCTCCATATCCTTCATCCCTTCTTGCACCACACCTATTTTTAATAACACCGCGATATCTTCCAAGTCGATGGGGGGTGCCACAACCTAAACAGTTGTGTGTCCAAAGATGGTATCCTTAATGCTTCGCGTGTCTTCCCTAAATTAATTCTTGATAATGGTCGGCTCCTAAATTGCTTTTTCCTAACTTCACAACCCTTTGTGAACTCAAACTCTTGAAATGAAAGGACCCAATGACATGTGTGCCCTTACAGAATGGAATTTTTGAATAATTATTTCAATGCCTAAAATTATGTAGTTTGTAGATGTAGAATATAAATGGTTTTTCTAAGAGATACTTGCCTAAACTTATGGTGCATAGATCATAGAAAATGCTTCGCGCTCAATAGTTGTGTAAATATGCTCTGCTTTGATGTCAACTTTCTACTTGCAAAGCATAAGGGATGATGAAAAATTCCCTCTCCAGGTTGTTCTAGTATTTCTCCCATAGTTTTCCCTGAGGCATCAACATACACATAGAAAGGCTTATCCCAAGAAGGAAAACGTAATCTAGGCATCGTAACAAAGCCTATCCTTTAAAGTGTCAAATGCCTTCGATGCGCCTCTCCCCAATAAAAGGCACTCTTATGTTTTAACAATTCTTTCGAGGGCACATAAATCTTAGCATACCCCTTGATGTATTTTCTATAATACCTCATATGCCCAAGGAATCAACCGTGCATTTGTGCTTTGACTAGTATGCTCCCCTAATCCCATTGTTAGGTTGTGAGCATGTTTTCATGTGAGAAAGTGTTGAAGACTATACACTTTCCACATTTTTTCTCACCGGAGTTTGGGGCATGGTAGGCCATGCCTTAAGTGAGGGTCCAAGGGTAGCATCTCTCGTGCAGGAATTGGGCCATGAATTAACTCAAACTCTTGAAAAAAAATTTGGCCTTAAAACGTGCCGGATATACTAGGAAACATGCTTTTCTCATATAAGGATTTTGACCCATAGGTTTATGGGATGATTTTGGCCCATGGTTTGGATACCCACGGTTTTGTAAAACTACTTAGCGAGTTATCTACTTATATGGTTTTATGCATATGGTAGATATTATGTGACATTACGAGATGTGTTTTGAATTCTGGTGTGAATTCTCAGAGTTTTTTAGCATAACTGCACATGGATCTAGGTATTGTATTGAGAGAGCTATGGCTTGTAATAAAATCTAAGTAAGTGATTCTTGGTGGACGTAGCCCAAATTGGGTGAACCACGTTAAATCTCACGTCTCTTTGTGTTGTGTTATTTTTATTCCGCAATTTTATTTGAGATCTATAATATTTTCTACATATTCATTTCTACTATTGCAATTATGTGAGGGATTATTCCACATTTTTATCCCTTATTTCCTAACACCCACAATAACTACAAATTTTGCGGGATCTACTAGTAAGCCTTCTTTTCATATAATGTGTCCTAGCGAGGTTCCAAATGGAGTAGCAAAAATACATTTCTTAATGTTGAGGGATATCCTTAATTGTAACATCTCTCAAACATCAACGTTAAATTTTCACAATGGTCTTTCACTAATCCATACACAGTCTAGTCATCTAGGTAAACTTGAAGAAATTTATGGATGAAGTCCTGAAATACTTGTACCATGATGTGAAAGAACACAACAGTGCATTCTTCAACGTAAAAGGCATAACTATGTAGGAAAAACTTCCTAATTCAGTGGTGAAAGTTATCTTTCTCTGGTCTTCCTTTGCAATCATGACTTGGTAATACTCTGAGAACCCATCCGTGAAAGATTAGACTTCACGCCTAGCTAATCCTTCCAAAATTTCTTCAGTAAAGGGGGTTGGAATAGGATAAATGATACATACTACATTCAGATCCCTGTAGTCAACACACATTCTTATCCTACCATCCATCTTGATATTGATGACCATTGGGGTTATCCATTCTAATTCTTCCACTACCTCAATGATACCATATCTTATCATCTTGTCTATTTCTTCCTTGACCCGTACGCATAAATTTGGATTCATCTAATAAGGTCTCTTCCAAATTGGGCATGCGCCTCCCTTCAACTTGATCTTCATCTCCCCCTAGGAATGGTGGATGCCTTTGAGTTCATGGTACCCGCATGAGGAATAAATCTAGAACTCGCACGGAAAATCAATGAATTTTGAAACTTATTTTTCTGACCAATAGTCCACGATGATAGCTTCCTTTGGTTCTATTTATGTCCCAATGTTAACCTTATTTGTTTTGAAGGGCTCATGGTATGTGCGTTCTCTCTCATCAATGTTATATATGACCTCGCGTACCTTTCAAATGGTTAACATCTTAAGTTTCCATCCCTTCACCATCTACTACATAGGCCATCTTTCCTTTTTCTTTTTTTATGCACACACACTCAAGCTGTAATTCCTTTGTTTCCTCTTCATTGAGGCGCATCTCCAAATAAGGCTCACCTAGTAACTCCAATAGCCTATCTTCTGCCATAGCACTATCTCCCATCATAAGGCACTTGATCACTGTAATGCCCTATCTACTAATGGATTTTTACTCCTATATTTGAAATATTGAATGAGATCAGCCACCTCTCCTTCGATTACCTATTTGACGACACATCTCTACGAATTAATATACCACACGCACACACAACCTTGTAAGGTGGAATACAACTTATGCACCCATAACAAAGGTGGTAATGCTTTCACTTCCCATCCAAGCCTTCTCACATGCTTGGATATGAAATGAAGTGGTCTCTTTACCATGGTAGTCTTGTATGATAGTGGCGCGTTGCTCTGGAGAACCTTACCAAAAATGCAATTCTTACCTTGCACCACTCTAAGAGCTTCTCTTGATTTATAGTGCACCAACGCACCGCTGCAGTTTGAGTGAGTAGGTTGTAATTGAGCATTCCTCTCCTCTCGTCCTCATTATTCCACTGAGCCTCCATTTCTTGCTTAAGAAAAATATCGGGTTATGCCCTCCATAGAAACTTGGCAACTTCTTTCCTCATAGGTGCTTGGTGAGTGCACCTTTATTACCCTTATTACAAATCCTCTCAACTATCACCCAATACACTCATAGGTTCCATGCGCCCAATTTTTGTATGCCACACTAGTGGTATCAATCAAGGAATGAGCATTTTCAAACTAGATAACTCCCTCCATGGGATGAATTATCTCAGGATCTCTGATGGAGTGCACATAGATTCTGACAAGGAATTATTCTCCTAAGGGCTTAGTATAGGGCATTGACTTCCCATCTATTAAAGGAATGGTTACCCTTTCTTCCTTGTTTTCAAATTTGGTATACCCTTTTTTAAACTGCAAGTCGGCATTGATCTTATAACACCATGGGTTCCCATGCAACACTAGAAAGTTGTCTACCTTGGCAAGCATAAAGAATTAGAAGTCTCCAATGAACTTGGTCCCTTGAATGGTGATAATTGCATCCTTCAGGACTCTAATGGGCATTTCCTTAGTCTTTTTTTCCATAAACAACACATTCGAAGATGGGTGTAATGTGATCCTTCCCATTTCATCCCAGGCATCTAAGGTAAGAACATTGACCTCTTCTCCTGTGTCGATGAGGATATTACTCAGAAGCCATCCATTAACAACCGCATTCAAAGTAATATCCTTATCATAATCAAGGCTATAAGGAGGAAGGTTTACATGCAAAACCTACCTTTGTGCTCTGCTCTCGATGCGTGGTACCTTCTCTCTCATCCATTCTCCTAACAAGGGAATAATATTCTCTTTCCTTAACATTCTACATACTTCCTTGACCTCATCCAAGTCATCCTTTAGAGCCTCAACATTCTTCCTTTTCTCCAACTACTTTGATTTCTCCTTTAGACATTAGATCTCCCCTTGCAAACTTTGAATCACATCCATAGTTTCTTGATACACCTCCTTCTGATGAGTAGGGTCTGAATACTTTCCATGTACCACTTCCTCTCTTGAAACTAGTTTCCTTTGTCTTGGCATCTACCTGGTGCATGTGTTCTATGCTCACGTCATCACCAGTATAGGTTCTAGCCTAGAATCATGCATCACTCTTGGTCTCCATTATGAATTGGCCTTGTTGATGCTCACCATTCCAGTGCCTTTTTCCTTCTGGTTTTGCTGGTTCATATGCTCATAGATCTCTAGATATTCTTCATATTTATGTTTCTTTCCACACCATTAACATTATAATAGATTAGGACACTCACATTTGTAATGCTTTGTAGATCCACAATTATAACAAGTTCCTCGTAGGAATTCACTTCATCCTCCACTGCGCGATTCTTGTGACCATGAAATCCTATGTACAAACCTCTTCCACATGTTCCTCCATGTGTGTGCCCTTTATAACAATGGTCATCATCCTTAGAACTTCTTACAAGGCTATTATGGCACACACCAAGATCAATAGCATCATGGATCTAATCAATCAGTCTGTAATCCTTGGTATCATGGGTTGTAGAGGTACATATCTTACAATAGCAAGAAACATTCTTGTGAATTGCATGTTGTAGTAGAGGGCATCTACTTGCATCATGATCCCCATGGAAAATATCATAGTCTACCAACATAGTGTGCACCGATTTCTAAAGGAAACTATCCTTTTCATGCCCCTCTACTTCACAATCATTACACTAAAGCCCACTACAAACCTCATGCGCTGATTTTGCAGAAGATTCTCTAACTACTTGGCCATTGTAGCAATTTGAGCCTCCAGAAAAGGACTAACAATAGTATCGATACCTAATGCAGGTCTGTGAAATTCTTATGCGACAAAACCCTTCTAAATGGGTGTTATCAATTCTCTGAAAAACTATTGAGCATGTTGAGAAGGATGAATGTCATAGGATAGATTCAAAAAGAGATTCTTGAAATGCACATCATACTACCGCACACTCTCTACAATTCCCTGTTGGATCTCCTTCAAAGCATTGATGTTCTTTTGCTCAAACTCAGGGATATGGAATTCTACTAGGAAGGCATTCTTTAACATGGTGTAGTCTACCACCATCTAATGGGGGTCATAATTTCTATACCAACTATTCTCGAATCCTTGCAAAGTTGTTATAAACTAACTTTCCTTTCACTCTGGAGTAGTGAACCCTTTTGTGCACCATAGTAACTCACACTTGTGCACATGATCTTTAGCATCTTCGATACCCCTATAGTCTAGTAAGTGCAAAGACATCTCAAAAACACTTGGGGAGGTATTCGGGGTCCTTTTCCTCCTGATCCAAAGCTTTGGTTCCCTTCGGTGTTTCCTCCTCCACCATATCCACCAAGTCATGACCCACTAGATCCACCTCCTATAGTTAGTAAAGGGTCTGAAGTGGTCATGCCTAGTGCTCCCAACGTCCCTTTGAACTATGTGCCAATATTTTGTGATATTGTCCCACTTCCAGTTGTGTGTCTCGTGTCATTTCTAGATGTGATACCAAACCTTTCGTACTTTCACCTTGTCTAAAAATACCTTTAAATACAGGAATAGATTGTGTAGCCATGGATGTTCTAAATTATATCTCCTGGGCATGGATCGGTTACTCCAGCTGATACAAATTGGGTTAACACTACTTCTCCGTTGATCTGGAAAACCAAGCACCATGGGTTGGTCGCCAGGTGGGTTTAGATGTGCGCCGATGACTCTTCTTTCTCCATGTGACAAAATCTCATCAGAAGTTTAAGGGGCTTCTCTTCCGTTCTTGCCAAGATAGGGTAGCACAGACTACTTAGGTTCCACATCTTCTACGTGAACCTTAACTCCTTCCCATAATGTCTACCTCCATAGATCCATCACACTTGCTAACCTCACATTGTCTAGTCATCTCCCTTTCACGAGCTTCATTATACTTGAGTCATCTCTCCTCCCTTTCCTTTTCATCCGCAATGTTCACCATCTTCCTCCACCCTAGCTTCCTCTCCCAGTGCTTAAAGAATTTTATTCGGCCATGGGAAATGCCTCTAAACTCAAGGTAATGACCAAGATCTTCATAGCCAAAGGAATAACACGTAAAAATGATCCTCTAGGCTCCCTCATAAACTCGAACTCAGAAACTTATGGGCAATAATACGTAGAAATGGCATATTCAAGAGTATAATTGGTTAGCACTCTCTTCCACTAGTGATCAACACATGCATCCAAGTTAGATATGCATCCTACAGCCTTTGATAGTCATCTTGGGTCCATACGCGTGATCTATAGTACTAGCTTGATCTAGATGCATATGTTGAAATCCATTCATATAGTTCTACTGGGAAACAACAAAAGAATGTCTCATACAACTCATGGTATAGGTTCTCTTCTACCCATCTACGTGCATCGAACTCAAGTCTAGTGTTGAATCTTTGAGAAAACTTGTCCTCTGTGCTCTTAAACCATGTTTTAACACTTTCCAAAGTCATACGTTTTGTCATCATGCATCACAAGAACAAATATGCATGTCATTTCTCTCACAACTTTGAAAATAGGTCCCAAAAATGGAACCAAGATGTACTCATATTTTATACCCTTAGACCAATAGTTGAATCCCATGCGCACCATCCTATCACCCGACATCGTTGGGCACTCACCTAAGGCACACGCGGGTGTCGAGTATCTCCTTTATGTGATTCTTATGAGAATGTGTCATCTCATAATAGATATTCAAATGGAAATGAGTAGAAAATAACCATGCAACATTTTAAGAACCTAGAACGATTTGTTATCTCATTGCATCCAAAAAAGAGAAATAATACACAGTGCGTAGAGATGATTCATACATAAAGGAAATGCATAAGGAATACTCCTCAACACATATATGATTTATAACAGAGCATTATAATCATATTAACATATTTAATAACCACATTACACCCCTTTGAGGTCATAACGGACCATCATATAACCATGCGAGCTAATTCATGCATCGAACTATACTATGTTTATCACATTACAAAGAAGAATGTAGACCCATCCCTCTAAATGTGCCACCACTTACATAGTTCTCATAATCCCTAACCCTTAAAATTTTCCATTTTGTTTTACGTAGGGATTCTCCTCTCCTTTCTCTTCTCCACACTCTGTTATTTTCTTTTATTGGTTGTTTGTATTTATAACCTCGTGAACCACCTTGCCATGCCTTTCTAAAGTTATAGATCAGTTTCCAAGTGTCAAAGTGGTCCTCCATGGAAGCATGCCTTCTCAGATCTCGAGATCTCCACTCTTTGCAATGATGTCTTTTGGAACCTTCCATCACATGCGAGATATTCTCTTTTGATCCCACAATTACAGTGGCACCTTATCCACAAGGGTCATGCTTTTCTCGTGTGCTGACCCTGGGTTGCCAAATATGGCTAAGTACAAAACCTATTTTCCCTTACACACACTCACCATATGTTTTTCAACCTACTACTAGAACCCTTCCTGCGTGTCCTCAACCTGTGTGCCCTTCTTGACTAGGTCCAATGCGTGCCTTCTCACCCTTAACAAATTTTCCTTGCTTCTTGATGACCAGCATCTCCACACCCACAACCCTTTTATCCACCTCCAAAACTTGAGATCAATATGGTCCATATCAAAGAGTTGGCCAAACCACCACCCAAATGCCATTGTGCCCCACTTATTTTGTAATATTCTTACCCCACATTAGGATTTTTCCCATTATGTCATTACACTACTCATGACATACCTTATCCATCTACCTCCTTCCCTCATATTAACATGGTATAAGTTGTCACCCGCACCCAAAAGGACAAAGGAAAAGAAAAAGTGACTAGCCCATCAACCAATCCCATGCCCAATATACCATCTAAACTCATGCCCAAAATCACCATTCGAGGACCGGCATACCCTATTTATAAAGGCATCACCCATAGTAAAATGATAAAACAATTACATCAATCCCCTCAAAAATGTCTTTGCACGATATTGTCCAAACCTCTAAATCATATCGACAAGCCCTTATGGAGGTTTTACAATCCATCAAGGATTTACCTAACGACCCCACACCAGTGGCGTCCATTCTCACCCCTCATCACGTGGCCTCGCTTACCAAATCATCTCCTTCTTCTACCCCCATGTCCACTCATCAAGTAGTCACCCTCAGTTTCTCTAATGAGGAGATTGTACCTCTCTAATCAAATGACCCTGATGCCACCCTTTTCATCATTGTCTATATTAATAATATATGTGTATGACATGTTATGATCGATGGTGATGCTAGCATCAACATCATCTCCTCCCATGCATACATTCAAATGCACATCCCTTTAAATTACATGCATAATAACACATTTATGTTACACTCCTTCAATAACGCCATCACCTTCACACTTGGCACCATTTTCTTCACGTGTGTGTAGGCCCTTGCACTATCCCGGAATGTTTCTATGTCTTCGAGGAGAGTTATAGTATAACTTGTTACTTGGCTGACCTTGGATTCATGTCATGGGTTTTTTTCCTTCAACTTTACACCATTATGTAAAGTTCAAACATAAAGGCATAACTATACCATATGAGCTGACCGTCACCATTCAAAACTTGTAACATGTTATGCGACCCAACGATGTCCTTATACCAGTTAAGGCATATACCTCTACCCCACTTCTCCTTCACCCACAACCCCATCCACCAATGTTTTCCACCTCTCCCACACCTAAATCTTCTATTCCTACTACTTTTGCAACCTCTACAGCTAGCCCATCTACTTCCCAACCAACAAACAGCCATCTTGCCCAATCGTCTAGTGATTCATCTATCCCCACTACCCACATATCTACTACTGATCCCTTATAAGGTGTTTTTCAATGCCTCACTCTACAAGAGTACTACCTCTATAATATCAACACATTCCTCACTCCACAAGAGTATGGAAACCTATGCCAACATCCTCGTTATGACTATCACATAGGAGAGGTTTTCCCTTATGGTCCTCCCCACTTTCACACCAACTTAAGATATGTGGGACTTGATACTGCAACCTATTCACTTGAACCATCCTAAACATGACCATTTTCATCTAACCTCCAATCTCTCACTAACCACTGATTCACCCAAAATTTCCTTCACCAATGCGGATAGAAAGGCTTTAGCTTTAGTTTTTACGAATAAGGTCGTCATACCATCATCCCATGTACATCCCATAAACACAAAGATTGAAGTGGCATTGGATTTTCCAAACCATATTGCAAGAAGGCCCGCATCAACCTCATTGATGATGAAAAACCTTCTCCACCCCATTCACCAACATCACCACCTTCACCCACGGAGTCCATAGATCCCAAATCTATTCCTCTTAACTTTTTTCATGAACATGATTTCCTTGGGACCTCGACATATCAACGTAATGGCAAGGCTCATTCTTATCTTCCCTTCATGTATCCTGACATGATCGATGACAATACACCTTCTATTAATGTTGTTCAATTTCAAGATGATGAGTTTATCCTCACCTACCTTAGTGTGGAGGATTCTTATATTCACCGGTTGTTACCTTCTAAGACACAAACCATGTTAAATGAATTGACCATCAAAATCAACATTAACACTCAGGATGACCCACACATCTTAAAGATAGGCCAATCTTTAGATGCTGCTGAATAGGAAGCTTTTACTTCTTTCCTCTTGGACCGTAGCAACGCTTTTGTTTGGCCCTATCTGATATGCCTAGTATTGACCCAAACATTATGGTCCATAATATCGTAACCATTCGACACCAAACTGTAAAGCGAAGCTCTGAAAAAAATGCATCCTCACATTTCCCTTCTTGTCAAAGAAGAACTTTAGCACCTTCTCTCAGTTTTCTTCATCCTACTCATTAACTATCCCCAATGGATTTCTAATATCGTTCCTTTCACAAAAGTGATAGGGGGACTCCACATTTGCATAGATTTCTACAACCTCAACTTGGCTTGCTCCAAAGATGACTTTCCTCTACCAGGCATTGACCAAATGGTTGATCTCACCATCGACCATGAGATTCTATCACTCATGGATGGTCTGTAACGTCTTGGTTATGATTGGCATTATTACTATAAGCTGTCACCTTTGGCATCAAGCAAACGTAGACATGTGATTTCTCTTAGGAAGGTGTATTCTTTTGATGTTGAAAATCATGTTTGCAATGGATAAGTTATTACTATTATTAGAATTCATACTTACTTGTAATTATGTTACTTAGAAGTGAATCCATTCTACTTTGTGAATTATAAGTTGTAAATTTGTACCATTGTTTTCACATCTTCCATATGTTAACAACACACCTTGAATCAATTCCATTGATCCAAGGTATGCTTTGGTTCTTTTTATTGTCATTTTGTTAGTTGACATCTTTGAATGAAACATATTATGGGCGAGTTGTGTTTTGTTGTAAATTGTGAAGAACACGGCTTTAGGTGTCCTTACTCGGCATCATGTTGCTGCTTTGTAAGTTTAGACCTCCTTTATTAATGTTTTGTAACACCGATTAGTGTGAGGAGACTAAGGATCGTTATGGGCTAATAAGGAAAATTCCTTAACCTTGGTCGAGAATGGTTGGTGCTATTTGGATCTGACCTAAACTGTAATGTTTCCCTATTGGATTTTTGACCTAAGGTAATAATACTTACCTAGGACCTATTACTAAACTATTTTAGTTGATGCCTAAACTTATGTTACGATTCCTACCCTATATGGATTCTAGCCTAAGGGGTTATGACCTAACCTAAGAAGGTATATTATATGGTTATGATTTTTGAAATAACCTAAGATAAATTCTAAAGACCTAAGAACTAAGATGGAAACCTAACTAATGCTAATGTAACCTAAACTATTACTAAGCCTAAAGGGGCCTATGGGTTACGTGGCAGATGGAAGGTTGGTGGCAGTGGTTTCTAAGGTATTAATGTGGATTGATTTCAGTCCTTACATCCTAAAATTTGCCAAGATTGGTGGAGGCATAAAAAGATGGTGGGATGCCTAGCTAGCATCATTGCTAAAATTAAAATGAATGGGAATTTTTGAATTTTACTTCACCAATTTTGTAGTGGTGGTGGCATAAGAAAAGAGAGGGAATTTGCATTCAATGGCATTGATTTTGGTGAAGAGACCACCTAGGAAAGAGGAGAAGGGTGTTTTGTGGAAGTTGTTGGTCATTCTGGTCTTTCTGGTTTTTGCTCTGCATGTGGTTTTGGTTCTTCGAACCAGCAAGTCTATTTTTCGATCCATAGTGATCTTGAGCATCCTCGAGACTATTTCTGAACTTGTGGAAACATGGAGGCAGCTGGGAGATTTGATTGTTGACGTTGTTTGAAAAGAAGAGATTCTTGAGAAGCTCAGCTAGAGATCTTCTACAAATCAATAAGAAATTTTATCAGGCATGATAGGCTCTTCTTATTAAATAGTTCTACTTTTTATTAAACGTCTTCATTAAAAGAACTCTGCTCTCATAGAAATGAGTGGTTTTGTGGAATGCCTTGGTGTATTTTTGTTGTGATCTTCTGTTTAAGTTTGTTGTTTGGAAAAATAATTGATATGGGTATTTTCTTGATGCATGTTTGAGTAAATCATGTTTATCTTATTTGAAACTGGATTGTTTCTTAAGTCATGTGGACTTCTGACTTCCTGTGCAAAATGGATTAGGAAAAATTGTTGGGCAAAGATTTGATATGGTTTGTTTCCTCTGTTAAAGGAAAGTATAAAATGTTGTGTCTTTTGTTGAAGCTTGAGTTGCTTCGAATCTTGTCATTCTTGTTGATTTATAATGGAACAATGGTTTGGATTCTACATTGGGTAGATTCACATTTGTTAGATGTAATAGAAAATGAGTTTACTACTTCTGAACCTTACACGCTTGATTTGTGAATCTCTGTTAGAATGCTTTGAAGGAATATAAACTTAGGACTCTTGAAGTAGTTTCGTTTATTGTCACTCTAGTTTGACCCTTCACTATCATGGTTGTTGGTAGCCTCTATTTTATGGAATCAAACTTGTTTAAAATAGCAATAACGAAGTCTTAATATGCTTGGTATGAATAAATTTTATGGATTTTTTCGTATCCGTTTGAAAAAATGGTAGAATTTCTTTATGTTCTCTTACTGTATGTATGAAATGGTTTTGGAAAACCTTTTGATTACATTTGTAGATGTTGATGTGAAAATTGACTCTTTGTAGTGGAACATGGAATTAGTTTGGTTTTGGTTATATTAGGGGAAAGATTTGGAACATTCTATTTTACTCTCCTCTCTTTTGTTCAATTTTAGGTCGATTGAGTATGTCTATATACCCCTAATCACCGCGAGTGGTCCTCTATACCAATCTATGTTGTTAATCTGGGTTATGGTAAAGCCTTGGACAAGAGGACTGACATGATTTAGTAAAGACCATTCTAGATAACAGATGAAGTGGGGGTGAAGGACGTATTCCATTGATGAGTATGTCATCTAGGAATATGATCATGTAAAGCACGTGAAAATCTTTAGCCAAAGTATCATATTTCTTTGGTTACATTGTCCTACTTCACCTAATTTAAAATGAAGGATATCGGATGAATATTTTTAACAAATATTCAGATAGGCCTCTTAAATAGAACACTTCAATACCCCAAAAAGGGTAAGAGAACCAAGTATACTTAGTATACAATACATTGAGTTAACATGAAGGATTGGTAAGAAGCCGAGTCATGAAATGAGAGATCGATGAAACACCGAGTCATGAAATGAGAGATCAGCAGTTCATCAAGTCATTACAGACTACATATGGTTATCTGTTATGAGATCGAATGGCATGGAATGTGTGTTCCATATTATGAATATGAGAACAAAGAACATTAATCTAAATGGAATGTGTGTTCTAAATAATAATTATTTAGAGCAGAGAACATTATTCAAAAAAATCCCTTTTTCTAAATATTTAATATGGGAATGTTACATCTTGGTATCAGAGCTGAAGGTTGCAACTCTCGGACCTATTGTGTCCATAATATGATAAAAATTTACATTTTCTTGTTAAATAAAAAATGGTTAGAACAAGAGGAAATGTTGCAAGTAACACACCAGGGGAGAAGCAACTACTTCCCAAAAACTTCGATGAGATCCTTGCTGCCCTATTGAACACGAAGGATCATCTATCTGTATTAGAACAGCAAGTAATGGGCAAAGAGGAGGAGGAATAAGATGTTGATAATGATGATCAACCACCTCCTGTGGACAACACCAATGGGGGAATCCGGTGTTGATAACAGTAATGTAAACATACCTAATCAGCCTAAAAATAAAAAGGCAAGATTAGCAACTAAACTCACCAATGATATAAAAAGAATAAGTCCTCCTAAGTTTGATGGAACTACACTTGGGGATGGGGCTGAGAACTAGCTCATTGAAATGGAGAAGTACTTTGCAATAAGAAACTTCTCTAAGGAAACAAAAGCAATATGGGGAGCATATCAGCTTTCCCATGAGGCATCTTCATGGTGAGTACACCCGTAAAAAATTTGAGTTGAATATTGTTAGGCAGGACATAACTTGGGATAAATTTAAAAGTTACTTTAGGCAATGGTGGCTGCCTCAACTTTATTATGATCAAAAAATGACTGAATTTCAAAACTTATCTCAAGGAAATTTAATTGTGACAAAGTATTGGGAAATGTTTACTAAAATCCTTAAGTACGTTCCTCAGTATCAAAGTGAGCGAGAATTTTAGGATACGAAAATTTACTATGGGAATAGGGTGCTTGAACTAGGTCGGGGATGTCATGGGACTTACAAACCTCTTATGAGAGCTGTGACTACTCAGAACCTCAGAAACTCAATTTCATAGGGTTGTAAGATGTTTATTGGATTTCACATTTTATCGCTTGCACTTCACTACTTGATCATTGAATTCACCTCAAACCTACAAAGAGAAATAAAACGTGCAAAACCCCAAAACACGTCAAATCATAAAAATAAAAAGATGCAAATGGGGATTGGTGACTGACCCCAACGGTCACTGATTGAGTGAAGTTATGATCTAGGCACTAAATTACATTTCAAACTCCATGTAGTTATGTGTGTGTGTGTAAAATCATGTAGGCGGCTCTTGTGCAAGTTGTACTTGTTAGCGAGAAATAGATAGATGTAGAAACTATAGATAGATGTGTGTAAGGTAAAATGAACTTCCCCTTATATAAAGTGTATACATAAGAATTCGATCCATTGTCCCTTAAATGGATGCTAGATGAATGCTTTGATGTTATTGTAATGGCCTTTAGATGACACCTTAGGTGATGGTAATATATTCTTAATGCTTGTTATTTTATTATGGTCGCATAACTTTATATTTATATGATTCCCTTTCTTGATATTTGTAATTAACAATTAAAAGGCTGACCACAAAGAAAATAAGATGCCCAACAACTAGAAAGGACCAAAAAGATGCGAGCAATATACAAAGAGGTTAGGGGTGCCCGAGAGAGGATGAGGGTGCACAGGTCTTTGGCGTGTTAGCTAGGCAATAGTGTCCACACTCGGAAAAGCGAAGTGTCAAAATTTCAGATCGGGCAATAAGGTGTGTAAGACCAAGAAGGAAACCATAAAGCAAGAAAAGAGGCCAAAGATAATGATCGAGTTAGTAGTTTTCTTTCTTACGAATCTTATGAATAGTGGTATGTGATCATGACCAAGAAATATACCTAAAGTGTGTAAGTTAGTGTCTACAGTCACCATTCTCTGCTCAAACCCAAGATTCTCTTACTTCTCTATTATCCAAATAACTCTCCTAGTTATTTGGACAACTTACATACATATTTTGGCTCAGATATCTTCATTGCAAGTGGTGCACACCTCAGTTGTCTCCTTGGCACATTCACTTGGTCACTATTTCCTCGCACACCCTTGCGTGCTTCCCCTTCTCCCTTTTTCCAATTTCCTTTTCCTCTTTGTTCCACTCTTACCTTACATACATCTTCTGTGCATTCACCTTCTTCCTAACAATCTATTCATCCTATGTGTGTACCTTTCACTTGCTTTAATCAGCTAAGTCCTTGGCCCTCTCGCATGCCCCACACATTACCTTGTAATAGTTGCACCTTGACCATACATTCTCTGCTCACCATTTTTCCTCATTTCCTCTATGCGTGATTATGCACACCTTCCTTTTGTCATCCTCCCGTGCCTCATTCTTCTACACACATACCTTTGTGCCCTCCTTTGCACCTTTCCGTGCCACATCATTCTCTAACACGCTTGAGTGTGCCACACACAATCAATCAAAGCATGCTAATCGGGTATTAATTCCTTACAAAAAACTAGTGAGTGACACATGGGAAATGATAAAACACTTTTGCAAAGTTGACCATATTTTTCAGTCAATCAGTGCACACCACATGTCTTGTGTATAAAAGTGGCTCTAACAAACTTTTGATATCCATACCTTTTTATATAGATCTCTGATCAAAATGCACCTAGTCTCAATCAATAGCTACTGATGTAGGCAACAATGCTAGATATTCAAATTCAAATTCTTGGCAGATCTGGTAGGTGAGAAATGGGAAAACATCTTTCTAGACATTAATGAGAAAATCTGATTACTCTAACCACCCAATTTGATCTTATCCACCCTCTTTCCTTCTCCAACACACCAAACAGACTTGGGAAATGTATTTGACATATTTGCAAGTGGATTTACATGCATTGAATGCTTTTTATTGGTGGTTACATTTTAAATTTAGGTTTTCCCTCCTTCTCTTCTTCTTCCATTGATTCATCTATAAATGTAAGAGCTGAGCTCATTTTTAATGTTGGACACTTTGGATCCTTATGCATTTTGCTAAGGACTTCTTATATTTTTGTATTTTGAGTTGTAGACCTCTAGATCTAACTCATGCATGTGAATATCAACCTTCAGTTACCATTGTAATAGTATGTGCATTTATGGAAGTAATGGAAGCATCATTTTGTGGTTATTTTCTATCCTAGTGTGTTTTCATTCCTTCTTCTTTCCTTTATTTTACTCTATTTGCTTGATGTGTTATTCTACATTCCTTGCATTACCATTTTCTAGTTGTGTGTCATGGCTGGTTGTTTAAATATGTGTTGGTCTCGTGTTATGCATCTCTAGCATCCCTTTACGCCTTTACCTTCATTTTTTCTCAGAATAGATAGTGTTCAAACCTCTTTTCTGGTACTATCACCTTCCTTAGATTAGTTTTCCATTTTGTTATCCTTCTATCCCTGGTCCCTTGACATTTTTAGCTTAGTTTTCCCTTTCAACATTAGGAGTAGTAGTAGCAGTAGAAATAGATAGAGGAACCGGCCTTCTCCGGAGATCTATCTCAAGTGTGCAAGGTCCCATAACTTGGAGATGATTCCATTATTGTCTTAAATAGCTTGGCTCTTCCAAATCTGAGATACATGTGTAAGTTTGACCACCAAAAGTTTTTGGCACACCCGATTGGGCAAACGGTGAAATATTAAATTTCATATTGCTAAGTTTTGGTGTGTGAACTTAGTATTTCTAGCCTTTGGAGGCTTATTTCAACACATCTAGCAACTCCCAACATTTCCAAAGCTCCTATTTGCAATCCTGGGCACCTTTTATGAGAAGAGTACATACTAGTAAAAGTGTTTCAGTTGAAGGATCCTTTGAATACATCCATCTTTCACGAGAAATATAGACATGATATCTTCTACGTACGCATCCCCATCTCTAGCATGCCACACACACTCTACTCCTCCTCAAAATAGACAAGCGTGCCCTACCATGACACTTCAAGCTCCTCCTCCTCCAAGGAACTCCACGAGTTTCACTTTGGCGAGAATCTGCTCAATCTCAATACCCATCATGATATGCTAGCATCTGTAATCAAGAGAATTTCCTACTTCACGAAATAAAATCAAGTCACCCCTATTGAACACATTCAAGATGTGGCCAATGTATGCTCTATCTATCTAATTACACATGATGATGTTGTTTTTAGGTTTCTTATAGCCTCTTTCAAGGGTAAGGCACTCCAATGGTATCGTGGCCTAAGACTTGCATCTATTGCTACCTGGGATGAACTTAAAATGACTCTATGCAATTACTTTGAAGATAAATCAGATCATTTATCACTGGTGGAGTAATTGACTACAATAAAGTGTGTGCCCAATGAACAAATAAATGATTTTAATATCAAAATCCATAAAACTTGGGGAAAAATTCCTCAAGTGGTAAGGCCTACAACCCAACATGCTTTCTTGTACTATTTAAGGGCTTTGAATAGTGACATTTCATTCATGATTAAATCCATGGGAGATAAAACCTTACCTGCTACATACAACATTGCAATAAGGGCATAAAACAGTCTCATTTAGGTTGGTAAGTTGGTGCCTAGGCCTCATGCGCCCTTGTTCCTAGAGATATCTCCAGCGCCCCAACCTTCTATTGCTCCGATTCCATAGTAGAGTGCACATCGGTTGTAACTACATCTTACTCTCTGCAACAACAAAAGAATATGATGAATTGAAGGCCCTAATTAGAAACTTGTCCAATAAGGTCATATCATTAGAGAAACAATAGGTACAAGCCTACAGAGGTAATTCCAATCAGGCACAAATCCAGAGCAATCAACCTTGGCAGAATCAGTATGGGAATCAAAGATACGAGACAAAATCAGCAGAATGATAGATGACATGCTAATGCACATTTTCCTTTGCAAGTTATTCCTCCTATAAAACCTCTTCCAATGCCTAACACAATTCAAGCACTTGTCCCCATCTAGAACAACATGGCCCGAGGAAGTATGAATGGTTCTTTCCTTGCAATATGACTCATATTCAATATCACTGCACTAATGTTGACGTGCGTAATATTATACGATCCAAAATGCTTCTACCTATGAACCTTCAAAAATCGTACCTAAAGGAGATAACCAAGAAAGGTCGAAGCTCCTCCAGGAGGCAAATGTGATGTTATTTGGTGTTGAGGGCCTCTATGTAATTAACCAAGTTATAGAGGATACAATTAGATTACGCACCCAAGTTACATACAACACAAGATACAAGAAGATAATGCTCAACTCGGTACATGAGGTCATAATCCCAAAGCAACACAAGTAAACCCTCAAAAGTAAAAGGAAGTAGCTAGGACATCTAGTAGTAAAAAGACTCAAGTTATTACATGTGAGGCTCCACGTAAATCTCCTCCTGAAATGGCGCTCATCCCTCCTTTGGTAGGTCAATCCTCTATGCCAACTAAGGTTCTTACCTTTGTTCCCGACAAACCAAGAAAGGATGTTGTTATTCCTCAAATGTGCAAGTTAGTGGGTTTTCCATTCAGCATTATGGACCAGATGAAGAAGAAAAACATAAATGTTACAATGTGGGATGCTCTGACTATTCCATCCCAGCGTGACTTGTTGCATGAATCTCTAGCACAACATCCACGTGTTGATCAAGCTATATAAAAGCCACGTGCTTCTATCAACATCTATCAAGAAGAGGAGAAGAAAGTAATTAAATTTGTTAAAACCCCACCTTTTTATATGTCTTTGATCATAGAAAAACATATTTTCCATAACTGTATGATTGAATCAGGTGCTAGTACTTCTTTCATGCCTAAGAAAATTGTTGATGTCTTAGGTCTTAAGTATAGCCCCTTGATAAAATGAGTCCTGCACCTTAATGGTTCAGCTATCACTACTCTATTAATCATCAAGGATCTTGAGTTAACCCTCCATACATGTCCAAGTCTAACAATAACTCAAGATGTGTCAATCATTTATCCACCCCCTTTGTTTTCCTTATGTTTTTCAAGAGATTTTATTGCTAAAGTGGGTGGTTACTTGTCTTCTGATTAGTCTCACATGTTACTCAAGACAATGTATGGTACCCGATATACCATATAAACTGAGCCCATATTTTCCTATCATGTAGATTCATGCGTCTTATCCCTCTCCAAGCCAACTATTTAATCTAAAAAGAACAAACATCAATTTCTAAAGAGCAACCTCTTCCACCTTCTATTCCTGATCTAGTACTTGATGAGTGGGTGGAGAGACACCATAAATTTGACCCATATGTTGAAGATTTGGAATCTTATGAAACTTGGCTTGGTACTTACTACATTCTTGAAGAATAATTTGTGTTGATGAAGAGAACTTTAGTCTACGGAATTTATTCTTTGATGGATCCAGAAGTAGAAATGGCACGAGATCAGGAGTTGTTCTCATTTCCCCTAAGGATGAGAAATTATTATTCGCGCATAGATTACAGTTTACATGTTCTAAAAATGTGGAAAATTATGAGGTGTTGGTGCATGGTCTTCTTAATGTTAGAAAGAAGAATATTAAGGTGTTGAAAATATTTGGGGACACAAAATTGGTTATCCACCAAGTCACCAACAAGTGCATGAAAATAATAAGCTTCTCAAAGCTTATAAACACATATTTTGGGACCTCCTTGAGAGATTTGATTCTCTAAATATGTAGGTGGTGCCATGCAAAATGAATAAGGAAGTTGATCAAATGGCCGCACTTGGTTTGCAGTTATCTCTTGTCGAGGACTTTATCAAAGGAAACACTCAGCATATTAAGATGGTGATTAAACCATCCATTCCTGATAATAACATCAGCTGACAAGTGTTTGACAATGACTCACATATTATCCATTTCATCCAGAATGAAGTTGAGTTGTCATCAAGTATGCAAGCTGATTTTCATGACAGCTATGGTGACCAAGTAATACAGCTGAAGACAAACAAGTTTCCTAAAGGGCTGGTCACCTTAGAGAAAATGTTTAGCCCTGATGATGAGTTCAATGGTGAAGAAAAGTATATTTGCCTGTGCAAGAAGACTACTCTCCAATCACTATTGTGCACGAGAAAGGAGTTTCTACTCTGTAAAGCTTACATACATGATGAAAAGTAGGCCCTCATCTCTCTCAAAAGTACAATGATATCTTATCATGGGAGTATGAAGACGTAAAAGGTTTTGATCCAAGTGTTGCTCAAAACTCCATTGACCTTGATCCTTGTATTAAGCCCATCAGAAAAAAGCAGTGACCAGTCAATCCAAAGATAGAGCCCCTCATGAGAAAGGAGTTATCTAAACTCATTCAGGGGGAATACTATTTTTCCCATCCAAGACTCCACGGGTCACAAATCTAGTTCTGGTGTGCAAGAAGAATGGTGAAATAAAACTTGGTGTTAATTTTAGATATTTGAACAAGGTATCTCTAAAGGATAATTATCCTTTTCCTTTTATGGAGCAGATCCTACAAACCATGGGTGACATGCAAAGATTCTCAATATTGGATGGGTATTCATGTTTATATTAGATCTTGGTTAAGGAAGAGGATCAATTCCAAAGGACATTTACAACCAAGTGGGGAACATATATGTATCAAAAGATGACCTTCGGTCTGTCAAACACATGTGAGATGTTTCAACGTGACATGGACATTGCATTCAAAGGTTACATCAATGAGTTCATCTTGGTTTACCTTAATGACATTACTAGTCTTCTCAAAGCAAAGTGTGGATCACATGGAACACCTAGAGAAAGTATTTGAGAGATGAAAAATGTATGGGGTATCTCTTAACCCCAACAAGTGTAATTTTTGAGTGGTGCAGGGCAAGCTCTTGGGCCATGTGATTTCTAAGGATGGCATCACAATCAATCATGAGCACATTTCGGTCATCCTAGCTCTTTCCCTACATGCACACAAAAAGGCCTTGCAGTCCTTCCTCAATAAAATAAAAATTTTTAGAAGTTTTATTCCTAACTGCGGGACTAGTTTGTCCCATCACCCCGATGCTAAAGAAGGACATAAATTTCAAATGGACAAATGAAGGAAAGGAAAACTTCAAAAATCCATAAATAGATTGCTTACATGCCAACACTCATCAACTTGGATTATTCTAAGGATTTTATCCATTATGCTTATGGCGTTGATGTGAGTTTTGTTGATGTCCTAACAAAAGAAAATGAAAAAAGGCTGGAACAACGGTGGCTTTCTTGACCAAACATTTGAAGGATTGTGAATTAAAATATAATCACATAGAGAAGCGAGTTATTCACCATCATGCACGCACTCAAGAAATTCAAAATTATGCTCACCAAAAATCATATCAAGGTGTTAGTCTCCCACTCTTATGTTAGAGACTTCATCATGGGAGCAAAAATCAGTGAAAAGAGAACACGATGGTAACTAAAATCATAGAGTAGGATGTGACTATAAAAACCAAAAAAATAGTAAGAGGTAGAACACTCTATAAGCATCTTACTATAGATGCACACAATGAATGCGAGACTTCATTGTTCCTTGATGAAGCTCTCTGTGCACTGAACTTGAGCGAGAATACAAATCCTAGCGCACACATTTGGATGAAGGACATGATCACATTCCTTTCCAAGGGCGCATACCCTCCTAGCTTAAATAAGGAAAAGATAATACATCTAAGGTTACAATCTATCCCTTATGTTTTGATTGATGGAATTATCTTCAAGAAGAATCTTGATGGCGTGCTATTAAGGTGTATCAATGGTGTGTAGACTGAAAATGTGTTAGTAGAATTTCACGATGGATTCTCTACTAGACACTTCTCTACCAAGAATAGAATAATGAAGATCATAATGACAGGTATCTTTTGGCATAATCTATTTGTAGATGCACACAAATGGGTCACAAAATGCAAGGAATGCACTTTCTTTTTAGGAAATAAGAGATTAGAAGCACTTCTCCTCCAACCAATCCAAATGGATCAACCTTTACGCAATGGGTTCTCGACTTCATAGGCATGATCAATCGCCTTCAATAACTAGATACAAGTGGGTGTTGATAGCTAAATATTACTTCACATGATGGATAGAAGTTGTCGCGCTCAAGGAATCGACCAATTCAGGTCATCCTTAAATTTCATGAAGGTATAGTCAAAAATTTGGTATTCCTCAAAATATTATCTTTGATAATGCAAAATCCTTCCTTGGCACTAAAATCAACAATTGGGCTCTAAATGCGGGCATCTATGTGAATACTTCTTCCAACTATTATGCTCGAGGAAATGGTCTATGTTAGTACCCAAATTGGTTCTCCCTTTAAAGCCGAGTAGCATCAACAAGCGAGTAGGATGCTTAGAGACAGATAGATCAGAATTTGAGTCGTTTTGTAGCTTGAGGATGTATTTAAATGACTATTTATCACTTGAGCTTGGAAACATTGGATAACACCATGCTGAGGGTATGACCTACCCTCCTACTTTAGGTTTTTCCTTCAACCAGGGTGAGAGGACCCGTTTTGTAACCTGTATTTGTAATGGATCAACAATATTTGAATCTCCTTCTATGATATTGAAGGAAAACCTTGAGAATACATGGTCAATGCAACATAATCTAACTCTCATGAGTTTTCACTCTAGAGAATGAAGATGTCTCCTAAACAAGTTTCAAGGTTACTAAAGACAACAATAAAACCTAATTTCTCCTGCATGTTTTGAGTAAGGGATAGGTAAATTCAACAAATCTCCCTAGCATTTATGGACAAACAATGCAAAAATGGGTATTTTTGAAGTATTTATCATTTATCGATGGATATTGTTGGGGAATTATGCAGGATAAAGTTGATTATACCGATTCTTGGGAAATTTCGGTAAATGTTGGAAATTTGCGAGCAAGATGATAACAACACTTCAAATAGTTAACAATGAACCTTCAACCAGAAGGTGTGCACCCATGGAAGCCCAAAGATGCATGGTTTCACACATTCTTTGAGAATTTAACATAAAATCTCATGTCAAAGACTCAACTAAACATCAAAAATCCCTGGTCCATCATGCCTAAGATACACTCATAAGATAACAAACAATCTGTATCAACAAAATGGAAGTAAAATGAATTTAAATTGTTTCTTTCATGCGCGGTGAAATGAAAGCTCTTCTCACAAAACAATTGAAAATGTCACAATAATACCTCAAAGACAAGATCTTATGTGATTCGAGAGAAATTCATGACATAATATTGTAACATGAATATGAATAACTATTTGAAACATCTTCAAATTGAAAGAAAACACAACAATGCTCATGATTAACACAATTAACTTAGGGCTCGTCAAATTTATCAGCAAGGGAAATTTTCATTTACAATCTCAATGTTTGTCAATGGTTGTACACTTGCAACCATCTTGACATGATTTATTTTGAAGGCTCAAGAAATTAACAGGTTTCTCAGACAAGTATTTTGGAAAAATGGCTTTTCTCAGTCTCTTCTCTCTTTTCTCTTTTAATTTCTCAGAAATCTTAACCCCCTCATTTTGCGAGAGTATTCTCATCGCCTTTATACAATTCCATCCCCATTTTCCTTTCAATTTTCCCCCAAAAACATGGATATTTCACAAATATATTCTACTTTTACAAAATTCCAGGTGTATCAATGATACCTTTATAAAAAGACTTTATTTGGCCTTGTCCAGGTGTAGAGAGTACGAGCCTCCTTCATTTTTATCTTATCATATATGATTAGAATATCATGTCATTGCTTGTGACTAATGTTTTCATGATTCCTTCCACTGGTGATTGGATGGTTGCTTTTGATATCCTTTAAGCACTCGAGGTGACCTGAAGTGACATAAAATTTTCATCTACTATCCGAAGATACATCTTGGATGTTGTGCATTCCTTCTCACATCTATTTGGTTTAACTATCCCACGTGGTTCTTGTCAAATCTAGTTAATTCATCAATCATGCTTGTTCGGATTCACTTCAACCTTTAAATTTTCTCATGCGAGTTGAGAAAGATCTTCCTTTATCTGGTGTAAATGATTTCTTTTAATTCAATCAATCTATGCCACTTCTACTATAAAACCTAGTTTTATCCCTTTACCAAGATGTATTTCTCTTCTTATCTTGTAAGTGAGGAATTTTTCACAACTTTCTACCAGCGACATGGAAAAAGAACTGTGGAAAATAGTTTGAAGGAAATTTTATCAGAAGATCTGAATCAAATCTTCAACCTATGTGGTCTTGATGAGGCTTTTGTTAGGGCCTTGTTTGACATATAATGTGTAGGAGATACTCGAGGACCCTTGAACTATTAGTAGGTCCAACTCACACTTCTCATAAGGCTAATTAGGATCAATCTTGTCTTCACAACCTTTCAATTCATGTATTTTCATCTCTTTCGATGGGAACATCTAAAGGCTCCCAAAGACTTGAAGAAATTATGGATTGAAAGGAGGCCCCAAGTGTCTGGGAAAACTGAATTTCAATGTCCATTATTATGTGATGAAGAATTTGTATTAAAGGATATTCCCAAGGAATCTTATGTGTTATACAAAAATATTCCATTGACACCGTGCATGTCATCTCTCACAAGGTGAATGAATTAGAGTGGATGATTACCTCTTTGCGGAAGGGCGGAGATGACATGTACCCTCGAACCAAGTTCAATGTCAAGCTGACCTTAGGTAAGAGAAAGGGTGAATCAAGCTCTCTAGTCCCCAATCATTATCTCAGATGGAGAAGAGGAGTTGTCCATATTTTCTCATCGTTCAAGAGAAATAATCTCCTCTACTTGGGACAACAGGGGTAGGTTTACAGTTTGGTCATCCACTCACTCAAGGAGTTATGTTCCTTCATCAAGGCATGGCTTCTTAGGTCCTCACCAATCCCTTCCCCAAGAGAGCATTTTCCCTTTACAAGGAGATGGAAAGTTGAATCTAGCTCAAAGTCTCTCATTCCTCCTAGCCCCCATGATGTAGTCCTTGGTCTTTCAACCACTCCAGTCATTCCCTCTTAGTCTATTCTCAACAATTCTACCCTTCACAAGGGGAAGGGGAAGACGACATTCCTCACAGGTGGCCTGGATCTTCTATATTGGATGTCTTCCTACCAAAAAAGAAGTGAGCTAGAGAAGATCATGCATGAACCAAGAATGACTCTTGAGTCGTTAATGGATATGGGGATGTTGCGGGATTTATCAAGGTCCATCATGTTTATCTAGAAAACATAGGGCTCTGATGAATTCATGCTAAGGAAGAATAAGCTATTAAAAAAACTTCCTTTACTTGGGGGGGAATTATGAAGGAGTGAAGGGTCTCGAGAATTATGTTTATCTTTTATGCCTTTGTTTTCAATTATGTAAACAAACCCTTTTACCATGGGTTGGGGCCCCTATAGAATCCCCATTTTGAATTATATATGAGACTACTTTCAAATGATGTCACATCTAAATTTTCACCTTTTGACATGCAATTCTTTTATTTTCCTACATTACAGACTCTTTAGCTTAATACTAACACCAGTAATGAAAAGAAACCATTATTGTTCTCTCAATGGTTTGTAATCATGCACTTTTCCTCATCCTCTTAGTGTATCACATTATTTCAAACCTACTGCGACTCATCTGGAAGAGACAACCTATCCCATGGTGATTTTACAATCCTCCTCACATTGTCTTCTTAGTTCACAACACTACCCTTGAGTTGCGTAACTCTACACATCACTTCTGGGATTCTTTCTCATTTCAAGGGGATTTCATTCCTTTCGTGGGCCCTTCCCTTATTTAAATTACACCTTGGAAACACATGGTAACATCCACATCCTCCCCTTTTCTTTTACTATTCAGCTTACTAGGATTGCCTTACAGGCATAAGCCACGTGGTGGATGCTCATAACTTGGGGGATAACTTGCTATAAATTTTCAAAGGTGTTTCGGGAAACACGTGGAAATCCTTCTTATCTTCCACTCGAGGCTATCCTTTTAACCGCTTCTTAAGTTTATCTCGAGCCTCCACCAAGTTTATGGGAATTTTCTATAGCCTTTAGGATCTTCAACCATAAAAGAGGATTTTCTCAAACAAATCTTGGGTTACACATGGTCCGAGTCATGAATTTTCCCCTTGACATATACACCTTTTAAAACATATCAAGCTGGATACAATGACTTCGAAGGAAAAACTCAAACAAAAAGGGGTGAGATTATTTGATCTCCAACACTAGCTCCATTCGGACAACAAGAGAAATATCAAAAAGATAACGAGATCCGAGTCATAATGTAAAGAATATGCATTAGGGTTTACACCCATGAACAAGGTATATTTAGAAAAGAACCATATATTTCTCATTGATCTTAGTTCAGTAACCACATTACATTCCTTAAGGCCATAACAGACCAATGTATCAATGCAGATAAGACTCGTGCATCAAAAATCCTAACTATCCTTCCCATATTACAAAAATGATCACAGACCCATCCCTCTAGATATGTCATCTCTCTTATAGCCCTCCTAATGAGAATCCATAGAACCCATTACTATTTATGTAGAGTGTCACCCCTTAAATATCTATATGATTCCAGTGACCACACACTCTTCTCCAAAAGTAGTCCCTTTCCTTCTAACCGAGTATCTCCATATATAGCTTTAGCATCCACCGCCATGCCTTCCTAAAGTAATAGATCGGTTGCCAAGTGTCCATGTGGTCCTTAATGGAGCATGCTTCTTCCCATCCAAGCTCTCCACTTTCTGCAATGATGTCTTTCTATATCCTTCCATGGTATGTAATATTCCTTCCTTGACCACCGAATTTCAGGTTAACACCTTATCCACTCTGCATGCTCAGTCAGGCCACACTTTTCTCGTGTGCTGCTAGGAATGTTGAATATAGATAATTCTTGAAACCCTTTGCTTTACCTAACGCATGTCGTAAGTCTTACTAAACCCTCATAAAATCCTTGTCGTGTGCTCCTTTACCTCGTACGCCCTTCTTCATATAGGTTTTGCGCACCCACGTGCCTTCTTGTACTTAGCCAATATTCGAGGCCCAACATCACCCCACACTAAGCTTGTTCTCCATCCATGGGAACACCTTCCTTCAATGAATAAAGAATGGCGGACTCTGAATAGTTGGAATAAAGAATGAAGGAATGAAGAATGAGGAAATAATGAATTAAAGAATGGGGGAACGTAAAATAATTTCTCTATTCTTTGAAGGAGGAGTGAGAAATTCTTTCCAATATCTTCCTTGAGCTTCTCCTCAGGCATCTACCTCACTTTGTTCTTGTTGACAGAGGTCACCTACTAGGCGTTCACCTCCTCAAAACTTATCTCCTCCCCTTGTCACTCATCATATCAAAAATATCCTCCAGTTGGTTTCCAAGGTCATCGAGTGCATCCATTTTGTAGGTGATCTAGGGATATAACTCCTTTAGCTAGTTTTTGATCAAGCCCACAAGGTCTCGATAGCTTCTAATTTATTTTCCACTTCAGCCAAGATCTTATCCCTCTCTTCTTTATTTCCCTTATTCTTCTCTTGAAATTCCTTGAGCTCGCTTCATGTGTAGCAACTAAAATTCTTGCTACCCTATCCCTATCAGCACAATTATCATAAGTGGCCTCAACAACTTGGCGGCCTTTACATTAGTGAGGAGTTTGGTATACCAAGAAATGATCTCTACCACCTTTAGCTTCTCCTCCCTTTCTTGGCATGCCAACACCTCTTGTAGATTCTAAGGTGAGTGGTTGCCTCTCCATTGTGAGGATGCAAGTCAAATCCTCCAGGAACTATAAGGTTGATTCATATTTTTTCTCGGGTGGTGCTAGGTCGGGATGCTTTAAGACAATAACATTTGTAATCATCTCAATTTTCTTATATACTTCGTGCACCCTTTCCTTCTCTTCCTTCAATTCATGCCTTAGTTGTGTGCTGATTAGTTCTTCTTGTTTTAGGTCCTTTCTTTTCTTGAGAAGCTCCTCCTCCTTTAATTCCACCTCTAGGAATCTCACCCTATCATTCCTTCCAAAAGTCTGGCCTCAACCTCAACTGAAACCTTGTTGAGTGCATTACAGACTTGCTCATTTGAAAATTTTTGAGCATTAACCAAGGGTTTTATCCTTTTTTCTCTAACATCTTCATTAGCGCCCCTTGGCTTACCTCAAACTTAGGTTCATTGACATGGGATTCAAATTCCCAAGATAGTATTTTCTGGTTCGTGGGTATGCACCTTCTACGTCAAATGAGGGCATGGCTAGGAGTTTTTCTAGAAACATGTACGTAACACCTTACTTGGATCATTGATGTAACCCATTCATTTCCCTTGTGTTTCCACTACACTTTTCCCACCTATTCACGTAGCCTTTATAAATCTTCTTTGTTAGGTTGGGGTCTTTACCCATGCTACCACGCTCTTTCCAATGCTATCCTCTTCTATCTCCTTGATTAATTCATCTGTGTTGTGATCTACCTCCTGTTCCACTAAATTTTTATGATTCCTGCCACTCCTCTCTTTGTGGCCTCTTCTATTTTTTTCCTTGGCGATACTTACGGTCCTCTAATATCTTGTGTTCTTCACTCACCACTTTACCTTGAGCATTTGCTTCCTCCTCGCCATCCTTCCCTTCGCTTCCTTCTTCTTCCGAATCATGTATATCATACACGGGATGATTCTTTCTTCTTCATCATCCATCATCATCCTTATCTAAGTCGCCCCTCTGTAGTTTCTTCCTCTAAGCCCTCCATTTCATCTAAGTCTCTCCTCTCTCTCTCTCTCTCTCTCTCTTCTTCTCTCTCTCTGGTCTCTTCTAGTATAGGAGAGTCTCTCTCTCTCTCTCTCTCTCTCTCTCTCTCTCTCTCTCTCTCTCTCTCTCTCTCTCTCTCTCTCTCTCTCTCTCTCTCTCTCTCTCTCTCTCTCTCTCTCTCTCTCTCTCTCTCTCTCTCTCTCTCTCTCTCTCTCTCTCTCTCTCTCTCTCTCTCTCTCTCTCTCTCTCTCTCTCTCTCTCTCTCTCTCTCTCTCTCTCTCTCTCTCTCTCTCTCTCTCTCTCTCTCTCTCTCTCTCTCTCTCTCTCTCTCTCTCTCTCTCTCTCTCTCTCTCTCAGAGGAGAATCCTTCCTCAGTAGGAGAATGGTGACTCTCTTGTGTGGGAGTCTCCTCTTGCTCTAGCACCTCTTCTTTATGGGGTCTTCTCCTTAGCTGGGGACTTCTTCCGAGTGTGTACTTGGCTTAAAATTTTCTTTCGGTGCACCCACAGATTGTGTTGTCTGCACACTAGTTGCCTTCTTCTCTGTACTTCTCTCTCCCTTTTCATTGGCACATCCTTCTTCCTTCATGTGGGTTCCTCGGGATTGGAGACATCATTTTCTAGGTAGGCACCCTTTTCAAACTTTGGCACGAAGCGCAAGTATACCTTTATTGCAGTCCTTTTGGCAATTGGTAGTGTTAAAGGCTTCATTATCTACACTTCGTGGGAGACATACTTCTCCACATATGCGTGCTTCTTTAGATATACAAGATTTTTGTATCTCACAATGGTCTTGGTCTACCTCACTAAGGTCGAACCTTAGTCTTTTTGCCTCCTTAAAATGGTTGACCCCGCTTGGAAGTATTACACGGTGAAGTAAAATGGAAACTTGCACCATGGACTCTCAGTCCCATCCATCAAAGTGAATCTTCGATGCAGAAGTGTTGATATACAAAAACTCAACCTCTTCTCCTACAAGCGTGGGAAGTTCTCAGGTATCCTCCACTCTACCCCAAATGCATTGTGCATTTTCTTGTACCATGTTTCTAGGTGCACCTTTTGAATGGCTGTCATGGTATCACATGTATATTTCTCAAATATCTTTTCGGGCAAGGGATCCTCTTCTAGGTATTCCCATACAAACTTCTCGGCCCATCGGGCACTCCAATATTTGAGAAGACGATGGTGAGGAGAATGTTTCTGAACATTATCTTTTCTCCCTCCTACGCATTGCTAATGATTTCATCTACAATGAAGGAAGATAAGTTATAGATGGTTCTTGTTGAGATCTTTCGGCATACGTTCAGTTATACCTTGTTTACTTGGGTCCATCTTTCTTGACCATTCAGCTTTGTAACCAAGCGCGTGGCCATCCTCATTATAGGGTTGGGGATATCTGTGATATCAAAGTAGCATGAACCATTTTTGTAGTCATAGGCCTCTATTGTCTCCTTTATGGCATCCTTATCTTCTAAGTCATCATCTATGGAGTCTCCTTCACAAATCACGCTAGTGAAATTTGATATGATTTGAGCAGTTATGCACATTTTTCAGCCTGTAAAATAGAATTAGTCTTCATGCACGCACGACAACAACCACTATCATAACCACTTGGGCTTGTCAAAATAGGGCAAGGCATATAGTTGTAGCAGCCCAGCCTTACCCAACTTCACCTTCACTTCATCCCTATAGATTGGCATACCTTACGGTGTCATCATATCGAGTTGGACGAACCAATTCCAATGCCATTTCCTTCTCTGTGGTACTCGTGTGATGGTTGTAGTTGCTCATGGCCATCTTCTTGACATGTGACACCCATTCTTTCCCCAGTAATACTTCATCTAGGTACTTCATCTCTGCATACCACTCCTCATTAAAACTTGTTGCGGCAGTTTTTTCCCTTTCCCTTCTTCTTTGGTGAAACGGTCACCTTCTTTGGTGCCATTTTTACTTTTCACCAAACCCTAAACTTGTCTTCCTTGCTCTGCTTCCTAACTCTACCCAATCTTGTGGCTCAACTCTACGAAAGAATCCTTTTATCTTCATGCCCTAGCTGCAAAACCCTAACTTGGAAAAAATCTTCCACAAGACAACGTATTCCACTGAAACTTTCTCCCTGTTCCCATGTACTCCTTCCACTCTATTTTGCAAATCAGCCCTAATCACGCACTTAGATATATATGATTCCTTCTTTGTACAAATATATCTTCACAGATGCCCTAATTTGCAAGAGCTCTTCAATTTCATAATCGCAAGGTAAATAATAACATGCTCGACTTCATACTTATAGCTTTTTCCTCCTTTCCAACAATAAATGCTACACCACCTACCAACGTACTTAACATTAAATGCATATTTTTCCACTAAAGTTGACCTTAAGTGCCCTTACCCACACACCCAAACGTGTGAAAATATTTTTCAAACTTTTGGCATGTAAAAATCCTAACTAATCGAAGACTCTTACGTGCACATGCGTGCAGAAAGGCACTTCTTACATCGGCCCATGGCTTTGATTTTTTCCCTTGCTACCTCATGTTATTCTTGCACTTTTCCTTCTCTGTACGTGGTTTTTATAAAGCCTTATCCTGACACCAAAATTCTTATCCACCATTTCCATGCACATTATTCTATTTTTGTGCATTTAATCCTTTCATCTAGGCCTTACAACTTTCACTACCAGCTTGTATCGTGCTTTGCATTACTCCACATTACCACCCCACACTAATTCGGATATGCACAGTTCTCTGCGCATACACAATATTTTGGAAGTAATAAGTGGTTACCAGTGCACAAGGCATAAAACAAAACAAAAATAAAGGAACAAGCAACAAGAAAGGGAAACACAAGAAAATAAAATGCATAAAGGGAAATCTTAAGCTAACTGGCAATATTGCCTTATTTACAAACACAAGGAAGACTTATTTATAGTAGGGCTTTAACCTACTCCCATTGAAATGGCCAGGTAACTTCATCCCATCTAGCACTTGTAATTGACATGCGCCTAAATCAAGGATGTATGAGATGATGTAAAGGCCCAACCAATGGACTTTCAATTTCCCAAGATGGTGTAGAAATTTATAATCATACAACATAACCATCTTCCCAACCTCAAACTGCTTATTCTTGATATGACGATCTTTCCATGCCTTTTGTCAAGACTTTTTAGTCTTCTAAATCCATCTAGCAAGTGATCATATCTTGTCTAAATGCATCAATGTATCGATGCATTTCTCAATCACTTGTTCATTAGCCAATCCTCATGTGCACGATATACGCAGTGATGGTAACATGAATTCAATTGGTAAAATAGCCTCGGTGCCAAACACCAATTGAAATTGTGTTGCCTTATTCAACCTCTTATAGGTTATCCTGTACACCCATAGAATAGTTGATACTTTGTGATCCCAGTATTTTATTCCAACATCACAAATCTTTGTCAACCTGTGACTCAATATCTTGTTAAATGCTTGGCCAGTCCCATTCGTTTTAGAGTGATAAGGCGTAGTCTTGTGATAGGCCACCATAAATTCTACTAATACACTTCTGATTGTTTCATTCAGGAAATGTGTACCCCTATCACTTGTCAAGCTCAAAGGACATCCATACCTATTGATTATGTTTTCCCATAAGAACCTAACAGTTGTCACTGAGTGTAATCCTTTGTAGGCACTACCTCTGCCCATCTTGTCAAGTAATCAGTGCAAGTAATGATATACCACGAACCAGTCCTTTGCATGGCTGGAAAAATTGGTCCTACAAAGTCAATTGCCCACTTTTCAAATGGCTTTGTGCTAGCTATCGGCCTTAATGGAATCTCATCCCTCTTTCTAGGTTTTCCCAGGCATTGACAATGGTCGCAGGCCTTGCAAAATTCAATATAATCCTGGTAGATGGTTTCCCCAGATCCCTGTAAGTATAATATTTTGTGTGGTTGCATTTCCTATATAATTCCCTCCTGTAATCCCACCATACACTTCCTCCATAATCACTTCATGGTCATGTTCTAATACGCATCAAAGCATAGAACCTCATCACGACCTAACTTGTACAGATCTCCACTAATCAATATGTAGAGCATGACGTGTATTGCTAACTATTTTCTCTCCAAATCATTTATCTCATCTGGTGCCGCGCCTGTTTTGAGGAACACCATAATATCTTCTAAGTCTAAGGTCGTGTGCAAAGAACGTGACTTAAATAGTTACATGTCGGCATGGTATCCTCAATACTCTCGTGTCCTCTCTGAGTCAATCCTTGATAAGTGGTCAAGTCCTGAATTACTTTTTCCTAGTTTTACAACCACCGTGAACTCAAAATCTTGAAATAATAGGACCCAACGACATATGTGCCCTTGCAAAACTAGCTTGTTTACCAAGTACTTCAGTGCCATGTGATCTATGTAGAATATAAATGGTGTTGCTAGAAAATACTTCCTGAACTTATGCAGCACGTAGATCATTGATCAGTGCCTCATGCTCAATAGTTGTGTAATTCTATTTTTCTTTGGTGTCATCTTCCTACTTGCAAAACACAAGGGATGATCAACAATCCCCTCACCAGGTTATGCTAGTACTGCTCCAATGGTTGTTCCTAAGGCATCAACATGCACATGGAAAGGCTTATCCTAGGAAGGGAAACGTAGTATGGGTGTAGTGACAAGTCTATTATTCAAAGTGTCAAATGACTTATGCTTCCCCTCTTCCTTATAAAAGGCACTCTTGTGCCTTAGAAATTCTTGCAAGGGTGCGGTGATCTTGGCATATCCTTTGATGAACTTCCTGTAGTACCCCGTATGCCTAAGAAATCTGCACACCTTGCACTCGACTAGTAGGCTCTCCCAATCCCACAATAATAAAAACTTTTGTGAGATCCGCTAACAAGCCTTCCTTACGTATAATATCCTAACAGGGCTCCAAATGGACTAGAAAAGACACATTTCTTAATGTTGAAGGATATCCTTAATTTTTGACATCTCTTAAACATCAGCCTCAAATTGTCAAAATGGTCTTTTAATAGCCCATACACAATCCAGTCATCCAGGTAGACTTGAATAAATTTGTGGATGAGGTCCTTAAATGCTTGTACCATGATGTGTGAGAACACAATAGGCACATTCATCAATCCAAAAGGCATGACCAGTGTAGGAAAAGCTCTCGGTGGTGAAAGTTGTCTTTTTCTAGTCTTCCTTTGCTATCTTGACTTAGTGATACCCTGAGAACCCATCGTGAAGTAATAGACCTCACACCTAGCCACTCCTTCCAAAATTTATTCCATAAAGGGGGTTGGAAAAGGATCAATGACACATACTACATTCAAGTCCCTGTAATCAACACAGATCCTTATCCTTCCATCCTTCTTAATTTTTATCACCATTGGGCTTACCCATTTTGATTCTTCTACAACCTCAATGATACCAGATGCTATCATCTTGTCTATCTCTTCCTTGACTCTTATGCACAAGTTTAGATTCATCTGATAGGGTATCTTCTGAATCGGGCATGCACCTTCCTTTAACTTGATCCTCATCTCCCCCAAGGAATGGTGAATTCATTTGAGCTCATGGTACCCATGCGGGAATAGATCTTGAAACTCGCACAACAAATCAATTATTTTTAAAACCTATTTCTCCGACCAATAATCCCCAATGATAGCTTCCTTAGGTTTTGTATATGTCTCAATGTTAACCTTATTTTTTTCAAGGAATCATGGTAGGTGTGTGCTCACTCATCAATGCTATCTATGACTTTGCGCATACCTTCAGAATGGTTAACATCTAGAATTTCCATTTCCTCACCATCTACTACATAGACATATTTCAATGAAGAAGAATCACAAGAGATACAACTTGAGTGTGTGTGCATTGAAAAGGAAAAAGGAGAGATGGTAGGTGTGTGCTCGCTCATCAGCGCTATCTATGACTTTGCACATACCTTTAGAATGGTTAACATCCAGAATTTCCATTTCCTCACCATCTACTACATAGATCATCTCTCCTTTTTCCTTTTCAATGCACGCACGCTCAAGTTGTATCTCTTATGATTCTTCTTCATTGAAATACGTCTCCAAAATAGGTTCACCAAAGCAACTCTAGTAACCTATCTTCTACCATAGCACTATCTCCCATTATAAGGTGCTTGACAACTTACAACGCCTTATCCACGTGCTGGTTTGGCACTTTGATACTCAAACACTTGAACGAAATCAGCCATTAATTCCTGCCAATTCTCTATCTGACGGCATGTCTCAGAGTGAATATACCATGCATGCACACAACCCTGTAAGGTGGAATATAACTTATGTACCCATAACGAAGGTGGTAAAGCTTCTGTTCCCTCCATCCAAGCCTTCTCACATACTTGGATATGGGAAGAGGTGGGTTCTTTGCCATAGTAGTCTTGGATAACAGTGGGTGCGTTGCTTCTACATAACCTTATAGAAAATGTGAATCTTACCTCATGCCACTCTAGGAGACTTTTGCGATGTGTTACCCACCAATGCGCCTGTGATCTGAGGAATTTATAACTAAGCATACTTCTTCTTTCATCCTCATTTTTCCATTGAGCCTCCATTTCTTGTAAGAAATCATTAGGGCTTGCTCCTCTAGAGTAACTTGGTAGCTTCTTCCTTCCCAAGAACTTGAGTGAGCGTGCCTTCATCACCCTTATTACAGATCCTCTCAATTGTTACCCAATTAACTCATAAGTCTCGTGCACCTAATTGTCACATATTATGCTAGTTATATCACTCATCGACTGAGCATCTTCAAATTAGATAACTCCTTCTATAGGATTAATTATCTCAAGATCTCGATGGAGCACACATATATTCTATCAAGGACTTCCTCTCCTAAGGGCTCAGTATAGGGCGTTGACTTCCCATATATTAAAGGGATGATCACCCTTTCTTCCTTGTTCTCAAAATTGATATACCCCTTGTTAAACCGCATGTCAACATTATTTTTATAACACCAAGGGCACCCAAGTAATGCTGGAAAATTATCCGCCTCGGTGAGCACCAAGACTTCAAATTCCCCAATGAACTTGGCCCCTTGAATAGTGATAACTACATCTTTCAAGACTCAATGGGAATTGCCTTTGTCTTGTTTTCCATATACAACACATTTGAAGATGGTTGTAATGTGGGCCTTCCCATTTGATTCCATGCATCTAAGGTGAGAACATTGACCTCCACTCCTGTGTCAATGAGGATATTTCTCAGAATCCACCCATCAATAATTACATTCAATGTGATCTCTTTATCATAGTCAAGGCTATGAGGAGGAAGGTTGGCATGTAGAACTTTCCTTTCACGCTCTCTCTCAATGCATGGTACCTTCTCTCGTAACCATTATCCTAGTAAGGGAATGATATTCTCCTGCCTTAACATTTTGCACACTTCCCTGACCTCATCCAAATCCTTCTACGGAGCCTCAACATTCTTCCTTTGCTCCAACTACCTTGACTACTCCTTTAGACACTAGATCTCTCCTTGTAATCCCCAAATCACATCCATAGTCTCTTGATATACCTCTTTCTGATGAGGGGTCTAAATACTTCCCATGTACCACTTCTTCCTTAACAACTAGTTTCTGTCTTGGCATATTCCTTGTGCACGTTGCTTTTGCTCACGTTTTCACCACCAAAGGAGTTCTAATCTTGACTCACGCACCACTCTTGGCATCCATTGTGGGTCGGCCTTCTTTATACTTACCATCCTAGTGCCTTTATCCTTTTGGTGTTGTTGGCTCATGTGTTCAAATAGCTCAAGACACTCCTCGTACTTATGTTTTTTTTGCACCACGAGCATTAAGACAAGTCGGGACACTCTTGTTTATAATTCTCTGTCGATCTATAATTATAACAAGTTCTACGTGGGAACTCACTTCTTCCTCCATTGTGGTTACTGCGACCATAAAATCCTCCGTGAAAACCTCTTCTACATGTTCCCCATTCTGTGCGCCCTTCATAGTGGCGATCATCATCCTTGGGCTAGCTTGTAATACTATTACAGTGCATACCAAGATCAATAGCATCATAAATTTGTTCAATAATCCTACAATCCTTGGTATCATGGGTTGTAGAGGTACAAATATTCTAATAGCAAGAAACATTCTTACAGATTGTGCATTGTAGTAGAGGACATCTATTTGCATCATGATCCCCATGGAAAATCTCACAGTCTACCACCATGGCACGTACTAACTTCCGAGGGAAACTATCCTTTGTATGCCCCTCCACTTCACAGTCTATGCACCAAATACCACTACGAACCTCATGCGATAAATTTATAGATAGCTTCTCCAACTGTTTGGCCATTGCAGCAATTTAAGCCTCCAAAAAAGGGATCACACCGGTATCAATGCTCCTAACATCCTTAACATACAGGGAAGCTTCCAAGGCCTCTCGTGGGTCTGTGAAATTCTTGTGTGATAGTGCCCTTCTAAATGATGTTATTAATCCCCAAAAACCATTGAGCATGCTAAGAGGGGTGTATGTCATAGGATAGTTTTGAACCATACATCGTACTCTCGCACACTCTTTGTCATTCCTTGTTGGATCTCCTTTAAGGCGCTAATGATTTTTTTCTCAAACTCAGGGATATGGAACTCTGCTAGGAAGGTGTTCTTCAATGTAGTGTAATCCATGACCATCTGGTGGGGGTCATACTTGCGGTACAAGCTATGTGTGCGCCCCTGCAACATTTTTGCAAACTAACTTGCCTTTCACTCTGAGGTAGTGATCCTCAGTGTGTCATAGAAATTCACACTTGTGCACATGCTCTACAGCATCCTCAATACCTATGTAGTTCGGTAGGTGCAAAGACATCTCAAAAAATACTTATGGGGGTGGTTGAGGCCCTTGTCCACCTGACCCAAAACCTTGGTTTCCTCTCGTGTTTCCTCTACCACCAGATCCACTAGATCCACTAGGTCTTGTCCCTCCTATCCCACCAGATCCTTGAGATCTTCTAGGTCAACCAGGTCCTCGGCCCATATGCCACTAGATCCACTTCTTGTAGCTAGAAAATGGCCTAAATTGGTCGTGCCTAGTGTCCCCAACGTCCCACTGAACTATGCACCGATGGTTTGTGATATTTTCCGCTATCAATTGTGTGTCCCGCGCCACTTCCAAATGTAATACCCAAACCTTGTGTATTTTCACCTTTTCCAAAAATTCCTCCAAACACAAGAATGGTTTGTGCAACCATAGATGTCCCAAATGAGAAATTATATCTTCTAGGCGTAGATCGGTTACTTCCACTGATACTAATTGGATTAGCAATACTTCTCCCTTGATTTAGAAAACCAAGCACCAGGGGTTGGTCACTAGGTGGGTTCAGATGTGTGCTAATGGCTCTCCTTTATCCATAGAATGAACTCTCATCATAAACTGAAGGAGCTTCTCTCCCACACTTGCCAAGATGGGGTAACATAGACTACTCATGTTCCACATCCTCTGCATGAACATTAACTCCTTCTCAAAGCATCTACCTCCATAGATCCATCACACTTGTAACCTCACATTGTCTAGCCATATCCCTTTCACGAGCTTCACTATACTTGATTCGTCTCTCTTCCCTCTCCTTTTTAGCCACAATGTTTTCCATCTTCCTCCACCCTAGCTTCCTTTCCCCAGTACTCAGAGAAGCTTAGCCAGCCATAGGAAATGCCTCTAAACTTAGGGTAATGATCAAGATCTTCATAGCCAAAGGGACAACACGTAAAAATGATCCTCTAGGTTCCCTTAGGAATTTGAATTCAGCAACCTCTGGACAAGAATACGTAGAAATGCCGTATTCTAAAGTATAACTAGTCAACACTCATTTCCACTAGTGATTGAAAACACATGTCAAAGTCAAATCCACATCTTGCTGCTTCTAGGAATCATCTTGGGTCCATGCACGTGATCTATACTACCAGCTCGATCTGGATGCATATGTTGAAATCCATTCATACAATTTTATTGGAAAGTAGCAGAAGAAATTTTCATATAACTCATGGTACATGTGCTCTTCTACCCATCTACATGCATCAAAATCAGGTCCCACATTGAATATTTGAGAAAACTCATCCTCCGTGCTCCTAAACCATGCTTCAACACTCTCCAAGGTTAGGCACTCAGTCATCACACATCAATGGAACCAAGATGTGGATGTATCCATTTCTCAACAACTTTGAAAAGAGGTCTGACAACGAAACCAAGATGTAGTCATTTTTATGCCCTTAGAACAACAATCTAATCCTATGCACATCGACCTATCACCCAACAAGAAATGGACACTCACACGAGGCTCACACGGGCATCAAGCCCCTCCTTTATGTGAGTCTTATGAGAATACATTGATCTATGACAAAAACCTAGATGCAAAAAGGTAAAGAGCCATGCATTCATTTTGAGAACTTAAGATGAGGCATTATATTAATGCATCCATTCAAACAACAAGAGAAATATCAAATAGATAACAAATCGATTCATAATATAAAGAAGATGCACTAGGGTTTACACCCATGAATAATGTATATTTAGAACAAAACCATATATTCCTCATTAATCTTAGTTCAGTAACCACATTACATTCCTTAAGGCCATAACAAACCAATGTATCAATGTAGATAAGACTCATGCATCAGAAATCCTAACTATGCTTCCCATATTACAAAAATGATCACATACCCATCCCTCTAGATATGTCATCTCTCCTATAGCCCTCCTAATGAGAATCCATAGAACCCATTACTATTTCTACAGAGCTTCACCTCTTAAATCTCTATATGATGTCAGTGACCACACACTCTTCTCCAAAAGTAGTCCCTTTCCTTCTACCCGAGCATCTCCATATATAGATTTAACATCCACCACCATTCCTTCATGAATTAATAGATTGGTTGCCAAGTTTCCATGTGGTCCTTCAATGGAGCATGCTTCTTCCCATCCGAGCTCTCCACTTTCTATAATGATGTCTTTCTGGATCCTTCCATCACATGGAATATTCCTTCCTTGACCACCGAGTTTTTAGGATGGCACCTTATCCACTCCACATGCTTAGTCAGTCCACACTTTTCTTGTGTTGGTAGGAATGTTGAATATGGCTAAGCTCTAAAACCATTTGCTTTGCCTAGTGCACGCACCATGGCTCTTACTAAACCCTTTTAAAATTCTTGTCATGTGCACCTTTACCCCACATTCCCTAATGCATTCTTGTACTTAGCCAATATTTTGAGGCCCAACGGAATACCTTTCTTGTTCTTAGGGATATAAACTTTCCCAATAGCTTCCACTCTCTTAGGGTCAATCATGACCCCTTCCTTTGACATGATATGCCCCAACAACTTGGCTTTGAACCCCAAAATGACATTTTTAGGATTCAACGAGATATTGTATTCCTTGCACCTCTGTAACATATTTTCCAAATGCTGCAAATGATCATCCCTTTTTCTTGAAAATATTGTCACATCATCCTAGTATACAACTATAAAATCACTTATATATCCGGTGAATGCCACATCCATAGCTCTTTAAAAGGTGGCACCAACATTCATCAAACCAAATGGCATTCTTATGTACACATAAGTACCCCAAGGAGTGGTGAAAGTAGTTTTGATTCATTTTGATTACTTCACAACCACTTGGTTATATCCTGAGAATCCATCTAATGTAGACAATAGTTCTAACCCAATGATTAATTGCAACATATTATCCATGTTAGGAAATGGATAATTATATTTCATTGAGGCTTTATTCAGATTTCTAAAATCTACATGATTCTTATATCCCCATTCTTTTTTCTAACTGGTACTAAATTTTCCACCCAAGAAGAATATCTCATAGGTTGTATAATACCTCCATCCCTGAGTTTATTGAGTTCTTCTTGCATTTTCAAAGACAAGAGTGGATTAATTGGCCTCTATTTTTTCCTGAATGGCTTGGCATTAGGTTCTAAAGGTATTTCATGTTGGAAAATATCCTCCCTATATGCCTTCAATTCTGAATATGACCATGCCAAGCAATCTTGGTACCTTTTTAACAACTAGACATATGACTGCTTTTCTTCTTTACTCAAGTTACTACCCAACCATATTTTTCTAGGTTTATCATTAGTCCCCAAGTTTTGTTCTTCTACATCTCTCAAAACATGGATGTGTCTATGAACAACCCTATCAAGCATTGTCAAAATTTGATTCCAAAGCAACTAACCCTCTTGGAATTGTATTTTTAGTTGAATAACCTCTTGGCTAAAAAGATTTTCCTTACCATCACACACAGAAATCATCGGTTCCCAGTCCATATTTTGATTTGTAAATTCTCCTTCATTTTGTAGAAACCTCTGAATCTGGGCATCATCTTCAAAACTTTCCAATGTTTGACATTTTCAGGGACAGATGGTCTTGTCAACACTTCTATATCATACTCACAAGTAAGGAGACATTATACAATTTTCAAATCGGATCCCAATACTGCCAACCTATCTGCAGTAGTATTCTGCTTTCTATCGTGGTAAATTATGTTGAAAGAATCAAACATTTCAACAAAATCCCAAACTGCATGCTTATATTGTTTCATTCTTTGATTCTTAGTTACATAGAGCTTCCTAACTTGTTTAACCACCAACTTTAAATCTCCCTTAACAATAATTTCCCTAATACCATACCTCTAAGCAATCCTCAAACCCAAGAGCAGTGCTTCATATTCTGTAATATTGTTAGTGCATTCAAATATGAGTTTAAAAGAAAAACTAAAAACCTCCTGATTTAGAGATATTAGGACAACACCAGCACCGTTCCCAAATTTAGAACAAGCTCCATCAAACATCAAAATCCAAGGGGTGCCCATTTTCTCAAGACACTTACATTTGTCAATGTTATGCTCTTTAAAATCTGCATAACCCATAAAATTATCAACATCCACATCAATATACAACACCTCATAAGATGTGTTCTTAGGGTCCTCAATCAGATGCAACATTATTTTTTCTCCACACAGTTTAACAAGGCTTCCATATATTGGTATAGTCACATATGAAAAATCCATCTACACACTTCCTCTAACACTAGCAGCCCATTTCCTTGACAGCAACATTCCCCATTTAGCAGGACAATCCACAATGACTACATTCATGGTTAAACATTTTCTCGAGATAAGTTTCCAATTGCACTACCAATCCTTTAACATACTCGATCACCAATACTTCTCTTGAATCCATAGCGGTGCACTTTCCAAAAGTTGTTGTTACTTTTATATTCAATTCATTCATCACCTCAAGGGGCATCACATTGCAAGAGGCCCCGAGTCAAACATGCAGTTGTGTACTAACCTATCTTTTATGATCAAAGTAGTGTAAAAAGGGTCAACATCTAGTTGGGATTCAACAAGAGAAGTTCCCAAATATACCTCAAGTGGTTCTCCCAAATCCTCTAATACTTGAGGTACTTCTAGTTTCTACAATGATGACAGGGGGAGTGTCCACATGATTCACATTTTTACATGAGGGTAGTGCATCCTCTTTGAATCCCAAGTACTCAAATGCTCTTTTTCTATGTTCAAGGATTCGAAGTAATTCAATAATAGGAACTGTGACCTTTATCTTGACTCAAAATATGGGCAATATCACATGGGACATATTTGGGTAAGGTCATGTTAGGAGGAAGAGTAACAGTTCCTTCTAGTGGTACAAGACTCTTTACATTTTGGGCATGAACTGGGGTACAAGTTCTATTTGGGATAATCAGACCCTTAGTTGGTGTATCCTTCTTAGGAGACTCATTTGGGATATTGGTAAGAAGTGGAGTCTTGGGTTTGGGTTGTAGTCCTCCTCCTTTAACAACTCAACTTATGAGATTGTATTCCTTTTCTTGAGCTACTTCGCATTCATCAAAAGTTTCCTATCTTCCTCAGAAGGAATTCCCCATCATATTTCTTAATCATTAAATCCCTCAGATATTCAAAATCATGATTAGGTAAATCAAACACTTGCACCATATCAACTTTGATATCATCATCAAGAGGAAGAGGTAATACCCGATGAATGTAATCCTAGAAACTTTCTACAATCTTGACACTTATCAACTTAGTTGAAGTGGCTCTTTGCTATGGATTTTAGGGCTTTCCATCATACATACATCACCATAAGTCTCATCATCATTTGTCTCTTCAATTTCCTCAATATATCCACAAGGGGAATGTGGAAAAAAAATATATCACACCATTCAATAAGCATGATTTTCTTCCACCATGACAACCCTAGCAATCAAAGGATCAGGGATCTGTTTATTTTCTCTAGGTTGTTGTTGTTTATTTCCTGATCCTATGGGTCCCTTTCCTTTTTCATCTATTATGTGATCACTCCTAAGATGATTTCCAAATCTATCTTGGCCTTGTGGTTTGTGCTAACCTTGAGAACTCTATCCTATTCCCTTTTCTACTTTGGCAAGCTTATAAGATATTTCTTTAACTTCTCCGGCCAAAGTCTTCACAACCTCCTCTAGATCCACTTCCTTGTTTGACTAAGGTCTATCAAGATTAATCAGTTTGACACCCTCCCTCTTAGGTGGTTTTCCAACTGCCTTAATATTATTTTTGATCTGCAAGGCCATTGTAAAGGCCTGCCTTAAAGTTTCCAGGGTTCTTATCTCTCAAATAATAAGCGGCCTTTTTGTCAAAAGCATCAAAGTACTTAATCAAGAAAGACTCATTACTAGGCCTCAAAATTATGGGTAATCTATTTAAAGTCTTATTGAATCTGGTATTGAAGTCCTGGATCAGACTCATTGGGGTTCTTCTTTATATTCTCAAACTTAGACAGGAGGAACCTTGGGTATGTCTTATCCCCATATTGTAATCTGAAAGCATTCTTCATCTCAGTCCATGAATCTATTGAGTTATCTAGAAAATATTTGTACCAATCACATGCATCTTCTTCGAGAGTATGGATGAATAGATTTATATATATATCTTCATGTTCTATTTTGAAATCCTCCATCATATTAACAAAAAGTATCAAATGTTGATCACCAATGATGGAATTATTTCCCTGGAATTTAGGCAACCTATTTCTTACATCTGTGGTACAACATTAGGATACCCAACCATGCCTCTAAAATTTATTGGTCCAAACATGTTGACAACAAAATGAGGTCTAGGTGGAGGCTAAGCCATGTTATTTTGAGGAGGTGATCCTACAGGAGGATTAAGATAGTGTGGGACTAAGGGTCTTTGGGATACAGGCATATGATTTTCAAAGTAAATATCCTCTAGTGACTCGTTTTCACAAAAATCCCTATCAGTCTTGAGTGATAAAGGAAAGAAATGAGGGACACCTATTCTAGATACAAATGATGACCCCTCACCAGTTGGAGTATTTAGATCCACCCGAGGAATATTTGATTCTAAACTATTTGAAGATGTAAGATAATCCTCAACTATAGGTAGATCACTCTCTATGACTGGTATTACCTTCTCTCTTGATTCTTGATCCCCCAATGCTTTCCAAACTTGTCTCCTTTTTGGATTTGTTTTCCCAAGCTCTGGAAACAATTTTCTAGTAGGATCCTTGTTAAATAAATACCTTCTTCCTTCTAGTTTTACAGGTATTAACAACATATATTAAATGAAAAGATTAAGATACTGGAATTTACTAAAATTTTCAAACCAAAACGGAGTCACCGCCAATTATTTTCACCTTAGATGCGCCAAAACATTTTAACTAACTTATAAAGTGCCTATTAATACTTAATTTGTACAAAGCCTGACAGATATGATCATCCTTCGTCAATATTTATCACTAGCAATACAAATCTAGTGCAACATTCTCTTAAACCAGAAAATATTACACAATGAACCTCTGATCTTGCTCAATCTTTACAATATTTAACAAAGGATGACATTTAAACAACATATTTACATCTAAACATGTAGGAAACATTACAGAGATCATTATACATATGTATTTGCACAAATAGTCCCTAACAAAGGCACCATATTGGTGTTGGTACCCAAATTGGTTCTCCCTTTGAAGCCGAGCAACATCAACAGGTAGAGTAGGATGCTTAGAGATAAATAGATCAAAATTTGAGTCGTTTTGTAGCCGGGGATGGATTTAACTGACTCTTTGTCACTCAAGCTTGGAAAATTTGGATAACACCGTGTTGAGGGTATGACCTACCCTCCTACTTTAGGTTGTGCCTTCAACCAGGGTGAGAGGACCCATTTTGTAACCTATATTTGTAATGGATCAACAATATTTGACTCTCCTTCTATGATATTGAAGGAAAACCTTGAGAAGACATGGTCAATGCAACATAATCTAACTCTCATGAGTTTTCACTCTAGAGAATGAAGATGTCTCCTAAACAAGGTTCAGGTTACTAAAGAAAACAATAAAACCTGATTTCTCCTACATGTTTTGAGTAAGGGATGGGTAAATTCAACAAATATCCCTAGCATTTATGGAAAAAAATGTAAGAAGGGGTAGTTTTTGTAGGATTTATCATTTATAGATGGATTTTGTTGGGGAATTAAGCAGGATAAAGTTGATTATACCATATTCTTGGGAACTTTTAACAAATGTTGGAAATTTTGCCAAGAAAGATGATAACAACACTTCAAATAGTTAACAATGAACCTTCAACCAGAAGATGTGCACCCATGGAAGCCCAAAGATGCATGGTTTCACACATTCTTTGAGAATTTAACATAAAATCTCATGTCAAAGACTCAACTAAACATCAGAAATCCCTAGTCCATCATGCCTAAGATACACTCATAGGCTAACAAATAATTTGTATCAGCAAAATGGAAGTAAAGTGAATTTAAATTGTTTATTGTGTGGTGAAATGAAATCTCTTCTCACAACACAATTGCAAATGCCACAATACTACCATAAGGATAAGATCTTGTGTGATTCAGAGGAATTCCTAACATAAGATTGTGATAGGAACATGAATAACTATTTGAAACATCTTCAAATTGAAAGAAAACACAATAATGCTCATGATTAACACAATTAACTCAGGGCTCATCAAATTTATCAACAAGGGAAAGTTTCATTTACAATCTCAATGCTTGTCAATGGTTGTACACTTGCAACCATCTTGACATGATTTATTTTGAAGGCTAAGGAAATTAACAAGTTTCTCAGACAAGTATTTTGGAAAAATGGCTTTTCTCAATCTCTTCTCTCTTTTCTCTTTTAATTTCTAGAAATCTTAATCCCCCTTTTTGCGAGAGTATTCTCATCGCCTTTATACAATTCCATCCCTATTTTCCTTTCAATTTCCCCCAAAAATGTGGATATTTCACAAGTATATTCTACTTTTACAAAATGCCAAGTGTATCAATGATACCTTTATAAAAATATTTTTTTGGCCTTGTCAGGCGTAGAGAGTACGAACCTTCTTCATTTTGCTCTTATCATATATGATTAGAATATCATGTCATTTCTTGTGACTAATGTTTTCATGATTCCTTCCACCTAGTGATTGGATGGTTGCTTCTGATATCCTTTGAGCACTCTGAGGTGACTTGAAGTGATAGAAAATTTTCATCTACTATCCAAAGATACATCTTGGATGTTGTACATTCCTTCTCACATTTGCTTGGTTTAACTATCCCATGTGGTTCTTTTCAAATCCAATTAATTCATCAATCATGTTTGTTCGAATTCACTTCAACCTTTAAATTTTCCTCGTGTGAGCTAAGCAAGATATTCCTTTATCTAGTGTAAATGATTTCTTTCAATTCAATCAATTTGTGCCACTTCTACTATAAAACCCAATTTTATCCCATTACCAAGATGCATTTCTCTTCTTATCATGTAAGTGAGGAATTTTTAACAACTTTCTACCAGTGACATGACCAAAGTACCTGTGAAAATAGTTTGAAGGAAATTTTTCAGAAGATTTGAATCAAATCTTCGACATGTGTGGTCCTGATGAGGATTTTGTTAGGTCATTTTTTGACATAGAATGTGTAGGAGATACCTAAGGACCCTTGACTTATCAAGCAGGTCCAGCTCGCACTTCTCATAAGGCTAATTAGGATCAATCTTGTCTTCGCATCCTTTCAATTCATGTATTTTCATCTCTTTCGATGGGAACATCTGAAGACTCCCGAAGACCTAAAGAAATTCTAGATTGAAAGGAGGCCCCAAGTGTCTAGTAAAATAGACTTCCAGTGTCCATTATTATGTGATGAAGAATTTGTATTAAAGGAGATTCCCAAGGAATCTTATGTGTTATATGAAAAATCTTCCATTAACACCGTGCCTATCATCTCTCACAAGGTGGATGAATTAGAGTGGAGGATTGCCTCTCTAGAGAAGGGGCAGACAAGACTTGTACCCTCATAACCAAGTTCAATGCCAACACCATCCTTGGGCAAAGAGAAAGGGTGAATCAATCTCTCAACCCCAATCATTATCTCAGATGGAGAAGAGGAGTTGTCCATATTTTATCCCCATTTAAGAGCAGAAATCTCCTCTACTGGGACAACAGGGGTAGGTTTGTAGTTCGGTCATCTACTCACTCAGGGTGTTATGTTCCTTCATCAAGGCATGGCTTCTCATGTCCTCATCCAATCCCTTCCCTAAGAGAGCATCCACCCTTTACAAGGAGATGGAAAGCTGAATCTAGCTCAAAGTATCTTGTTCCTCCTAGCCCTCATGATGTAGTCCTTGGTATTTCAACCACTCCAGTCATTCCCTCTCAGTCTATTCTCAACAAGTCTACCCTTCATAAGGGAAAGGGAAGATGACATTCCTCATAGGTGGCTGGATCTTCTAGACTGGGTGTCTTCCTACCAGAAGAAGATTGAGCTGGAGAAGATCATGCATGAACCAAGAATGACTCTTGAGTCATTAATGGATATGGGGATGTCACGGGATTTAGCAAGGATCCATATTGTTTATCTAGAAAGCACAAGGCTCTGATGAATTTAGGCCAAGGAAGAATAAGCTACTAAACAAACTACCTCTACTGGGAGGGGGACTTACGAAGGAGTGAAGGGTCTCTGAGCATTATGTTTGTCTTTTATGCATTTGTTTTAAATTATGTAAATGGACCCTTTCACCATGGACTAGGGCCCCTATAGAATCCCCATTTTCAATTATATATAAGATTGTTTTCAAATGATGTTACATATAAATTTTCACCTTTTGACATGCAATTCTTTTATGTTCCTACATTACATACTCTTTAGCTTAATACTGACACCGTGATAATGAAAATAAACCATTCTTTTGGTCTCAATGGTTTGCAATCATGTGATTTGCCTCATCCTTGTAGTGTATCACATAATTTCAAACCTTCTACAATTCATCCAAAATGGACAACCTATCGCATGGTGATTTTTCAATCCTCCTTGCACTATCTTCTTAGTTCACAACACTACCCTTGAGTTGTGTGGCTCCAAACATCACTTCTCGGGGCTTATTTCTTGTTTCACGGGGATTTCCTTCCTTCCATGGGCCCTTCCTTTTTCTAAATTGTGCTTGGGTGACACGTGGTAACATCCACATCCTCCCCTTTCTTTGACTTTTCAGCTTCTTTGGGATTACCTTGCAAAATATAAGCCATGTGGTGGATGCTCGCAACTTTTGGGGGCTGACTTTCTATACCTTTTCAAAGGTGTGTCAGGGAAACATGTGGACATCCTTCTTATCTTCCATGGGGGCTGTCCTTTTAGCGGTTTCTGAATTTTGTCTCGACCCCTCACCAAGTTTATGGGAATTTTCTATAGCCTTTACGATCCTCAACCACATAAGGGATTTTTCACAAAAAAGTGGGTTACACATGATCGAGTCATGAATTTTCCCCTCGACATATACACATTTTAAAATAGATCAATTAGACATGAGGACTTTGAAGGCAATACTCAAAGAAAAAGGGGAAAGATTATTCGAGCTCTAATGATCTGCAGCGAGTCAATAACTAAGAACCCGATCAAGATCATGAAGTGCACAATGAACATAAACCAAAGAAAGTGGCATGCAAATGTCTCATGTGCACACTGGGTAGATAGAATCACAGTTTAAAAAGTAATAGGTACATCTCTTTATAATATCTTCTATGGAAAGGAAGTTACCCTTCCTTTGACGCTAGAGTTTAACTCATTAGTGCTTTCCCAATAGATGGAGATTGAAGGCGTAGACTAGAGAGAAATCATAATGGTAGATCTGGTTAATCTTGAAGAATCAAGGAACTCTACCATGATCAAGTTGGAACAACATCAGCAAGCAACAAAGAAATGGTTTGATAGAAAGGCTAGGCCTCAATATTTCAAAGTTGGGGACTTGGTCTTGAAATGGGATGCTGACAAAGCTAAACTAGGGCACCATTCAAAGTTTGATGCACTTTGGAGTGGCCCATACATCATCAATTTATGTAAAGAGGATAACTCTTTCAAGTTAACTCATCTTGATGGAGGTGCACTACAAATCCCAATAAATGGGATCTATCTCAAACCCTTCCATTAAGTTTGTTGCATTGTTTTGTATATATTAGAGTATTTTAAATTCCTCTAAGTGCATTGTGCACACATTGTTTATTTGTACATAAGTTCTTGCTTCTTGCGTGTTTCCTACGTGTACTCTTATTTTACCTCCAATGTGTCGGTCTTCTTTTAGCAGTTTGTAGGATTCAAAATAGAGTCAAGAAATGATCCTTCAAGTGACTTCAGAGGTAGTTATTCAAAGATGAAGATTATAATTTCATGATTACATAATAGACTCCATACCCAATGGATGCTACAGGCTACTGATCTCCTTCATCTAACAGGCAGATGGCCCCAAAAGTCACCAAATTTTTATCCAAATAACTCTCATAGTTATTTGGACAACTTCCATACATATTCTTGCTCAAAAATCTTCATTACAAGTGGCATACACCTCAGTTGTCTCCTTGGCACATTCAATTGGTCATTGTTTCCTCGTGTGACCTTGTACACTTCCCCTTCTCCCCTTTCCATTTTCCTTTTCCTCTTTGTTCCACTCTTACCTTGTGTGCATCTCCTGCGCATCCACCTTCTTCCTAGAAATCTATTCATCTTGCACATGCACCTTATAATTGCTTCAATCAGCTAAGTCACTTTGGCCCTCTTGTGCACCACGCACATTACCTTGTAATAGTTACACCTTGACCATACATTCTCCACTCACCAATTTTCCCCATTTCCTCCACACGTGATTATGCACGCCATCCTTTTATTATCCTCTTGTGCCTCATTCTTCGTGCACATACCTTTGCACTCTCCTTTGTTCCTTTCCATGCCACATCATTCTTTGACACATTTGAGTGTGCCACACGCAATCAATCAAAGTGTACCAATAGGGCATCAAGTCTTTGCAGTAAACCAGTGAGTGACATGTGGCAGAAATGATAAAACACTTTTTCGCAGTTGACCATCTTTTGATCAATCAAGGCGCGCACCACGTGTCTTGTGTATGTAGACATCTCTAACAAAATTCTAATAGCCATATGTTTTTCTACAAATCTCTAATCAAGTATGCACCTATTCTCAATCGATGGCTGCTAATGACATAGGCAACAATGTTAGATATTCAAATTTAAATTCTTGGTGGATTTGATAGGTGAGAAATGGGAAAATTTCTTTCTATACATTAATGAGTAGATCTGATTGCTCTAACCACCTTATTTGATCTGATCTGCCCTTTTTCCTTCTCCAACACACCAAATAAACTTAGGGAAATGTATTTGAAAGATTTGCAGGCATTGAATGCTTCTTGTTGGTGGTTGTATTTCAAATTTGTGTTTTCCCTCCTTCTTCTCTTCTTCTTCCATTGATTCATCTATAAATGTAAGAGTTGGGCTCATTGTTAATGTTAGACACTTTGGATCCTTACGCATTTTTCTAAGGACTTCTTATCTTTGTATTTTTAGTTACAGACCTTTAGATCTGATTCATGCATGTGAATATCGATCTTCAGTCACCATTGTAACATCTATGTATTTATGGAAGTAATGGAAGCATCATTTTGTGGTTATTTTCTATCCTAGCATGTTTTATTCCTTCTTCTTGCCTTTCTTTTACTTTTTTTCTTTCTATGTCATTCTACATTCCTTGCATTGCCATTTTCTAGTTGTGTTTCATGAAAAATGATCATGTAAATGTGTGTTGGTCTATGCTACATGTGCCTAGCCTCCCTTGATGCCTTTCCCTTCATTTTCACTCAAAACAGATAGTGTTCATCCCTATTTTTTTGGTGCTATCACCTTCCTTAGATTAGTTTTCCATTATGTTATCCTTCTATCCCTAGTCCCTTAGCATTGTTAGCTTAGTTTTCCCTTTCAGCATTAGGAGTAGTAGTAGCAATAGAAATAGATAGAGGAACCGACCTTCTCCAGAAGATCCGTATTAAGTGTACAAGGTCCCACAACTTGGAGACGGTTCCATTTTTATCTCAAACATCTTGGCTCTTCTAGATCCGAGACGTGGGTGCATGTCGACCACCAATAGTCTCCATCATGCATAAGAAAATGGTCTTAATGAGGAGAATATCTAAAAATTTAACAAAATCAAAATAACATTTATCCTAAAATCCTAAGAAGGAATACAAAACAAATTAATTAATAAGGAAACAAACATTTTTTTGTGAGAGGTACAACATCCATATCTATTCAAGACTCTATAGGTAGTATTAAGGAAACAACAAAATTTTTGAAGGTATTACCTTCAAACATATTTATAGAGAAGCTAACAACTTGGTAGGCTAATTTGCTAACAAAGGAGTTTATATTGATGGGATGAAATTGGTTGCATGTTATTATGATATTGAACCCTCAATGAAGGCCCAACTCTCCAAGGACATTAATGAAGCTTTTTCATGAATTAAACAATGGAAATGATTCCACGATGGAAAGAAAGAGGTAAAGTAAAATCAGTAACTAGGTGAGGGGGAAAGTGAGAATGTGCAGGGTAAGGGCCCCCAAAATGAGCACTCTAATGATCACATGGACAAAGAGGCCCTTAAGGCTAATATCAAACTAGCCAAAATTATGATACAATTCATACTCAACAATTGGCATATAATGGGAACAAATTCAATGGATTGGTGAACTACTTAACGGTGGCGTACTGAAGTGCTTTGTGAAAAATGTAAAATGTTGGATGTTGATGGGGAATGTACAAAGAATTTTCTACAACATGTCACTTTGAATGGAGTATGTTATATGTTAAAATTACCATTCAACATCTCTAGATGTTGGCCCAATTGGTAAGTTCCTATAGGAAAGCTAGAGAAGATGAGACTAACAATAAAAGGAAGAGAGGATTCTCGAGAGGATGATCTAGACACACTTGCATCATCCATTGACCATATATCAAAGGAATGGACCACCATGCTAGAAAATATCAAAAACAGGATGATTGACTATGGGCTCCTTACCTCTTTTTGGTCTACTGATAGTGTTGTTTGTTTTATGTTGTTAGTTCTTTGTTTTTTATTACTATACCGTTGTAGGTTCTCTTTTTTACTCTTGGTTATTGTACTATTTTGGCTGTGTTGTTTTTGAATATCTTCTCTATATAGGTACTTTCTAATGTACAAGGAAGGGACCCCTCAACCCTCTTTTACCATCAATAATAAATAATAAATAATAAGATGGGGACAAGTGTGGCTCAAATGGGAGGGAAAACCCCATTTGAACCTAGAAAAGAGCTCTCCTACCCATAAGTAGGGTCAAAGGGGTCCATTTTTATGTAAATTAGAACGCAAAGTGAAAAATTCCTCTTCTAATTTCCACTTTTATCCCAATTTCGAGTTTGTGAAAAGTGGCACACAAAGAGAGGTAAGCAGGGGTGACCTAAGCCATGTTTAAGTGGTCCACACCTCTTTAAACATGGTTAATTAACCAAAAATACCATAAACATAAGTCGGGACCATTAGGCCCCTAAAATGACTCAAAGAAGGGTTAAATTAATTAACAAAAAAAAAGCAACCAAATGTTCCTAAAATAATAACATATATGCAAGGAGAGTAGTTTACTCATATCCACTCGAAACCAAGAAAAAATAATACCAAACTAATCAACAAGGGGAGGTGAGGTTTCCACCCAAGTGGCCAATTGTGTAAACTTTGAGGTGCAAACTCTGAGTCCCACATTCTCTTATGGCATGTACCTATCACCTATGCTCTCAATTGCAAATGACATACATGTTCGATAAACTATGTTAAATGAAGCAATCACACATGTCTCAAGAAATTACAACATACACACACAACCAAACAAATATTTAAAAATCATCTTTCTAGTATACAAGACGTTAAAATTCATGACAACTCAACTACGACATGATCCACAATGTGCTACTAAATACATGTCACTCTTACAATTTCATCAAATTCCATATACTAACACATGCAAATTGATTATGCCACAATGATATTTCAACGATATCAATAATTATTTTGACAACATATTATATCTAAAATATCATCCATGTAAGTCTAAGATCATTAATATCCATAACATCATAACTAGTCCCAACAATAATGATAAAATGGTAAATTGGCATTACATGCCTCATATAATTTTTTTTCCAAGAAAAATCTAGCAATTAAGTGTTAACATTAAAATAAATCATAATTATTCAAAATCAAAGAGATACATGCTAACATCCATTTCAATGTCTCAACTAGAATAACACATGAAATCATCGTCATCAAATGAAGTTTGGTGAGTACGCACTATAACTATATTTGAAGTGTTATATGATTCCATTCCTATTCTACAAATGTATTCCACTATTTATTTTTATCTCTAACCTTTCAACACATGGTCAATCATTCTTTAGCTATCTTCACCATTATTTTTCTCTATAATATGAGCACAACTCGGTAATCATAACATATTCATTCCTATATCACTATAATAATCATATTACTATCATACCTATGTTATACTCCTCATCATATTATCATTATGTATAATCTACTCTATGAAAATCATCAAAAAACACAATATATCGACAAATCATCAAATCAAATCATCAAAGGCTCACATGATAAAAATACACATCATCACATCATCCAAAAATATGATTTCAATATACATACATGTATACAAATATATATATCATTTTAATACGTAATGCTGGGGATAATGCCCACTATAAGATACATCATACATCTTCATCGCTACTACTAGAGGCCACTATGGAAGCTCTCAAACTCAAGGCTTTGCCACTCGACCTCCATCTCTATGCTCGGGAGTATTTATCCTCTAGTCACATCCGTAATGATGTTGCCTCATCCATCACCTTTGCATATTGACCTTAGAGCTTTATGTATCATGTAAACATAACATGTGCTAGGATTCTCCTCCCACAACCTCCATCGCATGAGCTAGCTCAACCCTTGCCTCATCATGATCCTATCGTAATACCACACATGTAGTTTCCTCTACCACTATGGGATCAAAGAGACATGTATGCTCACCCATTATATGATCAACCCTCTCTATAACCCCCTCTAACAAGGACATGTAGGGGCATGTTGCTAGTTAACATGTGTATCGACGTATTCGCAATCAAGCTCCAATAATCATCACCTTTAAAATACTAAATGACAATCCTATTAGCACATCATCATTTTATTAATATACAAATAAAAATCATACTATATAATACTTATGTCATGCTTACCCTTGTTGCTATCACCTCACCCTCGGGGTAGCTTCCTGGTCTCTTTCTCCCTCTCTTCACACTACGGACCTATTTAGTGACTTTCCTTCGCATCGACCACCCGGAAATAATAATACCCATTGGTGTTGGACCAACCACTGAGTTTAGATTGTTATTTACCCTGCATGATCCACCTAGATCAGCATTATGTCGAGGATCCACCTCATTTGTGGTGGTGGGAGTAATCGGGCTCTGTGGGACTGGCCTTGCTCCAAGCCTCCTTGATGCATGAATTAATTACTACCATATATATGGATTAGGAGTGGTATCCCATGCTATCCCAGCACTGTTGTGAAACCTTCCCCTACTTGAAATAACTCGGCCACTTGTATAAATTTATCCTCCAACCACATGGTGCAGCGTATACATTGAATATCTACCTATTCTTCTACACACCCACTATAGTATCTATAAAACCTCCATATAATAACACCTTTCCCCATTCAATCAAGGATCGATCTATAAGTAATAGTATCAAACCATAAGCTCCTTGGGCCAACCCACCTCACTACAAAGACTTCTACTCATGTCCAATCCACTACTAGCCCACTTAGGGGCCTCACAATTCTGCAATGTTCTCATACACCCATATATGTAATAATATGATTCCACCAATACCACCTCCACAATCCTCCTATGTAAATCTATAAAGGTCCCTATATAGATATGTTAATACATGAGTCCATGTATATTGGGTCCCATGATGCTCAATGCTCTCACATATCTCATGTATATGAAATGATATGGATACTCCACCTCCATCCACTACCATGAAACATGCCAAAACCACCTGCAATAATTTTCTAAAAATGTAAAACACACGATATCACTATATCATCCATGGTCAATGTCAAATCTACATGTAGACAAGATCCTGTGAAGTACCTCCTATCTACTCTCATTTATCACTAAGTATCACCTAAGGGAATCACACTGGACTCGTTCCCCTACCACTTGTAATCACATGATTTAATACACATCATCTAGTGCCACTATCATCTATCCAACAAGAAGCAGAAAGGTACATGTATTTACAAACCATATCTCACAAAGTGTCATGATCAAATGCATATTATGGGGCACCTCCCCCAATATAGTCACATGTTGTAACCTGATATGATCCAACAACTCCCACTCATCCTCCTTTAGGCCCAACCCTAATAATTTAGTCAAATGTCTCCTTGTCTAAAACTCAAGAGAATCAACATCCTTCTACAAACCATAAATAGTCAACAAAAGTACATATTATTTAATTAGCCAAGAAAAATTCCCTCAAAAATTAAATCTCAACAAAAATTCCATTCAAGATAGAAGTTCTTGGAAGCATGGACATTATAGTCCAATACTCGAATGGTAGCACCCAAAATTGGATAGTACCATCTAAAGGAAAAAAGCTGGCCATATCAGCTCCGTCTTGAACAAAAACACAGATTCTCAAAATTTCAAAAATCACTAAAAATGCTAAAAACCTATAATACTACCTAGTCTACCTTCACGAAGTAATACTTACCAAATGATATGTATTTTGCATTGATATTGTCTCCACAACCCTCTCAAATTTAGTTAGAATCACCACTCATGCACATGTCATGATTGCAACCCAAAGCTAAAATCACAATATCTTTATTTACAAATGAAAATACTATTCACTTTTTTCTATTTACTATTTATAGAAAAATTTATTACCCACACAATTCTTACACCACTATAGTTTATTTTATGACAACTAATACGCCGACACAATTCGGTCCATATCATGATCCTCCTTCATTCTTTTTCAATGCCATCAGCAGTTCTAGAACTATTTTTTCCATGTCTACCACATTGAGAATTCAATCGTACCCACATTTATGCTTTGTTCCATGCTTTACATAGGATTCTCTCATAGCTATCTATCCTACTCTATACATCTTTGATTCCTCTCCAAGTAATCTACTTGTTTTCTTTTGGCTCATGGTTTGACGACATTTGTCTTCTCACCCTTTCACCAAAAGGTTTAAAAATTTAGGGTTATCATATCATACATCTTAGATCAAAGCAATCAAATATCCAAGACAAAATACATAATCACATTACATACCACCACTCTATTTTCAATCAATCACGAAAAAAAATATTAAAATCCTACAAAGTTAACCCTCAAAATAATAAGTTTCAATCTATTTCAAGCATGATACTATCTTTGATTCTCAAAATCCACCCTCAAATGACCTAACTTGGGGGAAATTCAATTTTCTAAAGCACATTTAAATCAATAAAATACTAATGTTCAACCAATATACCTTGTTTCTAATTCTAATTTAAAAATTTCTCCCATATGACCTAACTTATGAGCCAATCCATACTATTTTATCAATCATTTTTATGTTTGACCAAGTTGACACCCTTATACTATAAAGTGAGGGCGGTGAGATGACATTTCATTTTTGTATCCACTTTATAGGGATAGGCAAGGTAACAATTGGTTCATTTATTTTTACAATGGTGGAAACTCTTTTGAGGAAGTGTCATGGTGGAGATAAAAGTTGATCACTCTCCCAACACTTTTTCTCTAGTGTTACAACACTCAAATCCTTCAAGTATTCATATTGGTTTGCGAATTTATCACTCAAAACCCCTGTTGGAATCAAAATGGAATGAGAGGGGGGTGAATCATTCCTTTAAAACCTTTAACCAATACAAATTATCTTGCTTAAAAGATAAACCATTCAACCATTAATGTGTACACATACAACATTCATTCAAATAACCATAATCGTGAGAGAGAGAGAGAGAACACCATAACACAATATATAAGTGGGAGAATCTCAATGGGAGAAAACCCATTAAAAAAAAAAATTTGATATTACTCAAAACAAAGACTCAAGTGAATAGTACACATCAAAAGATATTTCTTTAGTGAGGCGTTAACCCTACGAGGAGCATTAAACTCTAAACCCTTGTTGATATTACTCATAACAAGAGAATTGAATAAATATGGCTCATCACACAAGATTTTAATAAGAATATCATAGAAGATATGCTGCAACAACTTAGCTGATTTTTATCACAAGATTCAGCTCCAAACTCCTTTTAACACACCTCAAACAATCATTCCTTTAGCTTACTCAAACTTGGAAAAACTTGAATTTATTTGATCTCAAAACCTTGCACACAAGCTTTATAAGATTCATCAGTATTTCACACACTTCCTCAGCTCTTAAATGATGCCTTCATACCTATTTCAATTACACACTTGGGTCACACTTTTTCCCTCTCTCCTATCTAGTTCAAATTTGAACTCAAACATGCACTTTATACCCTTCTCAACTCAAAACATAAGATAGGTAAGTACTTCATCATTATCTCTACCAAAAAAACTCAAAAAAATACTAATATACTCATGAAAATTCATAAAATAGATCCATGTAGGTCAGCCATGCTCAAAAGTACCATACAAGCTCAAAAACAACTCAAAACCCCATCACATGATTCAGAAAGACCACAACCATCATCACCATGATTAGTAAAGCTCCAAAATTTATCACACATGTCGAATATGACATAAAAACAAAATAAATGGTCACACATTATATTCCACTAATAAAATTCTTCATAACATCACTAAGAAGGTTCATATCCTTTACCAAACAATTGTTTCTAAGAACCAAGTATTCACCTTTGGACCTCTAGATCACACCATAGCACCTAAACGATGACATGTCACCACTCATTGGAAATCCAATGACATGTATAATACATCCATGCTTGTTAGAGCTCATGAAACCTCCATACATTCATACCACACTCACTTTCCTCTTCACTAAAGTGAGCTTAGATAAATTTGTTTTAAGAACTCAATTTGGTTTGCACCCTTTCTGTAACTTTCAAGACCTCCAAATTCCTTCAATAGGAACATAATTCATCCATATTCACTCTCCAACTGATATCAAACATCAACTAATCCATCACATGCCTCTTCTACCTCCATCTTCTAGTTGGACCAATCCTACCCTAAAAAAACAAACATCCTTCTTCTTCACAAATTGAGATGAATGACCTATAAAATTTCATAATTATGAAAAAAACCATATACCATTGGAAATATCTCTAAATACTCTTTCCAGAACACCTTACATTTCCTTCCAAGACTAAGTGGAAGGCCTTCAACTAGGTCCATCTCTGAAAATTCTCCAAATTTTCCACAAAAGCGCTTATAGACCATTCTTCATAAATAGGGCACACTTTTCCCTCTAGGACCTCAACCATGATCTAAAACCATCATGGACATAAATTAAAAATCCCATACTAAAAAAATGTCAATTTATTTCACAACTCCTTTGGACAACTTTATCCTAAATTGAACTTCTTTAGAAAATTCTAGAAAGATAGAGGAGTCCTCTACATCATCAATCATCATACTATCAAGAACAATCAATTATGGGCACTTACCAAGCAAATATTTTCCATCACTTTTGACCTAGGGTTTCAAACTTGCAAAATTATTTTTCCTTTTTAACGTTCGTTCATAAAAACATGACAATGAAATGACCTCATTATTTTTATGAAATCTTCTTAACTCAATGGAAAATAATCCTTGAAAACCATAAGCTCCCATGTAAAGCACACGATTCATGATGAACATCATAAGTTGTAATTCGAGATGGAAATCACCCTTTCTTGGACCATGTTTCACAAAAACACTATAACTTGCAAAATATTCTTCAGAATGGCTTGAAATTTTTCTTACACCTCTAAGACACCCCTGTGCACCATCTCTAATCATCATTATAGCTCAAATAGTTTTGCATCTTCATAACCAAACTCATTTACATGACTATCTCTTAGGGTTTTACATGATTTAGGCTAGGGAAAACTGAACCAACAATATAACTCATCATGAAACTTATGAAAATTTCCTATACATTATGAAAACAATATAACATACCTCCATGAGTAATCTTAAGAGCTCAAATACACTTGCAAGTGCCTATCATGCCTAATTAGACCTCTAAACACTAGGATTATGCCTAGTGTGCACCATTACCAAGTTAAAAACCTCATATCCGTACTTCTCATCACTTTAAAAGGCCCTAAAAACCTTGAGACATCATGTCTCACTCACCAACATCCATCAATGAGCTCACATGGCTCTATACATCCTCATTTGGTCTCCAAGCACATATACTAGGTTTAAATGAGCATATGCAACTAGGTATTCAATTTGTACCTACACCACGAAAATCATGTGAGTGTTTAAACACTCCATGCCACTACCATTCTCCTCAAACCACCAAGCAACTCAAACCATCATGTTCCATCACCTAGGCTAGCTAGGTCACCTAACTAGGCTTGTTAGACTAAGCCAATCTCATTGAAACCACTCATTCCATCATGAAACCACATGAATCTCCATGCCATCATCCTACTAAGAATCTTCTAGCAATACTCTATCATCCTATTTGTCATTAATGGGATTTTACATCAATGAAAACACATGTACTCAACATGTCAATAATCTCCCCTTTATCATTGATGGAAAACCACCTAATCTTCTCCCCATTTTTACATTAATGAAAAAGCATACATGTACGTGCATGATCAACATATTTTTAGCCTCTTAGGATCACCATTTGGTTAGAAACTTCAATTAAAATATTCAAAATGAGTTCATGCCATTTTCTTCTTGGCATTATTTTAGGCTTATTTCTCATCATAGGAGGATCAGTAGCACACCTAGGTAGAGCTATACAAGGACTCATACATGCCAAAAAAGAATGATCTAAGGATTAATATACCATCTTAACTTTTTCTTAGTCCACCCCAACTTGATAATAATTCAAACTTAGCTTAACTCATCCATAACTTGACTTGACACAACTCTTGGGAATGAGTGGCCTAACACATACCGTCGAGTGTATTTTGAACCAACTTTACCCCGATCTTATATACTAATATCATCATGAATTAACTCCTTATGACCACCCCTGAACTTATGTCATCTTCCACTAACAAAAATACAAAATCAGGACTACTTACCTTACATACAAGTCAAATTGATGACTCAACTACACTACCCCTTCCCCGAAGTAACCTTTCGGTGCTTTCAACCTTAAAAACATGTTATTCCATTCTTATTTAATGAATGATCTATACCACAAGACCTTATACTTGCAAACATGACTAGTATCACATTTATAGCACTAGTAGACACCTTGGATCACCTTTTACCTCTATTTGAGGGCCATGAACAACTACCCCTTCTCAAAGAGACCCTACGGACATGTAACATATAATTTTGATGCACTAATATCATACACACTCTACTTAAGAAAGAACCTATACATACACCTCTGCAATATCCATTCTCCTTGAAATTCAACCCTTGAAAGACCTTGTACACGTAAGTGGATGAAAAATGAAGCTCCTTTCCTATGATATTATCTCAAACATGTAGATTTACATTATTTCTCTTCACATTCTTAGCACAGACATAATTTACTTGAAGACTTACCTATTTCACTTGATACTCCTTGTCCTTTTCTATGCATGTCCATACTCTTGGATATTCTCCAACATGATTTGGAGAGTCACGCCTATTTGTGATAATTATAGTTTGACTTATCACACCTATAACAACTCATATCAGTGAAAACACACTTTCATATCATCTGTAGAAACAAAATCACACACTTGGGTACATTTCTAGGTCCTAAAAGCATACTTGTATTCATATGATTCCTAAGTGATAAAACTAGTAATTAATAGCTATACTTAGCGTTTTTCTATGTTTCTTATTTTCTATTTGGTCTTACACACCCTACATCTTATTTGATATTTCAAATTCTTATCTTTTATGGCTTTAGACACCAACACCCACTTGATCAGACACCATTGCCTAACTTGCCCTCATCCTCTTTGGGTGCTCCTAACGTCTTTCCACTTTACTCGATATTTTTGGGATTATTTTATCTTTTGGGAATCTTATTGTCTTATGGGTTGGCTTTCCAGTTATGAATTTTGAATTTTAACTAAGGGAATCATATAAATACAAAGCTATGTAACCAAAATAAACAACCGATATCTAAGCATATATTATCATCACATATTTTTACATCTAAAGGCATCTAATAGAATCAAACGAATCCATATAGCATCCATTAAAGGGACAAGGGATTGCATTTTTTTGTATACGCTTCATAGGAAGGAGAAGTTCATTATTCCATCCACACATCTATTTACATTGGTACATCTAGCTATTGCCCATTATCAAGTGCACTTACACAAGGGCATCCTAGGACACGATTATTTCACACACTCACAAGAACTACATGGAATATTAGATGTAGTGAAATTATCAGATCCTAAGTTCCCGATCAGGGTGACCATTGGGGTCGGCTTGACTTGACTCCCAGATTACATTTTTATTTTTGGATTTGATGTGGTTTTGTGGGTTTTACAGGTGAACATCTCTTTTGCAAGTTATAGGTACATCCAACGATCAAGGTGCGACATATAGGTGACCAACACTGAATATTAGCGACACTTGTGTGACACCAAAAAAATAAGATTTTAACCACTTGCCGCATGCGTGCACCCAATAGTAGACTTTGGCGCCCAGGTGCCCCTAACCTAGTGTAAGCACCCTAGTATGGCCTTATCGTGATTACAAAATTTAATCTAGATATTGACAACATAGATCCCTTTATTCTCATTAGTTTTCCAATCCAAAGAAACTCTAGGATCAAGCACAAATAAACTAAGTCCTTCTTTCTCTCTCTTGCACTTAGGGTTTCATATTTTAATAGTTTATTACTTGTGTCAAATCTATAATTTAACATTTATTTATCATACGTGACTCTACAATTAGGGTTTAACATATATATATATATATATATATATATATATATATATATATATATATTTGTTAAATCATTTAATGAACCCACATTCGAACAACCTAGGATCCTATCACTATGGATATTTCCGTCCATGCCTTCTTGCAAGCCAATCCGAACTGTAAGGATAGAATCAACAATCTCTTAACTAATAATTACATTCCTTCCAGTAGTCCTCTATACCATGTCTATTAGTTATTTGTAGCTACATTTTTTGAAGAACTTACTTTCCCATCTGCTGTAGCTACCACTCTTTCTGTTTATGAAAAGGATCCTCCTCTTTATATTTAGGCCCGCATCTTTAACATAGGCATTAGGCGAGAACTATTTGATAATGGATCCAAGATCAAACTTTTTAGTCTCACATTTATTCAATAGCTTTTCCTTTCCTCAGCTCATGTCAGTCCAACATCCATTTCTATTTGTATTTATGATTCTTCTGCATGTCATTACATGGGCACTATCACCTTACCTCTTACAATTGGGCCTAAAACCATTCCTACCGTATTCTTTGTTATTAATGCCACACTTCAGTTCAATTAATTACTTGGTAGGCCATGGATTCACGTTATACATGTAGTACCTTCTACAGTTAATCAGTGTATTAAATTCCTACAATATGGCTATGCATATACTATTATTATTGATCGTGACCCATTCAAATATTTCCACCTCAATCCACTCACTGCACTTCCTACTCCACTTCTATATCATAATTTTGGTCATCCCTATAATCCTCCTACATATCTCATTGATGATTATCAACTCACAGAACCTCCTTCCCCTAGCAATAACATGCTTCTTCTCCTAGGATCTATTTGTGTATTAGACATCATTTCATCATCCACTTCGTCTCTCTAGAAACCCTCTATGTCGGCATCTCCTCCTTTCACATGCACTCTTTTCATACATGAATCTTATTAGCCTCATATTCCATTTGATCCCACTTTCTCTAACACTATTTACACACATGATGGCTTAGCCCAGCTTGGATTCACACTTGATGATCTCCACCCATCGCCTCATTCTCCTCACCTTTATCATGGATGTGTCTTTGTTACTATTTATGGCCTTCAAGTCTTCCATTTATCAGTATTCCTTGCATGTACTCCTTGTTCCTCTCCACTTACACTTGGGAAGAATTTTCTTGACTACATTGGTGGAACTTTGGATCCTAATCACACTAGTATCACATTTCCCATGCCTTTTAGTTGTGTTTCTATTTGCAATGATTCATTTCTCAGCTATACTCAAAATATCACACGCTGGTATGCACATGGTTGTCCACAACCACCTTTCACTGATGAAGAATATGTTATGGGAATGTACAATTTATGTTGCAATGGCTCTTTATATGATCAACCCCACACTATTTCTTACCAAGTCTCGTTTGGGTCTAATTGGCTATGATCTTAGTGATGAAAATATTTTAGACGATGTTACTTGATTCTTATACACATCATACACTTGGGGGAATCATGCTTACTTTCCCCCTTCCTAACAATATCAATTTTCTATATTTCTACTCTTACACTCGATGCTTCATACTTTCTATTTCTAGTAGATCGTACACAACTTGATACATATATTATATTGTCACTACCCTATGATGCACTCTTGTGCTAAGGTTAAAACTTGACTGTTGATGGTATACTACATCCATGAACCTCACTCAATATACATTTCATGCTTCACGATACATATTTCTAGCATTTAATTCTCACACATCATACTACCCTATGAAAAAATCTAGTTCAATGGTTCATACTCGACTACTGAGGGTCTAAATATGAAATGGACCTCACCATCATTCACTCTACATGTCAAATGATTCATGATCTATCTTTCTAGCGCACTCTTGTTACGTGATTTATTCTTGATTGTTAAGGGATATTTTATAAATGAAACTCATCTCATACACATTCATACACATTCATTGGGGGCACACTTCTCTTATCACATTCAAACATTGCATATCATCTCACCGCATTCATACACAACATATTTCATATATTGGTTGCACTTATTATTGCTTACTTATACTTACATGTACACTTTGTTTCCCATTCTAGATTAATACTTACTATGTCACTATATTTTCTATATACACATGCACATGCACTTGGTCTTTATTTGTGAATGTAGACTTCCTATAGATATTTACATGTAGTAATGATGCTTGGCACTGTACCTCTTACCAGTCCCACTAAGGCTCCTAGGGGCATCTACATTTCTACTCTTACACATCACATGTGCTATTGTTCCATTATTTACTACTTCTTCTTACTAACACATTACTTTCCATTGATCTATACATGATTTGACATACTCTTTATCTTTCTAACATGCTAACGGGTGCTTCATGTGTAACATTTTCTTTGCAAGACTATTTTCCACCATGGTTGTCTATTTAACTTTTCTTAACATGGTTTTCCATTGTATGATATTGTTTGTGGGCTATGCCCTTTGTCTTGTATGCACAATGTATTTTGGCCGCTTCAACCTTTATTATCTTGTGACATTGTGAGTGATGTCCCATGTTTGAAACCCACTTTTTGTGGTATATCTTGTCTTCTTTCTTGTTTGATTGCACATTGTATTCTATTTGCACACTATATTTTATTCCACTAACACATGTTACTAGACTTCTTGTTTGCATGTGCCTTGGTTTCTACCATGCACATTCCACCCCCTTGTAGGGTATCCACTTCGATCAATTTCAAATCCTCTCCTTTGGGTGTATGCTCCTATCAATGTCACATGCACCCCAAATGATGGGGTCATACATTGGGTAAATCAATCACCACATACAACAAATTAGAGCTACAACATAGTATAATTCATCATAGAATCAACACATGCTACAATTATAGAAACGACCTAGAATATGACTTGGGTCCTTAGTTTAACAAAGAATCCAGACCTAGATACAAATACTAGCACTGAGAGATCCTTACCTCTCCTAGGTTCCTATGTCACGGGGTAGATACTACTACTTTTTTAGATCATCACAATTTAAAACAGTTCATAGATCAATTTTAACAAGACGGAGCACAATCTTCCATCAAGTAGAATGCATTCTTTCTCCATTTCAACTTGGAAAAAATAAAGAACTAATACACTATAACTCGGAACAAAATAGGATCATGTTAGGAATATTAGTGCTCCATTATATTGTACGGGTAAATATCATGTTAATGTGTGGAATATATTAGTGTAACAATACACTAATATAAGTTATTAGGTGTTACGTGAGTTGTTTGAACAACTCACCTAATATGGTGGTTTGTTGTACGAGTTAAAATAGGAATCCTACATATTAGGAGTTCATCCTCTTATATGTGTGTGTGTGTGTGTGTGTGTGATGGTTCAATTGATTTATAACACAATAATATTATTATTTGGTGTGCAAACCTAGTTCTTCCATTTTAATCACACCATCTATAGTGGTGTATAACCAGGAAACAATCATAGAAGGAGAGTAAAACTAGATACATCTCCCCAACATTCTTTTTCCATGGTGTGAGATCACCCAAAAAATTGCTCTTGGCGTGAGATCACCCAAAAAAATAATTCTTGGTGTGAGATCACCCAAAAAACTTGCTCTTGGCATGAGATCTCCCAAAAACTCACTCTACACGACATTTTAAGGACATCTTTCTATCCTTTTACACTCATGATCATTGGGAGTACACTTTCCTTTTACTAATTTTACACACAGTCACATACTTTTACATAGTTTTCATAATAAATTACTTTGAGTACTCTTTCTCTCTTATTTTTTAGGTCTGTCCTTAATACACAATAAGAAAGAAACCTAAATCAATCAAAACAACATGTACACCAAGACAATACACTTCACCCTTAGGATAAATTCCTTTTTCTTAGCTTCAACGCTTCATTTTTATCATTCCACGCTTTCACTTATCTCCTCAGCACGCTATCACCATCACATTATACATGGTTATCAGATACACATCTCTTATCTACTTTATGTTATCAAGTATTCACTTAACATAAAGTGGGGGCAAATGTAGACACAAAATCAAGCACTTGGGTATATTTATAGGTCCTAAAAACATACATGCATTCATATGATTCTTAAGTGAGAAAAAGAGTAATCGTGTGACAGCTATTTTTGGCATTTTGTCTCGTATTTATTATTTTCTATTTGGTCTTACACACCCTCTAGCCAAGTTAGTATTTCACTTGTTTATCTTTTATGGCTTTGGACACCAGTTCCTAACTAGGATTCCAATGTCTAGGCACCCTCATCCACTCTGGGTGCCTCTAACCTCTTTCCACTTTAATCACTCTTTTTGGGCTTCTTTTATCTTTTAGAAATTTTATTTTCTTATGGGTCACCTTCCAGGTTATCAATTACGATATTCAACTAAGGGAATCATATAAATACAAATCTATGTGACCAAAATAAAGTAACAAGCTCTAAACATATATTATCATCACCTAAGTTTTCATCCAAAGGCATCCATCTAGCATCCAATTAAGGGACAAGGGAATGCGTTTTCTACATACATTTCATAGGAAGGGGAAGTTCATTAATCCATCCACACATCTATTTACATTGCTACATCTAGTTACTTCCCGCTATCAATTATTCTTGCACAAGGAATCCAAGGGCATGATTCTTTAACACACTCACAAGAACTACATGGAGTCTAAGATGTAGGTCATCACTTGGTCTTCAATCAATCAAGTGACCTCTGGGTTTAGTCTGAATCCTTATATTGCATCTTACTTTTTTGGATTTGATACAATTTTATGGGTTTTACTAGTGAACATCTCTTTTGAATATTACAGTAAATCTAATGATCAATTTGTGACATAGAATTGATGACCAAAGACTACCAATGACACTTGTGTGACCTCAGAAAAATCAAATTTTGACCACTTGTGTAGTCATGAGCACCCAGTAGCAGAATCTAGCACCCAGGGACCAATGATATTGTCCAGGAACCTAGTATGACCTTATTCAACAGTTACAAAATTTAATTTAGGAATTGATGACACATATTCCTTCATGTTCATCAATTTTCTAGTCCAGATCTATTCTAGTATCAAGCACAAATCATCTAAGTCCTCTCTATCTCTTGCACTTATGGTTTCATATTTCATTAGCTTATTACTTGTGTCAAATATGTACGTTACCATTTATTTATCATACGTGACTCTATAATTAGGGTTTAGTAATATGTATCTATTTTTATTGAATCACATCCATATACCTTGCTAAGATGCAAATCTTACTCAAGGAGCAACATCCAAATACAAGACAAGCTATCACCTATGCAAACTCTACAATCTTGTAAGTTTCTTCTTATTGGGATTGAGAGAACTCAAACTCCCCCTCAAAACATACCTTCATATAGTCATATCCATGTTCTTAAGGCATCAGAAGAACTAAAAATGCAATTTCAAAGTCATTGTTGGCCTTTGATGCATTCTTCATGATTTGAGTCACTCTTTCCACTATCTTAACTAAAAGGACCATATTCAAAAGGTAGGTGATCTTATAGAATTTTTAATCATCTGAATTTCACACACACCTATTTAAGAACTACTCTTCATCCATGTATCACATAGTTATAGTGTTTTTGAGACAAAATTGTTGGCAAGAAAATTTTCTGGGTAGACAAATTGGTGGTTATCTTACAAACGCTCTAGGAATCTAAGTCATCTACTTGAATGTTGCATCTCTGTAATTGTATGCACGCGTGAAATTTTTTTATGTGGTGATCTTACGGTCAAGGCTCCAAAATGGGTACTCTACTCGACCATGCGGAAAATCTTAAAATCACTTTCAAGAGAAGAATTTTCTAGGAGAGCAGGAAATGGAGTGAGAAAAGGAGAGGGGGATTAACATTTTTGGTATAAAATCATATTCCTACAACCATCAACCAAAAATTCCAACACACATAGATTAGAAGAAACACAATTTTGCAAATGACAACAAGACAAGTTAAGATTTTGAACACAAAGTCTCACAAATCTCCTTATAAAAGAGGCAAAAAAATCATTCTTTCTTCATTGATGCTTGAGTAAAATTGTACATAGTGAGAGTGAGAAGAACATATAGATGAGAAATAAAGGAAATGTTATCTATTTGCTTCTTCACAAGTGATACTCTCTCATGAACACACAAAATTGAAAACCCCTTGAAATGAGGGTGCCATTACAATTTATAGAACTAGAAGAGACTCTTCACCTACCCCCACATGACCTTTCATATGCCTTACACAACTTATGAATTTTTGTATTCCTAGGAAAAAATTAAGTCCCCTTTTATAAAATAAGGGTGACTTATTACATTATAAACATAAAGTCACTTTTTAAATAACATAAGACATAATGAAAAGTGCAACCCCAACAAAGAAATAGAACATGGAGGAGAGATAAAATGGGGGGAGAAGAGAGAGAGAGAGAGAGAACTAAGGTCGATGAAGAAGATGCTTCCACCAATTTCACCTCACCGCTGACCGATCTATTTTGAGCTTCATTGGGGAAATTTCAACTCCTTTGAACTCCTTACTAAATTGAGCTGTTGTAGATGCAACCTTATCTACATGAGGGATGCACACACAACTTAGGAATTTTTCTAACCATCGAAGCGTCATTAATATATTTACATTTCTTGAACCACAAATGATGTTTTTATGTAATGAATGAAATTGTGGCTTGGATCCTGGACATCAACTCCAAGGTATCTTCATTGAAAGACAATGGGTCTGCAGCTTCTTTCTTGACATGTTCCTCAAATGCTCCCAACTCATCCGAAGTAGTGTTTTCTTCAATCACGGGCACTCTAAGTTTTGAATCCTATTGTTGACATGGTATTGAATTTTGTAGTCTCATTCCTTATTTGATTCCAATTCACCGATAGCCTTATTGATCATTTCATACATGGTCATAAGATTTATTTCCCACACACGTGAAAAGGCCTCATATGGGGAGCTAAATATTTTATTGCTTATTAATAATCAAGAATGAGTATCTCTTATATCCACCACTAATGGATTATTCAAGTTTTAATGCTACTTTAATTTTTACAATTCCTCTCTAATCATCCGAGCCTTATTTGTAGTTACACACATATATTTAAATAGTGACACTACCTCTGGGAGTAATTTTTGTACTTTTTCCATGATTGTACTTGTCCACTTGTTATTTTCTCGTCCCTATATTGTGAACTCCTATGGTATTTTGATGGACTCTATATCAATGTTATTTTTTGGAGTTACTTATTTAATTAGGATTGATGAAACACTTGGGGTCCACAAGATGTTGCATGTATGAGGAGAGTTTATGTACTTGATCTTCTAAATGATTGATCTTCTCTTTTTACTCTTGATTCCTCACAAGGAGGTAAGTGGAAGACTCTTGGAACATGTGCTCATCTCCCTCATGATTGGTTGGGCCCAAAGGAATGGTACTCATTTTGTAATCACCTAATGTCATTTCTTCCTTTGGATTGATCACATTTGGTCCGACCATTTCTACATAATGTTCATTGTACGAAAGAAAATTGACATGCGACCTTGTCCCACACCCTACCTCCTAAGGTCATACCGGGACAGCCGGTGTGGAATGTGTGAATGGATGGCCATGGGATAATCGGTGACTATGATCGGTAGTGTAATTTACCAAGTATCATGACCGTAAAAGGGGGATTTAGAGGTTATGAACGGGTAGCGTAAATTCCCTATGGCATGTTTTCCTAATTGAATCCAAGTGCTAAACTATTTTAAAGTGTCCATGTAACTAAATGAAATTAAAAATCTACACTAATGTTGAAAGGAAATTAATCTAAACAAATCACAGAACTGAAATATTACAATCACTAAACAACAATTTGCTTTTATTCTAAATAATCAAATCTACTTCTACAATAAAACTAAACAAGAAAAAATAACCCGGTGTGGTTATTCACATGTGTTGAGTGTATTCTAAACAATGCTAACATAAAACAAGATCTTTTCCAATCAATCTATGATATGATAAACAACCTCCTACAGATAATTTCTCCTTCAAATCCACAGGGATAGAAAGAAGAAGATCCATCACCGGGAGTTGCTATGAATGATATGAACCCTCTTGGAAATTAACTAACAATTTGCAAATGAAAGAGAATTGTTTTCTACTCTATTTGATATGAACTTTGAGATGATAAATTTTGAATTGACAATTTGAATGAATGGAGAAAATAAACAACACCTCCAACCTGGATATGCAAGAATAGTGAAAAATATGGTTGTATGAATATTGTCCCCTTAGTTTATCCTTTCAATATTTGTGTCCACATGAGTCCAATGGATGGGAATGCAACAACAATAAAAGAAGAAGGATGCAAGAGAAACAATAGCTTGAATTGGCAGATTGGGAAGTAATGCAAGTGGAAGAGTGTAAGCACAATTGAACTGAGATTGGCTTTGGCAATTTCCAACAAGAAAGGCAATAGCTTTGTAATAGCAAGAATACAAATTTTCTCTAGGTTTTTCTTACACACAAGCATGGTATTTATAGGAATTTAGTTGGCAATGGTTGAAGCCATTTGGCAGCCAAAGGAGGACATAACAAAAGTGAAGAGGGAGTTCAAACTATTAACAACCATCAATCATAAATAGAAGTGCAAGAATATATTGCCACAAGGAAGTTGGGCCTTAGAATCATCTGAAATAGATAAGCAATGCATATAAAAATAGAATTTAAGTGAGAGAATTTTGAGTCAAAACATGAGTGAGCTCTTTGGTAAATTCACACAAGACCACCACCCTATGCAAGGTGGCGGTTGGTAAACCGCCTCCCTACATGTGCGCGGGGTCACAAAACCATCATCCAAGCAAGGTGGCGGTTTTGACACTAAAGTTCAAAACTAATCTGAAATGTAGCGAGAAGCTAGGAAAAAGAATGTGAGGGCTAAGTAGGGATGTCTAGGCTAAAAATATATACTGTGAATGGGTTTTCGAGATTGAACATATTTCGAAAGGATATGAATCATCATTGGGGAATTTTATAACCATTTTCCAACAATGTAGCACATGTAATTTTAGGTGCGTACATATTGCCCCCTTGGAGAAGCGTCTTAGCCACAAAGAGGTGTAAAACATAGAATATGATTATGGCATTCCTAAAATGGGGAGTTAGAAGCTATACCTGACACACCCATGTGCCAAAATGTCACCATCTAAGCTCCCTCTACTGCTGAGATGAAAATAAGACTCAAGTTCGAGATAGATAAACTATCAAAAAGCAAACATTAAATTAAAATGAAAAGAGGACTTACCATTTGTGTGGGGATATAGAAGTATACCTACACTAACGCTCTAACCCTATGAACACATACGCTCAAAATGAGGTCAAAACAACACACACACACACACACACACACACACACACACACACACACACACACACACACACACACACACACACATATATATATATATCAAAACAAACTCATTTTTCAATTCATTTGTGCATATTCGATTAGCGATTTTTGAGCTCTAGACCTACGGTGACTGTTTTTGATGAGAGTACAGCCAAAATGATCATTGCGAGACCGTGATCATGCCTCCATAAGTGAGAGATCGAGTCACTGTGATCTAAGGTTAATTTTTCTCATTTGTTTATTTGAAACCTAAAATATAAAAATGTCAAAATATTTGCCTAGGAGGGGTTATTTTTGAAATTTCTTGTTTAAAACTAGTCTCTAGGGGGTACCTATAGGGTAGTCATTTATTTCATGAAAAATGGTCAATTTTAGCATTTTTAGGAGCTTTTTAGGGCCATGTATCCATACAATGAATTAGTTCAAGACTTCCACCTTGAGCAAGGTGGCGGTCACAAGATCTTTGTCTCCCGAGTGGGCAAAGTGGTCACAAAACCGCTACCCTACATAGGGCAGTAGTTTTGAATAGAATGTAAAAGCTTTGTGCTAAATCTATTTTTTTATGTTTTGTGATGTTTTTGATGAGCTTTCCTATTGAAAATGTTACTAACTTGCTCTTTTTGTGTTGTTTTAGTGGATGTAGAAGGAGCAAGTACATCTGATGGAGCCATGAGTGGGAGTGTGATTGGCTCCCAGAGGTCCTTGATCAACTTACTCAAGATGAGATTGATAGATTGCAGAGAGCGGGCATATGGAGGATTGCTCGGGTGCCCCATGTTACTCTTGCGAGTCATATTATTTGCAACTTATTTTCTTACTTGGATGCAAACCAGAACACTTTCCAGGCTACCAAGTGCCATGGGTGAGTGGACCATTACTTTGGAGGACGTGTATCGGATACTTGGAGTTTCGATACTTAGGAGGAGGTTGAATCTTGAGACAGATGGATCTAGAGCCACGATGACCCTTTGGGCTACTCACATGGGTGATGATGCAGTATCATTTTGTTCAAATAAGGGTATGAAGGTCTAATCTATTGCCACCACTCATATCCCCACTATCCGTAAGGCCATCATGGGTATTTTGGATTCGCGATTGATAGGGGACAAGGGAGGTGATACATTGCTATATTATTGGGCTCCTATTATCACATAGATAGGTCATACTTATACTTGGGAACATAGATCCTTGGGACCACCTATCATGACTTATATTTTGGTTTGTTTACTGTGGTCGGAGTCTCTCATCCATCCCACACTCATGATGAGTTAGGTGTATGAGTGTATTATCCCCTACCATAGGGAAGTTCCAATGCATGATTTAGGGGCCATCGGGGCTGCTAGATGGACCAGGATGTCCATGTTTATAGGGCCACATCATCCAGTGGCTTCATTGACTAGCGATGACTTAGTTTCCACTCCCTACCATGACATGGCAGGAGTTTGGGAATAGGACAGGACTATAATGGTATCTTGTGCCACTACCAGTCAGTTAGTTGAAAGGATGGGGACGGTTGAGATTCACCCATTTGACCAAGTTCCTCAACAATTTGGTCTTCCTTACATTGATATGCTTCCCCCATGGCACCCATGTATAGGAGTGTCAAGGAGGCCCGAAAGGGCCCTAGTGGAGATCTGGGTTAGACAGTGGTGACTCTAGGAGTTCCCATTACGCTTAGGTGATTTTTTCATTCCTAACGGACATCCGATATCATTCATGCACCTTTACTCCAGATTTATGTTGCACCTACTCACAGGGGAGGAGGCACCAATAGACATAGACTCTAATTTTGAGGAGGAGATGGGAGATGAGACTAGAGAGGAGTCGGGTGATGAGGAGACTAGAGAGGAGGAGACTGGTGATGACTCAAATGATGAGAAGATAAATGGTGAGGGTGGTGAGATAGCTCACATGGAGGAGAAGGAGGATGGCACTAAGTGGCATTACACCCAGGATATCTCGACAATGGAGTGGGAGGAGGTGGATGTAGAGATGGAGACTTTAGTCTCAGAGGACCCACTTCCTCAAGATAAGGGAGGGGATGAGGGATCCATCATGGGTCGGTCAAAAGCTTCGGAGGAGAGAAGGCACACCCAATGCTTACGGTAGTAGTACGGATCAACCCCACATGGATATATGTGGATTTGAGTATGTGGACATTATCTCCCTGACTCTGTTAGCTTGGAATTTTTAGTTGCTTTATACTTTTATCTTTTTTTTTGTAATTTTCTAACTCGCCATTATTTCCTTTCTTACAAAAAACACTGAGGAGTGGTGAGACCTTATTCATCAAGTTTGCATGGACACTTTTCTTCTTCCCCGGGAATACGAGAGCATAGTTACTAGAGGATGTGGGGCAGCCTTTTCAGAAGGCTTACCATCACACTCGATGTTTTTGTACCTCTCGGAAGGTGGCAAAGATGGTTATGGACCTAAAGACCAGAGTTGTAGGCTACGAGGTGGCTGAGAGGGAGAGAGTAGCGATGAGGAGGAGCCGCGTGCAAGACCACGACTAGTGGTTGTTCTCATGGGAACTCACACCACTCAGTGCACTCATGTCATCGGAGCCATAGCATGATCCCTAGAGTTAGGTGCACACCTTCTCAAGGGTCCCATGAGACTAATAGGCTATTGAGTTGTTATTACTTTTTGTCATTTTGTGAGGCACTTATATGATTTTTTTAATATTTGGGATCACTACGAGTGTTTTGACCACTCCTAGTGCATGATGGCATTATACTCAAAATTATTCCATGATATATATACAAATACATATTTTTGGTTGGCTATTCATCTCATAGAGTTGACTTCCATTTATGGCTTGATTCACATGTGTACTCTAGATGTTTAGAATTTCCAGTTTTGACGCTTTTCAGAATGTATGCAATGGATGATGAATGCTAATATAATGATTTTATTTTTATGTTTTTGCAATGTTGATATATGATGATGCAAGTACAATGTAATGCTAAACTTTAGTTTCTTTAAGAAATTTTCGATACTTCTTATTTTTTTGGCAAAATGTGAGGAAAATTTGGTATGATAATAGAACAAAATTCCCCACTCCTAACCCCACCAACCAATAAGATGCGAGGGCTCAACACCGAGAGCTAGAAGGGATGCAAGTTATAAAAATTTGTTGAATGGTAATGGTGAGAGAAAGACAAGGATTTGGCAAAACCAAATTGAGAACCTATGACCTCATTCTACTCAAGTTTCTACATAGCTTAAAATGTGAATTGCTTTCTAGTTTATCTAGACTTAGATCCGTAGATGGAAACTTGGTTGAAAAAATCTGGTTTAAGGTTTTAAAATCTCTTGGAATTTGAACATCTAACTCACTTTGCTTTGGTTTTATGATTTTATAGCTTCCTTTATTGAATGAATTTCTTTTAACTTTCTAATTTGCTTGTAAAGACCCCCTACACCTTACCCCATGCTACTAGTAGGAAGCATGGGCTCATCACCAAGGAAAAGGCATAGGCGAGTAAGGGAACTTCTCTCCTTTCCCAATCTCATGCCACTAGTAAGAGGCGTGGGCTCAACACCAAAGGTTGGTGGGGCAAAGAAGTGTGTAAATAAAATATTTCTATTGATTTGCATTTGACATATATGCCTAGGTAAAATGTTTAGAATGTTCTTATTTCCAAAGAGGTGTATATGGGATAGATGTGACACCATGAAGCTTCTAGAATAGACTATAGGAAAAGACACCTAATCTAGAAGAAAACTATGAGTAGAACCAAGTATGCAGGCCTTGGTATGGTTACTATCAAAGCTTTGTCTTATCTTGTTTGAATTGATGAAATGATTCAGAAATGATTGATGATATTATGAAAATTTGAAGAGATATGATTTGAATGTTTTTCCAATATTTTCATAAGTTTTTAGGAATTTCTATAAGAATAAGTCCCTTGATTACAAAATTTACGAAATGAGATTGTGGATGAGAATGTAATGAAGATGCAGTAATGTACATATGGAAATATTGATGCAACTACATGTCATGATGGCTAAGGTGAAGGGAGTTGATGAATATCAAATTCTTCACCCCTAAGAGTACACAACGGGAACCATGATCCTCAAAATTTATGTTATATTAACAAGGGCCTACCATTCTCGGGTTTAAACTTACAAACCTTTCCTGGAATCCTATACTCCCAATCATTAAACTCATTTGTCGAAAGAGGAATTTGTGAACCTCTTTGTCATGTTATTGATACATGGTGTGTGGGTGAGTATGACTATGTTGCTCGGCCTTATCTCCCATGTAGAGTGTTGTGTTTACTTGTGTAGTGCTCACTTCCCTTTGACACCTTTTGATGCTGATCATGACACTGTCAGCTATATTATGGACATTATTATAGTTTTGATTTAGTATGATGTTAGATATTTGATCATGGATTATTGTTGACTTTGATTCTTATATGATGCATGATGATTATTAGAGACACTTTATATGTTGATGATGTTATATTGTTGGACATGGTTATATGATAGATGTTGTTTGGACTTGTGATATTTGGATATTGTGAGTAGCCCTAGAAATGGAAAATTATTGGATGATGATATAGTTGTTGATAAAACTATAATGATATTGTTAGATTTCTTTGATGTTGTTTTGATTTATGTATCTAGATGATTTTGTAAATTTAATTATATTTATACTATTTTAGACATTTTGATATGGCCATGAGGCCGAAGAAGGTATTTATGTTTTGCAAGTTAAAATATCATAACAAACATTACGGGATTGGAGACCAACCACATTGGAATTCTAGATGAATTCAACAAGGTCACCATGATAACTAGTTTTGTTTGTTTGTGTGTTTGTTAGTGTTAGGGATTCCTATGGGGGATCACCTTTAAATGTGACCAAGGGATTTTATGTATTAATTTTATTTGGTTCATTTTGTTTAATGTTTGCATGTGTTTATTTTGTGGTGCACTTACCCCTTTCATTATTTAATTAATGTGGTATTAATATTTTGAGTAATCATATTGTTTAGTTATTTAATTAAAAGATGTCATAAGAATGTAATTAATAGAGTTGTTGGCCTTGAATTAAAGTGTTGTAAGAATATGTAAGTGATGTGTAAGTTAACTTTTGAGTGTGAAACACTCCACCTTCTTGGAAATTCGAATTTGTCCTTGGAGGCTGATTTTGGAGGCTTGTGGGACAAGTTAAATTTGTCCCATGCCTCTTAAATTTACATACCAACCTTTCCTATGGTTGGAGGGTTAAATTTAGACTTTTATAATGCATTTTGGGAAGACAAATTGTAGGTTTTAATTGCACTTTTCTTACATGATTTAATTTCAGTCCTTTGGGGTGTGGGTTGGATTTGAGTGTATAAGTAAACTGTCATATTATTCACCCACCTATTTATTATGCATTGGAGAATGAAGTTGACTTTTTGTTTGGGGTTGAGGATGTGTGATGTGGCATCCTACATGGATCCACCTCATCCTCTTCTCTTCCCTCTTCTATAAAATTTGAATTTCTTGTCTTGTTTTGGGTTGCTTCACTTTTGGGAGACTTCTTTTGGGTAAATTTTCTTGTTGTTTTGGGAGCTCTTGCTTGGAGAAGTTTTTGGAAGATTGTTGCATGCTTGTGTTGGGTTGATTTTTGGATTGCTTGCATTAGAAGGAGCTTTCTATTTTGAACTTGGAACAAACTCCATCATGGAGAGGTAAGAGCTTGGCTCTTGGAAATACTCTTCTTTTCCTTTTATGAATATGTAAATGTTGGTATGTTTATTATTGTTGTGGGTTGTGGGTAGATGGCCTAGGAATGGTGTAGGAGAAGACTATGGGGTTTATTTTGTGGGAGGCACAAGTGTGTTTTAGGGAGGTATAAGGGTGGAGGGAGTTGGGATTTGGGTTCCACCTTACAAAGAAATAGCTTGCATTTCTTTACTCATTATGGGGTGCCATAAAAGGTTGGGGAGACATAAGGAAATGTGAGGAATAAGGGGTACTTGGGGGAGGCATAACGAATGTTAGGGCTTTGATATACTATCTTTTTTTGGTGATTTGTAACTCAGGTGGTGATACCCATTTCCCGTTTGGGAGGCATAAGAAGCATCCCCCATAGTTCTTGCTCCTTTGGCTTACATGGTGAAGCTTGAGTGTTGTGTGATGTCTTTCATGAGGTTGTAAAACTGCAGTTTTGTTTTAGACTTTGTTTTTAATTTGTAATGTGAATATTGAATGATTGCATTATGATGTGGAATCCTATTGTTTCCATGAGTTAAAATACATTTCTTATTGCATTGTGGTTGGGGCTCGGGGACCAATGAAGAAGGATGGCTTCTCCTTTCATTGGATGTCTTGGTTGGGTGGAGAGTGTTGCCTTTCCCCTACCTTTGTTGTGATCAAAATTGGAAGAATGAGAAGAATGTATGTGGTTGTTCTAGAGCTAAGGAAAGACAGTTTGACAGTCCCTTGTGAAATAAAATTTCATTGTAACCTTCCCACTTGAAGTGGATGATCTTGTAAATGTTGTAATGGAAAGATGTTGTACTGATTGCAAGTGGAAATTAGAAATGTAAAAGAGTTATACTCTGTATTCTGTTTAGGAAGAATGTGAAAGAATGATACGTGTTTGGTATACTACATTTTGTAATCAAATGGAAAGGAAGTTGTAAGAGTTCATTTGAATTAATGGAAATGGTTTGTCTTGTCCATATGATGTTATTCCATTGGAAGTCTGTGTTTTGCATACTCTATGAAATCTTTGTTTGAAAAATGGTAAAGTGGAACACGTGAAAAGAAAATGTAATATTCTACCCTGTGTTCAATAAATGATTTTGGAAGGAATAAAAGAAAGAAGTTGTAAAATTTCCTTTGGAAATCAATAAATGAATGAAATGATTTTCCCAAATTGCATTGTTAAATTGAATTTGATCATATCAATGTATTGAAATCTCTGTTTTGAAAGGAAGAAGTACGTGTGAAAAAATATAGCATTTTGTCTCCTTGAAATGTGAAAAATTTGAAATCAATATTGCATTTTGGTCTTGAATGGTTTGTTTTGAATCAACTAAAATATGTTAGCTTGGAGGAAGAAGAAAGTGGCAAATAGACACATTAAGATTTGATCCTTGTTATTTGTAATTTTAAAACTGATAATTAATTAAACCAAAAATGCACAGTTCAAACCTGCAACAATAAAATGACAAATTAAATGATTGAATTGAATTAGTAGGCCCTAAACGAATTCAAATAGACTAAAACACTTAAGGAAATATTTCAAAACTTAGCAAAATCGGGCTCAAACCGTTTTGCAGTCGTTTTCTGTCAAGAAACGGAAATGCTCAAATTTGCAAGTCAATCAGACAAATTGAACCTTGAATCCTTCCTTAAATCCATTTAGGAACAATCCTCCATGTTTATTTGACATGTTGAGAGAGGAGGAAGATCAAATTGAATAAATCTAACAAGTTAAAATTTACCGATTACCGCACTACATAATCCTGCATTTGTTTTCTTATAATTGACCCCTTAAAATTTATCAAAATAAAAATTAATGATCTCTATGCAAAGAGGACGTCGATATCTTTCCAGAAAGTCCTCATTTTCCCAAAACCAAGCTCTCTATCAAAATTTATGGCCTTTTGAAGTTTTCTTCACTTGGTGTTAAAATTTTGGGAAAATTTTCCTTAGCGGGCCGCGGCCCAAATTTTTCCCTTGGGGCTTAGGAAAATTTTTGGGAAAATTTTCAAAATTTTCTCCACCACCCCACAGCCAATCAGAGGCTACCATGTGGCACCATGAGGTGACAATGGAGGGGCGGATCCTCTTTTGAACTTAGCGTTTTTAGAAAATTTTGGGAAAATTTTCAAACTTTCCCGTTGGCCCACAACCAATTAGGTGATGCCACGTGGTGTCATGAGGCATCGGCGGAGGAATGGATCCCTTTTTTTCTTTTGCGTCTCAAAAAAATTTGGAAAATTTTCCAAGTTTTCCCCATTGTTCCGTCGGCCCGCAGCCATTCAGGGGCTGCCACGTGGCATCGCGAGGTGTCGGCGAAGGCGCGGGTCTATGTACCCTCTTAGCCCTTCAGGATTTAAGTCAATTTTCTCCCCGCCACCCCGCCTTTCCTCATTTTTCCCGTGCTACCTTAGGAGTGCCGCGTGTCTTTACGGACCCGCAGAGCATGGGTGTAAATGTGTAAATGTGATTTTTTCCCCACACAAAAAATTTTTTACAAAAGTCTCCCGAGCCCGCCAACTCGCCCTTTGGGAAAATTTTCTCCCTTGGGCCCGCAAGCCCGCCCTTGGGGAAAATTTTCACCCCAAGGCCCGTTGTCCCATAACTTGAAAAATATGAGGAGTTAGGAGGACTTATTTATATCACTAGAAAGGTGAGGAAATTTCCTATCCAATGGGAGTAATTTAGGAAAATTTTGATGCGTTAAGGGTGAGAAAAATCCAGTTGAAACTTTAAGCCTGTTAGAGAGTGTGTATCATGAGGAATTTCCCTCTAAACCTAATTGAAACTTCTAACCCTAAATTTTGGACCTTGTGACCTCTAATAATTATTAATAAAATAAAATTATACTCTAGTATATTAGAATTGTTCTTGAACTAGTAGTGATTGTTGTCTTATAACACGGTTGTAGATTTGTTTAACCAAAAAATATTCCATAATTTTCCTAACTAATCCTAGGTTGTTCTTGGATCTCAAGTGGGTTGTTTTAACGAGTGTTACAACTAATGACCCTTGTTGAATGATGAGGCCTTGCCCCATGGATATGTCAAGCTCAATTTCAAAGGCACGTGATTTGAAACCGGGGTTTAGAATAGAACAACCCTCATAGATGGTTTTGATGGACATATTTTCGATCTCAAACTTCTCTTCTTCGTTTGTTAATTCTATCATGTTTACACCTAGACCTAGGTTGTAGGAGGGAAGAGATGTCAAACCAAGAAGACTACCCATCCCTTGTGGTTCAAACAGAGGAAAACTAGATCATCACTCTCTAGGAGTTTCATGATTTCTGCTTTATGGTCTTAGTGGATATTGTTAACATGGATATTTATTTACCCTTATCTATTTTTTCCACCTCAAATGTTTTGGGTCAATGAATTCAACCTTGAGAACTCCCGATATGATTTGGCCTAACTATTTTGATGGAGTTGGTTTGTTTAATTGATTCGTAGGAAGTTCATACTCTATATGGACCCCTTTCTTCTTATTGAGGTTTTCTAAGTGTTTATCAAGGGCTTAGAATCCCCTTGAGTGATGAAGACCTTTCCCAAATGAAGGAATATAATCTCTTGGAACAGGGTAGAAAGGATAACCTTCATTCAATGAATCCAAGGTCTCCCAAGGATCATGTTATAACTTATTTCCCTGTCAATAATGTAAAACTCCGTAAAAATGGTTTTTGGACCAAGTGTGACTGGAAGAACTATGGTTCCAATCGAAGTCACTTTAAGACTGTAGTACCCTCACAATGTGTTTCTTGTGGAGGAGAAATTAGTCTCTCCATATCCTACCTTCTATAAGAAAGAGAATGAAAATATGTTCACAATAGCCCCATCATCAATCATGGCTCTCTTAATGAAATTGATGTAAACCCAAACTTGTAAAAATAAGTCGGATCACCTCTTCGGGTAATTTCGTGGTCGATGGCATCTTGTCTACATCGAAATCAAATCCAATATCCGCATCATTATGTCTCAGAGGATGTATGTCAAATTCAATATGATTTATTTGAGCACTAAGAGGAGGTGTAACATGGATTAGATGACCAAGACCTAGTGCATCGAGAAACATAAAATGATGTGCAGTGAATTCTTCAACAAATATAGAAACGAAATGTGAGAAAAGGTCTTGTTCAAATCCGATATTAAATCATAGGCTCCTACTGGTTTTGAGATTGTAGGAACATCATCCTATGGGAAGGAAAGAGTGGGTAGGGGTTTTGAAACATACTCCTTTTCTGATTTTTTGCATTAATTTTAGGCTCAACCTCTAGCTCAACTAATCCCAGAATTTTTGTATTATCATTTGAACCAAGGTTAGGAGCAACCCGAGAGTTGTCAGAAGTTGAGGATTCATGGTCATTGTTCCCTATAGGAATGCCCTTGTTTATATTTTGAGGATTCACTTAGGCATCCCCAGGATGTTTAGGGTTCACATTTTGAGGTGTGACAGTCTGATATGACTAGGTTACGGGTTCATTTTAGAATTTGCTAGGAACATGTCTACAAAGAGCTGCCTTTGGTTTTCGAGAAGTCTTTGCAGAAACTTGTTGCAATCATGGAAATTCCTATTATCATGACCTCAAACCTTATGGAAACCACAGTATATGTTAGGTTTGTAATCTCTTGGCCTTTGATAAGCATCTTGTTGTTATTGATTACAACCTTGGTTGTAGTTTTGAAATTGGTTATTATAACCATGATTTGTTGCCCCTTGGCTAGAGTTTTGATATTGGTTTTTATTTTGTTTTTGTGGGGTTCATTTTACATCAACTGTGTTGATAAAAGACAAAGTGTTAGGGGCTATTTGACTTCCCATGTTATTATTATTGTTAGTGTTACCATTGTTTGTAACACTAACATTTTTCGCACGATCAATAACAATATTCGTGGTAGCACCATAATTGTGATTCACGCCTTTAGGTCTTTGGTTGTTGGCACTATTGTTTTGATAAATTTGATTTAGAGATATTATACGCACCCAAAATTACATGTGCTAAATTTTTGAAAAATGGTTACGAAATTCCCTAATGATGATTCAGGTCCTTTCAAGAAGGTGTTCGATATTCAAATCCCATTCGAAGTGTATATTTTTTGCCTAGACGTCTTTACTTGGCCTTCCCAAACTTTTTCCAACATTCTACCTATTTTTGTGCATGTTTTAGCCTTTAGTGCTAGGACCGCCACCCAAAACAGGCGGTGGTCCCTGAAACCACCACCCTGCGCAGGGCGGCAGTCCCCACTGCTTTTTCTAGATTCCATCATGCGTGTTTTAACATGTGACAGTTCACTTAATTTCACTTTTAGCATGCATCCGTGAGCCAAATTGTCTAAAATTAGCTTTGATTGCTTGGTTCTCCTTCCTCCTATTTTTAAATAGATTTAATTAGTTGGAATTACTTCTTCTTGCCTTGTGCATGAAGGCACATCCCATCCTCAATTCCTATATATTCCATGCTTTTATTTAAGAAAAAGGTCTGAGAATTTTTGTGTATCTTGCATTGTATTTCTACCACAATATTGCTAGGAATTGCATAGTCAAGCTCAGATCTCTTGTGTTATCTCTCTTCTACTTGAATTACATCCAGATGACCTTCAAGTTTTCATTTCTCAAGCACCATCCTCCTGTTGTTGCCTTTGCATTCCCAATTCCTTAGACTCATATGGACACACAGAGACAGAAAGGACAAACTGAGGGGAAAAATCACTACATAGCTAGATTTACCTCTATTCTGTGAACTCCAGGTTGGATTTTTGTTTTATTTCCTTCATTCTTGCAATTTATCATTGTTACATCATATCAAATAGAGTAGAAATAAATTTCCTTTCATTTTCAAGTAATTAGTTAATTTCAAGAGGGTTTAAATCATTAACAACAATCCCCAGTGACGGATCCTCTTCTTCCCATCCCTGTGGATCTGAAGGAGAGAATATCTATAGGAGGTTGTCTACATATCATAGATCATTTGAAAAATTTATTGTTTTAAGTTAGTTTAGTTTCAATACACTCAACATAGGTGAATAACCACATCGGGTCATTTTGCTTGTTTATTTTTAATGTAGAGAAATTTTTAATTATTTAGAATAGAAGAAAATTGTTGTTTGTGATTGTAATATTTTAGTTTTGTGATTTTTTTAGATTAGTTTCCTTTCAACAGTAGCATAGATTGTTAGTTTTAGCTTAGTTAATTTGGACACTTCAAACTAGATCAACACTTAGATCCAAGTTATGCAAACAAACCATAGGGAATTTATGTTACCCGTTCATAGCCTCTAAATCTCCCCTTTTCCAATTCAACTACCAAGAGATCACACTACCAGATCTTAGTCAATGATCCTCCTATAGTTAGCCATACACATTCAAACATCGGCTGCTCTGGCATGACCTCGGGGGTCGAGTGCGGTTGAAGGTTGCATGTCAATTTTCATCCGTACATATACCAATTTACCATTGGGACCATAGATCTTATGCCCATTGTCAATAGCTTCTTGATCCAAAGTGCACCTTCCAATACTTCCTCATAACTGCAAAAAGGAAACTTCTGGACTTCCTCCCTAGTCTCTCAATTGAGTGAGTGAAGGAAAATATCACAAATTTATATCTGGTCCATGTTGGGTGCACTTGTAGAGGAATAGATAACTTGGTGCCATCTATGGATGACATGGGTGGAAGATTCATATTGCTCCTGTTTAATATGCAGGAACTCCCTAATCCCTATACGTAATAACTTGTTCATGTCAAATGCTTTAATGAACTCGAAACAAGTTGTTTAAAGGAATGTATAAAATCTTCTAGAATATGGTAATACCAGTCTAATGTGATTCCTTTGAGATTCTTTGGAAATATCTTAGCTACCACAACATCCCAAGGAAGTAATTCCTTGATAGTAGTAGCGTAGGCCTTGATATGAGCATTCGATTCTCCCTCCCCTTAAAAATTGGAAGATCCGACAATGGGCATGGAAGCATGACACCACATATGGAAAAGTTGAGAGGCTCCTTCAAGAACTCGGTGTATGTACCCATTGCGTAAGATTCCACTATCAAAGATCCTTGATGAGGATGTGGAGGAGGAGTTGGATAAGCTAAATTATAAGTGTTGATGGGAACATATGGAGTCCCTTGATATGACATGTAGGGAGTGGGAGTGGCATATGGGTCCATCTAGGGGTTTTGAATACATGTGCATATAAGGTGGGATGATACCAGGATATGGACTAGTGGGATAAAAACCAGGAACATTGCATTGCTTGATGGAGCGGCATTCGATAACTCACTTCCGGTTAGCCCTTGCATAGGATAAGTTTGAGAAGGATGAGGACCCATCCCTAGTGTGTTAGATCTCGTGAGAAGGTCAACCGGATTCATCTGAATCGGGTAGCCTTGTTGAACAAGATGTTACATTGGTTGTTCATTGGTAGGGATGTATCCTTTGTTATCAACTAGATATCCCATGTTCTTCCCTACTGCATGAGTTGGTTGTGATGGTTGGGAACTCTCTAGTTCTCTAATCCTCCCTACTAAGGTTGAAATGACATCATTGGGAGAGGATTTAGTTCCTTCACGGGTTTCTGCGGTGTAGGGTTTGATCGAGAAGGCTCATGATACCTGTTATGAATTGTTCAATGTTATAATTATTTTCTTCCTCATAAGTAAGAACCTTAGGATACGCATTCGAAATATCAGAGGCTATAGCCTTAATTCTATCCAAATACTCATCTATCTGACAAAGAGGATTAGCTATTCATGTAAATATGTCATCTTTTGTTGATTACATGGTAATGTGAGGTCTTGACAAGACTCTATGGTAAGAACCTATTCCAATTGGGATAACAACGCGGTTTGCATTAGGTTGACCGTATTGCATGTTAAATGGTTGATCAACCTCCTCCATCCTTACATAGCTAATTGGATTTGAAGTGTAACTAGGGAAGGTTTGCGTGTTGCTTGTGTAATTTTAAGCGCATCCGGAAAGGGAAGGGGATTGTTGTGGTTGAACGTTGGTGTAATATCTATCAGAGCCAAATGGCCTACCAATCTCTCTAAAAAACATATTTCTAGAAAGTATAAAATACTTACCAAAATAGGGGAAGAAATGGAGAGGAGAGGTAATAGAAATGAAATAAAAGGAAACAAGAAGGAATTAATCCTTCACGTCGAGCTCACTAATTTGTATGAAAGAAAATTGACATGCATCCTTCTCCCCGCACCCGACCTCCCGAGGTCATTCCGGGACATGTGATGTGGAATGTGTGGATGGTTGACTATGGGAGAATTAGTGACTAAGATCTGGTAGTGTGATTTCCTAGTAGCAGAATCAAAAAAAGGGGATATTTAGAGGCTATGAATGGGTAGCGTAAATTCCCTATGGCATGTTTTCCTAATTGGATCCAAGTGCTAAACTAGTTTGAAGTTTCCATGTAATCGAATGAAACAAAAATCTATGCTAAAGCCTGAAAGGAAATTAATCTAAACAAATCACAGTAACTGAAATATTACAATCACTAAACAACAATTTGTTTTTCTTCTAAATAATTGAATCTACTTCTACACTAAAACTAAAAATATAAATAACATGGTGTGGTTATTCACATATGCTTTGAGTGTATTCTAATTAATGCTAACATAAAAAGAGATTTTCCAATCAATCTATGATATGATAAACAACCTCCTACATACACTTTCTCCTTAAAATCCGAGGGGTGAGTAAAGACGAAGATCATCACACGGGAGCTACTATGAATGACATGAACCTCTTGGAAATTAACTAAAAATATGTAAATGATACGTAATTTTTTTCTACTCTATTTTATATGAAATTTGAGATGATAAACTTTAAATTCACAATTTGAATGAATTGAGTAAACAAACAACACCTACAACCTAGATATGTAAGAATGGTGATAAATATAGTTATATGAATATTTTCCCCTCAATTTATCCTTTCAATATTTGTGTCCATGTGAGTCTCGATGGATGGGAATGCAACAAAAAAGAAGAAGAAGGATGCTAGAACAAAAACATCTTGAATTGATGAATTTGGAAAGTAATGCAAGTGGAATATTTCAAGCACAATTGAACTGAGATTGGATTTGGCAATTTCAACAAGAAAGGCAACAACTTTGCAATAGCAAGAATACAAATTTTCTCTCGATTTTTTCTTGCACACAAGCATGGTATTTATAGGAATTTATCTAGGCAATGGTTGAAGTTATTTGACACTAAAGGAGGACATAACAAAATTGAAGAGGGATTTCAAACTATTAACAACCATCAATCACAAATAAAAGTGCAAGAATAGATTGCCACAAGGAATTTGGGCCTTGGAATCATCTAAAATGGACAAGCAACGCATCTAAAAATAGAAGTTAAGTGAGATAATTCCACATCAAAATGCGAGTGAACTCTCTGGAAAATTTACACAAGACCACCGTCTGCAAGGTGGCGATTTCAGAATGTCGCCTTGCTTGGGCGGTGGTCATGAAACCGCCACCTAAGCAGGGAAATGGTTTTGACACTAAAGGTCAAAACTACTCTGAAATGTAGTGGGAAGCTAGGAAAAAGCATGTGAGGGCTAAGTAGGGATGTCTAGGCTACAAATATATACTGTAAATGGGTTTTAGAGCTCGAACATCTTCCAAAAGGATATGAATCATCATTGGGGACTTTTATAACCATTTTTCGACAATGTAGCACATGTAATTTTGGGTGTGTACATTCACTTATAGTGTCATTGAAAAAGAGAGAGGCCTCTTAATAAAATTTCTTCTTTCCTTTAGTCAATGACGTTATCACCAAAAGATTAGGGATTGTAATTTGTTAGACAATTTGAGCCTCCTTGTAAATCATTTCATTCATCCAAGGGAACATATCACCTACTTCGGGCTCTACAACTGACACATTTATCATCTCTTACGTAGGTGGAAGGGATGTTTGTTATGAAGGAGGGGAAGGAGTGACAAAGGGAAGTGAAACATCCGGGGGTAGTTCAGGAGATGGAATCTAGATTGGATCATTTTCCTCAACTTGCACTTTTAGTACAAGATCTTCTGCCATTTTTTTCCTCTTGTGTGACATCTCATAATAGGGGGCTCCCACTTCTACAACCTTACACTTTGAACTTCCTCCAGAGTGGTGTGCACTATAAGTTACCTCCATGACATTTGATGATGAATGATTTGATACTTGTATTTAGAGTGTGGGGAAACTTCTTGATGCAAGGGCGAGGCTTTCTTCTTATGAAACCATTCTTTTTTAGTGTGATCACCATTTCTATCCTCTCAACAATGTCTTATAACTCATGCATGCTCTAATTCACTTGTGGTAGAGAAGCCTTCACTACCTTATACTTTGGATCATATAAATCCATACCATTATCCTAAATAACTTCTTCTTACCAAGGAAACCTATAATTTTTCATTTCTCTAATGTTCATCCTCATGTAATCTCTTTCCCTGACATTGAAATCATCTCCACAATTTTCTAAGTAATCTTAAACCTACAGGACATGATGCGACTCCAAGAGATGGAAATTATTTGGATCAAATCGAATGTTGAAATTAGTCCTTGGAGTGTATGAATGCAAGCTCAAAGGTGTGAAGGAAGCTTCCAAGTGCGATGCATCATTGGTAATTTTACAGATGAAGATTCCCAATGATATGGGAAAAGATATTTCCTTCCTTTTCCAATTTTTGAGCTTACTATGCACATGCGTCAGTTGTCTACATAGCTCAAACAATGGCATCTAGTCACTAAGGAAATGAGGTAACCTTAGTGGGGCGTGATTGCAACCATAAACTCGATATATGAAAAAGTGGAGAATTGGATAAATAATGAGTCATATATCTTGATCAAGGAAGTTTCTTGTGGATACATCCTCGAATGCAGGTTACCTTCTAGAGTCCTGATGATGAACATTGTGAAGGCATCATTCACGTGGGTGAAAAGCCTATTGTTTTCCTTCAACACCAACTACAAGTTCTTATCAAATGCTGGAGCTTTGGAAGAGATATTTTGTGTAAGGGATAGCCCCTTAAATGGTCTAAATATTGTGAGAAGGAACACAAGGTAAGAAGTCATGAAGAACTTCTTTGAGCACTTTGGGACATGGAGTAACTAGAAGTGTAAGTTATCACTTATGATATGGCCCCAAGAAATCTTCTAATTCCACTTAATAATTATCAATATGAATGGTTCCATCCACTCTTGGAAATATCTTGTGTTCTTTTCTCCCATCACCCGATTGAGGAGGGTGATTGCATCTAAATATCCTTTGTGGAACTCACTCAAAGTGAGAAATATTTTGGCACTCTAGAGGGATTTATCCCTGACTTCAACCATGATCCTAATGAAAGACCCTAAGATTAGGAGTTTGTGTTGTCTCATTCCCTTATTGTCATTTCCTTTGAGATCACGGGTATGTTGTTCCATGTGGGGATTTTCATGGAATATTAAATGGCTTTAGGAGTGATCATTGTCATAGCCAAGCCATCATACGCCCTAATAGTTATTGTCTCAAAGTTCATAGTGGTGTGAATACACAAATACACACTTAATACTCTACATAAATACTGAGTGATTTGTATGCTACATATAATCCACTCGAGAACACATCATCTTTAATTTGATCCCTTGGATAACTAAGCATGTGTACTTTGAGATTGTCCAAATCCATGTGGGTGACGTTTATGTCACCCACTTCTACATACTCTCGAGAGAGAGCGTTGACTAGTTTGAATTTCACAAACTTGAATTTCATGGCTCCTGAGACATTTTCTTGTACCTTAGAAGAGGGTTTACTATTTTTAGTAAATAAAAAATTTCCACCCTTTCCAACTCCGATCACTCAAAGTATCCTTCTCGATGACCTTGTACACCTGCTTTGTCTTTGCCGAAACTACTATTTGTGATAACTTACTAAAAATACCAGGTCCTTATGTACAAGGATTAATATTTTTAGAAAGTAGTGTTATAGACATTGGTTGTTGATGAAATTAGTTTTTTCTGATATGGGTTTTTCATTTTTTTGCACCTCTAAAATTTCACATCCACCCGGTCTCTGGAATGAGAGATATTAAAATTTAAAAATTTTCCATGGGAAAACTAGGGTTTCTTCGCTGCAAAAAATCTAATGCATGCATGAGAAAACATTTTATAGGATTCTCAAGGTCCATGAGAATTAAAAATAATGTAAAAAAATCCCACGTTGATTTGTGCACGGTTGTTTAGATCCAAGCAATCTTGCTTAATGAGTTACGAAGTCTATCTCGGAGAAAAAAATCTTGTTTTTAGTCTTCCAAAATCTAGATTTTTTGTGTTTTAATATTTAATTTAATTACTTACAATTGAATTAATGTTCATCCTCACATTATTAATTAATTTAATTACTTTAATTAAGTTAATTTACACCTCACCTAGCCACATCACTTAGACACCTCACCATGGACTTATTCTTAGTCTATTAATTAACTAAGACTGAGTCTCTACTTATCTTAACCAACTGGGACTCTTTCAAACCCTAAAATTAAATTCTTATTCCTTCTCCAACAACACTCTACTTATCTAAGTGCTAACCCTCACTTGAGACCCGGATTGACAATCAGAGCATGCCAAAAATAGCAAATATTTGCCTATTTTTGGAAAACCTAGGATTTCCTACCTTAATCGACATCGATTATCCCTCAACTAACACCGGTCACCTTGACCATCATTGGTCACCTTATATACCCTTTGGCAACCTTTTATTGAGGTTGGTCATTTTGAGTTCTAAGAGATCTATTGCATTCAAGCACGAACCAGAGACTTCTCAACATCTAGATGATAGAATACACTCAACCACAAGCCCAAGCAAGCACCTAATACTCATCCAAAGGAATTAGAATATTCATGGGAGAACACTCTGGGAGTAATATTTTCATAACACTGACCACAAATTTCTTCATGGATCAACCACTACCTTCCTTCACCTACCAAACCTACAAATACAAGTAAGTGTATTTGATTTTCATCATTTTGTACTTGCTTAAAGTGTAGGTTCATTATCTTTTGTTATCAAATCTTATTATTTCCTACATTCCTCCATCCCCACCTTCTTACCAATCTACCTATCTAACCACCCATGACCTTCTGGCTCTTTGTACCTAACCTCTATGCATTCCTAAGTCTTCTTGGCATTATTACGAACCCAACCATCCTCCCTTCATCCTCTGTGTAATCACAAAGAAGTCCAAAACTAATTTTATTTAATTACCACCAAATTTCCCCTACCGACACCGATTATCTTAACCGTCATTGGTCTCCCCTCATACTAACAGCATCGGTCATCAAACTAACGTCGGTCTCTGTGTTATCCCATTCACTTAACCAACAAGCCCTCAAACCTCCCAAAACCTCACAAAACCTCACCCAAACTTGATACCCCACCTATAACCTCACAACAAACCTTCCAACTCTTGTGTAGACACAGAGAGAGCTTAAACACCCATTTTGACATTCTACCATTTCCCACAATAATTGATATTGGTTATACCATAACCTACATCGGTCATACCTATACTAACATCGATTTCCAACGTCGGTCTTTGTGCCTGGTAAAATTGCTTTAGACCAGCAAGCTTCCTAATCACCCAAAACCAACTCAAAGTTCACCAAATATTATCTAGACCCCATCTGTGACCCTCAAACAACCTTGCCCAACCTACAATCTGACCGGGACCTTCACTAGTGTAGTTATCAAGAATTTAATTAGATTGACATGGATAGTAGTATGAGACACCTAAATCAGAACACTAGCATTAGATTATTTTATTTACATGTTTAGTTATTTTATATTGAGTTATATATCAATGGATTGACAACCATTGAGGAAGTATCACACTTCCTGGATCTAGCTCACACTAGGCAGTCCACTAAATTTTTCTATTAACTGTATCTTGTGGTCTTGCTTTGTATTACAGGTAGTTCCTCCTAGCCAAAAGGAAGATCACACAATCATCTAGATCAGAAATCAGAAACGTGCACACTCAACCTTCGACCAACATGATAACATGTATTCCTCCACTTAACTATTTACCTTATTTGTTTTATCATACAACAATTCAGTGAAACATTTTGGCATGCCTAGTGGGACCCATTAGGGTTCTTCTTTTTCATTTTCATTCCTAGGTGAAATTATTGTGTGTCTATTTCCTTTGAAAGCATTCACATTAAATTTTCTCCTTTAGAACATTCTCCTTCTTTCTATTGTCTAAATAAATTGTGCTTTTGGTGCTCTAAAAAGAACACATCTTCCTTTCTATATTGCATTTAGTGAAAGAGCATTCCTCTTCTGTTCTCTATTTTCATCAAACTTAATTGTGGATTTGGGCTTAAAACATTTGCATTTCATTTTGGTATGTTGCATTGTAGCTCACATTAAATTGAGGGCAACCTATACGTTGGAAGTCATGCCCAGCTGATGGTTGACTAATTGAATCGTAGTGCACACTCTCTTCTCTACACCAAACCACACAAAATAATTTACACATTTTCTTAAACAACATCCTACCGGAAGAAGTTGTCAACGATCACACGATCAGAGGATTGACAAGTGGGCACCAAGCTAGTTTCTCTGTCCAGTCATTATCTTAGAGAAAGGACCCCCCTCACCAAAAATTTACCTAAAACCATCCTTAGTTCTTGGATTTTCATAGGGAACCTTTTATCAAACCAAAAACTCTACTCTATTCACAAGTCAGTCCTAAATGGCATAAGATGGAACATAAAATCAACCACATAGGATTTCAGTGTTTATTAGTTTTTGCTTGATTTTTGTTTTGAGGTGAGAGGTCATATTCTCCATTCTTTCTTCCTTTCACACTCCATAATCATAGTTGGTGTATTTCGACTCTTTCTGAGTGTGTAAGGGTTCATCATTGCCATACTTAGGTTTCTAGGTTGGTCTTTTATTGGATCTAAGTCACTAAATTCAATTTTTTTCATCTTTTCAAATTTCATAGTGACCAGCATCGGTCCAACGACCGTCATCGGTTTACTCATCTGACCATCATCATTTTACCTAACCATTTTTAGTTTCTTATTTTTTGGTCATTTTAACCAAAGTAGCACTCATCACATTTTGCTCTTTTTGAGGTTCCTCAGATACTTCACCATACCTCTGGATCTTTGAAATCACTATCAAACCCATATTTTCTTCATTTTCATCATTTATTTCCACATTTGCAAAGATTTTAATTTTCCATAGTAACTGGTATCTGTCACCCTAACCATCATTGGTTACCCTCTGTCACCAACTTCGGTTACCCAACTATCATCGGTTCCTATGTTTTAATTTTTTCAATTAAAACAAAACACCATTTTCACCTCCTAAAACTATTTTCTCCATTCCTTCTATTCTTTTCTATGTCATCTACAGAGATCAGATTACCAGGTCTATGCTAACCCACATGGTTTTGACTCATAGCCAAGCCAACACCCTCGTATTCCATGCTAGCCTTCAACCACTCCTACCTATCCCATCACCACCTTCCATTCTATCACCCATGGATCCCAGTCATCCTATCACCATCAACACCGGTGACAAGGAGTTCGCAAAACTCTCTTGATCAAAACCTCGCCACTTTACAGTATTACTTAGCCCATTCATCCACTCGTGACTCATCTAGGAAACTTATCTATGACATGCCCGTATCCATCCCACCTATACTTGCACCCACTTCTACCTCCTGCCACTACCAGCATTGCCCTTATTTCCTCCACCTTACCACCGTTGTTTCTCAGCTTGACCCCACCTCATCGATATTTTTATACCTATAGCATCTATCACACCCATAACATCTATCACCCCTACGACATCCACCATGCCTACATCCACCACCTCCAGTATAGGTGTGCCCATGTCTTCCACTACCTATATACCTATCGCATCCCAACCACCTTTGGTGTTGGTAGCCCACACTCCCTTCCAAAACCTCATCCTCTCTATCCCCCTAGTCTCTTCCACCAATCACTACTAGGGTCTTTACATCCACCCCACCTACTATGTATACATATTACCAACAACCACCTATTTCCTCTACTACTTACTCTGGGTACTTCCCCTCCACCTCCATTCCCTCTCATATACCTCCATCACAATTTTTATATGCATGGCACCACCACACACTGGGATGCCATCTACCTCATACCAATCTTATTTACCCCCTCATACTTCAAGGGGTGCCCCATCATCACAACCCACCAATGACCTAATCAAAATGATGATGGAAAAGATGCAGACATTGGAAGCATCTATCTCAGGTTCATGTAACTCTCTAACATATGATGAGATTTGCAATGATCCTATTCACCCATCCATTCCTATTCACATGTACCCTACGCATTGGGAAATGCCAAAATTCAACTGGTTCAATAGAAAAGAGGATCCACAACAACACTTGCAATCTTTTAAACATGTCTACTATATTTCATCGCTCATGATGATGCATTGCTCCTTTAGACATTTCCAATGTCATTGATGAGACCCACTTTGGATTGGTATAGTTCTTTACCTAGACATTCTATCCTCTCATTTAACTAGGTTGCTCAATATTTTCTTGACCACTTTTCTATCAATATTGTCAAGAAAGTCACCATGAATGACTTATATGCCACACACTAGTATGAAGATGATCTATCACAAATTTTTTCACTTGATGGAACATCCTGATTAACTAAATTACATTCTAATTACCATCAAAGAGTTAATAGAATTTTTTACCAAGGCTTTATAGACATATATCACCAACTCTCTAGGTCCAAACCTTCCGCACCTTTGATGAGGCATTTACCATGGCCCTAAAAGTTAGAAATTTGTGCCCTTGAAGAAAAGAAGCTATAATTGTGTAACAAAAACATTGCGTTCAAATCAAATGATACTTCTTCTTCTTCCAAACCCCAAAATACCTATTCTAAAACCAAGGGGTCTCTGCCAATGTGGTTGTTTTAAAATCCCCTGTCTCATCCATCCAACCAAGCAAAACCTTCATCTAACCTCTCCCCATCTAGACCTTTCAGTTTAGAAGAGAGAAACACAAGTATGCCCCATAGAGCCTTACTATGTCCTTTTGGAAAAATCTTAAAATTTGGAGCCATTACCCTTCCACCCATCAAACCACATACTGGTTTTGACCCTTCTCACCATGTGCCTACATGGTATAATGAAAATGATTACTATAATTACCATCGCGTTCAAGGTCACAATGATGGTAATTGTATCACTTTCAAAAATATTGTCCAAGAAATGTTAGATAAAGGAGATCTCATCTTGGACAATCCAAATGCACCAAGCTAACAAAACCTTCATATCTTTAAGAATCATTCCGAATCACACCCCTCATCCAACCAAACTAGTGATTCCTCAGCCAATGATGGTAATATCCATGAGGTTCATGTTGTTTTTGACATCTTACCAGCTCCTTCGCATAGTTTCCTCCTACTTCATCTATTGAAGAAATTCTTGCACGAGCTCCTTCATCCACAAAGGAACCTGTACCACATCGACTCCTTTACCCATAGAGGATTCTCCCTCATCTCCCCTGCACCCACGGAGGATTCCACCATATCTTTTAATACAATTTCCCCACGCACCTCTCAATCTGATGAACAACCCACAATATTAACTCTCCTACCCATGGGAGAGTCATGCTTACCTTTCTTCTTCATCCAAAATAAGAACCTACCTCATCCTACTTGTCATCTCCCTTACCCATAGGGGATCCATTAGAGGCACCCCTTCTGTTAGTGATAAGTCTCCACCAAATTTCAAAGATCCACTTGATTTCTCTCATCTCTTTTACCCATAGAGTTGGAAGCTAATCACTTCCCTATTTCACAGACACCATATTTATTTATGGGAGTCACCACAAAATCAACATTGGTTCCTTCTATTGCCACACCATTCTCATGTTTGGAAAACCACTTAGACTACGTTAATCATTCCATGCTTTGGGGCACCTTCAATGCATGTTTAACTCAAATGCAAATGTCACCCACCGATACTTCTACCATTTACCCCAAATGGTTTGGAGCGAATGAAATCCATCATACCTAAGGTAGTGTGATGACATCTTCCACATCACCCTTTCCCCACACCTACACCTCTACCATTACCTCACAACCACCTGCACCTAAACCACTTCCTTCCTATATCCAAAGCTACCCATACCTTGGGAGTCATGCCGACATCAAGCCTAGTCCATCCCCTGTCAAACTAGATTTAGCCACATCCTCACAAGCCAACACAAATACTATTCCCCCACCTAAGAGGAAGACCCAACCTCCTAGACTGCATACACCAATTTTTCCTACTACCCCTTTGTCACCTTCACCACTTCCATCTATCCTAGGACCTCACCCATCAACCTTGGCCAACAGCCTCCTACCCTAGGTAAACTAAAAGCACAACATCCCACCTCCTCATCACGAGCCTCTGTTATACCCAAATTACCTACACAACATATGCCTTTTCCATCACTTGCATCCTTTCTACCACCTATACCCACACCCTTCCTAGTAGCTTCATCATTACCTATGATATTTCCTTCTCTTCAACCAATACCTTCCACCTTGCCTCTTCCAACAACCTTCACCACACCTCCATTATCACCTTGGCTAACCCATCCTCTTCGCCATCTACCTTCCCTTCTACATCATGCACTACGTCTTCACCTTTACCCAAGAAGGTATAACCAAAGTCAAAATCCCACTACCCTCCAAAGAGGTAGTTAAACCTATAACACCTTCAATCGCTAGTTCATCTACTACATCTTTACCCAAGAAGGTACAATCCAAACCTAAAACCATACTACCTATAAAATAGGTGGTCAAAAGGGCTCAACCTCCGATTCCACCTCCTGTGGCACCTCTCCCACCAAAATCACCCACACTTCCACCTAGACCACTTACTTCACATTGTGATCCATTGGCAAGGTCTTACACCAACATCTTAGCTAACCTTTTGAGATACCTCTATCATCACATTGCCACCACTTAGACCTTACGACCCACTCAAACCTAAACCAAGGGTTTGATGATACAAAAATTTGTGCTTACCATCGTGTGTTAGGGCATGATGTGGAAAACTATAAAGCTCTTAAGGTTGTTCTTCTCCAACTATGTCCTCCTGAAGAAAACTTTGACGATGATGATCTTTTAGATGAGGACCTTGTTCCACCTTCACCTATCACCACACATCCTCATCCCTTACCTATTCAAGTGACCTTCATATCCACCTCCACATCCCTTTTATCCTCCTCTAACATTTGAGATCAATATGGTCCACATAAGAGAGCTAGCCAAACCTCCCCAAAATGTCAATGTGCAGCCTTCTTTTCACAAAACCAATATATGCCCTCACCATATTTTTTTCCCATCTTATTGCTACACCTATCATGACTCATTTCTCCTTTACCCCATATTAATATGGTTAACATTTCCACTCATGCCTAGAAAGAAAAAGAAAGAGAAAATCATTCTTCCCATCCATTCACCTATTACCAATATCCAACCTCCCTTGCCCTAAAAGGTAACCTTCCATGGGCCATGCTTCTCCTATTTCTAATGGATTCGCACAAACTATGTTTCAATAGTTTCATCAATCTCCCAATGATTTCATTATCCCAATAAAGACTTCCAACCTTCCATCTAGGTTTTGCAATCTAAGGTTTGCCTAATAAACCTTTCCCAATATCCTACACCAAACTCACCATTTTTCATCACCTTATCCTATTTTACCCCCGGGACTCAATATTCCCTCTTCTTGATTTTTCACCTCTCATCTAAATCCAATCCTTCTTATCATTATCTACATAACTAATATACCAAGGATTGCCTCATCACACATTAACCTTCCCAATCTTGCATAAATATCATCATCACCTTATTCTTCCCGATCATATGTTCATTTGACTCACACTCCCTTTTCTTCTATTACACCTCCCTTCATAACAAACCTTCTTCATCTACCTTAGTCTACCTTTCCCAACTTTACCCCATATCTCACCTACCTTACAAACTAAAATACTCACCCGATGCCCAATCTTACCCAACCACCTATCACCATCTCATTCTTCCCTATACCCATGGGGGACCATCACTTGGAAAACCCTCTCGATTATTATTGAATGTTTCACTAAAACCAAACTTTTACATCCTACCTTTCCTTATAAAAACCTTCTAGGTTGGTGACCTCGTCCTGAAGGAAAATCAACATGTAACAAAAAGAGGAGAAAATTAAATGGGGAAAATTTTCTCCTAATTGGCTTGGACCCTATATCATTACTCATACCTATGGATCAAGTGCTTATTGTTTGTCTTCACTCGAAGGTAAACCCAAACCTGAGCCCCTCAATTCCTTGCATCTTGACCATTCTATTTTTGAATCAAGTCCTATATCACCTTATGTCTATTTAACATTTGTCCCTTGAGCACCATTCACCTTCCATTTACCTATTTTAAGGATCAATGACTAAACAAGAATCATGTGATTACCCGTCACTTTTTAGCCTTATCTTCAATATGAGTATCATGGCTCTACTCATGGCATGATTCTCATGGATACTTTTTGTCTTTTCAAGATGGAATCCCATGGTCATTCATCACTTAAAAACCCATCTTTCATAGCTAACCCTTGTGTACTATAGTTTTGTCTTCATAACAGGAGCCTATCCTTCTCTATAGTCTTGTCCATGACCTAAAATTCAAAAAAAACAAAAAAAAATGGGACTTTCAAATTCAAAACTCCTTGAGTCAAACTTCTCATGCAAAAATATGACTCCCTCAAAAAGGACATCTAATCTTTATATCTTGCTGCTATAAATAGATTTCTCCCTCAAAGGATAGCTATACAAATCTAGCCACACTATACATAGTCTATCAAAAAAGAAGACTATTCTGCAAAAATAAAATAAAATATTCTTAAGCTTCCCACATCGATCAACTTCATGAAGACCTCAAGGAGATACTCTACTCATCCCACATAGACTTCCCACATCGAATCAATCTATAAAAACAAAAGAAAAAAGAAAAAGCTAACTTTTTCATCATGGACTTTCCTATTTTGATCTCGGGTCTCTTGCCAAAAAGGCATGTTGTCACACCTAGGTTATGCTAAACCAACCTTCTTTCACCTCACTACCTTGCCTTTCTAACCTTCCACCTACTCAAGGGACATGTGCCAAATGCAAAATTTTGTGATCATGTGACCTTCTTCACCCATAGAATAGTCAATCATGCAACACCTTTTAGGGTCTTTCATTCATAAGCCAATTTTTGGTATGATAGACTCGTTAGGGTTCTTATCAATTAGGTGACACTTTTGTCTCCTCTAATTGTTCACCTCTTTTCTTACTTCTTGATCCTCCTTTATAGGACCAAACCTTTGACACCTACATGTTAGGAATTCCTTTTCCACCAAAATCACCCATATATATTCACCATAGACAACCATGCCTATTCGACCTAAATTCAACCATGCCTAAATGACCTAATTCAACCATGCCTAAATGACCTAGACTAAACCATGCCTAAATGACCTAAACTCAACCATGCCTAACTGACCTAGACTCAATCATGCCTAAAACCAACCAACCCATTCTTCTACCTCATCATATTCTTCCCTAGCTTATGGGAGAACTACATCGTCCTGAGGCCCCTTTTTTTGGGGCTATGTAGGTAACACTCGAGGGCATGGGGCCCTTGGAGGTTAGCTCACCACTCTTTCCCCTAACCAATTTTCCCCTTTATATTCACATTCTACCTTAGTTTCCATTTTACATAAAACTTGGAAATTACACAATCATAAAAATATACATATTTACCATTTTATAACATCACCATATCATACATCAATCATTTCACATTTCCATGATATCAAATATTTGGAAATTTACACCACAACATACATATACATCATCATTTATTTTCCATACTACCAATAACTTGGAAATTAAATCAAACCCAAACACATGACCAAATCATGCCTAAATCACCTAAACTCCATCATGCCTACATGACCTTGACTCAATCATGCCTAACTCACTTAGACTCCACCATGCCTATACCGACTCAATCATGCCTAAACCACCTAGACTCCACCATGCCTAAACCTAACTCCATCATGCCTAAATAACCTAAACTCAATCATGCCTACATGACCTCGACTCAATCATGCCTAATTCACCTAGTTTCCATCAATACATAATAACAATGGAAATTAAAACAAGTACATCATCCATCCAATAAATATCATAAACTATATAAATGGGAGATTTTATGTATCAATACATATATACATATATATAAATAAATACAAGTATCTCAAAACTCTCATATACAATCTCATGTCTTCATAGACGTATGATATATATATATATATATATATATCAAAAATCAAAATAATGATCATATCAAGTGACTAATCATCACCCCACCTGATATCCTCTTGACCAGTCTCACCTGTCTCCTCCTCCCTACTAGTCTCCACCCTTGCCAACATCTCTCCACCCTCCATGGGTCTCGGCCTAGTCTCCTCCGGCCCTCACTCACCTAGCCTCCGTGGAACTCCTAACCTAGCCTCTAGCCCTATCCTGGGTTCATGGACTTAATGGCCCCATGTGCTCCCTAAATTATGAGTCGTGGATCTCTTCTGCTCACCGACTATTTGATGGGTTCATACTTAGCATATGATGATGGGGAACATCTATACTAGTAGTAGTCAGGTGATCCTAATAGTAAGAGCCTCATTCAGGGCATCCCTAAACCTCACCATCGACATAGTCCATGGTGGTACCATGGGTCTCACTATAACCTATGAACTCTCCCTGTTAATAATGGCCTCATCCTATCTTGCCAAAGCCGCCCTCTTACATGTCCATGGGACTCTATGTCTAATGAAGGTGCTATAATATGGGACCATGTCCCCTGGGCTATGGGGGTACCTATACTGTGCAACTTGGGCCTGTAAGGCCACAACCTATGCTTGTGTAGTGGCCAAATGACCCTATAAACCAACCACATGTGCCTATAGGGTGGATACCTATCCTCCATCCCCATCTCCACCTATAGTTCTGTCCTTGCTACTTGGGCATGTAGGGCCATCACCTAAGCCTATAAAGTGGCTACTTGTGCCTCTGACCCTATCACATGTCCTTGTAATACTGTAATATGTGCCTAAAGGGTGGCCACCTAACCCTATAAAGTATTTGTATGTACTATTATAGTGGCTAAATCTAGGTTGTCCTAGCCTCAACGGTAAGCCACCCATAGTTGGTCACCCACCACTGCCTATATCCATTAGTGACTCCCGTGTCATCAATCACATATCTATGACCACCTTCACTCCTTCGAACACTCAAGCGTGGTGGAGACATGGGTCTCTCATGTCATCTCTATGATACTATGGAAAGGTGGGGGTACATCTTGTTGTAGCCCAAACTGTTGCCACCTAACTCTATCCACGAGAATCATCTCATGCTCCGCAACACACCACCCTTATATCCATCTAAGTAGTTAAAGTCTCCTCTAACTCCTCAGCCATGCCTTTGTAGGATGGATAGTCCACATATGGTCTCCACACAATATCAAATGTAGAAAGGCCCTCCAATCATTTCTGTAGTATGACACATCATATGTGTCCCTCACCACCCTTGGTTGTCTGAGACTAGTACCCATCATCTAAAACCAACTCTAAACAAGCCACCCCCAAACCAATCTTATGTGGAAAACCAAACTAGGTGCACACACATGATGTGCTCGTATGCCCAAGTGTAATAAAAATGTACAACACATACCAAACCTCCTCAATCTCCATAGGCCCATAACTCCTATATAGTTGAACTAGGAAATTTAGTGCCCCAAAAAGCATATCCACTCCTCGATCATATCCTGTAGCACACCCATCAATGCTCACATGGAAACCTACCACCCTCAGAATCTAGAAATGCAAAACATCCAACTACCACATCATCATCACACATATAGCCTAGTCTCCTATGGATAGGTTGCATACATATCTCCATAAGTGAGACTTGCATTGTGATACCTCAACTTGCCCATCGCCTCACCAAACACAACCACTATCAGCTCCACTGATGCCTCTGATGAAATGGAATATACTAGCTCCCCAAAAATAGGAAGCCACAAAATCCTATATATGTCCTCCAAGGTGATGATCATCTCGCTCGTCGGTAAGTGAAAGGTATTGGTCGTAGAATCCCATCTATCAATGAGAGTGACCATCAAACTATGATCCTAGGCTATACACCTATAGCATTGATCACACTCAGTCTAACCTTGGTCATGTGCTCCCACTCCTCTGTAGTCACATTAGGCCACATCTATACTAGTAAGGGTGGTACTTTGTCCCGTATCCTTAGTTGATCTATCACCTGCATCATCTAATACAATTGTGTCAAGACTTGACCACCCCAAATCACCTCTTACCCACTACACAATACTCACCTACAAACCTACTATCACATAATATCCTTACCCATTATCTTAATTCATTTCACTTACTTACCTATCCCACATCACCAAAATCATATTTTACACTCTTCTACCTACATACATCTTCACCTACCCCTTCCTCACCTATTTTACTTTCCTACCTAGCCCTTCTTTCCCCTATTTACTCTTAGCCTTAACCGTCGCCGAGTAATCTTGACCGTCACCAGTTTTCTTGACTATCATGGTCCTTTTAACTAGCATCGATTACCTAAGCCTTGACCGATGCCGGCTAAAGCCGACCGACTTTAGCCAACCCCTAACCGTCATCGGTCTCTGTCACGGCGCATTAAAACCAAAAACCCCTCCCCATTCTCAAAAATTCATAAAACTGACCTCAAATCTACTTTAACCCACCTAACCCTATCCTAGCTTCATTCCCAACCCTATTTAACTTATGTGTGACCTTCCCACTCCTCATTTCCTTCATTTTTACCCACAATTTCAAAATAAAATCCCACCCACAATTTTTTAACCAAAATCAATTTCAACAACACCTTTTCAATTAAAATAAGGGATTCATATCATTTCCTACCTCTAATCAATGTCGTCTCCATGGTGGAATGTTTGGCACCGCACTGGTGGTCCACCTGATCCCTCTCCCGCTTTGCCATGCCAAAATAAACTCCTCACCTCCAAACAAATCAAATCAAATTGAATCGATCTCATGGACCCACCAATCAAACACCAATCACCTACTATGTGGCTCACCAACTCATCTCAATGCCTCACACTTTTTTTTCGAAACACTTTCTCCTTTGTCATTTTCTAAAAGTGGCAAAGTCAAAATGAATCCATAAAACATGGATTTTTTTTTTTAGCCCCAAATCAACATGACCAACGTTGGTCATGTCATGCCCTACCAAACCGACATCAGTTATACCATAACTCGGCATCAGTCACCTGATATTACCTTTTGACCCATCCCATGCCCATTTTGCCTAACAAAGTGTTGCTCCAACCATTTGACCTTACCAATACCTATTATACCCTACCCACAAGCCTACACTACTGTACATTTCCTTAATTACATTTAGGGACATGTTATTTACCTATACCTCAGCCTTACATGTGCCCTACCCAACATACCCTGACCTGAACCACCTTTGGTGACATTTGAATTCATGTACTCTGTTATACCTTGTGATGTTGTTACCCTTTGTTTTTAGCCTAATGACCTTACCTTTCCTAATGACGTGATGTTTATCTCGACCATACCTTTGGTGCCATGGAACAAAACCTATTACCCATTCCTACACCACCTCGTTGTGTTTCATGACCATATCATATACCTTGGATACCTAAATCACTTCAACCTCATTTGGATAAACCTATCACCCTTTTGACAATGTAGAGTTTGCAAGCTCTTCAACCTAGTACCGTATTGTGATCTATATGTGTGTGCATTCATTCGATTTCCATTACCCATTACCCAATATGACCATTACCCATTACCCAAAATCCCATACCTTTACCTACTAACCCTTACTTTCATTACTTACCCATTTATCAAACCACTCACCGACTTCGTTTAACACCTCATCAGTTCCTGGTTTAAGGGGATCACATCCACCCACACTTGGGGAAACCCACTCTCACCTATATTTGGGGCAACAACTTACTATTTTTTTGTCAGCATTTCTTACCAATACAAGCTACGTGACAAAAAGGGGCAAATATAGACACCAAATTTAGTCACACACTCCCTTGGTCCCCTTTAATTAATTAACATAACGTATTCACCTAACCATGACCCCTTACCCCACATTCATATTAATTTAATTACTTATAATTGAATTAATGTTCATCCTCACATTATTAATTAATTTAATTACTTTAATTAAGTTAATTTACACCTCACCTAGCCACATCACCTAGACACCTCACCATGGACTTATTCTTAGTCTATTAATTAACTAAGACTGAGTCTCTAATTATCTTAACCAACTGGGAATTTTTCAAACCCTAAAATTAAAGTCCTATTCCTTCTCCAACAAAAATCCTACTTATCTAAATGTTAACCCTCACTGAGACCGGATTGATGATCAAACATGCCAAAATAGAAAAGATTTGCCTATTTTTGGAAAACCTAGGATTTCCCACCTTAATCGACGTCGGTTATCCCTCAACCGATGTTAACGCTGGTCATCTTGACCATCATCGCTCACCTGATATACCCTTTAGTAACCTTTTACTAAGGTTGGTCATTTTTGATTTTAGAGAGTTCTATTGCATTTAAGCACAAACCAGACTTTTCAACATCCAAATGACAAAATACACTCAACCACATGCCCAAACAAGCAACCGATACTCATCCAAAGGCATTAGAATATTCATGGGAGCACTCTAGGAAATAATTTTCATGGAATTGACCACAAATTTCTTCATGGATCAACCACTTCCTTCCTTCACCTACAGACCTGTAAATACAAGTAAGTGTATTTGATTTTCATCATTTTGTACTTGCTTAAAGTGTAGGTTCATTATCTTTTGTTATCATGGATCTTATTCTTTCCTACATTCCTCCATTCCCACCTTCTTACCAATCTACCTATCTAACCACCCATGACCTTTTGGCTCTCGTACCTAACCTCTATTCATTCCTGAGTCTTCTTGGCATTATTACGAACCCAACCATCCTCCCTTCATCCTCTTGTGTAATCACAGAGAAGTCCAAAACTAATTTTATTTAATTATCACCAAATTTCCCCTACCAATACAAATTATCTTAACTATCATCATTCTCCCCTCCATACTAGCATTGGTCATCAAACCGATGTGGTTCTCTGTGTTATCTCATTCACTTAACCAACAAGCCCTCAAACCTCCCAAAACCTCATAAAAAACTCACCAAACTTGATACCCCACCTACAACCTTATAACAGACCTTCCTAACTCCTTGTGTAGACACATAGAGAGCCTGGAAACCCATTTTGACATTCTGCCATTTCCCACAGTAACTAATATCAATTATACCATAACCAGCATCGGTCATACCTATACAAACATCAGTAATCCTAACTAGGTTTTGTCTGTGCCTGGTAAAAATACCTTAGACTAGAAAGCTTCCTAATCACCCAAAAGTCAACTCAAAATTCACCAAATCTTATCCAGACCCATCTCATGACCCTCAGACCACCACCTAACCAACCTTAACCGACTTGACATAGGACCTTCACTAGTTTATTTATCAAACATTTAATTGGATTGACACATGGATAGTAGTCTAAGACACCTAAATCAGAACACTAACATTAGATTATTTTATTTTCATGTTTAGTTATTTTATATTGAGTTATATATCAGTGGATTGACAACCATCGAGGAAGTATCACACTTCTTGGATCTAGCTCACGCTAGGTAGTCCACTAACTTTTTAATTAATTACGTATCTTGTGGTCTTGCTTTTAGACATGTAGTTCCTCCTATCCAAAAGGAAGCTCACACAAGAGAGAAATGGAGGGGGAGCTAAAAATGAGCACTGTGAGTTGACATCCGGTTCTATGAGTGACCCGAGGGGAATATACGGAAGGGAGAATTTTTTTTCCCCATTTTCCCCATGGAAAAGGACAATGGGTACACAAAAAGGAACCTCATCTTGGTGTTGCCACTTGTCATTCATTGGTGTGATGATGATGAGGGGGTTAATCAATTTGGTTTAGAGGGCTAAACTAGGTCACCAAGGTCACATGGTGTGACCAACATGCCAAAACAGGGGAGGGAACATTTTTTTGTCCTCTTGTCCCCATGGAAATGGATAATGAGGACAAAAAAATATCCTTAGCCTCGTGTTGCCACGTGGCATCCCAAAAATTATGACTAAGTACAAAACACATACCTTGGGTGATAACTTGAAAAGACCATAACTTAAGCTCCCATATGAATTTTTACACACTTATTTATATTAAATTACATGTAAAAGGAATATTTAGAATAATGGGATGGGTATCATTCCTTTATTATGCCTTAAATACCTTCAAAAACCACCTTTTCTCTCAGGATCACCAGTTATGCTCAGAAAGAATGAGTTGGAAGAAAAATGAATGAAGTTTAGGATGGATATGATTTCACCACCATGTAGAGGACTCAAAATTATTTCTATGGATATCTTGTTTTTCTCTCAACTCATTCTAGAGCTCCCAGAATCGCCTCTTGAAGTTCAATTTCTCTTTTGCGATGGAAGTTCCTTCGGCCTCAAAAACCCACTTTTGGTGAACTAGCTCCTAAACCTTTGAAACCTCCTAGAATCTTCCTAAAATAGTCACAAAATGATCCTTTCTCTTGAATATACCCCTTGATGAAATTGGGTACTTGAAATATCTCGAAGATTATGAACTTTTTTAAGAAAGGTTGATTACAACCCTTCCTAGGATTGCTTGAAAAGACGGCTCTAGATCTTTGCTTCAAAAGTACTTGAATGATATTTTTCCATAAATCATATATGGGGAAGTATCAAACATATAAATGGACCTCTTTAAGGATAATATAGGACTTGACATGGGTGATAGGTTGACTTGGGGGTGTCGGAAAGGTATGACATAGAAAAGTTTTCTATACTAGGGTATGCTTGTCATGTTTTCGGGTCAATTTTGCCTATGCAAAAACAAAATAAAACAATAGGATCTAGCTTGGGGGCATTGTTATCACAAAAAATAACACCCTATAATTTTCTTACATTTAAATTGAATGGGCAAACAATGTTTTTGGGAAATGTGGAATTATATCTACGTGTGGGACCGTGAAACTAAGATAATTCTCTAGAGAAGGCTGGTTGTTTTTCCTAAAATAATGCTAAAATTTATCCTAATGCTGAAAATACAATTATCTAATCCAATCCTATGATTCCAAGAGACTAGGAAGAGAGGGAAAGGCATAAAAATGAGAAAATCCTACACTAAGAGGGTGATAGTGCAAGAGAAGGGTGGTGTGGACAATTTCAAATGAATGAAAATGGGAAAAAATGGAGATGGAGAGGGTGAACAAATCACCAAAGACCACAAAAACATTCAATACACCAATTTCATACGCATAACATCATTTGAACATGCAATGAGAATGATAAAATGCATAAAACATCTCAAAACACGAAGAAAGACAAGATAAAGTAGTAGAAACCAAGCTAGAGGCAGTGAAACAACCACAAACTTGATTTTATTGCTTCATAAATTTGCACAATACATCATACTAGAGGTAGAAGGCATGATAATCATTACAATGCTCAAAAATGAGGCTTGGAGCTCTAACATCTACCTAAGCAATGAGAAGAAGAGAGCAACATTTCAAAATGTCCAACAATTCCAAAAAAATGAGCTCTTATTACAATATATAGAAGTTATGAAGGAAGAGGGAAGAGAAATCCTGAAATTTTGCATCCAACCACCAACAAAAATCATTAATTTCTCTAAAAATGGTGTGTGAAGCCTAAAAATACATTTCCCCATGTCCTTTTCCTTGTAGAAGAAGAAAATGACCATGATGTATTAAATTTTGATAGTTGGGCGATCTGGAGCTGTTCATTTCATGTTCGAAGTGTTCTTTCCATTTTTTCACCAAATTACCCCCATAAAAACTAATTTTCATGATTCTAGGGTGTATATGAGGTTGAGAACTTTCCAAAAAGTCCAAGAACTAAAAATAAAGTACCTAGTCAAAAGCTATGATCATTCAAAGTTTACGGATGCACACTAATGCTTTTTCCTTTGTTTTGGGTTTTCTAGGTGCAATTACTACCCGCTTCATCCTTCTTTGTGTATTTTCACTTGTGTTTTACTCGGGTTTGTGACACCCATTACTTTATAAAGTAATGCCACTTCAAATTTCCAGATTACTCTTTACTTTTGGCATTTGTTCTATGGGATTTTGAGATTGCTTTACTTATGGGTTTGTGAGTGATAATTACTTAGAAATAATGCCACATCGCATCCTTGCATTACTCTTTGTTTTTCTTTCTTTTCATGTTTGCAGAGTCACGTTACTTAGTTACTTTTTTAAGTAAAGAAACTTCAAATTTCCGCATTACCCCTTCCTTATTTTCCTTCTTTTCGAGGTTTTCAACCGCTTTTCTCTAGATTTGGAATGTGCTTTGCTTTGCTACTTTCAAGGTAAGCAACATCAAAACCCAAGTTACTCACTTTCTCCCTTCTCTAGATTTTCACTACTACTTTGCTTAGTAATTTTTAGAATTAAAGTAACTTCTTTTTGCACATTACTCCCTACTTTCTTCCCTTTCCTACGGGCTTATCAAGTGATTTACTTTGGACTTTTAAAAGTGTATTACTTCAAAGTAATGCAGCATTGAATCTCTATAAAGATGCTCCTTTTTACAAGATTTTGAGGGTGATTTGCTTAGTCTCTTTTAAGAAGTACGTAAACTATATAAACCCACCAACTTCCAAATTTTAACCATTTTTGCAAATCTTTTGGCCAAGTGTTGAATCTCGAAGCCTAAAAAGAAGATGTGAAGTTCTTGAAATAACTCCAAGTGCCCAAGATCATGAAAATTACTTGTTTCTTTCAGATTCTCCATTAAAGCTCCATCAACCGCCCAAGTCCAATTTTTCCAGTTATCCATTTTTGCTAGGAGGGTAAAAATGGATAACAATTTGGCAACTCACAGGGACATATCCCTGTTAGATGACTTGAAAAGTGGCCTTGAAGAATCCATTGAACAATGGGGTCATCTTTAGTAACTTGAAACGATAAAACTTAAAACTCAGCCCCGAGACCGCCAAGCACTATTGTTTGGACTTAGAGCTGATTTTTTCCTTCTAAATTGACCATCCACATTATAAAATACCTTTCGAGTAAGCTTTTATGTGAGTGGAAAATTGTTTTGATCTAGTAATTCACCCTTTTTCCTCTACAATTTGAAATGAAATTGGATCCACCACCCTTGAACCTACCTAGAAAACTATCTAAAATTGAATATGACATGAGATTACTTGAGATGCTCACAAATTCATAAGATTCTCAATTTAACAAGATTCAATGAGCATGAAAAAATAATTTGAGGTTGATCTTCTGCTCAAAACCCAAGAGAACCATGAACAAATTAGATAGGGTTGCCCACTAGACTAAGAACATGCAAGGTTCCATGAAACACACTCACTGAAACACATCAAGAAACTTTTGAAACTGATTTTATGATCAAGGAAGAGGAGCTTGAAACCCAAAATGTAACTAGTCTGAAGAGACAAGAGAATGAGAAGAACAAAACTATCTTTAAATCTGATATTTTAGTTTCTCTGCATTTGAGATTTCTTGAAAATAAAAACTATTATATGAGACCTTTAACTCTACCCACAAAATTCTTGTAACCTCTATGAACATGTGTAAAGAGACCATTCGGAAGAAATAGAACCCATGAAAATCACTTAGGGAAAGGAAACATACTCTACCAACAAAACATTGTGCTATAAGCACTTAGAGGAATTAGAAACCTAAACTAATATGTACAAGGGTGAAATTTCACTTTAGTAACAAATTTTAAGATGGATTTCATTGACCGAGAATCAATAATTCTTCACCATCCAGCTTTGACAACTGGAAATCATTGTTACTCTTGCATCCTAAGATCATGTAAGGACCACTCCATATAACATCAAATTTAGAATGTTTACCTAGCTTAGCCTTGTCAACATCCCCATTTTAGTACCAAGTCTCCTTCTTAGAAACTCCTAGCTTTAGCTTTCTTGTCAAAATACCTCTTGATCAAGGCTTGATCCTTCTCCATGGTTTGCATTGCTTGATCTCTCAACTCCTGCAACTCCATTAAATCTACATACCTAACCTCCATGGCTTCAAACTCAGATAATTCTAGCTAATTGAGAAGCTCAAGAGATAGCAGATTCAACATATAATGGAAGTCTAGCTTTGTTTCCATAGACCAGCTTATAGGGAGAGTTACCAAGTGATCTCTTGGGTGTGATCTTATCATCCCACAAGGATGATTTCAATTTGGCATGCCAATTCCTTTGGTTCTCATATAAAGTCCTTATAATCGTCAATAAATTATTTTTCATGGACTCAACTTGCCCATTTCCCTGGGGTAATAGTTAAAGGAAATACTCAAGATAAATTTCATTCTTAACAACCCATTAAGATATTCTGGTGCCAAGGAATGCTAGAGCATTGTCTGATATGATGGTAGAAGGAACACTAAATCTGGTTACAATTCCCTCATAGAAATCTAGTATATTAGACTCATTATCTTCCTTGAGTGCCACTGCTTCAGTCCATTTGGTGAAGTAGTCAGTTTTTGTAAGGATCCAGTTGTGCCCTTGGCTTGAATTTTGGTTGATGGCCCCAATGAAGTCCAATCCCCTCTATAAGAATGTTTGATTAACTGATATTGGGTGGAGTGGAAGTGTTGCCAAATTTTCTTTGCCTGTGAAGAATGCACATTTATTACACTTCTTGATCCATGCATAATAGTCATTGAATATTGTGGGCCAATAGTAACCAACCTTCATGATCTTGAGGGTTGTTACTCTTGGAGAAAAGTGGCCTCCAGCTTCCCCATCATGGAACTCATGCAACAATTTATTAATTTTATTAGTGGTAACACACCTCAAGAGGACATTGTTTACATATTTCTTGAATAAAATTCCATCAATGAGAACATAAAGAATGGATTATATCCTGAATACATTCTCTTGGATTTGTTCACTCCCGAGGGCATTAACCTTTTTGGAGGAAGTGGATAATATCCCGAGTCAAATAAGGAGTGGGAATAACATAAACTACTTGTTCTTGATTGTCTTGGAGCACTAGAACACCCCCTTCCTCACCCTTTGATTCCATGTGCTTATTTGAATAAATCTTCTCACATTCCATAACACGAGTAATTCAACCAACCCTTTTTCATTCAAATCCTTGTTGAGGAGGAAATGTTTTACTCCAACATGTGACACTAGCAAGTGGATTTTGTTATTTGATACCATATGTATGAATTTCTTAAAACTCCTTATGACAATGAGGATGTGCTTCTCAATAAATGAGTACCTCACCTCATAATCCTCTAGACTTTGATTGAAGAAAGCAACAGGCTACTCAGATACTTCCTTATTCAGTTGCACCAAGATTGCAGATATTGTATGTAAGACACCAAAAGCGTAGAGAATGAATTCCTTTTAGAAGTCTAGCTTGAGAAGAGTCGACCTTTTGATATTGCTTGATTGATGGCCTCAAAACTCTATTTTCCCCCTAGTAGTCCACTTAAAATCCATGCTCTTCTTCAAACATGATCATTAGTGGTTTTAACCGGATTAGAAAAGTCAGGCATAAATCTTTCGATAAAATTAATTCACCCCAAGAATATTTGGATAGATTTATTATGACTTGGAAAGGAAAATGATAGAATGGTTTCAACTTTGTTTGGATCAATAGTTATCCCTTCTTTCTAAACAATGTGACCTAAGAATTTACCCTCGTGAGCTAGGAATATACATTTTTTAGATTCAGAGACACTCCAAATTGTCTACATCTCTCAAAACCCGCTTGAGATGGGAAAGATGGTCAACTGTGTTCTTTGAAAATATTGTAATGTCATCAAGATAAACAAGAACTATCTTATTAATCAAACCCTTGAATGCCATGTCCATGGCTCTTTAAAACATAGCTCCAACATTGGACAAGCCAAATGACATCTTCTTGTAAGTGTATGTACCCAATTTTGTGGTGAAGGATATTTTGAATTGGTCCTCTTCTTTCACCATAATTTGGTTATAGCCTAAGTAGCCATCTAGGAGTGAGAACCTCTCTGAACCAGCTACTACTTGTAAAATCTACTCCATGGAGGGAAGTGGATAGTGATCCTTGAGGGAAGATCTATTTAGATCTTAGAAATCCACACATAATCTGATTTCCCCATTTCTTTTCCTAACTAGCACAAGGTTTTCCACCCATGATGAATTCTTGATTGGGAAAATGATGTTTTCCTCAATTAGCTTGTTTAACTCTTTCTTCATAAGAGGCTTAATATGAGGATTTACCGGCCTTTGCTTTTTCCTGATGGGCTTAGATTCTAAATCCAACTCAATAGTATGTTGTGCTAAAATTGGATCAAAGCCTCTTAAGTCTTCATAACTCCATGTAAATATATCAGAAACTCTTGGAAAAGTTGTATGAAATCATGTTTCTCTTGTTGAGTACTCACCTTGCCAATTTGGAGAACTTTTCCTTCACCCACTGAAATGGAATCTAAATATTCTCCTTGATAGTGATGTTTTCTTTCTCTTTCGAAACCGATAAGCTGGGATTGCAGATTGATTCGAGAGTCACTAAAGATTTTGGTAGCTTGTTTGTTTTGAGTGGACAAATTGATCCCCATATGACTTCTCCAATCTTGCCTGGTTTCTCAAAGAGAATTCAACTTCTTCTTGCAATAAATTGATGATTTTTTGGTCATTTTCAAACACCTGCCAACTTGGATTGTTATCGGAAAAGTAGGTCTTACTATCACTTTGATATGGGGAAGTGCTTTTTCTTTCTTGATATCTTCAGTAATGTCAAAATATGCTCCAATTGCTGCAAGTTTTTCTCCACCCTCATGTTTCTTCCTTGGTATGGAAATTATGTTAAATTCTCCAATATATTCAATGAATCTTGAGAAGGTCATTCTTTAAGCTCTTGACATTATGCCCTCTAATTTGATTGAAAACTAGCTCACTCATTGTCCCCAAAATATTTCAAGTTTTTTTATATTTTTCTTTCTTTCCCAATGTAAACCATGGATAAACGATTCATACTCTACTATATTATTATAACAAATGAATTAGAATCTAAAATCATAGTAGTATTTGATACCTTTGGGAGACACGAGCACTACTCCTCCTGCACCTTTTCTACTCCTTGAACCATCAAAGAACATTTTCCAAACTTTGTTCTTATCTTCATCATCCAGTTTGGTGACACTAGGGAGAGGTGTGTTTTCTTCATGTAGACAATAGATACCCAACTCAACCTCTCCATTTCTCTATAAGGATCATAGCCATGTCTCTTGTGTGCCCATTCATCAAGTGTCAAATTTGGAATGTTCCCAATTTTAGTATCTACTTCCTGAGTGCTTGGGCAATATTCTTGATCAAAGGTTGAGAAATTAGCATTGATTAGACTTAGCACATAAGGCTCAATGTGGAATGTAACATTTTTTTCTGATCTTATAGTATCATTGGCTCCATATCTAGTCTTCAATATCATGTCGGACCAATCGGTGACAAAATCCCCCAATTTTAGTAGTGAAGTCCCTAGATAAGCACAGGGAAAGAGTGGAGGTAAGTCAATCACATATATATCTTGAGGTATTGTTACATTTAGACATGCATGCAAAGTAAGATATAGTCATTTGATCACTCCAATAGTCCCCACTACTGTTCCATCCCATTGCACCACTCCTTTTGAAATAGGTTCATACATGAGACCCAACTGATCTTTTATTTGCTTTAGCATCATTGAGCTATGTACACCGAGTCTATCATGAATTTTTGTACAAGATTGTTCCCAATGATCAAAGATACATAGAATGGTGGAGGTTTCATGTTTCCCTTTGGTTGACCTCTCTCTTATTCCATTACATTGGTGAACACCTTGTCTTGATCCTTGAATGACTAATTTGAAATGAAGAATTTAGTCATGGTTTCCTATAATAAGTCTCTCTGTCCTGGAGTTGTAAATGACTCCCACATAGAGATACTTACGTTTGTTTTCTTCATTTTATCAATGATGTTGAATGGAGATGGATTGTCTTTTGCTGCCCTTTGTTTTTCACAACTTTATCTTGAACATGAGCTGATACAATAGGTCCCTTGGGCTAATTCTATGAATTTGGGACTACGTTTGAGCTGCTAACTCCTTGAAGTGTGAGAGAAGGTTGAGAAGGAATTATATTTGATGATTTCCCTTGCTCTATATTCCTTTTCTTGGACCTTGTGTTTTCTACTACACCCTGAGAAAGAGGTTGATTCATCCCACATAAATATTTTGCTTACCAATTCACCAGTGAGGTATCACTTGGAGGTGCTTCTTGAGTTTTTTATTCTGTCGATTTCTTCTTTGATCGTTTCTTGAGAGGCATAAATACTTTACACCATTAAAACATGATTTAGGGCACCATTGAAGCATATTGCTTATTTATGTGGTTGACCACATGGGAAACACCACTCATAATATTGTGCCAAGTTATTTTCAAGTGGAACCATTTTTTTATTATTTGCACATCGTAGTTTTGATGACGAGATGGAGGAAGACATAAATTTTAGGGTGTTGAGGGTGCTTTGAGATTAAGGGCAGTCATCTTTGCAAGCAGTGATGGCTCTCCTAAAATTTAGTGGGTTTTCTAGACATTTGGCAAACTTCGTAGTCTTGACGTTTTATGGCCGGTTTTCTTTTTCTCTATTTTACTCTCTTTCGTTTAAAGTCCTGATCTTCATTGTAAGAGTTAAGCATGTTTAACTCCTTTTGAGGACTTTTCTGTTTCTTTCTAGCTCGTTGGTTTTTGTTCCTCCTTTTGTAAGGCCCCTGGGAGCCGATCCTTATTTTTACCTTATCTAATAAAAAAATAATTATTTACAAGATATCTATACATAAAGCTTTCTTTTTCCTTTACAATAATCAGTCATATTTGACAAGTTCCAATCTTTTGACAAACTATGTCACACACTCAAAGAGTGTGCAACTATGTTGTTACATATGAACAAACTCAAGTATGTTAATAGAATTCATAATACATCAAATGGAAAGTATCCAAGAAAATCTAGATTCAAAGGCAAGACTAATGATGCCATGTATACTTCTAATGACACTTTCAATGTTATTGCTAAATCAACTACGATACAAATGCAACTCGCATGATGAAAATTCATTCATTTATCATGTGCCCCAAAGACTATGTTGAAATATATGCTTGAATATAATCTCATGTATCTCCCTCCTCTATTTGAGGTTGTTGCGAGAAAGCATCGAAGTCATAATTTTGATGTAAATGCTTACTGCAATTATCTTAGATGTATTAGTCCCCTAATTGATTGTTGTATCAATTTTCATCACGTCATTCAAGATTTTATTTATTCAAATTCTATTGAATGGGATGATCCCATTAAATTTTCTTGTTGGGGTTAGCACACCGGTTGTATGAGATAATATATCAGATCTAAGCATACATGCAAATAAAAGTGGATATTCTACCAGAAGTATTATACAAAACAAGAGACATAAATCAACACCAGATTTAACGTGGTTCACCCAGTGTGGGCTACGTCTACCAAGAAACAAGCCAATCTATTATCCAAAGCTTTGACAAGATATACAATGAACATTTACAATCTTCTACACATCTCAGATGTTCAATACTTTCTTCCTTCAAGCTTTTTGATTCTGCACTAAGAATTCTCTCTCACATAATTATCTAGTAATTATGATCAATCCTCTCATTCTAAACCCTAGCTTTATGCTTTAAATAGTCGTTTAAGACTTTAGGGCACTTATCCATGCAATTACATTCATTAAATCTATTCCAATGCTAAAAATAGAAATAAATCCCGAGAGTTAATTAAAACTCATCACACAGGTAACCAATGCCGAGTTCTACCCAACCGTCGCCAGTTCCAACTTGCCCTGACCAATGTCGGTCACACTCTAACCAATGTCGATTACTTTCAACTTCCAGCAAGTTCTATTTACATGTAAAAACATTAGTAATTTAGCTCCATACTCAAAAATCTCCCACTTGGAGATTAATTACTACACATTATACCTATACAATGCCATTCTTGGATCCTCCTAAGCTTTGTTTCTTCCTCTTCAAGTTTCAAACTCGAAGACCAACAAAAGTGGAGTGTAGCTCCAACTTCTCCTTTGTTAATGGCTTTGTTAGCATATCCACAGGGTTCTTACTTGTATGAATCTTTTCCAAATTCAACTGTCCATCCCTAATACTCGTATGAAGTGATATCTCAATTGAATGTGTTTCATTCTTGAATGAAATGTTGAGTTCTTTGCCAAATGAATTGCACTCTAACTGTCACTGAACAATTTACAATTACTTTTCTCCTTTCCCAACTCTTCCATGAACCTACTCATCCATATCATCTCCTTGCTAGCCTCTGTAGCTGCAACATACTCTACCTCTGTAGTAGACAAAGCCACAACCTTCTGCAATCTCAAAATCTAGCTAACTATCATTCCACCTATTGTGAAAATATATCCAGTAGTGCTCCTCCTACCATCCAAATCTCCAGCCATATCCGAATCAACATAGCCACATAATGAAATATCGAACCTCCATAGCATAACTACATGCTAGATGTCCCTTTCAAATACTTGAGTATCCATTAGATTTCTTTCCAATGCTCTTTACCTGGATTAGCCATATATCTACTCACAACTCCCATTGCATGTGCAATGTTTGGTCTTGTACAAACCATAGCATACATGATACCTCCAAATGTTGATTCATATGGCACTCATGTCATGTATTTGACCTCCTCTTGTGATGAAGGACACTGATATTTACTCAATTTGAAGTGTCCAGCCATAGGTGTGCTAACAGGTTTTGCATTCTGCATGTTGAACCTTTCTAACACCTTGTAGATATAATCTTCCTGAGACAAATACAATTTCTTGTTTTTCCTGTCTCTATGTATTTGCATGCCAAGAATTCTTTTTGCGGCTCCCAAATTCTTCATTGCAAACATGTGAGTTAGCTTTCTCTTAAGCTCACTAATGTCCTGCATACTAGATCCTGCAATAAGCATATCATCCACATATAGTAACAAAATAATATAGCTCCCATTTTCAATCTTATTGAAATAAACACAATGGTCATATTCACATCTCAAGTAACCATGCTCATGCATAAAACTATCAAACCTCATGTACCATTGCCTTGGAGCTTGTTTGAGCCCATATAGGCTCTTTTTCAACCTGCACACTAATTTCTCCTTACCCTTGACTTCATACCCAAGCGGCTGCTGCATATAAATCTCTTCATCCAAATCACCATGAAGGAAAGTCGTCTTCACATCTAGTTGCTCTAAATGAAAATCTTCTACTGCAACTAAACTCAATACAGTACAAATAGAAGTCATCTTAACAACAGGAGAAAATATTTCACCAAAGTCAATACCTACCTTTTGTGCAAATCCCTTTACTACAAGCCTTGCCTTGTACCTTTTCTGTCCACCCTCTTCTTCCTTAATTCTATAAACCCACTTGTTCTGCAATGTTCTCTTTCCTGCTGGCAATTTAACCAAATCCCAAGTCTGGTTCTGTTCCAAAGATTTCATCTCCTCATCCATGTCATGCTCCCACTGAACGTGAGTTTTATCCTACATTGCTTCTTCAAAGCTTTTTGGTTCACCACTATCAGTCAATAATAGATAAAATAGAGAAGGTGAAAATCTTTTTGGAAGTTTACTTACCCTTTGTGACCTTCTCACAGGATTTTGGGGTACCGAAGGCTCAATTTGGACCTCTTGGACATTAGTATCAACTTCTCGATAAAGTGACCGACACACTGGTCACCTATAACCGATGTCGTTTCAAGCTAACCGATGTCGGTTCTCGCTCCTCTCAGAATCTGTTGGCGGTTCGTTTGACCGATGCCTGTCAAGGCTCGATCGACCATGGTTATTGTGTATTTCAAGGTGTTTCTTTAAAACCCGAGAGTTCATTTTCATCAATAAACTTCTCAATTTTCTCATCCTTGGGTACCAAAATTTGATCCTTATACATTCTCTTTTCATTCCATTCAACATCATGACTCCTAACAATTTTAGAATTCTCTAAATCCCAAAAACGAAAACCAAAATCACCAGATCCATAACCAATGAAAGTGCACCTCTTGGATTTTGCATCCAATTTTTTTCTATTTTCTCTATCAACATGCACAAAAGCTTCTAAACCAAAAACTTTAAGAAAAGAAAGATCTACCTCTTTTCCGGTCCATGCTTCCTCTAGTATTCCTCCATCTAGTGAACTTGAAGGGCCATGGTTAATCAAATAAACCATTGTATCAACTACTTCTGCCCAAAACTACAAGGGCAATCTAGAATGTATCCTCATACTTCTAGCACGTTCCATGATTGTCCTATTCATTCTCTCTGCAACACCATTCTCCTATGGTGTTCTTGGAACCGTTCTTTCTCTACGTATCCCATTCACTAAACAATAATCATTGAAAGCCTTGCTACAAAGTATTCACCACCATTGTCAAATCTAAGGCACTTTAACTTATAATTTGATTCATTCTCAACAAGGGCTTTCCATCTTTTAAAAGTTTCAAAAACATTATATTTGCATTTAATACAATAAACACATACCTTTCTTGTAGCATCATCAATGAAAGTAACATAATACTGGGATCCACCATGAGAAGCTACCTGAGCTGGTCCCCACACATCTAAGTGTACAAGCTCCAATTTCTGCTCCTTCTTAGTTGCCCCAACTTTGAGAAATCTCACTCTCTTTTGCTTTCCAAAGATATAATGCTCACATAAATCAAGATCTAAATCTTTCAAATCTGATAACTTACCCTTAGCCTTTAAGATCTGCATTCCTTTTTGACTCATATGACCCAACCGATTATGCCACATGCATGCATCTAAATCTGAAGTAGATAATGCAGAAAAGGAATTAGTAATACAGGTAGATAAATATAATGTTCCTACCTTCTTACCTCTTGCCACAATAAAAGTACCCTTGGTGACTTTCCAAGAGTCTCTTGTAAAAGTAACCATGCAACAAGATTCACCTAGTTACCTGTAGAAATAAGATTCCTCCTGAGGCTTGGCACATGCCTCACATCTTTCAATACCCATGTATTTTCAGTCTGCAATTTTAGATGAACTTCCCCTTTACCGGTGATACCGCAAGGTTCATCATCACCCAAATAGACATGCCCAAAATTACCCTGGACATAATTTTTGAAATAACCCTTATTAGGGGTTGCATGGAAAGAAGCTCCTAAATCTAAAATCCATGATTTAATTCTACTATCTAAAGAAATAATAAGAGCATATTGCATTACCTTTGATGCAACAATATTCACCTCTTTACCTTTTGTCTGGTTGTTGGTTCTCTTTATTCTTTGACCAATAATCTTTCTTTCGCATGTCCTTTCTTTCCACATTTCCAACAAGTAATTCCCTTACTACTGGATTTAGATCTGTTATCCCTTGACTTTGATTTCCCATTACTCTTACTCTGGATCTCTCCTTCGCCCGCACTCGCTTTCTACATTCAAAGAATTTCCAGGATGATGTTTCCTCTGTACTTTTCCTGTGAATTTATTCATTCAAGATTATACTAACCACATCATCAAACTTCAAAATATTATTAGCATATGTTGTATTACTAACAACCATTACCAAGTTGTCCCAACTATCAAGCAAAGAACATAAGAATAAAAGTACTTTTACTTCATCATCAAACGGTATTGAAACTGATTTTAACTGATTTACAATAGATCGGAAATCATTCAAATGACTAGAGGCAGATTCACCTTCATGCATCTTAGAACTAAAAAGTTTCTTCATCAAATAAACTTTATTTGAAGCACTAGGTTTTTCATATAAATTAGCAAGAGATTTCATTAAGTCTACCGTAGAAGCCGCTTCTGTAATATTGGAAGCCACGGATGTTGTCCAGGCTCAATCTTATAGATCCCAAAGCCTTTCTGTCAAGAATATTCCATTCTTCATCAGTCATCTTTATAGGTCTAGACTTCTCATCCAACGGTAAGTACAAATCTCTCTGATACAGATAATCCTCAATCTGCATCTTCCATAATTGATAATTTCAGCCGTCAAACTTCTCTACCTTGTATTTATTATCTTCTTTCATTGTTGTAGCTCCCACTCAATCAGAAAACCCTCTGTGAGTAAATCTATCAACACACAAAACCCTCAAACAAAGCTCTAATACCAATTGTTGGGATTAGCACACCATTTGTACAGACAATATATCAAATCTAAGCATACATGTAAATAAAAGTGGATATTCTACCAGAATAATTATACAAAACAAGAGACATAAATCAACACTAGATTTAACGTGGTTCACCCAGTGTGGGCTACGTCCACCAAGAAACAAGCCAATCTATTATCCAAAGCTTTGACAAGATATACAATGAAGATTTACAATCTTCTACACTTCTCAAATGTTCAATACTTTCTTCCTTCAAGCTTTTTGATTCTTCACCAAGAATTCTCTCTCACATAATTATCTTGTAATTATGATCAATCCTCTCATTCTAAACCCTAGCTTTATGCTTTAAATAGTTGTTTAAGACTTTAGGGCACTTAGCCATGCAATTACATTCATTAAATCTATTCCAATGCTAAAAATAGAAATAAATCCCGAGAGTTAATTAAAAACTCGTCGCATAGGTAACCGATGTCGATTCTGCATCACAACCTCTAGTAAGTTCTATTTGCATGCTAAAACATAAGTAATTTAGCTCCATACTCAACATTTCTAATCTAACCAACATGATAATTCCAAACTAAAAATATTCAAGGATCCATTCCTAATCATGACAATGACAATATAGTTCAGAAGTGCACAATACTTATCCAGTGGTGCCACCACCACTCTCCTATGATCACCTTTTGGATGAAATGATTGATACTTTATCTCAAACATCATCTTCTACACATTTTATATCTTTTAATGAATCGATATAGAAGACACACGTAACCTCTATTAATTCCTATGTTCATTAATCAAATACATATGCGTGGTAGTTTAGTTGATCCACATAAAAAGAAAATGTATTCTCTCTCATGTTACTTTAATCTCTTGGCATTCCTATAAGAATTTCTTGTGTGATACTAATTCTTACTACTCGTGCATTACTCTACATATTGTTATTGGTTATATCATTAATCTAATTTCATTATCTCGTTGTTACTACTCCTATCTTTAGAGCATCATGTTTAGGTCTCCATTTGATACGTTCTCTTAGATATATTACATCGTCCATTCATCGATTTTCCAAGTTTATTCATAATCAACAAGTCATGTCACAATTACATCCATTCCCTTTAAGCCCCCTTCTCCTAATTTTCCTAATCATTATTATACAATTCATATTCCTCCTCATAATGCATCTATGGATACGTATTTGGTTTTATACACTACTCCTAGAAGCTTTATTCCCTTAGGTTCTTTCCTAGGCCCTTGATTCTACACACTTCCTCTCACATACCTATCTCTCTTAGGTATCCTAAGAGGCCTTTGGTTTCACACACTATTTTTCATAGATATCACTCTCATAAGATTTTGGTTAGGTCCTCTAGTGCACATGATCTCTCAACAGTTTCTCATAAAGTATTCTAGTACCAATGGTTTGTATAATAATATGAATTCTTTGAGTCCTCCACACAAGTATTATACTTCACACGCTACCAATGCATCTACTTCATCTCCCAATCCTTATTTGGAAAACATCACTACTATTGTACCACTTACATTTGAGTCAAATTCTATGGCACAATTGAGGTCCAAACCTTTAACAGCTTTTATACCTCTTTAATAGGTTATCATTGAGAATCCCAACGCTACCCTCTTCTTCTACATAGATAATAACACATTAATACAAAAACATTAACATAGTTTTAAAATACATTTACTAAAATATAAAATTAGGAAGTGTACACTTAGCGTGATTTGTTTATACTTTACATTACGCATGTTTTATTTCAAATGGATTTGATAGATAGTATATCACAGCTTTTTCGTACACACATGTGTTCATGTGGTAATTGATCTTGATGTAGGATATACATAGAGAAGTATATGATAATAGGTGTTAGTAATACCTTTACCCGTACTTCCTATCCATATAGGGATATATTTAATACACTACACACAAGTGTTATTATTCCATTATAGTTCCAATCTACCTCATTTTTACACTCGATTACATGTACTAATTATATGTTATCTTTTGAGATAACAAGACTAACACATGTGTATTTCATAACATTTACACCTATTTCTTCACATCTATATTTCTATTTTCATTATTGTATCATTTCATCATGTTTTGACACTCTTAGTTTTCATACACACTTTATTTCTATGTGTTTTATTGTTTGTTTGCTTAATTAATTGTGGCTTGAGTTCCTTGATTGTATTATGATGTCATGGGTGTCTCATGTTTTTGGCTTTATTCCTATCTCGCATGCTCTTGTTTTCCATTATATGGGCCTTGATTATATTTTGACACCATGTATGCCCCATGTTTGTGGCTCTATGCCTTTTTGTGATATTTTTTTCATACTATTGAATTTGATTTCATTATTGCCACACTTATCATATTATACATGCATTATTACTACTATTATTCTTTACTGTCTCTTCTATTTCTATTTATTTATATTATTGATCTTATTTCATACCATTGTTTCCACCATGCACAAAACCTCCTTTTCATATGCAATCTCTTCAAGGGGTACACCTCTTTAACATTCTACACTCTCATATATCTTCTCGACATCTACTACATGGGGAAAAAATTATTATTTTGAGACAAGTTCTCAATATGGGTTTTCACATATGCCTCAAAAAAAGTGGCATTCATGTGGGTATATTCTACACCTACAATAAACATAGGTAAAATTATGGGGTAATATATAAGTAAAAACAGGTACATGTACTCAAAAACAACTTCAAGCAAAGAAATCAAGAAAATCAAATGTAGGTTCAAAAATAGAGTTTGGTTAGGATGTATAGATGGTTCTAACTCTTTCACATAGTTTTTATAAGAGGAAGTTGTACGCACCCAAAAAGTATATGTTGCAACATTGAATTGTGACACTTATTCGATGATGACAACAACTCCTTCCAAGAAGAGAATGAGATCCAAATCCCTTCATGTATCCTTTCGCATCCCTATATTGACTCAACACAACCCCTTCACTTTGTTCCTAGAATTCAATTTTCACTAGAAGAACACATTTTAGCTTTTGGAATTATTTTTTAGATGCATTTGTGTAACTGCGCCAATAGTTTCATAACCACCCCAGAGGTTGTATAACCACCCCATGTTAAAATAACAACGGTTGCACAAACGACCATATGGAAATAGGGGTAGTTTTGTCACCATGTAAACTAAGATTAAAATACACGTTTTAAATGCATGTTTTAATTTCAACTTGATTATATCTAGCATTACGTGGTAAAAATGAATTAAAACTAGGCTTGTTGGATTGGTCTTGAGTTTCTCCTCCCTTCCTGATAAATATAGTATGTTGAACTATGCTCCTCAAGATAAGTCACTATTTCTTGATCAACATGTGTTCTTGAAATCTTCTCCTCCAACAACTTATAAAAATGGAACTTTTATTCATATCATTGGTTGGAAGTTGGTAATTTGTAATCAACATTTTATTTTTATTGTTTATTTCTTATGATTAGTTTAAAAGCAATTCTCCTTGGGGAGGTTATATGGAAAAGAGGAAATTGCATCCGAGAAGCTATGTTATCCAAAATGTGCCCCCTGCTCATTTTGTGGCTAACTCCTCTCATTCTTCCCTCTCTTGTGCCTCAGTCACAAAATTTTGCTTTTTAGGCACTCAAAACCTTTTGGAAATGGCACCATTGGATAGAGCTCTTTCTCAGCTTTCCAGAAAGGTAAAGTTTTCCTCCTAACTCCATGTATTTTTGAAGTTATGGCTCGGCGGAGTTTTTTGGGAAAAAATTCCCCTGAAAGGCCCGTGGCCAATGAGATGCTGCCACGTGGCACCTAGAGTGGCGGAGCGTGGGGAAATTTTGGAAAATTTTCCAAATGACCAAAAAGGTGCAAAAATTTGAATTTTTTCCCACCGACCCGATTTGGCCCTGTTTTGCCCTAAAACTTCAAATCGCCATATCTTTCGATCCAGAGCTCGGTTTTTTCGCATTCTTTATATCAATGGAAAGCTGGTGAAATTATCTACAAGATTCTGAGGTTATTTTTGCATTTTGGTGGATTTTGGAGAGATAAAATCAAGAAATTCCTCTGGCACGTGGTCATGGACAAGAAATGACATTTCAACCACCATTTTTAATGAAGAATGGCTCGCATTCTCTCCCAGCATGGTTAAAAATGTTAGGGAATGGGTCTATTAGGGTGCCCATGCTATTTTGATGGCATTTTGGTCAATGGTTGAACCCCTTGCACGTTTTCCCATGTTTCTCTCTCCTAGGGTCGTGGTTTGCACTGTAAAAGCCAGAATGAGTTCATTTTGCAAAGAGAGACACTTTTTCAGCTCTGCAACTTCCTTTTTCTTCCTCCTTGGTAGAATTTGTGAAGAAATTTTACCTTTCCATGTAATGCAACACCTTTTCTTGCCTCTGGATCACTGTAATGTACTGTATTGGATCTGAGATGTTGATATATGTTCTGTGATTAAAATCCCTCAATCCTTTCATATATCTATCATTGCTTTCTTGATCTTTCATTACATTTTGAGCATTTGTGCATGTTTTGTGCTGTGTTTCCTTGTGGATTGTGTATTTCATGTAGCATCAGGTGTCTACAACTCCTTTGGTGCATCACCTATTAGCATTAGTTCTTTCTTTTTACATTTTCTATCCTTGTCCCTTTGGAATTTAGAGTAGATTTAGGAGTTTAAACCTCTGCAATTGTGCAAGTGAAATAGCTGATCAGAGGAGTTGAGGAACCAACCTCTAATCTGGAGATTCCTCTTCCATTTTTGCAAGTCCCACACTTGGGAAGAGGATTCAATGTTGTGCAATCACACTGGATGCTTAGAATGATCAAATTAGAAGCCTGATCAACATCTAGGGGGTGCTGCTGATTTGCAACAACAGTTTTGGCACGCCCGGTGGGACCTTAGAGGTCTTTCACTTTATCTTTGACAGGTTGGTGTGTTCCTGTTAAAGATTCAACCTTTTGGAGGCACTTTCAAAAGCACATTTGGCGACTCCATCTGGTAAACAACTCATTCTCTAAGTTGAGACTGTTTTCCATTCATTTCCATCCTTTCTTCTTTCCATCATTTTCATTATTTTCCATTCCATGAAGTTGTGCAATCATGACTTCATTTCCATCATGGAATTCACATTTACAACAAAAGAGTATATCACACCTCCAACATGTTTTACAAATCCTCCAAATCAGCATTTTGATCAAATTCAAAATCAGCATGTCTACCCATATGAGCAGCAGTGCCAAAGTCAGTTTGGATATGAAGCATGTCAAGCACAAGGGTATGCTGGTTGTGAGGGCAAGTCAAGAAGAAAATGCAGATCTACTGGAACAAATCCAAAAGATGGAGGTAAACATGGTGCTATCCAGGGCTCAAGCACAAATGAAAGCTTTTAGAATTGGTTGCAGGACTCCTTGTCCATGGGGAGGCCCTTTTCCAAGACACTTCAGCCCTCAGGAGAAGCTGGACTTCATGATGAAGATGCTGCCCCAACTTGCACAATGGACAATAGAAATAGAGGCCTATACACTTGGTGTTGAACAACCTTGTCAATGGGTAAGTTCTACACCATCATCTGGTTTTTCTCTTCCCATTACTCAAGTAGCATCATCTCATTTGGAATTTCAAATTCTAAATCCAGTCAATGCTACCCCAGGAGTTAATTCCATTTCTCCATTCCCTAGTCTTCCACCACATCTCAATTCTTCCTTCCCCTTTCCTTCCAAACAGTCATCCCCTCCACAAAAGCTAATAGAAATACCCTCTCCTCTAAAGAAACAAGAGTTTCTACCTCCTCCACCACCACAAAAAATTTCCGAGCCATTTGAGTTACAATCCACTTCTCCTCTTGCATTCCCAAATCCATGTTGGGAGGATAAAAATCAGAATTCTAGTCAAGGAAAACAACAACAAAAAGAAAAGCCAAACAAGGATGAAGAAATTCGAAGTCTCAAGAGTTGGGCTCTTAAATTTGGGATGACAAAGATCCCCTTGATGGTTAAGCCTTTAGAAGAGGTTGGAGTTGGAAAACAAGTGGTGGTTAGGACTGAATTTGTTGCAACAAGAGAAGAGCAAAAAGAAGAAGCAGATCAGCAATCAGTTTGCTCAGAAAGTAGTGTCCATGTTAGCATTCTATTTGAAGAGAATGCTGATTCAATTCAAGTTACACAATCAGCCATGGAGGAAGAAAGCTCTGAAGAAGATCCTACAGTCCCAACTTGTCCTCTAGAGCAGCAGATCAAAGAGTTTGACTTAACGAACTTCATGCTAGAGGAAGAGTTCTATCAAGAACAAGATTGTCTTCAAGTAGTAGAAGAGGGAGAAGCTGCTCCAAATCCAAAAGAAGAGGAGCACATTCTAGTTGTGGAGGAGAAAATTGCAGATCCAAGGGATTTGAGCGCAAAGCAGGCTACAAGAGAACCTTCAATTCTTCTTTCTACTTCATCTCTCTCGAGTTCTAGTGCTAAAGAAGAGTTTGATCTCTCAAACTCAATGTTGGAGGATGAAAGAAACCATGATGATCAAGTTACAGATCAAGAGGATACCATGGAGGAAGTTGAGCATTTGCAGCAGGACAACAATGAGGTAGTTTATCTGTTAGATTTGGAGGACTGTTTTGATGAAGAAGAACCGGTTGAGTTCCTACCATTCTCTCTTTCATCATCCACATTCCAAACACCTGAGCCTATTGTCATGAAGGAGAGCACCCATTTGCAGCAGCCTGCATCTTATAGCAGCTCTTTGGAACCAAGATTGGAAGATTTTAATCTTTCATGTCCTTCATTGGAGGAAGAGAAAGGGCAAAAAGGTTCTACCTTTGCTTCTGCACCATCCATTCAAAAGGGTTTACAAGAGAACTCCATTCTTGGAGTTGAAAATCAGGGCAATGGGTATACTCAAAGGACCATACCTTGCCCAATCAGGTATCTGGCTTCATTGGAACCAAAGGAGAAGTCACAACCAGTCATGCTTGCTCCTAAGCATGAGGATGAGCTACAAAGAACCAAGGATCAGCTGTCATACCTCTCCAATCCAAATGTAGAACAACTAAAAGAGGTATTGAATTTGCCTTCACCTGATACCTTGATGATTTGGGTGGAAGACCAGCTTCTTGTTGATTTTCCATTCATCCAATCAGCCATGTTCAATGCCAAATCAGTTGCATGGTTGCCAATTTTGAAGAAAGGAAGCTATTTTACACAACCAGTTGCAGGGTTTGTTTAGCTTACCTTTGCTTCTAGTTAGAATAGAGTAGGTAGGTTTGCTTTCAGTAAAAGAAGTGCTTATGCACACTGCATGTTCCATTTGGAGCATGTATGATTTTTCAGTTTTGTAAATAGTTTTGGTGCTGCTGGTTTTGCTCTTGCACAGCTGTTTTAAGTGGCATTTTGGTGAGAACAACTCTAAGTTCAATGGGTTTCAAGTGGCTCAGAGGGAAGTTTTCAAGATATCAGGTTGGTTTCAAGTTATTTCTTATGACTCCATACCCAATGGATTGCTAAAAGGCAACTGGTAACTTCATCCAGCAGGCAGATGACCCCTCTGAGTCGCCAAAATTGTTATCCAAAATGTGCCCCTACTCATTTTGTGGCTAACTCCTCTCATTCTTCCCTCTCTTGTGCCTCAGTCACAAAATTTTGCTTTTAGGCACTCAAAACCTTCTGGAAATGGCACCATTGGATAGAGCTCTTTCTCAGCTTTCCAGAAAGGTAAAGTTTTCCTCCTAACTCCATGTATTTTTGAAGTTATGGCTCGGCGGAGTTTTTTGGAAAAATTTTCCCCTGAAAGGCCCACGGCCAATGAGATGCCGCCACGTGGCACCTAGAGTGGCGGAGCGTGGGAAATTTTGGAAAATTTTCCAAATGACCAAAAAGGTGCAAAAATTCAAATTTTTTCCCACCGACCCGATTTGGCCCTGTTTTGCCCTAAAACTTCAAATCGCCATATCTTTCGATCCAGAGCTCATTTTTCACGTTCTTTATATCAATGGAAAGCTGGTGAAATTCTCTACAAGATTCTGGGGTTATTTTTGCATTTTGGTGGATTTTGGAGAGAGAAAATCAAGAAATGCCTCTGGCACGTGGTCATGGACAGAAATGACGTTTCAACCACCGTTTTTAATGAAGAATGGCTCGCATTCTCTCCCAGAGATGGTTAAAAATGTCGGGAATGGGTCTATCAGGGTGCCCATGCTGTTTTGATGGCATTTTGGTCAATGGTTGAACCCCTTGCATGTTTTCCCCGTGTTTTCTCTCCTGGGGTCGTGGTTTGCACTGTAAAAGCCAGAATGAGTTCATTTTGCAAAGAGAGACACTTTTTCAGCTCTGCAACTTCCTTTTTCTTCCTCCTTGGTAGAATTTGTGAAGAAATTTTACCTTTCCATGTAATGCAGCACCTTTTCTTGCCTTTGGATCACTGTAATGTACTGTATTGGATCTGAGATGTTGATATATGTTCTGTGATTAAAATCCCTCAATCCTTTCATATATCTATCATTGCTTTCTTGATCTTTCATTACATTTTGAGCATTTGTGCATGTTTTTGTGTTGTGTTTCCTTGTGGATTTTGTATTTCATGCAGCATCAGGTGTCTACAACTCCTTTGGTGCATCACCTATTAGCATTAGTTCTTTCTTTTTGCATTTTCTATCCTTGTCCCTTTGGAATTTAGAGTAGATTTAGGAGTTTAAACCTCTGCAATTGTGCAAGTGAAATAGTTGATCAGAGGAGTTGAGGAACCAGCCTCTAATCTGGAGATTCCTCTTCCATTTTTGCAAGTCCCACACTTGGGAAGAGGATTCAATGTTGTGCAATCACACTGGATGCTTAGAATGATCAAATTAGAAGCCTGATCAACATCCAAGGGGTGCTGCTGATTTGCAACAACAGAAAACCATAAGTTACACTGCGTTACAAAAATATCTAAAACTAAATTTAAATGCCTCGGCCTCTCGAAGACTAAACTATGAACAAATTTTGATAGGTGACAGAGTTGATCCTGAGCGACAAATTTCTTATCCATTTAATCATACTAAAAACTCTTTAATCTTTACACTGCTGTAAATAGATGGGAATAATTCAAATTTAATCAAAAATCAATCGTGAAGATCCAGAGAAATGCAATGCTCCTTTCCTCTGCTCTCCCGCTTTATTGGCTTATGTTTTCTATCACAAGCTACAACGTTGCTTTGGTCAAGATCGAGCACATGAATGAGTAGATCAAGAAGCTTTAGGATGAGTAGGAGATTGTAAGTCGGTTCTAAAATTAGGTTGGTTTTAATTTTCGTTTATATGATTTGGGTTTAAGAAGTTTTTTATTTTAATATTTGAAAGATTAAGGGGTAAACTAGGATTACTCTTCCCAGCTTTATGGAGATGTCTCTGTAAGCTACTTGATATATAGTGATATGCCCTTATTTATTTTCTTTTAACAAATTTTAAGAAAAATATTATATCCACATTTTAAAATATGTTTTATTTTACATGTTATTAGTTTATTTCATAGTTTTTTTGGAATATGTCAAACAAAAATATTATTTGATTCGTAGTCACACGAACATATCATATTTTTTTTTTCTCGTAATAATTGTAAGAAATGAATTATGCCTACATGATTTTGGTTGCCCTCAATTTACTTCAAACAAGTTAATGTTCCCCTTATTATTTATTGTTAGTGTTCATTGCTTTTTAGTTTTTACGGTAGAGTAACGAAATGAACACTATTTAGGTAAGTCTTTATCATCCTATTATAATTACTATGTTATGTATATTTTGTTTTTCATCTAATTTATGTCAAGTCTATTTCTTGAGCAAAATATATTTTGAGCTACTGAGATTTAGGTCTCAAACACATGAAGATTCGTACAAATCTTTTGTTTGTTTCTTACAAGAGTTGTAAGAAAGGAATTTAAGGTCAACGATGGGTGAAACTAAGATTAAATAGCCTTTCTATTTTGACAATTGAACATGACATCGCTACAACAATAAATTATGATGACGTCATTGATAGATTTGCTATGGAAAAGGCAAGAAAAATCCTTTATAGCTTTAATTGAATGTGTTAAAAGTTATACTATAATTGTTTTAAAAACATGCACAGCAAGATGAGTGGGTGGCCCTTGGGGGGCGTACGCTCTGAGTACTACCTAGAGCGCTCCGAAACCTTAATTTGGCCTTGCTTCTTAGAAAACTTGAGGTATAATTTGTATCGGATGAAGTTGTGCTTCATCAAAATAATAAGCATTCGAGTACTTCCACATTAGAGTAGCATTTACACGAAACCCACAACAAAGGGAGAACCATATCCAAATATTCCCTATTTTAGATTTGTTTTAATTCAAAATCAATCATAGAGTTGTTTTATTTCATTAGAAGCGATCATATATTTTCTTTTAATTATTTTTATCTCGTTGAATTAATTTCTATTTCTTTTAAATATTCTAGAAAATACAAAAACATTAGGAATTTAGCTATTTTAATTATTTCTTTTCCAAAAATCTTGTTAAAAACATTTAAAAATTTAGAATAGATAAATGCACTTATTTTATTTAATTAATGGTAAAAGAGATCTAGTTAATTAAAAGGGTAAACCAATTTGTCTTTTATTTAAACTAGATTTATTTTACATTATTTATTTAAAATCAAAGTTTAAAGTAGTTTAGGAAACCAAAACAAAGCAACAAACATTATCATTAAAGGCTCACACTACTAGATCATAATCCCTAACCACTATTTGGCTAGTTTTTGGATGTAATTTTCCTTACTCACAAGTTGGTGTATGTACATGACCATTCCTAGTTTGGCCCAACCTTATAGGAGGATATTTGAGCCAATCGTTCATCCACCAAGAATTGACCAATAACAAGGAGATATAGATCTAGGTTTATGAGTGCTAGTTTTCCGACCTACTCCTCTACCTCCACAAATTGTTAACTAGATCAACGTATTAAATGAACAACTAGCTGTACTTGAGTAATTATAGGCTAACCAAACAAACCAAACTAGACACCTAAATCCTTATTTTGCTCTTTTTATCCCTTTTTCCATTCTCACATGACCCTCTATGGAGAGGAATATTTAGAGACAAACGAATGATTTCCACGAGTCTCACACCATGTCACCGCATATTCGGGCCTAACGTACATAGCTTAGGACTTGTGTACAACACTCATTGTTAATCCTAGTATCACACCCATAGAGGTTATACAAGCCTTTTCCACCCTTGACAAACAAGTTTCTTACTTGCAAGTTGATCGATTGTAATTAGCCCATTTGACCTTAAAATATTGTCCCATAATCATCCCCACCTATTCGAAGTCTCTCACTTATATCTATCTCATACCCATCTCATCTTCCACACATTCAAATGTCTCGGTATGACCTCTCGGAAGTTGAGTACACTAGGAATCCCATGTCATTTTTTTGTGTATAGAATCTACATCAACTTCTTAGTAGTTTCATATTTTCACCTACATGCACATATTTACGACACGGTTTCAAATCAAGTTCACTTGGTCTAGATCACTTCTAGGGGCATAAATTATTTCAATAATTCTTCACCAAATCACTCAGTTTTAGTTAAAGTTTTAGGAATATTGGGGGCATGAGTCTCCTTTATTCATCTCCATTTCAGTACATTATAATTTATATTTATTTTGTATTCAATTGATAAAGCACATGGGAAAGGCATTGGGAAAATTTCTCTCTTTTCTACTATGTGTCCTAATTTATAAAATCAAGCCTATATATATTTGCAAAAATGTGGTCTGCGAGGTGCGAAAGGTGTCGAAGAGGCTATATTCTTCAAAGATAACATTCCTTCCCTATTATAGTTAATGAGGAAGATACTAAAATTTCTAAATAGCTTGGATTCGTGTTCTTCTTATTTCATGGGGTGCTTTAATGATTCACTCTTATTCTCTCTCTCCTCTATTTCCATGTTACCTTTTATGCACGTAACACCTTTGGAAAAATTTGGAATTGATCATCCCCAATCCTTCAACAAGTTCAATAATGTAAATCTTCAAGTACAATAAAAGCATAAAGATCCTCTCGCTCTACAAAATAAATAGGTGTATTGTTTCCTTGTTTACATCTATTCATTTCATTTTTATGAAAGTAGAAATCTTTCATGTTACATTTTAAATTTGAGGTAAAGTTCAATTCTTTATGCGAACATTGACTACAATATGGGTTCGTAAGTTTCATTGTGGATCGTGTCAACACCAATAACAATAGGAATACAAAACAAACTCCAAGTGAAGATAAAGTGTGTCTACAAGATTAGGTACCTTTTCCTTTAAGAATTTAATTTTAATTCCATACCTAAATAGGGGAAATGTAGACACTAAAGTATTTCAATTTACTCTTTCACATTGTTGGTGTTTATAATTACCTCTTATTAAGATAAACAAAAACTTTCTATTCACACATAGTACATCATAAAGTCTATTTTATATCTTATTTATCCATACACATTGATATGTTTATAGTTTTGAGATATCAATACATAAAAACCAAATACTAAGTCAACATAACATGATGCAAACCTCATTTATCATGTTTTTCATTCCTCATCATGTCTCAGTATAGTTTGGACAAGAATTTATATCCATTCCTAACCTATTTACATGGTTTTGTGCAAACGTATCCTCAATCTTTACTTTTAGTTATAAATTGTCTAATGGTTCCTTTACTCCCTCTTGGTCAACCTTTCTTTGATAATTTACCTTCAAAACACTAATAAGTATGTTACCACTAACTCATTTTCTATCGTAGAAATTATATGACACTATATTGATACACTCACCTCTAACACTTTCAAAAGGCACTACAGGCTCCCTAGATCTCACAAAATCTCATGTAAAATCATTAGGGAAGAAAAAAATACAATTATAAAGATTCCTATCAGTCAAGGAATCAACCTCTCTCATCTACAAGCACTCAAACATCCCTTCTCCAAGTATTTTAGAAATATCCAAACTCAACTCAAGCATTCTCAAAGAAGATTCCAAATCTAGTTCAATTCGCTCATATATCACATGATAGGTGGAGAGTTACATGAAGTTTGAGGTCTCTTTAGAGTAGTGTCGATGTTGGCTAGAGATCTTTGCAACATGACTAAAAACTAGGGTTTTACAATGACATACATTTCTAAGAAGGTGACAAAGTCCTAAAAAGTTATAGAGTGATACTCCAAGTAGGTCCAAGACCATACAATAGGTCAAGACCATACCATAGGTTAAATACTATACAAATTGTATTGGTGGAGTTTTATGGTCATGACCAAGGTCGGTTTAATGTGATTTTAGAGTCTAATTGGATTGATTGGATTCTCATTTAGATCATATTTAGATTTGATTTGGGATTGATTTGATATGTTTATAAGGATTTGGTGAATTTGAAGAATAATGCTTTGATTTGAATTGGAGTTGTTGATTTTGATAGGATGGTTTCAATTGAATATTTACATTGATTAGATTTGGAATTTTTCTGATTTTGACTATGTTGGCAAGATTTTATGTCACTTTGGTTTATTCGGTCTTCTCATAGCTTTTTCTACATTATCTGACATGAAATTTACAACATTAGAGAGATCACCTATTGATAGGGTGATCTAACCTTTACGTTTGAGAGGGTAGCTCCTTTGTATGATTGGTTTATGGGGTTTTAGATACTTTTAACCTAGAAAACACCTAAAAGGAGAAAGAAAGGAAAGTGAGAGAGGAATAGAAGAGAGAGGAAGATAGTGGAAAATAATGGAGAGAGGGAGCATGCAAGAACAAGAAAACGTAAATCTCATTCCTACATGCTAGAAAGTACACCATAAAAGTAAAGAGATTGAATGTTAGTACTTTGCATGAAAATGAAAGAAATGAAAGATTACATTTGACATAAGAACAAATATAACCAACAAGAATCTCAAGACACAAAGTTCTATAAGTATTCATGTATTTATTCCTTGAAAGGAACACAAAGTCTCACTTCCATCTCTTCAACAAAGTCTTCACAATGATCAATATCCATGGAAAGTATCTAAACACAAAGTTTTATTAACTTCCCTGCCTTGAGACCATAGGACACAAAGTTCCTCCAACCTCCAAGACCCTTTACAAATGAGCTCTAACTTCCTTTTATAACCCAAAATTTGGTTATAAGGTAGTTAGGGTTTACATGACATCACTTTAGGCACAATTAGGTCACATTATAATTGTATAACTTTATTAAAATAACACAATTTTATCACATAAGTGACCTAATTAAAAGTATTTATTATAATAATTAAGTGGGTACATGTGGACCCCACTAGAGTGACATGGACATACACCTAGACATTAAAATGACACCTAGATTAAGCAACATGACACCTATGATCAATGTCATATCCATTGGGTCAAGAGTCCGCCTATCTCGAGCGTACAAGAAATGAACTCATTGACCATATTGGATTTGTGACACGTTCCATGATCTCTCAATCCCTCAAGGACTTGGGTCCGTAGCTTGGTTGCTTTTTTTAGCCACATAACAAACATTTAGTTTGCGATCATACGGGATCATTCAGGTTTGTAGCTTGAACAAATATTCAATCCTTATTTTATAGTTTTCACTACATGGGCCAACTACTTTATCCACATCCATTGTGCATGATTGTGTGTTTCTCCATGCTTAGTATTTCTTTACCTTGGTGAATTCATGATTTTCCATATTGTCATATTTTTTTGCACCATCTTGGCTTGCCAATAAGAAATATCTCCATCGAGCTATTCAAGCTTGCCTCAGGTTATGATGTCGTTTGGATGTGTACAATTCATTCGCCAGTGGAAGAAATTGATGATTTGAACATTAAATAACTAGACTTGGATTGTTATCGAATTGCATTCTGTAAGAGAGATACAAGATTTGGACTAGCAAGCTCCAACCGTTAATTCTCAAGGATGATTTCAATCATTGTTCAAGTATAAATATTCATGAAATGTTCTACCAAGCCGTTGAATCATCACCAAACAATTTGACGAATATATCATACTTGAGAAGTTCAGTCACATATGGGGTCGATTTGCATTATATCTAACATGAGATCCAAACTGAAAATAACCTTTTATCTTCATCATCTTAACAGCTTTCTAAAACTTTACATAGATCTCATGTGTTCTGTGGATGTGATCTATCTCTCGACACAAAGATATGCACCATTTCCAACTACATCCAGTGTAATTTAATTCCTCTATATTTTATCAACATCCTTATAATTTTAACCTCAATCTACCTATGTGCTTCGCATAAATGTTTGAAAGAAGAACATATGTGGCAACATTTTTTAGGATTCCGCTAAAAAAGAGTTGTTACAAATACTTCAAACCTCATATTCTTATGTGCTCCACGGGTGCTAAGAAAACATGTACACCCGACCACCATGGGCTAAATTGGCATTTTTGATGAAGTCACGTGCTTCGTCTAAGTAATCACCATGGCCAAGAAGATCAACCATGTATGTATAGTGCTTCAAGTTTGGTGTGATGCCATAATCTTGATCCATGCTATCAAAATAGTGTCATCCTTCATCCAGTAGACCTAAGTGGTTGTATGCAAATAAAACACCAATGAAGGCAATGATGTTTGTCTTTATGTATTTTTGAATCATTCAATGGGATATAGAGAAATTGTAAATTTTTCATTCCCATTGAGGGCATGGCTCCTAGTTGCATAACCATGGATCTAATGGCCTTGCTCCAATGCAGCGAGGATGGCATATGTTGGTAGAAAAGTAACAATCGTCACTAAGTTTGACTTCACTTGTGTCATTAGCATCTGACTAAGGAGGTTCAAAGATTCACCAGTTTGACAATTCTAAACATAGGACAATAATTGATGTCCGTAGCAATTTTTATAGTTTGTATACCAGGCCACAAAATACTAGCATTCAATTTTTAACTTGACATAAGCCAAATAGTACTATCTTTATCATGTGAAAAATTTAGAAGACCATTGCCAATGTCCTCTCTTCACATTATATTTGAAGAGTTAGTCAAACCATTTATGACTTTATACAAGGAAGATGATGAAGAAACAATAATAATTATTGTGAAAACCTGCAAATTTTGATACCGAAGACTTTATTCTTGTTCGCTCAAGAGAAGAATCTTTCGAAAGGAATGACAATGCATTTTTATCTACATATTTGAAAAAAAAATCTAGAATGACATATTCGGAGCTGCTAAATCATTTGAACAGCCATAGTACTTCTATTTTGAGCTGGTTGTAGGGAAGTGGAAGAAATGTTACTCCTCATCTGCTTTGGCGCATACAAGGTATTTGTCATGTAACCTGTCTCCGCGTGGGCTTGAGAATAGACTGTCCTTGCTTGATTTGAGTGGTTTATTACGTGGTACCGTCAAAACTTATATGCAGATCTACCATGGCACTTGTCTTATTACTGTTTGGTTCCAGCGCATCTTCTTGTCTTTTTGCAGGTCTGGGATCCTCCACGCAGGTTGTTTCCTAATTTTGTAAATGTTAGTGCAGACTTGGCATTTGGGCATTCCAATTTCTTGATTTCAACTTCTTATGTTTTGGTAAATGGCTGAGTTTGTATTTTCTGATTTTTTTTCTACACGGTCTTTTTAATGCTACCACAAAACTTCTCTTGTGTTTTAACGCAAATTTGATATACTCCATCTCTGTTATCTCCAAGACATGTCTTCGCTTGGCATAGACTTCTTCTATTTCTTGATTTCAATGCTTTATTTGTTTTATGCCGATCCTTTTCCCCTTTTACGCGAGATTGAATGATTTTCTTGGACCATAAAATTTTTAACTTCTTCTCTTCTTTTTGCAAGCGCCAAGATCTTCATGTGGCTGGAAATAAATTACAACATCTAAATCTTCATTAATTTAATAGTTCATACATTTATTCTCCTTGTTGGATGATTTGTGACTATGTGTTATCAACTTCTTCGCTATTTATTGTTCGGGAGTGAGTGCTTGTTCACAGAAATTTAATCGGATCAATGTAATGAAAACTTTCGGCTTCTTTCTTGCTATGGATACGAGCTTCTTCAACATGTGAGAAATGAAAGAAGAAACAAGAGAAGAAACCAATTAGTTATTTACTCCAAAAATAGTTACCCTCATTTACGGGAAGTGGGATTTTAATGTGGAAATGGGAAAGACAGAAGGGGAAAAGTGGGGAAGCAGGTTGCATTTTGCCAAATGCCAAATTATACATTTGGAAAACTTCCCTGCAAACTTTTTGAAGAAATATCTCAAAAGTGTGTTTTCATGGAGAGTCGTTTGTTTTTATTTGATTGCCAAGCGCTCCAAATGGACAGAACGGGAATAAAATCTCACTTTTCCATCGGTTTGACTACCAATTCAACTTTTAATTAACGTTTTTATAAAATTGATATCATTAATTTAATAATTAAATTTGGAATTTAATTAATAAAATTAATAACACCAATTTATTATAAAAATAAATAAAACGTTAATTAATTAAATTTTTAATTTAATAAATTAATGACATTAATTTAATTATTTAATGTTAATTAATTAATAACTTGAATTAAATAAATATTACTAAATAATTAAATTAAAATCACTAATTAGGCATTGTAAACCATTCTACGAAGATGAAAAAATGTGTAAAGTGTGGCAGGATAGTAGCAAGGACGGAGTTATGACATCACAATGTTACAATAATCAACAACCCGGTTATGGAGGCCATGGCAAACAAACAACATCCCATAATGTTGTGGAAAGATGTTTTGGCGAGACATATTAACACAAAAAGTTTTGAAATTTTAGTGAGCAATTTTTTGAGACAACATACTAGATTAGGATGTGAGTATCCAAGGGATAGGGTTTTTAGCTTTGATTTTTGGATTGGGTTGAATTTGATTGATATAAGATGTGGAACACAAACTATTTTAATCTAGCAATCTGAACAATATGGGATTTGTTGGCCCCAATTTGTTAGGATTCCTAGGGATTTGGGATATTCTCTCACCAATGTAGTCTAAACAAGTACATGCACCAGAATTTTTTTGGTTACAGACTTTACTCCTCAATCAATCATAATTGGGGTCGTTGTCATAGACAACTTTTGGTTTTCCTCACGGGTAAAACTACTCAATCAAGATGGGGTGCTACCCTTTTCGTTGGCTGGTCCTCTTAATGTGCTAGCTACTTTGGGGTTCCTATGGTACTCCTCATAATGAGTTTTAGGGCTTATGCCCAAGTACTTCACACAATTATGCAAACAGTATTTACCCTTATTTGAACATGCAATGCAAATGTTTTGTATATTTTATTTAGCAAATTTTAATTGTCTTTGACCAAGGAAACTTGCATGCAAGGTATTAGTAGTTTATTGTTTGTTTTTGGTAATATGTGTCCAGTGAAACGGTCTTGCACAAAAGTGATTAGTAGTTTTTCTGCAAACACAATATTATAAGAAAATAACAACAAAAGATCGTGGTCATTTCTAATTCTCAAGATCACAAGAGAAGAGCATATGTGGCTTTTAATCATATAAATTAATTAATGAAATCATTAACAAAATAGATCTCAGGTGCTTTTGATTCTCAAAATCACCCAAAGGTGCGAGAGAAAAGCATACACAATTTTTGATTACAGAGGAAAATAATGGATGATGAAAAATATAAATATAAATGCTAGCTCTATTTTTTTGAATTAATCTATAGAAAAGTGTCAGAAATGTAAAGAAAACAATAGGGAAATAAATTTCAACATTCTATAAATTTCCAAAAAAATCAAAAGTTTTACACATGATCATTTGGCATAGATAATGAAATGAAAATGTAGTTTATACTATCACACTTTAGATCACGTTGGTGCACTTTATATCATGATATCACACTTTAGATCACGTTAGCGCACTTTAGATCATACTAGCACACTTCGATCACACTAGCGCACTTTAAATCACGTTAACACACTTTAGATCATGCTAACACACTTTAGATCACGCTAGTGCACTTTAGATCATGCTAGTGCACTTTAGATCACACTAATGCACTTTAGATCATGCTAGCACACTTTAGATCATGTTAACTCACTTTAAATCATGCTAACACACACGGTGATACAAAAACACACCTACTTTAAATTTCAAATTTGACATGGGTACCTTGCAAAAGGCATAACTTTTCACTCATTACTTCATTTAAGGACTTATTTATATCATTGGAAAGCCTATAACGAGATCTATAATATGAGAAATTGTATAGAAATGCACCTAATGTAATGGAAACACACCTTCTTTAACGTAAACGCACCTAAGTTAATGCTAATACACTTTTGGTGATGCTACCGTAGGTCGCATGCCAGGATCACGCAAATTATGTCACAAAGAGCGCTAATCACCTATAGTTGCACAAAAATGTCAATACACGACCAATTTGGTTTATTTTTTTGAAATTGAATGTAATTCACTCCATGAAAAGTCCTGAAAAATTGGTCAATGATTTATAAATAATAAGAATAACACAAAAACGAGGTTAGTTTCACAAAAAATGATGATGAAACAAAAAAGATGTGGGTTTTTTCCCCACCGGGCGTGCCATAAATGTATACAGAGAAATACTACTCAACATAAAGAAAACAACACAATAAATTACAAACTTGATCCTTCTTCACATCCCCTTGCAACCTCAAATGATACTACTGAAGCTTAGAATGAAGCATCAAGCTTGTTGAATCTCTTGATAAATTTTTGTGGATGCTCTAAAGATGTTTCAAATAAAACTATATTGCAACTACAAGTAAAGTGATTGAATTATTTATTTGATTGTTGATTTGTGATCAATCGAACAATATAACATCGTGAGGAATTAAATGACAATTTGACACAATAATAATGCAAATTTCAAAGCTTCCAAAGATGATAAATGGAGAGGAATGAGTGCTTATTTATAGATGAGGGAAGAGAATCCAAAATCCTTGATTTGTGTGATTGATTTGTCTGATCTAAAGCTAACTAAATCATGATTGGATTTTTTAGTTGAGTTTCCAACTTGATTGAGGAGTTGAACTATTGTTTTGAGTTTGCATAGATGAGCTAGAAAAGATTGCAAATGCTTTTGAATATTAAAACTTTTGCATTGAAATATTAAATTCATGTATTTTTTTATTCACCCAAAAAAGTGACGTGAGTTTTAGCTTTGGGGAGATTTGCTTTAATTTTGGAATGTCATGCTTTATGGGATATGTTTAGTTAACTCAAATGCATGATTTGATTTAATCTAAACTTTTCCTCTTGCATATATTTAATGATTTAATCTTTAATTGATTTATTTTGCTCTAGTTAACTTGAGATGTTAATTAGTGAAGTGAAAGTGAATAAGAGGTGAGGTGGAAATGGATATATGTAGGATTTATTTAATTATTTTAATATGAAATTAGCTAATAAAATTAGCTAATGGGATAGGGGATGAATAATAAGAGTGATAGGATTAATTAATTAATCCTAGGAATAGGATATGAATGTAACAAGGTCCATAGTATGAATATTTAATAATTCAAGACCATGTGTGAGTGATAGGAATGATTAGGGGAGTTTCGGGACAATGTTGTAAAATGTCATTAAAGGTCATAAAATAGTGGAATATATCAAAAGTGGTCGAAAATGGAACTTATAATGTACTATGAGTTAATTACGAGATGATTTTGGAGGTTTAGAATACATAATGCGATGTTTTACGGTGTCTACAATAACATCTAATGTCTTGGTAGATCTTGGAGTTGCTTATTAATGTAATGACAACAGACACATTGAATCTATTGTCTTTAACAAGATTGCAATCAACCAACACTATCCTTCAAATGACAGACCAATCCATTATTGTACCAGATAGAGTCATAGGAGATGTAATGGTTACAGTTGAATCATGGGAATATCCAATAGATTTTATGATCTTGCAACCCAAAAATTAGAAATTTGGTTATCCAATTATTTTAGGAAGACCTTGGCTTGCTATTATTGTTGCATTTATTGATTGTAGGTATGGAAATATGACTATTTCAAATGGATCTAAAGAAAATAACATTTCTCTTTATCCTCCTGCTCAACCATATTTAGAAACTTGTGAACATATGTGGGTTGATGAACCAAAACAAAATAGTATGGGCCCTTCTTATTTAACAATGATTGCAGTAAAAAACATGTGGATGAAATAGAAGGAACATATAAGACCCTTGACGAGAATCCCAATTTGGCTCTAGAAAGAACCAATATGCTCTAGAAATAACCAGTTTAGCTCCAGAAAGAACCATTTTGGCTCTAGAAAGAACTAGTCTAGCTCCGAAATTGTCCACTCTAGCTTCGAAAAGGACGGTAGGATTCTAGATGTTGAAATATATGATTATGCCCCTTCTCAACCATGTGCTTATCATAAGAAACACATATTAAATGATTTTCATTATCATTTGGCTAGAATCATATCTTCTAAGGAGAATTTTTTTGAAAACATAACAATCTTTCACAAGTTACAACCTCATTTATATTCATTAAACTCTTTGATGAATAAAAGTAATCAAGAAAATCTACCTGAGATTAAACAAATATCCATTCATCTAGGAAAGGAATTGAACATTGGTAGAAATTTAAATGGTGATTAGGAAGTTGAGGTCATTAATGTTTTGAGAAATCATTCTAAAGCCTTTGCATGGGATTATACTTGATATGAGAGGAATACACCCTAACATATGTACTCATCACATTTATACTGAAAATGTTAAACCAATCAGATAGCCACAACGTAGGATCAACCTAACACTCAAAGATATTGTTAAAGATGAAATAGAGAAACTGTTGAGAGTAGGCTTTATCTATCATATATTTGATAGTCAAGTGGGTCTCCCCACTTGTTATAGTTCCAAAAATAATGGTAAATGGAGAATCTATATAGACTATATGGAGCTTAACAAGGATACAAAGAAAGATTATTTCCCTCTACCTTTTATAGACCAAGTTTTGGATAATCTGGAAGGAAGAAATATTTCTCCTTTTTGGATGGATTCAGTGGCTATAATCAGATTTATATAGCTCCAAAAGATCAAGATAAAGCCATGTTCACATGTCCTTGGCAAACATTGCATATAAAGTTTTACCATTTGGTTTATGTAATGCACCGCTACCTTTCAAAGGGCAGTCTTAACTATTTTTGTAGATCTCACTAATGATTGTGTTGATGTATACATGGATGATTTTACCGTCCATGGGGCTAATTTTTAGGAATCTTTAAGTAATTTAGAAAAAGTGTTAGTAAGATGTGAATAACACCAACTCTCCTTGAGTCATGAGAAATGTTTAATTATGGTTGATCAAGGAATTGTTTTGGGTCATCATATCTTGCTAAAGTTATTTAGGTTGATCATAAAAAATAAAAATCATTAACTAACTTTCATGTACCAATTAATCAAACCGATGTTAAGAGTTTTCTAGGACATGCAAGTTACTACAAAAGGTTTATTAAATATTTCAACAAAATTGTTACACCCATGTTATCTTTACTTATAAAGGACTGTGTTTTTGAATGGACCTCTCAATGCCAAAAATCCTTTGAAGTTATAAAAGACAAATTAACTACTACCCCAGTTTTGAGAGGACCAATTGGGGGCAACCTTTTCATATTCATATTGATGCATCTAACAATGCAAAGGGAGAAATTCTTGGTCAAAAAGATGAAGAAGAACATATGTATGCAATTTACTTTATTAACAAGAACTTAACCCTTACAAAGAAGAATTACACCACAACTGAAAAAGAGTTTTTGGTGGTTGTTTACTCTCTTAATAAATTTAGACATTATGTTACTGGCTATAAAATATTTGTATACATAGACCATTCAACAATAAGGTATTTGATGAATAAAGCTAGTGGTAGGGGAAGGATTATCATATGGTTACTCCTTTTACAAGAATTTAATTTGACAATCATTGATAAACTAGGAAAGGCTAATGTTGTTGTTGAATTCCTCTCAAGATTGAATGTTTTAGGTGAAGGATAACTTGTTGAAGACCATTTTCCATATGAACACTTGTTTGTAATTTCAACACACTCACCATGGTTTGTTGATATTGCTAATTATCTAACCATAGGGAAGTTTCCTATTTATTTTACAAGAAAAGAAAGAAAAATATTAGTTAGAAATAGTGCTACTTATACATGGTGTAATGGAATTTTATTTAAATGTGGTCTAATATGGTGCTTCGTAGGTGTGTTAGGGAAGATGAGGTGTATGATATCATAAGATATTTCACAATTAAACAAGAGGAGGACATTATTTAGTTAAGAGGACAATCCACAAAATCCTTGGAGTTAGGTATTATTAGCCTTCCCTTCACAAGAATGTCAAAAGATACATATGGCAATGTGATGCATGCCAAAGAATGGGGAAGCCTACCTTTGTATAGATGAAAGGCGCCCTTAATCCTCAACTAGTTTTAGATACTTTTGAGAGTGGGGAATTGATTTTTTTGGACTAATAGACCCCATCTCATGGAAAATAATACTTATTAGTGTGCATTGATTATGTCACAAAATGGGCATAATTTAGTCCCCTTCAATCTTAATGAAGAAGTTGTAGTTGATTTCTCGTATACAACAAGATCATGAGAGATTTGGAGCACCTAGAGCCATAATGTTTAATCAAGGACCTCAATTCATGTCCAACATGATTGAGGCATTTGTAGGAATCTATCAAATCAAGCACCATAAGTCATCACCATATCATCCTTGGGACAATGGGTGAGTTGAAGTCACAAACAAAGAATTGGAAAACATCTTGAAAAATGTTATGGATGCAACCAAAAATATTAGGTACTAACGATGCCTAAAAGGTTTGGGAATATAATACAACATGGAAAAACACATTTGGTTTCTCTCCATATGAGATTATGTATGAGAAGAAACCACTGCATCATATAGAGTTTGAGTTACACACCTTAAGGACAACATTAAAGGTGGGAATTGAGATTAATGCAACCCAAAAAGACATGATTCTTTAGCTAAATGAGTTGGATGATTGGATGAGGTGAGGTTAGAGGCTAAAAAAAGTCTTCCCTCCTCCAACATCAAAGAAATTTATATAGCATGAATCTCATATCAAGACCAAGAGATTTAAAGAAGGAGATTGGGCCCTTTTTTTTGATTCAAGGTATCAACATTTTAAAGGAAATTTAAGGAATCTATCAAGTAGAAAAGATTTATGATAATGGATCAGTCAAGCTACTACCTATTGATGGAGACAAGAGAACTCTATTAGTAAATAGATATATATTGAGGTATATTAACCTCTTAGAGAAAAGATGAGTTTACTAAGGAAATTCAATCATGTGTTGAATTTGGTTTCATGGAAGAATGTAGTTATTCCACCCTGATGTGATAAATAAGTTAAAAATCCAATAAAGGGAGAAAACTGAAATTATAAATGACATCAATATACTCTTTTATTCCAAAAATTGTGTGTGTGTGTGTGTGCATTTAGAAAATTGAAAATGTAATAACATGTAGATATAAGTATTTTTCAAAAGCAGGAATGGAAGACCAAAATTCTTGAAGGATATATGTTTTAATGAGGTAACATGTATTTATTTTTTCTACTTAGGGACTTTCTTTCAAAACTTTGTAATGCATTTGATTTAATGTAATTAAAAAGTAAAAATGGAGGAAAATCGTTATGATATGATCACAACATGATATCATCAATTTATACATGACATTTGACACACAAAATGAAGTAAGGCAAGTTATCAAAAATACCATTTCAAAGTGTGCCAAAGATATGTGAAGTTACATCCATCATTATGCTACCACAAAAATGTGTCACATGACTGCAAAGATTAGTTATCAATGGGATACCACCATTTACATAACTAATATTGTTGAGTTTTTTCCTTGGAGAAGGAAGTAATAGTTAAGAGATGGTGATCCAAAAATAAGTGTTTGTTGTTTTGAAGAGAAAAGTACTATTGTTTTGAATATTTCACTTTGCATATTTCTACAAGATGGGCCAAAAAAGAAATCGAACTCGAGTCAAAAACATTACTCCTACAGAATGTTGTAGTTGCTCAAGTCTTCCATGACACAGGTTGGTTGGATTTCCTTAAGAAATTTGAAGGGTATAATGCTCAATTAGTAGAAGAGTTTGTTATAAATTTTGAAAAAACTCACACAAAGATTAGGGGGATAAGAATTGAAGTCAATAGTACTATTATAAGTACCATATGTGGCCTCCCTGATTTTGGCATCAAAGTCACATGGCATTATCCAATAAAATATACCTCATTCAACTCTTTCATGAAGAAGGTGAACCCCTTCCCAATATCATAACCAACTCACAACAAATTCAAAAAGGGATAAAAAGGGAAAGCTTGCCTAAACCTTGGAAAACTATAGCTTCTTTGGTAAAAAATATTTTACTTGTGATGGGAAACAATATGTGTTGGGTGGGGATTCCATGAGACTTTTAATCCACCTAAAGAAGGGGAGGAGAAACCCTGAACTCAGAGTTAACCTCCTAGGTTTCTTATTTGATGTCATCAGTACCATGGTAATGAAGTACACTAAAGGAATGGCCTCACTCAAGCACCATGGAACTTATATAATTAATTTACAAATATCATTTCTTGAAGAAACCAAAAGGGGAGAAGGCATGGGAGACCTTCTTGGGGAAAAAACTTGAAATATAAGGAAAAAGTAAAAAGAAGGCCCTTGTACACTTCTACCACCCCATGTATGCTTTAGAGAGACTATTGTCACCATCACCAATCTAGTCTTGAGTCTTTGGGATCCAAGATTGAGGAACCGGTCAATGTTTTGAGCAACATGCACAACAAAACCCTCATCATGAATCAATTTTGATCATAGATTTAGAAGGGGAGGCTAAAAGGGATCCCAGACCCAAGATTTCAAGGAAAAAGGACTAGGGAAGAAATGTCTTCTTAGACCCAACAAGGAAGAGAAGAAGACCTATTTTAATTGATGAAGGTGATGCACAAATTTTGGAAGAATTGGCCCAAATTAGCTCAAATTAAATGCATTTAGCTTTGGAAACTCGTAGAAAAGTTCTAAAATCAAGGTCTCTAATTCCAAAAATGGAAGAGAAAGCTCCAAAAATAAGGAAAGAACAACAAGAGGAACAAAAAGTAGTCCCTTATTCTTCTACACACAAACTTGTTATCTCAAAAGGAAAGAACCATTTTTTTAAGAGGATGACAAAACCTCCTCCCTCCCATGAAGAAGAAAAAGAAGAGAAAAAAATAAATTCAACAATCAATCATGTTATCTAGAGTTGAGGCTACAATCCAAGAACAAAAAAGGAGATAGAGTTGTTGAAGATGAAATTAAAAGTATAGAAGAAGCTAACTCTTCTTTAAAAAATGAGCTTCAACAAATAAATCTTCAAAGTATAGATAAGGATAAGGGAATTTTTGAATTAAGACTAGAAGTTTCTAATTTGAGAAAGCAAAAAGATATTGGGCTCCAAGATTGGGATGATTTAAAACAAATGGGAAAAAGTCTCTCAAGAAAATAAAAGGATCCTTGATGAAAAAAGAGTTAAAAGAACAATCTAAATCCAACAATGAGTCAAAAAAAAAATTCGAGTCTAAGTTTGGTACCATTTATGAGACAACTCATAAACTTTTGGCTTGTAGGAGGCCAACTTCAATGTACAATTTATTTCTTCAAGAACAATTTTATTTATGGAAGCTCACTAGACTTTTCTATGGCCTACCTCATGAGGAAAATGATGCAAAATTTTGCATGGACATTTATAAGATTTGTGCCAAAGAGAAACAAAATTTATTGTGTGAATTCTTTTTGTGCAATATGATTGTTCCCAATGTACATGATTTTCTGCTCAATTTATATATGGGAGAGTTTCAATTAAAGGATTTTCAATCTCTGTTGTATAATCAAATTTTATGGAGTAAAAATTTGATGTTTTCATGAATGAGACAATAACCATTTGATTTTTCATAAGGCCTAAACTTTCAAATTTAGGATGAATGAGGAGAGATTTCAGATCTTATTATTACCAACCTGAGATTCTACGCACCCAACCAAAGATTATGGAGGAATGTGCTGCAAATTTTAACTCTTATGGTTAGACACACTGTGAGTAAGATTTTGTTTCATGTAAAAAAATATGGGAGACTTTAAATGTTCCATTAAAAATAAGGGAAGTAATCTCTCCCAAAATCTCACTTGGAGTATGAGGAGGGTAAAAATCATTGTGGAAATCATTCAACTCTTAACACATGAAGAAAATGATGAGTGGATGGGAATGAGGACTAGACCACCTTTGCTTCTTAGTCCTATGACATCATGGCAAAATATTGCCCCACAACAGGAAGAACAATTTGGAGAGTGGGAATATTCCATTCTTGTTCACATGGGATTCAAAATTACATCTTTCGAGAAATATGCTGACTAGTTTGAGGAGTTTAATATGGCACAAATGCTCAAACAAAGGTTAACCCAAAAAAAGTTTACAAGAGGACTTGCAAAAGGCAAGGTGCATGGGGAGATGATGAGTCATAAATTGACTCATTAAATCATCAAATAATAATACTTTTACTCTAAAAACATTAATCAATGCATTGGATGGTTTGATTGATCAAGTCCAAAGTAGGAAAATAATGCATCTTATCCTTATTTAAACTATGTGGACTAATGATTAGTTTTTTCCAACTAACTGCTTTGAAAAGATGCATGGTGATGTGTGTAGGTCAATAAATTCATAATAACCACCAATGAAAAGTGTCATAGTCAAGGTTAGGTGTTGTCTATTCCATTATGAAGACTATTTTGAAGGAAGTTAATGAAGACTAAAAATAAGGAATTTGGTTCCTAGTTCTTTTATGAGTTGTAACCAACTCCCAAATTGTTTTCATATCCAACCACCTAGATTCTTGGGCACGTGGGAAGTAGTGGCTATAAAATACATGTCTTGACTGATATGACAATGTAATAGAATAGAGGAACATAATGAAATAGAATAACGTAATAGGAAGATAGTAGCGGATATAGTTATTTCCAGTTTGTTTTGTAAGAAACTCCTTTTGAATGAATAAAAACATGTTGTCCGAGAGAAAAATTGTGTCATCAATCCAATCCAAGGGAGAAAAGGGCCAAGTCAATTGAGGAATTGATTATTTTGGTATTTATGTTCATGGTTTTCTCACATTTCTGAATTCTAAAGTGAGCTTAACAATAATCATTTCAACACTTGCAATATTCAGTTGAATCAACATTTCTCTTTCAAATGGTTATTTCATCAGTATCTTGTATTTTTAATTCTAAGAAGTTTCATTCCAAAGTATATTCATTTTGCAAAGCATTTCTTTCCTACACATTGGTTACAGTAGACTAAATGTTGTTTGTGTTGTTGTTTAATTCTAAGTAGCTTAGAGTTATTACTTTGAGTAGTTTTAAAAATTGTTTAGTTTTAGTAGTTAGTGGAGTTAATAGATAGACTCTAATAGATAGACAAAGCTCCCATAAAAACTAGAACAATTGCCACTAGTTATATGTTTCTTATCTTCATGTGCATATTGCGTATGACACCATCCCTGGTTAAAATGACATCAACTTCAGACAATTTGATTAAAATTATTGGATATCACAGCGACCCATCGTGTGCCAAGACGAGACGCGTTGTTTTTGGATGCCTAGTGCATGCGTCGAGACATCTATTTACCAAAATATTTTCTCTCTCTTTTAGCTCTCTCGACATTTGTTTCTATTTCTATTTCTATTTTTGTGTACACACACTTCCTTAACAAGTTCTCATCACATCTTGCTTTCTTATTTAACTATGTTGTATTGGACACATGTTTATTTTTTAACTTTTCTCAATGATGAACATATTAAAACTTTCATTCTTGTGTTTTCTCAAACAAATTAAGGATTTGAGGAGTAAAAATTATATATGTCATCTTTAAAGTTTTCTAAACATGTTTATTGTTTTATGAAGTTACATTGCACACTAATGGGATTTTTAGTCATAATGTTTGATCAACTGCAACTAGTGGGAAATTAGGAATATGATTTGTTACTATGTTGATCTTCCCGATGTGGTAATTGGTATAATACAACCAGTACTTTCAATTTCCCAATGTTTGTGATAGTAAGTCATTCATGTTATTCAAATAATTTTAGTGACAAACAATTTTTGATATTACCGTTAAAATTGCATACCTCCTCTCTTTCTAAACAAGTTCGTGAAAGCTTTGTTGCACTATTATTCTACGATGTTCAATTCATTGTTAGCATAGATGTATATCGAGATAAATATCTATAATATAGTATCTTATGACAATATTTACCAAGTGGCAAAACACATGCCTCTTTGCCAACTTCGGATCAACACATTTAGGAACCATATACTTGAAATAGACTAATGTGATCTTGACCTTGTTCTTCGATGAAGGCTTCACCGTCAAAGAAAACAATGGATCGCTTATGCTTTGCTAAAGACAACTAGACCCTCATATCTTGCAAAAAATGTGTTTCCTTCATGCCTTTGTTTTCAATCAATTAGCCCCGTATGTCCTTCATCAGTAAGAGTATGTATAATTATACAAGAAAAACCTAGAAAACATGGCATATGTAGTCCAATTCTAAACCAAAATTGTGTTTCACTTGTAGTTCTCATTGATTCAACTAATGCAACACATTTTTGAGAATTTAGCTCAAAAATAGGTACACAAAGGCATCCCGAAAATTATGAGCTTAAGCATGAATTAACCTCAATAACTCATTTTTGTTATAAAATTAAACATTAGACGTTAGGGGGATGTAGCACATAGTTGGCGAGTAAAGACCATACAATATACAACATAGTTAATCTTCTCTTGACACATACACTTGAGTTGTGGGTATTGCTGCAACTATGTCCTCCTCTTGTTGGACTCTCCATTGTTCTCCTTTGGGTCGCCAAGTTGTTATATTATTTGTATTGGGTTCTTGTGGGTTTGTCTATGGTCCTCTAGTTATCTTTTGAGATGACATCTTTGTTTCATGTTATTTCCCATCATAAGGGTCCCACTCAATGGTATCCTCTATTTTGCATTTTTGTAAGTGTGTATATATATATATATCTTCAATGCTTGTCTAAAATTTTTTAATGTTAGTTCTTTAGGAAGTGAATATGTACATGTGTTTTGTCTTTTAAGTCTTTGAAAGCAATGTCAAGATTCAAATTTGTAAATATTGGTCCGACATTTTCAAGTTTCGCAAACAACGAGACTATTTTTTATTGCTTGCGTGTTAGGGGTTAATGTCCCCTACATTTTGATTTATTCGATGCATATTTTATTAATACTATTGAAAGTTAATGAATTTGTTATGACCCTTAAAATTTATAATTTTTTTGTTCTATTAATTCAACCACATAATAACGTAAATGTTTATATATTTATTTAATACTTATTTAAAACAATATTTGTGTTGAGTTGTGGAGCTCAATTACTTCAGTTTAGCATGCTATATTAAACTTCTTTGGAAAAACACAGTAACCGACATCAACTATGAAGGGACCGACATCGGTTATGAAGGGACCGACATCGGTCACCTATGACCGACATCGGTCAAGCAAGTAGGAACCGACATCGGTTAGGGCTAACCGACGTCGGTTACCTATGTGTGGGTGTTTTATTTAACTCATGGGAATTATATCTATTTTTAGTATTAAATCAGATCTATTGATTGTAATTACATGACTAAGTGCCCTAAGTTTGTATATGCCTATATAAGCATGAAAGCTAGGGTTTAGAAGTAAGTATTTGTAAGGATTGTGAGAATTGATGATTATTGTAAAATAATTGTGAGAGAGAGAATTCTTGGAGAAGAAGGAGAAGCTTGAGAGAAAGAAAGTATTGTACATCTGAGAGGTGTGGAAGATTGTAGATATTCAATTGTATATCTTTTGAAAGCTTTGGATAATAGATTGACTTGTTTCTTGGTGGATGTAGCCCACTTTGGGTGAACCACGTAAAATATAGTGTTGATTTATATCTCTTGTTTTGTATATTTCTTACGGTAGAATATCCGCTTTTATTGCATGTATTCTTAGATCGATATATTTTTTGTACAACCTTGTGCTAACCCTAATAATTTGTTGTCGATGAATCTTTGAGCAACATTAAAAATTTAATTTTGTAAATATTGGTTTAGCATTTTCGCCTCGCAAAGTCGAACAATTTCTTAAAATCATTCATGTGTCTCGAGTTAATGTTCTCTACGTTCTAATCTATCCAATGCATATTTTATTAATAATATTTAAAATCATCGAAAATACTACAACCCTTACAATATGTGTTGAAATTTATTCTTAATGTACCATGGTTTTGTCTTTTGAAGTATTTTCTATCTTTATTGTGTTTACAATTTTTTAGGTTATGCTAATTCAACGTTTATATTATTAAAACACATAATAATGTAAACACTTATATATCTATTTAATACTTGGCTAAAACAATGTTTATGTCCATTCTTCTGTAAAGTGAGTATGTATACACATGTTTTGTCTTATGAATCCTCTTGAACGATTTTATTTTGTAAATATTGGTTTGACATTTTTGCTTCGTAACATCTCGAGCATTTTTTTGATTGGTTGTGTGTTGGGAGTTAATGTCCCCCATGTTCCAACCCTCAAATCAAGTCTTCTAGACCTCAAAGACACTCAACGTGAAAATACCGCCGACATCCACCTATGGGTGTTGAGAGGGTTGGTTAGTGGGGTCCTCATGTAGGTTGTCTGCATTGCCTACCATTTGGAATGGAAACCTCTTGATCTATTACTCTTTGTAGTCGTTGAATTCAAAAACTACTTGAGCCAACATGAGACCCTTACAATCGCACACATTTGTTGATACCTCTTCTAACATGCATCAGTCATCGACAAATGCCACTCAAAATGGCAACACTACAAAAATATATCGAGATTGCCTTCTATTAGGATTTTTAGAATTTACTACATCCTTCCATTCACATCGGTCCTCATCTAACCCCATCGTAGGAATAAACAAATGAAAACACTACAAAAATGTTTCATATCACTTCGACACGACAATGCATTTCTATAAAAATATTACATTTGCATCCCATCCGACGGTTCTTGCACTTCAAGTATAATTGCTAATATACAATTCCTGTAAATACAAGCCATTGAATATACCTTTTCACTACATCTTGAAATTACTCGGTAAGACTAAAAATCTTTATCCGCAATGTCCCTTGGGGGTGTGGGTCTCCTTATTTAAGGTTTTGACTTGTATAGAAGCATTTTCAATTTAAAAATAAATAAATAAATTCCCATCCACATGACGGGGTGTGGAACGTTATAAGAATGTTCCAAGTTCCAACTTGGACGGAAGACGCAGGTGTTTGAAACAAAAGGCCAGTAAAAACGGCGCAAAGATGGAAAAAGAAGGGTTTCCTGTTTGGAGGGCGACAAGACGAAAGTTGATTTCAGATGCTTCTGCCAACGCTAACGCTCCGTTTAAACAGGTCTCTACTTCAACTGTATAATAATCTCTTCAACATGTTTTTGTTTCAAAAATTAAGAGCAGTGGGCGTTGCCCTTGGCCATAAACAGTCTTTAAGAAACCTACATACCAGTTCCCCCAAAAGATCTGTTGTTTGAGGTTTACTGACGTTTTATGACTTCTTCTCCTTAATGGGTTTATTCCAAATGCAACTATTCCACATTCCAAATGCAACTATTCCACATTCCAAATGCAGATGCAGATGAGTTTCCTTAATGCAACTAACTGTACCCCATGCACATAGGCCTTTGCCTAACACGGATCGGTCTCCTTAATGCAACTAACTTAACCCTATACACATATTTCTTTTGCCACTTTTAAGGTCAGTTTATTGTAACCATATAATTATGAGTCATAATTGAATAAACGAATGCATGATTGATTGCATGGTTGCACAACAGATTAGTAATTGATTTATTTCTCATGAAGACTGCATAAGCAACACTAACTTTGACTGTATAGAAGCTCTGGTAGACCCTTCCATTGAATGAGGTATTCTGGCAGATCTTTATTCTCAGCCTCTTATCCCTTGTTGTCATTATACACTCTGAAATTAAAAGAACATATCCATCAGCTAGGGTTAAGTAGGCAGTTTCTTATGAACTTCACATATAATATCAGAAAATATGCTGAATAATATGCAGAAAATCATAGATTGCACAACACGAGATTTGTGGGCCAAATGCCCTAATATGAATCATATTCAGGAAATACCATTCAGGTAGGGAAATTCCGTACAATATTCCTTATAGGAAGAACCACTCCACTATTGCAAGCCTCTTCAAGGGGGCAACCTCCTTATTAGAGCATACACTCCAATTACAATATTTCTCCTTCATGATTATCATGATTCATACATAATGGTATGCCATCATACACAATGATACGCTTCTCCATATATAGACCCTCTTACAATAATAGATGTGTATGCCACTAACCCAATGCAAGCCAACTCAGTGCATATAACTAAGTAGTAAGGGGTATAGTATATCTACTAAGAGGATGTGTGCCACATGTTGGCATCTCCACCGACCAACATACGTCATCATATCATCTATCTAGATACATTACAAGCGATATCCCCCTCCTCCCCCTCAACATGAGAAGAACACACTATTTTTTTGTTTTTGTTTTTATTTTTAAAATTTATTTATTTATTTTTTATTGCTTAGTTACATTACATAACAGAATATGTTTTCCTCAAAAGTTGAGGACGAAATAGAGGCCCACCCATGCAGTCACTTCTTCTTCCTTTGCTTGGAAAATATGCTTTTCCCAAAGCTTGAGGACTAAATGGAGGCTTGCCTATGCTTCCTCTTCTTCTTCCATTGCTTGCATATGATCATGTGCAACCACATAATGATAATATGAGGTGGGTACTCATGGTAAGCATATGGATCTATGTATGGATCAACCCATAAAATAACATCAACTATAAACAAGTGATCAAAAGTGTCCAACAGGCAGCTCAAGAGTAGAGTAAACCTGTCCCACTCTTTCATAAGGTTGCAATCTTAGGAAGACTGAATCTCAGACTTCAAACTTTCACTCACTACAGTGCTAATCTTCTTGTGAATTCATCGTATCTTGAGCCATCTTGAGGTTCTTGTTTAGACTCTTCTATATTTGTTGGTTTTTGTTGAGAAAATCCTTAACAATTGGCACTTGAGTGCCTTAAAAGGTTAAACGAAATCCATAATTGTTGACATTTCAATGATGTATGTTATGTTGTGCCATACGTTTTTTTTTTGCTAAACATAACCATATTGGCCAAGAAGCTTCGCTGTTCTGTTGCATGGGTTCTAGAGGCCATCTAAACATTTATAATCTTTGTTTACTCATCAGTGTATTGGTGATAACTGGGGCTTGGAGTTGGGGTGGTACCGACCTTTTTAAATAGTATCTTCCAAAAGTTGCTGATAACCATACAGTCCAAGTCACCAACAATATACTTTGGAATTCCATGTAGCCTACAAGTATGCCACTTGAACAACTCAACAATTTGCAAGGCCCTGTCGGGGCATCTGTAGGAATAAAATGACTAAACTTAGACAATTAGTCAACTATGACAAAGACAGAGTTCTTGCCTCGCACCTTTGGCCGACATGTATTGAACTCCAAGCTGATGGATTGCCATTTTTTAATTAGGAATTGCTAAAGCTTGCAACAGACTTGGGGTCTTCTTTATTTCCATTTTATTTCTAAGAAGTCACACATGAAGCAGCAAAGTTTTCACATCAGCTTTTATACCTTTCCAAAAGAATCTGCTCACTATATTGTAATAGGTCTTAAAGAACGCAATGTGATTGGTGCCTAGAGAGGAATGTGATTCAACTAAAACCGTTTCCTTGAATTCGGAATTGGGTAAGATACGGTGGTTCTTGTAGAAAATCAAGTTGCTTGAGAATATTTAACCGTTATCTTCTTCTTGCAACTTTTTGGGTATTTCAGCATATCAACAATGTAACATCCCGCTAATTAATCATTTTTATTCGACATTTAATTATTCAAATAAGTATGAATAATGGGAAAATGTATGTTTATTCGAGTAATTAAGCGTTAAATTGGATGACAGTAATTAGTCATCTAAGTACTTAATTAAATATTAAGTACTTAGATAACTAAATACCACCTTTATTAATATAGTTACAGTTTAATTTTAATGCAGTACTATGTAATGTCTTATTCTGATATTTGTTGGGTGACAAGTCGATTAGGACGACACCGTCCTTAATCGATATGGTCACCGCACAACGATGATGTTGTGTTGGCACCCATATGGACTAAGGGCAATGTCGCTCCTAAGTCCACTTGCCTTTAATGCGTTGCCAATAACAAGGCTAGGAATGCATTATGTTATGCTGTGGTATTTGTTTTACTGTTGCAGGAGTTGTTTTGAGTTGGCGTTATTTGTAAAGGCAAAAAGGCTTAAAAGCCTTGGTAAACTTGCATTGTAACATTAAAGTTGTGGTTTTATTTTAAATGATTTTATTTTAAAAATGAAATAGATGGGGGCCATATGGCCACACCCATTGAATGACTAAACATTATGTTTGAATGTTATTGAGTTCTATTTAAAAAAATTGGTGTTGAACACCATATTTGCATAGATGAGATTTTTTAATAATCATTATGTCCACTTTTGGGGACAACTCACGTAGAGGGGGCAGGTGGTAATTATTTAAATGAATATTCAAATTTTTTTGAATAGGGGAGATCCCCTCCCACGAGACCAAGAGACTTCATTCACCATCCACTTGGCATATGGTAGGTAGAAGAAGTAAATGCATGGCCCAGTTTTTGGGATGTGTGGAAGAAAGGGGGGAAAAGTAGGAGTTTAGTTTTGCATGGCATTCGACTTTAGTTTGAGCTCCAGTCATGGAGACACTCTGCGATTTTTGCTGCATGTGTGTGGAATTGATTTTTATGAAGAACCCTCTATTTATTATGAGGAATGTAATGTGGAGGGTTGGTTGTTTTGGAGAGTGGGAACTTTTGTACTCAAGGCAAATCAATAGAGTTTTCAGTGAGAATCTGGAAGCAAAATCAAACACAGACACAAATCTATTGCAGAGCAAGGGTTTATTCTTCTTGCTTCGTTGGTTTTTAATACATAAAGTGATTGCCTTCATTGCATGTGGTTTGTTCGATTCTAAATGGGTCTTTGGAAATTTGCTTAACTGGTTCGACCTTGTGTTCTTCCAATAAAATCGAATGGCTATTCTTTTTCTTCTTTGCCTGTTGAGTTGTTCTGGTTGAACAAAAAAAATGGGTATTCTTGCTGCTTTGTTGCTTCCTTCAAATAAATCGCATGAATCTCTGATTTTTGTGGGTTTGGTGAATTCGTATGACTGAAGGGTTTGGAGAAAATAACTCGTGAATCTTTGAGGGTTTCGAACCGGGTTCTTCAGTGAAAACGTATGGCTATACCTTGTGTTTAACCTATGTAGAATGTTTTTGTTGTAATGTGGTTGTGGGTTCTAAAAGAATTATTTGTGGAAGTTTTGTGGATATTCTAGATCTGAACTCGTTCAACGAAATGATATGATTGTTTTTCTTGCCTACGTGTATGAATCTGTAGAGAATGGATAATCTTAAAGAATGATTTATCTTTAAGTTGGGTTTGATTGGAAAGTTGAATAAATTTGTTGGAGGAATTTCGAACATGTTTATCTTTCAATGGAAATGTATGGTTGTAGGGTTTATGGAAAATGGTTTGAGAATTTGTGGGTATTCGAGTTTGAGCTCATTCAATAAATTCGTATGATTTGGGTTGGGTGCGTATAATCGTCCAAATTTACTATTAATGGGTTTCTTTTATTGAAAGAACTCACGGTCTGCAAACCGCGTGTAGTACAAACCATGTGTACTACAAACCGCGTGTAGTACAAATCTCCTATCGTATTATACGCTGGGTCAACTGCGAACTTGTCGACTTGGTCGCTACCGCTCACTCAATGTTGACTTCACATACCAAAAGTGTTGAAGATTTATCTTTGAATGGTTCGGTTATGCGGTTGAAATTGCCTCTAACTGATCACAATTGAATGTAACCACCCTCATAAATAAATATATCCTGTTATGTCCATTATGGATAGTGCCTTCAACACATATACTTGTTTCTTCTTTATTTATCTACAATTATCTGATAACATTGGTATCAGAGCCTTTGGTTCATAGCTTCAAGGAAGGCGCCAAGAGGCACAAACCGGAAGTTCGGGGAAGCCCTAGCAGGGTACGAACTTAAGGAATTTTTTAGAGTCAAGTTTCAACACCATAAAATCGTTTTGTAAATGACCTTCAATTTGTCTTCTTACCCCTCCTTACTCCACCTACCAACTTCATTCACTGGTATTTTCCTTGATTTCCGCTCCTCTAACATTCTTCAATGATCACGTGATGTTACCACTCCTTGCACATAATCCCTCATTTCATTTTCTGGACTGCCTTACCAGTCTTCTTACCCCTCCTTACTCCACCTACCAACTTCATTCACTGGTATTTTCCTTGATTTCCGCTCCTCTAACATTCTTCAATAGTCGGGTGATGTTACCACTCCTTGCACATAATCCCTCATTTCATTTTCTGGACTACCTTACCATCGTCACCACTTTCTTGCATCCATGCACCTATCTTTGTCTTGTCTCCTTCCAACACCAATCTTGTGTTACGCTCTCGTGTGCAAAGATTAAATTCTTCAAGAGCTTTAAATTTGGAGTATGTTATCTCGGATCTTGACTTATACTCGATCTTCTTTTTGGCCGAGTGCTTTGCTTTGATCATCCTTCGATCATTTGTACTATTCATGCTTGTAAATGTGCTAGAAATCCATGCTGAGTTAGCGCATAAACTTAATGCCAAAAAAACTCGTGAAGGTCTTGGTCAACTCGCCCAACCAGATTTACAAACATAGGTAAGACTACGATTGTACCTTGTGAGTGGAATTGATTGTGTGTAACTTATCTCGCTTGCCTTATGTGATTACATATTTTTGCGTAAATGTCTATATAAACAAAATGCTTGGAGCATAGCTCACTTATTTGTTTATGAGAAAGCGACATAAAGAAAATTGCGATCAAACTCTCCTAAAGCAAGAAATATTTTTAGTGGCAATTTCGGATGTTGACCTTATTTATGGTCTTCTACTTTGAAAGACAAAGTTTCCACACTCTTATTAGCATCCACACATCTTGGTGGTGATTTGTGGAGACCATATGATTTAGGCACCTACTTCTACATGGTCACATGTTACACGTGGCTTACGTAGTCCGTCATTAGGCTTCCTTAGTCTTCCCTCCTTTGCTTGTTTTGCACAATTGATATTGTCGGTTCTTCATGCTCCCGCTCGCTAATCTCTTCGTGGTGGCAATTGTTTATTCTTAAGTATCTCCTTAGTCAAGTCTTACTATAACTTCATCTTTCCCTTCTTTCTTCTCTTCTTTCGGAACCATTTTGTTATATTCATTATCCATGGCCTCTCATCACTTTAAAATCTAGTTGTCTTTGTTTTGATTGAAGATGTAGGAGGATCTTATGTAACTACTTTTACCACAATTCCCATTTTCGGCTATTCCACATGCCAATTTGGGTTGTGTGTTCAACACTATCAACACCCTTTGTTCCCCATCCTCAAAACTCATGTACCTTTGTTAAAATTGCATAGTTATCTTGCTATCACAACACCAAGGTCTTCCCAATAGAGCTGGATAACGATCCCATATAAAAGCTATGCCCATGATTTCGGTACACACATCACACAAAACTCTAAAGGGTCTTGTTAGCCATATGTAACATGCAAGCCATGGAGAGTAATGCAGGTTTTCCCATCTTCACTTAGTAGATTTACCTTGGACCGTGTCGATTAAAATCTTTTTCAACTCAAACCCATTCAATCATGCATCAATCAACAACTTTTGATCAAAAGGTGTGTATACACATATTTTTTCACTTTACTGACTTTTGTTCTTTGCAGGCACCATTGGCGCATCGCTTCCTCGAAGCGGTGTCCTCAAGGATATTGTCGGGAACAGGAGTAAACTAGAAATGGTTACGTGCATTCTTTGGGTTGCATTGGGCTGGGCAACAATGGTTCTTATGAGAGAGTTTGATGTTATTCAATTATATTAAATAATACACATGTTGTCATACCCTTTTTGCGTCATCTTTTGCATCCTTCACATGACTGTTTTTATAGATTCCCTGTGATATTGTCTTGTTATCTCCTTATGTTCACTCCTACACCTACTTTCATCACACTAACACCTTCGTCATCATCTACCTTAGCACTCTAGAGTTTCTTCTTGATAGTCCGACCAACTTCCCTAACCTTCCCATGCCCGCAAATCCCTTTATAGACAACATCAACCATGGTTGATGGCGTTTGTTGAGTGGATTTCCTTCGCAGATGGCATCGACCATGATTGATACTATCCGATCAGCATTACGCCACAACCGACGACATTGACCACTATTGGACTATGGGGAAGTTAATGCTCCTATGGTGTCTTCATGCGAGTTAAGTATTTCTAACCTCTCTTGTTCCTTTTCTTTCACTTTAGATTTGTATATTGTGTATGCGGTTGCATGGATTAGGATATGGTAGCATATTCTTCTCTATTGCATTATTTATCTATCGGTTCTTTCCTTGCGATTCCTTACAATCCTCCAACCCTTTGTTTTATTTTGCAATCTTTTGGACCTCACCGCCATCCTTGCGACTCTTGCCTAATTGACTTCTTGGAATCTCTTATCTCATCACAATCCTATTTACAACTTTATGATTGTGATATTACAATCAAGAGCTAGTTATATGTCACTACCCTATTCTAGGTCTAGGCTTTGGAACCCTATATTGCCTATAGAGTGTGGAGTAACACCTTCCTAGTTCTGTGTCCTCGTCAACTTATAATCCAAGGTGTGCATCTTTAGTGTGATCCCCTTTGTTATCCCGAGTCTAGAATACCCCATTATAGGGAGACGAAAGGAATTGTTGTGGAACTACTCTTTATTTGCATACAAGGTGCACTTGGAATCATTATGTTGTTGTTACTGCGTACTACCGGACTTCGGTGGTATTGATACCTCGGTCAACTTCTTGGTTTCTACGAGGATCCCCATATTTTGCTTTAGCCACATCTTAAGCAAAGCAATTGCTCCCTCTATTTTTAACAACATAAGAACTTCGGTTAGCTCTTCAACTTCTTCCTGCCTTGGTCTGCTTGCGATTTTATTGCATCCATGCTTACTCAAATTCGCTTTCAGACCTCAACTCCTTTTGCAAACCTTGCATAACTTCCCTATCCTCAACGATGATCTACTTTTGCTCCACAATTGGGATAACCACCTAGCCTCTTTGCTTGCATATACTACACTTAAGCTTTTCCTTTTTGTGCATAACTAGGCCTAATATTCTTGATATTGACCATCCCTTGTGGTTGTATTCACTCTCTATCCTCATCAAGGACCTCTATACCTTTTGTGCTAACAAGGATGCCTTTGCTCAACAATGATCTACTTTTGCTCCACAGTTGGGGTAACCACCTAGCCTCTTTGCTTGCATATGCTGCACTTAAGCTTTTCCTTTCTGTGCATAACTAGGCCCAATATTCTTGATATCGACCGTCCCTTGTGGTTGTATTCACTCTCTATCCTCATCCATGACCTCTATACCTTTCCTGCTCACAAGGATGCCTTTGCTGATCTTGCGCCACAATCATCATTCCTGCAATTTGATACGTGGCTTCACCCCGTACTATTTTCTTGTGCAGATTTGGACAGTCCTTGGTTTTATATTCCTCCCACAACTTGCACATGTAGAAAATTCCGGACATTGTCTCGATAGTTATCCGTAGCTCCACATTAAAAACAAGTATCCCAAGTATGACTACCACTTCCTTGTCGCACCATCTATGAAACCTTTCTTGCACGATTCCTCTTCCTTGGTTTAGTGACATAGAAACTTGCCTCAATCCTCATGCCTTGATTTCCTTTATCTCATCGATAAGCTGAGAATTTGTGGTTTGATGGTGTTTGCCTCGCAAATCTTGCGATAGCATACGACTTCAGTTTTCTTTGTCCTTTCGCAACAATGACAATTTCTTGTTTCATGTGTGACAAAACACGTTTCGCATCTTAGGCTTGCCAGCAGGCCTTTACTTGGTATTTGTTCTTTGTGTGGTCTTTTATCTCACAAGCTGTACATTACAAACCCTTTTGTGTTTCTTGTGCAATGTGCATTGATGATGTTAGCTTCAAGATGCGCTATCATTGAAGAAAGGTGAACCTCATAAAATGGACTAATACTAGTATCAAAATATCTTGTGAGCTCCATCTAGAGAGAAGCATCTATCGTTTCCCTAGGTTCTTGAAAACTCTTCATTGACATTTGTCTTCTAAGTGTAGGTAGCAAAACACCCACGTACCTAGGATCTGTCTCGATCTGTGCGGTATGGGGTATGGTTACAGTGCGGGTGCAAGTACGTGTACGGGTATGTGAACTAATATGGGTACGATTTCGGTATGCTAATACGACAAATTTTTAAAAATCTGAAGGGCAGTACGCTTTTGGGTATGTTATATATATATATATATATATATATGTAACTATGTATATAAATTATAAATTTAAAGAAGCATTTGCATACTTATTGACATTTAATTCTCATACATTGCGAAATTTAATACTCGAGTCATACAACTTAAAGATTAAAATCATTCATAGAACATGAAAACAAATTTGAAATTTCCAATACTTAGAGAATTGAGACTTGAGTTTGTATTGATTCATAATGTTCAAAACATGATAGTAAATAACATAATACATTCAAGTTCTCAACTTTTAGAGCATATCATTTAGATGATCGTCAAAATCATCTTCATGGATGCCACTTGCTGCTACACTCCTACTAGCTCCACCTTGAACCCTTGTGAAGGGCTCCCTGGAAGTTCCTCATTGACGCCAAGAAGTGAAACATTGGACAAACAAGCAACAAAAGCTTTAAAGTCCATGTTTTTCAGGTTGGAGGTCCCAAAGCTTGTTAGGACCACTAGTATACTCTTGCGTCCGTGGTTTAAGAGACGCAAGTTGGAATGAACGTATACTAGATCTTAAGTCTTCTTTGATGCCAACATGGTGCGTTTGGCTGAGTGAATGAAGCCATAAGTACTCCAGTTGTGCTCTGTAGAAGAATTACTAGCCACCTGTCACAAAAACAAAGTATTAATATTATTAATTAAAAAAAAGAATGATATCATTTTGAATTTTAATTCTTAATTGGTAATTAAAATATCAAATAACAAGTTACAAACTTTATACCTGTGAGAGCAATTTGATTGCAACTGGTCGTAAGTACTTGGCATCATGGCCATGACAAGTCCACCACGTGATTGGATCCATGGTGGGTTTGTCACAAATAGCCTCTATCTCTCCCATGTTACCTTGTCCATTTACAAACATCGACATCTTCTGGCGGACTACAAGTGATGTAGTTGGATTAGGAAACAACCTCCTGAATTGCCCTCGTCCCATTTGCAACCTCATGGTCATCATATGGTCGCTGCCTACCAGCTCTCCCAACTATTTCACCATTTGTAATATTTGGGATTTAAAGCATAAGCAAGGAGATGCAATGGGGTGGTCATTTTGTTCCACCTTTTCACGATCACATTTTTAACTCCACTGTAAAAGTTTTTCTTAGGGTCCTGCTCTTTGGCCTGTATGATATCATGGATTTTTTCAAGCATGGAGTCAATGCCATCATATATTTTTCCAATGCAAGCATTATCTTTGTCTACAAATCGTATCATACTCAAAATAGGCTCCGTGAAACTTAGCAAATATTCACCTTTTCCCCACCAATGCTCATCAATGATCTATGATTTTATTTTAATGGTTCTTTTCGTGTCAGATTGCCTCCAGACGGTCCAAACATTATCAATCACCATCATGCTCAAAGCACGTCTCACCTTCACAAGTCGTCTCAAGACGAGTGTGTGAGAGGCAAACCTAGTCTCAACAACCTATTAAAAAGAATGAAAACAATTCAATAACAACACAAATTGAAATTGATTTAAAAATTTAAAATCAAATATTAAATTTAAAATGAATTGTTCCTTTACCTTCAACACTCCAACTTTGAAAATCTTTTGAATATGGCTTGAGACATGTGATGGTTGGTGACAAACATCTGAATCTCGTTTGCCTCTGTGTATATTTGCTCAATCCATGCAATTTTCCCAATCTTCTACATCATTAGATTCAGGGAGTGTATTGCACATAATGTCCAAAATATGTGCTCATACCTACCCTCTACTATCAATCATGTTGCCTTGCAATTTTTGGCGTTGTCCGTGATGACTTGGAAAATGCTTTCATGGGCCCACTGACTCAATAGCCTCAATGAGAATATTTGCAATGAATTGAGCATCTTTTACTTCCCCCTCACAATTATGACAAATTTTTAGAAACATTGGCCCTTTAGGGCATATTGCAATAATGTTGATGAGAGGTCTGTTTCTGGAGTCTTTCCATCCATCTGATATAATAGAGACTCCTGAATCAGTCCAAGAATCTCTAATTGGTTGTAGAGATGTCTGAATGTGTTGCACTTCTTTTGCCAAAAGAGAAGTGCGAACCTTATTATAGTTAGGGCTTGTATACCCCTGTGGTGCCTCATTAATGCCTCTCACCATCTGCTGCTAATAAGGTGATCTCAAGACATTGAATGGTAGTCCACATGCAAATATACACCAAGACACCAATTCATCTGCAATTTCCCTCTTCTCAATGTTAAATGCTTTTTTCTAATGGGCCTTTTGTTCTCTTGCTTGATGGCCTTGAGGTATCTACATCAAAAGGGTCATCATTTGGAACAATTTCAACACGAGTCTCAATGAAAGGATGAAATGATGGTGTTGATGTTGGTGGTTTTCCCATGGTCCTCTGCTGTAAAGAAATAGTTCTAGAGCAAGCTCTTGTTGCTTCAAAGTTTGCATCCTCTTGCTCTTTTAGGTACATGGCTATGGTTTTCTTTTCCACCTTCTTACAGGGTCTAATACTTGTCCCGATCCCCTAGTCGGATGAACTCTCGAACGTGTATATGAGGATTGAAATGTGTTGACACAATGGGGGCACGTCCAAACACAGACACCACCACCAACAACAAGCTCTAGCACTTCCACATGCCTCCATAAAGGATAATCTGGATTCATTTTCACTGCCATACCACCCGAAACATTTCCCCCTCTTGCCCCACTGAAGCTGAACTGGATGCCATGATTGTAGGATTAATTTGTTTTAACTTTTAACCTACAATAAGAGATATTTTTTAAAACATTGCTAAATATTAAAATAATTTAATTAAAAACAACAAATACAAATTAGAAAATTAATTTGTTAACCCATACACGTCAATCTCTGATTTTGATCACCAAGTTCGCCATAAATGGTGTGAGGTGAGAGCATACACAGAGGGTAGACATTTAAATTTTTAACAAATTCAATTTAAAACTTTAAAATAAAAAAACGAATACATAACTAATTAAAAAATTAAACAGTTAGCCCTACATGTCAATCTCTGATTTTGATCACCAAGTTCGCCATAAATGGTGCGAGGTGAGAGCATACATAGAGGGTAGATGTTTAATTAAATAAAACTTCAATATTAAACTTAAAATATAGAAAAATTAATTAATATATTATATTTTAATAACCGTAAAATAAATAAATATTAAAAATAAATTTAGATCATGATCAATAATCATGAATGATGTGTTTGAAACACATCATTCATGATATTGATCATTGATCATATTCATATACAAAACATTGCTCAAAAGATTAAAAAAAAAGAATGTCTGAATGCATGAAAAATGCATGGAAAAGTTCTCCTTGATGTTTGTAGACATGCTTCTTCTTCTCTCTTTCTCCTTCAAGCTCAATCACTCTCTCTTCCAAGCTCTCTTTCTATCCTTAAAAATCTTTCTTTCTCCTTCGAACTCTCTTTCTCTTTCCTTCCTTCAAGCTCAAGCAAAATAGCAAAGATTGAGTGTAACAAAAAAGTAGAGGGATTGGGTGTTTAAATAATTTTTTTGGGGGTCGTTTAGGGTTAGGTTAGAAATAGGAAACTTTAAAATTAAAAAAATATGCATATTTTTAAAGTTTTTTTGAGTTGTCTTTTAAAAAAGACATGTTGAGGCCATGAGTACGGTTGGAAATGTTTCCACGGGGGCGGGGGTATGCACGGGTGCGGTTTTGCAGCTGCACCCATAAGATACCCCGCCTCTTGTGGAAACGTTTCCACCGGAAGGAGTTTTTCATCTATGGCGGGAAGGAGTATTTCTATGTCAGTTGGCAATATGGTGTTGAAGCGGGAAGGTCGTGATGGCACCATTATGTAATGTTGGAGTTTCGAGGGTTGGATGGTATGGTAGTCCAACACATGTTGTGAGTGTACCACCAATTTCAAATCGTTCACCGAGTTATTGAGGAGTGCTTGTTCAAGTGCGACAAGGTGCACAAGTTATAGGAAGCATTGCGGTTACTCTTGTAGGATCGGGTGTTGGAGCTACACGTATAGCGCGAGAAAACCAAATAGAGCACATTGAGTGTGCCACAACCGCAATTATTTTATCTCGATATATTTGACATTGCCAAAGTACGAGAGGTGTAAGGATGCGGTAGAACATGTGAATAAACGTCGGAGTTCACATGGAGAACAAAGTTTGTAACTTCCTCTCGAAATGAAGGCAAATCTATTTGAGACTACTCTGTTAGATCGTGTGCACAATTGGTACATGATGTTTGATCCTAATCAAACGATAGTGGACTTTGATTTGTTAAAAGCGACATTCTTAAAGGAGTTCCATATACCAAAATTTGAACAAATAAGCATTTCTATGTTAAAGGAGATCAAGCGCAAAATGAATGAGAGTGTGTTGGCATATGATGCACATTTTAAGACTTTATATTTAAAATATTTTATGAATACATACGGTTCAACATGCTCAATGAGTGCACGTGGCTAGATTGGAAACACCCTAGGGGTCCTCGTACCACCGAAACGTGCTGTACTAGTACGAGGAGTGCACGCTTTGGGTACGGTGGGAAACGTTTCCACAAGGGCAGGGTATGCTATGGGTACGGCAAAACCAACATTCCCCCACATTACATAATGGTGCCATCACGACCTTACGCTTCAACACCATATTGCCAACCGACATAGAAATACTCCTTCCGCCATAGATGAAAAACTCCTTCCTTAAGCGCAAACCCGATATCTATTCCAACACAAAGTTTGTTCGACTATCTAGAAACTTATCTCTTCCAAGCACATCAACACTCTCAAACACTCTTCCTTCAATAGAATAACATTGGGCTCAAGCATCATCGGTTTGGCAGCCCTAGATAAGGTCATTCTCCAAGTTTACATGCTTCTCATCGTTCGCAAGAACTTCATCACCAACTTTTTGTTTACACCTTTAGACTTAGAGACTTCGATTGCACGCCATTCGTTATAGAATGGAGCATTCCCCAAATGTGAGTCATCCGAATGCTCTGTCTGTCCAGCGCAGGTTCCAAATCCATCCATCCGGGTTGATGTCCCCACACTTCTAGGGTCCCTCGGCTCAACTTCCCTCTATTGGCTTGGTGCATACCTCCGTAACCTTAACTCTCTTTTTGTCAAATTCTCTACTATTCTACTTCAATTTTTCTCAAGTCAAAATAACATTCACCTCCAACTACTTAGCCACCACACAACAAAGACCTAGTCCCCCATGCTCACTTTTTGAAATTCTAGTCAAGAAGGAGCATATTTATCCAAATAGGAATCTCTACAAGAAATGACTCCTAGGCTCTCGCAAGAATTTGAACTTTGCTTGCTAAGGACAAGAATAAGTCGTCATAGAAAACTCCAACACATCTATTCAACGCACGTCTCTTTGGACATCAACGGCGCGAGTCCGGACCTTGTCTGCTTGCTTCAACTTCTCCCACCTTGCATCTGTCTATCCTTGCGGACATCCAAGATTCCTTCTCTTCCCGACAATATAGCTGGCAATCCACACATACAAATATATAGGTAACTCTACAAAGAATACTTCTTACAAACCATCGAGCAATTCATCCTCCAACCATGCTCTAGGTCTGCGATTATCATAATCCTTTGCCTTCACTGTAGTAACTTAAAGTGTCTTTCCCTCAAACCATGCCTCTATCCGCTCTTGAGTGATCTGTTCCACCGATCTACGTGCCATACACTCGTTCGCTCCTCGTGACATAGTGGAATGAGATTTCAAAATGGAAACATATTGTTAGCAAACTTTTGTGCACTCTTTAATATACTTTTGTAAATCAAACCTTAACACACATTGAAGAACAAAGAACTCTATCTACATGAGCACTTTCACTCAAACTTTTGCATGAGCGTCTCATTAGAAGAGCAGTAAAGCAGATCGAGATCCCTCATTATAGGAGAATGACACAAGAACTAGACAAATGTATGACATTTACACAAGAACATAACAAATCAAACCCAAGCTTCAACAACAACACACAATATACGCACAAATATTCTTTCAAACACAAGATCGAACACAAATTCATGCTTGATACACACCAAAATCAACCCGATCTAGATAGAATCACACATCTTCCATAAATCTTCATAGAGAATGATACAAATTACATCAATCTGCGCTCCTATTAATATAACTATGAATTACAACTATTATGCACCAAATGTGTTTAATATACACAACACATATATCCATGAAACCCTTCCAAAAAGTGACTACAAGCTTCAAATTAAAAGTCTATCTAGAACTTAGCACTAAAAATAACAACTGTTACAAAAATGTAAAAAGTTTGACTACAAAAAGTTTTCCAAGAAGTATTACGAGTGAGAATAAAGGGGCTGCTAGAGAATTCACATGGTAGCCTGTCACAACCAATTGTCATACAAATATTCCTTTGATTCCTTTTCTGGATCCTTCTGAGCTGTCTGGTTCTCAATGAATTGGCATGCATCCTTGGACATCCGGGAACTTCCCTTCATCCTTAATTTTGTTGTGCAATCCTAGATCATCGCGTCTTGGCTCACTTCTTGTGCGCCATGTGTCCTTTCTCGAGTAGCTTGTATTTTCACAAGCAGGGAATATTCTCCTCATATTTTTGTGTGGTTAAATGAAACTTGCTTCTTGTATGGTTAGCCATGTGATCACAAATGTCTCTGTAATGTCCCCCTATGGAGAAATTAATACAATCTGAATTTTTACAGCAAACCCTTCTACCAATAACATCTTCACTACGGTCTTGTTCTCATCATACAAGGCTTTATTGGCCTTCTTCAACTTGTCATTCTATTTCAGGAGATGCTCTCTCTTTCCATTAGACTTCTTCATGCTGTCATATTTCTATTGTTCATCTTTTGCCGTAGAAATGATATCACTTACCACTTCTTTACTACCTTTCAGCTCCTTTCTTAGCTTTGCTTCATTTGCCTTGGTTTTGTAAAGTTTTTTCCACACGTCATTTTTTCAACACATGTTTGGGCTGACTGATTTTGACACTAAAACCAATTGTTCTTCATACTTATTGAATCCAATGTCTTACTCACATGGATTGGATGCTCAACCCAGAAGCTAACTTTTCCCTGATCAATGATGGGCACTAGAAAGCATTTCACTATTGCTGGCGTTATTGTTGCTGAATTCGAAGCTTGGATTACTAGACATAATTGAACTCGTTTGCAATGAAGCTCTTGATAGACAACTTGGGAGCTACATGTAATGAGACCCTCAACCAATAACATCTTCTCTCTTGTTCTCGTCATACAAGGCTTTATTGGCCTTCTTCAACTTGTCATTCTATTTCAGGAGATGCTCCCTCTTTCCATTAGACTTCTTCATGCTGTCATATTTCTATTGTTCATCCTTTGCCATAGAAATGATATCACTTACCACTTCTTTACTACCTTTCAGCTCCTTTCTTAGCTTTGCTTCATTTGCCTTGGTTTTGTAAAGTTTTTTCCACACGTTGTTTTCTTCAACACATGTTTGGGCTGACTGATTTTGACACTAAAATCAATTGTTCTTCATACTTATTGAATCCAATGTCTTACTCACATGGATTGGATGCTCAATCCACAAGCTAACTTTTCCTGATCAATGATGGGCACTAGAAAGCATTTCACTATTGCTGGTGTTATTGTTGCTGAATTTGAAGCTTGATTACTAGACATAATTGAACTCATTTGCAATGAAGCTGTCGATAGACAACTTGGGAGCTACATGCAATGAGACCCTCTACCAATAACATCTTCACTACGGTCTTGTTCTCGTCATACAAGGCTTTATTGGCCTTCTTCAACTTGTCATTCTATTTCAGGAGATGCTCCCTCTTTCCATTAGACTTCTTCATGTTGTCATATTTCTATTGTTCATCCTTTGCCATAGAAATGATATCCCTTACCACTTCTTTACTACCTTTCAGCTCCTTTCTTAGCTTTGCTTCATTTGCCTTGGTTTTGTAAAGTTTTTTCCCCATGTCATTTTTCTTCAACACTCGTTTGGGCTGACTGATTTTGACACTAAAACCAATTGTTCTTCATACTTATTGAATCCAATGTTGATTCCAACACTTAGTGCATCACCTTGGGTATTATAAGCTGGCAATGGCATGTTTATCACCTCCCTTTTGAACATCTCAACTTCTCATATTCCTCATTGTTCAGCCTTCTCAAGTCTCCTTACATCGTAAGGCCAACTTGGCTACTTTTATGATCAATCTCCTACCTCTACTACAAGAATTATTTTTTCAACATCATACAACAAATTTCTAATAAAGAATTCATCCTTTCATGATCCTTCTTAACATTCCATTTCAACGAGAAAGAAACCAATGCAATCTTGTCATCTTTTTCCCACCTATCCTTTAAACCAAAATAATGTAGAAGTACTTAGAATTTTTTATCAAGTAATCCGCAAGTCTATTTTACTACAAAAGAAGGATTATATATGTAGAGTCATAGTATTCATTACATAAGGAAATCAATGGTTTTGCTGGAAAACTGAGAGAACATCTCATAAGAACTGTAACACCAATTCATAACCAATTACAAATGTGACATTTCAGTCAAGCATTGACAATGCCATAGTCATAGGAGTGCTGACTCTAGTCAAGGCAGTGGTCCCTGATTGCTTGAGGTAATCATGGGCATTATGACCAAGTAGGGATAGAATGTTGTGTCTCTTCCTACACAAGGATTCCATGTGGGCTTCACTAAACAATAAAACCGGTTATTATTCTTCCTAGCAAGCTACACCTCTTTAGCTTTGGATCACCCAATGTCACTGATATTGAGTGTTCCACAGAGTCTTGGAATGGGGGATGGGTCTTGGAGACGGGGAACCAATGGGCTAGGTTTGGGAATGGGGAGGGGGTGGGAAAGGTGGTGCAAATATATACATATACAATAGTACATAAAAAATTAGTTATAAAAATGTATAAGGAACAACAAATGAAACTTTGAAATACTAAACACATTGCATTGAACAATGAAAATGCCAAATATCAATATATTAATATTTATATTCAAAATGATGATTACATTCAAAATTCAAATATAGTTGGCCAGTGGCTCAATGCCTCTAACGAGTCTAATCATCCCCAAAGTCTGTGCCAAACTCCTCATCACTCGAATTGCTAGACTCCTCAAGGTTGAAAACTTGAAACTTGAATGGTTGAGCAATGAAGACTTGGCACTTGCTCTAACTCTTGTTGTTACTTGTTGCTAATGTTGTCCCTCTTCCTTGCTAATGCTCTCACTCTTGCTTGCTAATGCTCTCACCCTCTCACTCTTGCTTGCTAATGCTTTCACTCTTGCTTTGAATTTTTTATTGTGATTTGGAGTGAGGGTGTAAGTCTTATTTATAGTTTTTTTGGAGTGCTTAGGGGGTGGGTGGGGCCCATTGAGTATTAGGGTTAGGGTTGTGGGCCAAAATTATAAAACAAAATGATTTAAAAAAACAAAAACTTTTAGACAGACTTATGCTGCCAGGGATGGCTGGGAGTCTTTGGGATGGGTCGAGAGACTTTTGGAAGTCTTTGGGATGTCCCCAAGTCCCCAAAATGTGGGGATGTTTTTGAAACGTCCCCTCTTTGAGGAAAACGTTTGGGACTTCCCATTTGGTTGGTTGTGGTGGGGGAATGGTGGGGGGATGTTTCCCAGCCGTCCCCAAGTCTCGGAGACGTCTCGAGTCTCCGAGACGTCACTTTCAGGGGGACACATCTCTGTGGAACACTGCTAATACTACTGTTGATATTAAGGGGTTACCATAGTAAATCTACAATGGTACTCCATATGGCATCTTCTTTGAAGGAATACAGCTCTGAGTTCTCTGTTATCCTAATCATTTTTCAATAAGTTTATTACCATTCCAAAACAGGGTACTGATCTTCTCAGCCCTGCAAATGACGTTGACCATATACCTATGAATACCATATGGACTCACAGAGTTTTTGTCGAGGAGAAAGATTGAAAGCTGAATACATCAAGTCACACCGTAATCACCCTACTCAAGCAATTGACCTTCTCAACCCTGCAAATAACATTCTGTCGAGGAGAAAGATTGAAGACTGAAACACCAAGTCACACCGTAACCACACTACTCAATCAACTGAACTTCTCAACCCTGCAAATTATGTTCATTATATAATTGGCAGACTTCTTGTCAAGGAGTAAGATTGAAGGCTGTAACATCAAGTCTCTCTGTAACCACCACACTCAAGCAGATACTTAGGCCCATCACATTTTCCTTAGCTTTGTCCCACAGAAATATATATATATATATATAGGCCAACGAATTTTGTGTATTATCATTCGAGCAGGAAAATGAGGTACAGCACATAGCCTTAATGTTTCTGTAGGCAATATCAATTCATCACAGACATGGGGGTATGCTTCGTTAATAGATGCAAGAAGGGAAAGTGAACATGTATAGAATCAGATGTGCATTAATTGTTGTTTTTATCTCTTTAATTAAGTCAATAATTCATCATACTTTGAGGTTGCTATATCCGTACACAGCCTCAAGAGAGGAGACATCAAGTCACCCTATCACAATTAAAGAAGATAATGGGAGTTTTTGTGACATCAGCTAGATCTACACGAAATTCGTAGGCTTCATAAATAAGGTACAGACTTATCTTACACAATATTTATAGATTTATCAAGGTTTGACTGATGATGTACCCTTACTCTAAATTCTTTCCTCTAGCAATTCATAAATCAATTTTGCTGTTTCAACATTGTTGGAGTAGGAATGGCTTCAAAGTATTTGTTGAGTGGCAGAACTACTTGCACCACTCTTTCCACCAACACACGCAGGGTTCCCAACCATCTTGGAAGAGTGTGGAATATTCTTTCATTCACTTTTCAATTTATTTCTTTTACTTTTGACAATCCATTGTACATGAAATTTCTGTTATAGTGAGCTAAACTGGCTATCTGCAAGCTTTTAGAAGCATAGACAAATTTATGCATGATACTCAGAGAACTAAAATCCTTTAAAAATTCAGTTTGTCTACCACATAAGGGTTGATTAATGGCTGTCACAATAGCAGAGCAATGCTTGAAGGAACAAGACCCAAGTCAGTATGTTGACGGACCTTAGACTTTTAAACTTTCTGAACTTTAATAAGTAACAAATTGAGATTTCTAAATATCCTCTAGATGAATATGTAATGTCCCCTTTTCCAAGCTAGTCACTATGAAGGCCTTGGGCCCATTCTACCTTCTCGTGGGCTTCGAGGAAGGAAAGCAAGGGAGGTGAACATTGCCATAATTGTAAGTGATTGTATTTTCCTTATTATGGCTTGGAGTGATTTGACTAGGTGATGGGTGAATGACAAAGCAAAAAGGAATTTCTATCTTCTCCACATGAGGTCGGTCTTCTTGGAGGACCAAGTGAAGATTAAGAGTACACTTCCCTTTCATTAAGAGGTCGGGCATGGGAATCAATCTTGTAATTCATCCTTGGCGCCAAAGAGGGGTACTTAAGGAGGTTCGAATGGTGGAGGAGCACATCATTATCATTCATCATTTTTGACATTTACTTGGATTTGGAGCTAGTGTAGCTTCTCTTCTTGCCATTGAAGGACGAAACCCGTTCTTTGGTTACATATTGAGGACAAAAACCTTCAATAGGATCACACTTGGGGACGAAAACCCTCTTGTGTGCATTGATGGCTTCATTTGGGAGTCACAAGTGGACTTCATTGGCAGATTTCTAGAACAACAAGGTGTTTATCCGTGCATAGGGCACTTCTACTCCAACTAGGGCACTTTTAAGGGTGTTGGCACCCTTCCTCCACTTGATCTATTCACTGGGAAGTCCGGGATAACTTTTGGAGGGGTTTATGTGGTTGGAAAATTGTGATTTCACTTTTATTTGATTGCTGGTCTCTCTGAGATCATTTTGAGCATTAGTTTGTGTTGAAACTCCAAGTACTGACGGAGTTATAGATTTTCGAAGTTTTAGCTGTGTTTGCACTTGAATTAAATTTATAAAATATATATTTGCTCCAGATTTCATTTTGCTGGACTTCTGAATTGTTTGTAATGTTTAGTCTATATTGCATGAGAATATTGTCTTGAAGAGCCCATAGAGTTCACTACCCTAGGAAATAGAAAATTAGATTCATTGTTAGGGCTAAGTGGTGATATTGTTGGCTGTCATATGAATTCCTTTGCTGTCACAAATATTCAGATCTCTCTTGGTTGCTAATGGCATTTTCAGTGTACTCTAGGGTTTGAAGTGATTGACAGGTGGCTGTAATAAAGATCAGAAGTTATGATTGGGGTTTGTGTCCAAACCCTTGTTTTCTGTTTGATGCCCTAGAAGGGACATTACATAATAATGCAGATATAACACATAGGGTCTCACCATCCATCACTTGATTTTTAACTGAATCATATACAAAGGCACATGAATGTTGAACCAAACTTTAACATTGGTATTCTGTGATCAGTCATGTAATAGCATCAATGTATCTTCCCAAACCCAAGAAAGCTCACGAATAGGAAGCATCTTGCTTTGTTTTCAATTCTACAAATTCTCTCATAAGCTATCCAGGATAACTGCATAAGTATGCAGCCTAAGGAAGACTGAATTTTACATTGAACCCATTACTAGCTTAAATCTGGAAAAAGGATTTGGTTAATCTCATACAAGGGTCGTTTTTAACTAATAGCTTTTTTAGGGCATCAAACAAACTTACATGGAGTTCTGTACTGAGTTCAAACACTCTTTCATTCAACTGAACTAGGAAATCTTTCAATCTTTCCCACGCTATTCATCCATACTATTCACAAGGTATTAGTGTGGAATTTATAATTTTTTAAAATAAGGTTCAAAGCATAGTTAGCTAAGACTCCAAGACGTCAAAAACTTTCCCAAATTGTGGGGCGGTGGGTGTATGACTAATAAAATAATATATAAAATTTATATATTACAAATATAACATAAATAAAAAAAGACTTAAAGCTGAAAGCTTGAAGGCTGAAACCATTAATCCAATTATTCATCACATAAGCCAAAATGCGATATTTATTATTGATATTTCATATTGAGTCATTAACATTAACATGGAATATCAATACATTGATCTTCGATACAACGACACATCAACAATATGACAATGAAAAACAAAAGATTGTATTAATCAACTTGAGAAGAGTGTACATGCCATAACCGAGAGGCCTCCTTTGAAGGAATACTCGCAAATTGCTTCTCCTCATTAGAACTATCAACATCATCTACATCCTGGATGGGGATCCCAACCAATCCACGCTTGTTAGGACCCTTTGTCCTAACTCCTTTCTTTATAAGCCTTCTGTGATAAAAGCGATGAATGCATATGCTTTGTAATTCATTCCTTGAGCTATTAAGAATAATCCCACATGCATAGGACTTAGGGTTAGCTTGAGTAGAACTAGTATAAATGTGATGCATAAGCTAGTGTAAAGGCATCTACAATTTTTTGGTATTGAGCTTGCTCCCCAAAGTGGTCTGCAATTGTGTAATGCAATTCCAATCTTTCAATGCAATAAAGTTATTTCTATTTCATTTCACAACATATTTTCCTTATATTTCATTGTTGGCCTTACTTGTTACAGGGGAGGATTGTCACATCCGGTATCATAGCTTTTTGAAGGGCCCATTCAATAGCATCAATTTCAGTTCGGGTTTCAGAATCTGTTGATCGTATGCTCTCATATCGCCTTTAGTAGGACCTTGGTGATCGAAAGTGGCAATAGAAGCGATAACAATGATCCCTTTGCCTCAAATCTACCTTTTTTACTCTATTTCTTTCTTTCGTAGGGTATAAATTGTGTTCCAACAGTTTTGAAACTCACTTGAAAATCGTTGTTCGGGCAAGCGGCAATAAATTTTACTCGATTCTCGTAGAGTGAGGTGTACCACCCCAATATCTTCGGGTATATCAAAAGATCATCTATAATTTGAAACTTACCTAAAGGAAGCCATCGACCTTTTGTTTTTGTGGTGCATTGGTAAGCGGTTGGCCTCAAAAAGTTACTCACAACGGACCTCGAGAGATGGAATTGTGGGCTTTGGGTATAGTCTATCCTCCATAGTTGGTGCTCTACGAAACATTGGGCGGCACTATTTATGAATATTATAAGTCCGAATGTGAGCCCACAATACTAGACACACTCAATAATGGCCTTACCATTTCTACCGATAGTGTAACCCCAAAACTTGGAGTTGGCAAAAATCACCACCAAAGTATCTCTCCAAAACAACTCTACATTCTGTAATCAGTTTTCACCGAGTACAAAATAGAGCTACAACCTATAGAATGGTCATCTATGGTAGTTACATATCTAGGGAAATACAACAATATTAATAGTGTTGTAGGGTAGTTTAACAAATAACAAAAGTACATTTTTCCCACTTTTTAGGCGCTGACACCACTGTGAAATTCTCGCTGAGGTGATCATTTTTGCATATATGTCAATTTTGGAAAAAAATCCCCATACAAATTTGCTATTTTTAGCTTTGTAGTTCGAAGCCAAAAAAATTCACCCTTTTGCTGATTATATTTTTGTTGATTGTATCAAGGTCATCTCATCAATTTGATTGTTTTGACATATAACTCCTATCAGATTTTCCGCACTCTTGAGACACCCCCATGGTGGTGGCAACACGATCTCGAATCCAAGACACAGAGCAAAAAGTTACCAACATGGAATCCTAAATATCTAAATGATTATAAAGGATCCGAGGCCACAATGTCCAAAATGAACAAATATCAAGCAAATTTGAGGATTTTAGGACATTTGAATGTAATTTTTCATCCGGAAGCATGCCTCGTGGTTCAAAACTTGAAGTTCCCAGATTTGATGGCATAGACCCAACCAATTGGCTCGACAGGTACAATAGTATTTCAGTCTCCACAATACTTATACAATGATCAAAGGACCCATTGCTTCCATCGCCTCGAGAAAGAAGCCATCCAGTGGCATCATTGGTATACGAAATCCCATGATGAACCCATTTGGGAAACCTTTGTCAAACAATTGTTGGTTTGGTTTCAACCGAGTGCCTAGGAGGATTTTATTGGAGCCCTCACCAAGGTGCATCAATCGGGGATAGTGCGAGAATATCAAAGTTTGAAAAACTAGCTAATCACACTGAAGGCTTATCTGACGCCTTTTTCAGGAGTTATATCATTAGTGGCCTTAAGGATCCAATCTGTGCGGAAATCAAAATGTACAAACCCCGACAACATGATGAAAGCACTAGGTTTGGATAAATTGGCCAAAGACAAGCTCATTGCTTAATGTTGTTTCCCAAATGTGGCTCCATTCAAAATACCACACCACAATGCAATCTTCTGGACCCACCTAAAAAAACCCCCATTAAATGCCTTACAAGAGCTGAAATGCAAGCTCGACGAGAGAAATGGTTTTGCTATAACTGCGATGAATTTTTTTTACCGAGCGATAAATGTTTGGAACAAAAGTTATACCTCCTAGATGTTGAGTCACCTCTGTTTTGGTGGATTTTGAAGATGTTTAAGAAGCCCTAGTCGAAATACAGCCAATCGGACTCCACTCCTCCTGGATTCTCACCCCGAGATTTTTGTACATGTCTTAGCAGGAGTCACTACCCCACAAACTATGTAAGCGAAAGGGTATTTTAAAAAGATTCCTCTCACTATTTTGATTGACTCGGTAGTCTGTAGGTTTTACCCCATATTCGGGAGAGCATAAGCTCAAAAATAATCAAACTCAACATAAATGCAAAAATATGAGTTACATATTTATAGGACCTCTTTTATAACCACTCTTTTAGTTTTAGATAGGTTGTTCTAACTACCTATATTTGCTACTAACCTCTAACATCCGTAAAATATCTTACACCCTTTATTTTCTCAAACTACCCTATATTCACTAACTTTAATTCCTACGTGAGTTGTTTTCACAACTCACTTAAAACATTATTATATGCTTTACATATAGTAACACACACACAAATGTGTACCCATGTTAGGACTAATTCCTAACATTCCCCTCCACCCACCGCCCCAAGTGCTAACATGGGGTGAGGAACTGCAATATGGAGCTGCAACACACTGTTTTTGCTGTCATTCGGGTTGTTGCTTTCTGCTAGAAGTTCTTACGGTGTGTATTTCCCCCTTTAATGTGAAAAACCCTTGGATGTCGGTTAGAACTGATAATGCATCCAAAATTATTTCCCTTACAATTTTTTGAAAATATCTACCTACCCCCCTTTTTGAAACAATATATATTTCCCTTTTACAAAGTATTTCCTTAATAGGAAGAGATACCCTTTCATTGAAAAATGACTTCACAAGATTTCTTTCTGGGTCGAGTTACTAACCACTTAAAATATAAATACATAGAAATGCATACTTAAATTTGAAATTGCTCGGCTTTAGTTTAAAATAATAATAAAAACTTTTACCCAATTAGGGTTTCCTAAAGGATATAGCTGCATGCGGGTTTTCATGCATTGTGTGGAGCCTTGGGAGTTAGTACCGCCGTCAAGGTGGAGAATGCCACGAATTGGTTGATGCCGCCAAGGAGCCAGATCAGGAGAAGATCATGCTGAATCCGGGGTAGATGAGATCGATGCCAAGTTTGAGACTAACTTGCAAAACAAAATGTCGAAAGAGAGTCTTCAATGCCAAAGATAAATGATTGAATTCACCAAAATACTTGCTGCCACGAGTTCAGGCTGAGGAAAATGGAGTTTGTGATTGTTTAGGCTGTTGAGCTGAGTCAAATCACTACTCCAGAGATAGAGGATGACACTAATGGAGTTTCAAAGGTGAGCTTGATCATGGTCACATGTTTGCAGAGCCGCGTTAAGTCCAATAAGAGACACTGTGATCCAATGTATTTTTATTTTGAATGCTCGCCAAAGTGATGCATCGGGTTTGCTGTGTGAGGATCAAGTCAAAATCAGATTTCACCAAGTCAAATGCAATGTGAACGCCAATACCATTGTTCAATCTACATACAAGATAGGAAGAGAGGCTGTAAGGCTAAAAATAGAACTCTTACACATATCGATATTACAACTATAGAACTTGGAATAGGTAAGCCATAGTAAAGACTTTGCCACAACCGGCTCAACAAGAGTTTGCCAAGAATGAAGAGTGAAGGGTTTCAAGAAATAGATCAGAATAATGGTTGACGAGTTGTTTTTTCTCCTTCACACTATGCCGAGCTCACTGCCATTGATATAATGGGATATAATTTGAAGTTCCATTGGAAGCTTGTTGAGGGGTTGATCCATCATTGAGTTGGAGCAATAATCACCAAAGGATGATGAGGAAATCACAGGCAAGTAAAATCTCAGAATGAGATATGTATAGCCAAAGTGAAGTCATAATGTTGAGTTCCCATCGTAAGGATTGAGTTGGAATAATGATGTAATGGTTGCATGTGGGAGATCCTTGCTCGCTGAATGAGTCAATGGAGATGGCCCGACCAGGGGTAAAATGCAAGGAGTTGGGGATAACACTTGCTCATCCATAGGGATCAGAAGCGAGTTTTTAGTGACTTAGATGGGGATTGAGCCAATATTTTCCTATGTAATGCAAAACATATATTTTATCACACAGAATAAAATACTGCCAACTATAATATGACAATGGGGTTGCACGTGGTCTATACTGCTAACCCATTTGTCACAAATAATAACTAAATAGCGGTCTACTGAATTAAATGAATCTTGGACGTGGCATGCACTCCAAAATTCTTATGATGAACAAGACCTGAATTTGTAGAAAGGTTCCTTACGGTTCCTACTCTGATACCAAATGTGGGTTTTACCCCATATTCGGGAGAGCATAAGCTCAAAAATAATCAAACTCAACATAAATGCAAAAATATGAGTTACATATTTATAGGACCTCTCCTATAACCACTCTCTTGATTTTTGATAGGTTGTTCTAACAACCTATATTCTCTATTAACCTCTAACATCCCTAAAATATCTCACACCCTTTATTTTCTCAACCTACCCTATATTCACTCACTTGAATTCCTACGTGAGTTGTTTTCACTACTCACTTAAAATATTATTATATGCTTTACATATATCAACACACACACACAAATGTACCCATGTTAGGACTAATTCCTAATAGTAGCACCCATAACTTCATTGATCCATGGCTAGCCAAATAGGTTGACCGCTTTATATATTCATACTAAAGCTTTGAAGTTATGCTTGCCAATGGTGGAACGCTACCTTGTCAATGAAAATGCTGTAATGTTTGTCTCACCATAGGTGACTATAATCTCAATTCCGACACGTTCATCTTACCCTTGGGAGAATGTGATGTAGTTCTTGGGTCCAATGGCTATGGACACTTGGATCAATCTTATGGAATTTTTCTGAATTTTGGATGTAGTTCATTGATAATTGCTAAAAGTACACATTAAAGGGCCTCACTCCTGGGTCTACCAGAATCATCAGCTCACTTGGAATGGAGAAACACCTTAAGAAGGCCTCTCATGGGGTGATTGCTCAACTATGTTTCATTTAGTTGGGTCCCTTTTCTGATCCTTAAACACTAGAGGAATTATATAGATTTTGGACAAGCATGCTACAATTTTTGTGGAGCCTACAAGGTTACCATTACAATGTCACGAGGACCATCACATCAGCTCCTTCCGAGGAGTATACCCCCAATATTTGCCCATACAGGTAATTCTCATTTTTGCAAAAGACAAATTGGTCCAAGAACTCTTTAAAGCAGGGGTCATTTGTGTGCTATTATTGTCTGTATTATAAATTAATCCTAGGTGTAATATGTAGGAGAGCTTTTGTCTTGTAGTGGTAGATGAATAGTTCCTGTAGGAATGTGAAGAGTCTTCTTGGAAGATGAAATGAATAGCCATCCTTTGGCTATATATGTTTGTAATTTTTCTTCATTCAGTTCAATGCGAATACAATTTTGGTTTGCACCTTATTATTGTTCATGATCATTCTATTATACCTGGCTTGACATTGGTTTAAAGCACAAACTTGCTTATTCATTTTCCTATCGTCCACTTTGTCTTCCTTCTGCAAATCATTTTCCTATGCAATCATACACAAGAATTTCTTTACTATCCACCCATTGCAAATTTTTCCCAGCCATACACTCCCAGTTGTACAGTTCAAGCTTCATCTTTTTCAAAGTAAAATAATTAGTTTTTGCAGGCCGTACGCCACTTTTCTTTATTGGAGAGGTGAAAGTTTACATATAGGCTGGAATCTCTATATGCATTGGTTATGTATGATTATCAATTTCAGCATTGGGGCTTTGCAAAATTTCTTACTGATTTGAGAGGTGCTGGCAAGCATAATTTCTTATTGAAAGTGTGTGCATACTTGTGCTCTTCTTCATTGGCCACTTTCAAGTGTTAGAATTATATGCCCGGAAGTGCTGGCATTTCATCTTCAATGCTCTTGTTGTTTTAACAAAGTGTTTTGGACGTGAGATTGGCGTCATGATTTTATTGAAAGATAGTTGCTGCATGTTCAAATACTGCCCACATGTCAGTTTGGTTTGATTTTACAAGGTGTTGGAGGTGTAAAAGTGGCGTTAGTTACTTGGTGGCTGCAAATTAATAGTCTTCCAATTATTTCCACGCTGCCTTCCTCTATCCAAAAAGATATTTTTTAAGTTTGAAACTCATATATTCATTTATGTTTTTAACTTGAAAATAAAACCATTTTTTTATTGGAGGATTTTTATCATGCAAATCATTCCAAAAGTCAATTTCCTTTTTAAAATAAAACAAATTGTGAAAAACAAAATAAATTGTGAGAATCAAACAATCACAGCGTTTGGTATAAATGATGCCTCTAGTTCATGTTTACAAATAACGTCGTTGTGAGTGAACCGTTGCATCTGTTACTTAATATAGTTGCAACAATGATTTCTGTAATCGTCCTTGTAAATTGCTGGGGAGAAATAGAAAAAATTTCATTTTTCCATCCCCTCCATTACCCATTCACGGCTATCGCTAGACTTAAATCCTAAAAGCAAGAATACTTCGAGTATATAGGGTTTTTATACACACGTACAAAGAAGCGAGTGTCATTGATAGAGCGAATCCTTTTCATATTCCACCTAGGTGCCACATACCATTTCCCTCTCACGTTGTTTACACCCTAATTAAATCTATGTTATGGAAGTGCACAACAATAAAGAGGATGTAAGTGGTTGTAATAGAGATTATTTCGATCTGATCAATTTACAATTAACCATTCATAACTAGAATAATGCATTAATACTTGCAATGATTGGTAAACGATAATTATAGCTCAAAGACAAAAGGAAATGTAAATGTAGTTGTATAGGTTAGAGCAGAGAAGATCTTGATGTGCAGACAGGTGGAAAAGGTAGATCAAAGACTAGCGATGCTTCGTTGTGAGATTTGGGGCGGAAATTGAGGAAGGGCAAGACCGTATAACTTATGTACGAGCCAAATTGAAACTGCACGGTCTTGACCAGATTATCAGATCTTGGACCCTTTGGCAATTGAGATCCGAAACTTCCGAGTGCTTTGCTTGCTTGGAGATGCCCTTCGCTATATATCACTCTTGTTTGCACAACTTCATGATGACCTGTAATCACTTGTAATGAAGTGAAAACCCTATAAACTTGTAGTACCCTTCATTAAAACATCAACAAACCAAAAGGAGAAATCTTGTGTGTGGTGAAGTTGGACTACTATTGGCGGTCAACCCCAACCGTTGAACCATTCCAAATGCTACACTATGTGCTCTCATGCGAAATCAAGTCTCATGTAGTTCTCTTAGGTGCTTGTGCAAGTGTGAGCATGATCTAAGACAACCCCCTAAGGGCGCTCTCGTGTCTCTTGACACAAAGGTAGAGGGCTAACTTCATAGTATAAAATATACCTAATGTGGTAGTAGTGTGATGTGGTGTGCCTTAGCTATGTGACCTAACCGTTGTTCCTTGAAACCCTTTGACAATGCTTGGAGTGAATTTTCTTTTGCTAAGGCATGGCTCTATGACCTTTGCATGCTTGGAAATGGAAGAAGCTAGATTCTTTTATATGGTTGTAGTAGGGGCTGCTCTAATTGATGTGCAAATAATTTGGGAAAATTAGGAGAGCCTTAAGTGCTTTTGAATGATATTTGTAATAGGAGCTTGTAAGAGTGTCAAGTGAGTTATAAAATGACATTGACTTGCTTATATAGCTTTTTGTAGGTAAAATATTCTACTAAGACTGACCCTATGAAGATGAAACGACACAATAAAGATATTCACATTGAAAACAAAGTTGGAGAATGCAAAGGGACAGGGGCCGTACAAGTCTACAAGGACCGGATTTCACATCTTGACCATTTGTACGGTCTTGGATAGGATTGTGGTGCAAAATAAAAAGTTGTGGCATTATGTATAGGGTTAATTTACTACTTTCATGTAATTTTATTTCTTGAATTGATGACAAAGCAAAGGGTAATGAAAAGCAAGTCACATAAGAACTATAGAGATATATTGATTGGATTCTAAATGTAAGAGTTTGTCGAGCAAGGAGCATGGCAAAACTTTGCATTGCAAAAGGACAAGTTACCAAAATTTAGTGTCTACACATGTACCTTAATGCCTCTTTCATGTATTGGGAATACCAAAAGGCAAACTTCTTCCTAGTATCAACGGGTATATAAGTAGGGCGGGTATATCGAGATGTGCAGTATATTGGTTAGGGATATAGTGAAAACGGAACCTATTGGAGTGATAAGGAACCCCTCCATATCCCTAGTACAAAATGACTTCAATAAAATCAATTGTTGGCACAACTTTGACCGGCAAAGATACCGGTTAGAGTGGTCTCGGCAAGTGGAGATCATGATCCACCTTCAATGATCTATGGTTCAACATTTGCGACGGGGACACAAAGCCAACACCGCCTACAGATGCAAAAGAAGCCAATATTTGGAAGCAAAAGAATTTGAAAGCATTGGCCTTAATGAGGGCCTTAGTTGATGCAAAAGTTTTTCATCACATTCAGGGGTATGATATTGCATGGGAAGCATTCAATAAGTTGAAGGACTTGTATGATTCTCACTTAGAGTTGGAGTTCATACAATTGTAGTTAAAATTGTTCAATCTTGAGTTGAAGAATGGTGATGTCATGAGTTTGGCCTCAAAATTTGTGCAATCAAGCATGATGTAGAAGCCATTGGTGTACAAATTGACATATATATGACTACTTTCATAAAGGCCCTTCTTCCTACTTACTCAACCTACTTGGAGTTTTTAGAAGCGAGCAATTAGTTGACTCTAAATCTTAATCACTTGGTTCAATCGTTGGTCGGAAGAGAAAGCCTTTGGAAGAAAAACTGAGCTATCGGAGAAAGCAGTTGCAATGCCAATTCAAAAGGCAAATCTTTCAAGGGTTCTTCCACCAAGGCCTCTTTTTCCAAAAATAAAATCAAAAGAACAAAGGGAGGAATAAGGGTCAAGAAAGCAAAAATAACAATAATAAAGTGGGAAGAACCAAAATGACCAACAACATTTGTTTTGCAAACTATGTGGCAGTAAAGGGAGCTATGGGGCTTACGAATGTAGAACTTCATAGGAGAAGATTGAAGCCTATTGTTAGCAAAAAGAAGGAACAAACCAACAAGTTAGTCTCGCTCTCGAGTCACCAATGAATTTGTGCTTTCTAGTTGTGATGAAGCAAATATTGCCTCGGTCGGCACCACTTGGTTGAATACTTGGGTCTAAGATACTAGAACCACTCAACACGATTTTTCGAAAGGACTTCTTTGAGGAGTTTCATAAAGAAAGTTGTAATCCAATATACTTGGCGGGTGGATCAAGTTTGCGACCAAAGGCGAAGGGACAATTAGAATCAAGTGTCAAGGGCTTCTAGACTTCATTCTCCAAAATGTCCTATACCTTCCTCAATTGGAAAGAGACTTCTCCTTGGTGCTCGATACCATTCTCACAAAGGACGCAGGATCACACAAATAACTTTTGTATATGTGCAAAACAATATCCATGATCGCAATATTGTTTTTGGAATGCAACAAGATACACAAACAATCTATGATTGTCGACCAAGGCTTTGCTATTATCTTGCAAGTATTCTTTATAGAATATGATTGCTCCAATGTTTTCAACTCAAATGTCCGTTGTTTACAAATGACCAATAATGGTCTTTAATAGGGTGAGAGGAGTTGAGAATCATGATAAGTTTTATTTTGAACCTTATCCTATCCTTACGAGCTAAGTGGTAGTCTTTACGGCTCAACATTCTTGTGGGTCACATCGAGTGTCTAACCACTTTACAACACATTTTATTTAAAGCTTATTTACAAATGTACAAAGGATAGGCGTCTTTTTCTTTAGTCGGTGTGTACGTGTCTATATGTGTCTTTGACATACCAAATAGGATACCGATTAAATGTTATTCTTGTCGGCCACTTCCAATAATCTGTTGGAAGGTCACTTTCATCTTCTCGGTGGAGGCACTAACTCTCTCATCGTGAATGGTGTGATGTCGTGTCTTTTGTGCAGGCAAAATTTTCTACATAATCGAACTCATGCCATTTGAATATTTTTGCCGGTTGTATCTTGACTCAACCATTTTTGATTTTGACATAACACTCCCCCATCTTGTTGTACTTGGAATATCATAGCTGTAAAACTCTAGTCCTGGTAGACGATAGTCATCTTAGTCTAGTTCACATCTTTTAGGCGGAGTCTTGTATTTGAATACTTTCAACACGTCTCATTTCTTTTGCAGCTTGCAACTTTTCTTCTTGCTTAACCAATTTCGTAAGACTAGGATTAACCCATTAAGCCTTAGTTTTTGCACGATGATAGCTGATGAGGGTTGTCAATCCTCTTCATTAAAGAATGTCAATCCAGGGGTGGTGTCTCGAAGGTTGTATGCAAAAGGAGAAAGAAATATTTGGAAATGGCCCCTTCTACCAAATCCACACTTGCATAAATGTAAAATCACACTTGCAGGAATTAGAAACACACACTTGCATGAAATTGAAACACACTTGCATAGAATTGAAACACACTTGCAGAAATTTAAACAAACTTACATGAAAGTAAACACACTTGCATAGAAGGGAAATAGTTGAATTAAAAAGAAATGACAAACATATAAAACACTTGCAGGTTTACAACAAACTATATCACAAAAATAATTACATGACACAAATAAAAATACAACAAAATAATAATTACAAAATGGAAAATAAAAATAAATATACAGGTCCATCTTCCTTGGAATGAGTGGCCAGCTCATTCCTCGAAGAGGATTTTAATCTACATTATTTACAGATGGATGGAATGCAATCTCTGAATTGATTAGAAAAATGGTGATTACATTCAATGGTGTGGGAGGTTGCATTTATAATTCCATGCTTCCAACCACCTCCTTATTTTAAGGAATACATCTTTATCAACTAAGATTGCAATCTATCCAAAAAGCATCAATCTCCACAAAATATGGAGAGAGCTTATCTAACTCTAACCAACAATCCGACTCTTATTACTTTATTGTTTGAGAATCAAAGTGAATGTTGATTCTCCTTTATTTTACAAATAATAAAACACTTATAGAAATATCTATTTTTAGAATGAATTCCAAAAATAGATCACAATACCACCCTTGGAATTATGCTCATCTCTACAATTTTAGTATTCATCCTCATAGCTCTAATATCTAACTTTGAAGTGATCCCAAAGAGACTCGAAGCATTCCAAAGAGGCTTCAAGCATTCAAAAAGACTTCAGCTTCAAGCATTCCAAAAAGACTCCAAAGCAAGCTGACACTCCGAAGCGAGCTAAGATACTTCAAAGCGAGTTGAGAACTCGAGATAGAACACTCCAAGCGAGCTGAGACACTCCGAAGTGAGCTAAACTTCAAAGCAAGTTGAGACAGAACACTACAAAGCGAGCTGAGATACTCTGAAGCAAGTTGAGACAAAACACTCCGAAGCGAGCTGAGACACTCCGAAGAGAGTTAAGATACTCTGAAACAAGCTGAGACAAAACACTCTGAAGCTAAGATCTTCCAAGGCTGGTTGTAATTGGTGTTTAATGCTCAAAATGCCTTATTCAACAATGATAGCAAAGTATGAACTACATATGCACAAATTGACATCTTTTTCCCAATAATCATTAGAAATAGCTAATATAAAGATAACAATGAATTCTAAAGAAATAACCATGATATATACTCTCTATTTCATCCTAAATAAACCATAAGTTTAGAGATTACACTTAGATCCACTTTATATATGCAGAGAAAAAGAATGTCAAATATTGTATAAAATGGGCTATTTCTTGGGCTCATCAATAGCTCTTTGGATTCTTGGAATTGAGACTCTGTTTCCAAAAATATTTACCACAATACAGTTTTCTGAAATTGTACAAGGACCCAAAGAATCCATAAACAGACCTCCTAATGCGATGTTGCTCGCGAATTTAACAATTTGAGCAAATGAAGTATATACATCTTTTCCATTTGTGATAAAATATTGCAACTGTCTATTTCCATTCATTGTATTCACAATTTGAGGGTGTGGATGTCTTACCCAGTTTTAAAAAACATCTGGATGGGCAAAATCTAGAATTGCTCCAGTACCTATGAATGCTACAAACGTCTGGAATTCTTTCTTTTTGTCGACTACAACTTTGACCGGAAAATAGACTGATGCTTGCGCCTTCACAAGAGACTTGATCTGGTGCATGCCTTCTTTTGAGGCTGTATTCTGCAACTTGATTTGTGTAGATTCCTGTTCAATGTTGGTACATTTATATCCTTTTTGTAAGGATTCAAAGCGTTTGGATCCTTCGCTGGATCATATTTTATTGTTGGGACTGGTTTCCATTCTGATTCGCTGAATTCAGATGATTATGAGGATTCTTCTTCTTCTTCTTCCATGTCTTCTGATTCTTCTGATAGTACTGCTTTTCCTTTGAAGCCTGCTGTTATGTCTTCTATGTCAGTATTATCTTCTAATGATGGCGTGTCTGAATCAGTTTCTTGATCTTTTTGCTGCTGGTTTGAGATAACCAATCTTCATATGCCTTGTTACAACAATATTCATTATAAGCTTCCTCTTCTTCTTCTTCTGTAGGAATGCTGGCTTCATATTCTTCCAGACTTTTCATCATATGGATTGCTGAAAAATCCATATTTTGATCCTCTATTTTTGAATTAATTGAAGATTTTACTTGTTCTTCCATTGTTTCTATTTCTATTGCAAATAATTCTTGGCATTCTGCTAAAGCTTCTTCAAAGTCGTCTTGACTTTCAATCATTCCCAACAATCTTTGACTTCTTTTTCCATGAAGATTGGTTTTACTTGCTTTGGGGCTTTTGTTGGACAAGAGTGAGCATAGTGACCTTTCTTTTTGCATGCACAGTAACAAATGCTATGCCCAACAAGGGCACTTCATTTTGTTGGACAATGGGGAGGTCACATTCAGAAGAAAAAGTGACAATGCAGTTGTATTGACTGGATTTGAGGAAGACATTGTTAAAAGTCAGGGATGAGCCATTAATATCAAGAAATTTTGCTCATCTTGTTAAAGAAGGTTTGTCTGCAAGATTTGGGCATACCCATCATGAAAGCATTCACTTGATGCAAAAGAAAGATGTAGTAGGATTGCTTGCCCCATGAATGAAATTCGAAAAATGCGAGGCCTGCATATTGGCTAAACATGAAAGAGAACCATTCCAGAAGTCAGAGTGGAAAGCCAACAGAAAGTTGCAGTTGGTTCATTCAGACTTGTGTTCTCTACCAATTCTCTTTGCTGGTGGTCATAAGTATTTCATGTTGTTCATTGAATGTTACAGTAGGATGACTTGGATCTATTTCCTCAAACATAAATCTGAAGCATTCGAGACATTCAAAAAGTTTTGAACGATGGTGGAAAATGAAGCTCAAACTCGCATTGGGACTCTAAGATCAGATAATGGTGGTGAATACACTTCAAAAGCCTTTGAGGCATACCTCAAAGAAAATGGGATCAAACACCATCTCACAGTTGCACACACTTCCCAACAAAATGGAGTGGTGGAAAGAATGAACAAAACTGTGATGACCATGGTCTGGGCAATGTTTTACTTTAAGGGGATACATTTGCGTTTTTACGCAGAGACAACTCAAACAGTAGTATATCTCCACAATAGGTCACCATCACCAGCTATTCAAATGAAGGCTCCGTATCAAATGTGGTGTGGTCATTTTCCTTCAATGCATCATCTTTGGCTTTTGGGATCTACATGTTATGCATTGATCCCAAAGGAGAAAAGGAATAAGTTTTACCATAGGATTCATAAATGCATTCATTTGGGATATCTTAATCCTCCAAGGCATACCAGATCTATGATGAAAATAACAAGAAATTCCTCATTTTGAGGGAGTTGTCTTTTTGAAAGTGCAAAAGATGAGGCCAACATCAATATGTTTAGTTCGATGTTTATAAGGAGGTTGATTTAGACGTTCCAAATAGTTAAAGGGGGCATGCAATTGGGAATCAATCGGCTCTTTCTTGTCTCTAGAAGCAGGAAATGATATTCCTCCTCAAGGAGAAAGTGAAACTTCATTAGAAAGTGAACAAAGGCCACGAGAAAGAAGTCAGAGGACGAAGAAGCTTCAGATTAGGGAATCAAGGCACCACTTGCTCTGTAAAAACCACAAAAGAAGATTCTAAAATGGGCCCCTCTTAAATACTGAAAGATATCAAACCTGATGAAGTAAGAAAAATGGGCACTCGAAGTGCCTATGCCATGAAAAAACAAGCAGACTAGTTCCTTGAAGAAGTTTGGGAAAAGCTAGCACAATTCACCTTGAACGATCTTCCAGAAGAAGAAGAACTCAATGTTGCATTCAATTCAGAACCAACCTCATACAAACAAGTAGTGAAAAGTGAGGCTTGGATAAAAGCTATGAATGTATAATTTGATGCCCTTGTCAAAAATGAAAGTTAGAAATTAGTGGATTCCCCACTAAATTGTAAACCAATTGGCTACATGCATGTCCTTTGCAACAAGTACAAGGCAAATGGCTCACTTGACAAACATAAAGCAAGGCTTGTCGCAAAGGGATTTTCCTAGAAGGAAGGCATAGACTACAATGAAACCTTTGCACCAACAACGAAGTGGACTACCATTTGAACTTTGTTGGCTTTGGCAACACAAAATGGGTGGAAAGTTCATTAGATGGACGTGAAAACTGATTTTGTTTATGGTCATCTTCAAGAAACAATGTACATGACTCAGCTTGAAGGTTTTGCAGTTGACGGCCAAGAGCACAAAGTGTGCAAACTAGAAAAATCACTATGGTTTGAAACAAGCCCCTAGAGCATGGTATGAAAAGCTCACTGAGCACCTCCGAACATGAATTTCAAGTGGTTTGAGTTTGAAGATGCAACTCTTTTTGTCAAAATAGTTGTATTTCGGTGGTGTATGTGGACGATCTGCTCATCACATGAAATAATGAGAAATACACTACAAAAATCAAAGCAGAGTTGATGAAGGGTTTTGAAATGATAGATTTGGGTTATCTTCATTACTATTTAGGCATTGAAGTGATTCAAAAATCAAAGTATATCTTCATCACTCAACAAAAATATATTGGTGAAATTCTGAGCAAGTTTGGAATGACAAATTGTAAGCCTCTCAATACACCCATGGAACAAAATCTGAAATTGACATCAGAAGATACCATAGATTTGGTTGATGCCACTAAATACAGACAACTCATTGGAAGTCTGATCTATGTGACCACAACTAGACCAAATATTTCTTTTGTTGGTGTTCTTTCTAGATTCATGCAACAACCCAGAGAAAGTTATTGGGTAACAACAAAAAGAGTTCTTCGATATCTAAAAGGAACACAAAATTTTGGGCTCAAATACTCTAGGGCAAGAGACTTCAAACTGGTTGGATATTCAGATTCTGACTATGCTAGTGATTTTGAAGATGGGAAATTCACTTTTGGTTTTTGACGAATTTGGGAATAACAATGATCACTAGAAGTCAAATAAGCAATCAGTGTCGGCAACTTTTTGACAAAAATAGAGTACATGTCAGCTTTAGAGGCAACCAAAGAAATTTTGTGGCTTAAAAGGATTCTTTTAGATTTGTAGGAACAACAGGTTTTGTCAACACCACTCATGGTTGACAACACGTTGTAATTCACATGGCGAAGAACCCAGTCTATCATGACTACACCAAGCACATCAACACAAAGGTTCTCTTGATTCAACACTATGTGAAAGATGTCAGTGTAAAATTGCTACATTTCCTTACTGTGAAGCAACCAACAAGCATCTTGACAAAAGCAGTTGTAAGAGAGAAAAATTGTTAAGTTCAGGGACATGCTTGGTCTCATAACAACCAATGCAGATTAAGGGTGGATGTAATATTATTGTACACAATATCAATAAATCATAGGTCTAATATGTAAGAGGTCTTTTGTCTTGTAATGGTAGATGAATAGTTCTTGTAGGAATGTGAAGAGGCTTCTTGGAAGATGAAATGAATAGCCATCCTTTGGTTGTATAGGTTTTTAATCTTTCTTCATTCAATTCAATGTGATTACAATCTTTGTTTGCTCCTTATTATTGTTCATTATCATCCATTATATTTGGCCCGACAATTTTCCCAAGCATGATTCCCTAATCTTCTCTTGTTCTTTTCATCCACAAGAAAGACGGGTTTTGATGACTTTACATTGATTTTCGGGAGCTGAACAAAATCACTATCAAAGAAGAATTTCCCATTCCAGTGATTGATGAGCTACTTGATGAGCTTCACGGTGTCCAATTTTTCTCCAAATTAAATTTGTGCTATGATTATCACCTTATTCATCTCATTGAAGAGGATATTTCAAAGATAACCTTCATAACTCATAATGGTCAATGTGAATTTCTAGTCATGCCATTTGGTCTTACTAATGCCCCATCAACATTCTAGGTACAATGAACAAGTTCTTTCGGCCAGTCCTCTGTAAATTCATCTTGGTATTGTTTGATAGGATCTTGATCCATAACAAATCTTGGGTAGAGCATTTGAAACACATTGACCAAGCATTACAACTCGCTGATAATTAGCTATGTGCCAAGTGCTCCTTTGGTCAGCGGGAGGTGGAGTACCTTAGGCATATCGTCTCCCTAGCAGGAGTCAAAGCTGACCCTGAGAAAATTAATGCCATACAAAATTGGCCAAAACCAAAGACACTCAAAAGCCTTAGTGGTTTTTTGGGTGTCCCTAGCTTCTATAGGAAATTTGTTAAGAACTACGGAAAATTGCTGCACCATGGACTTCCATGCTAGAAAAATATGCCTTCACGTGGACAATTGCATCAGAACATGCATTTGATGAACTCAAACAAGTTATGTGTTCCACACCTGTTTATCCATTCCAAACTTCTCCAAGATATTCGTCATTGAAAGCGATGTTTGTGGTAATGGACTTGTTGTAGTCCTCATGTAAGAAGATCGCTCCATTACATTCACTAACAAGGCCCTTTCCGAACACAATTTGATACGCTCCACCTATGAAAAAGAAATGATGGCCATCTTACATGTAGTCAATAAGTGGTGTTCATACTTGGTTGGGTGATTTTTTTGTATCAAAATAGATCATCATAGTCTCAAATACTTCATGTACCAACAAGTATCATCCCCAACTCAGTAGAAATGGGTCACCAAACTCATGGGGTATGACTACGAGATAACTTATAAGATGTTCTCTCTTGTCAATACGAGGATCAAGCTTCCCTATGTGCATTATACTTGCCTCTTCCAAAATAGACACAAGAACTCCAACTAGAATGGGAACAAGATACAACTACACAATGCCTCATCAACCAACTCTCCACCGATCCAGATCAACATCTAACTACTCTTGGGACGACCATTATTTACGAGTATAAAGGATGTGTGGTTTTACTTTCCAAGTTCAATTTGTGCCTTAAAATTCTTTGAGAACTACACACATCACCCTCAATTGGCCATTTAGGGTTTTTGAAAATAGATGAATGGGTTTGTTGGCATTTCTTTTGGCTTGCAATTAAAGGGGATATCAATTTTGTTGCAGAATGTGATACTTGTCAATGGTATAAGGGCAAAGCGTGGCAATTCCTGGCTTACTATAACCATTACCCATTCCTATCGGGATTTGGACAAATATTTCCATGGATCTCATCGAAGGACTTCCAAAATTTGGTGGCAAAGAAGTCTTACTAGTGGTAGTGGATTGCCTCTCCTCGTATACCCACTTCTGTGCCATAGTTGACCCCTACACCTCTTAAATCGTCACCCAAACTTTTCGGATTAAAATTTACTCGCATGCATGGCATTTCCTTCTATTGTTTCGGATGGTGACTCAACCTTTACAAGCTACTTTTGGACAAAGTTATTTTGACAAACGTGAACACAATTGAAAATGACCTTCGGGTGTCATCCCCAAACAAATGGTCAAACCGAATAGTCAACAAATGTTGGGAAACATACCTCCGATGTTTTTCCTTTGAGAAAAAACAACACTGGGTCAAATGGTTACCTCTAGGTGAAAGGTGGCACAACACATCATATCACTCAACATCAAAATGACCCCATATGAAGCAGTGTATGGTCAGAAGCCACCATCCCTCCTCACATTTCGGGTAGTTCCCCTAGTAGAAGTAGTTGACACCACCGTTTGTGCACTAGATTGTGTTCTTCGGACTATTTAGGAAAATATCCACATGGCGAGAAACCATATGAAACAATAGCTACGTCAACAACTTTTGGAACAATATTTTCAACTAGGTGATATGGTTTTCCTCCGCTTGCAACCTTATAAGCAGTCCTCATTAAAGATGAAATGTCACTAGAAGCGTGCCTTTAAGTTGTATGCCCCCTAAAAAGTGCTTCAAGAACCGAGCTAGTACTATATAAGCTAGAACTCTCACCCCTTTTCGTGCTCATCATGTTTTACATGTCTCATGTTTCAAGAAGGTTCTTGGGGAATAGGGCATCGCTCGGATAGTAATTCTAGAGCACGATGTTGAAGGATCCCTCGTTCTCGACCTTGATATGGTCCTTGATAAGCACTAATGTCCACTTCACAACCGCAACATCACAAAGGTCCCGATCTAGTGGTGGTAATGCAACCTAAGGATGCAACTTGTGAGCCCCTTCATCAAATTCAATGGCAAAGTGTCCTAACCTTCAACTTCGATGGCAAAGCTTTTCAAGGGGGAGGGGATGTTAAGACCCTTCTTCCCAACGCTATCTTTATAATCTTTATTGTAATAAAAGCTATGAATACATATGCTTTGTAAGCCGTTTTTGAGCTATTAAGAATAATCCCACATGCATGTTAAACAATGTTAAACCGAGTAGAACAAATGTAAATGTGATGCATAGGCTAGTGTAAAGGCATCCACAAATTTTATTGTATTGAGCTTGCTCAAAGGAGGTTGCCCCTCGAAGTGGCCTGCGATCTTGTAATGCAATTCCAATCTTTTAATTCAATAAAGTTATTTCTATTTCATTTCGTAGCATATTTTCTCTATATTTTGTTCTTGGCCTAATTTGTTGTAGGGATGTTTGTCACACCACTACTCCCGATCTATATCAATTTGCTTCAAATGAATGCGGGCTGTGTTTTTTTATAATATTTTTGATGTGTTTAAGGGTTAGGGATGTAGAGTAATACTTTAACTAAGGTTAGGTTAGGTGTTTTTAATTTTAAAAGTGTTTTTATTTTTACTTTTTGATGTTAAAAGTTGTAGGGAATGTTGTGACATCTTGAGCACGTCATGACGTCCCTAAAATTTGAAAGCACTCAAAATGTCCCGGGGACATTCCCTCTATTTTTTAATTTCTTGAGAACATGGGGGTGGATTTTGGTCTTGTCCTCAAGCACCCGAAATGCCTCGGATGTCCTGGGACAAATTGGAGATGGGAGGTGTGCGTGCACGTCTAACGCTAGCTCAAAGCAAATTATGTAAAGCTCTTTTGCAAATGCCATAATTACTACGGTAATAATATTTATACAAGTATTTTAATTTGGGTTTTCTTGTTGTAGAAGCATGGCCCTTTTTCAATTTTCCATATCAATCCATAGTTCTTAATGATCCACCAATAGATAAGCTACATGCCGAGAAGGGTCAAATTCTCATGAATCACTATTTAACCATTACCCATCTTGTTATGATAATATTATATTGAAAAAGAACAAACACACCCAAATTTAGTAATAATCCATAGAAAGCAAAGTTTAGAATTGTGACAACATTATCCAATAACAAACATTTATCCATAATAGTAGTAGTAATCCAATCCAAGATGCTGACAATGTTGTAGAGAAGAGGAGAATTGAATTATGAGTGTTGGTGCGGGGTCAAAAATACAAAATAGCTGAACTATGGAATTAATGCCATTTTGAAGGAGCAACATCTAGAAATACAAAACTGTGAATAAAGAAGAGATAATTCAACAATTGATGCCCTAGAATGACCTACGTAGCTCCTATTTGCAGCTATAATTAGGTCGGGGCTTTGCTAAAGTCCTAATTAGGCCAACTACCTAAAAATTAGTAATTCTTGAAACTACCATTGACTAGTGAAAGGTTATATATATATACTTCATAAGCACACATGTCATATGCTGATGAGATAAGTTATCTTTTGTGCTAAAGGAATTGGGATATGGATTGATAAGATAAACCTCTCATTGAGGTTGTAAAGTTGATCATCAAATATTGTTGAGCAAGGCAGGACCTAGCAATTAAAATCCTTCAATGAGTGCTTTTATAAATGACCTCATGGATCACCAAATAGTGCATTTGAGATCAAGCATAGAGTAAGTTGCTAGTGCATTACATTAGGTCATGAGTCAGATTGCATCTCACGCTGAAGTTATTAAACTATATATGTATGTTAGGAAAAGTTCTTTTGGACCCAAATAATTGGTATTTATCTGCCTCTATTAATTAGACCCAAATAATAGGCATCTTTGTACTTACCGAGTTATCTATATAAGGAATCTTGAGTCCACAATCCATATTTGCTTTAATGCTGATGATGGGCGACAAAGTGATCTTAAAATGCTTATTGAAAAATTGTCCACACACGTGGTTTCCCAAAATATCTTTTTCTAATGTATTTGTGAAAACTTCCATGTCTTAAATACATATTTATATTTTTCTTGTGTTGTCTCTATAGGTTTGCCTTGTGGAGAGGTTTCAATTTTCATGTCTAGGTTGCATAATTATTTGAAAGGCTGTTCCAAATTTTTTTGGGTCTTAACTATTGAGAAACTTAGTTTTAACAAGATCTTCTTCCCTAATCTTGTCCTAATACCATTTATCTTTGATCAATAGTTATCCAAGGCTCGGGGACAAGGGGATAGGGGACAAAGGGACATGGTTTCACAAAACTCTCCCAAATTTTGGGACGGCTATTTGAATATTTTAATTGTATTCAATGAAATTTAGGGATTTAAACTGTGTTTAATGTATTTTAGGTACTTTCAAGATCATAATTTTATGTTCTTGGTAAAAATAACAACATTTTAAAATTAAAAGCATTAGAAAATTTTTGATATATATTTTTTAAATAGGGCGTCCCCTCTAAGTCCCCAAGTCCCCAAAACGTTCGGGAAGTATGGGACATCACCAAAATGTAGGGGATGCATTCTTGTGTAACATTGCTTTGATTTGATTAGGATTCAATGGTACACACTTGTTGTCGAGGTCATCGATCAAATGTACATCCTTTTGTGAGCCCATCAACTAATCCGTAACATTTAGGCCACTCCATCAGCATGCATGGCATATGATGATGAGATAATAACTAAGGGTGGAACAAAATTTATCGTTTGTGCGAATGGAGGTAGGATATGTAGTGATAAAAAAACCTTTCTTTCGAGTTGTCATGCTAAATGTTTAGCATAAAAATTCAAAATTTTTGTCATGACAACCTAGACCTCATTTGAAAATCCCTCTCCGCTCAATGTAAACTTGTCCTCCGGCCAACTTAGTTACTTGTGTTACCCTCATAATGGCCAGGAGGAATGTGCTAATGTGATTTTCAAGTGTGTTTCATGTGCAGGGGATCTTGTTCAATCTGATCATGAAGATATCTGGACCCAAGAGAAGATAAGCTGTCATGTCCCTTTTTCCAACGTAGAAGACCCAGTTTGAATTTTCTAGCCATTCCTTCTTCGTGGTTAGAAAGAAAGAAGAGTCAAGGAGAAGAGCAACAATTAATGTTCATCCATTTATATGTATTTTTATATAAATAATTATATAAGTATGGGTCGACCATAATAAAACAAAAATGATATTAAAGGGGTTGGCCAAGGCATATGAAAAGACATGTCTTTTGGGTTTTGGCGCCAAGCTAGGGAAATCGTTATAAATAAGGGTTTTGGGATTCATTTTGGCATATCGACTTGACTTGTAATTTCCAGATTTTGAGATAAATTCTCATATCTTCCATTTGGGATGAAAACCCCAATTGAGGACCAAAGTGAGGGACGAAAACCTCTCACCTTTGTCTTTAAACATTTCAGATTTAAAGAATAATCTTTTATTGAAGTTCATTTTATGCCAATTCTGATTTTATCAGTTATTTCTAACAGTTCGACTTGTATTTGACTGAAATCTGAATTATTAAGCAATAATAACATCAATTCGAATTGCCTAATCAAAATATTTTCAAGCACAAATCTAAGTTTGCACGGTAATCAAGGCACTTTCATAGAAGAATCGAACCATTTTTCAAGGACTGCGATTTCTAGATTTCACTGTTTGTTAGCAGCAGTTTGATTGTGCATAAAAAAACAATTCGATTTGGTGTAAATTCAATTTATAAGTGTTTGATAATTATTGCTAAGTGTTCTCAGATATTTGTTGAAGGCTTTGGCACTAATTTCCATAAATTCCCTTCGCTGCCATTAATTATCAGTCTGCCGCAATTATTTTTCCAGATTTATGGAAAATTCATTAAATCCCTAAAAAGGGACATTACATAAGTGCTTTTGGAGGAGGATCCAAAAGGGCCATTTTTGTCCTTTTTGCACTGGTGAACACCCTCCGGGAACGTACATGGAAAAGATAAAGCATCCAAGAAGTGTGTGGCAGAGCAATGCAATCATCCGAGGTAGTTTAGGAAAGTTCTGGAAGAAAAATCAGGTTTAGGAACAAGTTATGTAACACCGGGCTAGTTGTAGCATGGTATAAGGAAATGAAAGCGGTGAAAAATCTAGTTGGCTTGTTTTGGACATATCAGGAGCCTCGGAGGATTTGGAAAGAAATCAGATATTCATTGGAAAGCTAAGAATGCCTACTTCATTGTGCAAAAGGTTTCAAGGGATTTTGAGGAGCAAATTTGTAGATATTGGCCCGGAAGTCTTGACAAAGACCTTCAATCTCGGTGAATACTTAATTGAAGATTCTGGGAGTTCCAAGGAGAGTTGGGAGCTGATTCAAAGGCCAAAGCATATCAAATGGGACCCTCCACATATCCCATATATTGAGTTGGACAAAAATGCAGATCTTTCTTCGGTGGCAGTTTGACCTTTCGAGGATTGCTCGTGACCAAAATTGAAAAGGGGCCTGAATTTCAAAAAGGAAGCAGAACCAAGGTCTTAAAATGGTGGCAATGGATTCCTTGGGTGTTTTCCACTCAAAATTATATAAGGTTTTCCTAGGAAACACCAAGGGAAGCTCTCGGGGCAAGAAGACACTTTAACATGCTATTTTTAAGCAATGCAATGGTGACACCCAACTTCCAAAAGTGGAAAATGTGCACTTGGAGACCCTTGATGTCCCTTTGTCTCTTTAAAAAAGTCAAAGGGGACACAAGAATGCGCCACCATGGTGAGAGATTCATAACTTGAGGTTACGTCACTTAAGTTGCCACTTAAGGGGATTAGGAATGTGTCTTCAACTCACTAACATGACTTGGCCCCTTCCTCATGATGCACACTTATGAGGGGTTGATGCCCTTTTGTCCCTTTGCTAAGGGGACATGGGGGACACTAGAATGCGCCACCACACGAGGAGTTAAAATTGTGTCACTTAAGTGACATCTTTGGGTGTTAGGACATGTTTTCAACTCACCTCTCAAACCTGGCCCCTTCCTCATGACAACCTAACCCTATGCGCACTTGGGAGGCCCTGGTGTTCCTTTGCCAAAGGGACATGAGGGACACTAAAATGTGCCACCACATGAGGAGTTCAAGTTTTGTCACTTAAGACTCATCACTTGCTCATTAGGTATGTATTTTCAACTTCACAACTTGCATCTCATGATGATCAAACCCTTGGCACAATTTTACACTCCTGATGTCCCTTTGTCCCTTATGAAATATGGTAAGGGACATGAGGGGGTCTGAGACCCATTTGGCAAGTTGTAACCCCATGCTTTCATTTCATTTAACCCGGGTTAAGCAGGTGGGTCAAAAATGAGTTAAGGTGTGAGTTAGCTAGGTTAGTGAGGGAGATGAGTATAAAAAAATACATAGTCATTTTTCATGTTTTCCCTCCCTCCATTGATTAAACCACATTTTTGCTCATATCTCTCAGATCCTAGCTCCATTTACCTTGAATCTTTTCCTGTAGCTTACATTCCAAAACGCCTTGGAGATGAAACAAACCTCATTGCCATTGATGTCCTACATTTTACAGCAGCCACATGCAAATTTCAGGAAATTAATTTTCCTTTTCAGATCCTGGAGTTCCCATGATCAAATACACTTGAAATTTGGAGCAAAAACCACATTGAAAAACCTAATCTAACAAACAAATTTCAGCTCAATCCGACACTCATAAGGAACACTTCTATTTTTAGTAAGTTGGCACCAAAGCCATTCTAAAAATAGTAAGTGTTGAAAACCAAAAACAATAATTTTGAAACCTTTGTGCATTCTCCAAGTCCAAAACTCAGCAGATTGAAAAATTGGAAAAATTGTCTAAAAATAGAAATTGAGGGTGAGGTGTGACTTACTAAAAATAGTAAGTATCCGATCACATCCAAATTTCACACACACCTCCATCTCCCCATTCCCTCACTTTGTCTCCAACCATCATGAAGGTCAAGTAAGCTGGCTTCGAGCTATTTTCCACTTTGCCCATCGAGTACCCGAATGTTGGGGATCGTGATGTGGCACATCTAGACTGGATGATTTGAAGACAAGGATGTTGAAGGAACCAAGGGGGCTGTTGAGAGAAGTTATTCATTGGAGGAATCTTTAAAGCAGGAGGACATCCACTCTTTGTGTAAAGCACTGAGCTAGTTATAGCTTGTGCGAGGCACTATGATCTTGCAACGAGGACTATCACTGCCAAGACAATTCTCTACTTGTAGTTCTCACTCCAAAAGGAATCTCACAATGCTTGCAAATTCCCACCCAGAGTCACATGGTCATCATCACACAAGAATTTGCATCCCAAGAATGGTCAAAGACTTATTCCTATCTTCAAGGAATTGCAATTGGCTCATGGCTCAAGAAGGGGAGAAAACCTTCTCGGATGCCCAAGACATTGTCATGGAGTGAATTCCACAAGGCATATTTTGATGCAATTGTACTCTTGAACAGAGTGATGGGTGAAAAGCACCATGAATGGATGACACAATTCATATTGGTAATCACTGAAGGAGACCAAATGATTGATTGGGGTCAAATCATTAGTGATAATATTCACAGGCAATTGGAGCATTTTTTCAACACTAAGAGGTTCACTATGACCTCTTACTTGGTGTATGCCCTCACATACACAAGACCCTTCCATGGTCTCTCTCTTGCACCAAATGTCTCGCATTCACTATGTACCTCATAAGGTTGCTCAAGGAGATCTAGAACGGAGAATTTCACCTCAAGCAGTGGAATTGATCACAAGGTATGGGGGCTTCTTCACACAATTCTCCACATTCACCTATCTCATGGTAAGTGGATTTGACCATGCTCCTCTTCGGTTGCCAAGGTACCCAAGTCACAAGATCCTCCTGATTGAGTTGTGTAGGCAACTTGCTCAAGTTCATATCAAATGCAAAATTGGGAAGCGGAGGGGTATTTCTTTTCCCATCTCCTTGGGAATTTATTCATGTAAGAATGTGGTTGATGCTTCAAACATTGAGACCTCTATTATTGCTTTCAACATACACTCCTATGTGGCTAGAGCTAACTTCAATCTTAGAATGGATCATGACACCTTTGTTCTACCCGACTTGCACCACATTCCTTCAAATTGAAGACTTCTGGGTTAATTGTGTTGATGACCGAGAAGTTAGAAAAAGGGACTACATGAGGATGTCAATTTGAACAAATGAGCTCTTTTCGGTTTGATTGGTTTGTTCAAAGTGTGCTTGATGATGATTCAAAACTTTTTGATCCTGAGTACGAAGTGGTGCAATCTTCACCTCCCTCTCCCATCCCATGACATATCAAAGAGTCAGGAGACATCAAGGAGAGAACAATGCATGTGATTCAACGGTCCAAAAAATGGTACAAGAAGAGGAGGGCAACTTACATTGAAAGGGGTATAATAAGTGCCTTGCCTAGGCAATCTTCTCTCTCCTCATCTCATGAAGCATTTAATGAAGGTGTAGGCTCATCTCATTCTAGAAAGAAGAAACTTGTGGAGGTTGATGAAGCATCTTCCTTAGTGGAGGTGTACAAGAGGTCCAAAGTCGAGAAGATCATGTTGAGCAACTTGAGTAAGGAGAGATAGATCCCTCACATCCCCTGGGCGTCCAATGGATCCAATTGTCCCTACGGGGTGGTTGAATCAACCCATCCTAGTCATGCTTTGGTCCCCTACCAAGCATTCGAGGTATCGATCTCCTTTCCACTCGTTCTGAACCCTTGTTATGGGTCAATGACTTGCTTGAAGAGGAGTCAAAAACAATGCAACAGGCGATGGGACCCAACTTCGAGGCCATCTTGAAGTACATCAAGACAAAGAGAAGTAGGAAGGCACATACAACCTCTAGGTTCTTCACTGAGGCTTCCGGAGCTTAGTTTGTAGAGGTTGCACGTCCGAAGGTCATCAAGCCTGTGGAGGAAATGACACTCGATGACTATGAAATGACAAGAGTATCTTTGGGACAAGCCACACATGAAGGTGATGCTCACTTGTTCAAGGAGTCTTCAACTTGGATCCTTGCATGAAATGAAGAATACAAGCAAACCATTGATCAATTGGAGGAGCATGTGAGGAATTTGTCTTCATATGTACAATCATTTCTTGAACCGGATTCATCATCCTTGCCTCCGATTGAAGCTCTCTCCCATTTGCAGCTTCAATCCTCAGTCCCTCAAACAAGCTCAAATGTTCACAGTGCAAGGAAGGGCAAGTGACCAATGGGTGAGTATGATCATGGAAAAAGGGAATGCTCTCTTTCCGAGATTATCTCTTTGTTCACATTCCTCTTGGCAACAGAGTTAAAGATCAAGAAAACTAAAGTAGAGATCAAGAAAGAGAAGGTCCTTTGGGAAGGTAATCTCCCATTGGTGAAAGAGATGAATAATTTTGATTCTCATGCCTTGGTAAGCTCAAGTGTGTTTTCATCCACCTCGGAGAATTTGTCTCCCATTTGGTCTCGTACCATAACCGGAGGTGTGATGCTCTAAAGGAGGCCATTGTTGATTTGGAATCTTGTGAAGAAAATGCATCAAGAATTCTGGAGGATCTTGGCACAAGCATGCAAGAGCTTGGTACTCCTTTCCTCAATGAGAATACTTCTTTGAAGGATCTTTAAAATTCATTTCAAGAATTGGTTCAGGAAAAGATTGGTGATCCTCTGTCCTTCAGTGGTGACACTTTGGAATCCCTTGTGGAGATTAGAGGTTCCATCTCTAATACTGTAAGGAATCATGAGAAATGGTTCAATCAATGCAGAAAGCTCAATGTCATCCCTGAGACTTGGCTCAACACATTGGAGCATGTGAACATCCCAAAAGCTGAGAAGGTTTCATTTGTAGTTGCTAGGTTCGGTAAGATGATCAAGGGTCAAAGCTTCATCATTGGAGATCTTCCGCGGAAGCCAGCTAGAGTTGATTCTTCATCAAGTAGTTGATCAACTCCCTCCTCTCTCTTTCTATCTCTTTCTTCTCTCCCCCTTTCTAATTCTTCATTGTATGTAATCATGAAATTTTGTCTTTTTCACTTAAGTGACTTTCTAATGTTGCATTGTAAAAGTCCCTTTTGATTTATAAAAAGGGGACTTATTTCCTCACTCATAAGGAAGATGAAAAGTCACAAGTGGAATAGGAACATGAAGAGTCATGTGGGGGTAGATGAAGAGTTGCATTGTAAAGCTATAAATTGAGGTGACCTCCTCACTTCAAGGGGATGGTTATTCTTGTTTTCTAGCTCTCATTTTCTCTCTAGAGACAAAGTAGCTGATTTCTTCCATTTTCTAGTCTAATGCATTCCTCTCCTTCTCAACAATACTCCATGAGCATTGTAATCTTGTGCAACATAATGCAATGAGACTTTGTGCTTCTTGTGTCTTGTTCCTTGTTCTATGTTAATGGTGTCTTCTCATTGATGTGTATGGAAACATTTTGGTTTTGAGCAATAAACTCTATTGTGTTATTTATTGTGCAAGACCCTCCCACTATTCTCTTCGCACCTCTCTCTCAAGCTATTTCCTCCCTTGTAGTATCTGCAAGCATTTTGCCACAGGTGTAGGGAAGTACCCCTATGTGATCCCGGTCGAAAGACCACCCTTGGTTATTAGAATAGTGTATATAATTTCTTGCATTCAATAAATGGAGTTGCCCCATTCAAGTAGAGGGACTTAGTCCCAAAATGTTAGGAGAGTTCCCTAATTTTCCCATGTGACAAATTATTTTGCCAACAAAAGTGTAAAGTTGATTGTCAAATATCGTTGAGCAAGGAGGGACTTAGTGATTAGAATGTGCTCTTTAAAATCCTTCAATGGGTGCTTTTATTTTTGTTTATTATTAGGTAAAAAGGAGAGTTTTAAAAGGGGTCCATCTCCTATAAACAAGAGTAGGTTGAGAGAATATCAAGCAAAGTACACAAAAAAACGAAATACAACCAGTTAATACTACAAAGAAAACAGTCACATCGTCTGCCAAAGGTCAACCAAAAGTCAGCAAAGAGTCTCGATACCAATAAGCACTAAAAACAGAGCGGGCCATTGCATGGTAGCTTTAAGCAAGCAACAACGTCCCACTTTTCCTGGTAGCATTAAGGCAATTCTCTAGGTGCCTTGCTCCGAGGTTCTCCACCTTTGACTTTGTTTCGTTTGCTTACCTTTGGTCATGTCACTCAGCCCACTCTTTAGTTCAGGGGCCTTTCTCGCCTTTAGACCCTCTTATATAGCTTTAATGCCGTTAACACAATGCTTTAATGCATGGCTTCAATGGGTGCTTTCATAAATGACCTCATGCATCCCTAAATAGTGTATTTGAGACCACACATAGAGAAAATTGCTAGTGTATTACTGTTACATTAGGTCATGAGTAGCATTGCATCTCACATTGAAGTAATTCAACTACATATGTATATTAGGAAAATAAATTTTGGACCCAAATAATTGGCATTTATTTGCCTCAATTAATTAGACCCAAATAATAGAATCTTTGTACCTACCAAAGTTATCTATTTAAGGAAGCTTGAGTCCACAATCCATACTTATTTTCTTTAATGCTGATGATGCTTCACTGAATGATCTGAAAAGGCTGATTGAAAAATTGGCTACACAGTTTTTCCCCAAAGATCTTTTGTTAATGTATCGTGAAAACTTAATGTCTTTAAAACATATTAATATTTTACAAGTGCTGTTTCTACAAGTTTGTATTATGGAGAGGTTTCAACTTTCATGTCTAGATTGCACAATTATTGAAAGGCTGTTCCAATCGTATTTGGGTCATAACTATCGAGAAACTTAGTGTTAACAAGATCTTCCTCCTAATCTTGTTCCAATATTATTTAGCTTTGCTCGGTTAGGATTCAAAGGTTCATACTTATTGTCTAGGTCATTGATCAAATGTACATCCTTATTTGAGAGTTCATCAACGAATCTGTTTCATTTTCTCCTAACATTGAGAAGACAAATTGTAAAGAAATTATTCAATATAGATTTGGATTCTAACAAATACTTGCTCATCATGTTATTGCAAGTGACCTTTATCAAATTAATCAACAGGAGATAATATTCTTGACTATTTATATCTTTATCCCCATAGCATTTAATATTAGTACACTTGTAAGTCCCTATTTTTCTCATCACCATTTGTTTTTTGTTGTTAACTAAAACTATAAGAACCATCTATGTTATAGAGCCTCTAATTAGATCCCCACCACTTTGTCCTAGTGAACAAGTTCCTTTCGGTCTTTTCTTCCACCCAACACAAATATCTTGAGAGGTTGATCTCTTTCCTACTATTCAACAACAATAATTCTAGTACTCAAAGAGTAAGTCTGAAAAATTGTAAATATTCTAAGTAATCCAATAAATCCCTAAAATAGTCAAGCGTCTATGCTCTGTTGTCCTTGAAAATGTGAGGTAGTGTTTTCTCAAGGTTTTTAAAGTTTCTTTTTGATTTTTCTCATGGGTTTTAATGTTTTTTTAATTTTTCTCTTGCGTAATTTTTTGTTGATTTTCAATCGTTTCAACTTATGTGGGAGCAATTTTATTTTATCTTACCTTGTAATAACTCCTAAATCCAACAAGTAGATGTAGGTATTCCTATAATCCCAACATCAAATTACTAATAGTGGATTAGTTATTTGGATTAAGATTGTTAATTACAGGAATCATTAAAAACTCTTCTCTTCATTAGAGCTTATTATAGTATGTATTTTGAAATCTAGTTGCTTCACATTTTGTTGTCCGAAATGTTAAAATATTTCTAGGAGTAGTTGTTAAAAACCGTACTCCCCTTCATAGTTTGGCAATAATCTAAGAGTATTTGTTTTGTGACACTACTTACCGTTCACAACTTGATAATAATTTGCAAATCAAATGTTTAAGGTAACCATCAAGTTAATTGATTTGGTAATTGATGGTTGTAAGCATAGTTTTCATACTCGTATTCTACGAATTTTTGACAAACCCAATATAATTTGACTTGGCAAAACTCGACGAATATTCGACAACTTAAAAATGTACATTTCTTTAAAAACATAAAGTTTATGCAAAATATAGCTACAAAATGTATCAAACGAGTCTGCAATATATTAGGAAAGTGTTTTATATTAGATTTGAATATAAATACAAGACAAAATCGTGTCATCATCATGCGAGTACAATAGTCAATTTGAAAAGTGTTATGAATTTATGATGATTGTCATTGAAAATTATCATTATAAATTGCATATCTATGCAAGTTACAATTTATAATAATTTACATTTTCCTTTTCTCCATTCTAGAGAAATATTGGGGAGAGGGTCTAGTGCCTCTACTAGTCCCTACACAATGGCTGCCACTTCTTGCTCCTAAAAGGCTACAACTGTGGCTCCACCCTGGTAGTAGATGGTGGTGGATCCTTTGTTGCATGTTCGACATCACCTCCAAAGATGTCATCCAATCCAATATCTTCTACTAGTGCTTCTCCCTTCATAACTTCCCTTTCGAAAGAAACAATCTCGTCCTTTGTGAATGCGGGGATTTCCTCTTCTTGCCCAATCCAATCGTTGTATGGATTGATCTCATCCAAATCAATAAGCTCCTGTGATGTGACCTCCATCTTTCTTGTGTGAAGCCGAAGATTGTATTGCACAAAAACCAAGTCATTGAGGCATTTTTGAGTCAAATTGTTGCACTTCATGTGAATGGCCTCAAACAAACTCTAGATTGTGCTCACATCTAGAGGTAGTACAAGGTTGAGATAAAATTCCGAAGGCTTCTTTTTGAAGATGTGGGGTATTTTCTCCCCAATCCTCCCACTAAGAACCTACAAACAAAATAATCAAAAGTTTATAAGTAATTAATAAAATTCAATTTGTAACTTGTAACATTTAAATAAACATTCTAATTTTTGTTACTGGTGGCCGCGTGGTTCTCCCTTGGATAACTAACATCGAAGAAAAGAGCCTCCCCTATCATGCTTGTAATTTTGCAGCTTTAAAATAATGAGGTCCCTCATTTCAACCTCTAGTATTATTCTCTCAATGCATGTTGAGAGGCCCTCCATAACCTCCCCATTAACATCTGTGAAGCCATCAGAGAAGAAAAACTTGGGGTTGAGGTAGTACCCCGTTGCATGAATAGGTTGGTGGAGTTGATTGTTTCCCATCTTCGATCAATTATCTCCCAAAAGAGACCAAATCTAGCAATATCCCCTTATAATAGTTTTGGATGGCCTCTTTGGCCCTATCCATGGCCTCATAAATGTATCCCATCGGGTTTTGCTCCCCATCAACCAAGTGCAAAACCCTCACCAACGACTCTGACACCTACACACAAATTAAACTTTAAAGTTACAAACTTACAAATAAAGTAAATAACAATACATTTAAAAAATTAAAATAAAGGAATCGACTTGAAATTTAAATTGAAGTTTGAAGTTACCTTGATGATCTTTATAACTCTCTTTGCAAAGACATCATCAAAAACTATTTTTGCAATCCTCTCTCCATCGAATTTCTTTGAATATTGGGAGTCTAGCCATGCTTGACTTACAAACATTTGAAAATTATGACAACAAACTATAAATACTTTGCACAATGACAAGAAGTTAGCTACAAACATTGTGACATCGGCTGCGCTTAAGCTCTTTCCCCTTGGTGTGTTCTCTCATCAAGTTGAGAACCCAAGGGTGATTATATATGTATTTGGTTATATTTCTTGCATCTTCTATAATCGGCCTCACCCAATTAATTTTGCCTATGTCCTTCCAAAAAAAGGTTAAGGCAATGGGCTGCACAAGGTGTCAAAAAGAGTGATGGATGCCTCTCTTGTAGTAGTCTCCCATTCGCACATATCTACGCTGCATTGTTTGTGACAACTTGCACAACATTTTGGATACCCACCGTAATATCCAACTTTCACACTAGTCACTATGAAGGCCTTGTGTCCATTCCACCTTTCGTGGGCTTCAAGGAAGGAAAGCAAGGGAGGTGAACATTGCCATAATTGTAAGTGATTGTATTTTCTTTATTTATTTGATTACTAATTATGGCTTGGAGTGATTCGATTAGGTGATAAGTGAATGACAAAGCAAAAAGGAATTTCTATCTTCTCCTTCATTAAGCTCAGTCTTCTTGAAAGCTACAATGGAGATAAAGAAATACTTTTTCCCTTTTTACGAGGTCGGAAGTGAAGATTAAAAGTGAACTTCCCCCTTCATTAAGAGGTCAGCCATAAAGATTGATCTTCTAATTCAAGAAGGGTGCTTAATGAGTTTCGAATGGAATTGGGGATCATTATCATTCATCATTTGAAATTTACTTGGATTTGGAGCTAGTATAGCATCTCTTCTTAGTAATGTTCCTTTTTAGGGCAAAAACCAAACATAAGGGTTTGGCCACAAACCCCGAGAATCAGATTTGAAAATACACCAACACCAAAAATGAAAATAATCTGATTTTATGACAGCAGTTCCAACAATAATATAAACCCTAGCAACAAACTGTAAGGGGACTAAAATGCACCATAAAACCATGCACAATAGTTGAAAACACTTCTAAATAATTATTTCATGTATGACAACACTTATCCGTTCAATTTGCAACAAACAAATGGAGAAAACCAAAGATAACACATTGCTGTCATTAAATTTGGAACAACAGAGGACAACCACAAATGAAGGCTGCAAATGACAGATAAACTCCTCCAAAAATCACCAAAACATAGCTTTCGGCCTTATAAATTATGCCAAATTAGAATATCAAATAAAATTTAAAGTATGTGCCCTAGAAGGAACCAACTAACACCAAACCCTAGTCGCTCCTCTTAAGGAGAACTCTAAAATGCATGCAAAGCCTTTGTAGATTTTCTCCTTGATGCCCTAGATCCAAATATGCAAGTATTCTTAAAGAGAGGTCTTCAAATCTCCCAAAATGGAGGGTTTGTCCTTTGCAAGCCACAAGGAAGGTTTTCGTTTTCCTTGGAATGACACACAAGAGGATTTCCGTCCTCAAGTGGATAGTTAATGAGCACTTTACCCAAAAAACCAAGTATATATAAAAATGCGACAAGATAGGATGCAAATGAAGTCACAAATCTCCTTTTATAGCACTTCCTGGCGCCAAAGGCCAAGTAGAAGTGGACCGACCTCTTTGGGCTTATTTTTTATCTTTTAATTTGCCTTTATGAGTCTCCAATTACAGCCAACCTGCCTTATAAAGGGAAACACTTAAAAGAAAACATTAAATCTAATAAAGAAAACTGAAATGAAATGTAATTCCTTTCCTTGTTCAATAATTCTTCTTTGTCACGAAAAGGGAATGGCAAGAAGTCCATATTTAGGCCTCAATTCGAAAATGGGACATTACATTCTTGCCATTGAAAGACAATATCCCTTCCTTAGTTAACATTAAGGACAAAAACCTTCAATAGGATCACACTGGGGGACGGAAACCCTATTGTGTCCATTGGTGGCTTCATTCGGGAGTCACAAGTGGACTTCAGGTGGATTTCTGGATGCAGTAAGGTGTTTATTTGTGCATAGGGCACTTCTACCCTAGTTATGACACTTTTCAAGGGTGTTGCACCCTTCCTCCACTTGATCTCCCATCCGAGAAGTTCGTGATCACTTTTGGAGGGGTTTCCGTGGTTGAAAAATTGTGATTTCACTTTTATTTGATAAATCGGTCTCTCCGAGATCATTTTGAGCATTTGTTTGTGTTAAAACTCCAAGTATTGATGGAGTTATGAATTTTTGAAGTTTTAGCTATGTTTGCACTTGAATTGAATTTATAAAATATTTGTTTGCTTCAAATTTCATCTTGCCGAACTTATGAAGCATTTGGGATATTTCTATATTGATTTTGAATATATATTGCATGAGAATATTGTCTTGAAGAGCCAATAGAGTTCACCTGCCCTAAGAAATAGAAAATCATGCTCATTCGTAGGGCTAAGTGGTGATATTGTTGGCTGTCATGTTAATTCCTTTGCTGTCATAAATGTGGAGATCTCTCGTGGTTGCTCAAGGCATTTTCAGTTTGTTCCTCCGTGGTTTGAAGTGATGGATAGGTGGCTGTAATAAAAATCAGAAGTTGTGATTGGGGTTTGAGTCCTAATCCTTCCTTTTTCTTGCTTTGATGCCCTAGAAGGGACACAACAACCTTTAAGACAATCTCTTCCAACGTAAGATTCAATTTTTGCATTTTTACTATGTTAGAGGTATCAATTGGCTTCAAAAATACCATTTCACCATTTCAAGCCGCTAAAAAACTAATGAAGGTGCGGTTCCTTTCATCTATCCACCCATATGAAAAAATGGTGCATCCATATTTCTTCATTGCTTATTTTGATCTTTTAGGATTTTCGTTGCATTTGTAATTGCACCCTTGAGCAATTTTTGAGTCATGTCTTTTGGAGAGGGTGCCTTGTACCGTCCCTACAATTGTCAATGCTTTGTCACCAAGTACTTATAATAGAGCTCTTCTTTACATTGAATGGAAGGTTGTTGTAGTGCCAGAAATTTGTACATGCTTTATGTGTTTCTCGTGTGAATCCTTATTCCAATTTGTACCTTGCAGCGAAGGTTGGTACCTTGGGCATGTTTCTGTACAAAAACTATGTATCCCTTTGCTTGAACTCGATGAAGTATATGTACCTCTTTTGCTTTGTATGTGTGGACTGCGAGTATAGCCCACAATCGTTTCCGCATCATCATCTAGATCCTTTGCCATTCTAGGTCTAATGGCTTCTATTATGGCTGCATGCACTTTTTCCCCTGTCTAGTTTCTTCTTCTTCAGCTCTACCTTCATCTCTTGTTTTGTCTCTTCTGTAACATTGGGACATACCACAACATCATGACAAACAATACATGTAAGATGATACTTTAGGTGATTGATATCTCCAGAAAACTTTTTCATGAATAAATTGCAAACTACTGTCCCGTGAACTGCTCCACATACAACATACTTTCAAGCAATGGTATGGGCATTCTTAGGGGAATGATTCTGTTAGTAATTCTGGCCCTTGATGCCGAACTCAATGCTGACTTAAATGCCATTGTTAAACTTTAATCTACAACACAATGTACGTTGTACATTTAAAAAATTAAAAAATATGTAAACTCAATCAACAAACAACTTTATAAAACCGTTTAAAAAATTAAAAAATTGTAAATTTAATTAAAAACAACATTATAAAACCATTTAAAAATTAAAAAATTGGCTTTATAACCCTATGTAACCATAATTGCAAATTTGTAATTGTAAACCCTACGAAGGTGAGAAAAATTTAAAAATAACATTTACAACAATACACTTTGGCAATTTCGTTCATTAATGATGATAAACAAACATAAATAAGTTAATAAAAATTAAAATCATTCGAATTGAATTGAATGCATTCAAAATTGCAAATCATATTCGGATACAATATATAAATAATATAGAACGAATTTACATTCTTGAAAAGAAGGAAAAAAAAAAACTTACCTCCAAATGAAATTCTTCAAATTTGCTCTTCGAATTCGCTATAAAATCTCTTCAACTCATGCAAAGGATGCGAGCCCGAGTGGTGAGTTTAAAAGGCGAATATTCGCCCGTACCAAAACATGGAGAGTACTTTCCAACACGGCGAGTACTCGCCGAGTTGGCATACTATGGTTGTAAACAAAGTCTCTATTAACACCTCAATCATTTATGCACATTGTTTTTCAGCATTGGATAATTTGTATTATTTTTTGTTTTATCACAGGGCCATAACCCTCTCTTTACACTGAATATGGGGCAGAAAACCATTCACAAGAGGGCTTGGCTGCAGCTCCGTGTCTTTGGCACACTTTGAATAAAAGTCTTGCTGGAAATTGCACACCCGTAAACCAACTAAGTAGCAGCTTTCGACAATAATCTATGCACATTTTGTTCTCTTGTCTTGGACTATAATAATTAAGCACCCATACAAATAAATATTTGTGTAATTGTGGATAAGAAAAGTTAAAGCGTGCTAAATAATATATAAGTTGTTTATGTGAATCATTGAATACTTTATACTAGAGAATAAAGTGTACTTCAACACCATCCTATTGGCATTATATTTATATTCATGTGTGGTATTTTTAATACAAATATATTTATGCTCTGGCACTGATCATGCACTTGATGGGAACCACATTTTCTTGATTTCAAAGAGGAAATAACATGTTACATATTTTATTGCCATAAGCTAGAAGCCACAGAGATTTGAGGAATTATGTATGACCTTTTTCTTTAGGTTACATTGGATCTAACTGAAGATGATAAAGGCCAACTTGAAGATGAAGAATTCTGGTGAATTGTTAACAACTATATTATCTATTGCCTTTCATTCTCTGAAATAAGCATCATAAAGAATCTGGTTCTTGTAGTAATTTCAATAATCTGAGGCAAGGAATTGTGATTTAATTTTTGGTAACTTTAAATTGTTGATTTTCATACCAGGAATGTTTGAGGCTATGGATATAAATGTATTAGCTATGGTTTTTTGAGTTGTATGACAATAAAGGTACTTTTTAATCTCTTCTTTTAATTACCAGGATAAAATAATCCTCCCACCTACCACCTACATGCCCATGCCCTCCCCATTCTCACACCAGACTTTACCTTCAACCCAAACCAGAAGACTTTCATCCAAATCCATCAAAAGACCGATTTGATCAAGCTTAAGGATGTAAGGAGAGACCGTTGTTCCTCACAGAATCATCCTTCTCAATAGCCTAGTTCGAATTTCAATACTGCTATTGCAAAATGGAGACTCCTCCTAGGGCTGAATTTGAGATGGAGAAATTGGAGAAGAGAGTTTGGATGGTCAAGGGAATGGCTCTAGTGTGTCAATTCATGGGGTTTTCCCTCGACCAAAGACTTCCTCAGCCTGGGTTCAGGAGAATTGGTGATGCCTTCTTAACTCAATTCAACTCTCATTACCAACCTGTTCCTTGGTATATGATACTCTGTACCTGTCTTGCCATGCCTTGGCATCTATATGGCTCCCAATTTTGGATGACAAAGGTTATTTCTATACTATCTCCACTAGATCATATGATCTAAACTGAATTTCTCATATCTTTATTAAATGACTCAAGTTTTCATAATTTCCACTAGCTTCACCTTAGGCTTTGTAGGTCTAAGATTCAACTTCTGTTCCCTAACTTTCAATGAACAGTGATCATGCAAACTTTAACACTGTTACAAATACCCTTTATTGAACCTCAAACCATATATATATTTCTCTTCAGACAGAAATTGACCAAAAACAGGGTATGGACTGTTTATTTGGCTTAATTCGAAGGCATCTAGTTACAGCAGCAACAAAAGTATCCTTTCTCATTTTGAATCCATTGCTATCGCTTTCTAGATGGTCTGAACAATGATTCCCATCCAATTAGGAGCTTGTAACGTCAATTTTAAAAATAAAGAAATAACAAAAATCAAACAATTTTGCACCCTGCCTCTGCCTACACGTCCCAAAATTTTCTGTTATTGATATCTTTACCTGCACGCAGAATTAGAAGCTGAAATTTTGTGTGCTTGGACGTTTGGATGGGAGAGAGATTCCTGAAATTTTCAGCTCAAATGGCTGGTTAAATCTTCCAATTTTTGATGCCCTAGTTCGGGCCAGCGCGGAGAAAAATTTCCAATAGAATCCTTAAAACGATCTTTCAAAGCCTGATAAATTTTGCATGTGATTTGTTAATGCGTCCTTCACATTTTCAAAGTGACAGTAGGTTGAATGATAATGCTAAAAGGCCTCTGTGTATTCTCTGTGCTCGGCCTGTACAGTATTCTATATGCACAGTCTACAAAATATGCAAATTTTACTCCAAACTTATCAATCCTTTATTTTCCACCACTTCATAATAATTCATCCTCTCTATTACATTCTTCTAAGACCTTTTCTTACGAATTCTTGATCCTAAAATGGATCATAGACCAATTTACCCTCCTATATCAACTCCTAGAAAACTCTACCTTCCCTATAAAAACTCAACAATACTTTAAACAGGGAAAATGAGATAAATCCCATCAACACACACTTTACCAGCCCGTGCATGATATCTCTAGGTGGTTGACATGGCTCAAAGAGTCTTATTTAGTACAAACTACTCATTTACACACCTAATCCCCCTAGCAAATTCCTTTTTACCAGGACGTTAACTCTTACCATGAAATTTTACATAAAAGATAAATTTGAATAATGAGAAATGGAGGGAAACTATTTTTGCAACATTTCATGACCTCAACCACTAGAATGAACATTCCTCATGCCATTGAATGATGCTCCTGCATCAGATTTCCCCATTTAGAAATTTTGAGCTCCATCTCAAAGATACCTCCTTTGGTTTGTTGGTAGCTATTTGCCTTTGTTGTTTTCAACTGTGATCTTGTACATCCCATCTCTATTTCTGGCTGCCATGATCCTCCTTGAACACAAATTAACACCTCTTTGTGGTTTCTCGATTGCCTTATTCTTTGCACTAGCCTTAATTCTGGATGAGAATGGCTCTCCCTCACTGATTTGACTTTGGCAATTTCTCCAAAGAATACTCTTTGGGCTACCTCTTACCTCATGTAACTTTATCCATGTTTGAACTTCCTTGAACTTCGAAGGTTTTCTCAGAAAGATGATGAATTTCATTAATGATTGCTTGTTGTTTTGAAGACTTCTTTGGCTTAAAATGGCTTCAAGATCATCAATTTCATCTTACACCTGTTCATATACATGTACATGCTCTTGGGCACAACACTTATTCCTTCTCTTAACCTTCTTCCTTACCAACATGCTTGAACCAAAAAGAAGAAAACAAGACTGATATTCATTTACATCTTTTGTTGCTTCATACCAGAAAACATCTAAGTGAGTGGCTCCTCCATACATGTTTCTTAAAAACATCCATGTCCATCTTGAAATACCTTTCTCCAACATTAGACTAGCTTGTTAAAGGCTTGTAGTAAAATATCCTTCCAAATACTCTTTTTCAACTCCTCTTACCAGCTGCTTCCTTTCTACTTCATCACTTTCAGCAGCTGTTCTTCTTTGCACTATGTTATTTGGCTTTTTAGGCTGCATAATATATGTTATAGAACTGATACACTCACCTATACCCTGATATACTTCTTCATTATCAAATATTTTCTTTTGTTTTTAATCTCTTAAGGTTATCTCAGCATTCTTCTTGTCTTCAACTTGAAGTGGATGTCCAAGTAGATAATCACATGTTCCTAGTTTGAATTTCATGACTTGTCGCTGTTCTTGGAGCTTGAATGCTTCTTTCTTTATACTAGATACTTCTCCCATACGTCCGTAGCTGACCAATAGACCTTCTCTAGCTATGGATCTTAATTGAGCTTGCATCTCCAACCTCTTTTTACCTGCATACAAACACAAAAACATAATGTTATTTGAAAAACATGGGGGTTTCTTGGCCTCCATTACTGCTCCCTTCACTTGAGCACTCTCTTTATGACATTTGATCTTTTCATGGTCTTTTTGGATTTTTCAATCTGCTCTTCATTCTCGTGACTGTCTTCATACGAGGATCCCTTTTCTTGGAATGCGATAACATTGTCTTCTTGTATCAATCTGTCCTCTTCCTCTTTAGAGGCTCCCTCAAGTATTTATTGTCTTGTTTCTCTTCATGCTCCATGTCAAGCATCTCATCGACTTCTTTCATCTCTGCCTTATCTTCATTGAAAGGCATATTGGTGCTAATTTGTAGATTTCCTATATTTGACTTATTAAAGATCTTCATTATCTTTTTACTCTTTTCTTCTTCCAAGAACATAACAAGTGCCTCTTGTAACACTTCTTCATATGACTGATCATTTATTTCTTTTTTGTCTATCAAGGACCTCTACGAGTTCTTCTTCTTGGGCTGTTTTCTTCTATTTTTCTTGTCCATAATAGGACTGATTATCATGCTTCATTTCTGCACTGGCATGCACACACTCAGAATCAATTGCTAGATCAGAACCTTGAGGCTTATTTTCCCTTACAATGGTGTTTATCCATCCATCCTTGGCCTTGTTCACAAACACTTTGAGAACAAACACCATATTCCTCCTATCAACTCTTGAATCTTCATTTCTCAAAGGCAACAACCAATGCCTACTGTTATTTTTGTCCAAAGCACATGTATTATTTCTCCCATTGTATATCACTTTTCTATCATATTGCCATGGTCTTCCAAGAAAAATGTGACAAGCATCCATAGGCATAATATCACATATTACTTGATCCTTATAGCTTCCTATTTGAAAATCCACTTTACATTGTTCATTAACCAAGAGTTGATGTCCTTTTTGTAACCATGACACTTTATAAGGAGTAGGATGCATTACCTTTTCCAAGCCAAGTTTCTCCACCATTTCTGTTGAGACAAGATTGTTTGTGCTCCCACTGTCTATGATGACTTTGCAGCATTTTCCTTTGCTCTTGCATGTAGTTCTAAACAAATTCTTCCTTTGAGGTGGTTTCATGACCTCCTTGTTTGGCTTGAGCAAAATCCTCTTCATCAAGAGTGATTCACCAACTTCTGGTAAGTCTTCATGAACCTCGACTCTTCCATTTCTTCCTCTTCTTCACCTTGAGCCACATGAGCACCTCTTTCTTGGCTGGTTGAAGGATTTTCAAGACATTCATAAGACCTATGACCTACATATTTATTGCATCTAAAACACTTACCCAAGAATCTTCCTCTTCCTCTTTGGTAAGGTCTTCTTCCTCTTGGTGCATAGCCTCCTCTTGAGCTCTGTGAACCACTGGCCTCTTCTTGGTATGATTGTTGCTGCCTTCTATTCTCTTGCTGTCCTCTACCTCTGAAGGTTCTGCCTCTTCCTCTTGTATATGAAGTTTGCTTCCTTGAAAGATTCTCTTCAGCTTTGAGTGCCAACTGATAGGCTTCTTCAACTGTCCTGGGTGAAAGCATGCTGATCTCATCTTGAATGGCAATTTTTTGACCATTTAAATACCTTGCCACCTTTTCTAGATCATCTTCTATATGCCCTGCTCTTATGGTTAGCCTATAAAATTCTTCAGTATAATCTTTCACAGACATATCCTTTTGCCTTAAATTTTGAAGAGATCTAAACAAACTAGTTTGATAATCTTTGGGTAAAAATTTACCTTTGATTTTTGCCACCATTCTGTCCCAATCTCTGATTTTTGTCTTTCCTTTCTGGATCCTCTCCTTTTGTATTCCATCCCACCAAATGGATGCATGGCTCTTCAATCTGGTAACAGCAAACTTGACCTTCTTGTCATCTCCCACTTCTTCATACTCAAAGTACTTGTCCATTGCATCAATCCAGTCAATGAGTTCCTCAGGCTTTAGACTACCTTCATACATTGGGATTTCCATCTTAGGCTTAGAACTAGCCCCTACAATGGCCTTCAACAATCTTTCTTCTAGTCTATCTTCTGGAACAACTACTTCTCTAGCCACTGCTGCCTCTGGCTCTTCTTCACTGACATCTCCTAACTCAATGCCTCTTCTTTGAGACATCTCAACATCTTGGAGTCTTTCCCTGAGATTCCTAATCTCTTCCATGAGCTGGGCTTGAGTAGCTGATTAGCTCTTGCTCCACCTGCTCTTCCTCCTGGTCTTGCTCTAGCTGCCATTGTTTACGGCTCTTCAAGAAACCTTTCTCTCTTCTTTGCTATCACTTCTTGAAACCAACTCTCTCTGACTTGATCAAGTCTTCTTGGTCCACTCTAATACCAAAAAAGTGATGCCTTCTTAGCTCAATTCAACTCTCATTACCAACCTGTTCCTTGGTATATGATCCTTCGCACCTATTTTGCCATGCCTTGGCATCTATATGGCTCCCAATTTTGGATGACAAAGGTTATTTTTATACTATCTCCACTAGATTATATGATCTAAACTCAATTTCTCATATCTTAATTAAATCACTCAAGTTTTCATAATTTCCACTAGCTTCACCTTAGGCTTTGTAGATCTAAGATTCAACTTGTTCCCTAACTTTCAATGAACAGTGATCATGCAAACTTTAACACTGTTACAAATACCCTTTATTCTCTGTTACCAGGAAACACCTAGGGGCCCCCGTTTTGTTTCCGAAACCTTTCAAAGCGGAAACTCCTTTGAAACGTCCAAGTCTCGTAGAGATAAATATAGATGATAATAATGTATTATTTCAATGAATACAAAATATTTCGAGTGTTTTATCAGTTATACTTATCTCTTATGGTCTATGGAGTACAATTTTAAAACGAGTTCTATGCATATATATATATATATATTAATAATATATATTACGGACGTTTCTTGTAATGTTTTGTATCCAAGGTTTTTTAAAATTGCCATTTCTGCGTTTGCACTGTACCCGTTTCTGTTTCTGTTTCCTGACAACATAGCCTTTATATATTTCTCTTCAGTCAGAAATTGACCAAAAACAGGGTATGGACTGTTTTATTTGGCTTAATTCGAAGGCATCTAGTTACAGCAGGAACAAAAGTATCCTTTCTCATTTTGAATCCATTGCTATCACTTTCTAGATGGTCTGAACAACGATTCCCATCCAATTAGGAGCTTGTAACATCAATTTTTTTTATCAAGAAAATAACAAAAATCAAACAATTTTGCACCCTGCCTCTGCCTACATGTCCCAAAAATTTCTGTTATTGATATTTTTACCTGCTCACGGAATTAGAAGCTGAAATTTTGTGTGCTTGGACGTTTGGATGGGAGAGAGATTCCCTGAAATTTTCAGCTCGAATGGCTGGTTAAATCTTCCAATTTTGATGCCCTAGTTCCGGCTAGCGTGGATAATGTTTTTCAATAAAATCCTTAAAACGATCTTTCTAAGCCTGAAATTTTTGCATGTGATTTGTTAATGTGTCCTTCACATTTTCGAGGTGACAGTAGGTTGAATGATAATGTTAAAAGGCCTCTGTGTATTCTCTGTGCTTGGCCTGTACAGTATTCTATATGCAGTCTTCAAAATATGCAAATTTTACTCCAAACTTATCAATCCTTTATTTTCCACCACTTCATAATAATTCATCCTCTATTACATTCTTCTAAGACCTTTTCTTATGAATTCTTGATCCTAAAAATGGATCATAGACCAATTTACCCTCCTATATCAACTCCTAGAAAACTCTACCTTCCCTATAAAAACTCAACAATTCTCTAAACAGGGAAAATGAGATAAATCCCATCAACACACACCTTAACAGCCCGTGCATGATATCTCTAGGTGGTTGACATGGCTGAAAGAGTCTTATTTAGTGCAAACTACTCATTTACACACCTAATCCACCTAGCAAATTCCCTTTTACCAGTACATTCACTCTTACTATGAAATTTTACATACAAGATAAAGTTGAATAATGAGAAATGGAGGGAAACTATTTTTGCAACATTTCACGACCTCAACCACTAGAATGAACATTCCTCATGCCATTGAATGGTGCTCCTGCATCAATTGGAGACTTGGTAGTTCGGTGTTCATTCTGCCACTTGCTTGTGAAGAAATCAGGCTTGTTCATGAAGCCTTGGTCCATTGTGTTCAATCCCAGAACCTGGGTAGCACTGTTTCTGTCTGGGCAAGCTACCGAGTGGTATATCACAACCTCAGAATTCACAAAGGATCCATGAGTTGTTAACTATGCTAGGATCTGTGTAAACATATATTTAGAGAAACTGTTGCTGAATAGAATCCTGCCAAAGCTAGGGGGTATTGAGCAGGAACAACTAGACTTTCCATTAACATGGCCATCTTGCCAGAGTGTGTCCCACCTTCCAAGTACAAAAATGAGCTCATCCCAATCATCATGTACAAAACAACCTGCAAAACAATCAAATCACAGAGGTCAACCGAGAATACGTAAGCCAAAAGGAAAATCACTTTTTCTTAAAGCTAGGGCCTAGCAAATGACAAAGAGGATCAAAAGAAAGGGATCATATGTGAAAAGGGAAAAGCATAGTGAAGACATGTTTTACCCTCGTATTACCATCACCATCCCCACCAACCCTCTTCATGTCCTCCAGCTTATGTTCACTACCCCCTCAGCCATTTGTTTGCTACATAACTCAAATCCTTTACCTGTGTCCATGGTTCTTTGCATTTTTCCTTGTGGGTCTCTGCCTAATTTTCCATTTGCTGGTCATCAGAGGTTCATTTGTGCCTGCCAGAGGAAGAAACCTTGGCCATATAGACAACAATTTCAAACTCACAAAAAGCAGAATAATCTTTATGCAGGAAGAATTGTAGAGCAGCTAGTAACATCTTACATGGTTTAGCAGAGTTAAATAAAAGGGGAGTATAATATCAAGTAGATTATAAATTTGATATTGAAAGCGAAGGTAAGTGGGAGCAAGGTGGAAGCATTGTCACCTTTGCTCCCGGATTGGAGAGCCATGATGGAAGCATAGGTGGAGGTCATCTTCGTCACACCCTCTATCATAAATCCAAGCCAAATCTCTTTCGTGGTAATGAAAATTCATTGTAAAAGAAGGGTGACTAAATCATCATTATGATTGTCATTCCACTTGTGGGTAGGGTGCCTTAGTTAAGTATATATTGGACGGGGTTCCTTCCTTTGTGTCTAAGCTTCACCGCTTTCAACTCTTTGACCCCTTCCACGCTTTTTATTCTTACCATCATCTTGGACTTAGTATTATCCTTTGTTGCCTCCTTGAGAAGTTCATGATTGTCTAGTATCTTGGACTTCTTCCTTAATGAACCCGCCTAGGTGGGCATAGAATTTGGAGTTCCATAATATGATGATTTCAACTAGTCACTTCCCTAATGGATAGAATCGCTGAAGCTTTCTTAGCCAAGTGGCCCACTATTCTTATGCTCATGGGGATTGTGGGATACTTTTAGGCAAATAAATTTGATCCACATCACCCTAAGTGCGATAACAAGGTTGTTCAATCCCCAATTTTCTAGAAGCTAGTACTATCCGGATTGAGGTAGTCGGCGAGGATCTGCGAGTCTGTCTCAATCCAGACCACGTTATAATTGTTTTCTCTGGCCAGCCATAAATCTTGATGCATTCCCATAGCCTCAGCAGCATTATTAGAAGTCCAAGACTTGCAAAATTCTATATGAGAGGCTAGCCATTGTGGTCTGGATGATGCCTCCAACTCCAACTTGACAAGGGAACCCTCGGAGGCACCATTGGTGTTTAATTCAATCCATCCATCACTAGGAGTCTCTTGGCATCCTCCTTATGGGGTATATTTGTTGTCATTATTATCTTTTAAATTTTCTTTAATTTCATTCAGGTTTTTGTCAATTTATCATTTTAAATTATCCATTCTAAAGTGATCCCATGTTGGAAAAAATTCCATACCAATCCAATCATCACATCAGCCAAAGACATTACCCTCTGTATATACTTGGGGAAATTTAGTATGCTTTGCCTAATTTTTCAAGACAATGGTCTTTTTTTCTTTTTCAAACATCTCTTTGAATGCTTATAATAAATTTCTACCTTAATGATATAGATGGCTGTGAAAATCAATGTATTGAAAATAACATCCCATGGTGCTGTAGTTTTATCAAGATTCTTTTCTACTTCCAAGGGTGTAATAGTTCGTATTTCTTGTGATATGTTTTGATATTTGACAATAATACAAGTCGGTCAAATATTTTCTTTGTTTGGTTTCTTCATCTTTGTATGGTGTAATATTCTCTTTTTCCTTGGATACTTTATTCAAGTCCCATGTCATAATTTTGGACATTCATCGTAGGAAAGGACAACTTTATATATATATATATGTACACATATACATATGTAATGCCCCCTTTTCTAAAATAAAGTAATTAATAATAATTTAAGTTGTGCCCGGTTTTAATATTCATTTCTTTTGTCAGAAAAAATGATTTATCTCTTCATTTCTTATTTATTTTGGAGTGTATTGGTTGGATAAATATTTCCATGGTTGAATAAAATATTTGGAAGCGTTCTATGTCATTTTCAGCTTGTGTTGCATGAGAATTGATGCCATTGAAATGCCATTACAGTTCGCCGCCCTAGGAGAATAAATACTGGTTCACAGCTAGGGTTTGTGTGGAATCATTGTTGGCTGTCTTCACAATTCAGTTGCTGTCATAAAAATTTCAGTTTCCTTCTTGTTGCTAATTGCATTTTCAGTTTGTTTCCACAAGGGTTTGAAGTTTATTATTGGTGGCCATCATAAACATTAGTGTTCGCTGGTTGGGGTTTGAGCCCAAACCCTTATCTTCAGTTTCAGCCCTTGAAAGGGACATTACAACACACACACATACAAACATTTCAAGCAAACGTTTGAAAATTGGCCCCAAAATCCCTCTAAATATTTTCATATGTTCATCTCTTTTCCAATGTGACAACAATATAGTGAAAAAGAGGGCTTAGTGTAATGAACCAAAGGATTCACTATAATGATTTCATGCATTTGCCAGGACTATAATGTCAAGTGGGAAGCATAGAAGAGCAAATTAAAAGAGATTTTGAAAAGCTAAAAAGTTGCTTGGTCGAAGCAATAAAGATAAAAATTAAAGCAAAAAGTAGTTTTCCTTATGTATATTAAAGAAATAATAGATAAGATTGCTAAAAATTGAATATAGATAAGATTGCTACAATTTGAAGATGAAATATCAATACAATCTTCCTTCCTCCCCGACATTAAAGAAGAAATATTTGTTTTTATTTGGTTCCCTTTTGTTGTGGATGTCCACTCATGAGTGAAATAGGTATATCTATTTCAAAGAGATTTAGTAGCATTGTTTTGATTTGCGATAAATTTTATCGATATTTTTGTTGTTGGATTAATTGTCATTGATGTCAAAAGAATTTGCTATCAAAGGAAATCATTATCGGCCATTAATCGTTGTCCAAACAAAACTAGTTTTGAATCTCCATTATTCAAGGGCAAATCGCACCACTCCAAGGCATTAAAGACAAGTTTATGATCATTGAAGAATACTGGCCGACCCCCCTCTATTTTGGTGTTAATATTTAAATTATGGGCCGACCCATGTCTAGTGCCCAAGAAAATAAAGAGTGTCCCTTGGGAGAAATCACACCCCTTTGAAGTGACATGAGAAGGTATAAAAGGAGATGTCGTTATGTGAGGAATAATAAAGATATATCATTCAAACTCGAGCAAATTTTTGAACGAGAGAAAAACAAGAGATCATTCAAGGCATATTTTGTGAAGGAGATCTATTTAATTGTCATCCATTGAAGTTTTTTTGGAGGTTGGTGCTTCCTAAGAGAAGAGATAGGTCTCTTGCTAAGTTGGTGCTTAGAAGTGGGGATTGGTGTCTCCAATAGGTTGGTGCCTACAAATTGCTTAACGGTGGGGATTGGTGTCTCTAGTGGGTTGGTGCCTACAAATTTTTGTAAGAGACTTTTATTATTTTATGATTGGATTTGGACAATAGATCCAAGCAGTCTTTTCTCTCGTGGTTTTCTCCCGAAAGGGTTTCCACGTAAATCTTGTGTTTCATAATTGTTAGATCTTGTGTGATTGCTGTTATTGTGGTTATTAAGTTTTTAAATAAGTAAAAGATTATCTTATATTGATTCACCCCCCTCTCAGTATAAGTGTGTGTTCATCAATTGGTATCAGAGCGGGTTCCTTTAAAAATAGTCTAACCGTTGGAAGGTAGATCTCGGGAGCACACATGGCTAGTCAAGAAGGTTTCTCCTCAAATAGAGCTCCATTGTTTGACGGAACAAACTATGCATTTTGGAGCATAAGAATGCGAACTTATCTAATGGCTCTTGGCTTTGATATTTGGCAATCAGTTGTGAGTGGTTATGTAGCTCCATCATCTCCACCAACAGATACGGTGGAAAGAAGGCTAGTGAAAACAATGCAAAAGCTATGAATGCAATCTTGTGTGGTCTATCAAAATCGGAGTTTGTCAAGGTGATGCATTGTGAATCAATGAAAGAAATTTGGGACAAACTTAAGAACACAAAGTGAAGAAAGCCAAGCTTCAAACTCATAGAAGACAATTCGAGAGTTTGAAAATGAAAGATGAAGAAAACATTGCAGCCTATCTTCTTCGTGTGGATGAAATTGTCAACACCATCAGAGGTCTTGGAGAAAAAGTTGAAGATGCAATGATTGTGCAAAAGGTGTTAAGGTCCCTTCCCTTGAGGTTTGATGCCAAAGTTTCCGCCATTGAAGAAATGAAGGATCTAGATACTCTAACAATGGATGGATTGCATGGGATTCTAACAAAGCATATGAAATGAGAACCGAAAAGGAGAAATCATCAAAGCGAGAGGCAGCCTTCAAAGCCTCAAAGAAGATGAAGAATAAAAAGCTTGAGCCATGTGATAGCTCCAACAATGAATCGAAGAAGAGGAAGCTCATTTTGTAAGGAAGCTTAAGAAAGGATCCAGAAAGTACAAAGGTAAGTTGCCCTTTAAATGCTTTAATTGTGGAAAAGTAGGACATTTTGCCGCTAAATGTCCATATGTAGAAAGTGAAAATAGTGATGATGAAGAAGATCATAACATGAAGAAAGGTAGCAAACATCATCAATATAAAAAGAGCTACAAACAGGGAAAACCTGAGAAAAAGAACTTTCATAAGCACAAGAAAAACCTCTATTCCAAAGAGGAAAGTAGCTCATCTGAAGAGAGTAATGAAAGTATCTCTGCTAGTGATGGAGAAGAAATTCTATTCATGGCAATAGAATCAAAAGGGGATATCTTGGAAAGTGAAGACAAAAGAAAAGAAGAGAAGGATTCAAAAGAGGAAGAAAATGCTGAAATAGATGGGGAAGTGGATCTAGAAGAACTCATTTGTGCCCTAAATGAGATCAAGAAGCTTAAGAAAAAGAATCTAAAACAAAAGCTACAAGACCGTGATTCAAAAGCAAAAATGTCCCAAAACCCTAAGGAATCGAAAAAATGATCATCCATCTAAAGATTCAAGTTGAAGAGGCAAAAAGAATAGAGGAAGAGGTGAGAATCCAATTGAAGACAAAAGAAGAAAATTGTGAGAGGCTAGAGTCCAAAATTGTTTCCTTGAGGAAGGAACTAGAGAAAACAACTACTAAGTTGAACAGAAGCCTCAAGTTTGAAAAAGTATTGAAATCTTAGATGATATCATCAATGGCCAGAGGTCACCATTTATCAAGACTGGTCTTGGGTACAAAGAAAATCAGATGACTACCAAAGAAGATCCCAAAGAGCCACCAAAGAAGGTAAATGAAGAAAAGCCAAAAAGCTATGCAGATGCTCTCAAAAGTCCCATCAAAAATGAAAGCAATAAGAAGAAAGAAAATCATGTTCCACAGAATACTAGCATTCCTCCCAAAGACAAGGACAAAATCAGAAGATCTTTTCCTCCAAGGCAGTATCACATGACCAGGTTTCAAAACTCTTTCTTTGGTTATTGCTTTTCATGTAATCACTTTGGTCATAAAGCAATAGATTGTAGGACTCATGCAAGAAATTTTGGTTGGAACAAGAATAGAAGTCCTTATAGGTCCTCAATTAGGAACTATAATTCATTTGCTCTATAGAAGTGGTTTTGTGGAACCTCCTAGGCAGAACAAGAAAGTGGAAGTCATGGATAAACAAAAGGAAGAAACTGTAAAAGTTTGTAAAAAGGAGAAATCCATGCTTGTACAAACTGTCTTTCATGCTTAAAATGAAGGAAATCAATGGTACATTAATAGTGGTTATTGAAGCCACATGGTAGGGAACAAGAGAAAATTCGTCACTTCGAAAGAAGTAAATGGAGGGACAGTAAAATTTGGAGATAATGCTACTGATGAGGATAAGCTGGTAAAGGTACTCTTAGCTTTAGCAATGGAAAAACAAAATATGAGAATGTCTTGTATGTTGAAGGGTTGAAGCATAATCTTCTAAGTGTTAGTCAAATGTGTGATCAAGGACACACCCTCACATTTCATGATGAAGGTTGTGAAATCAGGAAGGCGAGTACAGGAAAACTAGTTGCAAATGCAAGCAGAACAACTAATAACCTTTACATCCTTAGTGAGATCAAAGGAGAAAAATGCTACATGGGACAAGCAGATGAGAGTTGGTTATGGCATAGAAGAATGGGTCATATAAACTTTGATAATCTAGTAAAAATTAGTACTAAGCAAGCTGTAAGGGATATGCCAAGGATTGTTAAGCCTTCAAACACTATCTGCAAGCAATGTCAACACGGGAAACAAACAAGGGAAAACTTCAAATCAAAGGAGTACTCAACATCAAAACCATTAGAACTTGTCCATACAAACCTTTGTGGGCCTACAAGGACACAAAATTTACAAGGTGAGAGTTATTTTATGTTGCTAATTGATGATTATTCTAGAATGACATGGGTTACTTTTCTAAAGGAGAAATCCAAAGCATTTGAGAAGTTTAAGGCATTCAAAGCCTTAGTTGAAAATGAAACTAGTCTAAAAATCAAGTGCTTGAGATCGGATCGAGGAGGAGAATTTACTTCAAATGAATTTGAAGAATTTTGTGAGCATCATGGAATAAGGAGACATCTCTCAGTTGTTAGGACTCACAACATAATGGAGTTGTTGAAAGAAATAATCGAACTATTCAAGAAATGGCAAGAATAACGCTAGATGAATCTAAGTTGTTAGACACATTTTGGAGAGAAGCAATTAATACAACAATCTACATTCTGAATAGAGGGAAAATAAGAATCAACAATAGTAAAACACCTTATGAACTATGGAAGGGTAGACCAACTACAGTTAAGTACTTCAAAGTTTTTGGAAGCAAATGCTACATAAGAAGAGATGATGAGGATTTGGGAAAATTTGACTCCAGATCGATGAAGGTATCTTCCTTGGTTACTCTTCAAGAAGCAAGGCCTATAGATGTTATAATAAAAGATTGCACAAGATTGTTGAGAGTGCAAATGTAAAAGTGGATGAAGTAAGGTATCAAAAAGAAAGAGCACAAGAAATTGATTACCCAAAGGAAGCAAGCTACAAAGAAGAAAAATGAGAAGAAGATGAAAAAGAAGTGATTGAACGAAAAGATACAAATGCACCATCTAGATTTGTCTAGAAGAATCATTCAGAAAGTCAATTTCTTGGTGATAAAGATATTGAAGTATAGACTAGAAGAATCATTCAGAAAGTCAAATTCTTGGTGATAAAGATATTGAAGTATAGACTAGAAGAAGATTAACAAATGCATCAAAACATGCAAACTGTCCTTACTATCTAAAATAAAACCTAAGAATTTTGCAGAAGCAAGCGAAGACAAACATTGGATTGGGGCTATGGAAGAAGAGCTGAATCAAATTGAAAAGAATGAGACTTGGGAACTTGTCCCAAGACCAAATGCCAAAAATGTGATTGGCACCAAGTGGGTTTTCAGGAACAAGCTAAATGAAGATGGACAAGTGGTGAGAAATAAAGCAAGATTAGTTTGTAAGGGGTATGCTCAAGTTGAAGGTGTAAACACGGAAAAACTTAGAAGTTGAAAGACAAACAATAAACACAGTATACCTTTCATCTGAGTTTTCTCTTACAAATCTCAAGTAAGATTAAAAAGCACTTAAACTTGTTGAATCTTGTATTAAGAAGGATTGTGGGTGCTCTTGATTATTTCTCCAAATTTGGGATGCAAATGCTACGAGCTTGTAAAACACGAGGATGCGGGTGACAAATTTGGCAGAAGTTGGTTGCATTTTGCAAAAGCTTCCAAGGATGAGTTTGCAAAGGAATGGCCTGCATTTTATAGCTAAAGGTGAGACCATGAGAAGTGGATCTTATGTAATGTCCCCTTTTCCAAGCCATAATTAATTGAGGCAAGTTGAAGACCTTTAATCCACTCCCCTTGGATTAAAAGATAATTAATTGATTTGTGCATGTGAATTTAAAATTAAAATATTATTTATTTGTGCAAGTCAAAAATAAATAAATAAAAAAGGGAAAATCGATTTACTTTGAGCCAATTTAATAATCATTGGAGGTAAATTAATTAAATAGAGGCAAGTCGAATTCCTTGGGAATATTTAATAATTATTATGTGGAATAAATTGATTTATTCTAAGCATGGGTCGATTCATATGGGCATCATTTAATTTAATTTTTCCATGCATTTAATATTTGATTTAAGTGTGATTTCCGGGAATTTTTAAAACTAAAATTCTCTCCTAGATTTTGGCGCCAAAGATAGAGAAAGAACTTTGGAGAATGAGCAAGGAAAGACTATAAAAGAAGATGATGGGCACTCTTTTTCGCATATTGACGGTTATTGTAACTTATATTCATGCTTCAAGAGGGTTGTATGCCCACTCGTGATAAAAAATAAAAGATGTTCCTCAACACTACCCTTTGTGAAGTGTGTGTGCCCTTGAGATCTTGAATTGATAAGTTATTTGCATTTCTATTTAATATGAGTGAAGGCGCCATTATTGAGAGAGTTTGTGAGGTTATTGAAAGAGTTTTTGAGCCATCTTGATCAATTAATTATAGAAATTGTTGCTGGTTTTGTCATTATATAAATCCACTTGTTGAAGGAGATTTATGGCATTTTGAATGCTATTTTTGCAAGAATAAAATCTGAACTGTTCTTGCTCATTATTCTATGATAAATGCACTCGCTTCACGATATTTGGAGCTTGCTAACACTGCTGGAATTTATTTAATGCAAGTCGACTTATCTGGGCATTTATTAATAGTGTTTTGGAAGGGTTTTTCTATTTGCTGTTATAACTTCCTTATTGCAGATCTAAAACTACATTTATTGGGCTGAGAAGTGAAGGGAAAAGAGCTGGAAATAAATTTAATTATTTCTCCTAACCCTAGCGACTTGTTCTGCAGATTCGGGGGCTGTTTTGAGTGGGTTTCAGTGGGTGGAAAATTCTAATTGTGGGTTCTTTTGAAAGCTCTTAATTTTATCTTCCATCTGCATTTGGTTTCATGCAAAAAGAGTCAATATTAAGGAAGATATTAATTTTTGAAGTTTGCAGTCATTTTCAGCAATTTTAATTTATTTTTCTACTTCTGCAATTTAATTGGTTAAAGAAGTGTTAATTCCGACTAGATAGCCCATCTGAACCCTTACCTTGGCTCACTCCAACCCTATTTGGGTTGTATTGAAGCCGACACTGGGTTAGTTGAGGTGAACCTAGAAGGGTTTCTCTTCTAAGTTTACTTCCATTGCAAGTAGATTAATACAAGTTAATTAATATCCCAAAAGGGGATATTACATCTTAGTTTGAATTGGCTCTAGGTTAATAATTATAAATATCGAAATAGCTAGATGATTTGATCTCTGCTTTGTTGTAACTGCGAGGGCAATCATTATCTTTGAATTCATCCGAGAAGTGGTTGCACTTGCAGTATTGCTTTGCCCCCACCATTGTAGGCTTACGGAAGTGGAGTGTGAGTAGATAAATATGATTAATTAAATAACCAATTTAATTAGTTATTAATTATGAGGAGATAATTAATCATTTAAATAAATAAATGTTTAATTATATTAGCTAAAGGGTGTAGGAATTAATTTAATTAATTCCAAAGGCATGATAAAATTAATTAATTCTAAAGGGGTAGGAGTATGTAGCTAGAATTAATTTAATTAATTCTAAAGGGGATAAGAATATGACTTAAGTAATAGAATTAATTTAATTAATTCTACTAGGACGGAATTAGGTATGTAATTTTGGGGTGTCTACATTTTCCCCTCTTTAAAGTGTTTCTTATGAAGTAATAACATTTTAAAGATAGTAGACACATGCAGATTGGTGAGCTGAAGATAAGGAAAGTGAGATAGATATTTGGATTTGCCCCATTGAAGCATTAGGATACCCCAACGAGTATAAGTGTTAAGGGAATACCCTCACAAGTGGATGGGTGACACTGTAAAGCGGTGGACAACCACTTGATAGGAAGAAAACAAGGATTTGAACAAGGATGAGAAGAATTGTGCTCGTAGCATGAGCGTCATTTAGAGAGTGAATTTTAGAGCAACCTTATTTTGTTGTTGCATAATAGAGTTGTCACCATGATTATGAAAGAATCGTGATGTGTAACCTATATGCGTGTAAACAAACACACACAACAAAGAAAAGATAAAAAGGAAAACAGGACTCCAATATACGTCGTAAAATTATGCACTATGTCTATGAAGAAGCCAAGATGATAACAAAATACATGTAATTGGTCCAAAAAGTAAACATCAACAATGCAACACAACTTTGAAAAGAAGACAATTAACTATGCCCCTAATGTGTGCCACAATGATGATTAAACAAATGCTAAATGCCCCCAAACACTAAACTTATGAAATGCGTGGGAATAGGATCAAACTGGATAACAAAGTGATGCTTAGATACTCCAAAAGATACTCTTGTTGGATCCGTTTTGCAAATGGATTTGAGAGAAATTACCCGGGTGAAGTTATATCGTGAAGGAAAAACAATTATGTGACTTCCCCAAGCAGAGTTAGTAATCATTTAAAGGGAAGAAATTGGAGTGATAGTTGTAAGATTGGAACGATCACTAGGGTAGTAGATAAAAGTATGACTTTATCAAGATTGTTGAGTTGTTGAAATATTAATTTCATAGGTTTTCCAATTGTAGGATTTCTGTGATAAGTGAATGTTTGTTCGAATTTTTATAATTTTTGCATTTTTTTGAATTTTTAGATATATGTTTTTTTTTGGATTTTTGCAAAGTTTTGAAAAAAGTTGATTCAAAGAAAAGAAGAGTGGTATTTTTGTTACGCTTGATTTTTGTGATTTTGTAATTTTTAGGAGTTTCGTAAATATGTAGATTTTAAGGTGTTTGTAAGATTTTTTCAATTTTTAGGATTTTGTGTAAGTTTTGCGATGTTGGGGACTTACTTAGTGTGTATAACAAATTTTCACCAGCTTGGTGAAAAGAAGAGGAAGAACGAAGACAATAGAAAAATTAGGGTGTGAAAGGGGATAAATAGAGGATTGGGAGGATTGAAAAGCATCGCGACCCATTTGTGCTATCAAACGCTTTGTGTTATTCGAGAGAGAGATTTTAGCTCGATGAAGAATTAGACAAATATGAATGCCCTCGAGAGATAACTTAGAACGCGATAGGATTGGATCGGGCCAAAGAGCAGAGTGGTGCTTAGATACTCTAAAAAAACTCTTATCGGATCCCATTGAATTTGTGATCCGTGTGTTGGATTAAAATGTGAAATCAAGTGTGCCCCATACAAAGTTATTTTTTTATTAAAGGTAAGGTTTTGGAGGAACCTTACCTGTAGTACAATCGAGGCTCGAAGCCAAGATGCATGGGGGCCACAACCCAACCAAAAGGAAAGAAACATGAAAAAACAAAGGCGGGGGCCATCGCCACAAAGAGCCCAAAGAATGAACCAACAACAACAAAACCGCAACTAAACAACACCAAAACATCTCGATCAAGACAAGAAGACTACAACACCAACCAACCATGATTCGTTTAAAACTTTTAAAGCAACCCCGAGGGCCACGATGGAGTTTCGGGGCAATGGCAATAGTGGGTCTTCCATGCGAGGCCGATATGCTACCGGGAGTCGAAATCGGCGGATGTGGACTTTCATGAGATCCATAATAGCACTGTGCATGGCCATATAGTTGTGTTTTTCCTCAAGGGCTTTAAGCTTAGATTCCAGAGTGACAATTTCCTCTTTGAGGCCGATGATAGGATCCGGGCTTGTTCCTTAACTGCAGACTTAAGAAGAAAGTCCACATTGTCCTCAAGGGTTTTCACAATCTCAGCTTGCATGTTGAATTTCTTTTCTGAACAGAGGTTTCTTCCATGACAGGAAGAACAGTGGGGGGCTATCCTCCACAAAAATTTCATTATCCTTTTGGCCAATGCCAAGAATTTCCTTATCTTTCCTGCTACTACGAAGGATCCTTTTAGGGGGTGGTTTAGAGACAGAGTCACGATACATGGGGTTTTTGGAGCAAAAGCGAGGTTACTTGGGAAGAGGAGAGACCACAGTGGGGAGGGGTCTTTTGCCTCAACATCATAAATGTAAAGATTAATGAGGTAAATGACACCCTGGTGAAGAGGAACAATCCTCTTGTGACCTTGAACTTCCAAAATAGATTTCCTCGGGCATAGATATACAAAGTTATATTATGAAAGGGTAAACAATTGATTTCCTTGGGCATAGATATACACCACCGACAAGAAAAGTGATTGTCGAAGATGATTTGGAATGATCACGAGGAGTGCCATCAAATGGAGAAATTGATGAACTGTGGTATACAAGTTGTTGACACTTGCTCAAACATTGTTATAAATGTTTTGCTTTTTACCAATTTTATACTGCTTGTGGTTTTGGAACAGCTTTTTATCTTGTTTTTGGGGTTTTTAAACATTTTGAATATATCTCGTGTTTTCGAAACATATTTGAACGTTTTTGTAGTTTTGTGAAACATATTTGAATTTTTTTAAGTTTTGTGAAACACATTTGTATGTTTTTAAGTTTTGTGAAACATATTTGAATTTTTAAAGTTTTTTTAATTTTGTGAAACATATTTGAATGTTTTTGATTTTGGAACATATTTGAATGTTTTTGTATTTTGACTCGGTAAAGGTTGCATTATGTTTGAACTCATGTTCAAATAATTGTAAGCATTTCATTCCATTGGCATAAATGTAGATGATATAATGATAGGATGTCTCACTCCACTCTTGACTCCACGCAACTAGGAAGATGTGAGGGCTCAAGCACCGAGAGCCAAGGATGGGAGAACTAAGTGAATAGTGATATGAAAATGAAGATGATGGATGCCAAGACACAAGGTGTAACAATGGTCCGTGTGAGAAAATGTAACTCATCGCTAGTCAAGATTGCTTGTTCAATTCCAAGATGATTTCACTTTATAGGTTTTGACTAGACTTAAATCCATTGATGGCCTACTGATTGACAAGATACGGTTGAAGGAATCGTTGTCTCTATTAACATAAGCAACTTCTTGGGATGTTTTTGATTAAGGACTTTGCTTGATTTACTAAAGGATTTTTTTTTTAAATTTTTTTTTAAAAAGGACCCCCGACATGTTGCCCCATGCCATCAGTAAAAGGCAAGGGCTCAACACTGAAGACAAAATGTAGGTAAGGACACCAATTTCCATTCCCAGTCTCATACTACTAGTAAAAGTACAAGATCATCACCGAAGTATGTCAAGGACGAAAGGTGTAATGATTGATTTATTTATTTTTTGTATTTTAGATTGATTTTGCCTTGCATATTTAGATTGTTCTTGTTGGGAAGGAACATTCTTCCCCAAGTCTCGACCTCATGCAACTAGTAGGACGCAAGGGTTCAACAACGTAGACTGAGATGGACAACCAAAAAGGTCGGGTAAAGAAGTTTAGTGCTTTCTGTTAAAGAGAGTTTATTTGAAAGGAGGAGTTGCCATCAGTAAGCTTCGAGACAAAACCGTAGGTAAAAAGATCTGAAATGGTAGAAACTATAACAAGGATGAGACACAAAATGCCCAAATAGGAACAAGTTTAACCTGTGTCGATAGGTGAAGAATGTGAAGATATGATAATGTTATGATTAAGATATCTTCCAATGGATGAAATAATTAAAATTGTTTGTTAAATGAGTTAACCGCAAAGCGGCCTCCCTAATGTAGACGAGAACTGTGGAAGAAGATGTTTTTGCTTCTACGTTTTTGATGTTCAAATAGTGCTTTAATGAGGGGTTGGGTATGGATTTTTATTTGCTTTTTACGCTTTTTAGCCTTTCTAAATTTTGGTGGATGAATGTTTGCAATGGACTCATCGGGAGAGAGGTCCATGTTTATGAATGTGTAATGGTCCTGATTCACGAGACCTGGGCGGATGAGCTCAATGTCAAAGGAGTAGCTAAAAGGATTTTCAATGTATCCATTATTTGATGAGTCTTGATTTATAAGACTTTAGTGGACGAGGTCCAAGTCTAAGATGGGAATCCAAAGATTCAACAAGTCATAATTTACGAGACTTGGGCGGACAAGGTCCAAGTCAAAGGAGGAAATCCGAAGATTTAATGAGTCCGAATTATGAGACTTGGGTGGACAAGGTCCAAGTCAAAGGAGGGAATCCAAAGATTCAATGAATCCAGATTTACGAGACTTGGGCAGACAAGGTCCAAGTCAAAGGAGAGAATCGAAGATTCAATGAGGCAATAATGTAAGCACGAAAAATCTCAGCAGAAGTTGAAAGACAAACAATAAACACAATATACCTTTCTTTTGAGTTTTCCTTGCAAACCTCAAGTAAGATTGCAAAGCACTTAGACTTGTTGAATCTTGTATTAAGAAGGATTGTGGGTGCTCTTGATTATTTCTCCAAATGTGGGATGCAAATGCTACGAGCTGATGCAAATGCTACAAGCTTGTAAAACACGAGGATGTGGGTGCCAAATTTGGCAGAAGTTGGCTGCAATTTGCATAATCTTCCAAGGATGAGTTTGCAAAGGAATGGCCTGTATTTTATAGCTGAGGGTAAGGCCATGAGAAGTGGATGTTAGTTTGAATTGGCTCTAGGGTAATAATTATAATTACCTGAAATAGTAAGAGGATCTGGTGCGTGCGATTGCATCTTTGTAGTGGCAATCATTATCTTTAAATTCATCCGAGAAGTGGTTGCACGGGCATTATTGTTGCCCCCACCATTGTAGGCTTCTAGAAGTGGAGTGAAGTGGAGTGCAAGTAGATAAATAAGATTAATCAAATAACCATTTTAATTAGTTATTGATTGTGAGGAGATAATTAATCATTTAAATAAATAAATGTTTAATTATATTAGCTAAAAGGTGTAGGAATTAATTTAATTAATTCCGAAGCCATGATAGAATTAAATTCATTGATTATAAAGGGGTAGGAGTATGTAGCTAGAACTAATTTAATTTATTCTAAAGGGGATAGAACAATGACTTAAGTAATAGAATTAATTTAATTAATTCTAAAAGGGAGTATTATAGCAACATAGAATTAATTTAATTAATTCTACTAGGATGGAATTAGGTATGTAATTTTTGGTTGTCTAAAGAAGGTATTGATTTTGAAGAAACTTTTTCTCTTGTTGCACGACTAGAAGCTATTAGAATGTTTTTGGCATTTGCTCGTTTTAAGAACTTTAAAGTCTATCAAATGGATGTCAAGTCAACCGTTCTCAACGGAAATTTAGAGGAAGTATATATTGAACAACGCGAAGGGTTCCTCTTATCAGAAGATAAAGATTATGTGTCCAAGTTGAAGAAAGCACTTCATAGGCGGAAACAAACCCCCAAAGTGCTTGGTACTCAAGACTTGACAAATATCTACAACAAAGTTCTTAAAGGGGAATCGTTGATAGCAATTTTTACTTCAAGATTGAAGGTGATGATCGATTAATTGTTGTGGTTTATGTGGATGATATTATTTTTGGAGGTAGTATGTAGTGTCCCTTTTTGTGACTGAAACTGAAAAAGTAGGAAACCACACAAACCCCAATAGATTAAATTCATATTTTTAAATCGACAAATTGATATTTCCAACAACTGGAAATGAGAAGTCTAATTTTTATAATAAAGAGTCGAAAATAGTGGAAAATCACTCAAATATCATCAAATAACTCAACCAAAATATAGATAGATATTTTAGGAAGAATTTAAGACACTTTTTATCATCAAATCTGATCACACACTCAACTGGAAATTTAATTCTGAACAGCAGAAGTACAACCCATGAAAATAATGAAAAGAGAGGTTTCCAAACCCTAATAACCACAAAGAAAGATAGATTCTGGCCTTAGAAATTATGCCAAATCAGAATATCAAATAAAATCTGAAGTATGTGCCCTAGAAGGCACCCAACTATCACCAAACCCTAGTCGCTCCCTTTAGGAGAGCTCCAAAATGCATGCAAAGCCTTTGTAGATATTCTCCTTGATGCCCTAGATCCAAATATGCAAATATTCGAATATAAAATCAGATCTGAAATTTGTGCCCTAAAAAGCACCAAACCAACTTCAAACCCTAGTCGCTCTCTTAGGGAAGAGCTCCAAAAATGATGTAAAGCCTTTGCAATCTTTCTTCTTGATGTCTCCGACTCAAAATGGAGGGTTTCCATCCTCCACCAAGCCACAAGGAAGGTTTTTGTCTTCCTTGGATGCCACAAAAGAGGGTTTTCGTCCTGAAGTGGAAATGTGGTGAGCAACTAGCCCAACAAACCTATTGTATATGAAAAATGTGCCAAAGGTGATTGTAAATGAAGTCATTTAGTCCCTGTTATATTCTTCCCTTGGCGCCAAAGGCCAATTAGAAGAGGACCGACCTCTTAAGCCTCACTTTATCTTTTAATTGCTTCTTTAATGTCTCCAAACCCAGCCAACCTGCCTCCTAAAGGAAAACACTTAAAAGAAAACATTAAATCTAATAAAAGAAAACTGAAATAAAATGCAATTTTTTTCCTTGTTCAATTATTCTTCATTGCCATAGAAAGGGAATGACAAGATGTCCAAATTTAGGCCTCAATTCGTAAAAAGGGACATTACAATCCTCTCTTCCCAAAATTGCTTGTCCTCAAGCAATTGTAAACTCATATGCTCAAGCATCAACATATCAAGGTGAAGGAACATTTTGTAGTGTTCCCAAAATCTAGATCTTGTTCTTGTTAAATGAAGGAGCTTCAACCCAAACAAACTCATACCTCTATTGCCCATTTCTTTGCTTGTCATCATCTCATAATTTCCACCCAAATGATTGCTTCCCAATACTTTAGTAATGTTGTCCCAAAAACAATTGTAACCATGCATTTTTCTCTCAAAAATCAGAATGTAGGTGGCTGGAAACAAGGTATGAATGTCATAAAGTACCTGATTTCCCCTCAAATTTGGAGCTATGTTGGCTGATGTAGTTGTCTTTTTCAGCTGAAACCATCTACCACTATTTCTGATGATTTAATGACCTCAAAATGATCACTCTTGCAGCTGTTCAAGTCTGAAAATAACAACTCATAATCTGATTTTATAAAAACCAGCAACTTAAAAATGGAACATCAGCTGCAAAACTGAAATCTCCTTGTAAAATTAGGAATTGTGAGCATGGAAATGACTAAAAACACCTCTCTAAAGGTTGAAAATTTTCTCCCAACATCTATCAATTGAAAAATGCTCCATCTCTTGACTGAAAATACTTGCCTACCCATTTGTATGCATGCAAATGAAATCATATGATGGCTGATATGAATAATGACAACAATACCAAGTCTGAAATTCTGAGCTATGGTTCTCCAAAGTACACTCCTTTTGTCACCACTAACCACCCACATACTTTGTTGGGGTTCCCTTGCATGAATACTCAACCATGAAGTAACTCTACCATGCTTATGTTGCGCTACTCTGATATTATACTTGGCTGGAAATGTACAAAATTGGGAATATTTTATGAGTCTATCAATCACAACATATAAACAACCCGTACCTTGAACCATGGGCAGCTTGGTGATGAAGACTATGGAAATACTTTCCCATTTTTGAGTGGGAATAGGAAGGGGATGCAAAAGTCCAGCTGGAAATTCAGCCCTGCCTTGTTTCGTTGACAAACCAAACATTCCCATATGTATTGAAGCACCTCCTCTTTAAGACCTTTCCAAAAGAACCTTCCTCTCACCTTTTTGTGTGTCTTGAGATAGCCCGGATGACCAGCCAATGGGGCATCATGAACAACCCTCAATATCTTGTTTTTCACCCTTGATTTGGAAACCAAATAGACTCCATTCTTGTAGAGAATGATCCCATCCATTATTTTGTACCTTTCATCCACAATTTCTTTCTCAAAAACAACATTAGCAAACTTATACTTAGCTGTAATTAAAGACTTCCAATTAGCTATTATGTTAGATAAAGAGCAAAGATACAATTCTTTGGACAAAACATTTTCTACCAAATACATGATCATACCTTGAAATATCACCTTCTTGCCTTTATCCATGAGGCTCAACTCCATACTTTGGTAGTTGAGAGTGAACTTTCCTAATGAATGTAACCATTGGACCCCAAACACAAGATTTGTACCAGCTATACTATTCATATAAAGATCATCACATATCTCATGCTCTCCCAATGTGAAAAGGAGTCCATTCTTGCGCATGGCATGGAGTAGCCATCCGCTACCTTGACCGTGAAGCCTTTAAAGTATTCCACCTTCAAATCTACCTTTGCCCTCAAGCTCTCATCAATGAAACTATAAGTAGCTCCATTATCAATCAAAACCGTGACTCCTTGTCCATGGAGGGTAGAATCCTTCACAACTTTGTTAGAATACATAATGATTTCAAAACAATCCTCCATCAAATTTCTTTCTAACCATGTGCATGGAGTAGCAATATCAAGGACTTCCTCTTTCTTACAATTCAAGGGATCAACCGGAACCCAAAATTTTATGCCCACATAACCTTGCAAGGAAAGATCTAAGTGACATATGCTCTTCCACAAGTTCTTCACATCATCACATATTATACTACAAGGCATCAAACATGACGTGTGATCTTTAACAACAAGCTGCCCATAATGTCACAAGTATGGCAGCGACATAAGAGGAGATAAAATGTGATTTTTTCCATCATACCTTGGGCTGCCAACAAGGATCCCACCATTTTTTTGACGGTACTTGTTTGAAACATCGCCGGAACTCACCCCAAGGTGATAAACTCCCTCAACTTGCCCATCATTGACTGTTGTTTGGAAATTTCTAGTGAACTGAAAATAATCACGAGTAACTGGAAGTTCCTTTCCATGAACATACCCTTCCGTAATGTCATCCTCTTTACCCTTATGCAAATTTGATTTTCTTTCAACAATTTGCCACATGCACCCATTAGAAACCAATGAAACTTCATTAAATATTAAAGAATTATTACCTTGGGACTCATGCTCCATGATTTCCCTTTCCTTTCTAGGCTCATGCTTCCAACTTTCATCAAACTTTGATGTCTTCATGCTGCTGTTCTGAAAATCAGTCAAGAGCTCAACTTTGGCAATGGTGATGGGGGCTTCTAGGGCTCCCATGGGTTGCTCCCTTTCGATGCCCAACAACTTCAGTTGTTCTTCATCTTTCTTTGGCTCAAGCTCTATGATTTCTTCCTCTCCAACTTGCATGATGGATTCCTTCATTACTTGCAGCCCTAATTCATCCTTTTGTGTAGCTTGTGACCTAGGTTTGGGCCTTGATTTTCCCTTGCTCACACCAATGAATTCGGAAAGTGTAATGGCCTCACGAATCTCCCTTGGAAGTGCCATATACTCTTCATAGCTCATGGCAATGCCTTGTCCCATAGAGGGCCTTGCTCCTGCCTCTGGAATGACTTCTTCCCTTGGTAGGAAAGTAGGCCTCGTGGTTGATCCATGAGCTGATCCAAAAGGTCGTCGTGAAGTTTTTTTCTTCGGATGAGCTGCTTTGTCTATATTATGAACCCTAGGTTCATGAAACCTCTGAAGTGATAGGGCTAGGAGGTCCATGGTGTCCGCCAATCTCTCTTGCCCTTAATGAGCTTGTCTATCTTGGCTTCTTGAGGATCCTGGTGAGCCATATTATCCTCCTCTCTTGGCTGGTCCGCTTTCCTTTCTCTCCTCTAATAGTAGAGGAAACCCTTGTTGCCCTCTTCCATGAAAACCCTAGGATGGGAAGATGAAGCTCTGATACCACTGTAATGTCCCTTTTTGGGACTGAAATTGAAAAAGGAGGAAACCACACAAACCCCAATAGATTAAATTCAGATTTTTAAATCAGCAAACTGATTTTTATAACAATTGTTCAAAGCATGAGAGGAAAATCACTCAAATATCATCAAATAACTCATCCACATAAATCTGATATGAAAACACCTTCAAGTACACACACCACAATTTGAAAGTAGCTAAGAATAACTTAGAATGATTAACCAATTTGAAATCAGCAGTCTCCTAGGGCAGCAAACTGCCTATGAGATTCGAGTCCACTTTTCACTATGCAAATCAAAGTAGAATGCCACGAAATAATTTATCTAGCCACGGCAATATTTATACATCACAAATACATCAAAAGATTGAAGAAATATCTGATTAGCACAACGGAAATTAATTATTTATAACAGTCCCGCCAAACCGAGGGCTAGGAAAAATAGTAAATCTCCACCAAAAATCACAAAATATAGATTCCGACCTTATAAAATATGGAGATTCAGAATATAAAATCAGATTTGAAATTTGTGCCCTAAAAGCACCAAACCAACTTCAAACCCTAGTTGCTCCCTAGGGAAGAGCTCCAAAAATGATGTAAAGCCTTTGCAATCCTTCTTCTTGATGTCTTCAACTCAAAATGGAGGGTTTCCGTCCTCCACCAAACCATAAGGAAGGTTTTTGTCTTCCTTGGATGCCACACAAGAGGGTTTTCGTCCTCAAGTGGAAAGGTAGTGAGCAACTAGCCCAACAAACCAATTGTATATGAAAAATGTGCCAAAGATGATTGCAAATGAAGTCCTTTAGTCCCTTTTATATTCTTCCCTTGGCGCCAAAGGCCAATTAGAAGAGGACCGACCTCTTAAGCCTCACTTTATCTTTTAATTGCTTCATTAATGTCTCCGAACCCAGCTGACCTGCCTCCTTAAGGAAACCACTTAAAAGAAAACATTAAATCTAATAAAAGAAAACTGAAATAAAATGCAATTTCTTTCCTTGTTCAATTATTTTTTTCATTGCCACGGAAAGGGAATGGCAAGAAGTCCAAATTTAGGTCTTAGTTCGAAAAAGGGGACATTACATTATGCATGTGCAAGTAGTGTAGGGTGTAAAATGAGAAGGATAACTTGGCTAGTGAGTTGGAATCCATAAATAGGAGATAGGAGGTCAAGAGGGTTGATTGTAGGATTAGTTATCCCAACAGTCACCAAGCACATAGACACATAGCCATAAGGTGGTGGAATGTGAGCAAGATCCCAAAGAGGCGCAGGACAAGCATGAGTATGAGCTCAAAAAGGCTGTGGCCAAGCATGAGGAAGGGGCTCAATCAGGTTTTGACCAAGCTACAACTAAACGAATAGGAAGTACTCCAAGGGAAAGACATGATGTAGGAAACAGTCTGCATGGTCAAGTGTTCAGGATAAAGGGAAATAGTTGCTACCAAACACCATCACCGAACTACTGAAGTTTGTGCACTGCGAGCTAAATTCAGCTACTCAAAGGCTGCTCTAGCAAACTCTCCAATAGGCAAGCAAGCTTGCTTGAATTTCAGAACGTCTTCTACTGTACCTCTTATTTCTCCTCCTTGATGTGTTTTTTTATTGTATTGTCAAAAGGCACTTTGACTTATCTAGGGGTGCGTAATGTAGTGCGTTAAAGAGTTATTTATAAATAAATGTAGCCAGCATGCATTGTTAGAGCTTTGTCGGTATTTTGTTATGAGATTAGTAAGACTTGTATGTTGGTTGCAATGGTTGTGGGAACCGTCAACTGCTGGGCCTTGCCCTTTTAAACAGCATAAACAATGGAGGGGTAAGGCTGCTTGTATCAGGTCCTCCTTGAACTAGGAACATTGTAATAGAAATTGTCTTGAGGTATACAAAGCTTCTATTGTTCCACATCGTCTTATGGTATTTTGGTAGATATGTATGTACTCGCATTTGCAATTCTATATATGCTGTTCTCACTAGTCTAGTATCTTAGTAGACCATAGCAAGAGTGTGTGCCTATGAATTTTGAAGACCCCTTATATAGGCACCATTAAAGTATATGAGAATAATGGTAGCAACAACTTTTTTAAAAGTAGGAAAAAACTAAAAATGAGAAAATTTTAAGCAACATAAATCTAAAAAATGCTTAGCACTGTAGATTGCCAATAATGGAAAAATATGGGAAAAATATTCATCTACTTCGATGGGAAGAAGTGGAAAAGACAAATAGCTCATGAAAAGATAAATGAGACCTGTTCTAAAACCTATAATTATCTAGAGTCTATCAAGACCTTGATCATTTGATCAAACTATATATCTTTCCACATTCGGCTTGTGGAATCCATAGTTACAACATTATGTTTGTGAAATTGATAGCGTGTTCTCCATTTTGAAATCCGAAACAAGAATGAATACTTGAATGATGGAAAGAAGCATCTGATGGGCAATACATAAAGCAAAAATAGATTGTAGCCTCAAAGGGCTACAATTAACTTCTAGCCTTTGTTCAATTTTCACTTGTAATTTGTAGATGCCACTTTTCTTGTATGAGAGCCATATTTGGAGGAGGAATGATGTCTAAAAACCATCCAGGAAAAATATGAGCTTGCTTCTGGTCAAAAGTTCAATGAAAATAAATCCAAATTCTTTCTAATAATTTGTGCCTCTAGCTGTACAGGCCCACATTCTAGAAGTCCTCAATTTTGAGACTCAAGTTTGACTTGTTCCTTTATCAAGCACTCTACTTGGGTATGCCTCTATTGAAAGGAAGGACAAAATGGAATGTTTGGAGCCCCATATTAGATAGGATTCAAGCCAAGTAATCTTTGTGGAAGGGTAAATGGTTATACCTTTTTAGGAGAATTCAGCTTATCCAAAACCCTCTACAAGTTGCTCCAACTTATATGATGTCTATATTTAAAGGCTTGGTTAAAATATAATTAACATTTAGAGACTATTTTTTGAGTGGAACACGGGACTAAAGGAAGATATGCCTAATAGCTTGGAGGAAAGCATATCTCCCTAATGATTATGGTGGTCTAGGATTTTGAGGCAGCAAATTATTGAACAAAGCCTTAGGAGCTAGGTTGTGGAGGATTTGCCAAGAAAATGAAATATCATGGGAGTAAAATCATAGAAGCTAAATATTTAGACTCTATAGAAAGATAGAATCATTACCTAGGATTATCTTATTATGGAACTTTATCAAACCTCGCATGATTCCCATTCATCCCCTACTTATATGGAAACTAAGGAAAAGCAAGAAGGTCCACTTTGGAATTGATGCTTGAATTGATAGCATTCCCTTGTCTAACAACAAGCTGTTTAGAGTGAATGGATTATGCTATCTAGGTATGGTCAGTTTAGAATAGGAACTATGGTTAGTGAATACATCATTGAGGTCAAGGATTGTTGGCGAAATAATTTGTCGTTTGCAAATTATTGAGTTTTCACCAACTATGACTAGGCTAAGGCCCTCCTTGTGTATGGAGAGGCTTCCAATATCGAATGTAAACTAACCTAAAGTTGTGGGGTGGCCAATAGGCCGGGGAACACACATGAACACTCCACTGAATTTGTAGCAAATGTTTGTACAAGGTACTGAGGAGGAACATGTAGAAAGAGAGGTAAAGGGGAGTTGGGGAAATAAGGAGAGAGAGGGTTACTATTGTGAGTAGGCTTATAGAGTTCACATACAACCAAAGTAGGTCCATATTCAATTAGAAGAATACAACAATGCAAACAACAATAAGACCAACAAATCATAGACACAGAATTCCATTGACTCATTTATCAAAGGCGCAGACACCTTTCTTGGTTTTACAAGATTATCATGTATGCAAAGTTGGAAAGAGAGAGTAGAGGAACATAAGACAAGAAATAGAAGAATTGCAACTTTTATTGCTTGATGTAGAAGTGGTAATCTCAACAACATACATTCAATCAACAATTGCCAACCCCTTGGAATGGAGAAGCCATTCCAATTTATAGAATTACAAATTGTCTCTTCATCTACCCCCCACATGACTCTTCACATATCCCCATCACTTGTGACCTTTTGCCTTCTTAGGAAGTGAGTCTTTTTCTTATTAGTGAAAAAGATTCTTACAATGTTGAATTGAGGGTCACTTAAGTGAATAGGATGAAATAGCAAAAAGTACATTCTTGATTGAAAATTAGAATATGGAGAAAGAGGGAGGAGAGAGAGAGAAGGATTGATTGATCTGATGAAGATGAAGCTCTGCTGATAGGCCTTTGAGGGAATGTTTCATGAATGAGAATCCTTAGCTCTGATCACCTATTAAACTGAAGCAATGAGATTGCATATGCTTCCTCCTGTTGTGAGATACTCCAAAGTGTTGAATAAGTGTTTAGAAACATTGTTGTGAGGCACTGCAAAGTGAACCTGGGATGACCACTGGTATCACCTATGATGATCCTCTCCTATCATGCTTCTTATGACCATCGCCTTAATGACCTAAATTTTGATGTTTCAACACCCGCATAAGCTTCATAATGTTCTTGACTTCACCTGTTGCCTGAGTGACCATCTATGGAGTTAGAACACCGTGGTTATAAATTACTCCTTTGATGAGATGTAGAAACAGTCCAAGACATTGAATTAGTGTTGAAGAACATTGTTATGATGCATCACAATGCGAGCTTGGGATGACTGCGGGAATCACTCATGATGGTTCTTTCTTGATCTCATGGTGAGAGTGAGGATCACTTTCTCGTTTCTTAGGATTTCACAATTGACCTTAGTGATCACAAATCAGCTTTATGATGTTTGAATCTCTTGATGCTTATCTTTCATTCACCGAAATAGATCCTCACTTTGCAAATAGAGGATTGCTTCCCGAATGAGATTCTTGTCATGTGACCACTTGTTGGAATGAAATGAGGTGATTGCAATGTGCTTCTTTCTTGAGACATGCTCACACAAGGTTTGAGGTGAGTGTTTAAGAACACCACCAAGTATGGAAGCAAATGAAACAAAGGTAATCGCCCATTCTTGTAAATATGATGCTCCGAATCAAGATCATACCTTTTTTCCTTTCTTGTCTTAGAATCTTGTTTGAATGGGATCATCCTTAGAATGATCATGCACTTTCTTGCTCGGATGCCTCTTATGGGAAAGTTCCACCACCGAGAAAGACACATTTGGATGCCAACGAAGAGGAGAGGGCAGCGATGGACCAATCTTACTTGACTCAAGAGGTTTTATGGGGTTCTCGACGAACTTCACCTTCTTATGAAGCTCCCTAGAATAGGGAACCTTTGTGTGCCCTCTTTTCATTATATTTCCTTTTGAATGTATTTGTTCAATGGCCCTTGGTTCATGACGTTTCTTCCTTTTGAGGAATGTCCATATGAAATCAAATGAAATTGGGATGTTTTCCCGCTCTTGCACACATGGTTCCACACATGAAGATCACCTATTTATCTTTCTCAACTCTAGAGTACTCGAATGAAATTAGACTTGGGATGTTTACATACCTTCGTGCTAAGATGTTTCTCATGGGAGAAGATGATTCCTTGATTCTTCACACCTGATGTTTCGAGTACAGGTAGTCTCCGAGTGGTTCATTTTGACTTGCTTCTCGAAGAGATGACCCTCAGCTTGCTCCGTGAATCTCTCATTCCTCTTTTGATCAAGATGACACCTGTGTACCTTCACAATTTAATTTTTGACCGAGATGTTACCTGAGTGGAAACATGCCTGCAACATCTTGACACCATAATGGAGCTTGATGATGAGTTACATGTTTTGACATCCAAATTACACCGAGACACCGCAAATTCCACCTCCTCTGACTTGCAAGATGTGGGTTTGTTATAAAGCACGAATCAAGTGTTTAGAAACACTTCGTGAGGAATGTAATGCTTGAGATGAACACATTATTCCTCACTCACAATGAGCTTCTCACATCATGCTCATGATGATCATCCTCTTGGTGACTTGAACTTGAATGAAGCTCTTGATGTTTTAGATCATTTTTAGACCTCACGATGTTCATAGTTTCTCCCACTACCCAAGTGACCATCTTTCACACCCGTAGTGACTCACTCTGATTCGTTTCTTGTCATAATATGATTCATATGATGACCTTCACCTTTGAGGAGAGGATTGATGACGATGATGTCTCCTTCATGATGGAAACATGCTTAGGATGACTCTCTTCTGTCACAATTGGAATGAGTTAGCTCATCCAACTTTCTTCCTCGAACTGTGCCATGTAGAAACCACCTTAGAATGATGTTTTAGGATCCTCATGGATTAATTATCTTGTTTGAGAGATGAAACATCTTCTTGACCTCGTGGTGATGGAAAAAAGCAACAATATGAGTGAAAAAGAGCCACCTGTAACTTTCTGGGGTCAAATTGGAAACTTTCTATTTTTAGTAGGTAGGGTCGGGAGCTGCTATTTTTGGAGTTTTGATGATTTTGCATAATCCTTGTTCCCTAGAGACTCTAATCCACTTAGGTTACTCTCACTGACGACGATTTTCTATTTTTTGAAAGTTTTTTTTGGGACATCTACTTTTTTCCAAATTGCTTTTTTTAGAAAGTTACTCGATTTACCGTTTTTGATGTTTCTCACTGTTTCTAGATGTTGTCATCCCGATCAATGTGGTCGTCACTGGGGGCATGCCCTCCGTATACCTCTGGGTCAGTTTCGGGTCAGCTCCCACAGACTTTGGTGTGAGATTGATCGCCACATTGATCGGGATGACAGACTTTGTAGGCTCTGTAGCCTTCATGAGGTGGAGAGCGAGACTCATTTCTTATTCCGCTACTCCATATACTATGAGATAAGAGGACGATTTCACCGCCTCTTCAGAGGGATTTAGAATCTCCGGTTTTCTTCAGATATATTGACTAGCGGTGTCTTGCCCTCTACATCTGTGAGTCTTTGCTGCTTCGAGACCAGATTATTCATCCTCCTCCGAGAGTCATCCCCACGAGACGAATTACAACCTTCTTTCCGGTTCTATCCGTAGGTGGAGGAACTAAACGACAGAGCCTTTCTGACCCAGATGACACGGTGCATTGATCGATTCGTCCCGGTTGGACCTTAACATTTCCCCGATCACCACCAACAAAATTGGATACGCACTGCACTGCGAGAGGGCAGCCCCGCCCCATTCGTCCCCCGCGTCGTCGTTTGGTCTCATATCTCTGCGCGGGGAGGAGGTTTTCGCCCCCTCTTCGGGTTGCGAGTCCATCAGGAGCTTCTTTTCGTCGGCCTCAAATGTTAGGAGGGTTGTGGCTACCATTCCCGAGTAGACCACTGGTCTTCATTTCCCCCTCCATTCCCTTCTTTGCTTCTCCGTCTTTCTCCCGCGCTTGTTCCATTGCCCCCACCTGTGGGAGTATTTGGCTTCGGGTTTCCTTTCTACTTCGTCTCTTTTTCTTTCTTCTTGTTTTTGGGAACTCGTTTGAGTTGTCCCCGCTCGCACTTTGTATATTATTTGGACTGCAGTCCCATTGACCTACTTTTGTGGTCATTCGTTGGACATTAATATATTTATCTTATCTTATCTTATGCAGCAAACTGGATCGGTCGTGAATAAATTACACAGTGGCTAATGGTGTAAGGTTAGGAAAAATGAGGTGTAAATAGGATCGGCCATGTAAAGAAATTTACACAGAGGATCGACTATGTAAAGAGATTTATAAAGAGGCTGATCGTGTAAGGAAAGTAGGAAAATGAAAAAGCAGAGCGAATATGACCTAATCTAGGATACATTAAAATTCATGTCGGGTTCACAGAGTGTATGAAGGTGATTTGAGGATTAATGAGAAAGAAGAGAAATGTGAAGATGACTCAATCAAAAGAATGAGTAAGATTCATGCCGGGTTCACCAGAGTGTATGAAGGGAAAAGGTAGGTTCGTAAGTTTTTTCAAATATAAGGATCAAATCTAAGTCCGGACACACGATCTAAATGTCAAAGGTGCTTAAGGAGCGCTCGTATCGTAATTCTAGAGGATATTGTTGTAACACTAAGATAGCTATATGTTTCCAAGTGCTACACCTAAGATAAAGATAGGTATCCTATTACGATTCATAATAAGGACGAGTCAAGAGATGGATACGACCAAGGGGCATAGTTTAATAAGACAAAGCAAACATACATTTACTCTAGTCTATTTCAATGAATGATCAATCATCCGCACAATAATAAACATAAGATAAAGGACAAAGAGGGTTAGAAATAGTTACTTGTAATGTGACTGGTGATGCATGATCCTCCTCAGAGACAACAAAAATGAGAGAGAATGACTATGGGTGGAGTAGGAAAGCTCTACAAGAAGACCTCCAGTCCTAACTCACTATGGTGACCCAAATACAAGAGGGTAAGCTCCAATACCTCAATTCCAACAAATAAGTGTGAGCTAATGCAAAGTGTGCAAGTGATAATGAATGATGATGATCTTAAAATGACAATATGGCAGAGTATAAATACCCAACAACATCGAATTTGGTCGATCTTTTCGGCAGTGAAAATTTGAATGCTATCTACCATGGTTGATGGTGTTGGGTTTTGGGGAAATCTTAAGGTCCAAGGTGTAAAATAATGGGGAATGGAAGCCAAAGACATAATGGAGGTGTGTTGAAAGTCTAAGATAACCGGAAGTAGTGAAAAGACCATGAATGAATGAGAACAAGTGAGCATAACGATGGTAAGTAGACATAATGAGTACAATGTGTGATCAAAGGGAAGAAATGAGGCAAGGGTATGGGAACTAAGGCATAATATCGACATCTCTCGAATGCTGTGGTCTAGCCCGTGTGACTAAGTCCAATCACACCCCAATCTTGGCAGGACCTTTGAGGCACCCGCTTAGGAGAAAAATACATCAATAGCCTTTACACAAGAAAAACAGTTAGCAAGCATAAAAAATAAGATGTATACAGTCGGTGCTTTTTCTTTCTTGTTGTCGTCTACCTTGAGTTTGCATGGTTGGCTGCCTATGTCAAACTATTAGATGGACGAGTCTGGCTCTTGAATCGCCAATTTTAACCTAACTCTTGAAGTAATTTGGTGTGGTGGGATGGATAAGTGGTTTTAGAATTGATTGGGAAAGAATGAGTTTTGTTTTCCTGTCTTTCATTGCATTTTGAAAGTTGAGCACATTCTGTGCCATATGAAGACAACTTTTCCTCTCTTCCGAGACTTGTGGCTGGGATTTGCTGATTTTCAGAGGTTTCTTTCTGTTGTTTCTCGGACCTCTCTCTTGGGTTGTCTTGAGCTTCTTGCTGGGAGTGTTGAGGCAAATGGACTGGTATTTTCTTCTTTCTTCTGCTTTGAGGTATCTATGTATGGCTGCTTTTATTAAGTCATGTAGATTTTATGAGTTTGAAGTGGGATTAGGAACTTTTTATTCCTTCTATGGTTGCTTTTATTCCTGGAAAGAAATGTGGTTTTTATATGGGTGAGATGTGAGATACTGGGATTTTCTTTGTCTATGGCCTGTTTGAAGATAGCATTTCCCCATTTTGTGGACTTGGGTGCGGGTTCACATGGGTTTTAGGCTTTCTCTTCCAGTGTTGATGGTAGTCTTTTGTTGGAAGTTTATATGGGCTTGAGTGTAAATGGAAATGAGTTTGCGGAAGTAGAAGGGTTTTCATGCTTTTTCTGGCTGCTCTTTGAAAGGTTATTTGTGGATTTTGGGCTTCTCTTATGGTTGTGGTTGAAATTGGTTCTCAAGCCTAGATTAGTGATTTGCTTGATGTGTAGAAGTCTTGGCTTCTTTGATCCCTAGTATTTTGGATGGTAAGTGGAGAGGAAAATCTTTCTGTTCTTCTCCCTCCCTTATAGATGGACCTCTGGGCTTTGCAAAGGCCCAATTGAAGATATCTCTGGCGGCAAGGGTTGCATTCTCACTGAAGGTGGTAGAAAAGGGGGCCTTGACAGAGTGATTAATGCTACAAACTTGGGGAAAATTTTATTGATCACATCCATGGGCTCATTAGGAACCCAAACGTGAAATTTTGGCTCAAGGAGCTTATCAAAGTGGGAATGGAAATTGATAGACAATGAATTGAAGATGGATGAGGTGGTCAGCCACCTCATGCAGGAACCTGAGTAAACTCTGACCTGAACCATAACCACTTTGTCATCTCTCTAGCTGCTATCTCAGGTAGTTCTTTCAGGACCAATAGAAATTTTATGGTTCAAGATTCTAACAGAAGAGCCAATGATGGAGCAACCGGAGGCATGATCAAAGAGTTGAAAACACAATTGAAGCACCTTTGGCATGTTGATGCCTTAGCTTTGGCTCTGGGGGTTATCCAGGCAGCTGTTCCTGCTCCTACTGTAGATTCCAAAGATGATGCTAATACTGAAGTTCCAGACCAGGCTGAACTTTGATTGTGGATGAAGATGGTAGTGATGTGCAGATGGCTGTTAACATTTTTTTTTCTAAATTCAAATGACTTTCTCTGTAGTTTGAAGGTGGTGCTATGAGGCTTTAATACGTAAGATATCCTTTTTCAAAAGCTGATTCTCTGCCATAATGGCAGCTGCTTCTCACAGATTCTTCCAATTTATTCAGACACTCTGAAGTGTACATGATGGCAAGAGCCTATTTTGTACTTTTTGGCTTGATGAGAGCTCAACTGTGATATGGATTTTAGGGTGGAAGGGTGACTTCAACTCTCCAAATGGCATCCAGTGTGTTTGGTCAAGAATGACACGAGTTGAGAGTATTGACTGTTCGTATGCTGCTTGTTTCTCCCTCTCTTGTAGACGGCTACTTGCTTCTGATTGAATGCCTGTGTGCTTAACAGTTTAGGATTTTGAATAAGAGAGAGAAAAAGATAATAACAGAGGTAGATTGAGTGAGAGTTTCTTCTCATTATCTCTTTTCTTTTGCTCCATTTAGCTGATAGAATCTTCTGGCTGTCTGCCAATGAACAAAATGGAGTGTACAATTTCTATGGGGATGTCAGTTTTTATGTAATGTCCTTAAATTCTAACTGATTATATTGCACTTCTGACGAGTACAAGAAAACATCAGGACAATGCACATACATTTTTCATTTATTCTTTTGATCAGAGCAGCACATAAGTTCCATTTAACACTTCTCAATTGCATAGATAGGATAGTGTTGAATGCTAATGAACTGACTTGTGCTTATGTAGGGATTTACCTTGCCCAATCATTGGTTGTGGTGCGCGACTAATTTCCATGGTAGACTTTGAAGATCACTATTTTGCTCGGCATACTGCAACGTGCTCTGTGTGCTCTAGGATTTTTCCAACTAATCGTTTGTTGAATATACACGTGGCTGAATCACACGATTCATTTTTAAAGCTAAAGTTGATCGTGGCTATCGCATGGTAATCTTCACTCATGTCAATTTTAGTTTAACTTTATTTTAAAAAATGTTCAGATTTGCATGCGATAAGGTACCAGGTAAATAATTAAAAGATGGGAAAACATAACATATATCTATCTGTCGGTTTGTCTGCCAGCTTCTTGTTTGTATGTATGTTTAGTTTGACACACATGAAGTACTTTAAATATAAAGATGTTCCATATTATTTTGAATAGAAGAACTATTAATTAGAGCATGATGTGCATAACTTAAAAAAATTAGATTCTATGAATAATATTGATAATTACCAGACTATAATCAGGGATGACAATAAACAAAATTAAATTTATCATAGAAATTTTAATGGATAAATCTTCTTTGACCTTCTCTTGTCAACTTCCATTGGTGAAAGAATTAAAGAAACACGAGTAACAACTCTTTTCTTTGAAATGTGTATCAACCAAACTGATAGACCTAATTGTTAGTGCTAGAGGGGTCAATAGAGTTAGGTAATTCATCAATGGAAAGAGCATCCTCCATATTTAAAAAGAGTCCGATATGTCCTGAACCGAGGAAAATGGGTATGAGTTCCCATATTTCACACCAAAGCTTGAGAAATCTGCATTAATGTCAAAATTTAAATGTAGATAAGACAAAAGTTCCTTGCATATGGCCTCAAACCTGGGTCCAATTTATAGTGCAATTGCAATATTGAAGCTATCATAAAAACACTCTGAATAAGCTAAATTATGTTTTTAGAGTTGTTGCCATAAATGAAACAATGCAAAGAACATGAACAAAGGCTTCAAATTGTAAACAATGAATGAATTTAGAACTACATAAAATAAAAGTGTTAGTTAATGCATGATGTGGTTAATTGAGTCACCATATACCCATGGTTCTTCACAATGAGATTTTTGTACCTAATAATCACCATTTGTCACTCATATCGCAGAAAGGTGGATGTGCACGTAGGACTGTTATTTCAAAGGGAACATAAATTAACAGACAGACATGTAACTACGTTATGGATTAACTCAATTCCCTTAACAAGCCCAAGAAGGCAAATAGGCAACCCCATAAGGACCTTCAACAAAGGTTGGGAAAAGTCTCACTCCCAAGCTTTGATGGATCTAGCAAGATCCCGGTTAGAGCATGGTTGCAAAAAATGGAGACCTATTTCTCCCTTAATCCCATGCATGAAGAAGAGGCCCTTAAGTTTGTTACTATTCACTTGGAGGGTATGGCACATGAATGGTGGTTCCATGGCATGCACACGCATAGACATGATTTGATCCACACCATGGAGGAGTTTAGCAAAAGGATCATGGAAAGGTTTGACCGGAAAGATCCGGAGACACACTTCCGTGAATTAGCACAACTCAAGCAAGTTCATGATGTTGAGGAGTATGTAGTGGATTTTCAAAGAACTGCTGTCATGGTAACAAATGTTAGTGAGAAGAGATTGGTAGTCCTCTTGTAATGTCCTCAAATGGGACTCCTTGAACCTTTAATGATTTTTGGCAAAGCCAACCCTCAAAGCAAACTTTTATATGAATTTTTCAGATTATATCGCTGCAGATCAGATCTCAAGAAGAAATTCGACTATGGTTTTGATAGACACACTACTTAACACACCCAAAAATTGATAACTTGGCAACTGGTAGGAGTATTTCAGAAATGGTGACTAGCCTTTGGAGATCAAATCCATACAAGAAGTCGTTAAAACTTGCCGTCACAAACTCAGACTTGTTTCAGATTTTTATAGGATTAGATTATGATTTTTAAGCATATAAACAAGCTAGGAAAACTATATAAAATGCTGCAGCTGAAAGAAGACTGAGATAACATTGAAATGCCCTTATACAGTGGCTGCAAAATTATTAATCTGAGCTTCCAAAATTAGCACAAACGATGACTATGAAAAACAGACCTGGAATATTACTCCAAACAGGGCAAATCAGTCAAGGGATAGGTTGCTCCACCAATAAAAATAAGATAATACTGCTGCACTTTTACTGGTTGACCCCTTAACAGGCAATTTCATTAACACTGCTGGAAACACTGAAGTCCTTTGTAAGCTCTATGTAAGATCTAGTGTAGAAATTCCTCCTAATCTCTAAGAGAGTTTTCGTTCTCTAGAGGATTTTAAAAGCACAATGCTTAGATAAAATTCTGAGATTGATAAAAGAGTATGAGATATCCTCAGCCAAGTCGAACTCTCCATTTATAGGAAAATTGACCCAAAGGCCACCCTCTTCCTCACCAATCAGCTGCATTGGTTGTTTCTATGCTTGGTTCTCTCTCCTATGTTCAATCGCAATTCTTTTGGGAGAGACAAAATTAATATATTTTTACCCTTTCTAATTTCCTTATTTCCCCCTTGGAGCCAAGCCGCCATTTTTGCCTAGGGACAATAAAAATAAGCATGGTCTTCTACTCACCCTTTTGACTTTACCTTTCACTAGGTAAGTCGCCAATATCATTTCTAGAAGAAATATGATAAATCCCTTTTACAATGATATTTGCCTTCCAAGGCAAATCAAATTTACTCTAAGGATTATAATTAATTTTTATTAAGTCAAATAAACTAACTATAAGTGCTTAATAATATTATTTTATTTATTTTAGGCACTTATATTAATTTATTGTGACTTAAGTCACCCTTATATTTTTCCTTTGGCCGTCGGGTTGACAAAATGGACAAAAGGTCTTCGATTGGGAAGGGGATATTACAGTCCTCCCTTCCCAAAATTTCTTGCCCTCAAGCAATTCCAGATTTGTTTTGTCCAAGTGCCATGCACAATAGACAAAACATGTTGTAGTGCTCCAGAATCCGAGCTCCTGTACCTATTAAGTGTGAGAGCTTTTGCAAAAATAGATAGCTCTCATAATGCTCCCAATCATGAGATAGGAACAAGGGACCCACATGCTTCATTTTACAATGTGCATTACCATACTCCTCATGAATGAAGCAAATCTGAAATGGTTCATTATACAGCAATAAATTTGATACCTGTTCATACCTTTCATACCTTGGAGGACACTCAAGATCTTCATCAATCTCGGTCTTCAAAATAACAGAACATTGTTGCACCAAATCCTGAGCATCTTTGTCCATAATAGGCTGCATATTCACATGATAGAACTGTTGAAACAACATAGCACAAAGAGGATGCAATGGATCCTTGTTACTATTAACCTCCTTAGGGAGAAGATCATCAAAACGTTTAACTTCAGCTGCTGATTTAGAAACCTCCAAAACAACATCACCCCTATTGTGACTCATGATTTTGGACACAACACAATCATCGTCATCAACACTATGGTTTGGAAAATCCATTCCATATGACTCACTAATCTGTTCCTTTGGAGCTGAAGTAATTTCTCTAGCTTGACATTCAACAAGCAATTTTTCTTCCTCACTAATGCAATCATTAGAAATCATCCCCTTTGAAGCTTCTTCCTCTTTACCTTGCATTTTTCTAATGCCTTTTAATTCACAAAAATCTTCAAAGGTCAACATAGATCTTACCTTAGGATTGAGTGCAGCATACCTTTTTCCAAGTCATTTTCCTCAGCTGGTTGTTTTTCCTTGGTTCTGAAAAACTGATTCCCTTGAGAGTTTGATATTGCAGTATCCTTTCCCTGAATAGATCTGCGCAAATCAGCAAAGGCTCCTATAATGGAGTCTTTTAGCTCTCTTTGAGTTTCCGTCCAACAAGTGAGCAATTCCCTATTGCTTCTATTGACTATTTCATCTACGCAGCTCTTCTGAATTTCGTCCATGGTCACCATCTTGTCTTCAGATCATATTTTTATTATGCACAGGCTGGGAGGATTCTAAGCTCTGATACCACTGTAATGTCCCCAATGGACATATTTTGCCCTGTATGGATTTTAGGCAAACCCCGACACCCAAATGCAATTTATAAAATATTTATGGAATTAAAACACTGCAGATCTGAATGAACCCAGAAAATTGCGACTAGGGTTTGAAGAGGAATCTCCACAAATCAGCAAATAAATTCATACCCACTCACTACAAACAGTTTTCTATATTTTTAACAGCCCAAACATGAATAAAATCTGAATTTTAAAACAATAATGCACTGGAAAAATAATGCAAAAATCTGCAGACCTGGGAGGCTGAAAATAGCACTTTATAAGCTTCCAAATATTCTGAGACTCCTTGAACCTTTAACGATTTTTGGCAAAGCCAACCCTCAAAGCAAACTTTTATATGAATTTCTCAGATTATATCTCTGCAGATCAGATTTCAAGAAGAAATTCGACTATGGTTCTGATAGACACACTACTTAACACACCCAAAATTGATAACTCCTTGCTCAATGACAAAATACAGAATTTTAATGACACAAATCAGACTTTGAGCTGATAAATAAGAGCATACAGGATATAGCTTGACAGCTGGCAGGAGTATTCAGAAATGGCGACTAGCATTTGGAGATCAAATCCATACAAGAAGTCACTAGAACTTGCTGTCACAAACTCAGACTTGTTGCAGATTTTTATAGGATTAAATTATGATTTTTAAGCACATAAACAAGCTGGGAAAACTATGTAAAATGCTGCAGCTGAAAGAAGACTGAGATAACATTGAAATGCCCTTTACAGTGGCTGCAAAATAATTAATCTGAGCTTCCAAAATTAGAACAAACGATGACCATGAAAAACAGACCTGGAATATTACTCCAAACTTGGCAAATCAGTCAAGGGATAGGTCGCTCCACCAGATAAAAATAAGATAATACTGCTGCACTTTTACTGGTTGACCCCTTAACAGGGAATTTCATTAACACTGCTGGAAACACTCAAGTCCTTTGTAAGCTCTGTGGAAGATCGAGTGTAAAAATTCCTCCTAATCTCTAAGAGAGTTTTCGTTCTCTAGAGGATTTTAAAAGCACAATGCTTAGATAAAATTCTGAGATTGATAAAAGAGTATGAGATATCCTCAGCCAAGTCGAACTCTCCATTTATAGGAAAATTGACCCAAAGGCCACCCTCTTCCTCACCAATCAGCTGCATTGGTTGTTTCCATGCTTGGTTCTCTCTCCTAGGCCCAATCGCAATTCTTTTGGGAGAGACAAAATTAATATATTTTTATCCTTTCTAACTTCCTTATTTCCCCTTGGAGCCAAGCCGCCAATTTTGCCTAGGGACAATAAAAAATAAGCATGGTCTTCTACTCACCCTTTTGACTTTACCTTTCAATAGGTAAGTTGCCAATATCATTTCTAGAAGTAATATGATAAATCCTTTTACAATGATAATTGCCTTCCAAGGCAAATCGAATTTACTCTCAAGGATTAAAATTAATTTTTATTAAGTCAAATAAACTTACTTGTAAATGCTTAATAATATTATTTTATTTATTTTAGGCACTTATATTAATTTATTGTGACTTAAGTCACCCTTATATTTTTCCTTTGGCGTCGGGTTGACAAAATGGACCAAAGGTCTTCGATTGGGAAGGGGATATTACACCTCTTCACAAAAGGCTTGGTTGAGCCTTTGAAGGGCTTGGTAAGAGCATTTAATCCTCTTTCTTTACAAGATGCTATTACTAAGGCTTTAGATTTGAAATGTGCAATTTATAGAGATAATTTGGGACCAAGAGGACAGCATACTAATGCCACTCATTCGCTGTCCAAAAGTGGAATTCAAGGACAGCCAAGGTCTAATTTACAAAAACCCATGCAAGCACAAATGGGACAGCCCTTGGGTCATCAAAAGAGGCCCCAAAAGGCCAAATCAGCCCTATGTGCTGGCACATAGGGATCAGCCCCAAAATAGCATGCAAAAAGACATAAGGGATGAGTTAAGAAGAAAAGGTTTGTGTTTTGATTGTAAGACTCCTTGGACAAGGGGCCATAATTGTAATGGTAAAGGTCAAATTCATTTTATTGAGGTTATTGATTTAGATTTTGAATTTAGTTGTGATTCAGATGATGCTAACAATGGGACTGATGAGGATTTGGTTGAACATGTGCAAGAGAAGGAAGAAAAAGAAATGGAGAGCACACTTGCCTTTCTTTCTGGTATTCCCAAATACCATGCATTCCGGGTGAAGGGCACTATCCAAGGGCAAAGGGTCATTACTTTGGTTGATAGTAGGGCCACACATAACTTCATTAATGGAGGCTTGGTAAGGAAGATGGGTTTAGAAACCACAAATTGTAAAGCTTTCAAGGTGACTATTACGGATGGATCCTCTATTCCATGTTCCACAAAAATTTCCCAACTTCCCCTCACTCTTGGGAAGCACAAGGTAATTGATGATTTTTATGTTGTTGACCATAGTTGGAATACTCGCGAGTAATCGCCAAACTTTAATGCAAACGAGTAAATCGCCAAAAAACTCGCCAAAAATTAACTCGCCGAGTTTTGGAGAGTACTCGCCAAAACTCGGCGAGTACTCTCCAAAACTTGCCAAAACTAAAAAAACTCACCAAAACTCGTATGAAAGAAAACAGTGGAAAAATACAAAAAGAAAGCATTAATAGCAATGAAAGAAAACGCTGCAAATACACGGTTTTGGCAAATTTATGTTTTTAAAGAAATTTGAGTATTTTTTAAGTTGCTGAGTATTGGCCGGATATTGCCGAGTTTTTTTGGGTCTGCCGAGTATTTGCCGAGTGCGAGTATTCCAACTATGTTGTTGACATTGGTGAGATTGATCTTGTTTTGGGTGTACAATGGCTGCATTCTTTAGGTGATTTCACTCAAAACAACAAGACCATGGAGATGAAATTCACCAAAGATGGCAAGGAAATCATCCTAAAAGGCTTGGCAAATGGTGCACCACAAGAAGTATCAATGCGAGAGAATGGAAAGGGCATTTAAGAGAGGGCAAATTGCATTGGCAACTAGCTGTTTTATCGCAGAAATATCAGAAAAATCAGAACAACAGACTCTTCAAGGTGAGTTACAAGGTATTTTGGTCATGTTTTTAATGATTTGCCCCCTGGGTTACCTCCAAATAGGGGTTTTGAGCACATTATTGAGCTAGAAAAAGGTACTAAGCCCATTATAATTACTCCATACCGCCACCCAAGAGTCTACAAGGAAGAAATTGAAAAGACCATTAAGGAACTACTTGATATGGGACACATAAGGCCTAGCTCTAGTCCATTTGCATCTTCTGTGGTTTTAGTAAAAAAAAAGATGGAACTATGAGAATGTGTATTGATTACCGTAAGTTGAATAAGAAGACCATCAAAAATAGGTACCCAATACCTAAGATTGATGAATTCATTGATGAATTGCATGGTGCTACATATTTTTCCAAGATAGATCTCAAATCCGGGTAGCATCAAATTAAGGTAAGGGAAGAAGATGTGCACAAGACAACTTTTAGGTGTCATTTTGGGCATTTTGAATTCTTAGTTATGCCCTTTGGATTAACTAATGCACCTGCTACTTTCCAATCATGCATGAATCATGTGTTTAACAAGTATCTAAGAAAGTTTGTGTTAGTATTCTTTGATGACGTTCTTATATATAACAAGATGTGGGACGAACATTTGATGCATTTGAATTTGGTTTTGACTACTTTGGGACAAAATTCTTTTGCTAAGAAGTCTAAATGTGAATTTGGTCTTAAGGAGATTTGGTAGTTGGAACATGTTATTTGTGCTAATGGTGTGAAAGTGGATAAACAAAAAATTGCAGCGATCATGGATTGGCCTACTCCTACTTCCCTCACACAATTGAGAAGATTTTGTGGTCTTTGTAGTTATTATTGAAGATTTGTGAAGGGTTTCTTACAATTTGCTACTCCTTTGACAGATTTGACTAAGAAAGGGGCCTTTAAATGGTCCAAAACAGCCCAAGAAGCTTTTGAAAAGATGAAAGAGGTAACGTGTTCTTGCCCGGTACTTGCAGTTCAAATTTCTCTATGCCATTTGTGGTGCAATGTGATGCTTCCGAAGAAGGTATAGGGGCTGTCCTAATGCAGAACAAACACCCCATTGCTTTTGAAAGTAGAAAATTGAAAGATCATGAAAAGGGGTATAGCGCGTATGACAAGGAAATGTTAGCAATCATGCATGCTTTGAGCAAGTTTAGACAATATTTGGTATGTGGCAAATTCATTGTAAAATCTGATCATAATAGTTTGAGATTCTTTCTTAATCAAAGGGAATTGAATGTCAGGCAACAAAAATGGGTAAGCAAGGTACAAGCCTTAGACTTTGACATTGAATATGTGAAAGGAAAGAATAATATGGTAGTAGATGCTCTTTCTAGAAGGCCACATGATTTGGGAAAAGAAGTGGATCAGCCATGTATTAAATTGCTTGAGGACAAACAATCTTGAGAAGGGAGGATTGTAATGTCCCCTTTTCGGGTCATTAATTAAATTAAAATATTTGAGACCTTTAATCCACCCTTCCCATGGGTTAAAGGCATAGTTACACGAAGGCGCGTCCCCCTGTTTTTGACATGTCCGGGCCCCGGACATCACGGGACGCTCAAAAGCGTTGGAAAGCGTCCAGGGGCGGGGAACGCGGGGGGACATCGGACGTCCCCCACAAATTTATTTCCTTTTTTGCCATTTTTGGAAAGGGTCCAGGAAGATGTAGCAGCAAAAACTTGCATGTGCCATAACTTTCATTCTATGGCTCCATTTCAGGTGTCGTTTTCTCTAAAAGTGCATATTTTCTTGAGCTCTATGCATTGATGGCAATATTTTTCTTATTTTCATAAAATCAATGTTTGCACATTTTGGACCAAGCAACTTCTTGCAAACTTCTGAAAGAATCATGAGTATTAAGGAATGTATTTGATGTTTATGAGTTCAAGTTTCACCTTATTTAAATCTCAAATGGTTTTATTTCAGCTTATTTATATAATTTAGTCACTTGTATCTTTATATTTTAAATATTTATATATTTTTAATTAGCCGTCCCCCGCCTTCCCCAAAATTTAGAATTTTTTTGCCGTCTGGAAACCCCGTCCCCCGTCTCGTGTAACTATGGTTAAAGGATAAAAATTGGGAAAATGTCATTACTCGTTTGTTTTTAAATTAAATAATTAATTCTCCTCATGTTTTATTTAAAATATTAAAAAGGGGAAATTAATGTTTTAATTGGTGTGATTTTCGGGAAAGAAGGCTATTTTAAAAGTGACTCTCCCACGAGAGATTTGTGTAATGTCCCTCTTTCTCGAATAGCTTGTTAGAAGACCTTTGGCCCTTTTTGTCTACCCGACGGCCAAAGGGGGAATTCAAGGGTGACTTAAGTTTATTAACTTTATTATATTGTGCTAAAATTAAAATATAACATTATAAAAACACATATAATAAATTAATAGACTTAACTTTAAATTAGAACTTAGGAAAGTGCAATAAAATAAAAACACTTAATTAAAATGTACTTCCTAAGGGAGAATGTGATTTGGAAGTCCAAGGGTCACTTTCATTGGAATTCCAAAGGTCACTTTATGGGAAGTCCAAAGGTCACTTGGGTCTCTTTTCCTATATAAAGAAGAAGGTGATTTGCCTAGAGGCATGTAGAAATATTTTATAACATTTTCTCTTGCATGAAGCTTTAGCTTTTGCATTAAAATTCCAAGGACAAAACCCTTGTGGATTTAATCTCTTGTGGACGAAAACCCCAAGAGTTGAGAGGGTTTTTCACTCAGAAATTCCCATTGATTGTAATCAGATTTTCAGAGTTATTTTCAGTCATTTCCAACAGTGTATTTTGAGGGTATTTTGGAGAATAAATTGCAACAATCTTCTTCTATTGGATCGACCCAGTTTGGGACTGATTTGACATGTTCTTTGAGGTATTTGAATTTGATTTCTATTGTCAAATCATCTGCAGATTTTTGTGAAGTGAAGCAAAACAATTTCATAATTTATTAGAGGGTTTTTAGTGGGTTTTTTACCAGTTTTATAATCAGATTTCAGATCTGATCTTTGAGTGTTTGTGGCGTCAATAAAAATCAGATTTTTTTGTATGTTTGAACTCCTAAAATTAGTGGCAGTCATTTGTGATAAAGAAATAGTTTTTTGGGAGCATTTGTGTATTTTTCCATCAAACCCTAGTCGTCATTGTTGAAGATTTATTGCAGTAGTTAGGCTGATCTTGCATGGTCCTATATTTTATGTCCAAGTTTGATTTGGGCCCTAGAAAAATTTGTTTTGCATACTATTGTTGTTACCTAACTTGTAAGTAATTGCATGCTAAGTGTTTGTGAAATGTCAAACGAGTTAAACTAGAAATTTGGATCAGATTTGGGGAAGAGATATTTCAATTTGCACCAAAAAGAGGAGGGAAACTTGGAGATTTAAAATGCAAAAGCTATATAAGAAGATGGCGGTGACCCCTTGGGGGCATGTTGATGTTTTTATCAAAATATCTTCATGCTTGAAGAGGGATGTATGCCCATGAGAGCTCATAACAAAGGTGTTTTTTCAATACCACCCTATTTTGGAGAGTGTGAACTTTCTTGCAATTAGTGTTGAGTGAATCTATACATTTTTTTATCCATCCTAAGCATTGGCGACTTGGTTTAGAGGATTGACACATTTATTTGGGGTTTAAATCTGCATGTTATTGAAGGGTTTGAGGTATTGTTGTTACTGCTGCAATTATTTTAGCCATAACAACTTGGATTGGAGCTTGTTTTATCATATTTTGATGTCATAAGAGCTAGATTTGAAATCTCTTTGTGTTAGTAATTATTTCAGAGCAAGGGGCAGATATTTTGGAGGCTAGAGAAGAGCTGGAAATAATTTATTTATTTTTCTCTAACCCTAGCGACTTGGTTTGAGATTTTTGGGTCTATTTTGGTGGGGTTTCAAGGCTCAGAAAAATCTGATTGATAGTGCATTAGAAAGCTCTTAATTCTAGTTTATTATGCACTTGATTTCATGCAAAAATATTAAGTATTGAATGAGATATGAATTTTTGAAGTTTCAGTTGTCTGTGGGTTATTTTTATTCAATAATGCTATTATAAAACGTGAATTGGAAAAGATTGGGTTGCCAATTGGTTCTCCCATCTAACCCACCACCTTGGTTAATTCAACCCCATTTTGGGTTGTAATTGCTTACTGACATTGGGTTATTTGAGGTTGAATTAAAACTATTTCATCCTTCTTAGTTCGATTGATGTTGAAAGTGCTGCAGATTTCTATGTCTCTAAAAGGGATTTTACAAATGGTACGAATGAAATATACAGAGTGAGAAATTTTTGTGCAAAGCCTCTCTAAATTTATTACATATAAGGTGCGATTAGTATATAGAGAGGTGGCCTTTATTAAGGAGGAGGTCACACAAGTTGCGCAACTAGTATATGGAGAGGTGACCTTTATTAAGGAGTAGGTCATGTATGGCGCAACTAGTATATGGAGAGGTGATCTTTATTAAGGAGGAGATCACACAACAAACTCATGGAGAAGAGTAACCAAGTCAAGTATGAAGTTACACCAAGGAATACTCGAGGAGAAGGATTACTTAGTTCAATATAAGGTTTTGCCAATGATGCTAAGGGTGACCTAGTCAATTGAAAGGTCACACCAAAATAGATAACCATGCAAGGGCTGCTAGGGCCAAGATAAGAACGTAGTGTGCACCTATAGCGGCAAAATAACTATGTGTTTACTTGGGCCAAAAGGACAACTTAGGGACAAAACTGCCATGGCATTGCAACTATAGCAAGGCTATTAGGGCCAAAAGTATCTCACTGTAGATAGATAGAAAACCCAAAATTGGAACACTTGAAATAGTTGATACCATCTTGAATTTTTTTGAAAGGGTGTTAAATATGTTGATTAATCCTGAAATCTGTTGAAATGCCTAGGCCCCCGTTTTGCCCTCGAAACGTTTCCAAACAGGGAACTCCTTCAAAACGTCCTAGAGATAAGTATACATGATAATAATGTATTATTTCAATGAATACAAAATATTTTGAGTGTTTTATCAGTTATACTTATCTCTTATGGTCTATGGAGTACAATTTTAAAATGAGTACTATGCATATATATATATATATATATATATATATATATTGTACAGACATTTCCCATAACGTTTCGTACCCAAGGTTTTTTGAAAATTGGCGTTTCGCGTTTTGTACCGGTATGTGTTTACATTTCACGGGAACATAGATCTTGAAAAGGCACGGAAATTCTTGGAAAGGTGTGAAAATCTTGGTAGGTGTCAACAACTATTCTAAAAGGGTAGGCTAAAACTTAGAAAAACTTGAATATCTACAAAGGTTTTTCAAAAGCTTGTTAAGTTTGGCTAGGATTGGTATTGATAATATCGAAGTCACTTAGAATGCCATGGGATAGGTTGTCATGTGAGTACTTTGTTAGATGTCCATCTAAATCTCGAAATAAGCCCGTGTATGCCCCCTTTTGATGTGAGGGTTGAATATGGAAATAAGGGTTTGGCCTCAAACCCAAATTAATCAGATCTGAAAATACACCAACAACCAACAAGCATCAATATGAAAAATGACTGAAAACACACTTGACCCTATTAGAATAATTAGTAATCAGTCCTCTAGGGCAATGGATTGATTGTATAGGGACTTCACATCAACAAATAACCATGCAATAAGAGCTGAAAATGCTTCCAATTAATTAATTCAACCACGACAATATCTATCAATCCAAATTATATCAAAATAATTGATAAAGTAAGTGATAACACCCAACCGTAATTAATTTTAGGACAACAACAATATAACCAAAACCAAGGGCTGAAAATAGTTGAAAAATCACTCCAAAATCACCAACAATTAGAATTCAACCTCACAAATTATGAGGAACAAGTTCATAACTTCAAAATGTCCAAGAGTGCTCTAGATGGCACCAAACCCTTCACACAAGCAAGTCACCTAGGGCTAGAAAGGAAGAAAAATAGTATAAATTCACTTTGAAGCTGCAATTTGATCTTTGTGTAAGACCACCCTTGCACATAAGAGGGTTTCTGTCCCTAGTGTGATCCTATTGAAGGGTTTTCGTCCTTCAATGCCAAGAAGAGAAGCTATTTGCTCCAACATCAAGAGAAATCAATATCCAAAATATCATAACCCTCCTGAAGCAAGTCGAACCACCTTATATAGGCCTTGAAGATGTCAACGGGCAAATAGAATCCTCTAGAGAGGCCGAACCACTCCCTTAATGAAGGAAAAGAACACTAAAGTCACCATGTAGGCCTCCACAAGTGACCTCCATGATGAAGAAATAGAAATCGTCCTCACATTGTTTGACAAGTCTTCCACCGCCTAGTCTAACCACTCCAATGCCATGGTTAGTTAATAAGATAATTAATTATGAAAGTATAACACTTACAACCATGGCGAGTTTCCGCCTTGCTCCTTCCTTGATGCCCACGGGAAGAGAAATGGGCATAAGCTCCATAGCGAACTAGATTGGAAAAAGGGACATTATAGTCCTCCCTTCTCGAAATTGCTTTCCCTCAAGCAATTGCAAGCTTGGATGCTCCAATAATATGGATCCTGCACATCAAATGAAAGAGCTCTTGCCAATGCAAGTTCATATGCCGAATATCATTATACCAAGACAACTAAATCCCATAGTTGTCAAGTGGAACAACTCCCGCCCACAATGGTCATAGTGTCTACTCCTTCCATCACCCCTATCTATGTGGTCTTCCTCAATGAAGCCTTCTACCCAAAGCATGAGAACATCTTTCAACACAGTTTGCATGTAAGCTGAAAATAAGTCATGAAAGCCATAAATCACTTGGGATTCCATCCAATTCAGCACTAGGATGGCTAGGAGGAGTGTCTTCACTAGTGGAGCTTCACCATTATCATTACCATGCAAGGAAACCTTCTTAAATTGCACATGGGTACAACTGTTCATGACTGAAAATATTGTGACCATTAGTATAAGAATGATAGACATATGACAAACTCACGCAAAGTTGAATGATATGACTGATGTAGAGGTGGTAGGTACCCATACAAGGACTGTAAACTTTCCGTCTTTAGCTGTAATCCCATATGCTCCCCCATGTGATTGGGTGAGAAACAAACTCAGCTGCTCTTTTCTTTTAATAGTTATACCTGCACATGGAACAAACTTATCAAAGAAAACAAAAATTACCCTCATCGTTGCTTCTTCATGCTTCATGGATATGATGGCAAGTTCTTTTTCAATGCTTGCAATCGTCTCATATTCTCCCCTCAAGTGATGGATGTTCAAAAGTTCACTCGGGCTTTCCCAAACACAGCTGTAACCATGTGTTTTGTTCCCCAAAATCAGAAGGATAGTGGCCGGGATCCTTCTTAACACATCAACAATGATAGTAGATTGCAAACCCTTCAACCTCATGGCTGGATACTCATCTCTAGTTGTCAAAAGAACGGATAGGGACCTGAAATTGTTGCAGACAATGAATGAAACAAAAGTACAACAATTGTCATAATGATTACCTTGGCCTCCAAAAGATGCTTCCAAGCTGCCCCAAACTAATCTCTTCAAAATTTGGCTCGGATCAGAACTTATGAGTGTTGGTATGTAAGTATAACAGCCATACTTTGCCTGAAATTTCATCCCAAACAATACCAAATATGTTGGAACATTGGCCTTAATTGTTCTCAATGAGTGAACCCTCTTACACACAATTTCAAATGAAAAGAATGTCTTCAAACCTGCCCCTCTATTGCTGTCCCAAGAAAATATGCACAACCTAATAAATGTAATTGGGAAAAACATCTCATCATGGTTGTAGCATTGCATTTCATTACTCAAATTCAGAATTGTAGTGGCCAACAAACATCTTGTGAGAGTTACCCTTACCTTGTCGATGTCACTAGAAGAAGAGCACCACTTCTTTGTGATCGAAATCCACATGGTGGCTACAAATAGAATGTGGAACCGGTTGGAAATAATAGCCACAAGATCTAAAACAACTTCCTTAATGATTCGGGGTTCATAATCCACATTTTCCAAACTCATCTCGTTCATGTTAGAAAGACGACTTACATCCTAAATGTCCCATGGAATCCATGTCTCATTATGCCTTTTTGCTAGGTGTGTTTTAGAGAGCCTATCCCAAACAATAACATGATATATTACTCCACCTTTCTTCATGAAAACTGAACAATTGCATACCTTGTAGCAAGCTGAATTTATATTTTCAATAGATGAATTATCCATCACCTTCACATACATCCAAAAGTGGCAATCTTGAAAGTAACTTGAGCTCCAAAAACCATAGCAAGATGTTTCATACAATCTTGTAAATAAAATCTTGTTTGCTTACCATCTTTACACCTTAGGTATTTAGCTGGAATTATCTTCTTTTGTCCATTCCCTACAATCTTGTCTTTATGTGTGTTACTTAGCCCCCAAGAGTGTTCTATTAATTGGGAACATTGATCCTTCACCATGTGGTTAGAATGCACAACAAACCCTCTATGATTACTCATACGTTTCCTTTTAATCCAAGTGCAAGAAATGATAGTTACCTTGATCTTCCAAAGTCTACCTGTGTCAAAGTAATCTTTGCCTTGAATAGAAGAAGCAACATGCCCATAGTTGTCTCTAACATGCTTCTTAGTGTATTTCCCATGATGACAAAAATATGGCAGCAATATAGGAGAAAACAAAATGTGATCATTTTTATAATACCTTGGGCTGCCAACAAAAAGCTCACCCTTAATTTGTTGGTACTTGTTTGGAACATCTTGAGCTCTCTTCAAGGTTATGGACTCCCTCAATCTTCCCATCATTGATTGCTGTTTGGAAAATTCCAGCGAATGGAAAGTAATCATGAAGAACCGAAGTGCCTTCCTTCATGGACATACCCTTCCACAATGTTATCCTCATATACTTCACGTAAGTGTGATTTTTCTTCTCCATTTTTCTTCCACATGCCACCATTAGAAATCAACGATTAAATATCAAAGGTTTTTACCTTCAACCCATTCTTCATGATTTCCTTCAATTTCCTAGGTTTGCACTTCATGATTTCATCAAACCCTTGGCCCTTCATACCGCTGTTCTGAAAATCATTCAATGGCTCATCCTTGGAAAGAGTGATGGGTACTTCGAGGATTGATGGGCTGCTCCTCTCAATTCCCATCAACTTCGGTTGTTCTTCTTCTCCTTTGATCATGATGGAGGGATTCTTTCCCTCAAGGGTTGGAACATCTTCTCGCATTTTTCTTGGGCATAGCTCGGGGTTTAGACCTTGGTCGAATTCCCATTTCACCTTTCTTTAACTAAAAACTCGGTGGGTGACATGACATCAAAAATCTCATCCGGAAGAGTCCTATACTCCTATCGATGGTAGCAATACTCTACCCTATTGAGTGTGTCTTGTTCCCACCTCCGAATGGATTCTTCCTTGGAAGGAAAGTAAGCCTTGTGGCTAATCCATAAGTTGATCCTTGGGGTGGCCGTGAAGTGTTAACTCTGGATGAGTTGCCCTCACCGATGAGTATTATTGTTAACTCTTCATTTAATCAACTTAATTGTTGATGTCATTCTAACCAGGGCAGTGTCCAAGGCTATATGCAATAAGATTCCTTTGAGCTAGATAACAATTGCTTGGTGGGTCTATCTGTTTGAGGGGGTTAAGTCCTAAATGCTAGAAAAGAAATCTAATCTATGATAGGGAATTACACACACAAATCAAAATAAAATCAAACTTGCTTGTTGGAATTGGAACACACAACACTTAATTTGGAAATTCTTAATATTGAATGAAAGACATACTTGCAGGATTGGAAATTGTAGAATTAAAGTAAAAACAAAATTTAAATGCTTTTGAAATGAAATCACAAACTTCTTTAGGAATTTAAAGTTGCTGAGACAAAAATTATTGTGATAGAAATTATAGATTTGCTAAAAACTAACAAACAACAAAGGATATAACAAATATCCCGAATATGAACAAGCAACTAGGGATATGGATCTGAAACCCTCACCGAAGAATGCTCTACTAGCTAGGGATGGATCTCTCACCACCGAAGCTAAGGATCCTACAATTTGACCTCCACAAGCAATAAACTGAAAATAACAATAGCTCCAAAATGATTGAATGTTTGAATGCCTCTCCAAAAGACCCCAAAGGTTTATTTATAACCTTTTTCCTCCAAAAACCCAAGTCGCATTTTCCTTGGGGAAATTAATAAAATAAAGTGACTTTATCATTTATTTCTTTTTATTATATCACTTTATCTTTTTCTTTTCTTTTATTTTTATTTTAACTTTATCATTAATAAATTAATATAAAGTGCTTATAATAATATTTTATATTGCACTTTATAATTAATTCATTATGACTAAGTTTCCCTTTTATTCCTCCCTTAGTTGTTGGAAAAAATGAATGGGCTAAGGGTCTTCAACCAACTGCTTCCGAGAAAAGGGGATATTACAACCTTCCCCAAATTGCTTTCCCTCAAGAAATTATAACTCATATATCCAATAGCCATGTGCAAGAGACAAAACATGCTATAGTGCTCCAAGATTCGAGCTCCTGTAGCTGTCAAGTGAGAGAGCTCTTGCCACAATACATAGCTCTCATGATGATTATATACACAAATTTGCATCAAGGGTATCACATACTTTATATTGCATATTTGATCCTCTAACTCATCATTCTTCTCAAGAGGAAAATAAATCTGAATATGCAGCAATAAATATGACATTATCTCACTCATTCCATACCTTGTAATGTCATCATGATCTATAATGGGCTGAATCTCCTCATGATATAACTGCTGCAATAGACAAGAGGGTGTACCCCTTTCCACACAATCCACATCTCGTGCAATCTGCTTTCTTTGGATGGAACTTCCCATGCCTTTGGTTGTTGCAACTGACTCGGGTGCATCTGAAGATAATCCTCTCAAGACCACATTCCTACCCCTAGACTTAAACTTCAACTCCATTGTCTAAAAGTTAGTCGAAACTCGCCAAGTGAGTGAAGCCATTGTACTCCAAGCACTATGTTGGTCTCTCCAATACCGACAATATAGAAATCATCGGTAACTGTATAGTTACCCATGACAACACTCAAGCGTGGGATCACCCATGTACATCTCATGGATCCCATTGGCAACAACAATTGAAGCCCTCAAAGTCTTTTTCATGTGGACCCCGTCTCTCTACCAAAGTGGCATCGATAAAATTGTGGGTGGCTCCACTATCAATCAACACTATCACACATTGTCCCTGCATGACTCCTCGAACCCTAAATGCCTTGCACTTGAGGGTTCTAGAGAATGTATCTATGGTCTTAGTGGGAATAGTCTCCTCTGATCTCAACACTTGGACTATTCAAAGTGTCACTTTGTCATCAAGCTCATGAGGGTCTACTACCTCCTCTCCCTCATCATCACTGTCCTCGTAGACCTCAATGTAATGGGCCTTTCTGTCCCGAGCAATTATGTCCACGTGCCCATGGCTGACGACTAACATTGCTTCTTCCGCCTCAATTCCTCCCTAATCTCTGGTGCAATGTCTGGTTTCCTAGTCGATTCCTGTCTCTTGCCATCATGTCTAGGTGGAGGCATTTCTGCTGAACTCTGGGTGGGAATCTAGACTTTGGAGTAGACAACTCCAAATCTCGAGCTCTCTTAATGGCCTTATGTAATGAAGGAGGCTAAAATGCCTTCACAAATCCATCAAAAGCATCTGTCAATCCTATTATGAACAATGAAGTTAACCTCATCTCAGAAATATCAGGAACCGTAACTGAGAGTCTCTGAAAATCTGCAATGTACACATCCGAGGAAGTTATTTGTCTCAAGTGAGTCACCTCTTTGAAGAATCTATCGAGATCTCTCCTAGCGAACCTGTCCTCTAACCTCCATGTGAACTCTACATATGTAGCAATGTGCATGTGCCCTTGTGTCACAAGTCCATGATGCCACCAATCATGTGCATCTCCCTCAAGATGACGGATTGCAAAATTAATTGCATCCCTCTCATGCATGGGGTTTAAATCAAAACAGGTTGTCAACTTTTGAATCCATGACCGTGCAGTACACTTCTTAGAGCCATCAAAGTGTGGGATAGAAATTTGCCCCAAATGCCTTTGTAATTTAGGTACTGGCATATGATGATCTCTCTTGGGCTTGCTACCAATCTTCATCCTGCAATAATCTGGAAATGGCATATTATCTTTGAAACCCTCACTCAAAGATTGGTATTTTTCCCAACAAGACTCCTCATCAATCACCTCTGTTGGCTGCCCTACATGTGACGCTTCAGAATCTTTCAAGAAAGAGGGCTCATGAAGACTCAAAGGCTTGTTAGAAGATTGGGGGATCGCTGCCCGAATTACTATTCTCACCTTTTTCTCTATTATTCCCAGATCTGATTTGATTCATGTTTTGTGTGAGCTGGCTCAAGTAGAGGTTGGTTGTTTCTTGTTGTTTCACCATGTTGATAAACATTTTCTTCATAAAATCCACATTGAGCTCTTCCACATTCTCTTCCTGATCTACCATATTTTGACCTTCTTTTCGGGGTGTATTCCTCTGAAATATACCTTCATTCACTACCCAACAGATTGGAAGAAAGGCGGCTCTGATACCACTGAAATATCCCTTTTAGGATATCACTCTAAAACTCAGAAATTAATTAAAAATCTGCAGACTGTAATTCTGATTTTTCTAGGACAGCAAGGTACAAAATTCTAAAAAAATTATATCTTCAAAAATATTCACTTTCAACAATACCCAGAAGCTTCAAAAGATGTAGAAAAATATGGAGAACATTAAACAACTGAGAAACAATTTTTAGTGTCCAGATCTGAATTTTTAATGATGAAAATATAGCTGAAACTTACAAAATTAATAACTCTGGAAATACTTGGGATCTGATTACAAATGATAGCTCAAAAGATAGATAAATCCAATATCTATCCAATGCATATTCAAGCACAATTTTCCAATGGGTGGAAGGCACCCGAAACTGCTCCTCAAATCTGGAACTGAGTAGACAAAACCCTAGAAAATAGTTGTTCCAAATCTGAACTGAAAATCTGAATGTAGAAGGCTGGGAATATGAAATATCCCCAAATACGAACAACAAGCTAGGGATATGGATTTGAAACCCTCACCGAAGAATGCTCTACCAACTAGGGATGGATCTCTCACCACCGAAGCTAGGGATCCTACAGAATCTAACCTCCACAAGCAATAAACTGAAAATAGCAATAGCTCCAAAATTATTGTTTTCCACCACCTAGTTGAACTACTCCAATGCCATGATTAGTAATAAAATAATGAATCAAGAAAGTACAACACATACCACCATGGCGAGATTCCCTCCCTCGCTCCTTACTTGATGCCCGTGGGAAGAGAAATGGGTATAAGGTTTTCCATAGCAAACTAGCTTGGAAAAGGGGACATTACAAACTATGTATCACCACGCATATTAAAGATGATTGGATTTTTCGTAATTGAGAGATATCATCTAGAAACAAGCAAAATATTGAACGTGCCCATCAAGGCATAGTTGTAAGTGGACATAAATAGAATTGAAACAATCATTCAACAAGGTATGATATTGAAACATATTGGAATGTCTAGATAAGGCATGATAGAGATCATGACAATTATAATCATAGGATTTGAAAACATCGAAGATGTTATTCATGATATTCATCACAAAAACAAATATGTAAACATTGAAACAAACATCATGATTAAGAAGCACACAAGCAAACATGATTTCACATGAGAAGCGGATCCTCGGCTGAGACATATACATGACATGCTGACATTTATCACAACTTGGCCCAATACTGACAAGACAAGATGACAACTTGGACGGTGTGTTGATTCAACGTCGTAACAACACAACTAGTACCGATAACAAGCATGTTATAAGCTTTTAGAAATCATGAGGAATGGAGCGTGCAACAATCATATGATCAATCATTGATAAGTATGTCATAATCATTAAACAATAATCAGTAATCATGTGATTAATGAGTGATAAGTATGCCATACTCATTAAACATTAAATAGTAATCATGTGATCAATCGCATTAATAAGCATGTCATAATCAACATGGCAAGCAATGTCAATATCATAAAAACAATGGCATTATCAAGTTAGAGCATGATAAAATACCCATAATAAAGCACTTGTGAATCCTATAAGCAAGGGAAATATATGTATAAACAATATAGTTAGTTCTATACTATTAATGGAATAGCATAGAAAGACAACTTGAAAAATCATGCTAGATGTCCCAATGTAGGCATGTCCTAATGTGGAACCAGTCCCTAGCGTATATAAAGCTTCAAAGTATGTGTATTCCCATAATTGTGTCTAACTTGTATGTCTTGGAACATGTGCATAAAATAGATATGTAAATGCTAAAAGCATTTTAAGTACAATGTCAAAATCTATGTATCAACAAAGTAAGCAATGAGTAGGTCCTAGTTTTGATTTTTTTGTCCTCATCTTGAATATTTGAATATTTTTTCCTTGAACATATTCATAACAAAAAGCCATTGGTCAATTGGGAAGGGCGAGGGCATTAAATAAAAGAAAGGGTAATGTCTTAGATGGTCAATAACATTTAGCAAAGCATATCGGAGTAACAAGGTGTAGCAAGTAAAGTAGTTTCAAGGAGGGTAAGTGCAAGTGATACACCCTCATTGTAATGTCATATCTCACGGATAGATAGGTAAGCACTAATGCCCCCATTGTAATGTCATGTCTCAAGGAAGGCGAGGGAAAGTGATATGCATCCATTGTAGTGTCATATGTCATAGAATATTTGTAATAAATTATGGTAAGTGCACGCCTTGATGGTTAAGAGCCATTGTATATATGCAAATGTCATAATATGGATATGCATAGGCATATATAATCACAAGATCTTCACGTGTGCATGACAAAGCAAGGTTGCATAACCGAATATGGAGACACGAGCAAATGATATGTCACATCAAGGTGTAACATGCCTCAGAAAAATGTGTAATAAGTCACATTACTTGTTGAATATGTGTACATGTCATTACTAGTACTATGGACATATGAGATGGGATAAGCAATCGAGTGGAGAAAGGGCTAGTCAACAATCAAATGAAAGCCAAGGGTTAGAATAATAGTCAACTATAATGGCATCTGTTGAAAAGTATAAGTATGACTCAATGGCATGACGGGGTGATCATGCAATTAAAAAAGCAAGCGATTGAGAAGCTATGTACGAGGACAAAGCTATATAAAATAAGAAGCTATGTATAGTTACTGATTGCATATGAGCTAGTATAATAGGTTAACAAGGAGTTCTAAGTGATGATCTCACCGATGGGATGCTCATGTATCGCCTTGGATCAATCATCGTGAATGTCATATCTTTGTGGTAATGAAGTTTGGCTACTATGGAAGGTTACTCTATATTAGGGAAAATGTATCTAATTGGTGGATGTGTCGTGCTTTTCCGGTTTGATTTGTTGTTCAAAGTGGGTCCTTTTGTGGTGGATCATCACTATCATTATTACTGTTTTCTTGTTTTGTAGTGGTGTCTTTAGGGCTATGTAGAACCATATCATTGTGAGTATTACTCTATTCGTATTGGCCATGACTCCTTGTCGATATTCATTTTTATAATCACATATCGTAGGTTGTCGTTGTTTGTTCAAGCTACATGTTGTGGGTATTTTCTTTTGTGTATCCGTAATGTCCCCTTTTCAGATAAAAAATTAAAATAAGGGAAAATCGATTTGCACATGTGAGTTTAAAAATTAAAATATATTTTTGTGTGCAAATCAAAAATAAGAGAGAAAATCGATTATCTTTGGGATGATAATTATTTATTTTTGGAGGTAAAATTAAATAACCAAGCAAGTCGCATTTTCTTGGGATTATTTAATAATTAATATTTGGAATAAATTGATTTATTCTAAGCATGGGTCGATTCATATGGGCATCATTTGATTTAATTTCCCCATGCATTTAATATTTGTTTTGAGTGTGATTTCAGACAATTTTTAAATAAAGATTCTCTCCTAGATTTTGGTGCCAAAAATGGATAAGAAACTTTGGAGATTGAGCAAGGAACAAAAAAATAAAACAAGATGATGGACACTTCTTTTCGCATGTTGATAGTTATTGTAACTTAAATTCATGCTTGAAGAGAGATGTACGCCCACTTGTAATAAAAAACAAAGGTGTTCCTCAAGACCACCCATTGTGAAGTGTGTGTGCCCTTGAGATCTTGAATTGATAAGTTATTTGCATTTCTATTCAATATAAGTGAAGTCGCCATTGTTGAGGGAGTTTGTGAGGTTATTTGGAGAGTTTTTGAGCTATCATTTGATCAATAAATTCTAGAAATTGCTGTTGGTTTTGTCATGATATAAATCGACTTGTTGAAGGAGATTTATGGTGTTTTGAATGTTATTTTTGCAAGAATAAAATCTGAATTGTTCTTGCTCATTATTCTATGATAAATGCACTTATTTCATGATATTTGGAGCTTGCTAACACTGCTGAAATTTATTTAATGCAAGTCGACTTACCTAGGCATTTATTAACAATGTTTTGGAAGGGTTTTTCAAGTTCTTTGTTATAACTTCCTTATTCCAGATTTGAAACAACATTTATTGGGCTGGGAAGTGAAGGGAAAAGAGCTGAAATAAATTTAATTATTTTTCTTTATCCTATCGACTTGTTCGCAGATTCGGAGGCTGTTTTGAGTAGGTTTTAGTGGGTGGAAAAATTTGATTGTTGTTACGTTGAAAGCTCTTAAGTTAATCTTCCATCTGCAATTTGTTTCATGCAAAAAGAGTTAATATTAAGGAAGATATTAATTTTTGAAGTTTTCAGCTATTTTCCAGCATTGTAAATTTATTTTTCTACTTTTGCAATTTTATTGGTTAAAGAAGTGCTAATTCCGACTAGATAGCCCATCTGAACTCTTACCTTGACTCACTTGACCCCATTGGGGTTGTATTGAAGTCGACACTAGGTTAGTTGAGGTGAACCTAGAAGGGTTTCTCTTCTAAGTTTACTTCTATTGCAAGTAGATTAATAAAATTTAATTAATATCCCAAAAGGGAATATTATAGTATCAACATGCATAAGTTGTTCTACCGACGGGGAAGAAAGGTGTTATACTTGGTGTGGTTTCTTTACATTGTTTTATATTGACCACACTATCGTTAATAAGCTTTTTGATCTTCTCTCGCATTTGGCATCTTCATGTCCGTTGATAATGTGATAATTGTAAAATGACTTTGAACCCTATTGTCTTAGATGATATGCGGGGTGATATCGAATAAATGGTAAGGTTATCAACTTCTTATTGAGTAACTTGCATGGACAATACTTTGGTTATCATTGGTCCTCTAGATTTTGATAGTTACACCTTTGGTATAAATGGCCTTAGAACTTGTTCTAGAGTTTGTCCAAAATCTTTCTCTAGAATTTTTCCTAATTAGAGATTGATCTCTAGAAGAGATGTTATCATTGACGCTTGAAATACTTGAACCTTGTGTATGACTAGTCTTATATGAAAGAGCATGCGAGTGCAAACGATCACATTTGTAATCAATTAGGGCATAACAAAGATGGTCGAAGGACTTATAAGCACGATGAAGGACCTTTTGTCAAGAGAGTGTAAAAGAATCTTGCTAAATAAAAATTGTACCTCTAAATCCATAGGCTTGTATATTGACCTATGTATGGAACCCTAAAATCTCGAGATGTAAATACTATATGCTCATTTGCACCTTGTCGAAAGGAATGGAGATGTTTGAATGTGATACGAGGTCCCTTATTGACACCGAAATGAGATAAGGTCTCTATTTGAGGCAAAGAGTGAGTAAATGTACTTTGAACGCATAGAACTAGTATAGTCCTTTCTTTGCTCAAATAACAATGAGAGGCTTTAGCAAGTAACCTACCATTATGGGCACATCTTCCAAAAGAAGAGGGAAAATGTGCCAAAGTAGATAAGGATATCCTAATCCAACAAAAAAATGAAACCCAAGCATCCTAAAGTCATGCAAATTAGTAGAGGTGAAGGCAAAGGCCTTTCAAGAAATGAGTTGACGTTGAATAACATCATGGTTGGCCCAAACTTTATTCACAACTTATTCTACAATCTTGTGTTGATTTGCTTTTGCATCTCGCCTAATGTACACATCATGGACAAGATTTGGCTACTAGGTATTATCTTGGTTTGAAGGGGTTGTCTAGATGTCTCATCTACCATTTATTTCAAACATGTGTATAAACATCCTTAGAAGGGCTAATTGAAACTTGGTTAACAACACATGGAGTAGTCTTGTCATTACAAAGCATAGGCATATTCAAGGAAGCATCATCATTATTACATGTCACTTTATTAACAATACGCGGAATAGAAGTATCAATATAAGCATGAGAATTAACACCAAAAACATCATGCTTATTTATTGATCCATCACTTGTAACATTTATAGATTATATGGAACCTTTAGGCTATCTCTAAGTGAAGAAAGGTGATCATGTTCCTAATATAGAGATAAATCTTGTTCGCGATTATAATAAGATTTGTCATTCCAAGAATAATTTGTACATTCGTTTTTGTAAGGAATATCATGTGTAGATAACTAGGCATCTACAATATGAGTCATCATTGGTGGACTAGTGGTTTTACATGTGAAGGAGTCAAAACCTTAGCTATATAAGCGAATTTAAATATAAACCCCAATCTTGCGGTAAGGGTTACTATCAAACGTAATGATCAACTTGCGTGACCAAAGAAAACATCCAAGCATTTTGAAACTAAGATTTTTTTCATGCACAAAGGGGAAATTAGAAAATAGGTTTGAAAGTCGAACCATAATAGAGGAGAAATTTCAAAGACCTAAAGGGTGAAATAAACCCTATAATGTGTATTTGAATGTAAGGATTGGGTTCACCAAAATGTAATGCTAAAATAAGCGAGTCTAATAAAAACATTACCTAAAGGATTTATTTAGACTAATAAAGGGCAGTCTTATTACAATCTGAACTAAGGTAAAGTGTGAGAGTTGGATGTTATTGATCACTCAAAATATAACACATCATTAATTAGGGCATAGAAACGGAACAAACTCAACGATACAAACTTACAGATGATGAATCAAGTTGCTAAGATGCGGTACAGAAGGTTTGCAGACACACTTGTCAAGATGCTTAAGAAAAATCAGCTGTTAATGTTGCAGTTTGGACAAGTTTGAAAAAGAGGTAGATAGGTTCGGAAATGAACTTATCTAAGCATATTGTATCGGGTATGAACTTGTTTGGATGCCAAGAGCCCTTATGGGAGTGATTGTGCAAAATCCAAATTTTTGGTGCAAGTTTTCCTAGATATTATTCTTCTAGTTTCTGGCAACAAAATACTGCGATAACGTTGTGATGTATCTAAATTGCCTTCTCCTTTGTCAACCCTAGTTTGGTTTGCCTTGATATGAAAAGAGGTTATAGCATTTTGAGTCGATTGACCCCCAACCAACCCAATGGTTGAGCGATGGCTGTATAACACTACTTCAAAGAGGCCTCAAACTCATGTAGTTCTCCCACAAGCCTATGATGAGATGTAACTAGCAATATAGAAATAAATGCAATTAGAATGAAACCCTCAATACGACTTTGGCGCTTGCAACTTGACTTTTGGACCTTTGTATGCTTTAGATTTATGTTCTTGTCGATCTAGGATCGCTCTTGAATGGTTTGGCTCTTTGTGTGTAGTGTCTCGAGGAGTGACACTATGTTGAGATGATTCTTAGATGGTCTAAAATGGTTTAGGTGTGTTTGCTTATATAATCGACCCTTGGTTAGTTTCTTACTCAACCAACCTTAAAATAATGCTAAGGTCGACCTAAACAAGTTACCCAATTTAAATTGTGGACATTAGACAGGGGCGAAGGACAAGTTCATGACATAGAGAGGGTTCACAAACCCATCCAATGATCATAAAACTCATAATTGAAAGATGTGTGATGTATGTCTAGGATGTAGGTCGACTCTTGTATCAGATAGACCAAGTGGTTTTGGCAATGTAAAATTGAAAGATTGAGTCTACCTAGTAGATTATAAGGTGCTTGGAAGAGGGAACGTGTGTGAATAATGCCAATTATGTATTTATGAACCAAATGACGGTAAAAGTGTAATTTTCAAGTGTTTGGATTAAATTTAGGGTACTGCAAATGTGACTTTTACATAGGTTTGAATTTTCTCTTAAGAAGGTCAATATAACTTTTGAATAAGCTGTGATTTTTTTCTACTGACAAAATGTTGTTATTATAGTTTTAAATAGCTTTGTATTATTCTCAATCTTAAATAGTCCAATTGAACTTTTAAATAGCTTGATATATGTATAAAACCCTATCATGTTTTATAAAAACATACTTTTGTACAATTGTTGTTGGTATCCTCTCCTCAACCCTTGTTTTAATTATGTTGAGAGGTGTTCTATGATGCCAACCATGTAGTGTAATGGTGTGAATTGTTCACTTTTATTTTCAACAATAAATTTGACATCCATTTGATTGTCATGTGGCAATTCATCCTTAAATTTGTGCTATGCCCTTGATCTGGTGTCATATATCGAGATATGTATGGCCGACCTATGGCTAACATAATCTCTTATCATGTCACATCACATTTATTTATGCTTTCATATGCTCTAGTAGTTTGGCCTTGGTGCTTTGCATAACATAGTAGGGTATATATAGGAGTTAGTAACTAGTAGATGATTATCATATTGAGCACTTGAGTCTTATTGTAGGGTTTAGAGATTTCCCCCTTGAAGTGGCTTAGTCATTCTACTTGCATATTGTGATTTTTTCTCTCCATTTTGGTGTTCTTTGGTGTTCTCTTGCTACCGATATTCAGACCTAAGTAATTTCATTAGAAGTGGTATTAGAGCTTCGATTTGGGCCAAAATTAGGTAAAAACCCTAATTTTGAGAATTGGGCAAATCTCATAAAGGGTTGCGATTTTTTGGCCATTTTTACAAAAGTTGTGAAATCATTCAATTAAGGTTTTCTTTGCATTTCAGGACTTTTCTAATTTGTTTAACAAAAGTTATTGCCATTTTAGTTTTTTGATAAAAGCTGTTCCATAGGTGGAATTTGCGGAATTTTTCTACATTACATTTTGTAAAGCTTGCCAAAATTTAGGAAGCGTTTGTTCCCTATGTTTTGTCTATTAGGCCAAAATATATCAAAAACCCCAAACCCTAAATCCCTACCCTAAACTTGAACCCTATACCGTAATCTTGAACCTTGAATCCAAATAGAAAACCATGAGGTCCACAAACTAGAGGAAAAGGAAAGGGTAACACCACTCTAGGGAAGAATACTCAGGATATGGAAATGGAAGGAGGACTTATTGAGTCTTCAAACCTAGGGTTTTCCTCAACATATCATAGAATCATTCAACTTGATTACAATTTGCACAATTCGCAATCGACAATGGAGACAAAAGATCCTCTAGATGAGGTCAGTGAAAAATTGATCACAATGAAATTAGAACTCATGGCAGCCCTTTCTAGTCTACAACCACAACCACAACCTGCTAACTCCCAACCAGGTTAGTCAGGGCCTCCCATTAACCATAATTCTAATTCAACACAACCACATCACTCGTCTTGTTCTAATCTAGGGGTAAAAACATGATACCAAAAGTGGAGATGAGAAAATTTGATGGTAAGGACCCAATCACGTGGATCAACCAAATGGATAACTTTTTTGAGGTGCATCAAGTTCCAAGTGGACAAAAGGTGGTATTGGCATCCTTGTATCTAGAACTAGAACAGTTCATTTGGTATAGATAGATATGCGAGAAAAAGAAAAAAAAAAAGGGTCTCCCTATTATTTGGTCAATGTTCATAGATGAGCTCCAACTACACTACAATAACTTGGTGTTACAAAGAGAAGTATTTTATTCAACTAGCAAAATTGCATCAAGCAAACGAGTTAAGGTTTATATCTATTAGTTCCAAAATCCGTCCTTACGTGTGGATGGCATCTCAGAGGATCATCTAAACGATCTATTCTTGAGTGGTCTCAAGGATAACATCAAACTTGATGTTCACTTGCCTAATCGAGGTTCGATATCCGAATCCATGATAGTTGCTCGCCGGGTAGAGGAAATGAATACGGTCAAATGGAGGAATCCCATTACACATAAGGAGCGTATGATTATGGCACAATCGTTTCCACAACCTACTCGATTGAATCCTCAACAAATTGAAGATTAGTGAGTAAAAGGTCTATGTTACAATTATGATGGCAAATGGAGCAAGGGGCATAAGTTTGCCGAGAAGAAATCGCTCTACTTTGAAGGGCCCAATGAGGAAGAAGATGAGGATGAAGAAGTCGGTGAAGAGGAAGAGGTGCCGAAGATTGAGGTTGAAGAATCTCAACCATATCTTGTCATGCAATATTACGCAAAAGCACCCCACAAACCCTTAAGGTCGGCTTTGAGAAGAAACAGAGGGTAACAATATTGATTGATTCTAGTAGTACTCACAATTTCATCAATCATAAGTTGGTGTTGTACCTAAATTGCTTTGTTTATCTAGCCTCAGAGTTTCAGGTCATGATTGCAGATGGAGGTAAAGTTAGTTAAGGAAAGTGCTATAAGATTAAGCTATCCATGAAAGATTACTTGCTAGATAGTCCCATGTATGCCATTTCAATGTGGGGGACAAACATTGTGTTAGGGGGTCAAATGGCTTATTGCCTTGGGAACTGTTGAGATGAACTTCCAGGTTTTTTTCATGTCTTTCCATTCAAAAGGGAGGACTTTTGAGCTGCACGGGATGAAGGCAAAAGCTCCATTGTTGGTGATTTCTCATCAAATGTAGAAGATGCTTAAGAAGGGTGTAGATGGGTTTGTGGCACAACTATTCTCACTAGAAGCTCAACCATCAAAAGGTCCTATACCATCAGATCTATAAGCAATTATTAATGAACACTCAGTTGTTTTTTGGGATATATGCAAAAAGGATTACCTCCGAAAAGAGATCATGACCATGCGATTTAGCTAGTACCAGGCAGCCAACCACTCAATTTTCGACCTTATCAATACCCATAACTACAGAAGAGTGAGATTGAAAAAATGGTATAGCAGATGTTGGAAGAAATTATTATTCGCCATAGTCGAGTTCTTTCTTTTCTCCAATGATGATGGTACGAAAGAAGGATGAATGTTGGTGCATGTGCCTAGACTACGGGAGCTCAATTACACAATAAAAGATGAGTTTCCTATTCTTGTCATTGATGAGTTACATGGGGCTGTTTATTTTACAAAATTAGATCTTCAATCGTGATATCATCAAATCATAATTCATGATGAAGATAGTCATAAAACAACATTTAAGATATGAATTTCTAGTGATGCCTTTTTGCCTTACCAATGCACCATCTACATTTTAGAGATTGATGGATTCTATTATTCGGTCATTTCTTCCAAAGTTTGTCTGGTTTCCTTTGATGATACCTTAATCTACAACAAGGCATGAGAGGAACACCTACATCATGTAAATAAGGTTTTGGAAATTCTTGAACAACACTTTTATGCTAAGCCCTCCAAGTGTTATTTTGGAGTCAGGGAGGTAGAATACTTGGGTCATATCATTTCCCATAAAGGTGTAAAATTAGATCCTCACAAGATCAAGGCCATGGTGGATTGGAAGTTACCTAAAACCCTCAAAAACCTTAGGGGATTCTTAGGGCTTACAGGTTACTATTGCAGATTTGTGAAGAATTATGGTAGCATTGCAACACCACTCACATCTTTATTGAAGAAAGACTCCTTCCATTAGAATGAGGAAACAACATGGGCATTTGAGATATTGAAGAAGGCCATGTGTACCACTCCAATTCTTGCTACCCTAGATTTCTCCAAAACCTTCATTGTCGAATGTGATGCTTCAGGTGTGGTATAGGTGCTGATACTCATGCAAGAGGGCTGCCCCATTGCATTTGAGAGTCATCAACTCAAAGGTAATGTAATGTCCCCTTTTCTAAAATAAAATAATTAATAATATTTTAAGTTGGGCCCGGTCAATTCTCCATTTTAGGGGCAACTTAATATTATTATTAATATAAAGGTATTTTTAATACTCATTTCTTTTGTCGGCAAAAAGGATAAAAAAATAAAAAAGATGGAATGGGAAAAAGAAAAGAAAAAGAAACTTATATTTTCATAAAGAGGTCGGTCTTTGGAGTGCATGCTTGAAGATAAAGGAGAAACATATCTCCCAAGGAGGTTGGTCCTCATGGGGATCATGTTTTAGAGATTTGGCACCACATATGAGCTATATAAGGGGTTCGCTTGGCTTGGAGAAGATTATGCATTTTTGGGATCTTGATATTTTCTTGGAGTTGGAGCACGCTTTGCCTCTTTCTCTCATCCATTGAGGACGGAAACCCTCATTGGATCCTATTGGGGACGAAAACCCTCAATAGTTACAACACTTGGGGACGAAAACCCTCATTTGTTGCATTGGTGGCTTCATCTCGGGAGTCACATTTGAGCTTCAAAATTCAGAATTTCAGAATGAAAAGGGTTTCTATCAAAGTGCTAGGGCACAAATTCCAGCTAGGGCATGCCTTTTTGGGGCTGCCACATTCATTTCCAGCTTGATCTACCCATTTGGAGATTTCGGGATCACTTTTTAGTGGGTTTTGATGGTTAGAAAAATCTTATTCTAATTTTATTTGATAGCTGCCATTTTTATGGTCATTTTGAGCTATCATTTGCATTTTTTCTCCAAGTATTTATGAAGTTACAAAATTTTGAAGTTTCAACTGTTTTTAGCATTAATTAATTCCAATAGTCTGCAATTTATGGTTGAAGCAATTATTTTGCATGATTTCATCAAGGGTTTCATGTTGTTGATGTATTTCTAAAAATTTGTGTGTGGAGAAGGAAAAATTTGAATTTACCCTAGGTTGCTTAGGGTTTCTTTAGACCTAAACAGGTTGTGTAGAAACCCCTGGTTTCCCCCGATTCGATTCGATTGTGTTTTTGTTTGTTTTTTGTAGTTTTTGGGCACAAATGCAATAATACGATTTTGCAAGAAATAGAGAATAAATTCTATAAAAATAAATCAAATTTGAAACGATAGATTCTATTGCTAATAGGGATGCAGTCTTTTTTTATCAATTTTCTCGAGATGATTACAATTTAGATCCACTAACATGCAATATAAAAGACAATGATTTTTATTGAAGAACCTGGTATTTGCAGCATAAATGAAAAAACCCTTGATCTGGTACAAGCAAGCAATGAATAACCTTTTCTCCCTCTGTCGGATGTCTCGAAACAATGCCCGATGTATAGCGCCTCTATCAATGGTGATAGATCGAAGAGATGGAAGGGCTTTGCTTGCTCTTGAAGGTTCACCTTTTTTAAATGATGGTACGGCACTGATGCATGAGCAGTCAGACCTTGGGAACAACAAATAATAAATAAAGGGTACGGCTATTCTCCGGATCTCCAGATCTTATGGAAGTTGGCGCCTTGATGCAAGAAACCCCTCTGGACAATTTGCTATCCAAAACCCTGTAATTTGAATCAATGTGAAGCTCTGTAATTTCTTCTGGATGAAGAAATTCCTCTGCCTGGCAATAAATCGGATGATATTTCACACCCTCTGAATCGCACTCACTGGAGATGGCTCGTTCCCCAATGTTTCGAGACTGAAACCCTAGGCTCCTGTGCTCTGCTCAAGACTTGATCAATTTTTCATTCCCCAAAAATAATCCCCCTTTTTCATTCCCAAGCAAATGGCTTATACTCATGAAAAGTGCGAATTCCTCAATAATAGGGGATCATTAAAAATAATTTGAACTTTTAATTTGAATCTTTCAATAGTCTCTAACCAAATTTTAATAATAAAATATACTCATAAAAAATGGCCCCTTTTCTGATGATGGGTGACCCCTTCACTGAAATCACTTAAGTTATAATAAAATATTATAACTTTATATTATAATGCTCCCACAATTAATATTTAATTAAATCAATTAAATATTAATATCTCTCTCGATATATACCCGATGCACAAACCGTCTGAAGCTGACGAACACTGAAGTGATTCTGCACGTGATCAATCCATACTGCTAAAAATAGCAGGGGTCCCTCGCTGAGTGCTGAATACTGCTAAAAATAGCAATTCAGGCTAAAAGTGTCCGAACGAGCCCGAACGAAAGCCAACTGATCAAATACTGCCAACTGAAACTGAGCCAAGCTCCAACATGACCCCCTATCCAACCTATCAGCCTACGAGGGTCGCATAATAGGCTAATCCTGTGCTCTGAGAGATGTCAACTAGAAGGGGACATGACAGTCCACCCCTCCTGAAATTGCTTGTCCTCAAGCAATCTCAACTCCGGATGCTGCAGAATATCCTCGCTCTCCCATGTAGCATCCTCAACAGGCAAATCTCTCCATTTCACTAGGTATTCCCTGATAGTCCTCCTACGCAACTGTCTCTCCCTGTACTCCAGGATGGACTCAGGTACTAAAATCAACTTTCCCTCATCATCTAAGGGAGGTAGAACTGCAGATGGTACCACACGGTGTCCCAACGCCTTCTTGAGGCGTGATACATGAAAAACATTGTGTACCCTGCTCTCTGCCGGAAGCTCAAGCTCATAAGCCACCTCTCCAACTCGCCTCAGGATCCTGAAAGGACCGTAATACCGTGGCTTAAGCTTCTCTGACCCACTCTTCCTAAGAGTGGACTGACGGTAGGGCTGCAGCATAAGGTAAACCATGTCACCCACCTCAAAATGCCTCTCTGTTCTCTTCTGATCCGCATACTGCTTTTGCTGATTTTGTGCCTTGGCGATATTTTCTTTGAGAGCCTTCATAGTATCCTGACTCTCCTGCAACAAGTCTCCAGCACTCGGCACTCTACTGTCGCTCAGTAGCAAATCCAGAAAACTCGGCGCCTCATACCCGTACAACGCCATGAAAGGTGACATCTGAATGGTCATATGGAATGTCGTGTTGTAACAATACTCACACAAATGAATCCATTTGACCCACGCCTTCTGCTGCCCTGAAATGTAATTTCTGAGGTATCCTTCCACCCACTTATTCACTATCTCCGTCTGCCCGTCTGTCTGAGGGTGGTAACTGGTGCTCGGTGTAAGCTCGGTTCCACAGAGTTTGAATACCTCCTGCCAGAAATGACTCAAGAACCGACTATCTCTGTCGCTCACAATGCTCCGAGGCAAACCATGTAGTCTGAAAACCTCACGAAAGAAGACCTCTGCCACCTGTGTAGCTGTGTAGGTAGTGGTAATCGGAAAGAAGTGGGCATACTTCGTCAGCCGATCCACAACTACATATATGCAATCTCGCCCTTGGGCTTTAGGCAAGCCCGTAATAAAGTCCATCGACAGGCATTCCCACTTCCTGTCAGGAATCGGAAGTGGCTGCAATAAACCTGCCGGGTACGTGTTCTCCTGCTTGTTTCTGGCAGCGACAAACAGGGGCACTCACACACGTCTTGAAGAACATCTCGCCTTGAGTCCTTTCCATGTGAATCTCTCCCGTATCTCGTTTATAGGTTTTGAAATACCGGGATGTCCTGCGCATTGGTACATCATGAAAGGCTCGCATGATTATGTTCTTCACCTCTCGAACACGGGATCAAGTAAATCTGTTCTTCTAAATGATCAAGTCATTCACAAGTGTATACCTGGTATCAACCGTCGATCCCTCAACAATGCTGGAAGCCCAAGTGTCCTTGGCATACTCTGCCACAATCATATGCCTCCAATCCTCCGTAATATGAACCATAGAGCTCAAGTATGGCCTACGTGAAAGAGCATCAGCTACTACGTTCTGTGTACCTTTGATATACGAAATATCAAAGTCATAGGCCTGCAATTTACTGACCCACTTCTGCTGACGATCATTGAGATCTCGCTGCCCTAAGAAGTGTCTCAAACTGTTATGGTCAGTTTTAATGCAAAATTTGCTGCCAACAAGATATTGTCTAAATTTTGCTAAGGCATGCATGATTGCGAGCATCTCCTTATCATATATGCTATAAAGTCTCTCTGGCCCTCTGAGCTTTCGGCTCTCATACACAATCGGGTGCTTGTCCTGCATAAGCACCGCACCAATGCCCTCACCTGATGCATCGCACTGAAGCTCAAAAGGCTTCGTAAAGTCGGGTAGTGCTAAAACAGGGCATGTAGTCATCAACTCCTTGAATCTCTCAAAACATTCCTGTGCCTCAGGAGTCCAAATAAATGCACCCTTCTTCAGTAAATCTGTCATAGGGGCTGCATGTCGTGAATAACCATTCACAAATCTGCGGTAGAACCCACACAACCCTAGAAACCCTCTCAATTGTGTCAGGTTTGCGGGTGTAGGCCATCAATAATGGCGCGGATCTTTTCAGGATCCATCCGCACTCCATCTGCACTGATAATGTGACCTAAATATAACAATTCGGTCATCCCCAAGTCACACTTGGATTCCTTGGCGTACAAGGACTCCCTCTCAAGAATACTCAACACGGTCTCCAGGTGAGCCAGATGCTCCTGCCAAGTCCTGCTGTATATAAGGATATCATCGAAGAAGACCAATACAAATCTCCTCAACAGTGAATGAAAAACCCTGTTCATCGTGGACTGAAATGTAGCTGGTGCATTAGTGAGCCCAAATGGCATCACCACGAACTCGAAGTGCCCACAATGACATCGGAAAGCCGTCTTCTCTATGTCCTGCTCACGGACCCTGATCTGATGATACCCTGACCGTAAATCAATTTTGGTAAAGTAACATGCACCATGGAGCTCATCAATAAGCTCGTCAATACGCGGTATCGGATACCTGTTTTTGATCGTCCTCTTATTTAGGACTCTATAGTCAATACACATGCGCAATGTGCCATCCTTCTTCTTTACCAACACAACCGAAGAAGCAAATGGTGACTTGCTAGGCCGAATGTGACCCATAGCAAGTAATTCCTTGATCGTTTTCTCGATCTCATCCTTCAGCCGTTTAGGATGTCTATAGGGCGTAATCATAACGGGCTTAGCGCCCTCCTCAAGCTCAATAATATGCTCAATGCCCCTATCTGGAGGTCTCCCTGGTGGAATATCACTGAATACCTTATCATGCTTGATTCTCAACTGCTGTATGTCGGGATGGTATTCAGTCTTTTGCTGTCCCTCCTGTATAGGTGCCAATGTGCACTCGGCAGCCCACTCTACCATGTCGTGACGCATGAGCCTCTCCATCCGACGAAAAGAAATTGTTTTGATGTTGCTGTCCCGAATTGCTTTTAGAATGTGTCTTCCCGTCAACATCAAAACGGATCTCCATGTCCTTGAGACGAAGAGTGACTTCCTCCAATGAATGAAGCCACTTCATTCCCAAAACCAAATCAATGTCTCCCATGTTAACTACGTAGTAATCAGCCTTGAACTCATAATTGTTCAAGCGTAAAGGGAGATCCTTAATCATGCGTTCACACCTCAAAGTGTATCCGTCGGCCACCTTAACCCTAATGCCCTCGAACTCCTCAGTGATGAGTCCGCGTTTCTCAACGAATCTAGCATCTATGAAATTGTGTGTGGCTCCTGTATCAAGTAGGGTAATGACCCTCTGTCCTGCCAACACTCCACGAATCCTGAAAGAGCCCTCCTGCTGAATGCTAGATAGGCGTGCCTCCTGTATCTGAAGCCCTGGCTCTGTCTCTGCCCTAGGCTCTGAAGCCTCTGACTCTGAATCCTCGGAACTCTCATGCTGTTCGGATTTTTCTGATTCTGAGTCCTCATAATACGCCCACATCACTCGATTTGCCTTGCCCTTAGGTCTTAGAGGACAATCGTGATTGGCGTCGTAGGGGCCTTTGTAGTAGAAGTAAAGCTTCTTCCTGCGTAGATCGTTAAGGGCCTCACGATCCAAAGGTGGCGCTGCTGATTTACCCTTCGAATCGTTCTTAGCATCTGATTTTTCTTTGTTAAAATCAGACTTGTCCCTGTTTTTGTTAAAGCCCTTGTTATCCCTGAATGAAGAATTACCTCTGGAGTTAAATCTACTAGACGGTGCTGCCAACTCCATGCTCCGTGCTTTCTTCATCGCTTCCTGTAATGAAGGAGGATCAAAGGCTTTGATCCAGCCTCTCAATGGCTCTGTCAATCCCTCCATGAAGAGCACTACCAATCGCCTCTCTGAGATGTTCGGAACCATAACTGATAACCTCTGAAAGTCACCAATATATGACTCCAAGCTGCCACTCTGTCTCAACTGAGCCAAGTCTCTGAAGTAGGATTCTGGATCCTTCCTGTCAAAACGCTCTACCAACCTGTCAACAAACTCCTGATAGGAAGTGATCCTATCATGTTGTAGCGTCACCATTCCGTGGTGCCACCAGTCGTAAGCTACTCCCTCCAAATGTAGTGTCGCATACCTGATTGCATCTCTCTCCGCCATCGGACGCAATGTAAGGAATGTGTCAAGCTTACTAATCCACGCTTGGGCTGTCACTTTGCCACTGCCATCGAACATCGCTAATGTGAGCCGGTTCGTAGCATGTTTTAGGTCATTATTCTGGTGCCTAGGTCTCCAATCCTGTCGACCTCTGTTGTGTTCTCTCCTCTGAGTGACAAACCGGTCAAAAGGAATCCTTTCTCGGACCTCGGGTGGTACCAACTCCCACTCCTCGTTCGCTGCCATAAGCGTATCAGCGAACAACTCCTCATGCTCTTCACCTGCTATAGCCTCGTCGGGCTCCTGTCTCATGAAAGTAGGCCTAGTAGGCCTGTCTGCTGTCCGTGAAGCTGTCCAAGGAATTCTCTCGTGAACCTGCATCACTCCTGTCATCGTCACGATGTGGTGATGGTCTCCTCGATGTCCCCAGTCTCTGAAGTGCTACTGTCAATTGCTGTAATACATCATTGGACTGCCGTTGACCTGCACGTAAATCTCTGAGTGCATGCAAAACCTCTGCATTGTCTTGATCTCTGTTATTATGAGGTATCTCGCCGCCTGTCGACCTGTCATTCCTGTAGCCATGTTTTCCGGCCGCCAAATCGAACTCTCGTTGCCTATCAATCGAGCACGCCGCTGCGTGTGTAATACTGTGAGACCCAACTGCTCATTCGGCTGCATAAGACCGCTAAACCCTCGGGATGGAAGGATTTAGCTCGATACCACTTTGTAGAAACCCTGGTTTCCCCGATTCGATTCCGATTACATTTGTGTTTTTGTTTGTTTTTTGCAGTTTTTGGGCACAAATGCAATAATACGATTTTGCAAGAAATAGAGAATAAATTCTATAAAAATAAATCAAATCTGAAACGATAGATTCTATTGCTAATAGGGATGCCAGTCTTTTTTATCAATTTTCTGAGATGATTACAATTTAGATCCACTAACATGCAATATAAAAGACAATGATTTTTATTGAAGAACCTGGTATTTGCAGCATAAATGAAAAAACCCTTGATCTGGTACAACAGCAATGAATAACCTTTTCTCCTCTCGTCGGATGTCTCGTAACAATGCCCGATGTATAGGCGCCTCTATCAATGGTGATAGATCAAGAGATGGAAGGGCTTTGCTTGCTCTTGAAGGTTCACTTTTTTAAATGATGGTACGGCCTGGTATTATACAAGACAACCTGGGAACAACAACAAATAATAAATAAAGGGTATGACTATTCTCTGGATCTCCGGATCTTATGGAAGTTGGTGCCTTGATGCAAGAAACCCCTCTGGACAATTTGCTATCCAAAACCCCGTAATTTGAATCAATGTGAAGCTCTGTAATTTCTTCTCGGATGAAGAAATTCCTCCGCCTGCAATAAATTGGATGATATTTCACACCCTCTCGAATCGCACTCACCGGAGATGGCTCGTTCCCAATGTTTCGAGACCGAAACCCTAGGCTCTCTGTGCTCGCTCAAGACTTGATCAATTTTTCATTTCCCAAAAAAATAATCCCCCTTTTTCATTCCCAAGCAAATGGCTTATACTCATGAAAAGTGCGAATTCCTCAATAATAGGGGATCATTAAAAATAATTTGAAGTTTAATTTTGAATCTTTCAATAGTCTCCAACCAAATTTTAATAATAAAATATACTCATAAAAATGGCCCTTTTTCGATGATGGGCGACCCTTCTTCTGAAATCACTTAAGTTATAATAAAATATTATAACTTTATATTATAATGCTCCCACAATTAATATTTAATTAAATCATTTAAATATTAATATCTCTCTCGATATATACCCGATGCACAAACCGTTTGAAGTTGGCGAAGACTCGAAGTGATTACGCACGTGATCAATCCGTATTGCTAAAAATAGCGAGGGTCCTCGCCATTTGAGGCTTGAATCGCTAAAAATAGCAATTCAAAGCTAAAAGTGTCCGAACGAGCCGAACGAAAGCCAACCGATCAAATATCGCTAATCAAATCGAGCTAAGCTCAAACATGACCCCCTATCCAACCTATCGGCCCTACGAGGGTCGCATAATAGGCTAATCTCGTGCTCGAGAGATGTCAACTAGAAGGGGACATGGCAGGTTGCTGCCCTAGTTCTTGCATAAAATTTAATTTACTATCAATTGGGGTTTGTGCTATTTCCTTGTTTTTCAGTTTCATCCTGGAAAGGGTATTACAGTGGTATCGAGCATTGATCCTCCTAGTTTGGAGGGTTTCATTTAGAAGGAATAGATAAATGGCGAACATACATTTTGATGATGCTAGGCTTGAGAGGGTTGCCCAAGGGCAAGAGAGGTTGGCTGATATAATGGCACGACTGATCCATAATATGCATCCAAGAAGTTCTTCAAGGGAAAACAACAATCTTCAACCACTGAGATCCGTGATGGATCCTACAGCTAGGGCTTTTCAGCCTACCTTCCTCCCAAGGGAAGGAATCATTCTGAAGGATGATACATGACATTCAAAGTAGGGCACAATATTGCCACCAGCTATGAGGAGTATAGGGCCCTTCCAACTGAGATTCGTGATGCCCTATCCCTTGCAAAGTTCATAGGAGTGAACAAAGGAAGAGCAAGGCATGGACCTAGGTCTCAGGCACCACAAAAGGATCTTCAACATGCCTGGAGAAAGGAAGAGGAGAAGAACTTCCAAATTGCAATGGCAGAGCAAGAAGAAAAATCAGGGCTGCAAGTAATGGAGAGAGAACAGCCCATGGAGGAATCTACCATGCCAAAGGAAAATGGGAAAGATGTTCTAGCCAAAGAAGAAAAGGATTCTCCCTTGGTGATAAGGCAAGAAGAAATCATAAAACAAGAACAAAAGAAGACCAATATGCAGCGTGAAGGTAAAGATTCTTTGACAATAAATGATGTTTTATTGATTTCCAATGATTGCATGTGGCGGCAAGATGGTGAAGGAAAATCAGATCTACAAGAGGTTCATGAGGCTGAGATTCGAGATGACCCTGTTGAGAGGCATGCCCTTCAAAAGGAGGCCTCACCTGATACTCATGTTGGTTTTCAGTCTACTGGAATTTACATATCAACAACAAATGGTAAGCAATTTAATTTATTGCATCACCCTCACACTATGTATTTGCAAGGTTTTGATCATCATGAGAATTATTCTAACAAAGATGAGAGGATGAAGGGTACTAAAGGGAAAAAGATCTTTTCCAAGAGGCCCCTAACCATCTTCCGAGCATTCCAAAGATTGAACCAAGGAAGGAAGAATTCGATTTGCATAGTTATGATAATGATCAGCTTGCTGGAATTTTCAAAACAGCAGCTCATAAGAGACAAGTTGAGGGTGTTCATGACTTTGGCAAGGACCACGAAGAGGCTCCATGCACATGCCAACAAAATATGGATGAAGTCAAGGTGGGAAGAGCTTCACTAGTTGAATATGAAGAGATCTCAACCATGCTTCATTCGGCATTACAATAAAGTCAAGTGGTGACTTATTTAATGACTGTTATGTATTGCTTAGCACAATAACGAAGTAGAGAATTGGCTTTTTTTCTGCTCAATAATTCTCTCTACAATTTAGTGTGTTTTCAATTGTTGCATTTTTGGATTCATCAAAAAGGCCTCCTTCAAGTCATCTCTCGGAAAACATTCAAGGACAGGAGAAGAAATGTGGTGGCGCATACTTCCACTTATCTTTTCTAAGCTTCCATATAGACCATGATCTATTTTGGGGATGGTTTTTAACGTGCTTAAAACAAGACCTTATTCCATGAGAAATTTTTGGTTAACTCGTTCAGTTGTTGTCAAAGGTTCTTTGTCTCTTCTAAGCTTTTCAGCATGTTTCTATGTTTAAGCAGGTGATTGTAAGTCTCCTACCCATAAAAATACTTTTTGTATGCATCCAGTAATGGCGGCATTCAAGAAATTTTGTTACATTGTGTTGAAGCAACAATTAAGTAAATGTAAATTACCTTGCCTGTAAAATTATTAAACCTATTGTGGTTTACCTACATTTCAGCTTGTAGGAAGGATACACAAACAATGTCCCAAGTAAGAAGATGGCTTCCTCCTCACAATAGCCTTAATACATGCCAGAATATCTTGTGTAGCAATTTGCAGGTCAAGATTGGTAGGCCAAGTTGATGCCTTTATCATTAGGGATGCAAATATTTATACTTGGCCTCTGAAACCCATCTAAACTTTTTCTATGAAACATAATGCATCAACTTGGAATTCGTCGCGACTTATTCTACAAATCTATATCAGGCCAGAGATGGATGCAGAAGAGCTTAACTCCTTGAACACAAATATCAAAGTGATGCTTATTGGGCAGTTATAAATGCAGTTGATATCAAGTAGTTTTCTAGTTTTGTTTATGCATATTGGGTGGCTATAAATGCAGCTACTGCTGGCTTAGTGCACTAAATTGTAGGTGCAAGTCATCTAACATTCTGAATCTCTGATATAATGGGTAGGAAGTCATCTTTTGCAGAATGCAAGTTTTGTGTCATCACTTCAGGCAGGATAGGGTAGATGGCTTCTGATCTGTACAAATCCATACCCATGTTGGATCTAGTTAACTACTGATGCAACGGAGCCAATATTTTTATCTATTTAATATTCATTCGCTGCTTCTTTGCATCCCTTTCTGGATCTTTGTGGATTCACATGTTGTATTTAAGGTTTTATGGAGTTGATAGAGGTTAAGTTCTGGAAGAACATTCAGTATTGGAATAATTAAAAGAGCTTAATTTGTTTTCTGTGCTACTTTCGTGGGGAAAGAAGTTGTCACTAGTAAGAAAGGAAAGGGTCAACTGACTTTTTGAAGCACCTTTTATTCAAAGTTGATTGGCCTTTAATGCCTTTGTGTTTGAAAGTATGGCACATAATAAAGTTGAATTTCTGGTTGTACTTGTTAGTTGTTATGACACGAGTGCCATCTTGCTCATTTTCATTGTGTCTTAAATTACATTCAGTTTGCATATAGCTTGCTTATGCTTTATGAAGACATGATATTAACATTCGTGTTTAAAGTACGAGTGTCTTGTGGAAGGCTGTGACATGAAGTTCAACAATGATAGAGATAGACATCAACATTTGGTGGATAAGCATAAGTTTCCTATGTCATTCGAATTCCAAAAAAAACAGCATCGTTCAAAAAGACGGCGGCAACGACTACGAGCTCAAGTTTGTTCCAATTCTAATGGCAAGAACCACCTACCTCATACTTCAGCTGGACAGTCAAAGAAGTATGTTGAGCCTCTTCCAGACCAAGAGGGATCCAGTTCATTGAACAAAAATGATGGCCATAGCAAGTCCAATGCAGAAGAAGGGAAAGAAAACATGAGCATGGAGGTGGAACAGAGCATTGAAGATTTGGCATGTGCTGTATCAAAACTAAGCACACAAGATGGTGTCCCTAAAACTGTTAGCTTTGGCCACATTCATAACCGGGTCTTTACATTTCTCCCTCGTTCAATGCATAGGAAAACAGGATAATGTATGTTTGCTTTCATATCTGTATGTTTGGTTTCATATCTGCTTCATCACTATCACTATGAATGTAAATTACAAGCATCAATTTTGGTTGAGTTTGTGACTTCAAAGTACTTGTTAGCAATCTTAAACTTGCATTGAATAACCAATGTGGACCAGGTTCTTTTAGGTATTTGTCCAAGGGCAAATTTTATTCACGAATTCATTGTATGTTATGAGTTACTATCTTAATAAATGGCAACAATTTAAAGTATTTTTATGCCCTAGTTATTGAATGTGATTAATACAATTATGCTTTTCAATAGAAAAATAATATTCCATTTGATGGGATAAGATATTTGCAATGCATATTATAGGTCAAATTGGAGGTATGTTGACAAGGAAAAACAAAATAACCTGCAAAGCTCAAGATTCTGTAAGCAAGTTACAGTGAACAATAGTAGCGAAAAACCAGGAAAAGACCTCATATAAAAGGTCTGGTAAAAGATGGTTCTAGAAGAGTGGCAATGAGTATTAAAGCAATCATAATTTAATAATTTTTTTGCGGACTTTCGACAAACTCAAAAGGATCAAGCCTCAATATGCAAACCTAAAAGAACTAATTAATGTGGTAGTATGGGTAAGCTCCTTTGACATAATCATCCAGGGACAACTAAAATGACCATCATCAGCAATTCAGAAACTGACAAACTAACACAACAATTATGGCGGATGGGAAAAAGAATAAATTTATATCTTTGCAACATGTGGGGACTGACAAACTAACCCAACAAATGTGTAGTGAGTGGGTAAAAATAAATTGACATCTTTGCAACATGTGGGAGAAAATAATGATGTTAGCATATTGTAGAGTCCTAATCTCTCTGGGTGGGGTTGGATTATGATTCACTTTCTTTTCCACAACTTGATCACTATGCCTACTGCTATAAATACTAGTCCAATATTGCTACTTCAAAAAGACAGGTTGAAGGTGTCTAGCATAACAATAAAGTCAAGTGGTGATTTATTTAAAGACTCTTATGTATAGCTTAGCGGAATAATGAAGTAGAGAATTGGCTTTTTTCTGTTCAATAATTCTCTCTACAATTTAGTGTGTTTTCAAGTGTTGCACTTTTGGATTCATCAAAAAGGCCTCCTACAAGTCATCTTTCGGAAAGCATTCAAGGGCAGCGGGAGAAGTGTGGTGTTGCATACTTCCACTTATCTTTCTAAGCTTTCATATCAACCATGAGTTATTTTGGGGATGATTTTTAACGTGTTTTAAACAAGACCTTATTCCGTGAGAAATGTTTGGTTAACTCGTTCAGTTGTTGCCAAAGGTTCTTTGGCTCTTCTAAGTTTGTCAGCATGTCTCTATGTTTAACAATGTGATTGTAAGTATCATAACCTTAAAAATACTTTTGTATGCATCCAGTAATGGTGGCATTCAAGAAATTTTGTTACATTTTGTCGAAGCAAAAATTAAGTAAATGTAAATTACCTTGCCTGCAAAATTATAAAACCTATTGTAGTTTACCTACATTTCAGCTTGTAGGAAGGATACACAAACAATGTCCCAAGTAAGAAGACGGCTTCCTCCTCACAATAACATTAATACATGCCAGAATGTCTTCTGTAGCAATTTGCAGGTCATGATTGGTAGGCCAAGTTGATGCCTTTATCATTAGCGATGCAAATATGTATTCTTGGCCTCCAAAACCCATCTAAACTTTTTCTATGAAACATAATGCATCGACTGGGAATTCTTCACAAATTATTCTACAAATCTATATCAGGCTAAAGATGGATGCAGAAGAGCTTACCTCCTCAAACACAAATGTCACAGTTATGCGTATTGGGCAGTTATAAATGCAGTTGATATCAAGTAGTTTTTCAGTTTTGTTTATGCATATTGGGTGGTTATAAATGCAGCTACTGCTGGTCTAGTGCAGTAAATGCTAGGTCAAGTCATCTAACATTCTTATATAATGGGTAGAAAGTCATCTTTTGCAGAATGCAAGTTTTGTTTCATCACTTCAGGCAGGATAGGGTAGATGGATTCTGATCTGTGCAATCCATACCCATGTTGGATCTAGTTAACTACTGATGCAACTGAGCCAATATTTTTATCTATTTAATATTCATTCACTGTTTTGTTGCATCCCTTTCTGGATTCTTGTGGATTCACATGCTGTATTTAAGGTTTTCTGGAGTTGATAGAGGTTAAGTTCTGGAAGAACATTCAGTATTGGAATAATTAAAAGTGCTTAATTTGTTTTCTGTGATGCTTTTGTGGGGAAAGAAGTCGTTTCTAGTAAGAAAGGAAAGGGTCAACTGACTTTTTGAAGCCCCTTTTAATTCAAATTTGGATTGGTCTTTAATGCCTTTGTGTCTGAAAGTATGGCACATAATAAAGTTGAATTTCTGGTTGTATTGTTCATTTTCATTGTGTCTTGAATTAAATTTAGTCTGCATATAGCTTGCTTTTTCTTTACGAAGACATGATATCAACATTCGTGTTTCAAATATGAGTGTCCTTGATATTATTCTCCTTCAATGCTCTAGCTGCCCAACTAACAGGATAGGCTTTGTAGAAGTTCTTAACACCACCAAATTGGAGAGTTTTTGATCTCCAACTTTCAACAAGGGTTTTGTCCTCCTTGCTTGTCACAATAATGGATTTTCGCCGCTTTAATGGATTGGAATAGAGCAACCAACTCTAGAACCAAATAGATAAAGTTGTAATAGTCAAAACATCTCAAAATGAGTCTATGTGACTCCTTATATAAGCTTGTGGTGGCACCAAGAGTCTTTAAGGGAAGATTCCCAAATCCGACCTCCTTAGAAACTTATTTCATCTTTAATCTTATATTAAAAACTCTCCAACCCAACCGACCTGCTTCATAAGGAAATACAAAAGAAAAATATAATTATTAATTAAAGAAAGACTAAAATATAATCCAAGGGCTTCCCTTGTTCATCTTCTTCTTGCCCACGGGAAGTGGAATGGGCAAGAAGCCTTCAAATGGATTAGTTCGAAAAGGGGACATTACAATGCTTCCTTATCAAAATTGCTTGCCCTCGAGCAATTTCAAACTCGTATGCCCAAGTATCATCATATCAATGTGAAGGAACATGATGTAGTGCTTCCATACTTTGGATCCGTGTCTGTCAAGTGAAGGAGCTTAAACCCTAACAAACATATACATCTCCTGCCCTTCTTTTCATTGAAGTCCTCTTCATCTTCCTTTTCAAAAACAACACTGACATCTCCTTCTTTGACATGCTCAATTATATCAATATCCTTCCAAATTGTTGTAGTTTTTGTCATAGAGCAAGGAACAAATGAATAATAAGCTTGACCGGCTACCCCTCTTATTACAAGATGCACATTAGATTGTGGATGTGATGAAAACAATTCACCACAACCACAAATCGCGTGGAATCTTATCCAAATCAAAGCAATCAAATCTGATTTGTTTCTTCCATTCAGCTGTAACCTTCTTCCCACATCAACCCTTTCTTTGAAAATGTAAGTTCATAGTTGTTCATGACTGTTAATGGCAGTCCCAATTTTTTTGCACGTTCAACCTTAAGACAATGGCATAACAACTGTCAAACTTAAATCGTATGGAAAAAGATTGAAAATTGTCTTACATCAGTAGGAAAATGAAGATCAACAAGTCTATGGTTGAAATCAACAGACATATTAGCCCTTAGCTCAAGATTCTCGCAACCCATACTCCTATTTACCTTTTTAGAATTGTTTCCCAATGAGAACATGTACAACCCAACCTTAGGAATTGAAAAGAAAATTATATCATGGCTGTAATAACACCTTCCCTTACTCAGTCTTAAAATGACAAGGGTTGGAGACCACCATGCATCAACTGAAATCACCTTGTCCATGGCCCAAGATGGAAGAGGCATTTTTCTTATGACCTGACCTATCTTTGCCACTTCAAAAGGCATGTAGTAGAAACTGAAGTTGTTGAGGACTGCAATCCAACAATGCGTAACAACTCTTTTATCAAAATATTTGAGCAACAATTTCCCTATTTCCCATGCATCAATCTTCTGGGTGTCTTCTTCACTATGCAAGCCACTTTGATCCCATACTTTCCTCTTAAAAACATGTGTATCAGCTAGATCACAGACAATATGGAAAAAGAAAGTTGTTACCTTTCCCAGTAAACCATAGGTCTTGCCAAGAAGGCAACTTCTCATCATTTCATTCCTATTCCATGTGCATAAGACATCCTTTACCTTGATCCTAGGATTATTTGAACTTTCCATGGTAAGGTTTGATTCCACTTTTATTCCCAAACATACAAAGATGAGATTACCAATAACATTGATTTTAAAATCAGACCTTCTTCCCTTTTCAAAATTCACAACACCTATCTCCCACATGCGGAAACAATCTTGAGGTTGAACCCAACCATCCATACGTTCTTTACCACAAGAGGTACTTCTTATCTCCTTATTTCTTGAAATATGCTGATCATGAGGACATAAACATGGCAGCGACATGGGAAAGAGCAATGAAACTGAAACATGGTTATCATTCCCAACCGGTTGTGCATGATGACAACATACCTGAATTGACATATTGGTAGGCAATTACTCTGAGTTACCTTCTTAGGACTCATAATTTTTGAGTTAGAATCAACACTCAAAAAATATTCCAAAGGTACCTTACTTCCATGGATTCACTCCTCCATAATGTCATCCTCATAGGCCCTTTGCAATTCTTGCTAGACTGTCTTCTTTGTGGGTCCCAAAATAGTGGTTTTGGATTGAATTATTGGTGCCTTGTGTGGCTCATTGATGGCTGGTGTGTTTGATTCCTTTCTCAAGGCATCCTTTGTTTGTAGGCCTGTCCTAGGGACTGCAACTTTGATATCAACAGATTGCTTGTTGGTTTCTTGCAATTTCGGAGGATCAATTGCCCTCACTACCCCTTTCAAGGGCTCTACCATGTTGTTGGTCTGAAAATCAGTCCTGGGCTCAATTAATGAAACTTCTTCTATGACTTTACCCCTCTCTATGACTGCCGTTAGGGAAATTCCAACAGGCTGGAAGTAATTGATTTCAGTTGGAAGTTTGGTTACATCTACCAATTTCCTTTCACAAGGCTGAAGTTTGGCTTTTTCTTCTCCTTCTAAGTGCAGTCCTGATTTTCCTTTTTTATTTTCCAACTCTATGCAACCCTTAGATACCAACATGTCAACATCAAATACCAAAAAATCTTTACCTCAAGTTGTATGCTCATTGATCTCCTTCTCATTTCTTGGCTTGTGCTCCACGATTTCACCAAACCCTTGTGTCTTCATGGTGTTGTTCAGAAAATCAGTCAAGAGATCCACTTTGGCAAGGGTGATGGGGGCTTCTAGGGCTCCCATGGGTTGCTCTTTCTCCGTGATCAACAGTTGAGGTAGTTTTTCTCTTTTAGAAGGATGGGCATTTCCATCATTGCATAACGAACTTAGGAGTTTTGATCCCTCTTCATCAAGTTCCGTAGCCTCTTCTTGCTTTGCCAACATGAAGGGGCTTTTTTCCTCTAGCGTTGGGATATCCTTTCAAGGGCTCTACCATGTTGTTGGTTTGAAAATCAGTCTTGGGCTTAATTAATGAGGCTTCTTCTATGAGTTTACCCCTCTATGGTTGTTAGGGAAATTCTAGTAGGCTGGAAGTAATTGATTTCAGTTGGAAGTTTGGTTACATCTACCAATTTCCTTTCACAAGGCTGAAGTTTGGCTTTTTCTTCTCCTTCTAAGTGCAGTCCTAATTTTCCTTTTTTATTTTCCAGCTCTATGCAACCCTTAGATACCAACATGTCAACATCAAATACCAAAAATCTTTACCTCGAGTTGTATGCTCATTGATCTCCTTCTCATTTCTTGGCTCGTGCTCCACGATTTCACCAAACCCTTGTGTCTTCATTCAACTATTTGGAAAATCAGTCAAGAGATCCACTTTTCCAAGGGCGATGGGGGCTTCTAGGGCTCCTATGGGTTGCTCTTTCTCAACGATCAACAACCGAGGCAATTTTTCTTTTTTAACAAGATGGACACTTTCATCATTGCATAGCAAATTTGGGAGTTTAGGTCCCACTTCATCAAGCTTCGTAGCCTCTTCGTGCTTTGCCATCATGAAGGGTCTCTTCTCCTCTAGGGTTGAGATATCTTTCAAATGGCCCTTATGCATGGCTCGGGCTTGGACCAAGTTCCAATGCACAATTTATGTTTTCTCCATCCTACTAACTCGAGAAAATCATAGGGCATCATGACTAACTTTCAAAAGAGCCCTATACTCCTCATACCATGTAGCAACGTTGTCCACTTTGGATGGTTGAGTATTATTGAATTCCTTTGAAGAGCTCCTTCGACCATTCAAATCTTGAATGGTATGGACCAACTGAGCCATTTAATTGGACAATCTTTCTTACCCTAGGGCAAGCCTTTCAAATCTAGCATCATCAAAAATTCTATTTGCCATTTTATCTTCTTGCATGCAAACCCTCTAGGTTGGGAAGACCGAAGTTGAACCACAAAACAATGAAATCACACAAACCCAAACTAAAATGTATTCTGATTTTTATACTAGCCAATTGAAAAATGGAACAACATTGTACACCGAATTGATTTTTGCAACAACTATAAAAGAGCAATAATTTATGAAAACATCACCATTAACATCATCTACAACATGTAGAAACACTTTAAGAATATTTCGGGGCAATTATCACTCAAAAATCAACCACAAACACAATTGGAAATTACGTAATTAAACAAAAGTACAAATCTCAAAAGTGATTGAAAATGAGGTCTCCAAACCCCAATAAATACAAAATAAATGGTAGATCAACCTTATGAATTTAGAGAAGTCTAAGTATCAACTTGCAATGCCAAAACATTCCCTAGAAGGAAGCCAAACACCTTCCTACCCAAGTTTCCATCATAGGAGAGGGTGCCAAAGTGATAAAAAAACCCTTGATTTTCTTTTCCTTCAATGCCCTAGTTGCCCAACCAACAAGATAGTCTTTGTAGAAGTCTTTAACACCACCAAATAGAGAGTTTTCGTTCTCCAACCTTCAACAAGGAAGGGTTTCGTCCTCCGTACTTGCCACAACAATGCATTTTCACCCTTAGTGGATTGGAATAGAGCAACCAGCTCTAGAACCAAATAGATAAAGGTGTAATAGTCAAAACATCCCAAAATGAGCCTATGTGACCCCTTATATATATGTAATGTCTCACTTACGGGATCAATGGAAAAAGCACACTCAAACACTACCAATGATTAGAAATCAAATCCAAATGATTAACCCCGCCAATAGATGACTCAATAAACCCAAATGATAGGGATTTAATGGCCTCTAGCTCACACAATTAATTCCTAGCTGAACTTAAAAACCAGATCTATGCAACCCACTTGTTATTGAGCTTCAAACAAGAGTGACACAACTATAACAAATACTTGAAATCTTCCTCAAATATCTTTCTACAATTTCCAACCAACCATCTATTGTTTGCCTCATGTCGCTTAAGCTGAAAATTAGGTAAGCACATCTCGATGTGATTTGAATTAAAACAACTTCCCAATTATATAATTTATTACCAGTATTTGCCTTGAACCAATCATGGGAAAGAAGACTCAAATCATAGGCAAAAACTTCAATCAATCTATGTTCGAGATATCAAAATATAATTATCGACAAGCCACATGTGGTTCGCGCCAAAAGGGACTTCAAACCAACAATAAATTATGCCTTAATTTCAGTTATTGCACCGGATAATAGTAACACTCAACAGACAAACATTTATACAAAAATCAATGATTGCACACCACAATGATGACGTTAAGCTTGGGCAAGCAATGCTAATAGGTTGCAGATCCAAGGAAGCTCAAACATGCAGTAAAATGTTTGATATTCACTCTCAACTAAGTCATTTGTTAGGAAGGAGAAAACAATAGTCTATTACACACCCAAAATCAGTCCCTAACACATCTAATTAAGTCGATGTAGCTTAATATACCGAGATCAACCAATTCATGGGCTTAGCACACAAAATATGCATTAAACATTCAATATTCACTCCCAAATGGAGTCGTTGCTCGGGAAGGAAGATAGATCGTTAATTAATAAACATGAATCTCAAGATGAGCTCAGCTGGGCAAGGTAAGAACATTAGAATCCACTACCACTTATCCAATACATAAGCGCAATAAAGGAGACCAAAACCATGCACTAGCTTAGTCGATCCACTCCAAATAATACTCCAAATTAGTCCACATGCATAATTGAAGAAGTTGTTGTAGCGTAGGAGTTATAAACCTCACAATATCATGCATACACCCAAGTCGTACCACTCTAACAATGCATTAAACAACCATGAAGGAATTCGCTGGGGTTAGAGTATAAAATATTGCTTCAATGGTTCACTACAATCAACATAAAAGCATAATGCAAGTCGCTGGTCAAGAGAGACTTCACCACAAGCAAATCGATTTGCCAAAGTATGAGAAACTCTTCAATTTGATATTCGAAAACCAGCTACAAGATCTTTTCAAATGGATGAGAAAAAGAGCATCAATGGGCATGCATCCCAACTCCAAGCATGGAGTATCAAATTAATTTCATCATAGCATAAGTCTCACAATGATCCCAAGCTCTCCTTTTATAAACAAGGAGGCACAAAATTCGAAATCCCTAGGAGAGGGAAATTATTAAATAAAAATAGTTTATCCTCCCTATGTGTGGCGTCCCCTTTCTAAGGGTGATTTTAACATTAAAAGCCACCCAAATATTATTTAATTAATTCTCCTTTTAATTTTGCATTTTGAGAATTAAAATTAAATAAATTACATAATTAAATAATTATTGCTTTATAATGTCAAATGATAAAAATCACTCTCCAGGCAATATTATTTAATTATTTAAATAATTTTCCCCTTGCAACATCCCAAAGCCCACGGGGAAAAATAGGCTAAGGGTCTTCGAAAATGGGGACATCACAATATCCTTGTGGTGGCGCCAAGAGTCTTTAAGGGAGGATTCCCCAAGATCGACCTAGTTAGAAGCTTATTTCATATTAAAGCTTATATTACTAGCAATTGCATGTGTACAATGCAATGTGAACGCGAAACGGTATATGTTATTTGATTTAGAGGGATAGTTATTACTTTTGTAGTTGATGATGATAAGGGGTGTGATTGACGATTTGATTTTCTATTAAAGCCAAAAATAATGTTGCAAAGTACATCGGAAGGGATGATAAATAATAGTTATTTGTGTAATAATCGAATACAAATGCAAGTGAGACATGTAAGTTTGCTAACACTCACTCGAGAATGTAGTGAATGTGAAGTGTTGATGTCAAAGTAGATTGAAAGAACGACTAAGTGCTTTAACATATTAACTCTCCAAGAAACATAAATGAGACAAAATATGCAAGCATATATAAACGAAGCTTAAATGCTCAAGTATAGGTTTTAGAGTGCTTTATTACCTCAGAGAGTTTGAGAGCATCAGTGTCAGAGCTATTTGTGCATATCCTACAATCATGGCATTCCATGAGATCACATCTCTTTGAGGCATTTTGCAAACAAAAATCCACTTTCCATTATACTTTGATGGATGTTCATACCTTGTGCTAAGGCTCCCATATTGGTATAGAAAGGGAGTATGCTGACAAATGTTGTGGAGGTTGGGTTTGCACTTGCCAAATGCATTCGCCTAAAAGTTTTGAAGGCATTTTCAACAAACCCATTTTATGCATATCCTGCAATTTTAAGTCCATGAGATCACAACTCATTGAGGCATTTTATCATACAATTCATATGCCTTGTGTATGCTTCCACATTTTGCATACATGTCTACCATGACACTTGCCACTACATCTAACAAAAACCAGGTTTCCATTATACTTTGATGGATGTCCATGCCCCGCTTTAAAGCTCTCATTTCGGCACAAGCTGGGATGATGATGGCAAAGGTTGTGGAGTCGGGCAAAAATCCCGTATCTATTATTCTTTGGTGAATGTCCATCCCCTATTTTGACATAGGTTGGCAGTATGCTAGCAAAGGGGAACTGATATTCAAGTTGGCTACCTGTTGGTTGCATTTGGTGAAACGAGTCAATGCTTCACGAGGATGTCCATGTCTTCTATAAGCTGCAATTATAATACTCCATGAGAAGGGGTTACGAATAATGAACCAAAAATATATATATTTAGAAAAGCCACTTCTACAATATGCCAGATGTAACATTATATCTTCCATAACAAAATGGCACCAGATTTTAGAATATCTCTATAAATACAAGGGTATGAGCATAAACTGACAATGATCTGAAAGTAAGTTTTGAATAAGCGCCCACCTTCCATTAGAAATGTCTTATTTGGGCACAAAGAGCTCTGCATATCAGAATTTTTCTTCTAAGGAAACAAAAACTTCAAAAATATAGTATTATTATGGAGAACTTTGTCTCATAATATACATGATATACATTTGTAGCCCTAGTGAACCACATTGTTTTCTCCAAAATCAGCGAACCAACTCCTAGTAATAATTATAGAAGACCCAACATTAAACATTAAAGAAGACCCAACTAAGAGTACCAAGATCATTAGGGGTATTAGTGATAGATGCCAAAATGTTTGGGATGGTTATGACGCATAGCCAATCAAATAAGAAAATGAGAACAATTAAAGAATAAATAAAATAATAAAATTATTTATTTTTTAAAATTATCATCCAAAAGAATGTTAGAAGTGTTCACATCCCTGTAATAATATCAAAATATGAATCTACAATGTACAGATCCATTTTTCTTCATAACATAATCATTTTACTCACCATGTAAGATGTCCCAGAGATTGCGAATATCCATGCAGACTCACAAGATTACGATGCGTGATGCTTCCAATCTGTTTCCAGCTCAGTTTCAAATTCACACAAGATTTGTGGGTATTGCAATCAATGAAGTCACATGTCGCTCACTATAATCTAGTTTTCGGGCATCCGAGCATGTGGTTTGCAACAAATTCCCATGTTCCCCCCGTTCACGCGGTGGACAATTTGGTAAAGATCGGCCCCCGCCCCTTTTCCTGCGTAGTTTGTTATGGTTATCGACAATTTTAAAAATTAACAGTAAACTTACTTTGCCCCATGTCAAAAAATTAATGATGTACATGCACCACCTCGATCACCGCCCATTGGTTATTTGCGAGAAACCATGAATCTACTATTCCTTCTATTTCTCATATGAAGAAAACAATAGTGAAAAAAAATATCGCTAGAATTTGAAACCAAATTCGTTGCGAGAGGGAATTGATGTGCTCCTTCGGCTGCAGATAGGCAAGTCGGGTCAATTTATACTATAAGGGTGGCAATTGAACCCTCTACCCCTCCATGGGAAAAGAGGAAACCATTGACGACCCTTTCCCATGCAATTCTAGTCAACACCTCTATCTCGTACGATCTCGACCGTCGAATACAGAGAGATGTTGGGCATTATGAGATTCATGCAAAAATATGAGAAATTCTATCGAAAAGACAATAAGACTCGTTTAAACCACTGGTTTGTCATCTGCAAATCCGGATGATCCATCCACATCGACGACTCACAAGTGTTGACGGGGTCCAACACAATCTTAACCCCACTTATCTTCTTCTATAAGATCATGCATGCACTAAAAATAAAAGGGGCTAACTCCACTTAAATCCAAGAATAGCAAAACCTTCACTTTGGCTGTTAAATTTAACACAGTCCGTGAATGTCCGCAAAGCCTTTTCCCATAGGGGTAACGCCTTTGGCGTAAAAAGCTCTCTAACCTAACCAACTTGCTTAAGAAGGAAAATACAAAAAATAATAATTATTAATTAAATAAAGGCTAAAATATAATCCAAGGGCTTCCTTGTTCATCTTCTTCTTGCCCCAGAAGTGGAATGGGCAAGAAGCCTTCAAATGGATTAGTTAAAAAAGGGGACATTACAGAGTTATAGATTCATAAAAGTAATTAGATCCAAAAGGCACATAAGTGCACCTCTATGTGATATTAGAGAGGATGATTGTAACATATCAGCTTAGGAACTTAAACCTATTCACAAATTTTAGTGTGTGGTGCTCTCATAAGCCTTCCTCATATAACTTACAATCTCGGGCTTAGTTTGCAATTGACAAAACTTTTAGTGTGTGGTGTCCTCGTAAGGCTGCCTTGTGTACTTGTTATTGTCAAAGTGGGATAAACTTGAAATATATTTTGGTTTCATATATATATTTTAGTTTACATATATATCATAACATGTAAAAAAATCCTCAATAAGGGATATATTATTTGTATTCCTCTTAATTGTTGGAAATTCATAATTGAAATAATCAAAATGTAAAAGGACCAACAAAGTGCACCAACGACACCTCTCACTTAAAGCATATGCAAATATCTTATTATACTAGAAGCAACACCCAAAGGTGCTTACAAATGGCTTATAGGCCTTTCGACACGACCCTGCAGATATATTTCTTTTTGAACATTTTGTTCGGCCATGTTAATAGATCTAGTGACCATTGGTGCATTATGTCTACCGAGCATTTGAATGCACCATTTGGTTTTGTTTCTAGTGATAGGAAAACATAAGCTTACAAAAATAAACTACATTGTTTATGGTATAAACAAATGAATTTAAATTAGGAACCTTATTATCTTCTATCTTAGAATTGTATACTCTCTAAATATCTAGTGTAAAAATTTGACTTTTGGTTTAGATTATATCATCTTTCTCTTAACCTATCACGATTTGCACTTGCAATTGCATCCAAAGGCCTCACAATTTTTTTTGCAAGAAGGATAGATGAGCAAAACATGAATTTAGGGGAAGGCAAATTATTTCTATTTTCATTGGGATTTGTTACATGAATTCTCATATTATCACCCATGTTGATGCTTGTTATGTTGGGAAATGCATGAATAGTTTATAAACTACACAATCAACCACACGATATAATTGTAGACACAAAATCATGCACTTGAGTACATTTCTAGGTCTTAAAAGCGTACATTTTGCATTCATACGATTCCTAAGTGAGAAAACTAGTAATTATTTGCTCTCTTTGGCATCTTTTTATATTTTTTGCTTTTTCTTTGGTCTCACATGCCCTGCAACCCAGCTCTCGAACTTTATTCGTATCTTTCATGACTTTGAACACCAATGCCCAGTAGGATGCCAATGCCCAAGCACACTTATCCTCTCTGGGTGCCCTCGGCATCTGTTATCTTTTGGGTCTCTTTTATCTTTTGAGCATCTTATTTGCTTATGGGTCGGTCTTCCGATTTGTCAATTACTGAGAATTCAACCAAGGGAATCATATAAATACAAAGATATGTGACCAAAATAAAGGACTAAGATCTAAGCATCTATTATCATCACCTAAGCTTGCATCCAAAGACATCTAAGAGCATCAAATCCATCCATCTTGCTTTCATTCGAAAGTGACCGCATTTTTCGCATAGAAAGGGGAAGTTCATTATTCCATCCACACATCTATTTACACTTGCTACATCTAGCTATCTCTTGCTATCACGTGAGCTTGCACAAGGGTTTCATAAGGCACGATTTTTTCACCCACACAAGAACTACATGGAGTCTGAGATGTAGTGCAATGCTCGGTTGTAAGTTCACTTGGGTCGGGTGATTGCAGGGCTCATCGACTTCCCATTTTTACATCTTTTATTTTTGGGTTTTGATGTAGTTTGAGGGTTTTGCAGGTCAACATCTCTTTGCAGGTTACAAGGTATTTCTAAAATTAAGGTGTGACATACAGGTGACCAACAATGACTATCAACAACAATCTTGCAACACCAGAAAAATCAGGTTATGAGCCCCTGCACAGTACCACATACGCCCAATAAAGATCTCTGGTGCCTAGGTGCCTAGGTGCCTTGCCCTATCCAGTGCTCTAGTCCAGATTATCTCGACCATTCGAGAATTTACCATGCTCGATTCATGGAGTCTTCCGTTCCTGTTCATCAATTTTCCAGTCCAGATCAGTTCCAGGGATAACATGAATTAACTAAGTCATTCTTTCCCTCTCTTGCACTTAGGGTTTCATATTTATTTATCTTATTGCTTGTGTCATCTTGTATCTAACATTTGTTTATCATAGTTTTTGTTACTTTGCGGTATTAGGGTTTAACAATTAAACAAAATTTGATATATATGTTAAATCATTTGGTGAACCCGCATCCGAACCCTCTTGGATCATCACTTCCTCCTACTTTCATCATCTTAGGATCCTCTCACCATGGATATCTCCATTCATGATTTCTGCAAGCTAATCCTGATTGTAACGATAAAATCAATTCTCTCTTGGCTAATACTCGTATTCCTTCCAATACTCATATGAATCTTTTATATCGATTATTTGTAGCTGCATTTTCAGAAAAATTACTTTTCCATCTGATATAGCTTTCTCTCTTTCATTTATGACAATGATCCTCCCCTATTTATATCGGCTCGCATCTATAACATGGATATTAAGTGGACAATAGTTGATAATGGATTTGAGCTCAATCTTTGTACTTTATCACTCCTTTAAAACATTGGCCTTTCCTCAACATATGTTAGCCCATCATCTATTTCTCTTCGTGCATATGATTCTTCTACATGTCCGTGCATAGGCACTATCACTTTACCTCTTATAGTCGGGCCAAAAATATTCCTATGATATTCTTTGTTATTGATGACGACATTCAAGACAATAGCTTTCTTAGTAGGCCATGGCTTTATGCTATGCACAATTCCTTCTACAGTTCACCGGTGTGTTAAATCCCTACATGATGGCTTTGAACATACTATCATTGTTGACCGTGACCCATTCAAATATTTTTGCCTAGATCCAATCACTGCATTACCTACTCCAATTTCGCTACTTGGTATCCCAATGATGATTATCAACCCACAGAGCATCTTGCATCCACCGCCGATTGACTTCCTCCTCTTTAGGGAACTATTTATGAATTGGACACCGTACAATCCGCATCTTCCCACATCCACTCTGCATTGGCATTACCTCCTTTCACATGCACTTTTTCATAAATAACTCTTATTGGCATCACATTCCATTCAATCCCACTTGCTTTGATACTATTTGCATGGATCCACTTAGCTTGGCTTGGTTCGGATTCACACTTGATGATATCATCCCTCCACCCCATTTTCCTCACCTCTATCATGGATATGTTCACATTATTGTTTCTTATGGCCTCTGCCTCTTCCATCTATCAGTCTTTATTGCACGTATTTCTTGCACTTCTCTACTTAGACTTGGGAGTCTTGGCTTGACTACATTGGTGGAACTTTGGATCCTAATCATATTGATATCACATTTTCCATGCATTTTGGTTGGGTTTTTATTTGCAATGATTCATTTATCGACTATGCACAAAATCTTACTCGTTGGTATGCACATGGTTGTCCACTACCACCTTTCACTGATGAAGAATACGCAATGGACATGTACAATTTATACTGTAATGGCTCTTTATATGATCAACCCCATACTATTGCTTACTAGGTCTCCGACGCTTCTCCATTTGGCTTCGACCATGACAATGATGATCTCTTAGATGATGTTACTTGATTCTTCTCTACATCATACATTTGGGCGGTATCACGCTCATTTTTCCTCCTAACATTCTTAGGTTTCTCCCATTTCTACTATTATGCTGTGTGCTTCATATTTCCTATTTTTAAGCATTAATATTACACAACTTGATACACAACTTGTATCGTCATTACCCTATGACACACTCTTGTGCTAAGGTTCACACTTGATTGTTGAGGGCATAATACATCCATGAACCTCACACACTACACATTTCACGCTTCACACTTCACGATACATCCTTCTAGTACTCTATTCTCACACAACATCCTACCCCATGACACACTCTTGTTCCACGCTTCATACTCAACTGATGAGGGTCTAAATCTGAAATGAACCTCGCCTCCTTTACACTTTATGTTTTGCGCTTCATGCTCTATCTTTCTAACATCTATTTTCAAACCATTTCTTGACGACACAATCTTGTTCTATGGTTCATTCTTGATTATCAAGGGGTCTTTTATAAATGAACCTCATCTCATGCTCATCCACATCTTTTAGGGGCACATTGCTCATATCATATTCACATTGCATACCATTCTATCTCACTAATTCACAACATACTGCATATCTTGGTTGCATCTATTCTTGCTTACTTATGCTTACATGTACACTTTGTTTCGCATACTAGACGAATACTTAGTATGTCAATATATCGTTTCTATATACAGATATGCGTTCACTTGGTCTTTAGTTGTGAATGAAGACTTTTTACAGATCTTTACACGCAACAATGATGCTTGGCATTGTACCTCTTACCAGTCCCACCGAGGCTTCTAAAGGCATCCACATTTGCTACTCTTACTCATCACATGTGTTATTGTTTCATTACTTACTACTTTTACTTCCTAGCACACTACTTATTCCATTGGTACATACATGCTTTGACATACTTGTTATCTTTCTAACATACTAACAGGTGCTTCATGTGCAACATTTGTTTCACATGAACTATTTTTGCCATGGTTATCTGTTACACTTTGCTTTCCATTATTTGTTATTTGTGTACCATTATTTGCGGGATTTACCCTATGAATTGCTTGATCATTGTTTGTATGCCTTTGGGCGCTTCAAATTCAGCCCTAATTGTCTTGTGACATTTTGAGGATATCCCATGTTTGAAACCACTTTTCGCGGTCCATCTTGTATGCACATTTGCTTGTTACACTGCTTTTCTATGACATGTTTTCTAATTTTTCTACTAACACATGTTTCTAGCCATATTGTTTTCATGTGCCTTGGTTTCTACCTTGTACATTCCCTCCCTTACAGGATACAATTTCAGATCAACATCATGTCCTCTCTTTGGGCTGAATACTCCTAATGATGTCACATGCACTCCAAACGAGGGGGCATACATTGGGTGAATCAGTCACCCTAGACATAATCTCAAAGATACATTACAAATATGCACAATACATAATCAACACAGTCTACAGTTATGGAAATGACCCAGAATCTGACTTAGGTCCTCAATTCAACATAGACTCCAACGCTCGGCTCATACACTAGCTCCTGGGCACTCCTGACCTCTCCTAGGAACCTATGTCACTGGGGGAAGATACAATTACTTTCTTATATCAACACACGAGTTCACAACAATTTCTAGAGTAGTTTTCACAATAAAGGCATAGTCCTCCAACAATCGAATGAATTCTATCTCTAGGCACAATCCTCCAAGAATCGAATGCATTCTATCTCCGGGCACAATCCTTAACAATCAGAATGCATTCTATCTCCTTTTCAATTTGGAACAAGTACAAAACTAAACATGGTAAAACTTGGAGCAAAACAAGATCACACCATCTACAATGGTGTATAATTGGAAAGCAATCATGGAAGGAGAGTAACACTAGACCTCTCTCCCTAACACTTCGATGTGGCGTGAGATTGCCTAAAAACTCACACTTGGCGTGAGATTACCCAAAAACTTGTTCTTGGCATGAGATCGCCTAAAAACTTGTTTTTGGCATGAGATCGCCCAAAAAACTTGCTCTACACATAATTTTCAGGACATTTTTCTATCCTTTTACACTCATAATCATCAGTGCACACTTTCCTTTTACTACTTTTACACACATTTACATACTTTTGAAAGAGTTTTCATAATACATGACTTTGACTACTCTTCCACTCTTCTTTTCAGGCCACTCCTTAATACACAACAAGAAGCAACCCTACATCAAGCTGAAATAATAGGTACAACAAAATATGCTTCACCCCTAGGGTCACTTCCTTTCTTAGCTTCCACACTTGATTTTTAACACTCCACGCTTTCACTTGTCTCTTCACAGACACTATCACCATCACCATCACACTCCACATGGTTATCAGTGCAAATCTCTTATCTACTTATTGTTATCGCTTATTCACTCAACAACATATAGTGAGGTAAAATGTAGACAAAAATCACACACTTGGGTACATTTATAGGTCCTAAAAGCATACAAGCATTCATATGATTCATAAGCGAGAAAACTAGTAATTCGATTTGTTGTCTTTGGCCTCTTTTCTATCTTTCTTGCTTTCTCTTTAGTGTCGCACACCCTTGACCCAGTATGAACTTTATTGTTTTATCTTTCACGACTTTGGACACTAACACTCATCTAGGATGCCAATGCCTAAGTGCACTTGTTCTCCCGAGCGCTCCAAACTCTTTCTATCTTACTCGCTCTTTTTGCACCTCTTTTATCTTTTGAGCAACTTATTTTTTATGGGTTGGCCTTCTAGTTGTCAATTATGAAATTCAACCAAGGGAATCATATAAATACAAATTTATGTGACCAAAATAAAGGAGAAAACTCTAAGCATCTATCATCATCATCTAAGCCTGCTGCCCAAAGGCATTTAAGCGCATCAAAGACATCCATCTAACTTTCATTCAAGGGACAAGAGACTTTATTTTTGCATACTTTACACTGCATAGGAAGGGGAAGTTCATTATTCCATCCACGCATCTATTTATATTGCTACATCTAGCTATTGCCCGCTATCATGTGCGCTTGCACAAGGGCTTCCTTAGACATGATTATTTCACACATGCACAAAAACTACATGGAGTTTGAGATGTAGTGCAACGATTGGTCGTAAGTTCACTCAATTGGGTGATCGTTGGGGTAAGTCCAACTCCCATATTGCATCTTTTCTTTTGGGATTTGATGTAGTTTGAGGGTTTTACAGTCAACATCTTTTACAGTTATAGGTAACTTGCGATCAAGGTATGGCATACGGGCGACCAACAACGATTATCAACAAAAATCTTGTGACACCAAACAAATTAGGTTCCAATCTCTTACGTAGTCATATGTGTGCAAAGTAGAGGTCTTTGACACCTAGGTGCCCTCGCCCTTGTCTCAGCGCCCTAGTCCAGACTTATCTAACAGGTTCCAAAATTTCTTGTGATCGGTTCGACACTCTACCCTTCATGTTCATCACTTTTCCGGTGCGAGATCGGTTCAAGGATAACATGAATAAACTAAGTCATTCTTTCCCTCTCTTGCACTTAGGGTTTCATATTTATCTAGATTATTACTTGTGTCATCTTGTATCTAGCAGTTGTTTATCATAATTTACATTTGTTACTCTAAAATATTAGGATTTAACAATTAAACAAAATTCGATATATATGTTAAATCAATAATACATCCTCATATCGGGGTTGCACATTCTTGATTGTTTATCAATTTCTAACCCCAAAAATGGAGACGACTTATCTAATGCAATGTGTTATATGTGATGGATTTGATAATAGAATCTAATATGTTTGAGTTTCGAGAATGTCGTAGAATATCACTGCTACAAAATATCTTACCTAAAAAGATTCTATAAGTTCTCTATGAACCCAGGAACCCTCGTGTTGTAGTTTATGTTGTTACTTAACCATTAGTTTTAGGGATACCATCTTTTAGTTATTTTTAAAATCTAAATTACTATCCAAAAAATTCATATAGATATATTTGTTTTGTGTAAATCACACCCAAAACCTCAAAAAATCCCCCTCCTCTAGATTGCAATCATTATTATATGCACAAAAAATTGGTTTGTTGAAAAAATATGAGAACTTCAAGAAAATGTATATAGAATTTAAAAAAAAATGGTGCAACACATAATTATGTGAATCGACATGCCGTTGAGGATGGGATCTAGAAACTCTATGTGATTTACAAATTCCACAAAGTGAAATATTGGAAATAAACCCACAAAATCCAATTAGATTCCTTGATCCCATTTTATTTTAAAGTTTTAGTTTAATCCACAAACAAAAAAAGAGCAATCCGAGATACTAGAACAATAACATAAGCGACTAAAATTAATGATCATCGAAATAATATATGGAATAGACAAGAATTTAAATCCAATTACCAAACTTCTCTTTGGTTAATAAACTATTTTAAATGGCTCTTTATTTCTCTGTAGATATCCAACTATATTTGTTTATTTTGAATGACAAAAATATGAAACTTCAACAAAAACACAATTTTGTCTCTTCCCCTTCCATGTTTCTATTGTGAGTTCTCATTTACAATGTATATTTAGTGCATCTTTTGATAACCTTGTTATTCAAAAGATTATGAGAAGCAAACCACTAATTCAATTAATGATCAAATAATCTTTAAAAAGAAATATGAAAGGTTTAGACCCATCCTTTTTTAATCGGCCATATAGATCTATAGCAACCAATTCACTTCATGCCCTATATATATATGGCTAGCAGTGGAGGGTTCTATATCTATATAGGGGTGACAAGAGCTGCTCATAATCCCCTGCAATTCTCGTGGCCATATATAGAAAGGGGGTATATATCTATAGGGAGGCCCTATCTAGATATGGGGGTATAGAGTATATAGACCTATCACTCGGTCCATAGGCCTCTTGCCTCCTCTCTATCTACCACCACCCCTCATATATTATATGGCCCTCGAGGGTGGGGAAAAGAGATTGATGGGACACTTGATTGCTCTCTCTGATGAGAGGTCGAGGTACTATATCTCCATAAATTGAAAGGGTCATTTATGTTGTGCGCCCCTAATATCCATTTTAAAAAAATTAACTCTATATTGGCCTATCAACCAAATTATATATAACCTTGTAATGATTGGAAATTCATATATGAAATAATAATAATGGAAAGAACTCGCAAAGCACATTTTTATTGGAGTTTCATATTTCTAATAATAATAAAAAAACAAAGGGCTCGAAAAGACCACAAAATACATGGCACACCTAAAGACCTCACAAGTTTATATGATATGAACAATGCTAGTACGTTAATTGTCACATACACAAATGAAATTTCAATACATTTATGCAATGCACTTCTTGTTTTAGTCAAGTTTTATGGGGTTTTTCTATTTTTATTAACTCTTTTAAGGAAAGTTTAATTATATTTATTTAAGGTGAAGACTATAATGAAAGGATAATATGACATCCTTGATTCTATTTGGTAAGTAGATTAAACCAATATAAATTTAAAGTTTAATTAAATTAAAAAGTGTTAGGGGTTTGAGTAACACACCTAAACAACTATTATTTTTATTACAAATTGTGGAGATACAATATTGTAGACAACTAATTTTGGCATGTAACTAGTTAATTGCTATGGTGTTAGTGTGTTTATGCTTTTATTATTCTTGGTCCAAGTTACATTATTTTTTTATTGTTTAACCTTCAACTTGTTTCCTTTGTGCATTGTCCAAATTTCAACATCTTTGACTACTCTTTGACCTCGTGTTTGTTCCTTACAACCTCGTTTTCTCTCATATTGACTCTTGATCTCTCTCTTGTTCCATGTTTGTCCTTGTTTCTCTCTATATTCCTTAGTTTTACCTCTCCTCACTTGTTTTCCTTAAGGTTCTAGGTGGTTATTAGTGACATCCGTGTACAATTATGGTTTACACATTTTATATTTGTACATAACTATCTTTTGATTTTGTGTGCTCTTTCCCTTCTATTTTTAAATTTTTGTAATCTACATATTTGAGACAACCATTTCCCTACTTGTATGAAATTGGTCAAGATGGCCACATAGTTTTAATTCTTTGGGTTTAGTTTATCTCACTATTTGAACTTGTTTCACATTGTTGATTGTTGATGGCCACCTCAGATTTGTGGTAAATAGAGTATTATCCTAAAAACTCTAATTATCTCTAGTCTATTAATTATCCCCTATTTTCTTATGTTTTGAAATATTTTAATATTCTAAAATTAGGTATGTTTTTAAATTTATATACGAAGTAAACCCTATTTTTATTAGATGTGATTAGCTTAGTACATTTGTCACTGTAAAAACCATTTTCCACATGTGCTTTTTGAAGAAACCAAGTTATATTAAACACCCAACCTCTAGGGTTTCCCTTTGGTGAATTGTAGTCATATCGAACACTTGGCCCATAGTGTTTCCTTTTTAGTAAACATACACTTATGTTAGACACCCAACTCGAAACATCTTGTATCCAACCTAGGGTTTTCCTTTTGTGTAAACCCTCATTGCTCATGGATTTTAGGGATTGATCTTGCCTCTTGTGGATAGGATTGATTTTCTTAGTTTTTTTAATTTGTTTAAATCTTCTACACCCAACTCTTATATGTGTGTTATTGTTTGTGCGCACTTTGTTCCATTACATGCCGTGTCTTTTATTCCATCTAAATTGATTACATCCATGACTCTAACCAAACAAAAACGCTAGGTTTAATTCCATTCGGTTAATCTTGTAGAAATTCCCTTGATTTTTCCTAGGGTTTGCATGAAAAAGAAAATGGTTATTCTTAATGAGGCATGTGTTAATCTTAAAATCGTACAACCCCTATTGACACATAGATGTTAATGCTTTGACTTGTTATCTTGTGTTTATTAAATTTCAAAGTACTAGAATCCAAGATCCACTTATCTTAGACACCACCTTTTGATGAATCCTACTGAAATAACTAACATATTGAGTGCAATATTAGGTGTCCATTCCAAAAATCAAGTTTAAGAAAATACCAAAGGATATGTTATTCAAGATTATGCTTATAAAGGGGAGCCATGTATATTTAAATTCTAGTAATGAACAAAAAGCTATCAAGACACCTTTTTACCTTCTTATGTGGAGTCATTTCTCATTTCTTTTACCATTATCCCCTTGTGATTCTTATAGTGCTCATGTTTCTCTTGCCTCTACACCTCCTATGGTTGATTATCATGTTGCTTCTCAATGTTTTCCAACTCCTTCACTTGCTTGTATGATTCCTTTTATTATTCTGTTACTTCTTTTGCCCAATTTTTTGACAATAACATACTCTACTACCACTTCTCTTCAGTTTGAGGTGACCACTATGATGAACATAGTTTGTGAATTTATAAAATCAGATTAAAAAATTATCTCAATGTTCTCAAAAGCCATGTAATAGGGCCACTTTCGGTGAAATATTACTTAATGATGCAAGAACATTTAGGGTCACATGCAATCTGTATCAATGAAAAACATATGAACAATTAAAGTCCCTTCTGTTTGCATTTTGTTTGTATTTTAGTGTTATTGGTGGGTTGTGTAGTGAAGTACATTAACAAAGGGTCGTAGAGTATTAGTTTTGTATTTATGTGATTTTGGAGTTGTGCACAAGCCTATTACACAATGTCAATGAATGCACAATAACATCACTTAATATTCGACTTTTTGTGCAATAAGTGTAATTGATTAGAGGTCTTGCAATCATCAATGGAATCCGTGGAACACTAAGGAAGCCACACAATTTTACCATAAGTTATAGAATGCTAAAAGTGTCGCACAAGCTTAAGGGAAGCTACACAATACTATGAAGTTTGAAATGAATCCACAAAATACTAAATGAGGCCACAAGATACTATGAAGCTTTTGAACTCTGCGAAGCGTAGGAGAAAAATATTTTAAAGTCAAGAAGCTCAATAAGGCCTATTGATTCATGTAATAATTCCTTTAGTTTTTATTGGGTCTTTTGGACAATGATTTCATATTAGTTAGGAGTCTAGTGTGTGGCATGGGATTGCTCTATAAGGAAAATCCTAATTGCTTTAGGAAATTAGTTATCAATTATTTTTTGAAGGTGTGAGAGCTTAGGCATAAGTGTGGATGTGAGTTTAAGGGTTGAAGTGGAGTTCCTTAGAGTTGGGTGTTTCTTCTATGAAAATATTTATGTGCAAGCCTAGGGATGACACTAGGTCACTTTGAATGGTTGTGAGCTCGTGGGTATTATTGTGAGTTTTAATCTTTGCATCATTGGTGATTGGTCTCTACTATTGGGGATTTTTAACATAATAATTGTTTTTGGACATGTTAGTTCTTGAATTTTTATTATTTATTGTGAGTTTTATTCCATTTAGTAATTTTGTAGTAGGCTAGGTCTGGTTGCTCCATGAAAGGGTGAAGATTATAGGCCCATATACATAATTTGGTATTATAGTGAGACACAACTATTGGGAGTGAAGAGTTAAAGTCCCGATTTTGTGAAGTGGGTAGAGAACAAAGGATAACTAATAGATCTGCACATGTTTGAAAGTAAGTGCAATGATGGATCGAGGCACTACAAAGAAAGATGCCACCTAGAAGAATGAGGAAAAGGAGTGTGGTGGTGAACAATATAGTTGAAAGGCTTAAGGGGATCATAAAGATCTTTGTGGAAAATGCATGCCGAGTTGGCTTGATTGAAAAAGACCACAAAGGAGGATTCATCTTTAATGGATGATTTGAGTGATGTAGAAGAAGAAGGAATGTCATAGTGAGCACATAAAGGTGGTGCAAATAAGAAAATTTTAGCACATGAAGACATAAAGAATGTAAAAGAAAAGTTGATGAAGGCTATGTCAAGAATTAGTAGAGGAGTGCGAATTGTAGTTCCTTGTTTTTAAGGATATTGAACATAGAAGATATTATTGATTGCCTTATAGAGATATATGAATATTTTGAATTTGAGGAGAAGGAGCAAGAAATCAAGGTGAAGATTGCACTGAGACTAAGTTGAAGGGTCATGTGACATTGTTGTGGAAGGAATTTCAATTGGAGCGTAAACAAAAGGAAAAGATAAGATATCCAAGTGGGAGTGTTATATGGCTTTGAAGGGGAAAGGGAAATCTCTACCTAGAGATTATGAGTTGGATATGTTGAAGTTGAATTTTTTTGACAAAATGAACTGAGTGTGAAATAATATATAGATGATTTTTATAAGATCACTATTTAATCTAGTAATAGTTAGATGGATTGGGAGAAGGTAGGTCAATGGACTATGGTGGACGATCAAGGATGAGACCAACTTGATAAAGATGTAGAATATGGAAGAAGTGTACCATTATGCCTTGAAGGTAGAGGAGAAATTGGTGCACAAACATAATGCACATAAGAGTAGAGAAAGGACCCATGGGGAAATAGATCTAGTGATGCCTAAAAAATAAGAATGAGGAATGCATGAGTCGTGCAAAAGATATGGAGACAACAAATAAAGGAAGATCAATTCCACAAGAGGAAGAGGTTGAGGTGGAAGGTTTAGTGGAACATATCTTTGATGTGTTGAGGTAGGGAAATGATCATATGAGTGTTAACACATGGATAATGGAAAGAGGAAGAGTGCAAGTGTGCATACTGTGTAGGAAAAGAAAGTGATGAGATAAAATAACCGAAAAGAGAGAAGTCTTGAAGATAAAAAGAAATGTATTGACGGTTGTTGGAGATAAGGATGAGTTGTGACATATTTTCTACACAAGGTGAAATAATACAGGAAATGATAAAAATTTCTAGTTAATTTTGGAAGAACATATAACTTAGTGTCTATAGAGATCTTACAAAAGCTAGGATTGTAACACAAAATGCATCAAAATACTTAAAATTTTACTTGACTAGGTATGGAAGGATAAACATGTGACATGAAGGAACAATGCGAGGTTGAGTTGAAGATTGTTAGATTCACATATATAATTTTTGTGATGTTCTAGTGAAGTATGCATGCCATGTATTTTTGGAATACATTGGTAGTTTGACAGGGGAATGTTTTATCTTTGGAAGAGAAAATATCATGAGAGTTCAAAAGAAAGAGAAAACTCACTTTCTAAAGCCATTGAAAGAGGAGGAAGAGGGAATACATGAGTGTCACATGATGCATAATACTAGTGAAGGTGGAGCATGCGTAGAGGTGCATTGTTATGATGGAGCATGTTCGAGGGTAGAGAGAAAGTGGGTAAAGGGAGAATATGTAATGACCAAGGAGAAGTGTGTGATAATGTGGGAAGAGACCATGTAGATTGAGGAATGCCAAAAGGGACATTTTTGTCTACAGGTGGTACATAGGGATAATGGGAAGAAGAAGCAAGTGTGGAGAAGGAAAGGTGTAGTTTGCGTAATAAAAGGAGATCATCCCTGAAGTTGATAGGATTTGGCTTGCACGAAAAGAGTAAAAACATTTGGAGTAGGAAGATGGTTTGAGTCCAACTAAGACCTACATTTGGAAGAAGAGAAATTATCATTAGCGAGAAGACATGCGAAGTCCTTTCTTGAAGGATGAAAAGGTGGCTTTATCACTCAACCCATGAATGTGAGCACCATGCTCACATTTTTTCTTACCCAATGTGTATGATGCAAGAGCATCCCGGGTTCACAGATAATTTTGTATCAATGAAAAAAATGATCAATTAGAGTTAGTTGTGTTTGTATTATGTTTGCATTTTGGTATTATTGGTGGGCCGTATAGTGAAGGAGTACATTATTAGAGGGTTGTGGGGTACTAGTATTTGAATTTATGCGATTGTTGGAGTTGTGCTTAAGCATGTTGCACAATGTTAATGATCTGCAATACCATCGTGAAATGTTTTGTTTCTTACAAAGTTCAAACAAATATTTGGAGTATTTGTGGAATCCAAATGACCGATTAGAGGTATTATAAGCATCGAAACATATGTAGAACACTAAGGAATCTAAATAAGTTTACCAAGAGCCATAAAATAATAAGAAGAGTTACACAAGCTTAAAGAAAGATGACCAACATTATGGAGTTTGAACTAGATATGTACGATATTGATTGAGGTGCAGAACATAAAAAGATGTTAGGAAACCATAGAGCATTGTGTAGACACTCAAATTTGGTAACTTATCCCTTGGCAATTACAAGTTTGGCTTTGTTCCTATCTTTAAGACAAATTATCACATTTTAATTCTAATTAACATATCTTTTATCTCTCTCTTGACTTGCTCTTCTCTTTACTTTCGTCTATCATTTATCTAGGAGATATTAACCATATCAATCATTTTAGTCCTGTAATTTTAATTTTACATCACTATTTTCTTGTCGAAAACCTTATAGATTGGGTCCCTAGTGGATTATGGTCCTAGCCAAGTTGTATGGTCTTGGACCCTCTTATTTGGGACACTTTTCCATTTTAATTTATTTTTGTGTCGTTTCATCTTCCGAATTCGGCCTTAGCATGGCATTTCACCTATGTAATCCTATATAAGCAAGTCAATATCACTTCCTAATTCACCTAACACTTTTTAAAGATCCTATTGCAAAAAATAATACAAAAGAACTCAAGGATCTCCTAAATATTTTTAAATCATTTGCACATCATTTAGAGCAACCACTATATCAAGTTTGAAGCAATCAACTAGGTCAAAGAGTCCAAATTCCTCCATTTTCCAAGAAATCAATGGTCCTAAAGCCATCTCTTAGAAAGAGAGAGTCACACCAAGCATTCTCAAAGGAATTTGAGGGAAAAAAGGGTTTATTTTAGTAGTTGAAGCACACCACATCACACTACTACCACATTGGGTACATTCTCTACTCTATAGTTAGCCCACTATCTTTTAGTCAAAAGACATGAGGACACATATAAAAGGATGGCTTAAATTACATTGAAACTTGTACCTACACTAAGAAAAGTATGATGTTTGATCATGCTCGATGGCATGTAGTGCAACACATGGATTGATTCGATAAGGATTGACCACAAGCGTAGTCCAACCTCACTCACACATTGATTTCTTCTCTTGTTAGTTAATGCTTTGATGAAGGGTATTGTACATATTTAGGGTTTCTACTTATTGCACATCATTACAAGTTGTGTCGAGGTTATGTGTGCTAGAGAAAAAAATGAAGAATATTTCCCAGACAAGCAAAGGAAAACAATGTTACAAAACCCCATTATAAGCAAGTCCAAGACTATATAGAAAAGGGAAAAAATGTACAAAAAGGAAATGTCGTACATTCACGGGAAAATATAGTTTCTCTTTATAGTAATAAACAAAGTATCTTTAGGTTCATATGAGTTGATTACCCAATCTACACATCCAAATTTACTCTATTCCACTCACTACATCCAAGTCTTAATCTCCTCTTGTTTTTTGAGCTATCATTGTATACTTTTTTTTTTTTTTCAAGTATTAATGCGTTATTTTGACTATGTTTGTTTAATTGTAAATTAATTAAGTTAGAGCAGTCTCGTGTAATGAACCCTAACATATTATATATCTACATATATGTCATCGTTCATAAATGTTTTTAGGGAGTGTCACATCCCACTTTTTCATAACGTTTTATTTACAAAAATTAGTTGTGAGGTAATAAATGATTTACGGAAGCATGTTGATTGGTGCTGATGCGATTATACACACGTCCATCTTTTTGTAAGGGAATATATGTGTGCGTAGGTGCATACCCAGCGCCGCATCCACACTTGTCACCTCCCATTCGTTGATTATTTATTAAACCACATCTTAGTCTTGTTATACTTGTTTGTATGATTGTATTTCATCTTGTGGTTATATGCCATGATTTTTGTAATGAAGATATGCATGTTTAGTATTGTACATATCTTAGATGATTATGCTTGCTTCTTGCTATAAGGGATGATTTGTAATGTCGATAAATATTTTACGTGGCTGTACTTTACATGAGATGGTGCTTGGAAATAATTATTATTATCCTAATGTGGGACTAATATTCTTGTTGATATAATATTGGTCTTCACCCGCAAAGAATTGTAATAATTTCCTTCGCTACTCGAAAAGGGGTTTTGAAGTGTTGTTAGGATAAGAGTTATTTATATTATCTTGCTTAGCATTTGTTAATAATGACTGTGATGGTATTAGACCGTAATGCAAAGTTATTTCATTGCAAGATAAAAAAGGATAATTAAGGTACGATTATCATAATTTATCATTTAGTCATCAACCATGATGACATTCGTTAATGTTGGTGTGTGTGACATGCCTAGTCATCATCCACATCACCTGGTGAGTCATCTCGCCTTGCGAGAGTCATAGGTCTTAGAAAGTCAAATGAAAAGTGGTATATTCTGTCATAGTCATTTGTGTTAGTGCGTCATAGGAGTTACATTCCTTATTTGGAATTGTAACTCCTCCTTTAGTGGTATCATATGTGTCAGTCACCTCATATGCATCAGTGGCGTCATTGATATTCTTTCCTTGTTTGGGCATGGGGGTTACACAACACCCCTATTTATACTTCCTTTTTTCGATCTACGAGCATGAGCAGACCTGTTTTCTTACTTGTATTTTCTTTCCATAGATTCGAATCTTGCTTATTGTGTTGGAGCTTGACGTTACCATCAGAGTGCAACTTCGTTGTGGTGCATTGTTTTCAACATCGGTTCTCATTTTCATCTTTCATGGTAGCATAGTGGCTTGATAAAATGTGCACTCTTCATTTATCAAGTTGTTTATTACTTCTGGTTTCTTCTTATTTCCTCGTATAATTTTTTTCGATTATTATTTTGGAATTGTATTGCTCACCTTGCATTGAGGTTTCAACAGTTACAAGTTTGAAGGGTTGTTCTTGGTTTGTGGTTTCGGGTTTTCAAGGTTCACTTGTTTTCTAGCCCTTGCATGCGTGTTTTGGGGTCTATTGTAGTCTCAGGTTGTAGCGACCTGGTTTGCTTGATGGAGGCTCATTGGTTTTGTTGGCTCTTGCACTAGACCACCTATTTAGTTTTGCTTTGGCGTGACCTGTGTTCCATTGGTGTCAACTCGGCTTAGCAACCTTCATCTGACTCATGTTTTTTTACATACGACCTTGCATGTCTCGGTGGCTTGGTTGTTAGTTGTATCGACTTGTGCTTGGTTGGATGAACCCCTACTCTTTTTTAGCCCTGGTTGGTCTGGCTCTACGTGGTTAGGCTCTCAGTCAATGTTGCATCCACATATGCACTAGTGTTTCGTGTATATTCTTTGCATTGCTCAGCCTTATTTTAAATCACCAACTACCTGCGAGTTGTGACTCATCTATGGTTGGTCATTTGGAGCACCTCGGTCATGGGAATCCCTACACTCTTCACTACATCACTCCTGCTATGATCAACATGAGCTCTCTTCTACCTTCCTCGACGGTTCTCTCAGTAACTTACTTCGTGGTTGCTTCTACTCAACCTTCTCGGCCTCACCAGGTTCTCTTCGTCTGCCAGCTTGCTGCTCCTCGGCTTAACCATCCTCCACCTACCGAAGGGTCCTCTGAAATCTTTGCATCATTATTTTTTTCACCTGTAACTTCAGCCAAAGACGTGGTATCTACCGTATAGATGACTTGTTTTTTACGTGGATCTCGCGAGCACTGCGCATGATAGTTTTCTTGCTCTGGGATCTCCCTTAGTTCGGCAGTTTCATCTACGGAAATCCTTCTTGCGTCGACAATTTGTATTTCCACGTGGATACAAGAGGGGATCACTTAACCATTCAATGGTTACTCTTGGTGTTTGACGGATATCCTCCACGTGGAGCACCTATCGTTGACACCAACCAACACCAATATGTCAAACTCGGCAAGTCATCTAGCTAATAAATTTCTGGTCAACACTTGCCATTTACCCTACAAGTGGAGCAGCTCGGTCAACATTTCTTTTTAGAATTATTTGTTGGTAAATCAATCTCACCTCTAATATTTTAAGGTGTAAATTTTTTTAATTGGCATTAAAAACCTTTTTTTGGGTATTTTTGCTTGTTTTAATAACCTTCCTTCGAGTGTCGAAGACAGAGGGTGAGGTCGGGGTTGGTAGGAGGCTAATCCCCCCTCGCAATTAAAACAAACCCTATCTAAAATTCGATGCCATTTCCAACGAGCATGCATATGACACCCTTTACATGCATTTAGGGCACTTTTAAATCTGTTTGCAGGCTTATTAGCATTTTTCCATCAGTTGCGGGAATTGGTTTTTGCTATAAATTTTGACTCGTTGCTCGGTTTTGAGCACTTATTTAGTCAAAGTTGCATGTTTTTGCACTCTAGTTGATGGGATTATCAATTTTGTAAACACACTATTTTATAAAGTGCCACATTCTAGGGGGTGTCTTTGTATTGCTTAATTCAACTCATTTCGAGCCTTGTTTTATTCCTTTATTGCTTGTGGACTTGTGAGCGTGTCCGCCACAGTCTTACAACAAAGGGATTCTTTCGTGTGACGTGAGACACTGTTTCTCACAAAGCCCTCTCTTCCCCTTCTTGTTTTCTCTCATTCTTGTGCTTGCTTGCGGTGTCGATCTGCTGCGCCCAATGAACCTTGATTGTTGTCTCCACTATTGCTGCGTTATTATGCTGATTGCAAGGTGAGTGAAAAACTAGTTCTCGGACACCTTTGTTGCATCGATTGTAATCAATGCACTGAACTATAAAGTGCCAAACTTGGGGGTGTGATATTGTTCTAGGGTGGTTGTTTCTTTTCTCTCTCCTTCCTTCTGCATCCTTTGGTTCTATCTCTTCATTATGGATATCTCTAAAGTATCGGTGGTCACACCTTTTAACTTATTTGATGGAAATATGAAATTATGTTGGTTTTGTGAAGTAAAGGGTTATACCGTGTCGCCATGGAGTTAGAGACCGAACCTAATGATGAACCCAAAAAATATAAGTGGTTCAACCGTTGTGATGAAGCCTTAGGTCTTCTCTATATATCTGTCTCTCCCAACTTGCTCTTCCACATCGAAACTTCCTCGACATGTGATAAAGCATGTAAAATGCTTGAAAATATATTTGGGAAGCAAGATGACATGAGAGCGCATGAGTTGGAGAACAAACTACTAGGGTGAAATCCTAGTGATTTTGAAAACCTGCAAGCCTTCTTCTCAAAGTTTGTCCACACTAGATTGCTTCTAAAGGAATGTAAAGTGGAAAAGAAAGACTCTTAATTGATCTTATCGATTGTTTCTAAGTTAGGTCCTGAATACTCTGTCTTCATTTCAACTTTCCACGCCATGAAATCCACCTTGGGTAGTGCTTGGACAATGCCCTCGTTTGACAGTTTTTCGTCCTAAATCATTCGAGAACAAGACAAACTCATTCAAATGGGGACTCTTAAATCCAAGTCACATGCCCTTGTGGAAAATAAGGGCAAGAAAAATGAAAAGAAGAAAGAAAAAAAAAGGACCAACCTAAGAAATAAACCAAGACCAACCAACCTCGGCTAAGCTAAACACTAACACTTTGACTTCCGAGCCTAAAGTGAAGAAGGAAAATTTTAAATGCTCCTATTGTAAGAAATATGGCTACGATGAGCATCATTGTTTTCGAAAACAAATTGATCACTTAACTCATTTACTTGATGAAAATAAAATAAATGTTCTGAATTTGTTAAAGAAAATGCTCGAAGGGCAATTCTTCAAATGCAAAGGAGTCTATAAATGAAAGGAAGAAAGGTAAGGCCCTCATAGCTAGATCAACTCCATCATCAACTTAGATTATTGATTCCGGTGCCTCGCACTACATGGATTCTTCGAGAGGTTGAATTCTACATAGCATTGAACCATGTGGTATGTCCCAAATTATGTTGGGTGATGACACTCATGTGCCGGTTTCCGATCTTGAATCGGTAGAGATAGAAGGTGGAACATTTAACCAAGTGTTGAGTGTTTGCAATCTCTCTACCAATCTCCTATCGGTTTACCAAATCATCCACCTTGGTGAAGGAATGCGAGTGGAATTTTGTCCTAACTCGGTGATTATTCATGAACTTAACTTTGACTACTGCTGTGCATTTGAGGGAAAGGCGGATCACCATTCACGGTTGTATACCTTTTCCCACTTCTCTTCTGATTTGATGCCCAATGCCTTGCTCACTCATGCAAATGAGGTTAGCAAGCTATGACATGAGCATTTTGGGCATCTTAATTATCGTTACCTTGAACAATTGAGCCAAAATGAAATGGTCAACGGGTTACCCCGAGTTAAGTTTTCTAAAGGTCTTTGTGAGGGTTGCACCCCTAAAAAAACTTTGATAAGGGAAAATCCTAGAGAGCTACTCGTCCCTTGGATCTTGTTCATAGTGATTTTTCTGGCCCCTTTCCATCTCCTTCTTTCACTAGAGCTCTATATATACTAACCTTCATTGATGACTTTTTGCGTTATACTTGGGTATATTTTCTTAAGCTTAAGTCTGAAGTCTTTGAGCATTTTTAAAACTTTAAGGCTCTTGCTGAGAAACAAGTGGAACGGTCTATCAAGGTTCTTGAATCGACAATGGAGCCGAGTATGTGAGCAATAGCTTTGAGGATTTTTACACTTCTGAGGGGATTGCTTTGCAACGTACGATTCTTACTGACCCTTCCCAAAATGGAGTTGCAGAAAGAAAGAATTGAACTCTAAAGGTGATGGCTACTTGTATGGTTCACTCGAAGTCCTTTCCTCCGAGTATTGGGTTGAAGTAGTGAATTGTGCTTGTTACATTCAAAATCATGTTCCACATAAGGCAGTAAGAGGGATGACACCCTTTGAAGCCTAATGTTGAGCACTTTTGAGTCTTCGGATCCAAGGCTATGGCTTGGATTCCCAAGAAGAAATTGAAAGCATTGGATCCATAATCTAAACCTTGTATCTTTGTCAGGTATCTTGATGGCGTGAAGGTATATCGATTGTTGAACCCTACTACCCATGAGCTCTATATTGAGAGGAGTATGAAGTTTGATGAGTGTGTGCATGTATACTTTGCTTAATGCTAAATCAAATGAAGCAAGAACTACCACCTAAAATAGTTCTACAATTTAGCTAAAACAAAGCATAAATACCATCATGATAAGAATTAAACAAGGGGTATATGCTAGCATTCATCAATACAAACTTTGAAACTAACAATGCTAAATATCTAAACTCCTCTATTCTCTAAGAACAAATAAATGAATGGACCTAAGTAAGCTCCATGGCTATCAAAATAGTTGTCCTTAATGTTCCAAGAACCTAGGAATGGGGCTAATCAAAGTTAGGCTACAAGACCCTTTTGACACCTCCCATATGACCCAAGCACTTTAAGAAAGAGGCTTAACTCTTCAAGATGATGAATTCTCAAAAGGGCAAGGTGCAAGTTCTTAGTCTCTTTACTATATGCTTTGCATTTTCTCTCTTAGAAAGTTTAGGTGTCAGTAAAAAGGTAGGTGGAGGGCTCTTTATATAGCCCAAAGGATAAAGGATTCAACACATTCTCATGAATGTGGGATAAAGGTAAAACATGATTAGGAATGGATAAGGTTGCTTTATTAAAGGTAACCTTACTTTAGAAGGGTTTAATACATGTTTAACAAGTCATGGGAGTTGGGGGTATTTTAATTAATCAAAGGTGATTAATTAATAGGTAGGTGTAAGCTTATAGAAGCCAATTAGAAGAATATTAGTGCGATTTAGGCTATTAGAAGGGGATTAAATCATTAAATATTGATTTATTGGTTAAATGGAAGGAAAGCTAATTAATTAATAATAATAAATTAGTTTAGGTAGAAGGGGTGATTTATTAACGGAAGGACGTTAATTAGGGATTTCTTGGATAGACAACTTAATTAATTAGCTTAGTGTAATTAATTAATGATGATATGAGGAAAATGAGTGCTTTTGACGATACGTCATTGATTTGCGAGAAAGGAGATAATTAGCACAATTTAAGTATTTAAATTGCTTGGGCGTAATTATAGGTGTCTACATTTGCCCCTCTTTGGGGTGGTGTAAGTGATGCCACTTCAAAGATAGTAGACATAAGAGATTTTGAAGGGATAGAAGAAAAATTAGTAGGAGGGAGAGATGCCCCCTCGAGTGTTGATGGGGTGATGAAGGAAGTCGATCGACGATCGAAAAAGATGAGAAGTAGGTAGAAGAATGGGGACGAGGTAGGATGCCCCAAGGAGAGGGAGAATTAGGGGTGAAAGGGAAGTGGCGTAGAAGAAATATGGATGAGGGGAGAGAAGAGCTTAAGCTCTAGCCGCTTATTTGTTTGGAACAAATTTGATGTCATCATATTGCCATAGGAACTACATCATCGGTCCTTATGAAAAATATAAGCATACGACAAAGGTAGAATGACATGAAAAGCCATACTACGAACAATTGTCCATTGCTGAGAGTACCAACTCCATGCAACCTACAATAATGCAATGCAATACGAGAAGGAAACAAGCTCATATAACAGGGAAAACAAGTACGAACGCACATATCGAACCCAACAACGATCAAGACAGTTGTACAAATGTTTTGTTATCAGTGCTGAAGAGATCCACAAGTTTGTGATTGACGACAAGGGTTAAAAATGATGCCCCAAGAAAGGATACATGCAAGGGGAAATGAAAATGGACACAGGGGTCCATGAAAAGCGTTTGTGCGCAACGAAACAACACCAGGCAACCAAAAGTGCCCCAGAGTACAGATGAAGCAAGCAGCTAGCTGTTGTGAATGGTTGTGAATCCGGTGATCCGCGAGTCGTATTAATCAGGGAAGATGTGAGACAAACCAATAGGATATGGAGAAAATACCATGCACAAGACACAAGTTTCAGCCGTAAGAAGCAAGTTACCATTTTGTAGGGTGTTTTACTTTTTAGGAATTTTTTGAAAAATTTTGCCTTGTTTTTGGATTTTTTTGATATAGTAAATGTTTATATTGTTTTGGCTTTTGAACCATGATAAACAATAGAAGAAAGGAAAAGAAGAAAAAGAAGGGCCTAGGGGCAACAGAAAGTGCCCTAGGTGGAAGAAAAGAGAAACAAACGACAAATAATGTCCTTGTTTAGTGGAAAAAATTAAGAAAAAATAATAATTATTTGAAAAATAATTATTTACGAGGGTGTGAAGAAGAATAAAAATCGCCAGGGAGCAATAAAATTGTCGGGGGAGAAGAAAGGGGTATTGGACAAAAAAAATGCCCCAATACAGTGAAAAATAATTATTCCACAGTGAACAGAGGAGAAAACGGTGAGCGAAACGGGTGTCTTGGCCGTCCGATCAGTGAAAAACAGGCTAATATACCCCCCAGGGGGGGTAAAAACATCACAATCAGTTCATTTTAACCGCTTAGTTTAGAAAACTTACCGTGAGGCTCTGACACTCAGGAGAGATGGTGATCGCACGTGATCGTTTGAGGCGTGCTGTGGATTGTAGATGATAGATCTATAGACAATATCAAATGTTGTTTTCAAGTGTTATTTTGATGTCTATGGATGGGATGATATGATGATATTGGTGCGGGGGGATAGATTTTTGATTATGCGCAACCCCTCTTGCCCCCATTGATGATATGATATGTGATGATTAGCTTAGCATACATGCATGATGTAAAACTTAGCTATGATGTATAGATGATGCTAGATGTGATGATAGTGATGGTAATGTGATGTGAATGATAACAAAACAGAGCACATGCAAGAAACACAACCAAATGCTACAAAGAACACTAGGAATCAATGCAATACACCATGAATCACCATGCCTTATTAACAAGTAACAAAACACAACCAAATGCACTAAGAAAGAAAGAAATAATTAACACACTAGCATGTCGAAATCCACTACAATATGCACAAGCAAGAATGAATATATTCTAAGGAAGAAAAGATAAACTATGAAAAAGTACACCCAAGCAACAAACAACTCAAAAGCGAGCATGCAAAACACTATACAAGAAACAAACAAAGCAAGAAAACAAGACAATGCAAGTAAATGTTTTTTTAAGATATGTTTTCATAAACTAATTTTCTATTGTTTAGGTTTTTGTGAAACAATTTTATATTGTTTTGGTGTTTTGTGAAACAATTTTCTATTGTTTTTGTGTTTTCTCGAAACAATGTTCTATTGTTTTTGTGTTTTCTCGAAACAATGTTCTATTGTTTTTGTGTTTTTCTCGAAACAATTTTCTATTATTTTTGTGTTTTTCTCGAAACAATTTTATATTGTTTTTGTGGTTTTAATAGTTTTCCAAAGCTATGTGCAGGTAACCAAGAAAGCATGGATGCCCCCAGAGTTAGGTGGGAATATACTGAGGCGAAGCCACGTGCTTAATGAACAAGAAGGTGAACTCGTTGAGTTTCCCCTAGCGTAAGATGGGAAATAACGAAAGACCACATCCCTCACAGATGAATAGAAGAAGGCAAAGCTGGATCAAGGTTGGACAAAATGGTGTGCACAAGGAAACTCGAAGGCAGAACCAGGTCTAGGCCAAAGATGACTACCCTTCTAATACAGAGTGCTTGTGAACAACGAATCCTCCCGAGGTGCCGGAAACTGGTTTTCACCCAAGGACTTGTCCAAAGTGCCACAATTGCATGGTTTTCACTAGTGGACAACTGTTTTCTCTTTTTCTTTTTCTGATTATTTATTTTTATTTTATTTTTTTGATGTTTTTGTATTTTTGATTTTTTTGTGATTTTTATGACTTTCTTGTGCCATGTTTAGGCATAAAACCTCTTAAGATGCATGGCATTCATGGGCTCCCAGAGCTCATCACCATTGGGGTGAGCCAACTTGTATGCCCCTATGCCATACTTGGCAACTATGACATAGGGTCCTAACCAGTGTGGTTCGAACTTCCCTTTCTTTTCTCGCTCTCTCTCCGGTGTTGAAGCTGGTTCTCCTTCATAACTATATCACCCACCTCAAAGCTGGTGAGGGATGATTCTCTTGTTGTAGTTGCGGGAGATTCTGTGTTGATATACCTTCAGGTGATTAAGAGCGCGAATGCGCCTCTCATCTAGGAGCTCTAACTCAGCCAATCTTGCCACTCGATAATCTTCATCCTTATCCAAATAGTCCCGAAGAGAAATTCGCAGGGATGGGAGTTCAATCTCTAAAGGGATGATAGATTATGTCCCGAACACTAGGGAATATGGTGTCGCACCCGTAGGAGTGCGAATTGATGTTCGGTAGGCCTAGAGGGCTAGGTGGATTTGTAGGTGCCAGTTTCAACCGGTTTTGCTAACCATCTTCTCCATTATCCTTACCAAAGTCTTGTTTGTTGCCTCAGCTTGTCCATTACCCTGAGGGTAATATGGCATGGACCATTTTAATCTAATTTGGGCTGTTGTGCAAAGGCCTTTCACAGTTTTTTTCTTAAATGACTTCCCATATATCGTGACAATGATAGGTGGGGATACCATATCGGCAAATAATGTGATTCATGATGAATTTAGAAATCTGTGCTCCTGTGACATAAGTTAAAGGGATAGCCTCCACCCATTTTGTAAAGTATTCTCAGTTTGTGATGATATGTGTATGACCATCATATGAGGTAGGAGTAAGCTTCCCTATTAGATCAAGTCCCCATTTAGAGAATGGCCGGGGGTAGTGATTGGTTGTAATGGTTGTGATGGAGCATGGATGAAATTTTCATACTTTTGGAAAACCACACATTTTCTAACATAATTACAATAATTAGTTTCCATGGTGGGCCAATAGTAACCTACTCTTAACAGTTTCTTAGCCAAGACCATTCTGTTTGTATGTGCTCCGCATACTCCTTCGTGTACTTCTTTAATTTTACGGATGACTCTGTCATATCCAGACAACGTAACAATTCCCATCGTAGCCACGGACGATAAAGTGTACCTCCTCTAAAAGGGTGTAGCAGGCTATCTCGGTGAATCAAGATTTGCTTTTGAGAATGGGAGATATTGGGAGGAAAGTACTATCCTTAAGATAGGTGAAGATGAGTTCATACCATGGGGAATGGGGACCAACAACCTCACAAGCTAGGCAAGATTCCGACATGTCATACGCGGGGTGACATATATTTTCTACGAAGAATGGCATATCATTGTTTCTGGTGGAATACTGAAGCATAGATCCCACCGTTTCCATGGCATCCACCGATGCATTTGTGATCTTGGAATTTGCTCAAAGGTGATGCACACAAAATACTCCTTTAGAGTTTCCACTAACTTTTTGTAAGGTATGAGCTTATCGCCTTAACTTTATACTCATCATTACCCTGTTTGATGATTAGCTGCGAATCACCTATAACCTTAACATGTTGAATATTCCACTTGATGGCTAGCTTCATCCTTGCAATGAGTGTTTCATATTCCATGCAATGTTGTTCGTGCAAGGGAAGGCCAGGCAGAAACCCTGTGGTATAGGATCACCCGAAGGAGTAATAAGGACCACTCCTGCACCTGAACCATGAAACATAAAAGATCCATCAAAATGTATCTGCCATATGCGATTCTTCAATGTAGAGCAAAGATGCATCTGGCGAGATCCAGGACTCAAAGGTTTTGTGCTTTGCAAAAGTGCTTCTGCTAGTTGGTCGGCAAGTACTTGTCCTTTAAGCGATTTTTGATGGATCTTTCTATATCAAACTCATTGAGTAGAATGATCCAATTAGCCATTCTACCTGTGAGGGCGGGTTTGGAAAACAAATACTTGAGTGGGTCGACCTTGGATATGAGCTTGGTCTTAGTATTTAGCAGGTAATGGCGAAGTTTCTGAAAGGTAAAAACGACGGCCAAGAAAGCCTTTTCAATCTGAGGATAATTAAGTTCATAGGTGATGAGGGTGTGACTCAGATAGTACACCACTTTCTCTTTATGGCTAAGGTCATATTGGGCGAGTAGCGCACCAATAGCGTATTGCGTAGCAGAAATATAGAGCAAAAGTGGTTCTCCTGGAGTAGGAGGCATGAGGATAGGTGGATTAGCCAGGTATTGTTTAAGCAAAGCAAAGGCTTGCTGTTGCTCGGGTCCCCAAAGGAAAGTGACGTCCTTTTTAAGAAAATGGGTGAATGAGTGACATTTATCTGCAAGCTGGGAGATAAAAGGGCAAATGGCTTGAATTTTCCCTTGCAAGCTACGCAGTTGCTTGATATTCTTAGGTGGAGGCATTTCAGTGATGGCAGACACTTTAGCGGGATCTACCTCAATACCTCGTCTCGACACAATGAAGCCCAATAGTTTCCCGGATAACACACTGAAGACACATTTCTTTGGATTCAATCTGACTTTGTATTCACGCAGGTGTTCAAAGATACGCTGCAAAATGATAGGATGATCCTCCCTTGTTTTGGACTTTCCCGAGGATGTAAATCTACGTAGTCTTCCATGATGTCATGAATCATATCATCAAATATTCTTTATCATGGCCCGCGATAAGTTACTCCCGCATTCTTAAGGCCAAATGGCATCACCTGATAACAAAAGGTGCCCCAAGAAGTTGTGAAAGCTGTTTTGTGTTGGTCTTCCTCAGCGATCTTAATTTGATTATAACCTGAAAAACCATCCATGAGTGATAGCATTTCATACCCTGCGGTTGAGTCAACAATCTTGTCAATGTTGGGCAATGGAAAGTCATCTTTAGGGCAAGCTTTATTGATGTCCCTAAAATCCGTGTAGATTCGGATACCGATAGGTTTCTTACGGGCAGAACAATGTTCGATATCCATTCAGAATAATCAATTGGCCTGATGAATCCTGTAGCAAGTAACCTTTCCAACTCTTCTTTAACTAACAAGGCCACTCTTGGGTGCATCTTTCGGAGCTTTTGTTTGATAGGCTTAGCATCTGCGTGCACAACCAGGTTATGCACGAATAAAGTGATTTAAGTCGGGAATGTCTTTGTCGGACCATGCGAACACATCAATAAACTCTCGCAGTAGCATAGTAACGTCTTTTGTTCTGCGGGTCGAGAGTGATGCTCCCAATTTTACTATCTTGGGATCTTCTTCAGTACCAATATTGACATCAATGGTTTCTTCAACTAAAATTTTTGATAAATCCTCCATACGCGTAGGATTAGGAGGTAGGTTGAGATCTTCATCCAAGGATGTCTCTACGAGATTTTCATCCTTGGCGTGGTCACTTTGTTTTTCCTTTGATTTTCTTATTTGTTTGTCATCCAATGGCTCAAAGAGGTTTTCACTGTGTGACTTGGACTTTGATTTTTGCCGAGGCTTTTCTTTAGAACTCTTGCCCTTGCTTTTCTTTAAATTTTGTTGACCACGAAGTTCAGCCTCCTCGCCGAAGTAGGTGCAAGTGTCTAAGTCGATAAAGAAACCCTTCTTGTGATCTCTAATGGGAATTGTATCCCTTATGCCCATGAAATCTGCAATAGCCTCGTCGTTCTCGAATAAATCTAGTGGCATGTGACGTTGTTGGTCCCATTCAACAAGGGAAGGGTACAAAAAGTCAAGGGTCGGTTCGGTGGGGGTTATGGTCAGGACAATATTGTTTATGAAAAGGTTCGTGGAGGCTAGATCCTCATATAGGCTACAATGGGAATCCGTGTATCATTTGTCTAGGTACTCGAAGCTATCCTCATGCTCAGAACAAGTCGCATCTTGATCATTGGGGTGTGCTCCATAAGGGCGAATCCCAATGCCATATCTTTCTATTTTGAAATGTGGAAGAGGGACTGGTTCTCTTTGTCCTTGTTCATTCCTCCCACATCCTAGGCCTTTGTAGCCCATGGAGTACATCATTTTGCTAGATTTTTCATATTCAGGGTTTGATAACAAGATGGTTGAGTGTCCTTAGGGACCCAAGTAGTAGGTGGATCAAGTAATTTTTCCTCAGCTAACAAGCCTCCGGTAGGAATGATGACCCGATAGTGTGTTCCTCTCTAGGTCTCCTAAAGCGGTAGTTGGGTCGACCTCTAGTTTTGGGCGACAAGGAGAGGTCAGAAACCAAGAGTGCTTGTTGTACATTATACTCCCCACAGCCATGTTCCAAATTTTTCATCTCCCATGAATCAAATGGCGATGTGGAAGTGGACGCCCCATGAGCATAAGAATTAAGAGAATTTGAATCTACTCGAGATTCCATGGCCTCAGAATGAAGAGGGACAACTATATCTGTGGAGGGACATGCATATGTACCCTTTTGTGCAAAGCTATTAAGAGCTCTACAATGAGCAAAGGGCTCTGAATCTCCTGGTATTGTAACCGTATGTCCCTCATGCTTCAGCTTGATGCATTGATGAAATGTTGATGGCACAACCTGCATGGCATGAATCCATGGTCGGCCTAGAAGCATATTATATGGAAGTTCCAAGTCTAGGACGTGAAACTTTGTCTGATGGCAAGTGGGGCCCACCTCCATGGGTAGCGTAATGGTGCCTACTGACTCTCTTTCCGCGTTGTCGTATGCGGTGATAGTAATAATATGGGACTCAAGATCTTCCTCCGTATGTCCCAATTGTTTGACCAGCTTAAGCGTGCAGATGTTCAATCCCGATCCGTTGTCCACAAGCACCCGTTTGATTTTCCTGCGGGTGACAACTACCTCGATGTACAAGGGAAGATTATGTGTAGGATTCGTGGCAGGGATCTCCCTATGGTTGAAAGTAAGATGCTCACTTGATGCAATATTTGCCACTGGCTTGAAGGTACGTAGGATCGACTTCTAAAGGCACTCCCGACCCTTGAAGAGTTTGATACAAAATGTCTTTATGCACATTGGATATCTTGAGAAGTTCTAAGATCGAGATCTTAGCAGGTGTCCTCTCAAGTTGTTCTAAAGCGATTATATTTATCGGTTTGCGGGGGTCAACAGAGAGGGTTCCGAGAATCACGAGGCGGGCATGCCTTATATCTTTATGTGTGATCCTTTCCCTTGATCCGGATGGTATTGACACAGTCAGCAGGGGAGTGAATACATCCGATAAGTGAATCGTAATGATTGTTATCTCTTTTGGTATATAAGTAATTCGTGGCTTTATAGGTTTGGGATGACTCTCCCCGATCCGGCTTTGTCTTTTCCAACTTATCATGCTTGGGGAATGGTTCCTTATAAATCCCCATTTTCTCGTTAGGTGTTTGCATGTGGCCAGGGTTATCCACCTCTATCTCCCCGTTGTCAATGAGGTCTTGAATATAGTGGCGAAGTCGCAAACATTTGTCTGTTTTATGACCTTTAGTGCGATGCATTTCGCAATATTCATGCTCCTTATACCATGAAGGTTTAGGAGTGTTGTCATCAAACGGTTGTGTTGTAGGATAGGTCAAAATGTTGGCCGCATCCAATTGTTTTAGTATGAGGGACAACGGTTCATTGAGGGAGGTGAATGTTCGTCACTTTGGTGGTGGTTGAATTGGGCCCTTGGTTAGTTTAAAAGGTTGACTGGTTTGGACCGTTTGAACACGTTTGGAATCAGTGATTCCGTCTCCCACCATGTTTTTGTTTTTGTTAAAGATCTTTGGATTTTCAGTGGGTTTGACACTTTGGTTGTCTTTAGATTGGGTTTTGAGGGTGCCTTTGGCAATGAGAGCCTTTTCTATTTGAATCCATTTCTCGATAACCTCCTCAAAGGTGCGGACACAATGCATTTGGAGGCGGAAAATGTATACGGGTTGAGATTAGGGATGAAAATACTCACTAGCTGCTTCTCAGGGAAAGCACAGGGGAAGCGACTAACTATCCCTCTCCATCGTTGGAGGAAGTTGGCGAAGGTCTCATTTTGGCGTTGTTTTGTGCCGCACAAGTCTGCCATGGTGATGTCACTCTCTATGTTATATGAGAAATGACACATGAATATTTCTCGCCAATTAGTGCCGCCACGTGAAAATTGATCCTCGTGGTAAGCGCGTAAACCATTCCAATGCTTGACCTCGAGACTCTTAGGAAAAAGTCGATGAGGTAATTATCACTATAAGACACCTCTTAACATCTTTGTGTAAAAATCTTTAACATGATCCCTTGGGTCTCCCTTTCCTTTGTATTTTTCAAACTTTGGCATATCAAATTTCTTTGGAAAGGGTTGAAGGGTCATTGTCTTGTCAAAAGGATAGGGGCATAGTTCTTCATATTGGTATTTCCTAATACTCCCTATATTGCTTTCTTGTATGCTCGCAAGAGTTGCTTTCATAGATTGCACTTCTTGTGCAAGCAATTGTTCTCTAGTGGGAGAAGCGGGGATGTGTACATGATGGTACCCCGTGTCTTCTTCTCCTTGGTTTTCTCGATGGAGTTCGTGGATCCTAAACTTAGGCTTTGACTTTTGAACATTCTTGTTTGTGTCTTTTTGTACCTAGAAAGTAAGCAAAGCTAGTTGTCGGCTTAGGTTACTGAGTTGTTGTTGGATTGTGACTTGGTTTGTGTCTTCTTCATCTAAAGGTTCTTCCTCTTCGTATTGTGGAGGTTCTTCCCTTGTCTCATGTTCTATCTTGTTTCTTCATGGAACTTTGATGAGGGGTATTCTATGCCCTACCACTTTATCATTTTCTGTGTAAGAAGTGGAAGCATGCCCGCCTGTTAAAATATCTTCCATATTGATAAGGGGGCGTTCTTCCTTAGTAGTGTCATTTGTAGGTAATATTGGTTTATTCTCGGTGGGCAATTTGGCCCCTAATTCCATGACCTGCGCCAACACTCTATCTTTGTTTCTAAGGAGAAACTCATCTAGTAGAGTGGGGTCAAAATCAAAGTCTGCGTGTGGTGATTCTAGTTCATTTCCACTATGATCAACCATGTCTTCTGTTTCCATTTCTGCAGAAAATAGTGGTCCTAGATTGTGTCCAATAAATGGGTTTGACCCTTATTTGTTAGAGGTTTCCCAAGCTTGCGCCTGTTGTTCCTCATATGTTTGTTTCTTTAACCCTAAACGCATTTTGGGAGCTATGTTTTCGTGATAAATTTCACTAAGGTAAGTTGTAGATTTGTTCAAAATTCAATGACTACCCTTAAGTAAAACACAAGATGTATGTGTTAAGAGTAAATTAACAGTGTGAGAATACCAATGTGATAGAGTGATAAAGTCACCAATGAAACAATTGTTTGGTACCAAAACTTAATCAAATGAATTACCTCTGACTACGTTTCAAAGTAATTTACGACGCCAGATGATTAACAAGATGTCTCCACTTATGCCAAGTTCAAAGGAATGAACAAGACATAAGTAAATACATGAAGTTAAATGTGATCTCCCAATCAAGATATACGATGAGCAAGCTCAAGTCGATTAAGACCTATATCTCAAAAAGTGCCAATTACTGATTTGTGAATGACATAACAATATCACCAAGATATGTTAACCCACTTTGCAAGAAAGTGAAGTATTGATATCGAGGTGTTATTGATATAATATGCACAAATGGTAGTGCTTTACTAACACCTTTTGAAATCGAGTTAATAATAAAACCGAACAAAAAAATCTCAAAGTATAGCTAGGAATAGTTAAAAATGTGTGCGGCGTAATCAAGTACTAATATAGGTATTTATGTCGAGTTTATAAAAACAAGACGTAAATATCAAAATTGTAATGATACTGAGAAAAACAAGCTAACTCCTCTATGGAAGTCTGCAGTGATGAACCACGCTTAACTAAAATGACGATCTTGGCGTGGGTATCAAGATCACAATGGCTACCAAATGACGTGAAAACGCCTCCACTCACTTTAGGCGTTTAACTAACTTGACCCGCAAACATGGATGGCGTAAATGCAGAACATAAAAGTGAGAGAAATAGTCGAATGGCAACACAAAGGTAATCACACCTCTTTTGATCAACAAAGTGTCAAAAAAATGAAGGAAATAAATCAAGAAAAATGACGAAAAATGCTAGCCTCACTTGTGAGAGTTTCACCTCGCCCCTAAGGCAAGTAAAAACTAGGCAAAAGTAATACGTCACACGTTTCTCAAAAAGAAGGTTCACAACTCAACTTGTTTTCAAATGGTCAAAGTGGGCTTCGGCCAAAGTATATTCTCCTAGGTGGTTCTCTCACCCTAAATGTTACAAAGTTTCCATGAGCGAGTGCAATTTACCCAAAAGTCACACCGACTAGTTTGAGAGTATCTCGGCTTTACTTTACCCCCTTCAAGAATAGTAGGCAACTAGTGCGTCTACGTGTACTATCACCTGGGGTCGCCACTGATAGACAACAACAGTAACTCTATCTCACAAAGGAATCACTAGTCAAGTAGGTAGTGCGGAGCAATTCCCGTTTCGTCCCACAAGGTTCCCTCTTACGTGGACTACTTTGGGGTTCTGGAACCACCCCCATTGGTGTAGCTTAAGGCGTTATGCCAAAGGGGTTATGTTCGATTGAGCGGAGAGGGACATACCCTTTTATGAAACCTACAATACGAGTGTTTTGAATATGTTGTTCTTTTTATCTTGTTTAATTAGGTGTGGTTTGCTTGAACACCTTTTGCAACCTCGTATAACAACTCTATTACTATTTTTTTATTTTGTTTTGGTTCTTCCTTTCTTTGACAAGCATTTTTAGGTCCTACACTCAAGCGTTAGTAGTTCTCCAAGAAAATCACATTATTTAAAAGAGGATTAAGAGTTGCTTTTGATTCTTAAGATCATCCAAGGATGCAAGGGAAGAGCATACACAACAAATAATCCAACTAAAAAGTAAATAAAATCTTTTCAATCAATGAACCATATAAAATTCTTGATAAATGTTCATTCCCTTAAACCAAAAGTGAAAGATGAACTTTCCAATTTACCAAATGTTATAAAATGAAGACTAAAGTTACTTTTGATTTTCAAGATCACCCTAAGGTGCAAGAGAAGAGCATACACAAACTTTATCCTAACTATGGAGAAATGGAAAACTTCAAATCAAAGGACCATTAAAAATGCTTTGTAAAGGTTCACTCCTTAAGCAAAATGAATAATCAAGTTTCCAAGTTTAATCCCAATGTTAAAAAGATAGAGATCAAAGTTGTTTTTGATTCTCAAGATTACCAAAAGGTGCAAGAGAAAAACATACACACGCTTTGGTCTAAATCGAGTAAGCATTGAAATACAACATTCATTAAAACATTAGACATGTTAGAAAATGACCAGTTTTAAAATAACAGAAAAACCTGTAACTTCTGTAAGTATAAATCCCAAATTTATGTTTTCATTACATATTTAGCTTCAACACCTTTTCAATGCAAAAAAAATGGAGTCATTTCGAGTTCGGGAGCAAAAGTTATGGCCTTCGGAAGATGGGTTACACATATGCTCTTATGCTCAAGGGTATGCACTTGACATGCACTCAAAAAATGTAAACAAAAAGTCCCTTAATCTGCAAAATGGGCAAATTTTTCCAACCAAGATTCAATTTTGACAACAACCCACACATTAATATATGAATAGAAGACTCAACACTATCAAACATTAACATACATGCTCAAGAATTTAAGATTTTCAAGAAATTGACAAAACTAGCACGTAGAATGATGAAAAAGTAAGCTCTAAAATGAAAACATGATGAAATCTTGAAATTTTCTCACCAAGATTAAATTTTGACAGTAACCCACCACATTAATATGTAAATATAAGACTCAAAGCACTATCAAACACTAACCTACATGCTCAAGAATTGAAAATTTTCAAGAAATTGACAAAACTAGCATGTAAAATGTTGAAAAAGTAAGCTCTAAAAATGAAAACATGATAAAATCTTGAAATTTTCTCACCAAGATTAAATTTTGATAGCAACCCACCACATTAATATGTAAATAGAAGACTCAAAACTATCAAACACTAACCTACATGCTCAAAAATTAAAAATTTTCAAGAAATTGACAAAACTAGCATGTAAAATGTTGAAAAAAGTAAGCTATACAAATGAAAACATCTGAAATCTTGAAATTTTTCACCAAGATTAAATTTTGACAGCAACTGACCACCACATTAATATATAAATAAAAGACTCAAGCACTAGTAAACACTAACCTACATGCTCAAGAATTGAAAATTTTCAAGAAATTGAAAAACTAGCATGTAAAATGTTGAAAAAGTAAGCTCTAAAAATGAAAACATGATGAAATCTTGAAATGTTCCCATCAATTCCAATTTTGACAGCACTTCACCTCCTTCATACCTACTCTGAGGAATACCCAACACATGCAAACTCAACAAAACAAGTTAAAAAAACAAGTTAGATCAACATGTGTAAAAGAAAGTTAGTAACCAAAAATAAACTTAACTACAAAAACTTGAAATTAAGTGCAAAGGACAATGGAGTAAGTCCCACCGTGCAAAGTGTGCAAATGTGTGCATGTATACTTTTCTTAATGCTAAATCAAATGAAGCAAGAACTACCACTTAAAATAGTTCTACAATTTAGCTAAAACAAAGCATAAACACCATCATGATAGGAATTAAACAAGGGATAGATGCTAGTATTCATCAATACAAACTTTGAAACTAACAATGCTAAATATCTAAACTCCTCTATTATCTAAGAACAAATAAATGAATGGACCTAAGTAAGCTCCATGGCTATCAAAATAGTTGTCCTTAATGTTCCAAGAACCTAGGAATGGGGGCTAATCAAAGTTGGGCTCTAATACCCTTTTGACACCTCCCATATGACCCAAACACTTTAAGAAAAGAGGCTTAACTCTTCAAGATGATGAATTCTCAAAAGGGCAAGGTGCAGCTCTTAGTCTCTTTGCTATATACTTTGCATTTTTCTCTTAGAAAGTTTAGGTGTCGAGTAAAAGGTAGGTGGAGGGCTCTTTATATAGCCCAAAGGATAAAGGATTCAACACATTCTCATGAATGTGGGATAAAGGTAAAACATGATTAGGAATGGATAAGGTTGCTTTATTAAAGGTAACCTTACTTTAGAAAGGTTTAATACATGTTTAGCAAGTCATGGGAGTTGGAGGTATTTTAATTAATCAAAGGTGATTAATTAATAGGTAGGTGTAAGCTTACGAAGCCAATTAGAAGAATATTAGTGCGATTTAGGCTATTATAAGGGGATTAAATCAATTAAATATTGATTTATTGGTTAAATGGAAGGAAAGATAATTAATTAATAATACTTAATTAGTCTAGGTAGAAGGGGTGATTTATTAATGGAAGGACATTAATTAGGGTATTTGTTGGATAGACAACTTAATTAATTAGCTTAGTGTAATTAATTAATGATGATATGAGGGAAAATGAGTGCTTTTGATGATACATCGTTGATTTGCGAGAAAGGGGATAATTAGCACAATTTAAGTATTTAAATTGCTTGGGTGTAATCATAGGTGTCTACAATGAGTCATCCTTGACTTTTACTTCCACTGAGGTTCTTTTGCCCACTAATTTAGATTCTGACTCATCAGATGATGATGTTGTTGAGCGAGTTCCTCCTCTCCTGCTCCTCCTGATCCTCAAACTTGAGTCTTCGATTTTTGTGAGTAGTGATGATGAGAAATATGTCCCTTCTCACTTGAGTGAAGAATCTTCCGACTCTGAGCTTGAACCTTCGGGACCTCTTTGGGCCAGGAAAACTTTACAGAGTGTTGGAGATTTAGTTGGAGATCCTTTAGATGAGAGACATACTCGCTCGAGTTTTGTTGGACCCCACTCCTTCTTCGCCTCTGCTTCTAATCCACCATCTTTCCAGGAAGCTTCTAGGATTCCTAAGTGGGATTTTGCTATGGATGAGGAGTATTCCTCACTCATAAAGAATGACACTTGGGATCTTACCCCTCTTCGAAAGGAAGAAAATTCATTCGGTGTAGGTGGATATATCGAACAAAGTATGGAGCCAATGGAGAAGTTGAGAAGTATAAAGCGTGACTTGTAGCTAAGGGTTTCTCCTAGGTAGCTGGGGTTGATTACTCAAAACCTTTGCTCGGTTGTGAAGATGACTTCCATTCGCCCGACCCTTACGATGCTGCCACTAACGAGATGGGAAGTCCACCAGATAGACGTTAAGAGTGCCTTCCTTCATGGGGACCTAGAGGAAGAGATATATATGGAACAACTTCCGGGTTATGTCCATGATCCATCCCTCGTTTGCAAGTTAAATAAGTCTCTACGGCCTTAAACAAGCCCCTCGGGCTTGGTATGCCAAGATGGACTCCTTTCTACTTGCATCAGGGTTCACTCGGTGTCACTCTGACCAAATGTGTGTATTCTATGGTAGGATGAATCCTTGCTTATTCTTGTTCTCTATATTGATGACTTGTTGATCATGGGTAGCTCTTCCTCTATCATTGATTCTGTGAAGATCTCCTTGGCCAACAAGTTCTCCGTGTTTGACTTGGGATTGCTTCATTACTTTCTTGGGATCTAGATTTCACAATCTGACTTGGGAATTATGATCTTGTAACCTAAGCACTCTCCTGATTTACTTGCTCAGTTTCACATGTCCGATTGCAAGTCCTCACCTACTCCTTTTCTTTCCGGGGTCAAGTTGGTGACTGATTGCTCTTCCCCCTTGGTTGACGGTACCCTTTATCGGCAGTTGGTGGGGAGCTTGATCTACCTTACTCACACTTGGCCAGATATTTTGTATGTTATTAGGATCGTGTCCAGATTTATGAAGGACCCTCATGAGCTGCATTTAAAAGAATCAAAGTGGATCATTCACTATGTTCTGGCACTCACACGAGATGGTATTCATTACTTAGGAGGGAGTGAGATTGACTTGGTTGGATTTTCTGAGACTCAGATTTGGGTGGTGATCTAGATCATCGAAAGTCTACCTCAGGCTACAGATTTCACTCTTGGTTAAGGTCTTGTCAGTTGGTCTAGCAAGAAGAAAAATGCCATTGCCATATGATCGATTAAGCAAAATACAGAGGAGTAGTTAATGCTGCTACATAAGCTGTTTGGTTACAAGGTATCTTGACTGAGTTTGGCATCAATTTTGGTGGGCTACCTTCATCTCTTGTGATAACATGAGCACTATCTCAATTTTTAGAAAGTTAGTTCATCATCAGCAGATGAAGCACATTGAGATTCACATGCACTTCATACGGGAGCTGATACATGAAAACATCATCGACATACAGTATGTTGAGACAGATTGATCGGAGTTGCGAGACATATTCACCAAGCCCTTCACTGAGGTGAAGTTTCTTCACTTGTGGTCTCTTCTTGGGGTGATGTCTCCTGCATCTGACCATATTCTTCGGGCTATATAGTCCTCCTTCTTCTCCTCTTCTTCTTTCCAAAAATATGTTGTTTGTATATGGGCACCTTATCAATCCTTTAGTTGCCGAGCCCCATTGACACATCTTTCTTAGTTGTCTAAGGGAGTCTTCTTTTTTGTTCTGGCTTACCATGACCTCTTCCTCGGCTTCGATGAAGGGGGTGTTGGTGTGTGTGAAATGCCTAGTCATCATTCACATCACTTGGTGAGTCATCTCACCTTGCGAGATTCATAGGTCTTAGGAAGTCAAATGAAAAGTGGTAGATTCTCGAGGAGAATCACATCATTGTCATTTGCGTTAGTGCGTCATAGGAGTTACATTCCTTATTTGGAATTGTAACTCCTCCTTTAGTGGTGTCATATGCATCAGTGGCGTCATTGATATTCTTTCCTTGTTTAGGCATGGGGGTTACACAACACCCCTATTTGTACTTCCTTTTTCGATCTATGAGCATGAGCAGACTGTTTTCTTACTTGCATTTTCTTTCCATTGATTCAAATCTTGCTTATTACGTTGGAGCTTGACGTTACCATCGGAGTGCAACTTCGTTGTGGTGCATTGTTTTCGACATCGGTTCTCATTTTCCCTCTTTTAGTTAATAGTATCCTCCTTGATCCTTAAATTGAAGTATGGTAATGATGTTTTGGATTTTCACTTTGGTCATAGAACATGAAAAAACTTGGTAATATTTAGTGTTTGAATTAAATAGTTGCAAATGATTGTATCTTTCTCTTTTGACCATGCCAACTTGGAAAAGATTATGGAAGTGATATAGGTCCAAAACCTCAAGGCATATACATTTTTAATGTTTTAATTATGGTTAATAACTGTAGATTATGATTTCAAAGGTTTTCAAATGGTCATTAATCGACCCATGCAAAAATGGAAATTTGGTTATTAGATGAAGTCTTTGACCAAACGAGTAGGCCACCATGTAAACATAATTACCGTTGACTATTTTCATATACATTTGATTGTAATTATTACCATTAAAATGTTAAAAAAATAATAAAGGTTTTGGATAATCTTTGGACCATTCGGAGGGATTTTGGAAAGATGGTGGCTAGTTTCAATGAGCCATTACGTGGCATCTGCATGAGTTAAGAACATTAAATGCACTCAAAAAATCTGAAGCTTCTTTGGGAAACTACTATGCATGTGATGAAGGTTTATTTTTGGCATTTGTTTTAAAGAGCTATGTTTTTGTGAGCTGTGCATCAGGGTTTCAATGTGGAGTTATGTTGAAGCTATTTTTAGCTGTGATAAATGGGTATTTGTGATGAAGATGAAGTTATATATTGTTGGGTATCAAAATCATTTACTTTGTTTAAAAAAATGGACATATTTTGGTTTAAGATGGTTCGTTTTCTTTGAAATTTCGTGAAGAAATAGTGGAAAAAAGTTGCAAAGATCTCTTCACTACATGCATGACTATTCTTCTCCCTCTTTTGTTGTTAAGTTCTAGTTTAATCAAAATAAAAGGGTTCTCTCTCTATTAAGGTCCATAGGGATTTCATTGAAAATATACGTAAATTAGGGAAGGAAAATTAAGTAGAATGTGTTTTTTTTCATTTTTCCTTTGCTAAATATTGAAATCGGTTTCTAGAGTAGAAATAGAGTTATGGGATTTCATTTTGAGCTTATCAACCAAGTACATATCGTACATTTGCATCTGGTAAATGAGGACTACTATAAGTGATTTTTATAGTCGATATATGTGTTGTTATAACCTTGAGGTTTATATGGGATTAGAATAATAATTATCTATTATGTATATTGGGCTTTGGTTATAACAATGTTGAATAGATAAACTTTGTATCTCTTCCTTTTAAGTCGAGTTTCATTTTTGAGACAAACCTTTGGTGCTAATAATTGTTGAATTATTGGTAGGTTTGTGGGTAGAAACAATAAAAGATTATTGTTCTTCACCCTAGTCCAATTTTGAATAGAGAAAGTGTTTTGGGTGACAACATAGTTTAAATGAAGGTTTGGTGTTTGTTATATTATATTAGAATTCTTCTCAAGTTAGTTATAACTTGCCAAGAACTCATTGTTTAAAATCAACTATTGATTTTTGAAATATCCTTATGCTGAAATTGGGGGTTTTAGGATAAGAATTACTCCAATTCATTATGTGCAATTCTTAGGATATAAACTAGAAGACACTTCATCTAATTAGAAGTTAAATATGTTGTTTGTGCTTTGTGCAAACTTATTAATGAGTTCTGTGACTCCCTTCGTATTCCTTATTGTTGAAACGGGAGTTGAGTTGCTTGTTTACCTTTGATTCGTAAATAGTGTTATTGTAATGTTGATGTTACCTAACTATTTGAACCCATGCTATGAGGAAAATGGGAATTGTGGGATTGATTGATGATAAGACTAAACATTGTGTTTGATTACAATTGAGGCCTTTTTCTATTCTTTCATTTATTTCTTTTGAAAATGAGATAAGTTACTTAAGGGATGAGTAGGATTAAGGAATGAATAAGGGACATTCAAATCTATTTGATTAAAATGATTAGATAGGAAATTATGTTTCTTTTATATCATAATATTATCTTGGTCAATTAAAAATGAAATGATTAAGGATAAGAAAAAGAATTATTGTATTGAGGACATTGCCGTTGGACATGGTTATCATATGTTTCCTAGATGGATTTTAGAATATTATGATGATGGATTAATTAGTAGAACTAAGTAAATATATTATTTGATACAACATCAAAAAAATTAAGGGATTTTGTAAACTTATTAGTACGATGGGTTTATTCTGTCGCGTGCTTAAAATCATTGAAGGCATAAAGGTAATTAATGGTGATAAAAATGGATATGAAAAGGTCCAATTCTATGTATTCTCCATATTTGATACTTTCTCTAAATATTCTTTCTTCAGGAGATGGTCTAGTTAGGCTAAGGGTGATTTGGAAACCTTCGAATGGAAATTTAGACCATAACTGTTTTGTTTGGGAAATTTTATAGGTGACGGATACACAACCACCCCAATAGTTATGTAACCTCTGCTCTTCATATAGTGGCGAGTTACACAACCACCATTGCGATTACACATCGGTCGCGATGGTTAACCATTAGTCTGCGTTTAGTGGTGGTCCTATTTGTGACGGTTTCAGAATTTCGTATCTTAACCGTTGCAAATGTTTGAGCTTCCAAAATGATTTATTTTACCTTTCAATGTGTGCTTGGACAAAGAAACTATAAATACAAGTTCAATTCTTCATTCTAAAAGTAATTTTGAGTTAAATCTAGTGTGAGAAAAGATGAGATGTTGGAGTTATTTCTTGTTTTGTTCATTGAGAGCAAGTTCTTCCTTATTGAGAAGTTATGAGCAAGATCATATGATTAGAAGGAGTTTGAATACTTCTTGAAGGAAAATTGTTGGCAATAATTTGTATTTTTGGAGATTTACACAAAGTAGAAGGGAAGAAAATTTTCTTATCCACCGGAGTTTTTCCGACATTGGGTTTCTCCAGGATGAATCTTGTCTTATTTTCCTCTCTTTTCTTAATTTCACAGAGTATAGTAGTGTAATTCTTGCACATTATATTGGTAAAAATAACTTGGTAAATCTTTAATTATTTTTCACAAGCATAAGATCTATTTATTATTATGATTGAGCAGTTTGAGATCAAATTGGTATCGAGCGCTTAATATTTCATATTTTGTGTGGCTAACATGTGTTGAGATTGTAGTTAGATGCTCCTGACTTGAAAGGGAAAAGAAAGATGTGAAGGTATCCTTATTACTTTTGAAATAGAGATTTCCACAATGAAGTGGAAGCAAGTAATTCGAGACATGGCTCGTAGAGAAGATGTTGATGATAACAGAGAAGAACATTTCTATAAATTTGGAGGTAAATGTGGCAAGTCTATCTAAGGATGTGAGCAGTATTTCCTTGTCCATAGGGAAATTGGAGTCCATCATGGGATTAATCATGGATAAATTCAATGTTCCAAACGAGACACCAAAATCCCGGGAAGAAAATGTTCGTGAGTATGAAGAAGAACAACCTCGTGCCATTCCCACACCTCCACCTTTCAAAGAAGAGGCCAAGATAGAGATTCAGCCTTATGATGGAAACGTGAATGCCAAGAAGATAGACCATTGGATAACTCATCTGGAGGTATATTTCAGTTTGCATCAAATTAATGAAATTCAATAGATTTCCTTTTCTTGATTAAAATTGACCAATCATGTTTTAACTTGGTTTGAAAGTTATGTTCATTCATTGGTTTTTAAGAAGCTTCCTCAATTACTAAGTGGGATGATTTTAAAAATATAATCAAAAAGTAGTTTTATCCTATTTGTTATGAGGAAGAGAGGTCCATGTATTAGTAGTATCTTAGGCAGAAACAAGGCCAAAATGTGCAAGAGTATACCAGTGAGTTCTAGAAGAAAGCTATCTAGATGGGAAAAGATGTAGTAGACCAAGACCTATTGATGAAGTATATTGGTGGAATCCATAGCCACTTGAGGAGACCAGTTATCTTGGCCAATCCTATGGACATATACAAGTGATGTAGATCCTAACTCTTCTCAAACAATTCACCATGTTATAAATTATTAAAAACTCAACTATGCTTCTTAAAGTCTTCAAAACTAGCTTTTTCTTTACTATATACACATACCAAATTCATGTAAATACTTTATCAATTACCTTGTCACATGAATCCAATCATTTTATCATGTTCTTAGGCCCTTAACTACACAAATATAGCCTTGAAATGAATCAAAAGAATAAAAAAGGTCCAATGACTTACCTCTTAGCTAATATGCCATTCTAGGCTTCTTGAGGAAAGGTATTTGCTAGATTCATGATTAATACAAACTAGAGTATCCAAAAACAACCTAAGAAATTTTTGGGAACCCTTTATCTTGCTTGTGGTGTAGGATAAATCTTAGATCTCAAGGTTTTGGTTAAGTCATTTTTCTCTCCCTTCCTCCATGCTAGCTTCTCAAACCTTTACTAGCCTTATTTTGACACTTATTCTAAGACATATTTTGATTCATAAGCTCACTCAACAAAATATGTAACTTTAATAATAGCCATTTGGCCAATTTATATATATGCAAATTTTTAGTGGGACTTATTTTGTAAATTTTCACTCAAACCTTAAATTACTGACCTCAATTCAGGTCTAGATTAGCCTTCACTACCTTAGATGCATTTTGATACAAAGTTAGAGGTTACAGAGCAATACTAGGCACTGAATCCTTAAAAATCACTTATGTATTCTTATCCCTATGATCTCTAATGAATTTAAAATTGAGTTTCTACTTCCTTACCTCTCTTTTGCTAATTTGGCTTCTTAAAATATTCACCGTATTGAAAGTCTTCCTAGCCACTTACTATAAGTCTAAAACAAAAAAATGAAGTTTCTTACCCCTCAATTCTTAAGTGCATGTTTGTTCTAGATGCCTCAGAGAACACCTTAAGAATTTTAGCCTTCATTCCCACCATGAATACTTACATCTCTCTTTGTAACTTGTTCTAGGATCACAAATGGACTCCTACAAATCGTGATAGGCGCCACATACTTTACCCAACACGGGAGGTTTCTAAACAATTGATCATTATAATTCAATCATATAAGACTCTACCATACTAATTTAAAGATCCCAAAGCTTATCTCATAGTCTAGTTTCCTTAAACAACCTCCTTTCTTAGAACCCTTAGAGGGTTTCTCACAAACTCGAGATGATGAATTTTTTTCTGAAAATGTTAAAAACTTGGTTTCAATCCTTGAGACTTATCCCAATGCCTTATTCTAACCTCCTCCACATTTAATATTTATGAATAGGACTCTGTGAAACACCAAACTTGAAAATGAGTATCAACCAACCTTCTCTACCTTCAAGAACAAGGCTCTCAACTTATATAGTTCTTGAGTCAATTAGGCCTTTTTTTTACTATTATCAAGGTCTCTAAGAGTCTATTAAAACTTGAACACACTAAAAAATCATTCCACTTCCTTTACTCAAGTCTTACTTCTCAATCTTATTCCAACTTGTCCCTTATACTTCGATCACATGTAGACTGTCACAATTTTCAAAAGTACTCACACAAGCAATAGAAAAATTTGTAAATACATTCATGCAAAGGACTGTAACAAAGTTATGGTATTCTTACCACCATTATAGATCTTCACCAAAGAGTTTCACATTTACACACATAATCTATAAAGTTACTATCATAAAAATACACAATATTACAACCACACCATTAGATTGTAAAATCAAACTTCCCCATTTCTTGGAGCTCCAAACTCTTCTTGTTGATGACCATTCAAATGATAGCTCTTTAAACAGTTACAAAAGGATATTTATATCCTTACAAGATAGGTTCCATTCGAATTTAGACCTTTCAAGACCCTTGGTCTTATGAAGAACCCTTAAGACAACATCATGGCTTAAATTATGATTGCAAGACCCATACTTCTTAAATTCACTCACTATGACTCCTAGACAAAGACAAAATGGCTTCACAATTCAATTTTTCACATTTTGGAGGGAAATGCAAAGTTTGAAATTGTGAATGACTAGTTACACCCTAACACACCTAAATGAGTATAAATGGCCTAAAGAAGCCTTTAAACCAAAATTTAGTGACTACAAACCAAAATTTCATGTTGCTAGCCATATATGCATGTTAGGGAGGATGTTCCTTCATCAACAAGGCTTGTATGAAAGCTCACTATTTAGAGATGGACATGAATAAGAGTTCATCTACCTCTTAGCAAGCTTCAAACAAATAATGTGATACCAAACATAAGGATAACGAAAAGGAAAGGGTAAGAAAAATGCTACTTCTGTTTCTAAAAAGGATACTAAAGTTCAATGTAGTCATTGTGATGTTGACACTAATTCCGAGGAAAAATGTTAGAAGCTCCACCTAGAATTACATCCCTTCAAGAACAAGAAAAATAAGAAGAAGGCCATGGCTACCCTCCAGGGAGAGGAAGTGTTTTGTAGAAAAGAGGTGGATGAGGCTATATGTTGTACTTCCATCGACAGAGAGGAATGTTTGGGTAGTAATAATGTTTTTCATGTAAATGAACTAACTAAGATCCTTAATTTCAAAATTCAAGTGAAGAAAAGTAAGGTGGATGCTCTTTTTGATACATGTTCTCAAGCTAATTTGATAGTAAAGAGTTAATAATGGATAAGCTAAAGTTGGAAACATACAATCACCCAAGTTTGTATTCTTTGGGTTGGGTAATGAAAGGTGTAGACATCAAGGTTACTGAGTAGTGTAAGATCACTTTTGATATTGATAAAAATTTTATTGATGAAGTTACTGTGAATGTTGTTCCCTTGATGTGTGTGTAGTATTTAGAAGCCCATATTTGTATATCAGGTATGCTATCTTCATTAGGAGAGTCAACTAGTACCGCCTAGTGAAGGGTGGTAAGAGCTATATCATTTTAGCCTATTCAGGGATTCAAAGATCTCTTTGGTAAGTGCCACCGAATCTCGAAAGCTTATTAATTCTAGTGGTAAATTTGCATTACTTATTTAGAGGGATGTGCCAGAGGATGAGATATTAGGTTGTGAAGCTTGTTTTCATGTGAGAAAGTGTTGAAGACTATAAACTAAGAGAAATGTACGTTTTCCACAGTTGTCTCACAAAGGTTCATGGGTGTAACCCCCAAGATTTTTTTTTTGGCCTTAAAACATGCCCAATATATCGGCAAACATGTTTTTCTCATATGGGTACGATTTTGACCCATAGGTTTATGGGATGGTTTTGACCCATGGTTTTGATACCTGATTTTGTAATACTTCTTAAGTAGTTGTCTACTTATAAGGTTTTATGCATATGGTAGGTATAATGTAACATTGTAGACGTGTTTTGAATTCGGGTGTGAATTCTATAGAGTTTGTTGAGCATAGCTTCAAACAAATCTGGGTATTGTATTGAGAGAGCGGTGGCTTGTAATACAATATGAGCAAGTGATTCTTGGTGGATGTAGTCCAAGTTGGGTGAAGCACGTTAAAACATCTCTCTTTGTGTTGCGTTATTTTATTTTTCACTTCTATTTAAGATCGTAATATTTTCTACATATTAGTTTCTACTATTGCAATTATGTGAGGGATTATTCAAAGCATATTTTATCCCTTATTTCCTAAAAATTGGTATCGAGTCTGGTTTGGTTTGTGAAGTGTTGAATCATAGGGATAGTTTTATCTTGAGTGGGAGCTATAGCAGATGATGGGAGATAAAGGGTCAATAAATTCAACAGGTAGGATTTTAATCTTTGGAAGATGCAGAGGGAAGATTACCTTTATCGGAAGGATCTTTATATTCCATTGTGCGAGAGGGTGAACAAACCCTCGAGCATGATAGATACTGAGAATGAGATTTGTTAGATAGGAAGGCACTTGGGACAATCCAGATGTGTCTTGCATCTTCGGTATTATTTAATATTTCAAAGGAAAAGACTACAAAAGAGTTGATGGATGCATTAGGGAAGTTATATGAAAAACCCTCTGCCTCTAATAGGATTTTTTTAATGAAAAAGTTGTTTAACATGAAGATGTTTGAGAATGGTTCAATAGTAGATCATTTTATTTATTTTTATATGCTTTTAAATATGCTAGGTTCGGTTACAATAGAATTTGATGAAGAAGTTAAGGCTTTATTAGTTCGTGTTCTTTACCTAAGAGTTGGAATAGCCTGCACAGTAATGTCGGTAAGCAACTTAGTTCCAGCTAATTCAAAGTTGAAGTTTGAGGATGTTGTAGGGGGTATTCTAAGTGAGGAAATGCAAAGAAAAAGCTCTCGAGAATATTCTACTTTAGGGAATTCTTTGACAGTGGAAACTAGAGGGAGACAAAAGAATAGAGGAAGCCGTGGAAAATCAAAGGATCGGGCAAGGTCAAAATCCAAAAGAAAGATAGTATGCTGGCACTATGGAAAGTCTGGGCATGCAAAGAAGGACTGTTGGAAACTTCAAGACAAGAAGAAACAACGGGAAGAAAAAAAAGAGGTAAATGCGGCAATGGGTAATGTATGTCAGGATGCTTTAATTCCTTTTTTGCACAATATTATTGAATCTTGGGTTTTAGATTCGGGGGCTTCTTTCCATGCTACTCCACATAGGCATTATTTTGTTGATTATGTTCAAGGAGATTTTGGGCATGTTTTTCTTGGTGATGATGAGCCTTGCAACATAGTTGGAAAAGGTTCTATTCAGGTTAAGATGTAGAATGAGAATACTTGGCTATTGAAGGATGTCAGACATGTGCCTACATTAAGATGAAATTTGATATCGACAAGGCAGTTGGAAAGTGATGGTTGTATTTTGATATTTACAGTGGAATCTTGGAAGGTTCTTTGCACGTACCTGAAATTGTAGGGCTTGCACCACCAGAACAACGTTACACATGCCCCAATGATGATATAGGTCTCCTCGTAAGGTGTTCGGGATCCGGAAAAGTTCTCCAAGTATGCGTTAACATCCCGCATGCCCCGCTTAGCCCCTGCATGCTTTTATTTTTCCTCCCCCTCTTTTCTTTGCTTTTTGGTCTTCAGTGACGAAACCACCACCCTGCTCAAGGTGGCGGTCCTTCACGCGTTTTCCAGAATTCTCTTTAACGCGAATCGTGTAAATTTTCAACATTTACCACCTTTTTTCACCACTTTTTCTTGTATTTATGATTCTCGGGTTCCATGGAATAGTGTTTTGGCATTGTTTATGGTTTAAGAGATCAATTTCGTTTTCACCTTTGGGTAAATGGGATTCTATAAATAGATGGCTTGTGCTCAAGAAAATGGCCCTCAAATTTGCCTCGAATTTCTCATTTCAATAGCTTAGCCTTTTAATTTTTCTTAGGATTCATATTTTTATTTATTGTATGCATGGTAGTGTTGTTTAGCCATGAGAAAGCCACATATTCTCCTTGTGTAAGTACTTTTATTATTTCATCCAATCAATTAGAGTTGGATAGTTTTATTTTTAGTAGGAAGCCATTAAGTTGCAGGTTACTTCTCGTCACAAATAGGAGAGTTTGAGTTCGAATGTTTTATGTTGCATGACTTGCAATAAATCCCGCTAGGAGCATAAGCCAAGCTCTGTTCTCTTGCGCTATCTCTCTCCTACTTGCATTGTATTTAGTCTGCATCCTAAGCTACCTTTGTTCTAATATCTACTTCTGTTGATGCTAGCATTACACGCTTTTCTGGATCCACGTGAGCACAAAGGAACGAGGAGATCACACTGAGGGGACAAGGCCACACACCATTGGATTTGCCACTGTTCTAAAAAATCCATGTTCAAGCTTTCATAGTTCTAGTTAAAAGCATATCAAGTAGAGTAGTCAATCATTTCATTTCAATTAATTTTACTTTCGATATTGCAAGAGGAAGTTTGTGGGGATTGTTTCGAGAAACTATGATTCACTCCTCACTTCTGAGGTAGGATTGAGAGTCTTTCAAATAGATTAGATCAGTTATCTAGTTACTTAGAATAGATTCACAACTACATAAACAAGTAGCTATACTCGACTGCTTTATTTGTTTTAATTTCGTTATTAGTTTAGTTGTCAATTTCTAGATAGATTAGATAATTGCTCTTTTAAATTTGCATTCAAGTAGTTTATCAAAATATCAGATTTAGGAATATAGATAGATATATCTTGTGTAGTCGATTTATTTTGTCATTAGTTAACTTCGTATCATTTCCTTTTGTATGACAATCACGGGACCTGTGGAGCCCAGAGAATACGTATTCGAGCCTATCATGCCTCAAACCAATCTTGTCACAAAGAATAACCAATATAGACCAGAATCTTAGAATCCAAGTGTTCCAAACAACAATAGAATTACAACAGATCATCTCATAGTTAAGAGGGTTAAAATTAGAAGACGACCAAGCACACATATTTTGGTCAAACCAGCCAAACTACAGGTTACCCTAGATAAACATCCGCATGACTGTAGAAGGGCTTGAAAGAGAGCAAACATTCGGTTGTGATCCTTTGGTCCCACAACCAGATGCAGGAGATACTCTCACTGATATAGATACTAGCTTAAGAATTCAGGTTGCGTAACGCCCTTGTAAATACCCGAAAATATTACACAACAAGTTATTTCTGAACATAGAGGCCGAAAAGGCATATGACTATTGGATACTAGAGATTAGGGACTGATTCTGCACATGACCATAACATGTCCACAACAACCATGAATCTACGATTATGATTCAAAATCCCACAACCCAACGAGTCCATAGGTCAATCCGACGTTGACGCTGGCTTACGCACATTAGTATTTAGATCCACTCCACTTCCGCCTATCATCATCACACAATTATCCTTGTTGGATATAGCAGCTAATGAAGCTAAGGATTTCTAGACTAGACCAGAGAATCACCCATAGAGTCCACTATATCCATCATCCATCCTATGACCCTATCTGGAGATATATACGAGACAATCCCAGGTCATTTTCCCCGTATCCCACAACCTATAGACCGGATTACGCCAAAGCTTGATATTGATTGGATCCTTCGAGCAGTCATCCTCGCCGACCGATCTATCACGCTAGTTCAGGTTAGGAGGGCCTTCTTTGCCTTAGATTCACAGATTCCATTAGTGCGTGTCGAAGATATAAGATTGCCTAACTAGTTTACCCATACCCCACGTATAATCCATCCCCACCAGCTGTCTCGGCATGACCTTGGGAGGTTGGGTGCAAGGAAGAGTTACTTGTAGATTCCCATGCTCGCTTGTCACTTTTCCATCATACAAAATTGGTGAACCCGATGTGAACACACATTGCTTCCCCTTTTCTTTATTACCTCTTTCTTCCACCTTCGCTCTTTCCCATTATTCTACGGGTATTCATATACCCCCAAATATGTTAGGATTTGATGCATATGGCAAACCTCTCCTAGGTCTTGAGGCATACTACGCTCAACTGAATAGACAAGTCATCACCCTCGCTTTTAGTATGGGGTGACAACTATTCAAATAACCAATTATCAACACAAGCTCCACCTCCAAGGACTAGATATAGTTCGTCTTTCCAAATAGAGGAGTTGGATCAACTCGCGCAAATGCAACAAATAGAGCCTTCAGGCTCGAACAATATGACATTCATAGGAGAATCTGGTTCATCTCCTCAGGTGCTGCTTAGACCACAAATTAGCAGACAATCAGATCCATACCTAGTTTTAGATGATGAACATTCAGTGCATTACGCTAGGAATGAACAATGCTCTAGGAGTATGTACCCACCTATAGGAAGTTTACAAACACGACCCGAGGTCTCTTTTCAAGAAAACACCTCCATACCACTACCTATAGGAAATGCCCTTGGTGAAACTTGGCAGGGCAACGATCAATTCATAGTGGGGTATCACATGACTATACAACCTCAGAATATACAACAAACGCCACCAAGGCAAAATACTGGGACTTCACCAAATGAAGTCATTTTGACTTTAGTAGAAAGAATTAGAGGGTTAGAACTTGCTCAAGCAAGTCAAACATCTCAATTCATGCAGGCAGGAAATTCCAATCCTCCACATCATCCTAGCCAAGTAGATCTCCTCACAGGAATAGGCATGTTGGGCATGCCTCCTCAGTATTTGCAACAAACACCAACTAGAACTGCCGCCTCCAACACCATTTGGGTGGAGAATATGATACCTCCCGGTCTTGTACAACACAATCCACTCTTGGGGAATACTCCTTCATACTTAAACATATACTCCAAGTCACCACAAGAGGATATGTTCTCCTCTCCTGGCATGCTTGCTCAACCACAGGGGCTTCCTTATGCCCCTACAAATGCATATGTTACGCCATATCAACAACCCATTCCACCTCCTCCCCCTCAATAGGAACCATCAATGGTCGAAACCTATGCGATAGGGACTTACTCAGAGTACTTGAAAGAGCCCTTAGACTTCACCATACGAAGCGTCATGCTTCCGAGACCTCTTCCTAATTTTCCCAAATACAAAGGGGAGGGAGACCCGAATACACACATTAAGGCCTATGCTACAACCATTCGAGAATTACTTCCTTGGGATGGGGTTGTTGCCAAAATATTCCCCAAAACCTTGGAGGGCATCGCCCTCGATTGGTATTACAGAATACCTGAAGCTTCCATCCATTCATTTAAACAACTAGTTTCAGAGTTCATTAAGGCATTTGACATGAACAAACTGTTAAGAATAAGAATAAGGAATTCTTGCACATTAAACAAGAACACAATGAATCTGTCACTCATTTCATCCAGAGATGGCATACGAGTCCTTTACTTTTGGCCGTTGCTCCAAACATGGACCAAATGGAGCTATGCGATTTATTCCTTCATTCTCTTAGCAGAGAGGTGAAGGAAGAAGTCCAGTAAGTTCCCATTAAGGACTTACGATGAAGTACTTGAGAGTGCTCTCTAAATAGATCAAGCGGAAATAGATAGTGGTCGCAAGACATATGGAGCAAACGGGAGGTTAATCACCCCCAACCAGAATACTATGACTTACCCTACTGCCACAAACATCAATCAAGGACCTAAAATCCTTAACAAAAATCATGGTGCAATAACCGATGGGGGTCGACCAAGCGAAAAAGGTCAATGTTCTAAATACTCCACCGCTGGTTAACAATCAACGAAACAACAACTTTACCCCAACAATCAATTTGGTGGATTTTAATCATCCACAATAACAACAACAACAACGGCGGATCCAGACATAGGGTCCAAGCCAAAACTCAACTGGATATCAAAATCAGAACCAAAACCAAAAACAACAAATACAAAACCTTAATCCTAATAGACAATGGTTTGATCAGAATCTTGGACCACAATATACGCCAAACCAGCAACCTAGAAATTACAATCCTAACTCGTATTGTGGTTTTCACAAGATTCGAGGCCACGACACTAGAACGTGCCGTGACTACAATAAATTCATGCAACATTTGCCAGAGGAGCAAAGACAACTTTTCATAGATATGTTCTTGGTAGATCCTGTGTCACCAACACCAAATGCTTTTACAGGGGCAGTTTCCCCTCAAAATGCTCCCCTCAAGATCTTCAATGATCCGCTCCCAAGTCACAATAACAACAAATTAAATCCAAATGGGACAAACAAAGGTGTAATGGTAGGAAATAATGATTATGAAGCCTTAACTTCACTAAATCCACCTGTTGCACCACAATTAGGAAGTCAACCACGGCCCAAGATAGTAAGTTTAGTAGAATTAGATATTAAACTACCCATGGAAGCCATAACAAGGACATGAGATTATTCCTCTCACCAAATCCAAGTTACTTGATAGAGAGATAACATCGACAAATATTAGTGAAACCTGTAGGTGCCTATGATCTGATTAATGACCTAACAAAAACCTTCTCTCACATCTCCTTTTTGGATTTGTTGAGGAACTCTCCTACCCACAGGGCTGCTCTTTTAGAGGCATTAGGGTTAGGTCATTTAATTAACATCACTCCACCTCCCGAAACATAGGTAAATCATATAGACTTTGATATCTACCCTCTAGGGAAGCTGGAGAGGGATGCCGAGTTTATATTCAAAATAAAAAAATGCCAACAGACGCTGAGATTGTACGCAGAGGTGATCCGCCTTACATTTGTGAGTATGGGTTTATAACAATTACGTTAAACGCGCAATGGTTGACGATGGGGTTGTAGTTAACATAGTCCCCTTCTCTTTCCTTCAAAAGCTAGGGTATGGAGAAACAAACTGTTCCATGACTCGGAATACGCTAAGAGGCTATGATAGCCTTAAGGCCACTTCGATTAGAACTATAACACTACCAGTTACCTTAGGACCCAAAACAATCCTGACTGATTTTTATATTATAGATTGGGAAACCAATTATAATATGATCTTCACCGACCATGGATACACCGTATGAAGGCAATCCCTTCTATGTTATTTCAAGAAGTAAGGTTCTTGCACTTAGGAAAGGTATTCGTAGCCAAAGGTGATCCAAAACCATTCGATATACACCTAGCTGACTTAAAGAAAAGACCGGGCATTCACTCTGAGTTTGAACTCCCAACAAACCAACTTAATAAACCAACCGATGTGAAACCAGAAGAAAATTTGGTACCTACAACAGATCTTGAGACTATGAGCCTAGTCAAAGTTATCCCAACCCTCAAGGATGAGACTAACATTGTAGAAGCAGTATCATTAGGAACTACTATGAAGATTGTCGACTTACTAGAGCAGGATCTACCAATTTTCCTACCATTTGATTCTATAGGTATGGGATATACCCTAGGTGTTGGTGCTCTTCCAGCAGAGGATCTCTACACCAAAAAGAAAAAAATTGACGTAGCAAATGTCCCAACGTCCATCTTCCTAACTAAATATTGGAATCTCTATTTCTATGGAGAAAGATGTCATTATGGGGCTAGGGCAGGTGTGATCTTTACTTCTCCCGAGGGAAATATCCTACCGTTCGCCTTTAAACTAAATTTTGAATGTACAAACAATGGCGCGGAGTATGAAGCCCTCCTCCTTGGCCTCATCATAGCTAAAAGGCTCGGTGTTAACGACATCAGGGTGTTAGGAGACTCTCAATTAGTAGCGAACCAAGTCTCTAAGGTGTATGAAACCGAGCTGAACACTTACAGCTCTACAAAACAATGGTATTAACTTTGAGAAAAGAATTTGACTTCATATCCATTGAAGCAATCCCACGAGAACAAAATATTCTTGCAGATTCTATAGCAACCTCAACGTCACGCTTCACCCCAAATAGTGAGTTAGAAGATACCCGTTTCGTGGTATCCCTTCGTACTAAACCATTAGTGAAAACAATGTCAAACCCTCTTTTAACAAACATAGCTGAGAACAACTCTATTATCCTAGACCACATTGATAGTGATAGAGCCACTCTAGATTACTTAAATACCTATGCAACGTTACATCTTACCCATCATGAGGTAGATTCATCCTTAATCCAACATTCATCTTCCTACTTGAAATCCCATGATAGAGCTTCCCCCACAAAAAGAACTCAACATGTACACAGTAGAGAATGGAGATGATCTGGAATTACCTCCAGCCTCACCTGAGTTTGAAGAAGGTAACACTTCTTTAATCAAAGAAACAATTGATATTAACATTGGAACGGAGGAAGACCCAAGGATCTTGAAACTAGGATCTTTGTTAACTCCAGAAGAAATAGAAATACACACTCGAATCCTCAAAGAACATCATAAGGCTTTCGCATTTAATTATAAAGAAATGACAGGGGTTGCACCACACATCATGGTACATAATCTCATCACCAAATCAGATGCAAAGCTAGTTAAACAAAAATCGAGACCAATGAAACCCAAGGTAGCTCTCATGGTAAAGGAAGAAGTAATGAAACTCCTCCAAGTAGGATTCATCAAACTAGTCGATTATTCTCAATGGATATCTAATATTGTTCCCATTCTAAAAAAGAATGGGAAGATATGCATTTGCATAGATTTCGAGACATTAACAAAGCATGCCCCAAGGATGACTTCCCATTACCATCCATTGACATCATCATTGACACAACAGCTGGCTTTGAGCTTTTGTCTCTCATGGATGGATTCTCAGGATACAATCAAATCAAAATATCCAAATAAGACCAAGCCAAAACTACGTTTATAACTCCTTGGGGAACCTATTGCTACGTTGTTATGCCATTCGGTCTTAAGAACGTTGGTGCCACATACTAACGGGCAATGACATACATATTTCACGATCTTATTCACAAGATCATGGAATCCTACGTAGATGACTTATTGGCCAAGGCCAGGAAGCGCTGTGATCACCGGAAGTGCTCCGTATCATTCTTTCACGTTTGATAGAATACGGAGTCACACTAAACCCAGAAAAATGCATATTTGGTGTGACAGGAGGGAAGCTCCTAGGTTACATTATATCGTCACGAGGGATCGATGTAGACCCAGTTAAAATCCATGATATTCTTGAAATGATCCCACCGTCGGATGAATCTAGAATCAGGTCATTTCTTGGGAAACTCGGTGCCATCGAAGATTCATCCCAGACTTAAGCTTTTCCATTAATCCAATCAACAATCTACTCAAGAAAGAGTACAATACCGATTGGACCGAAGACTGTAAGGAGGCTTTCGAAGTAGTTAAGCATTTCCTGTTGTCACCACCCACGCTAATGCCACCTAAACTAGATCGCCCTTTAATATTATATTCACGAGCTACCAATGTCTCGCTAGCCTGCATGCTGGCTCAAGAAGACGATGACATGAGAGAATGCACGATTTATTTTATAAGCCACACGTTACTCGATTATGAAACACACTATACGCAAGCAGAATGAGAATGCCTTGCCATAGTCTTCGCAACCAAACACTTAAGACATTACATGCTAAATCAAGAAACAAGGGTCATTGTAAAAACAAACCATTTACAAACCTTTCTCATGCAAGGGTCCTTGTCTAAAAAGGCTAGATGCTTTATGACCTTAATGGGTGAGTTTGAATTAACTTTTGTAAATCAAAAGTCCATTAAGGGAAAAATCATAGTAGATTGGTTAGCTGACAACCCATTAGACGGAGGTGATCTAGTCGATTTGGACTTTCCCGATGAATGCATATATTACGTCAAAACTAGACCTCCCATCTCTGAATGTCCTTGGTATACTGATATTATTAATTATATCATGAGCCATACCTATCCAGAAAGTGCTACGCCACAACAAATAAGGTGGTTGCACATTATCGTAGCTAAATACGTTATTATAGAACAAGTGCTCTATCGTAAGGCTTTCGATGGAATGCTTCTAAGGTGTGTTGACATAGAAGAATCCAAGAAGATTCTCCACGAATCTCACAGTGGAATATGTGGAGGCCACTTCGGTGGTCATGCCACCACTCGCAAAATACATCGATTGGCTATTTTTTTGGCCTACTCTAGAACACGACATAGTGGAGTTTGTACGCAGTCTCATAAATGCCAAGAATTCTCCCACGAGATTCACATGCCGACACAAGCTCTATAACCAATCACTAATCCATGGCCCTTTTCTACGTGGGGATAGATTTGATAGGTAAATTCTTTCCTCATCTACTGAGACGGCCATAACTTCATAATCATAGCCACCGAGTATTTTACCAAATGGGTAGAGGCTATGCCTCTTACCACTTTATCAGTTCCATGATCACCAAGTTCATTTTGAACCAGATCATTTACAAGTACGGTGTCCCACAAACCATTATCACAGATAATGGGACTTCTTTTAAGAATGATGAGGTTTGTGAGCTATGCAATAAATTTAAAATAAACCATTATAGAGCCTCCCTATATTACCCTCAAGCCAATGGACAGGATGAAGCAACAAACAAAACATTGAAAGCCATTCTCCTTAAAACAGTGAAAGAAAACAAAAAAGATTGGCATTTAAAGTTATACCCAACCTTGTGGGCCCACCGAACCTCAATAAGAACACCAACAGGAGCAAATCCTTTCTCGTTGGTATTCGGAGTGGAAGCAATTCTCCCACTTGAGGTTGAAATACCCAGTCTCCGCATCTCATTACAAGGGATTCTAGATGAAGAAGCTTATAGAGAAGCATGTCTCTCTCAACTAGAAAGACTAGATGAGGCTAGGCTAGATGCTGAATAGTGGCATAGAGTCTATGCTGACCGGATGTGATGATAGTATAACATGAAGGTCTATGAACGAGACATATATGAAGGTGATCTAGTTCTAAGACTAGACAACTAGATCGATAAAAAGACCGGAAAAGGGAGGAAATTCTGGCCCAAATGGTTGGGCCCATACCGAGTCATGAAGGACTATGGAAATGGTGCATATCTCTTATGCACACTGGAGGGTAAGGAATTTGGTGAAACTGTCAATTCCCTACACCTTAAACAATTCTATGCATAAGTGACCAGCAGTATCTATATAATTATATCTACATTGCATATTCATGTAGTTAGGTTCATTTCATCCGCTTGTTTTGTACAAATCTTGTGATCGAGGAACTTATTCCCAAAGCAATTCATTACAAATTTCTGATGATATTGACATTAGCTTTCAAATCATACTTCTTCATTTTCATAACATCATCACCATTTCTAAATCATTTCATCCATACAAAGCTAGATATGACAAAATCTTAATGGTAACCATACCAAGGTCTGCATGTTTGTTCTCTCTTTTGGTTTCTCCCTAGGATAGGTGTCTTGCCTATGGTTTGTTCTAGAAGCTTCATCGTGTCACATCTATCCCGTATGCATATCTCTTTGGAAGTAAGAACATACTGACATTTTGCTCAAATAAACAAGTCAAATATAGATCAAACAGAAAATTTTATTTTTACACATTTCCTTGCCCTACCAACCTTCGGTGATAAGCTTGCATCTCTTACTAGTGACGTAGGGTTGGGAAAGGATGGGAATGCCCTTACTCGCCTGTACCTTGTCCATGGTGATAAGCCCACACTTCTGACTAGTAGCATGGGGCAGGGTATGGGGGGTCCTCTTAACAATAAATGTTGAAGGTAGTCAACAAACAACTCAAATGAACCTTTGAAATCTTGAGTCAAAAACGAATGAATCAGATGTCCAAAATTCCAAGAGAGTTCAAAACCCCAAAAACCAGATTTTGTCTACCATGTGGCCATCTACGGATCTAAGTCTAGATAAACCGCAAAGAAAGTAGCATTCTAAACTATGGAGTCATTTGAGTAGAGTAGGTTTGTAGCATCCTAATTTGGTTCCACCAAATCTTTGTCTATCTCTCATCACCACCATTCAACAAATTTCACAACTTGTGCCCTTTCTAGCTCTCGGTGATGAGCCCTCGCATCTTACTAGTTGCGTGGAGATAGGAATGGGGCAAATTCATCTGCTCATCATACCGGTTTATCATCTCATTTTGTCAAAACAAAAATGAAGTACCAAAAATTGCTTATGGAAATTAAAGTTCAAAATCACGTTGTGTCTACATTATCATACATCAGCATCACAAAATACAAAAAGAAAGAAAACATTTGTATCATGTGTCCTCCATTGCATACATTCTGAAAGGCATATAAAAACAACATCATAGTTTACATGTGGGAACGAGTCACAAGAACATTAATACCAAGAGTCTGATCCAAAAATATATATATATATATATATATATATATGATCAAATTCCTGTACAATGCCATCATGCACTAAACATGGTCAAAATGTTCAAAGAGCCCAGAAATACAAAAACATCATACTAATGATCTACGAGAGCTAATAGCCTCTCAACCCCTATGAGATCCCTCCAAAGGTGCATGCCCTCATCTAGGACTCCGGCTGCACTAGCGCTTTGAGTGCACGGAGGGCTCATGATCCCGAGGAGTAGCTGCGGTCTCGCTATGAGAGTGACTCCTTATCGTGCGCCCGTCTGTCCTATATCCTACCAACTCGGTATGGAGGTTAGACACCATCCTGACCACATGCCAGACAGGGAAAAAATGTTGGTATGCCTACCGGCTACTGAGGCTCCCCTGCATCCACAGATAGCTCCGCACGGGTCTTCTCCATAGGGATCATTAGGGTATCAGTGCATACCCGGTGAATCAGGTCTCGCCACTCATCAACAGTCTCTGCAAGCAAAGGAGAAAACCCGATTAGAAATAATCAAAAGATAGAAACAAATGTAAACAAAAGGAGAGATAGCAACTAAGGCAATTCTAACTAGAACCAAACATTAAAAGGAAGGATGATAACTCACTCGGATCTCCGGGCCTCCAAGATGGATCTCTAGGGTCGGCACCTGCCACAGATGCCACTACTGACTGGTGCACTCCTCCTGTGCCTGGGGCCACATAATGTCCTACTACGGACTCATCCTCTCCACCCAAGCCCTGAGAGAGTGGCTCCTCTGAAGCTAGGGTCACCCTCTCTGCACTCTGCTCCACCCTCTCTACCTGTAAGATGTCCTGAGTATCATGCCACTTAGGATCATTGTCCTCCTCTCCACTCGACTCACTGACCTCACCCTCGGTCTCCTCCTCTGTCTCCCCACCTGTGAACTCCTCGGACTTAGAGTCTATGTCAATGGGGGTCTGCCATGTATGGGCGGGACCGGTGGCAATCTGAAGTAAGGGTGCCTGAGGAGCACCGGCTCTCCCTCAAGCTCGTACTACCCTCCTAGCTACAATGGGGACACCAGGAGTAACAACTGTCCAACCCCGGCCTCTAGGACCTCCTCTAGCCTCCCAGACTAATCTATATACTAGTACCACTGGGGGAAGCATACCCACGTATGGAAGGCCAAACTGCTGGGGCACTTGACCAAACGGATGCATCTCCACCCTCCCCACCCTGTTAACAAGCTACCTTGTGGTGGAGCAAGAAATCAAAGTAAGAGCCTCCTCGCCCCATAAACCTGCCATGGCTTGATAAGGTGTGGCCTCCATGTCATCAGTGGTCAGGGAGGTAACTGGCTGGTGAGGTGCTATGAGAACCGACATGTCTTTCCATCTCGGCTGCCCTCACACTCCGGGATCTCGCCACCTCTACACCTCTCCCATAAGGGATGAAATGCTCGTAGACCCGAGATCATAACTAGGGTCGGATGGCTCAATGATCGCCTCGTAAACGTACCACCCAGACAAATCATGATAGGTGGTCCCAAGAATTTTGGCACCCTGTGCATAACCGGCCATGTCCCTCAACTGTAATGATGGGGGCCAATAATATAGCAAGGTGTCTCCTCCTTGTCCTCGATCAATCTTGAGGCAAAGATCCCCATAATGGCCTCGACGAATCAAGGGGATAGGCAGACTAGGAATAACTATGACCCTCACCCCTTCTTCGAGCCGGTGGAGATAATCGCATCTCCCATATATGAGGCCCACCGTGTTTCTCGATCCCGTGACCTGCTATCTCAAGAGTGAGCCATTTTGCGATAATCGAGACCCCCAAGATATGGTAAACATCCTCTAAAGTAATGGTCCACTCACCCCGGACCCTTAGTAATTGGAAAGTGTTCCGATCGGCATCCCAATATGAAAATAAGTCACAAAGTATGTGACTAGACGGTGCAACATGCGGGACCCGTGAAATATGCAGTATACCGGCCCTCTGAAGAGTGTCTTGCTCATCTTGAGAAAGGGCATCCAATACTACCTGGAAGCCAATCACACACTCTCTCTCTCGGCTCCATCTGATATACTCCTCCTTTGCCTGCATACACCCAAAAACACACAAAACAGAGTAAGTTAGTATCCAAATGACATTAGAAAAATTGTGAAAACACATAAGAATGCTAAAAATGCAAAATTAACTTCAAAAGGGTATTGTTTATGCATTATGTGCAGAACCACCGCCTGAGCAGAGCAATGGTTCCATAATCGCCGCCTTAAAGGCGGCGATTAGAACCGCCTGCCCGAACAGGCAGCAGTTGTGTAACCGCCGGCCCGCTTAGGGTGGCGGTCATGTCCCAAAAACCCACGCGGGTTAGGTGCCCTAAAAATGCAAAATAAAGACTATTTTGATTAAAACAAAGCCTACCCAGTAGGTGGCGCCCCCTAGATAGACTTATTAAAACTAACATTTTCAAAAATAATCCCCCCATGACAAAGATTTCACCATTTTAATATTTTGGGGAAAAAATGATAAATCGAGAAAAACTAACCTGTGATCTCGCAGGTCGGTGTTCCGCTCGTGGAGGCATGATCACGATCTCGTCCCAAATGTTTTGACTATACTCGCGTGAGAAACCATCACCGTGGGTCCCAGAGCTCAAAATCAACCAAATCAACATGCGCAAATGAATAGGAAAATGGGCCCACTTTTACATATATAGCAACCTGACTTGTTTTGAATGCCCTTTTCACAGGTTTGGAGTGCCGACGGAGGTAAGTTCTTATCCCCGCACAAATGGTACGTCCTCATTTCATGATATTTTAGTGTTTATTTTTCGATCTATTTTGTCTATCTGCACTTGAGTCCTCTTTTCATTTTGCAGGTGGTGGGAATTTTGATGGCATCATTCCGACACACGGACGTATCAGGTATAACTTCTAACTTCCCATTTTCGGTACCACCATACTGACCCACCATTTTATGCCTCTTCATGGCTAAAATGCTTCTCCGAGGGGGGCAATATGAACGTACCCAAAATTGTAGGGTACAACACTACTGAAACATCGTTACACATGCCCCAATGATGATAAAGGTCTCCTCGCAAGGTGTTCGGGATCCGAAAAAGTTCTCCAAGTATGCGTTAACATCTCGCATGCCCCGCTTAGCCCCTGCGTGCTTTTCTTTTCCTCCCCTCTTTTCTTTGCTTTTTGGTCTTGATGATGAAACCGTGGCCCTGCCTGGGTGGCGGTCCTGTAACCGCCACCCTGCTCAGGGTGGCGGTCCTTCACGCATTTTCCAGAATGCTCTTTTAACGTGACTCGTGTAAATTTTCAACATTTACCAGCTTTTTTCACCGCCTTTGCTTGTATTTATGATTATGGTTCCCTGGAATAGTGTTTTGGCATTGTTTATGGTTTAAGAGATCAATTTGGTTTTCACCTTTGGGTAAATGGGATTCTATAAATAGCTGGCTTGTGCTCAAGCAAATGGTCTCTTAAATTTGCCTTTGAATTTCTCATTTCAATAGCGTAGCCTTTCAATTTTTCTTAGGATTCATAGTTTCATTTGTTGTATGCATGGTAGTGTTGTTTAGCCGTTAGAAAGCCACATATTCTCCTTGTGCAAATCTGTTATTATTTCATCCAATGAATTAGAGTAGGATAGTTTGATTTTTAGTAGGAAGCCATTAGAGTTACGGGTGTTACGCTCATTAAATAGGATAGTTTGTGTTACGGACGTTTTATGTTGCATGACTTGCAATAAATCCCGCTACGAATTGCATAAGCCAAGCTCTATTATCTTGCGCTATCCCTCTCCTACTTGCATTGTATTCGGTCTGCATCCTAAGCTACCTTTGTTCTAATATCTACTACATTGATGCTAGCATTACACACTTTTCTAGATCCACGTGAGCACAAAGGAACGAGGAGATCACACTGAGGGGACAAGGCCACACACCATCGGATTTGCCACTGTTCTACAATATCCAGGTTCAAGCTTTCAAAGTTCTAGTTAAAAGCATATCAAGTAGAGTAGTAAATCATTTCATTTCAATTAATTTTACTTTCGATATTGCAAGGAAGTCATGGGGATTGATAGTTTCGAGAAACTATGATTCACTCCTCACTTTCCGAGGTAGGATTGAGAGTCTTTCAAAAATTAGATTAGATCGATTATCTCGGTTACCTAGAATAGATTCACAACGCACATGACAAGTAGCTATACTTGGTTGCTTTGTTTGTTTTAATTTCGTTATTAGTTTAGTTGTCAATTTCTAGATAGATTAGATAATTGCTCTTTTAAATTCTGTTTAGTAGTTTATCAAAACATCATATTTAGGAATATACATAGATATATCTTGCGTAGTCGATTTATTTTGTCATTAGTTAACTTCGTATCATTTCCTTTTGTATGACAATCACAAGACCTAGGAGCCCAGAGAATACGTATTCGAGCCTATCATGCCTCAACCCAATCTTGTCATAGCAATAACCAATATAGACTAGAATCTTAGAATCCAAGTCTTCCAAACAACAACAGACTTACAACAGATCAGCTCACAGTTAAGAGGGTTAAACATAGAAGATGACCAAGCACACATATTCTGGTCAAACCAGCCAAACTATAGGTTACCCTAGATAAACATCCGCATGACTATAGAAGGGCTTGAAAGAGAGCAAACATTCAGTTGTGATCCTTTGGTCCCATAGCCAGACACAGGAGATACTCTCACTGATATAGATACTAGCTTAAGAATTCAGGTTGCTAGAACGCCTGGAAAATACCCTAAAAAGATTGCACAACTGTTATTTCTGAACATAGAGGCCGAAAAGGCATACAAGTATTGGATACTAGGGATTAGGGACTGATTTCGCACATGACCATAGCAGGTCCACAACAACCACGAATATACGGTTGTGATCCACAAATCCCACAACCCAATGAGTCCACAAGTCAATCTGACATTGACGCTGGCTTACACACATTAGTATTTAGATCCACTCCACTTCCGCCTATCATCATCACACAATTATCCTTGTTAGATATAGTAGCTAACGAAGCTAAGGATTTCTGGACTAGACCATAGAATAGCCCGTAGAGTCCACTATATCCATCATCCATCCTATGACCCTATCTGGAGATATATACGAGACAATCCCAGGTCATTTTCCCCATATCCCATAACCTATAGATTGGATTACGCCAAAGCTCGATATTGATTGGAGCCTTCGAGTAGTCATCCTCGCCGACCAATCTATCACGCCAATTCAGGTTAGGAGGGCCTTCTTTGCCTTAGATTTATAGATTCCATTAGTGCGTGTTGAAGATATAAGATGGCCTAACTAGTTTACCCATACCCCACGTATAATCCATTCCCACTTGCTATCTCAGTACGACCTCAGGAGGTTGGGTGTGAGGAAGAGTTACTTGTAGATTCCCATGCTCGCTTGTCACTTTTCCATCGTACAGTTACCAAGGGTGCTCTTGTGGTGGAAAGAGGTAAGAAGGTTGGAACCTTGTATTTAACCACTTATAGCACTAATGTTTGTAATCTTGTGGCTTCAGAAGTAGATACAACATTTTGTCACTATAGGCTTGGTCATATGAGCCATAAGGGCATGAAGATCATAAATAAGGATTTTCCTAGATATATAGAAACATATTTGGATTTCGTGAGGACTTGCATATATGGGAAACATAAGTGAGTAAGGTTTATCAATGTTGGACCTGCAAAGAAAGAGAGAAAGTTAGAGCCGGCGCATTCGATGTGTAGGGGCTGACTTAGGTATCATCTCTTGGGGTTCAAGTTATTATGTTACTTTTATTGATGATGCAACAAGGAAAGTTTGGGTTTATTATATTAGAAACAAATTTGATGTATTTGACACTTTTTGTTAAATGGAAAGGCTTGGTAGAGAATGAAACATGTCTTAAGCTAAAATGTCTCAGGTCAGATAATGGAGGGGAGTATTGCAGCAATAAATTTGATTATTACTATTGTAAGAATGGAATCCGTAGGAAAAAGATGGTTCCAGAACTCCGCAGTAGAATGAGTTGTCAGAAAGGATGAACATAACAATAATGGAATGTGCTAGGAGCATGAGGTTACATACAAGACTGCCCTTTTCTTTTTGGGTAGAAGCGGTGAGCACAAATGTGTACTTGATAAATAGAGGACCCTCAAGTGCCTTGGATGGAGGCATACTTGAGGAGGTTTGGTATGGTAAGAAAGTTGATTATTTATTTCTTAGAGTCTTTAGATGTGAGGTGTTTGTCCATATATACAAGGATGATAGCACCAAGCTAAAGGCTAAATCGAAAAAAATGTACTTTCATTGGTTATGGTGGTGATTGCATTGGATGTAAATGTTGGAGTATTAAAGATAAGAAAATAATTCGATCTAGGGATGTGGTCTTTAATGAGAAAGTCATATATAAGCAATGATTGCGGGAAAACTGGGAAGAATCAAAGAAAGAATATGCAACGATAGAGGATCTACCAGATGGAAAAGTGACACATGAATCAATTCAGGAACCTCCTCAATAAGAAACCCAAACTCCTATATTGAGGAGGTCTTCTAGGGTAAGAAGATAACCTAAAATTTTTTCTCCTTCTCTTTATTATTTATTACTCACTGATAGTGGAGAGCCAGAGAGCTTTGATGAAGTAATGCAGGTAGATGCCAGGAAGAAGTGGGAGCAAGCCATGGATGAGGAGCATCAGGCTCTCATGGAGAACCAGACATGGGATTTGGTGAAGCTACCTAAAGGAAAAAGAGCATTACAAAATAAGTGGGTGTTCAAAGTCAAAGAGGAAGAAGGAGGCAAGAAAAGATACAAGGCTTGGTTGGTGGTCAAGGGGTTTGCACAGAAAAAAGGTATAGATTTTGATGAGATTTTTTCTCCTGTAGTAAAAATGACTTCTATTAGAACTGTTTCTAGGAATAGTTGCAATAGAAGACTTGCACTTAGAACAAATTGATGTAAAGACTACATTTCTCCATGGTGATTTGGAGGAGGAACTATATATGCAGCAACCAGAGGGCTATGAGGTCAAAGGTAAAGAGGAGATGGTGTGCAAATTGAAGAAGAGCTTGTATGGATTGAAATAAGCTCCACGTCAATGGTATAAGAAATTTGATAGCTTCATGATGGAGCAAGGTTATATTAGATGTCATTCTAACCATTTCATGTATACAAAGAAATTTGAGGATGGAAGTTATATTATCCCTTTGTCTATATGTGGATGACATGTTGGTTGCAGAGGTAAAAATGTGTAGGAAATAAAAGTACTCAAGAAACAACTAAGTGAATCCTTTGCTATGAAGGATTTGGGGAAACCAAACAAATCTTTGGTATGGGGATATTTTGGGATAGGAAGGAAGCAGAAGTTTGACTTTATCTCGGGAAGAGTACATTAAGAAAGTATTGGAGAGGTTTAATATGCAGGATGCTAAACCAGTTGGGACTCCTTTGGCAGGCCATTTCAAGTTATCAAAGGAGCAGCGTCCCAAGACAGAGAAGGAGAGAAACCAGATGTCCAAGGTACCTTACTCATCAACGGTTGGTAGTTTGATGAATGTCATGGTGTGTACCAGGCTTGATATTGCCCATGCAGTGGGAGCGGTGAGTAGATTTATGAGTGATCCAGGTAGAGATCACTGGTAGAAAGTAAAGTAGATCCTTGAAGATGAGAGGGACCATGGGGACAATTTTGTGCTACAATGGATCAAACACCACTTTGTGTGGTCATGTAGATTCAGATATGGCTAGAGATGTAGACAACAGGAGGAGCATGACAGGTTATGTTTACACCTTGTAGGTGGGACAATAGTGAGATGGATTTTACGAGTACGAAGTTAGTGGCTTTGTCAACCACGAGAAATTTGAGTATGTTGCTGCCATAGAGGCAAGCAAATAAATGATTTGGTTACAAAAATTTCTTGAGGAGTTAGGGCATAAGTAGGAGGAAGGAAATCTGCATAGTGATAGTCAGAGTGTTATACACCTAGCTAAGAACTCTACTTTCCACTCTAGGACGAAGCATATATAGTTAAGGTACCATTTCATCAGAAAACTTTGGAGGAAGAGAAGTTGAAGCTAGAGAAGATTCATACCAGTTAGAATCCTGCAGACATGATGACCAAGGTGGTCACAAGGGAAAAACTGAAGCTATGTTTAGCTTTGGTTAGTCTTCACGAAACTAGTGAAGGGTTGAAAAGCTTGCTCAGAGGAAAATAGTCTCTAAGTGGGAGATTGTTAGGTTGTGGAGCTTGTTTTCATGTGAGAAAGTGTTGAAGACTATACACTAAGAGTATTGTACACTTTCCACAGTTGTCTCACCGATTTTGGCCTTAAAACATTCCCGATATATCGAGAAACATGATTTTCTCATATGGGTAGGATTTTAACCCATAGGTTTATGGGATGGTTTTGACCCATGGATTTGATACCCACATTTTTGTAAAACTGCTTAAGCAGTTGTCTACTTATATGGTTTTATGCATATGGTAGGTATAATGTAACATTGCAAATGTGTTTTGAATTTGGGTGTGAATTCTATAGAGTTTGTTGAGCATAACTCCAAACAAATCTGGGTATTATATTGAGAGAGCGGTGGCTTGTAATAAAATTTAAGCAAGTGATTCTTGGTGGATGTAGTCCAAATTGGGTGAACCATGTTAAATACTATCTCTTTATGTTGTGTTATTTTATTCGTACTTTTATTTAAGATATGTAATATTTTCTACATATTAGTTTCTCTGTTGCGATTACGTGAGGGATTATTCTCGCATATTTTATCCCTTATTTCCTAACATGAGATTGTTACATCTAAGACCACATGTATCATGTTTTCTAACAAAGAGTAGACACATATATAAGATTTAGTTCAGTAGTTGAGAGAGGTATTTTAGGAACCTACAGGGCTTCCCTCAATCAAGGAAATTGAGCACGAGATCCATTTGCTACCCGATATTCCACTTCCAAATTTGGAATTATACAAGAAGTCTTTGAAAGATGCCAAAGAGGTAAAAATAGTCACAATATTTGATTAAACAAGGTATAATATTTCCTAGAAATTCTCCATATGGCTCTCCTATTGTTTTATTACCTAAGAAAGATGGTTCATGGAGAATGTGTGTTGATTATAGATCTTTAAATAAAATAACCATCAAGAATAGGTACCCTCTTCCTTGCATTTATGATTTATTAGATCAGTTACAACATGCTAAAAATTTTACTAAGCTTGATTTGAAGTCTAAGTATCATCAAGTGTGTATCAAGGAAGAGGACATCGAAAAACAACATTCAAGACCATGAAAGGGGTTATATGAATGGTTGGTATCACCGTTTCAACCATGCAATGCACTAGCTACCTTCATGAGATTGATGAATGAGGTAATGAAAACATTTATTGATTCCCTTATTATTATGTACTTGGATGACATTCTGGTTTTTAGCATAAATTTTGAGGAGCATATTGACCATTTGCATCAAGTTTTGTAAGTTCTTAAGGAGAACCGACTTGTGTTGAATGAAAAGAAGTGCGAGTTTGATAAATTGTCGCTTGTATTTTTGGGACATGTGGTTGGAGATGGAGAGTTAAGGATTGATCTGGAAATGATAGAGGTCATTCAAAATTGGCCTACACCATCCAGTTTGACCGAGACCAGGAGCTTTTTTGGTGTAGTTTAGTATTTGAGGAAGTTCATCAAGAAATTTTCATCCATAGTAGTGCCACTACATTTAGTGACAACAAGGGGTAAGGATTTTAATTGGGGTAAGAAACATCAAGTTTCTTTTGATTCATTTAATATAAGATTAGTTATGCTCAATTTTTGGAATTACCTAACTTGTAACTACCATTTGAAGTGTAAACTAATGCAAGTGGCTATGTTATGGGGGTTATCCTTCTTCAGGGGGAAGGCCCATATGTTATCACTCCAAATTGTTTCACGGAGAAATTTTGAATTATTGTACATATGACAAGGAATTGTATGCTCTTGTTTAAGAAATCAAGAAATGGAAACATTATTTGATGGGTAAGGAAAAAATCATTCACATGAATCATTAACCTCTCCAATATATGCAAGTTTAAAACAAACTTCAATAGGCTACTATAAATACATGGGTTTTTTTACAACATTTTCATTTGATTATCAAATATAAGAAAGGTGTGACTAACAAGTTATTTGATATGTTATCTAGACCTCCTTTACTTTCAGTTATGGGTATGTTAACTCTTCTTGAGTTGTTTTGTGTGAAACATATTAGGAAGTTATGAGTAGGATATGGATTTTGCAGAGATTTTTAGCGAAACCTTCAATCGAGGGATTTTTACATAGAGGAGAATACTACTTCCAGGATGGTTTACTCTACAAGAACGAGAAATATTTTTGCCTAAGGGGGAAAGAGTGCATTTGATGAGAGAAGCACACACATCCATGGTAGCTGGTCACTTTGGTGTGACAAATACTGCAGCACACTTATAGAGGTATGTTTATTGGCCAAACATGAAGACAAAATTTGCTAAATTCATCAAGGGTTGTGTTTTATGTAGTACAAACGAGCCTAATAATGATAATTTGGGGATATATATGTCGTTTCTAGTTCCTTCATGACCATGAGAGAGTATCTCTATAGATTTTGTGGGTAGTTTACCTACCTCCAAGAAAGGTCGTGATTATATTTTTGTGATATTAGAACAATTTAGCAAGATGTGTATTATAATTCCTTGCAAGAAGACCATTAAGGCCAGTGATGTAGCTGAGTTGTTTTTTCTAATGTGTGGGTTCACTTTGGTTTACCTGATTCTATTGTGTTAGACAGGGACTCACAATTCGTAGGAAATTTTTGGTCTATTTTGTGGGATACGATGGATATAAAGTCAAGAGGTATACCTCCTTTCATCCATAGATAGATGGGAAAATAGAATTGGTGAACCATACCTTCGTCAAACTCTTGAAAGGGTACACCAGGAAACATCCAATGACTTTAGATGAGAACTTGGTGTATATCCAACATTCTCATAATAGGGCATTTCATGTTTTGACTAAAAACTCCTTTTGAAAACCTGATTTGGTTATTTTCCTAAGAGTGATTTTGATTTTTTTGAAATTACCATGTAGAGATGATGTGAAAGTGGAACCGAAGGTCCACAAAGTTGAGAGGTTCATTGGGAAAATTCAGCGAGATACACCTTCAAGTATAGGAGGGGTTCGACAGAGTCACATGCCAAATACAAAGCATGACATGATCATCTTACGAATGAGAATTCCTTCCTTGTTGGAGATAAGGTATAGTTTTACTTGAATAGGGATAGGCTACATGGAAAATCTAATAAACTCAAGTCTCTTCGATATGGGCCATTTGATATTCTGGAACAAGTGGGTAAGAATGCATTTTGTTTGGACTTTTGTCCTTATATGAGGATTTACTCAGTTGTGAATGTTGAAAATTTGCATCTCTTTGAGCCCTCCTTGTTGGATGAAGAAGAAGGGGGATTATTGATTCCGTCTATTTAGGATCTTTTTTCTAGAAAATCAGCTAGCATAGGAGGAAGATGTGGTCTGGCATAAAGAGAAAGAGAGGACAACACAGAGAGGAGTGTAGGATATGTGGTTGATTGGGTTGAAAGGATAGTTTCATACTAAAGCCAATTGGTGTTCTAGAGAGGATGTGAGGAAGACATTTCCTCACCTCATCAGCCCTTGAAGATTTTAGAGACTTAAAAGCCTCAAATCGGGAGGTATGATCCAAAAATGGATATGAAAAGACCCAATTCTATGTATTCTCCATATTTGATACTTGATCTACTGATTCACAACCTATTATTTCTTCAGGAGATGATATAGTCGGGATGGGGGTGATCTGGGCACCCCTGGAATGACAATTTAGACTATAACTATTCTCTGTTTCATAAATTTTATAGGTGACGGTTGCACTGTATTGAATCTGCGTGTGGCGCTTACACAACCGCCGATCTGTGTTAAATGGTGGTCTATTTGTGACATTTCCAAAATTCAACATCTCAAAATTTGCAAATGTTTGAGTTTATAAAATGATTTTTTTCACCTTTCCATGTATCTTTTGACAGAGAAAATATTAATGCATGTTTAATTCTTCATTCTAGAATGTGATTTTGAGTGAATTCTAGTGTGAGCAAAGAGGAGATGTTGGTGTTCTTTCTTGTTTTTTCATTGAGAGTGAGTCCTTCCTTATTTAGAAGTTGTAAGCAAGTAAATACAATTAGAAGGAGTTTGAATCCTTCTTGAAGGAAAATTGTTGACAATACTTTGTATTTTTGGAGATTTACATAGTGGAAGGGAAGCAAATTTTCTTACCCACTAGAGTTTTTCCAACACTAGGTTTCTCTATGATATATTGTCTCCTTTTCCTCTCTTTTCTCAAATTTAGAGTATAGTCTGTAATTCTTACACATTATATTGGTAAAAAGAACTTAGTAAATTTTCATTCATTTTCACAAGCACATGATCTGTTTATTGTTAGAATTTAACAATTTACTGAGATAAATTGGTTTATATATTATATATATATATATATATATATATATATATAAATTCCCTTAGTTTGTTAAAGCATAACTTGGGTGTTACATTTTGGTATCAGAGCTGAAGGTTTACAACTCTTGGACATAATGGGTCCTTATGCTAACACAAAATTTATTCTTGTCTAACAAAACAAAAAATGGTTAGAACAAGAGGGAATGCTGTGAACAATCAGGTTGTGGGTGGTGAAGCACCAAGAACCCCAAAACTTGATGAGATACTTATTGTCCTATATGACACTCGTAACCATATCGTTGTTCTTGAACAACAAGTAAATGATGACGGTAGTGAAAATGAAGTTGAAGTGTAACAATGAGAAACCTAATCCAAATGTTGCTAATCATAATGTAAATGCTGAAAAAATTAACAAAACAGATCCTAATGTTGCAAATCCAAACCAACATATGGATATAAGGTCCTTCCCGACATCTTAGCTATCCAAGGACACTAAATGTATTAGTCCACCTAAGTTTGACAAGAAAACCTTGGGTGATGGAGTGAGAATAGGCTTAGCGAGATGGAAAAATAATTTGAGATAAGAGTATTTTTCAAAGAAACAATGGTTGTTTGGGGTGCTTATCAACTCTCAAATGAGGCTTCCTCTTAGTGGGATAGCCGGAAGATAGAACTAGGAGTTGTTACAACCAAGATAACATGAGATAAATTTAAGTTTTATTTCAAACATTTGGTTACCACAATAGTATTACGATCATAAAATGTTTTAATTCCAAACCTTTGTACAAGGTAAGATGACCGTAACAAAATACTAGGAAAAATTCACTAAACTACCTAAATATGTTCCATAGTATCATATGGATGAAATATTCTAGGTACATAAATTCATCATAGGAATTAACCTAGTCATTGGAGGTGAACTTGATGTCCATGGTGCTCCTACCATGGAATATGCATTATAACTCACCTTCACCATTGTCAACTGGAAATACTTGGTGGAATAAGGTTGATAATAAGACTCGAGAATGGTGAAAATAAAAAAATGGTAATTTAAAAACAAATAGACAAGATAATGTTACTAACAATTCCAACAAGATTGAAAGGAAAAGACCTTTTAGTGGGTGTTTTAAGTGTGGTGGTGACCTGTTGAGCTCAAAATTACACTCTGTGTATGATCATTGAGGATCATGAATTATGAGGCAACATGGGACCTGTCTCTTAGTTATGGGACATGTGAATTGAGACAAACCTCTCTGGAGAAGGCCGACTTCCTCTTCCTATTTCTAGTGCCGCACTACTCCTACTACTGGAAATGAAGATATCTAATGCTAAAATAATTCTCCAAGGGGATAGGGATAAAAGGAATTGCATAAAATAAGTCCTATACTACTGGAGGTGATGCACCAAAAAGAGGGGTGGAGAGACACTATGAATCTAGAAAATGAAGGAAAACTAACAAGGAAAGAGTAGAAGTAGATGCCACAGTCCCAAAAAAATTTCTATCCTTTAATTCCCTAAAACAGAGTAGATATAAGTATTTCACATGGTGAAGAGAAGATGCATAAATACCTACAAAAATAATGAGAGGCAAGAAAATGCAAGAAAATACAAGCTATGACATATTTGGAGTCACAAAACCAATATTTTATTACTTAGATGAATACACAAAGTACATTATATCTAAGATATCAGGAAAGATTCACCATGAATACATTCAAATATGAGGTCTGACAACAATAATACAAAAATACAAATCATTGGGAGAGAATACACAAGTATTACAATAGTCCAACAAAGTGTCATTTGTTTACAAAATACCCTTTTACAATATATAGAAGTTAGAAGAGAAAGAGAGAAGGGAAACTTGAATTCTAGGCTTCACCCACTAACAAGAGTCATTAAATGATTGAAAAACATCATGGAGATCCCTACAAACCCATTCCTTCATTGTACCATTGCTTGAGGGAGAAGAAAATGCCCATACTTCATTAATTTTGGTTGTTCATTACTACTGAAGGCGTGTATTTAAAACTCGGGACGATTTTCACTTTTTCACATATCTAACCTTAATAAAATCAAGAAATCGAGTTTTTTTGGTATAGAGGATGTTGATACCTTTTCAAAAATTCTAATTTTGTAAAAACCAGATCTCTGGGTCAAAAGTTATGGCCATTTGAAGTTCAGGGGTTGGGATGTTCCAAACGGGCTCTCATAATCCACATTTAACTGTTTACTTTGCCTTTTTCCATTTTTATGTGGGAATTTCAAGGATTTTAGGTCCATAGGGTACCGGGTCACCCAAGCTCCATTTATCCACACTCTACACATTTAACTCCCCGACCACTTCCTTTAAATTGCAAGTATTTCAGCTCCGTGGGGAACTAGCGACCTGCAGAACTTGTACAACTTAGGCCTCCAATCTATGCATTCCCTACACCGGCCTCCAACATGCATATCATTCCTTGGTCGTAATGAACCCCTAATGCCATGCTTTTGAATTGCGGAAATTTCAGATCCGTGGGGAATTGACGACCCGAGGAACTTGTATCGACCGTGCGTCGAAAACTCAATTTTTCGCAATATATTGGGCCCGATAAAAATCCTTTGACTTGTGTCCTTTTCGGGGATGCGGGAACTCAAGCCTCGAAGAAAATTGTTCCCTCTAGGCTTTCGGGATCTGATTTTTCCATAAAACACTATCTTATTAGCATTGCGAGCCCAAAACAGAGGCGGGAACCTTTGTTCCTTCCGCATTTGTTCCATCCTCGATCCTCATACCCACAATACACTAAAATGGCCATTTTTCTCATTTTCTCAAAAAATTGACTAACTTCTTAGACTTTTGAGTTTGGAGGAAAGGAGAGAAATGCAACCAAATAATTCCAAGTGTGCAGAAAGCATAAAAATTACCTGAAACCCAAATTCATCACTGAAATTCCATGAATTAACCCAAATCCAATCTCTCAAGTTGTCCCAATTTTATAAGGGTGTAAAATTAGACAACAATGACCACTTGATCCAAACTTCGGGCTAAAATTTTTAATTGGCCTCATCCCTATAGGAACTTTCTTATTAGCTCCATAAAATTATCAACTTAAACGAAATTGCAATGTAAGAAATGAACACCCACATAGTGCAAACAAGTTGATAACGAAGTTTTAAAATGCCTACATCTCTAGGTTCAAATGTTGAACCGATTCATTAACACTTCCGATTTGCAAACAAATACAATTTACAAATGAAGTTATGAATGTGCAACAATGAACCAAATGTTACCAGTTGATTCATAATGAATCGAATGGTCTCCATTTGAATAAATAATGATTGATTCCCAATGAATCGAACTAATCCTTATGAAGTTTAAATTTTCTCCTTCAAGAATAGCTACCACTTTGTTGCAACCACAAACAACCTCTACGCAAAGCAAAGATCCAAGATGAACAATGTGCGAGAAGAAAAATTCCCCATTTGGTCCATGCAATGGAATGAAACCAAAACACAAAGGTGATCATATACCTAGTTGATTCAAAATGAATTTGAATTAGACAACAAGATGCTCAAATACCAACTTATTCGAATGAATTGGAACTGATAACCAAAATGATCACATACCTAGTTGATTCTCAATGAATCCAAACTAGATAACCAAATGACCACAAATCTAGTTGATTCTTAATGAATCCAAACTAGAAAATAGAAGAAAAATAATCTCCTCCATGTCCATCGAGTAGAAATAACCTAGCTTACAATGACCGGTGCAGAAGATTAGATCTCCTAAAGTTTCCCCCAATGAGGTGCATGCTTGAAAAGGATCCAAATGGAATCCAAACGCTCGAATGAATTCCACAATAATAAATGGCATAACAACAACTCTAAATCAAGAAAACAAAAGGTTCACTAGGAGCATCTCGGAATACTGGAAAACTTTCTAGGTTACCTCGAGAGCTAGAAATGCTCCTAAGTGCCTCAAAATGCAGAGTTACAAAAGTGTCTCAATAAGGCACAATCACGTAAATAGACCACTACCACAGACCTTTCCCAAATATGTTACAATATTCCCAAAATGTGACAAAAATGGGTCCATTGGAACCATCTCAGTGTTTTGGACATTTTCCATTTACTCTAAGTTACAAAAATGCCTCCAAGTGCTCCAAAAATGCATTTTTACAAAATTTCCTATAAAAGGCACTAGTACAAGGCACACACTTGTGTGTCAATATCAACCACTAAGATCTTTTTATAGCTCGTTGAGTCAGCATGGCTTAGTGGTGGGGTATTAATTTTACAAGTAGTGGGTCAAGGGTTTGACCCCCTTGCCCATCGACCCACCGAATAGCAATTTATAAGGGATTTAAATCCCACATCGGTGGGAGTAATAGTTTGGGCAATGTTTATTGAACACCGACCGCCCCATATACCTATGGCATAGGCCGGACAATACACTATTTGTCCATGTAGGTGGTTGTCCCATAATAGTTCACCGGTGGTATTTTAATGGGTGGTACAGGGATATGTGAAGGATGGTGGCATAATGTCACGTAGTATGGCTGGTGGGGAGAATATAAGTCCGAGTTGTCAATCCATAAATGGTAGAGATAATTGTGGGCAGTGGAGAGTAATATAGCTTGCCCAATGTAATATGAATCCTTTCGAGTTAACGAATGATCTCGTTGAGCTATCTAGTAACCCAACCAAGTTGGATCGGTTTACATGCAATGTAAATAATGGTGGCGATCCACATGGTGGCATGAGGGCTCACCATGTGGCGAAATATCAAACATGGTGGCAAAGACACCCCTCCTTGAAAAGAGTGTGTCAAACCTAGCCGAGGGCCCCCGATTAGAAAATAATGGGGTCCACCTGTCCAAATACGAGTATCGAAGGCTAGTGTCGTAAAACCAATTTTTTTCCTTTGCTTCGCCACATGGTGTTGCCATATTGGTTCGTTGAATCTAACGAGTCCGAACGATGACCAAAATTTGAATAGCGATAACTTAAGCATACAAAGTCATTTTTCCGTGTTCTACATACCAATGGAAAGCTCGTTGAATGCTCTACCACGCTGATATGGCTTATGGAGATTTAGGGAACTCTCGAATTCTCAAAATTTCCTATGAATCACACCTCCTTAGTGAGAAGAATTTTTGTCCACAAAAAGCTCTATGAATCCCAATCCCTGGTGTTACTGAGAAGAGGTCTCCACAGTTGACTCAAAGGTCCCACACTGGTACTCCACAATTAGAAAACCAATGGCTTGATCCTAGCACTTGTGGCATCTGCACCACACCGATGAAACCTTTTGGTAACCTTCATTCCATTGTAAGACCACCGTCTCTACACATAATGAATTTTGGTGCCAACACACTTTCATTCACCCCATTGCATGGTCTCTACCTCTACACGATATTGAGTCGAAGTGTCGATGGTAAATTTCACCCCTCTATACGACCTCTTCCTCTATACAGTGCCAAGTCTCTAAATGATGATGACAACCAGACACTTCTTTGTTGCACGACCAAAATTAACCTTTACGCATAGTAAAAATTCAACCTGATGCCAAATGTCCATGACAATCAACTACCACTCTGTTGAAAAACCACAAGCCTCTACGCAGAGTGAAGATTTGAGCTGATGTTAGGTGATGATGATGCTTAGATACCACTCTGTTAAATAACCAAAATCCTCTCGCAGAAGTGACAATCAAATCTGATCAACAAGCTCAACAAGGATGACTTCCACCCCACTACACGGTCTCTGCCTCTACATGGTACAAAGTCTTCCATTGATGAAAAAATCAGGTACTAGTCTATTGCCATGAGACACAATGAGCCTCTCGTAGAGTGACGATCTGCCCCAATGTTAAATGTTACCAATGATTAGCTACCACTGCATTACATAATCACAAGCCTCTACTTAGAGTTGAGATCCGAGCTAACACCAATGAGCTCTTCTATCTACAAAACTACCAAAAAAATATCCAAGCTTATAAATATGAGTTCAATCATGTACCTAAATTGAAATAAGAACTCAAAATATACATAGGAGATATGAATGGCGTATTCCAAATTTAAATGCAAGAAAACTACGATATGATAAACCTGTCCCTCAACCTTGGTGAAAAATCATGACTCCAAAAGCACAAGATGAAGTAAACACACAAGAAAATCAAAATGATCCGATACCAACTGATCCGAACTTCGAGAATTTATTTTTAACGACCTCCGATCTCTACATACTTGCTAATTAACTCCATAAAATTATCAAATTAAATGATATTGTAAGACAAGAAATAAACACCCACACACTACAAACAAGTTGATAACAAAGTTTAGAAAATGCCTACGTCTTTGGGTTCAAATGTTGAATTGATTCATTAACACTTCGATTTGCAAAAAAATATAATTTACAAATGAAGTTATGAATGTACAACAATGAACCAAATTTTATGAGTTGATTCATAATGAATCCAAACTGGTCTATAGAAGAAAAAATAATAGTGTATTCATGCAATGAATCGAAATGATCCTTCCGAAGTAGAAATGGTCTCTTTCACAAACAATTACCACTGTTGCACATCCACAAACAACCTCTATGTAGAGAGAAGATTCAAGATGAACAATATGCGAGAAGAAAAAATACCCCAATTGGTCCACAATGGATCCGAACCAAAACAAAAAGCTGATAATATACCCGGTTGATTCTAAATGAATATGAACTAGACATCAAGATGCTCAAATACCAGTTGATTTGAATGAATTGGAATTGATAACCAAAATGATCACATACCCAATTGATTCTCAATGAATCCGAACTAGATAAAAAAATGACCATAGATCCGAGTTGATTCCCAATGTATTTGAACTATAAAATAGAAGAACATTAATCACCTTTATGCCCACTAAGTAGAAATAACCCGACTTACAATGACTAGTGTAGAAGATCAAATCTCCAAAAGTTTCCCGCAACAAGGTGCACAGTTGATAAAGACTCCAGATGGACTCCAAGCACTTGAATGAATTCCACAATACAAAATGGCATCACAAAACCTCTAAATAAGGGAAAAAATATCCACTAGGATCATCTCGGAATCATGGATGACTTTCCAGGTTTACCCTGAGAGCTAGAAATGTTCCTAAGTACCTCAAAATGCAGATTTACAAAATTACCTCAATAAAGCACAATCACATAAATAGACCACGCCATATACCTATCCCAAATATGTTACAAAATCCCAAAAATAGGAAAAAAATGGGTACATTAGAAGTGTCTCAGATTTCTGGACATTTTTCTAGTTTACTCCAAGTTACAAAAATGCCTCCAAGTGATCCAAAAATGCATCTCTACAAAATTGCCAATTAAAGGCACTAGTACAAGCCACATGCTTGTATGTCAATATCTCCCAACAAGCTCTTTTTATAGCTCATTGAGCCATCATGGCTTGGCGGTGGGGTTTTAATTTTACAAGCAGTGGGTCAAGGATTCGACCCCCCTTACCCATCGACCACCCGAATAACATTTAACAAGGATTTAAATCCCACAATGGTGGGAATAATAGTTTGGGTAGTGTTTATTAAACACATATCATCACCATATAGTCATGGTATGGGCCACACAATACACTTTTTCACCATGTAGGTGGTTTCCTCATAATAGTCTGCGCAAAGTGGTATTTTAATGGGAGGTAGGGGATATGTGAACGGTGGTGGCATAATGTCACGTAGTGTGGCCGATGGGGAGAATATAAGCTTGAGATGTCAAACCATAAATGGTAGAGATAATTGTGGGAGGTGGAGAGTAATATAGCTCACCTAATGCAATATGAAGCCCACCAAGTTAACCAATGATATCGCCAAGCTATCTAAGTAACCTAACCGAGTTGGCTCTGTTTCCATGCAATTTAAATAATAGTGATAGGCCATGTGGTGGCTTGAGGACCCACCATGTGGTGAAATATTGAACATGGTGGCAAAGACACCCCTCTGTGAAAAGGGTGTGTTGAACCTGGCCGAGGGCCCTTGGCCAACAAATATTGGGGTCCACCCGTCCGAATACGATTGTTGAAGATGGTGTCACAAAACCAATTTTTTCTCATCTCCACTTATACTTCGCTTCCGCAATGTGTCACTGTCATATTGGTCCATTGACTCTGCCGAGTTCGAATGACCACGAAACTTTTACCAACGATAACGTGAGCATACGAAATTTGGTTTCCATGTTCTAGGTATCGACAAAAATCTTGTTGAATGTTCTACTAGAATGACACGGTTTAGGGAGATTTAGGGAACTCCCAAAGTCCCAAAATTTCCTCCAAATCACCACTATGCAAAATATTGTCTCTTGAGGAACAAGGAATTTTTTTATTAGTGAATTCAAGCTATAGTGGAAAACCACCAGCTGGAAAAACAACAACACTTAATGAAGAGAAAGGTTCCAGATTTGGAAATTTTCGTGGATAAACTTGTTAGATTGCTGGAAAAAACTAGAAGAAACAATAACATCAGTTTCCTTGTTATTTTGAATGATTAAAACTTCTATTTTTGATTATCAGAAACTGATATTTGATGATCTGTTATGATATACTTGATATTATTCTATATTTTAGGTGAGTGAAATGATAATTTTTGTCATATTGCCGATTGTTTGGAAAAGCTGAATGAATTTAAGGTTGTTATAGCCAATAAATTTGAATTCAGATAAACTAAAATCTAGAAAATTTGTAAGTTTTTGGATAAAAATGTTGATTGTTCCCTTAGCTTTATGATAAGAATCTATTTTTGATTATTCATTTTTCTAGTAATGAGTTAAATCATCGAGAAAATGATTCATTAAGGGGTAAGTATGTCACATCCTACTTTTTCATAATATTTTATTTGTAAAAATGAGTTGTGAGGTGATAAATGATTTATGGAAGTATGTTGACTAGTGCTTTGATGCAAGGTTGTGTATGTAGTATACACACGATATTTTCCGTAAGGGAATACATACGTGTGTGTAGGTGCATACCCAACACCACACACACATTTGTCACATTATGTTCACTAATTAATTATCAAGCCACAACTTAGTCTTGTTGTACTTGTTTGTATGATTGTATTTCATCTTGTGGTTACATGCTATGATTTTTGTAATGACGATAGACCTATTTCGTATTGTACCTATCTTGGATGATTATGTTTACTTGTTGTAAGCGATGATTCATAATGTCGACAAATATATTACATGGCTGTAATTTGCATGAGATGGTGCTTGGAAATAATTATTATTATCCTAATGTGGGAATAATTTTCTTTTTATATAATATTGGTCTTCACCGTAAAACATTGCAATAATTTACTTCACGGCTCGAAAAGGTCTTTTGAAGTGTCGTCAAGATAAGAGTTACTTATTTAAATTATCTTTCTTAGTAGTTTTAAATGATGATTTGTGTTGGTATTAGAATGCGAGTGCAAAGTTATTTGTCGCAAGACAACAAGGAAAGTTAAGGTACGAATATCATGATTCATCATATAGTCATTAACCATGACAACATTCGTTAATAGTCTCCTCCTTGATGCTTAACATGTATTATGGTAATGATGTTTTGGTTATTCTTGTTGGTCATATACCATGAGAAAAATTGGTAAGATTTGTGTTTGAATTAAATAGTTGTTAATGATAATATCTCTCTCTTCTTACCATGTAAGATTGGAAAAGACTATGGAAGTGATATAGGTCCAAAACTCAAGGCATATACATTTTGAATGTTTTAATTATGGTCAATGACCATAGAGTATGATTTCAAAGGTTTTGGAATGGTTGTTGATCGACCCATGTTACAATGGAAATTTTGTTATTAGATGAAGTCTTTGACCAAACGAGTATACCCCCATGCAAACATAATTACCCTCGACTATTTTCATATACATTTTATTGTTTGATTCTAATTATTAATATGCAAAATTTAAAAATTAATAAAGGTTTCGGATAATCTTCGACCATTTGGAGGGAATTTTCAAAGACGGTGGCTAGTTCTAATGAGCCACTACATGGCACCTATATGAGTTAAGAGCATTACGTTTGCCGAAAACCCCGAAGCTTGTTGGGGAAACTACTATGCATGTGATAAAGGTTTATTTTTGGCATTATTTTTATGATCTCTATTTTGTGAATTGTGCATGAGGATTTCAATGTGGAGTTCTATTAAAGTTGTTTTTAGTTGTGATAAATGGGTATTTTTGATAAAGATAAAGATATATATTGTAGGGTATCAAAATCATTTAATTTGTTTAAAGCAAAGTGGATGTCTTTTGGTTCAAGATAGTTCATTTGCTTTAAAATTTGGTGAGGAAATAGTGTAAAAATGTTGAAGAGATCTTCTTAGCTATAAACATGACTATTGTTCTCCCTCTCTTGTTGTTACGTTTTGGTTTAATGAAAATAAAAGGGGTTATCTCTTATTAAGATCTGCGAGGATTTCATTTAAAATATACGTAAATTAGGGAAGGAACATTAGGTAGAATGTGTTGTTTTCATTTTTCCTTTGTTGAATAATGAAATACTGTTTCTAGAGTAGAAATAGAGTTCTAGTATTTCTTATGAGCTTATCAATGAAGTGCATCTTGTACATTTGCATCATGTAAATAGGACTACTAAGAATGACTTTTATAGTCGATATATGTGTTGTTATAACCTTGGGGTATATCTCATATAAGAATAATAACTATCTCTGTTATGTATATTGAGATTTGATTATAAAAATGTTGAATAGATAAAATTTGTATCTCTTCCTTTTGAGTCAGTTTTCGACTAGAGAAAAACCTTTAGTGCTAATAATTGTCAATTTTTTGGTAGGTTTGTGGGTAGAAAAAATAAAAGATTTCTTCTTCACCCTGGTCCAATTTCGAACGAGAGAAAGTTTTTGGGTTGATAACATAGTTTAAATGAAGGTCTAGTGTTTTTTATATTATACTAGAATTGCTCTCAAGTTTTTAGTTTCAAATTGCGAAGAAATCAATGCTTATGATCAACTATTGATTTTTGAAATATCCTTATGCTAGAATTGGGGGTTTTAGGATAAGAATTATTCTAGTTTATTTCTATGTAATTCTTAGGTTATAAACTAGAAGACATTTGGCCCGATTAGAATTTGAAAATTTTGTTTGAGCTTTGTGCAAATTTATTAACGAGTTATGTGACTCCCTTCATATTCATTATTGTTGAAATGGGAATTTGACTTGCTTGTTTAGCTTTGATTGGTAAATAGTGTTATTGTAATGTTCCGTTACCTAACTATTTAAACCCATACTATGAGGAAAATGAGAATTGTGGGGTTGATCGATGATAAGATGAACATTGTGTTTGATTACAACTGAAGCCTTGTTCTATTATTTCATTTATTTATTTATAAAATGAGATAAGTTACTTTAGGGATGAGTATGATTAATGAATGAATAAGAGACATTCATATCTATTTGATCAAAATGGTTAGATAGGAAATTTTGTTTCTTTCATTTCCTAATATTGTCTTGGTCAATTAAAAATGAAATCATTAAGGATAAACAAGAAGAATGATTTTATTGAGGAAATTGCGATTGCACATGGTTATCGTATGTTGTATAGATGGATTCAGGAATATTATGATGATGGATTACTTAGTATAGAACTAAGTAAACATGTTACATAAAAATAATTAAGGGATTTTGTAAACTTATTATTATGTTGGGTTTATTTTTCCGTGTCCTAAAAATCATTGAAGGAATAAAGGTAATTAATGGTTATAAAAACACTCCCTTAGTTTGTTGAAGCATAACATGGTTGTTATAGGGAGTAGATTCATTCATATATTGAATATTTTGAAGCTGTGAAGATTAGAAAATCTGACTAAGTCATATAATGGGTCATTTAGACCATGGTTTCATATTATTTAGGAGTCTATTTAATGACATTAGATGCCTATATATAAAAATTATAATTTCCTTAGGAAATCAGTTCTTGGTTCTTAGTTCGAAGGTGTGAGAGCTCGAGGCATTAGTGTGGAAGAGAGCGTAAGGATTGAAGCAAAGTACCTTATAGTTGATAATTTCTTCCATGCAAAGACTTACATGTAAGTCAAGGAATGACATTATTTGTTGAATGGATGTGAGCCTATGTGAATTGTTGTGAATCGTAAGCCTACATATATGGTTATTGGTCTCTATGATTATGTAATTTTTAAATATAATATTTGTTGTTGAACATGGTGTTAAGTTGTTGAATTATTATTTTTTCCATGATTTTTATTTTGTTGTTTAATTTTGTGTCAAACGTGGTGGATTTTCTCTTTGAAAGGGTGAAGACCATAGACCCTTCTACATCACTCAACCCATTATCTTATGATGTGTTTTCTTACCCCTTCCTAATAAGTTTTATCACTCTAAAATTTGAATTATATAATGGGAAGCATAATCAATTTCACCATCTTAGGGCATTTTGTGCCTCTTATTTGTACTTTGCACATGATGATCGATTATTAACCAATATATTTTGTAGAAGTTATAAGGATTATAATCTTGATTGGTTATATGTTATATCTTAAGGATCTATACATACCTTTACTTAGACTACTCAAACATTTATTTGGAGATTTTTTAATCAATATTGGTAATAAATGTCAAATTTACACAAATTGCACAACCATTATAAGGTGCTAATGAACATATTAGTGAGCATGCATCTTGATTCAAGGCTATGGTCATGATGATGACTCATAAGTTTAACTTGAACCCATAAACTTATTTTCTCAATGTTTTGTTACACCTATCCATGACAAAGTAGTATTGAAATATACTAATCATTCAAATAGATTTGTCACACAACTATTGTCCAAAATAACTCCCGTAGTTATTTAGACAACTTATAGTTCTCTCTGGCTGGGGTTTAAATTTTTCAAGTTGCATGTGCTCTTGATTTTATACCTTGGTACATATGCATGGATATAGTTCTTCGCACGCACCCTTTTTGCTTCTTCCTTGTGCTTTCCCCTTCTATTTCCCCTCTGCGCACACTCCTTGCACATGCCCATTGACTTGTTGTGTTTTTTTCTATGTCCTTAACATGATTTCCTCATGTATGTCCTTCCTTCCTTAATTCTACACACTTCCCCACATAATTTCATTCCTTGTTTCTTTCTTCCTTTGTGCATTTCCTTTATGAAATTGCTTAGTGCATATTTTTCTTACACTCCCCTTCTTCTCGTGCATGCTTTCATACCTTTGCACATATGCACCTTTTCCTCCCAATCCTTGCATACCCTCTTATGTGTGCTTGTAGATCTTTGTATTCCTCTTCCTAGTGCCTCTTTCTCTTACACATGTGCCAAGTGCAATCTTCTACACCAACCATTGAGTGCCACATGACAACTTGTCGAGTTGATTTCAAAACACACAACTTATCGAACATGATAACTATGCATTGAAACCTCACATCAAATGAATGCATGAAATGAAGAATAATAAAAAAGAAGAAGACTGTCATCGAATCCTTTAGTCAACCAGGTCGTGAGACATGTCTTGCATGTTCAACTTGTACTATGAACTTAAAATCATCATAAATTCTTCTACAGAGCTCATATTCCCTCACTTTGGACCTCATGGAAAGTTGTTAATGTGGGATATACTCTAGGGTGTTTAAAATAAGATTTTGGAAGGATTTAGTGGGTAAAAATAGAGAAACATGACATATGCCATTAATGCACAATCGACTCAACCACCCAGATTTTATTAAATCTTTCCTCTTTCCTTCTTCCACAAGTTAACCTAACATGGGGAGGTGGATCTAATAGTGCTACAAGTGCATTTATAGGCATTTATTGCTTGTTATTGGTGGTTGAAAGTTTGAATCCAAGTTTCCCTCTCTTTTCCCCCTTCTTTCTCTCCCATTCTTCTATAAATTGTTGAACAATGCTCATTGTAAAAGGTTAGACCCTCTTGGTTTTCTAAGAGCATTATTCAGAGCATTGTTCCTTGGAATTTTGAGTTGTAGACCTTAGATCTGGTTCATTGCATGTGGATACTTTCCTCTTTCACCATTGTAATCAATTGTGCATTATTTGGAAGCAATAAATATTATTTTGTGGCTATTCTCTGCCCTAGTTCACATTTTATTACATCTTCTTTCCTTTCCCTTGCATTGTTTATTTGTTATGCATATTTTATGTCCCTTGTGGGGTTATTTTTTGTTTTGTTCCATGAAAATGAGTTTGTAAATGATATTTGATATTGTGACATGTATGCCTTCCCTCCCTATGTGCATTTTCCATTGTTTTCACTCAATTGAGAATGTTCATCCCCCTCTTTCTAGTGTTATCACCTCCCCTTAGCTTAGATTTTCATTTTCATGCATATCCTTCTCACCCTAGTCCCTTGGAATCTTAGAGTAGTGATAGGTAGCTGCATTTCCCTTTTTAGGAGTAGTTTTAATAGTAGAAATATGTAAAGGAAGCCGACCTTATCTGGAGGTTTTCTCAAATGCAAGTCCCACAACTTGGAAACAATCCCATGTTACCTCAAAGACCCAGTTCATCCTAATCTAGGACGGGTGCATTTTTGAGCTCCAACAGCGAGTTTTAGTACGCCTAGTGGGACCAGTTTAAAGATCTATACATCTTTATTTCAGCAAATTTTGATGTGTTATTGTTGAAATCCATCCTTTGGAGGCATGTTTTAAAACATTTGGTGATTCCCAACATCCAGATCTACTGATTTCAATAGTCCTCGCACCTATTTCATGAGAAGGATACATACTGCACATAATGCAACAATTAAATAATATTTCAAACATCTCCAGTTGTTTTCCAGAAGAAGAAGTAGTCGAACCTCTGCGCACGCATCTCCATCTTCCACGTGCAGGGCACAATCTACCCCTCCTCTTGGTAGACGCTCAAATTTCTCTATCAAGGTATTTAGACCATTTCAAGCCATGACATAGATAAAATGCCCTTTGTCAGATTCAATGTGAAGCCCTTTGGCTCTTCCCGCACAACATGATATATGAGTAGTCTCACTTAAAAGTATACCATTTTTCACTGGTGAGAATCAAGTTATCTCTGTTGAGCACATTCAAGACATTGCAAATGTATGCTCTGTTCACATAGTTACAGAGGATGATGTATCCATAAGGAAACTTACTTCTTCACTCAAAGGAAAAGAACTTTAGTGGTACACAAGCTTAAGACCTACCTCTATCACTAATTGGAATGAACTTAGGACTCCACTTTGTAATCAGTTTGAGGAAGATGAGAACATCTCCTTCTTAGAACAACTCACAATGATCAAGAGAGATCCCAATGAGCTCATGGCTGATTTCAACTTCATATTTCAGAAAACATGGGACAAAATTCCAGATCTCTTAAGACCAACCCCTCAAGGTGATTTTATTTATTTCTTAAGAGCTCTAAATTTTGACATTACAGTTATGATACAATCTATGGGTATTACAAAGCTCCCCGATGCCTACCCTATAGGAAGAAAAGCTGTCTTATCCAACCAAGCAAAAATAGCCCCTAGATTTCCAATTCCCTTGTTTCCGAATTAACTCAAGAATCTCACCTTATGTTACTCCCATTCCTTAGCAGAGTCCCCAACCTATTGCCTCCACATCATACTCTTCTCAACAAAAAAAGGAGGATGAAGAAATTAAAGCCTTGATTAGAAATTTGTCTAATAAGGTCACACATCCTTAGAAAAACAAGAAGCGTAAGCCTTTAGAAATAATTCTAATCAAGGATTTAGTAAAATCCATCAACCCTTTAGAAATTAATATCCAAATCAAAGATATGGGAAAAATCAACAAAATGATAGATGACATGCTAATGCATACCTTCCTCTTCGATAGTTCCTCCTACGTAACCCATTCTTGCTCCCAACGCAAGCAAAGCACTAGTTCTATTGTAAAATAACATGGTATAAGAGACAAAATTATTTTTTCCTTGCAATTTTCATCACGATCAGATACAATTGTTCCAATGCTTTGTGCATAGAAGCATATATCATTTATAATGCTTTAAGTTTTCAGACTTGCACTAGTGCGTGCACATCAAAAAAATGTAGAATTTTCAAAAGTTGTTCTTGATACCAACCTTATGCTCTTTTGGGTTGAGTAATTACGCACAATAAATCAAGTTATGGATAGTTCAAACAGATGAACACACGGGTTGCTAAAACACACAAGATACAAGAAGAGAATGCTATAAGCTAACGCACAACCCTTGCCTCCTACCAACCGTAAGCGATCTTCAAAAATAAATAGATGCATCTCATCATTCTAACAATTCGGAATGCATGTTCCCATGTACGAGGTTCCATGTAACATTCCAAAAAAATTGGCACGTCCCCCTCATTTGGTAGGTCAAGCCTTTATGTAAGGTAGGGGCACCTGAACATTTAAGAAAATATGTTTTTGTGCCTCAAATGCATAATTCAATGGGCATTCCATTCAACATTTTGGATCAGATGAAGAAGAGAAATGTGAATATCACAATATGGGATGCCCTGGCCATTCCATCTCATCACAACCTGTTGTATGAAGCTATGGCATAACTCTACACACCGATCTAGTTATCCAAAGACCTCAAGTTGTTATCAATATTTTTTCAAACAAAGGAAAGTAATTAAGTAAAATTTTCAAAAGCCCACCTTTTTATGTCCTTGATAATAGGAAAACACCTTGTGCACAATGTTATGATTAATTTAGGGGCACGTACTTCTGTCATGCCCAAGAAACTTTTTGTTGTCCTAGGTCTTAAGTACAACCCCATGTTTAAAGGAGTCTTGCAAATTGATGGTTCAACTGTTACCACTCTAGGAGTCATCAAGGATCTTGATATAGCCCTTCATGCATGTCCAAGTCTAACTCAATATGTGTCAATCATTGATTTTCCTCCATTGTTTGCCATCTATTTATAAAGATATTTCACGGCCAAAATGGGTGGTTACTTATCTCTAGATTGGTCTCATATGATTATAAGAACAAGGTATGGTACTAATTTTACCATACAAGATGAGCCTATAGTTTCCTATTATGTTGAGTCAAATGACCCATCCCCTCTCCAAGATAATTTACTCATCCAAAAAGGCCAAGAACAATATTGTAAGGACCTTGAAAACCGAGGTCCAATTTTTTTAAAACTCCCATTATTCCCATTACTTAATTGATATGTTAATTTCATGCATAATCAAATCATACAATTATACAAACAATCATATGTGTTAAACACATCGATAAAAATCAGCTTTGAGTCAAAAGGAAATTTCATTATTTTCAATATCTCAGTATAATCGTATAACGTTACATGCAATGGAAAAGAGCCTCATAAGATTATATAATATACTGATTATTTTAGCGGTATATCAAGTATAATTTATTTTATAGTTGAAATATAAAAGTAACTAATCAAGATCTGAAATCAACTTGAATCCATTCAAATTCTTTCCTTTCCCTTATCTCCGAATGACTGTATTTTCCACAAAGGGTCACTCAAACTGAATCGACAAGGATTTCCATTTTCATAATGTAGTACCATACAAATGAAAACGTATTCATAATATACAATAATGCATCAACATACTAATTAATTCATTATTATAATAATTATTTCTAAAAGCATGTATACATACAGGAACTAACCAAGTTCAAAATATCTTTCAAGAGTGGTGTCTTTAACCATCTTACATGAAAATGCATAAAACTTACCTCACATAAGGCTGATTACATAATGCATTTCATAAAATTATTTCATGCCAAATCAAATCAGCATACCGATTGTTTGAAGAAATGTCACATATAGGCTCCATATAAAAGGAGAAGGCATGATAAGCAATTGTCAAAGCATCAACATGAACTTCACTTTACAATTCTTACAATGAACATTATGCCAAATCAGATTAGCAACGTAACATAATTTTCAAGAGGCACAAAATATTCTTTATACCCAATAAAGCATGCCAACCATATGAAAAATGTCATAATTAACTTCACATATATTCCAAGAAATTCATACCAATTGTATGACAAAATTTCATATCATGAACTTTACTTCACAAGCTCAAAATGAATAAAATGCCAAATCAGATTAACAACATAACACATTTTCAAAAAGGCACACCAAATCCTTTATACTCAAAGAATGCATGAGAACCGTATGACAAAATGTCATAATATAAACTTCCAATATAATCCAAGAATGCATTTTAGTAGCACGAAAAAGTGTCATAAAATATTTTCACATAAATTCAACGAATCCAATCCAAAAACATGATAAAATGCCATAAAAGAGCTTCACATAAATTCAAATTAATTTGTTCCATAAGCATAATAAAATGCCATAAAGATATTCATTTCAATTCTAATGAATTCATTTTAGCAGCATGATAAAATTCCACAATCCATACTCTTGTATTTATGTTAATAAAAGATTACATATCAACTGTTTGACATAATGTCACAACACATGATTCTTTAAATATTCTAGCCAAATGATTTCACACTAATCATTTGACAAAATTTCATAGCACAAAATTCTTTTAAAATGTTATTCAAATTATTTCACACTAACCATTTGACAAAATGCAACATTCTAGCTACAAAAATTACAGCAAAGAAAACAACAATCTAACTACAAATTTGGAGCTTAGAAATCACCCCAAAGCACCGTGCTTTGTTAACTAATGTTACAACAGAACAACACATCAAATACTAACTAAAAACATCAAGGAATTAACCAAAATTGAGCACTATAACATCCAACACTGCAACAACAAATGAAACAATAATTTATTAAAAAATAACACTTCTAGCAGTTGTTACAATATCAATAAATCAATAAAGAAAACAATGTTTCTAGTAACCATTACAACAACAAAAAAAAACAACTTATAATAGTTGAAACAAACTAATGAATCCACAAAAATGCATCATTCTATCATTTAAAAATGCAGCTTGGAGATCGGTCCAAAACCCATAACAAAAATGTCAAGAAATCTTCTCTCAACACCCAAGAGAATAACCTCATTAATTTTAGATATCCAGTAAGGAGGTAAAATGAAATCTCAGGCTCTCATACTTGAGAGATCTGAAATATATAATGCCCATATTAAAATAAACACATTTTCCAAATACCCATAAAGGATTGATTCAAAAATATTAATACCCACAATAGATAATCCATATTTCTCATTACCCAAAAGAGGAATAAAACTGAATATGCATTTATTTGTAAAATATTGCATAGATAAAAACAAGAAACCCTTGCCTGAAAGATTCGAGATGAAGAAGATCAAAAATCTTTGTGCTTTCCTCTTTCATTCTCTATTTTTTTCCTCCAACTTCTTAGCTCCACATAGTGCAAAATAAAACCCCAAAACCTTATTTATTTTTCTAGAAAATTTCTCCCCAACATTGCTGCAATAAAGAATGGCAAGATCCCAAAATACAGGCCCAAAATCAGCTCCAAATGGCCGTAAAACTTCCATGAAATCCTCCATATTTTTTTTTGACATGGTCTCTCCTCTACTTCCTCCTCTCTTCATGCCATGCTAAATGGTAAAAATCAAAACCTAACTCTCCTTTATTCCATGGATTCCAAAATCCATTTAAATATAATTAAACTTCAAAAATGCCTCCACTTAGCTTTAGGCTAAGTTTAATTTTTATTTATTTTAAATAAAACTATGTGCCACATTCCACAAGGAATAATTAACACATAAGTTAATGCCAAAATAATTCATAAGTTGAATTCCAAAAATATCATTACAATTAAGCATTATTTAAATGTCAAGCTCATTAACCAAGCAAATCAAAATGTCATGCATTTATTACGGTTGAGTCAAAAACATCTAGATAATATTTTGACACTCGGTTATGTTACTAACATACCATCATAAGTTAGGCTTAGGTTAGATCACATAACCTATATCTTAGGTTAGTTAGGCTAGCAAATGATATTAAACAATATCACACCGGAAGCTACCAAAACGTTGTCACCGAATCAAAAGGGTGAGTGCTAACTCATGGAAGAGTGGGCACTTGTGTGTATACTCACATGTGTATGCACACAACTATGATAAGCTTATATACATAAGTATATATGCTCGTATACCTATGATCATACCCATATGGGTATATGGATGAATGTCCATTCCTTTGTGTTTTATACTCATACCTTTGATGAATGACTAACGAAAACACAAACAGCAACCAAGAAGAAACAACCAAATAGATTTATTAATAATTATGAGTTCCAAGAGTCAAGATGTTACATCCTCCCCCCTTAACAAGGGTAATGTCCCAATTACCGAGACTTAAAAAGAAATGGAAAATTATTTCTTACATACTCTGCATCTTCCCAAGTGGCACTTATTTCTCTTAGGCTATCCTACTGGACCAAAACTTGTTGGATATCTCTATTTTGTAACTTAATGCTTCACTGCGATAATATCCTTATTGGCTCAAGCTGAAAATTTAGCTTATCATCTACTTGCAAGTTTTGCCAAGTTAGCACATGTGAGGGATCATGCACATATTTTCTCAAAAGTGAGACATGAAATACATCATGAATTTTAGAAAGTGAAGGAGGCAATGCTAACCTGTAGGCTACAACACTAATTTTCTCTAAAATTTCAAATGGACCAACAAATATGGGTGCAAGTTTAGATGCCTTTCCAAACTTAATTGAAATTTTATGAGGTTTCACCCTCAAAAACACTTTTTCACCCACCTGAAATTCTTTTTCAGTCCTTTTCTTATCAGCATAACTCTTTTGTCTATCACTTGCAACCTTTAATTTTTGTCTTATAACAATCATCTATTGATTGTATTATTTTAAAACATTAGGACCTGTGGTTACCCAATTTTCAAGGCCTTCCCACCCCAAGGGTGTTCTACATTTCCTTCCATATAAAGCTTCAAAAGGAGCCATTTGCAAAGAAGTATGATAAGTATTATTATAAGAAAATTCAACTAAGTGTAGAAAATCTTCCCACTTGTTTTTGGTCCATAACATACATTCTTAGCATGTCTTCTAATACCTAATTTACTCTTTCAGTTTTCCCATCTGTTTCAGGATGATAAGAAGAACTAAAATGCAACTTTGTGCCAAAAGTAGCTGTCAGAGTTTGCCAAAACCAAGATGTAAACAAAGTATCTCTATCAGTAATAATCAGTTTAAGAACTCCATGCAATCTTACAACTTCCTTCACAAATCTATCAACAAGTACAAGTGCATCATCCGTTAGATTACTAGGAATAAAATGAGCAACCTTTGTTAGCTTGTCAACAACAACTAAAATAGTATCATGCCTCTTTTTAGATTTTGGAAAACCAGAAATAAAATCCATAGTTATAGTTTCCCATTTGTCTTTTGGAATGTCATGGGGAAAAATCTTACCACCGGGATGACAATGATCAACTTTCACCTTTTGACATTCTAAACATTTAGAAACAAATATAGCCACATCCTTTTTCATACTAGGCCAAAAATAAAATTGTTTCAATTCATGAGTCATTTTAGTGACCTTGAGATGTGCAAAATGAGGAGCTTGATGCACTTCTTGCATCAGAATAGTTCTAAAATTTCCTTCAAAAGGTACGTAAATTCTACCTTGGAACCTTAGAAGACCATCTAAGTCTAAGGAGTACCCAACATACTTGTTGTCCACTATTTCTTGTAACATATTTTCAGTCATTTCCTGACAGAAAATATCTATTTTCTACTATTGTAACAACTGATCCTTTAGCAAAAATTTTATTCTAGAAACAAAAACAAAGTGGACTCTATGGTTGAGTGCATCAACCACTCAATTCTCTTTACCTTTGACATATTTTATGTCCATATCATAGTCACTAATCAATTCCAGCCATCTCCTTTGTTGGGAATTCAAGTTGTCTTGAGTAAATAGATGCTCCAGACTTTTATGATCTATTCTAAGTTTGAATGGCTTACCCAACAAGAAATGTCTCCATTTCTTAAGAGCATGAACTACTGCAGCCAACTCTAAGTCATGTGGGGGATAGTTCATCTCATTAGGCTTTAATTTTCGTGACTCATAAGCCACTACCTTTCCTTCTTGAGTTAGTACACCCCCTAAACCATCTAGGGATGCATCAGTCCAGACCTCAAAAGGGTTGTTTGGATCTAGAACTAGCAAGATAGGTGTTGTAGTGAGAGCATGTTTCAACTTTAAAAAGGATTCCTCACACCTAGCAGTCCATTCAAAATGTTTACCCTTTCGTTGTAGCGATGTGATAGGATGGGCTATTCATGAAAATTCATTCACGAACCTTCTATAGTACCCAACCAAGCCCATGAAACTTCAGACTTCTGTCACATTTTTAGGAGCTGGCCATTCTTCAATAGCTTTAATCTTGGATGGATCCATAGAAATCCCATCCTTAGAAATGATATGTCCTAAGTAGTGCACTTTATCTTTATAAAACTCACACTTAGATAGTTTTGCATATAATTTGTGGTCCCTGAGCCTTTGTAGAACCATTCTTAAATGTTTTTCATGTTCTTTCTCATCTCTAGAATAAATTAAAATGTCATCCAAGAAGACTAATACAAACTTATCCAGAAAATATCTGAAAACACTATTCATTAGGTTCATAAAAGCAGCCGGTGCATTGGTCAAACCAAAAGGCATAACCGTGAATTCATAGTGTCCATATCTTGTATGGAAAGTTGTTTTATGCAAATCTTCCTCTTTGATTCTAAGTTGATGGTAACCAAACCTTAAGTCAATCTTAGAAAATACAACTGCCCCTTTCATTTGATCAAATAAATCATCTATCCTGGGAAGCGGATATTTATTCTTAATGGTAACCTTATTGAGCATGTGGTAATCAATACACAACCTTAATGTACCATATTTATTTTTAACAAAGACCATTGGTGCTCCCAAGGGGACACACTTGGCCTAATCATTCCTTGCTCAAGAAGTTCTTGCAGTTGAAATTTTAGCTCTTGTAAGTCCACAATATTCATTTGGTAAGGTGCTTTAGAGGCAGGGGCTGAACCTGACATGATATCTATTGAAAAATCAAACTCTCTTTTTGGGGGCAGACCTGGCAATTCCTTAGGAAAAACATCCCTAAAATCATTTAATACTAGATAATCATGAAAACTAGGTTCCTTCACCTCAGAAGACTCTTCCATGTGTAAGGAAAATAAGATACATCCCTTTGCTCTTTTCAACTGTAAGGCGAAAGAGTGGGTAAAAACTTGTTATTTTTGATACCAAACAGAACTTGTTCAAAGCCAAAATCATCAAAACAGTGTATTATTTTGTCAAAACAATCAATCTGAGCTTTATGGTCTTGCAACCAATCCATGCCAATAATCAGATCATAAGATCCCAAAGGAACAACATGTAAATTTAATCTAGTTTTAAACATCCCTAGATCAACTTCTATTTGATCTAAATATTCAGAAATCTACACTTTCTTACCAGTCCCAAATTCTACTTGCCATTTTTCTTTCATAGGAACAATTTTCAGATTTAGCTTTTGCACTATTCTAGGAGACACAAAGCAATCAGATGCTCAGAATCAAATAGAATAGAAATTTCAAAGTGCAAATATTTTACCTCTAGTCTCAATAGGGGTTGCTTGGTGCTCAACCTTGCGGTTATCTACCGCTGCATAGACTTGGTGGCTTGTTGTCTTGCTTGCAAGGAATTCTGGGAAATCTCTTTGGTAATGGTTCTTACCACATGTCCAACAACCTTGTTGAGGTTATTTTTTTCCACTGGAACCTTGTTGGCTCATGTAGCAGGTGTGTATCTATTACCACCAGCCTACTGATTATTTTGTTGTTGTTTAATGGGAGGCCTTGGCCCTCCCGATTATTATTTCCATGAAACTTTCCATTGTTCTGCTTTCCATTAAAAGTATTCCTTTTGAACTCAAGTTTCCGGTAAGGTCCAAAAGAGGAAACAACAATCTTCTTACTATTTGTTTCCTTCTCTTTCATTTCCTGGTGGTATTTTAACCGAGACTACTCTTTTTCTTCAGCCTTATAGGCTGCACTAACTACTTGTGCAAGACTCTTAGGGTTGACCATATTTACGTCTTTCCAGATAACCTCTCTCAAACCTAGTTTGAACTTGGTTACCTTGGAATCTTCATCCTTCATATAGTCCACATGATGGATTAGATCTAAAAATTGAGCTTCATACTTAGCTACAGTCATGTTATTTTGTTTCAAACTATGAAACTCAGTTTGCTTCCTTTCTCGGTGATTAGCCAAAACATATCTAGTTCTGAATTTCTTCTCAAATTTCTCTCAAGTAATGGTGGAATCCACGTAACCCTTAACTTGTTTTAAATTACCCCACCACATGAGAACATGATCTTCAAGGTGGTAAACTATAATATGGGCCTTGGTATTGGAGTTGCAATCATGCAACCTAAAGTATTGTTGTAAGTTAAACAACCAAGCCTCAGCTTTATCACCCGAGTCAATAGATAACCCTTTGAATCTAGGAATAGGAACTTTCTTCAATTCCTTGAGGAATGGATCTATTACTCTATTCCCTATGGGTAAATCTTCATGAGCATGCAACTGGTTGTTCAAGTCTCCCAAGTTTACCTCATGTTGGTCATGTCTTACTTGATTACCCCCTAGGCCACTATTTTTCTCTAGGTTCCTCTCATGAGTTGTCAATCTATCTTGCAAAGTGTTTATAGTCCTAAGAAGTTCATTTAGGACTTATTTAGTGGGGTTGAGGACAGGGTTGATGTTTTCACCAACTCCTCTACCTGTACCTCTTCCAGCTCCTCCCCTTCAGCCACCATGACCTTGGTTTGGATTATTCACACCACCACTGCTCCGAGTTCTTACCATTGTTCCTGGTAAGTACAAAGAGAAGTATTAGATAACATTCCTAGAGGCCTAAGTGTTATACAACCTCAGCTCTGATACCAAGTGTAAGGACCTCAAAAAACGAGGTCCATTTTTTTAAAACTCCCATTATTCCCATTGCTTAATTGATATGTTGATTTCACACATAATCAAATCATAAAATTATACAAAAAACATATGTGCTAAACACATCGATAAAAATCAACTTTGAGTCCAAAGGAAATTTCATTATTTTCAATATCTCAATACAATCTTATAACGTTACATGCAATGGAAAAGAGCCTCATAAGCTTATATAATATAATGATTATTTCAGCAAAGTACATCAAGTACAATTTATTCCATAACTGAAATATAAAAGTAACTAATCAAGATCTGAAATCAAATTGAATCCCTTCAATTCTTTCCTTTCCCTTATCTCTAGAATGGCTTGTATTTTCCACAAAGGGTCAGCTCAAACTGAAATGACAAGGATTTCCATTTTCATATATGTAGTATTATATAAATGAAAACGTATTCAAAATATACAATAATGCATCAGCATACTAATTCATTCATTATTATAATAATTATTTCTAAAATCATGTATACATACAGGAACTAACCAAGTTCAAAATATCTTTCAAGAGTGGTGTCTTTAACCATCTTACATGAAAATGCATAAAAATTACCTTGCGTAAGGTTGGTTACATAATGCATTTCATAAAATTATTTCATGCCAAATCAAATCAGCATACCAATTGTTTGAAGAAATGTCACATATAGGCTCCATATAAAAAGGAGAAGGCATGATAAGCAATTGTCAAAGCATCAACATGAACTTCACTTTACAATTCTTACAATGAACATTATGCCAAATCAGATTAGCAACGTAACATAATTTTCAAGAGGCACAAAAGATCCTTTATACCCAATAATGCATGCCAACCATATGACAAAATGTCATATAATTAACTTCACATATATTCCAAGAAATGCATACCAATTGTATGAAAAAATTTCATATCATGAACTTCACTTCACAAGCTCAAAATGAATAATATGCCAAATCAGATTAGCAACATAATGCATTTTCAAAAAGGCACAACAAATCCTTTATACTCAAAGAATGCATGAGAACCGTATGACAAAATGTCATAATATAAACTTCCAATATAATCCAAGAATGCATTTTAGCAGCATGACAAAGTGTCATAAAATAATTTCACATAAATTCCAATGAATCCAATCCAACAACATGATAAAATGCCATAAAATAACTTCACATAAATTCAAACGAATTTGTTCCAGCAGCATAATAAAATGCCATAAAGATATTCACTTCAATTCCAATGAATTCATTTCAACAGCATGATAAAATTCCATAATCCATACTCATGTATTTATGTCAATAAAAGATTGCATATCAACTGTTTGACGTAATGTCACAACACATCATTCTTTAAATATTCTAGCCAAATGATTTCACACTAATCATTTGACAAAAATGTCATAGCACAACATTATTTTAAAATGCTATGCAAATGATTACACACTAACCATTTGAAAAAATGCAATGTTCTAGCAGAAAAAATTGTAGCAAAGAAAACAACAATCTAACTACAAATTTGGAGCATAGAAATCACCCTAAAGCACCGTGCTTTATTAACTAATGTTGCAATAGAACAAAACATCAAATATTAACCAAACACAGCAAGGAATTAACCAAAATTGAGCACTATAACAGCCAACACTGCAACAACAAATGAAGTAATAATTTAATAAAAAAACAACACTTCTAATAACTGTTACAACATCAATAAATCACTAAAAACACCACTTCTAGCAGCCATTATAGCAGCAAAAAAACAACTTATAACAGTTGAAGCAAACTAACGAATCCACAAAAATGCAGCATTCTAAAATTTAAAAATGCAGCTTGGAGATCGGTCCAAAACCCATAGCAAAAATGTCAAAAAATCTTCTCTCAACACCCAAGAGAATAACCTCATTAATTTCAGATATCAAGTAAGGAGGTAAAATGAAATCTCAAGCTCTCATACTTGAGAGATCTGAAATATATAATTCCCATATTAAAATAAACACATTTTCTAAATACCCATACAGGATTGATTCAAAAATATTAATACCCACAATAGATAATCCATATTTCTCATTACCCAGAAGAGGAATAAAACTGAATATGCATTTATTTGTAAAATATTGCATAGATAAAAACAAGAAACCCTTGCCTGAAAGATTTGAGATGAAGAAGATCAAAAACCCTTTGTGCTTTTCTCTTTCCTTCTCTATTTTTCTTCCTCCAGCTTCTTAGCTCCACACCGTACAAAATAAAACCCCAAAACCTTATTTATTTTTCTAGAAAATTTCTCCCCAACATTGCTGCAATAAAGAATGGCAAGATCCCAAAATATAGGCCCAAAATCAGCTCCAAATGGCTGTAAAAACTTCCATGAAATCCTCCATATTTTTTTTTTGACATGGTCTCCCCTCTACTTCCTCCTCTCTTCACACCATGCTAAATGGTAAAAATCAAAACCTAACTCTCCTTTATTCCATGGATTCCAAAATCCATTTAAATATAATTAAACTTCAAAAATGCCTCCACTTAGCTTTAGGCTAAGTTTAATTTTTATTTATTTATTTATTTTAAATAAAACTATGTGCCACATTCCACAAGGAATAATTAACACATAAGTTAATGCCAAAATAATTCATAATTTGAATTCCACAAAATATCATTACAATTAAGAATTATTTAAATGTCGAGCTCATTAACCAAACAAATAAAAATGTCATGCATTTATTACAGTTGAGTAAAAATATCTAGATAATATTTAGACACTTGGTTTTTTTTAATAATGGAAAATAGTTTTTTGAAAGGGACTATACCCTTGAATACAAAATAAGGCCTTTAAGCCGGAATAAGAGTGAGAAACATAGCAGGACTAACCAATTCCAGGTAATACAATGAAATTCCACGTAGCCCAGAAACAGCTACACAAGCGAGACTTAACAGCAAAACATCAGCAAAAAAACAGTAACCCGACAGCCAAGAAACAGTAAGAATAACAAAAGAGTGCAGTAGAAGCATGCAGGACTACTTCTTGGCTGCTTGATCAACACTGATCTTGACTTTTTTCCAAGCATGAAACATACCCAAAGCGGTCATGTGGGCAGCATCCGTCTTATCGAGCTCCTCGATGGTTCTTTTGCTCTCTTTTTCATTGCCCCAAAGTGCAGCCGGGACACCGCTGAGGTTGGAAACACTTTTGGCATGCCCCACGATGAATTCCTCAATGGCCCTAAAGGCGGCAATGTTGTAATCATGCCTAGTCTTAGCCTTCCCAAGGCGGGAGTCCAAGGAGGTCAGCTTTTTGTATATGTCTTCAATCTGACTATTGTCAATGCTCCCTTCCCCCTCCATGCTTTTCTTACCTTTTTGCTTAGCTAGGTTTTTGACCTCATCCTTCAGCATTTTTATCTCAGCCTCTAAGGCCTCCAGTCTCTTGGAAGGGTTATCCATCTGTGCTTCCCGGGGACTGGCACTACTTATGTTTAGCAGGTCACGTGTAATGTCAAGATCAAGAGGCTCTTTCCCTGCTGCAAGAGTCTCAAGGTTGAGTCTCCTAGAAGCCCTGGTGAGTGGATGTTTAGAGGTAGAGGCGAGGTGGGTGGTAGGAGGAGCAGTAGGAGGAATAGAAGGAGAGACATGTGCAGCCGGCATGGGGGTAGCAGCACCGGTGGCAGGGGCAGCAGCAAGGGCAGCAAAGGTAGCAGGAGAAGCAGGACTGGCAGCAGCGGAGCCCATCGGAGCCGGGCTAGGAGAGGAAGGAAGACCGGGGTACTTGAGAAGGCAGTATTTGTGAATTAGCAAAATAAGCCCTTGATGCAAGGGAACCACCGGGTATGCTTCTGGAACTCCAAAATGGAGCGCTCAAGAGAGTTTAAAAGATAATGAGGGAAGCAAACCAATCTATTCCTACGGAAGTGGTTTAAAAAGATGAGATGCTTAGCTGGGACAGTAACAAACCTACCTTCCAAGGAGATGAAATGAATCATCATGCGAGTGACTTCATCAAACGGTGATGGAATTGAGCTTACAAGCAGACCCGCTGTGCTAAAAATAAGCTTCTCATCTTCCTCCACAAATCTTCTTTCTTCAGTTTCTTTGATAACCCTTTTGTTGAAGAAGCGGTACCCATCCAGGCTGAGACCGGTCGCTTCAGCAATGAGCTCTTCATTGACAAGAATTTTCTGTCCCCCATAGTCGACAGTCCTCTCTTTCCACTCCTTAGCAAAGCGTACTGAAATACTTTGATCATGTCCTTGCACCCTTTCAACAAAGCTGGTGAAGCCGCCTATGCTGAGAATGTTCCAAAGCTCGGTGTTTTCCTTCCAATCAGGGTCCGCGCACGGCTCAATTTGACAGGGAGGTCCTCCCATCTTCTCAGTGGTGTGCAGGTTACAACAAATTCCAGAATGCCGCTGAGCATGAAGAACAGTTCGTTTCTTACTGTTGAAGATCGCATAAGACTGGGAAGAATGAGCTGTTGGTCTTCTCACGAACGGCTACGTAATTCTTTGCCCGAGCTGTGGGAAGTCGCGTGTGAAAACCCTTTCCCTGTCAACAATCACTTTGTAATTATTATCGGTTTTCGTGGAGTTTGGCATCCGGATATCAACAGCCGTTGTACCTCCCGCGTGCGTGATTTTCAAATCTGGATGACTCCACTTGAAGTTTCTTAAATAGATCTTGCTATTATTTGAAAAAGATATTATTTGCCTCGCCATATAGAATAAAGCAGCACGTGTGAAAGAATTGATGATTTTGATTTTCCTCCAAAGATTAAGGCTTATCTCTAGAGATTGCTTGCTTATGAAGATCCGCATGGATGCTGTTGTGAAGCTGATTAGGGATACTATCAATATCCCAGACAGTAAAATTTATATTAATGCCATAATTGGCCAGTGCATCCGCCAGATTGTTGCCTTCCCTGTAAGTATGTATGATTCTGATACTATTGAAGGTGTGGCAAATGCTTATGGATTCAGAGATAAAGTCTTTAATACTCCAACTGGGAGATGAGGACTGATTAAGAAGCTTAATGATATTAAGGGAGTCCCCTTCAACAATAAGGTTTAGAATATTTTGAGCCCGAGCAACTCTCAAGCCCCAGAGAGCAGATAGTGCTTCGGCAAAATGATTGGTTTGAATTCCCATTTTTCCAGCATAAGCAGCAATCAAATTACCTTTGTGGTCTCGTATTGCTCCTCCTCCAGCTGTTGTCCCAGGGTTTCCCTTAGAGGTGCCATCAAAGTTCAGCTTGTACCAATTAGAGTCAAGAGGATGCCATTTAATCAAAGATCTATCTACACTATTCCCAGGGTTGCTCCAATTTCCAATGTGCCAATTAGATAAAATGTGCTCTTCATTCTCAGGATAACACTTGTTCTTGGGGGGTTTAAATCTGGCCATGTCCTCTTTGATACCTTGAGAAATTTTGCCAATACTGATTTTATAATTCTGCATCTTATTTCTAAAAATGATATTATTTCTGTCCTTCCAAATCCTCCAGATTAAGTGTGGGATTGCTAATTTCCAGATTCTTTTGATAGCACAATGTCTGAATGGTGGGTTCCATTGATTCCATAGCTGATTAAGGTTCTTCGGCAACACCCAAAGAGCATCAAATTTAGAAAGAACAAAGCTCCAAATTCTATTGGCATAAGCACAATGTATGAACAGATGACTAATGTCTTCATAGTCATTCCTACAAAGGTGGCACCAATTAGGAATTATAAATCCTCTTCTCATCAAATTGTCAGTGGTGAGAATTCTACCTCTGATGGCCAGCCAAAGAAAAAAATTTATTTTGGGGGTTAACTCAGGCATCCAGATCATGTTCCAGTTAAAGTCAGATTGGTTACTGTGAGAAAGATTGGTATAACCAGATTTGACTGAGTATTTCCCATCTTGTGAATTGCTCCAAACCAGCTCATCCTTGGAATTCAGCTGACTTAAAGGGAAGAGGTCTAAAAGATCCTGAAGGGAGGAAGTAATTTGTTTCAGCTCAATTCGTTCCATAGAAAGTCTTTTCCAAGTCTTGTTGGTGCCATTTCCTTCAATATAGTCCTTGACTTTAGTTCCATACTTGCTTATAAGGCTGTCCTTAGCTGTCCCAAATCTCTCCAAGAGGTTGTCACTGAACCAGTTATCCTCCCAGAAGTTTATCTCACTGCCATCCCCCACTTTCCATTTGCTGCCCTGCTTGATGAAGTTTCTACTCTTGACCAGATTATTCCAAAAAATGGAACCATTGGGTAGTTGTTCTTCATGCAGATAGGAGTAGACAGCTTGTTGATTCAAGTATTTTGCTTTAATAACATCAATCCAGGGTTGTTTCTCAGATAGCAATCTCCAGCCCATCTTAGCAATGAGTGCCTCATTCATTTTCTCAATATTTTTTATGCCCAGCCCTCCCATAGATTTTGGGGTGCAGACCTTATCCCAGGCCACTAGGTGAAATTTGAACTTCTCTTCCATGCCTTGCCATAATTTTTTTTTATGAATCCTTTCAATTTTCTCTCTGAAGGAAGAATGAATTTTGAAAAGTGACATGATATAGATGGGCGAGACTTTGGAGTGTACTTTTAATGAGAAGGCACTTACCAAAGACTAGAGAGAGTGGCCCCTTTCCAACCTGCCATCTTTTCGAAATCTCATCAACAAATCATCCCACACCATGTGGGAGACTTTCTTAGTGCCAAGGGGAGGCCTAAGTACGTTGCTGGAAGAGCACCTATTCTCCCAGAATTTTAGCAATCTTGAACTGTCTTTCCTCAGGGGTGTTAAAGAAAAAAATGGTGCTTTTTCATAATTAATCTCTTGCCCAGGAAGCTGATTCATAGAGTTGTAATAAAGCCTTAATAGCTTTAGCTTCCACAACTGAGGCCAGAAGAAGAAGGATTGTGTCGTCCGCAAACTGTTGATGAGAGACAGCTTGGCTGAATGAAGCGGGTTTAGATCCATTTAAAAGGCCGTTCTCAACCGCTCTGCCAATTGTTCTACTAAGGCTGTCAGCTAAGAGAATGAAGAGTAAGGGGGAGATGGGGTCTCCTTGTCTTAGACCTCTGCTGCTGGTGAAAAAACCCACAGGCTCCCCATTAACAACCACAGAGAACCTGGCTGTAGATATACAAGACTTGACAATTTTTCTAAATTTTTCTGTGAACCCAAATTTAGATAAAATCCTGTCAAGGAAGACCCAAGAAACCTTGTCAAAAGCTTTATTCATATCAAGCTTGAGGATCATATTAGCCTTTTTATTGTTTTCCATGGAATGTAAAGTTTCGTGCACCATAATCACTCCGTCTTGTATTATCCTGCCTTTAATAAAGCCACTCTGCTGCCTTGAGATGAGGTCATTCATTATGAGCTGCAGTCTAGTAGTGATGATTTTGGTGAAGATTCTAAAGATAGCATTAACAAGACTGATAGGTCTGAAGTCCTTGAAGTCTTTTGCATCCATTTTTTTAGGTGCCAGCACAATGTGCGTGTTATTAAGCTCTTTTAGAAGATTTCCTGTTCTATAGAATTCATTTACCGCTTTGAGAAGATCCTCCGAGCATATTTCCCAGAACTTCTGAAAAAAATTAATAGAGAACCCATCCGGTCCAGGAGCCTTATCCCCCTCAAGAGAAAAAACAGCCTTTTGCAGTTCTTCAAGCGTGACAGCTTTAGTGATGTCTCTGAATTTCTGGTCCTCAATGATATTTTGACACTTGGTTATGTTACTAACATACCAACATAAATTAGGCTTAGGTTAGATCATGTAACCTATATCTTAGGTTAGTTAGGCTAGCAACAACTGATATTAAATAATATCACACTGGAAGCTACCAAAATGTTGTCACCAAATCAAAAGGGTGAGTGATAACTCATGGAAGAGTGGGCACTTGTGTGTATACTCGCATGTGTATGCACACAACTATGTTAGCTTATATACATAAATATATATTCTCGCATACCTATGATCATACCCATATGGGTTATGGATGAATGTCCATTCCTTCACACTTTATACTCATACCTTTGATGAATGACAAACAAAAACAAAAATTGAAACCAAGAAGAAATAACCAAACAAATTTATTAATGATTATGAGTTCCAAGAGTCAGGATGTTACAAAGATTCATTTTTGAAGAGTAACAAATTCCTCCCTATGTACCTGATTTATTATTAGATGAATAAGAAAAGGAACACTATGAATTTGATCTCTATGATAGAACTATTAAAGCTGGTCTTGGTACATAATACATTATCGATGAAGAAGTTGTGCTACGTATCATGCTCAAACAAAATGATGACTTTTCTAGACTATGGAATATGTATTTTGACGGTTTTAGAAGTATAAATGGCATAGGTGCATGATTTTTTTATCTCTCCAAGGGATGACCAGTTATTCTCGTGCTCATTGGTTATAGTTTTCATGATCCAACAACATAGCAGATTATGTAGCGTTGGTGCATGGTATCCGGCACAACTCATGCGTGATGATCTAGTTATCGAAATACCTCAAGATGCTATTAATATTTTCAAGAAGAAGAGAATTAAATAAGTAAAGTTTTTCAAAACCCCACCCTTTTACGTCCTTGATAGTAGGAAAATACCTTGTGCACAATTGTATGATTGATTCAAGGTCTAGTACTTCCGTCATGCCTAAGAAAATCATTGTTTTCCTAGGTATTAAGTACAACCCCACATTTAAAGGAGTCTTGCAACTTGATGGTTCAACTGTTACCACTCTAGGAGTCATAAAGGATATTGAGTTAACCCTTCATGCATGTCCAAGTCTTACTCAAGACGCGTGTCAATCATTGATTTTCCTCCATTGTTTTCCATTTGTTTATCAAGATATTTCATTGCCAAAATGGGTGGTTACTTTTCTTTGATTGGTCTCATATGCTTCTAAGAACAAGGTATGGTACCAAGTTTACCATACAAGATGAGCCTATATTTTCCTATCATGTTGAGTCATATGACCCATCCCCTCTCCAAGCTAATTTCCTCATCCAAGAAGGCTAAGAACAAGATTCATTTTCTAAAGAGCAACCTATTCCTTCCTTCATACTTGATTTATTATTGGATGAATGGGAAAAATAACACTATGAATTTGATCCCTATGATACAACTATTGAAATTGGTCTTGGTACATACTATATTATCGATGAAGAAGTTGTGCTACCTTCCACGCTCAAGAAGAATTATGATGCTTCTAGACTATGTAAGATGTATTTTGATGGTTCCGTAAGTAGAAATGGTGCAGGTCTAGGCATTTCTCTTATCTCTCCAAGGGATGAGAATTTATTCTTTGCACATAGGTTACAATTTGCATGCTCCAACAATGTAGTAGATTACGAAGCCTTGATGTGTGGTCTTCTTATTCTTTGAAAAGAGATAGATCAAAGCATTATATATCTTTTTGGACATTAAATTGGTTATCCAATAGGTCACAAAAAAGTGTGCAACAAAGAATAAGCTTTTGAAATATTATAAACATAGAGTTTGGGACCTTTTAGAGAGCTTTGAAGCTCTCAATTTGCAGTGGTGCCAAGGACATTGAACTCCCCTTTGTTCATAATTCTCATGTGTTGAGGATTTTTTCCAAGGAAATGTGTAACACATAAATATGGTGGTCAATCCATCTTTTCCAGAAAATGAAACCAAATGACGGGTGTTTAACAACGATGCAAAAATTATCTAGTTCATTCATAATGAAGCTGATTTTTCTTCAAACATACAAGTAAACTTGCATAATAGCTATAGTGAACAAGTTATTCAAATAAAAACAAACAAGTTTCCTAAAGGGCTGGTCATCTTAGAGCACATATTTAACCCTTATGATGAGATCAAGTGTGAATAAAAGAACATGCACGTAGCGTAAGAAGATCTGTCACCCAAGAATAGCTATTACGTGCGTAAAAGAGTTCTTTGCTTGGAAAAGACTACGTGCAAGATGAAAAACATGACTTCATCTCCTTGTGTAAGAAATACAATGAAATATTTTCGTGGGACTATGAAGACCTAAAAGGATTTGATCCGGTGTTTCTCAACACTCCATTGACCTTGATCTGAGTATCAAGCCCAAAAAAAAAAAAATTGTCCATCAATCCTAAGATATAGCCCCTCATGAGGAAAGAGTTAGAAAAAATCATTGAGGAAAAGATAATATTTCCCTTCAAATAATTTACTTGGGTGGAAAATCTTGTTCTAGTGTACTAGAAGAATGATGAAATCAAGACTTTATATTGATTTTAGAGATTTTAATAAGGATTTTTAAAGGATCACTATCATTTACCTTATATGGAGAAGAATATAGACCGGTGTGGTGACGCACAAAGGTTTTCCATCTTGGATAGGTACTCTAGTTTCAATCGGATGATGGTCAAGGAAGAGGATTAATTGAAAACAAAATTTACAACCAAATGAGGAACATATGCTTATCAGAAAATGCCTTTTAGGTATTCAAATGAAGGCACTACATTCCAGATAGCTATGGAGATTGCATTTAAAGTATATATCAAATACTTCATTCTAGTTTTATTGGATGACAAAAATGTCATCTCAAAGCAGAAAGCAAAAATCACATGATACATCCGGAGAAAGTATTTAAGATGTACAAAGAGTTTGGGGTATCTCTTATCCCCAAGAAGTGTAAATTTTTTGTTGCATAAGGAAATATTTTGGGCCATGTGGTCTAGAAGGATAGCATTGCTATTTATCTTAAATGAGTTTAAGACATCCAATCTCTATCTTTTTGGCACCCAAGAGGGCCCTACAATCATTCCTAGGAAAAATAAACTTAGTTAGAAACTTTATTCCTAACTTGGCAGGTTTGATTAGGCACATCACCCTCATGCTCAAGAAAGACACATTCTTCAACTTGACAACAGAAGGAAAAGTGAGCTTCACAAAAATCAAGAAAGAAATTACTTGCACACCAACACTCATCAATCCAGATTACTCCAAGGATTTTATCCTTTATGCTTATGGAGTTGATACGAGTGTTGTTGTTGTCTTGACACAAGAAAATGAACAAGGACTAGAGAAACCAGTGGATTTCTTCAATAAAACACTAAAGGATTATGAATTGAAATACAATCACACAAAAAAATAGGTCTTCGCCATCATGCACACTCTTAAAAATTCAAAAGTATGCTTACCAAAAATCATGTCAAGGTGTTATTTTCACACTCTGGTGTGAGGGAATTCATCATGGGAGAAAAAATCAATGAGAAAAGAGCTAGATGGGTGACCAAAATCATGGAGTATGATGTGACTATCAAAACCAAAAATCTTGTTAGAGGCAATGTGCTTTGTAAGAAACTTGCTAATAATTCATAGAATGATTAAGAGGCTTCATTGTTCTTCAATGAAGAGCCTACGCATGCTGAAGTTAAGAAACATGAAGATCCTAACATGCGCACCTAGATGGAGGACATGGTGACATTTATTTTTCCTGGGGCATACCCTCCTGGGATGAACAAAGAAAAGAGATGACATATGAGATTATAATCTATTCCATATGCATCAATTGATGTCATTTTCTTAAAAAGAAACATGTATGATGTTCCACTGAGATGTATTAATGGCACGCATGTTAGCAAAGTGTTAGCATAATTTCATGAAGGATTATCTCGTTGAACGTTTTACTACCAAAGAAAACACATTGAAAATCATCAAGGTAGGATACTTCGGTGATGCAGGAGCATCACTCCTAAGGATGGTATAGTTGTACTTAGTCAAAATTTGGCTTGTTCATGTCTTAGAGGGGTCATTAGAGGTTCATAGTTGGTATTTCATGTGGTCTTTTAGCTCTAGTAATTCAAAAAGATTTAAGTTGAGGAGTTCCCTCCATTTTGTAAACTTGAAAAATTTGAAACTAGTTGGAGCAATTTTAGCTTGGTTGTTGGGTAGAGGTGCTCTAGGGAGTCTTAATAGGTTTCATTAGGGGCTTTGTAAAAATTTTAAGGTCTTGAAGTCCCATTGTGGTGTTATCTTATATTTTGTAACTCATGATCTTGTTTAAGCTCCTTCTTGATATATGACCTCCACATGTGTCTTAGTGGAGTGACCCTTGAGGTCAGTTATAGAGGAAGTTTAAACCAAAGGAGTATAAAAGGCATTTTTGTAACTATTTTCATCATTGATCAATCTAAGGAAAACAAGTTTGGAGCTCCAAATAGAGAATTATGTGTTCTTGTTGTATACATATAGTGTACAAGTGAGTTTGTGCATGAATTACCATTATAAAGTGGACATTCAAATCTTAAGAGCTTAATTAATGGTAAGAAGTCTTTATAATGCATATTGTGTGGAGCATTGTTTATGAAATTTACTAGTTTGTGTGAATGAAGAAGAGTAAACAAGTTGGCGAAGCATGAAACAAAGGGTTACCACTTCCTTGTTGAACCAAAAATGAGATTAAAGAAGAAGGAAGATAATGTGACGATGAGATTGATGATAGAAGTTAAAGAACATGTGCTCATAACCATTAGGAAGACTCAAAACCTTCTAGAGGATTACAGTGAGGACTAATGGCATAACAATAAAACTGTGACAAACCCTAACATAGTATGATAAAAAAATAGTCTCAAAATACACTCCCGAACAAATAATGGTTTCTAGTAAGATAGGAAGGTTTTAGTAGCTCGTACATACCTATTCAAATTTATTAGGAGGATTGATAAGCATTGACAAGTAAATGGTAGAGTAATCTATGTTCTTAGGTTCACATTGTAGGGTTTACTAGGGTTTATAGAAAACCAAAGATTTGGAGGACCTAATCCCCACTTAAAATGCCAAAACCCTTAATATATCACCTACACTATTCCCTTAATAGGAATATTTTGGAATTTTTCCATAATAAGTTCATACCAAGGAGAAAATATTGAAAATCTAGTTAGGAGTCGCATCAGAAGCAGGACAAGGGAGCCCAATTAGAGACTCAAAACTTGATAATTTCAAGAAATTTTCCAAAGATGGTAATCTGTAGAATTTTTCAATCAAGCTATTGACCCAAATGGGTACTCAAAAAGGTCTAGATCTAGAATAGTGAGTCCTTTAACCAAAATGTACGCCACCTTTTGAGGATTCCTAGGGCTAGTAAGCAAGAAGAGGTCTAGAGGGGAAGATATTGAAGGAAGAGCCATAAGTATTGAGAATTGAGCTTAATTGATTTGCACACACATTGAACATCCAAAATGGTACTCATAAATGAATTGAGTTAGCTTGTGTGACCTTTTGATCATTCCAACTCATGCCTTTCCAACCACATCATATCAAGAGACCTAAGTTGCCAATAGTGTGAGAAGTGATCAAAATAATTAAAAACTAAGGAAATCTATCCATTTAAATGTTTTAGCCAACTTTTTAGACCGTGGTAAATGAGATTAAAGCCTTGTATAAGGTAATTTGAGCATATAAGTTGGATTGTAAGTTTAGGATAAGCCTTGAATTATGATCATTAAGCATATGCCATACTAAAGGTGGTTTTTGAATTGGAGAACTAACCTATCTAGTTGAAGGTGTGTTTAAGGTCTTAGATGCTCTGTATCATAGTGGTTGGTCATTAGAGGTTCATAGCTGGTATTTCATGTGGTCTTTTGGCTCTAGCAATTCAAAAACATTTAAATTTAGGAGTTCCCTCCATTTTGCAAACTTGAAAAATTTGAAACCGGTTGGAGCAATTTTAGCTTGGTTGTTGGGTAGAGGTTCTCTACGGAGTCTTAATAGGTTTCATTAGGGGATTTGTAAACATTTTGAGGTCTTGAAATCCCATTGTGGTGTTATCTTAGATTTTGTAACTCATGATCATGTTTAAGCTCCTTCTTGATATGTGACCTCCACATGTGTCTTGGTGGAGTGACCCTTGAGTTCATTTATAAAGGAAGTTCAAATGAAAGGAGTATAAAAATGCATGTTTTACTTGTCTTTCATCATTAATCAATCTAGGGAAACCAATTTTGGAGATCCAAATAGAGAATTATGTGTTCTTGTTGTATGCATATAGTGTATAAATGAGTTTGTGCATGAATTACCATTCTACAATGGTCATTAAACTCTTAGGGATTAATTAATGGTAATAAGTACTTAGAATGCATCTTATGTGGATCATTGTGTTTGTAATTTACTAGGTTGTGTGCATGAAGAAGAGTAAACAAGTTGGTGAAGCCCTGAAACAGAGGGTTACCATTGCCTTGTTGAACCAAGAATGAGATTGAAGAAGATGGATGGGAATGGGAAGATGAGATTGATGATAGAAGTGAAAGAACACATACTTAGAACCATTAGGAAGATTGAGAACCTTCTAGAGTATTGTAGTGAAGGACTAATGACATAACAATGGAGCTATGATAAACCATGGCATAGTCTTGTGAAAAAGTAGTCTCAAAATACACTCCCAGTAACAAATAATGGTTGTTGGAAAGATATAAAGGTTCTAATAGATTTTATAGACCTATTTTAATTTATTATGAGGATTGATAATAATTTCCAAGTAAATGGTAGAGGAACATGCACAATGTAGGGTTTGCTAGGGTTTATAGAAAACCAAACATTTGGAGGATCTAATCACCACTTTAAAGGCCAAAAACCTTAAGATATCATCTTTAATATTCCCTCAATAGGAATCTATTGTAATTTTTCCATAATAAGTTCATACCAAGGAGAAAATATTGATAATATAGTTGGAGGGTACTGTAGTAGGTAATGGGAGCCTAATTAAAGACTCAAAACTTGAGAATTTCAAGAATGTTTTCCAAAGAAGGAGTATGTATAATTTTTTACACAAGATATTGACCCAAATGGGTACTCAAAAATGTGTAAAGATAGAATAGTGAGTCCTTAAATCAAAATATACACCATCTTTTGATGATTCCTTGGGCAGTAAGCAAGAAACGGTTTAGAGGGAAAGATATTGAAGGAAGAGCCATATGTATCGAGAATTGAGCCTAATTTATTTGCACACATCTTGAACATCCAAAAGGGTACTCACAAATGAATTGAGTTAGCCTATATGACATGTGGATCATTCCAACTCATGCCTTTACAACCACACTGCTGTCTCAAGAGACCTAAGTTGCTAATAGTATGAGAAGTGATCAAAATAGTTAAAACCTAAGGACATCTCTCCATTTGAAGGTTTTAGACAACTTTTTAGACTGTGGTAAATGATATTCAATCCTTGTATTAGGTCCTTTGAGCATATAAGTTGGATTGAAAGTTTAGGATAAGCCTTGAGTTATGATTATCAAGCATATGCCAAACTAAAGGTGGATTTTGAATTGGAGAACGACGTATCTGGTTAAAGGTATGTTGAAGGTATTAGATGTTATGCATCATCTGACCTACCCTCTTCATAGATGCACACAAGTGGGTTAGAAAATGCAAACAATTTACTTTCTTTACAGGTAAAAATAAATTCATTGTGCTTTCCCTATGACTGATCCAAAAGAATCAACCTCTTGCGCAATGGGGTCTTGGCATCATAGGCATGATAAATCCACCCTCAAGCACTAGACACAAATGGGTATTGATAGTTACAAACTACTTCACAAGATGGAAAAAAGATGTCGCACTCAAGGAATCAACAGATTCAATCTTTCTTGACTTTCTCGAAGGTATTGTAAATAGTTTTGGAGTTCCTCGAGACCATTATCTCTAATAATGCAAAATCCTTCCTTCATACAATAATTTCTTATTAGGATCTTAGTCTTGGTATCTATTTGAAGACTTCTTCCAATTATTACCCCTAAGGTAATGGCTTGACAAAGTCTACTAACAAGATCCTGATTAGAATAATATAGCAGACAATGAACATCAACTAGAGGAATTGACACAAAAAGGTCTCACGTGCGCTCTATGCAGACAAAAAAATAGTGAAAAAGGTAATAGATATTTCACCTTAAAAATTATTTTATGATAAAGAAGCTATGATTCCTTTATCACTTGAATTTCTTTCATTGGAGCTGGCTCAACAACTGGAGTTTGAGGGTGCAGACCAAAGAGAAATCAGAATGACAGAGCTGGTTGAAATTGAAGAATTAAGGAACTCTATCATAATCAATTTATAACAACATCGATAGTCAACCAAGAAATTGTTTGAAAGAAAGGATAGAGATCAAGATTTCAAAGTGGATGATCTAGTCTTAAAATGGGATATTGATAGAGCTAAACCAGGGCACCATTCAAAGTTTGATGCACTTTGGAGTGGCCTATATATCATAAATTATTGTAAAGAGGCCAACTATTTTGAGTTGTCTCAATTTGATGGAGAAACACTCCTAATCCCATTCAATGGGATCTATCTCAAAAATTTCCATTAAGTTTCTCTACATCATGTACATATTAGAATAGTTTCAATTCCTCCATGTGTGCTCTGCACACATTATATTAAATTTACATAGTTATTTCTTCTCTCACGCTCCCTTGCATGCAATCTTTTGTTTATTATAGAGGATGGTCTATGTTATCATAAGTTCAAAGAGGTCATTTCATCTTACTAGTAGTTTCTAATAGTTTTTCAGTAGTTCTATTCAGAGCGACAATGCTTCAAGTGACTTACGAGGTGTTGTTAAAGCTACGAGATCATAATTTCATGTTTTTAGGAAGACTCCATGCCCAATGGATGCTTCTAAGGCCACTGATATCTTTTATCTAGCAGGAAGATGGCCCTGAAATTCACCAAACTGTAGTCCAAAATAACTCCCCTAATTATTTAGACAACTTATAGTTCTACTATGGATCAAAGTTCAAAGTTTTCGGTGTTGGACATGTTCTTGATTTTATACCTTGGCACATATGCATGGCTATAGTTCTTCACACACACCCTTGCATGCCCTTTCTACTTTTTCCTTACACTTTCCCCTTCTATTTCCCTTTTCATCCACTCCTTGCACGTGCCTATGGAATTGCTTTGTATTTTTCTAAGTCTTTAGCATGCTTTCCTCATGTATGGCCTTATTTCCGAGGTCCATGCACTTCCTTCATGCTACTTTCCACCTTCATGCTACTTTCCACCTTCATGCACATCCCTTACATAGTTTCTCCCGTAGATCCTTGTCTTACACTCCCCTTATTCTCGTGCTTGCTAACATACCTTTGCATATGTGCACCTTTTCCTCCCACTCCTTATGTACCCTATTGCGCGCATGCTTGTAGGTCTTTGTATTCCTCCTCCTCATGCCTCTTGCTCTTATGCATGCACCAAGTGAAATATTTTGTTCCAACCATTAGGTGCCACATGTTAAATTATCGTTGATTACACAACATGTAACCTATAAGAACATGCTAACCATGTGTTGAATCCTCACATCAAATGAACGCATGATACATGGTTGAAAAAGGCAAAACAAGGAGACAGTTAGCTGAATCCTTCAATCGACTATCTTTGTGACACGTGTCTTGCATGTTTAACTTGTACTGTGAACTTAAAATCATCATAAATTCTGCTCCAAATCTCAAATTATCATGCACTTGGACTTGATGGAATGCTGTTGACATGGGCTACTCTTTAGGGTGTTTAAAATTAGATTTTGATGAGATTTGGTGGGAGAAAATAGGGAAACATGACATAGGAAATTAATACACACATTCAGTCGACTCAACCACCTAGATTTGATTAGATCTTTCCTCTTTCCTTCTTCCACAAGTTAACCTAACATGGGGAAGTGGATTTAATGATCTTGCTATAGGTGCATTTGTAGACATTTTTTTTTTGTTGGTGGTTAGAAGTTTGAATTTGAGTTTCCCTCTCTTTTCACCTTATTTCTCTCCCATTCTTTTATAAATTGTTGAACAATTCTCATTATAAAAGGTTGGACCCTCTTGGTTTTCTAAGAGCATTATTTAGAGCATTGTTCCTTGGAATTTTGAGTTGCAAACCGGGAGATATAGTCTATTTCATGTGAATACTTGCCTCTCTCACCATTGTAATTGACTATGCATTATTTGGAAGTAATAAAATCTTATTTTGTGGCTATTCTCTACCCTATTTCACATTTTATTGCATCTTCTTTCCTTTCCCTTGCATTGTTTGTTTGTTGTGCATATTTTATGTCCCTTGTAGGTTCCTTTTCTGTTTTTTCCTTGAAAATGAGTGTGCAAATGAAATTTCATACTGTGACATGTATACCGACCCTCCCTATGTGCATTTTCCTTTTCTTTCACTCAATCAAGAGTGTTCATCCCCTCTTTCTAGTGCTATCACCTCCCCTTAGCTTAGATTTTCATTTTCATGCATATCCTTCTCACCCTGGTCCCTTGGAATCATAGATTAGTGATAGGTACATGCATTTCCCTTATGAGGAGTAATTTTAACAGTAGAAGTACTTAGAGGAATCCGTCCTTCTCGGAGGTCTATCTCAAATGTAAGTCCCACAACTTTGAGATAGTCCCATGTTGCCTCAAAGCCCCAGTTCATCCTAATTTGGGATGGGTGAAATTTTGAGCTCCAACAACAACTAAGCATGTAGAGATCAATAATTTAGAGGCAATAATGTTCAAACATGGGGTGAATTTCCCCACATCTAGTGGGGAAAAATTTCAACGATAGGAAAATTTCAAGGTCAAAATTATTATTAATTATTCACAACCTAAACCCAAGGATGTGAGTGTGATAATCACAAGATAACAACCAAAAAATAACATGTTAATTTTTCCACAACATTTATAACATAATAAATTTACCTAATTAAATGATATTCTCACAAGTTATTACAACAATTGCTTGATTGTTATTTGAATAATTTACCTCATATTAGAGAGTTGGATACATCAAGAATCTTTCCTAAGATTATTATCACTAATGCATAGTGTGATTATTAACGCCTAGGACATTTTCCCAACATAGTAATAACCTTGAAACACAAGATCTACAAAATTATTAAAAGTAATCACATTTAAGTTCAAGGCATCAATAATGTATTGAATGAATTTTGGGTCAACCTCACCAAGAATTGAAAATATTCATGAACCCACTTGAAACTATGGCATTTAATCACAATATCAAACAAATTTCCATATGATAATGACATGGACCAACCAAAAACTTCTAGCGACCATCGTCTTGATGAATTTATTGGTGTGGTTATAGTTGCATTATTTGAGAGGGATCCTCTTGCCATTGTATTTTATGAAAGTAAAAGCTTTAAAATATTAATCTTGTAATAGATCACAATTTATATGAGATTTTATTGTTACATATCCATATAAGATGTAAATAATCATGATTGATAATGGATCAAACATCCATGTATGCATATAAAAATTTATTGATAGCCTTGCATACTATAAGAAATATTTACTAGTCATTACTATGGTTATTATGGAATATGACATAATTACTTGGAAACCCCATGGTTCTAGAAGATTCCCTATCATAGTGGGTCCTAATATAGTCTTAGTTTGGTTTCACCTAATGCTTGATAATGGATCTTACAATGTATTAGTGGGACTAACTTGAATTAATGAAATGAAAATAAATACCATCTACATTACATCAATGTTTAAAATTTATGTAGAAGAGGAAGTGAATACAACACCAAAACATTCTCAAGTTAAGGTCACACCTAAAGAAATTTTAATAGAACACTATTAGAGCTCAAGCATGTGAGAAATATATTCCAAAACTCAATATGAAACATCCAAGGGTAAACTAACAAAAACACTCCCTGCATAGTCACATAGATTTCTTATAAATGATCACATGTTTCAATCTAATTCCAAGATAAATATTCATATATTTTTTCATAAAGGTATGATAAAATGTTGTGGAAATACAAAAAATGATGTTGATACCAATGATTTATCTTTCCTAGACTTGTTGAGACCCACTCATCCCGATCGTACACTTGATGATTCATATATTTATGAATATAGTTTATGATGATGTCTCTCTAAGATTTCATTGTATGATAGGTTAGTTCTTAAGTTATCTACTGACATCGACATTGATCCTATTATACTAATTGTTCGTAGTTCATTATTATTCCTTATTTTACAAATGTTTCTTTATGTTTCTTCATGTATATAATTTACTTTTTTATTCTAGATTGAAGTCTGTAATTTCCTTTCTATGATTATTTTACTTTGATAGGTGAGTTTTCTTTCTCTACGTTTCCTTTTCAGTTTCTCAAATCCTCTTATGTGTTTTCTCTAATTTCAGTTTCTTAATTTTTCACCTTGAAATTATTTTTCAATGTCCTTTTTCTTATATTTATTTATCCCAACCACAACCTTTGTAGTTATCTTCACAACTTATTTTAGCTTCATAGGTTTTTGTTGTTTTCCTTTCATTGAGAAATATTTCCTTTGTTTTCAATTTTTTTTAGCTATTTCCTTTGATTTTTGCTGCCTTTATCCCATCCCAAAAGCATAGATTACCTTCCATGTAATGATTTTTTTAATGGGGCACCATGTTCCTAAGCACACATAGATATTATGCAAGTAATACAAAAGTAGAGATTCCTCTTTATTTATTTTCCTTCCTAGTATTTATCTATCCTCTTCTACTTGGTTTTTTTCAATTTTTTTGATTGGTCCATTTCTTTAGAAAATTTCCTTTATATATATATAATGGATATATTATGGGAAGGACCCATCAATTGTACCATTCCTCATTATATTTTCCCACTCAAAGCACATTACATTTTTCACTTACATTGATTTCATTTTTCCTATTAAGGGAATATTGTGCCTATAATTATTTTATTTACATATGCCCAATTGTGGTATTATACTATATTCTACATACATACTATACCTTGGGATCACCTTGGGGGCATGAACCTACTTTTTATCTTACATTTATTACCGTTCTCATGAAAATTAACTAGCCCAAAAATGCAAAATTCAAAGCATGACAACTAAGCCACAAATGTAAAATTTTGCCTTTCGATCTTCCCGAGACCCCAGTCCAACCTTCCTCTTGTGACATCATCACCCTGGCATTTTATATATTCCTAATTAATTTAATAAACATATCTTAGTGTGAAAATAAGTTTAATAAGGTTCATCAACTATTTCGGTGAAGTTCGGTGAGAGACTAGTCTTATTGGAAGCTTAGAAAGGCTAATTTTGGATATTTTGAAGCCCTGTATGGATCCTCTGGGAGAGTTATGAATAAATATTAAGCATCTAGAGGTGATGTTGGTGAGTATTGATGTTGGAAAAAAATAAGGAAGATTTAGAAAAGGTTTGATCATTTAGGGATAATCTTCTTAACAACGCATTTCTAGGTGCAAGTATAAGGAATTTCAAAAAGTGAAAACGACTTTTGTGAATGATTATGGGAGATCTAAAAGGATTTAGAAGTAAAAATAGAAAATGGAAAGATACGATAATTATATACATGGTGGGAACATCCATTTTGATCTCGAGGCTCAAAGAATTCTTAAAGAACTCAAAATAATGTAGTTGCCACTTGAAGTTATGAACAAAAAGGAAGAATAAAGTCTTGAAAATAGTTTAATTGATCTTATAATGTGTTATGGAGTCATAATAATATAATATTTAAACCCAAAACATCATCATAAGCCTCCAGGTAAAAACATAAGTTTTTAGCTATTTTGGACATCTAGTGTAAAAATACGTTTCCTTTTTGATGTAAGCACAATTTTCACCTCCTTGTGTCCCAATTGTCCCCTTTTTGGAAAATGGGACATGAGCGACACAAATTTTTCTCTCATCCTCCTCCCCAAGGCACAATTTTGTGCCCCATATGTTCCATGTGTCCTGTTTTCCACCATAGTGCAAGGGTGACACAAAAAGTGCTCATCACTCCCTCACATGTTAGGAAATTATTATTGTTTAGTGTTTACTTTAATATGGGTGATAAAATAATATAGGTTTGTTACTAGTCTAGTTGTGAGTTACAATAACTCATGTATATAAGAGTTGGGCGAGATATTTGTGGAGGAGGTTTTCCTTAGATATAGGAGCTACCTCTCCTATATAATTGTAACTCTTCTATGAATAATTAATGAAGTATTTTTGTATATTATCTTGTGCATTCTGAAAAAAATTATATATTTGGTATCAGAGAGACTTTAATATGGAGAGTTAGCAGGAAAAGGGGGCGATGCCGTGATTTCATGTTTTCGCTAGTATATACATTTCTGTTAATAAAGCAAGCATTCATATGGGATTGATACCATTCTGATCACCATGAAAATATATATCCAGTTCCGATCGGGAATCTGCTTTATTTTTTATATGGAAGCTTCCATCCTTTCTCATATATGTATGTTCACAGTCCTGCGAAAGTACTACCTTCTAAAATTGGAAGTAGAGATCTTCTACATTTCAATTGATGGATTTGATTCAACGAGTATTTCGCATGTGTTTAACTTATTCAAGAAAATTCATTGGAGCGTCGATATTAGTGCTTGAAATCATTTCGGTGAAATCATTTCCATCAACACGATCTATGTGGAGATGAAATAAAATACCAATAAATAGGTAGAAATCACATGGGTGTACCATTTATAGAGGTGTGTTAAGTGTTAAATGCGTTAGAAGGTCTGTGACATTTCTACATGTTATTTCCTTAGATTTGGAGTTGGTAGAAAATATTTTTGAATCCTAGTTCACTGGCTGTATTTTTTTCCCGTGTTGGCACATAGGACTTGTAGGTGGATGATGGAGGATTGTGATGTGTAAAGGTTTCCTATTCATTTTTCTTATGCTTGTAATCTCTAACATCAAAATTTCGAAGAGAAAATTAGTCTTGAATTTTGGGTGTGCAGCTGTCATGTGAGAGCTTTGTCAATGATATTTTAGGTAGTGGACTTTAGAATACATAGGAAACCAGTCTATTAAGACACCTTTGACTGGAACTAGAATTCTGCATAGATTTCTACATGTTGCATGCTAGATAAAAATATATCCACTCTCCAAGTTCATGTAAACATATCGATTGACGTGTTGAAGAAGTTGAGCCTATATTGATGTTGGATCACTAAGAGGTTGATCAAATTCTTTTCATATTTTCAAGTGTTTTTATTCTTTTGTTATTTCCTGGTCAACCAGTATTCTGAACCTTGATAGTTGCAATTAATCAAAACATAAAAAAAAGATTTTCACAAACTGTATTGCCAGTTTTGTTTTTTTCATGGATAAGCTAAGTCATATTCAAAAATACATGGCAAGTACGATCACAACTATTTCTTATTAATAAATACCTATGGGATATCATTGATGGAAAAGTGAAGAAACCAGTAGATGCAGACGAAGCAGTAAAATGGGAGAGCAAAGACCGAAAAGCCACAACAATCATTGGACTGGGACTATCTGATGCCTATTTGCATCATATAGACTTGTCTAAATCCTCTCATACAATTTGGAATACATTAAACAAATTTTTTGGTTCACAAGATGGAAGCGCAACGATAGCATTGAAGCAAATATTATTTGGTCTTAAAATGGAAGAAGGCGACAACATGGTAGAGCACATTAGTAAGTTTCGATCCATCTCAAATCAGTTAGTTGGAATTAAAATAGATGTACCTGATGATGATGCAAAGGTTGTTTTATTGAATAACATGCCAGCATGTTATTCTAATATGGTTTTTACATTGAGTAAAATTAATCCTAGTTTAGAAGATCTCATTTCTTCTTTACTTGAAGAAGAAAAAAGAATTATGACTGTTGAACTAGAAGAAACTGCAATGTATGGTAGAAACAAGAAAGAAAAAGTATTTGTTAAAAAATCCAAATATGGTTCAACTTCCAAAGGTACAAAGAAACAACTTACTGCTACTATTGTAAACAAATTGGTCATATATCTACAAATTGTAGGAAAAGAGAACAAGACTTACTTGATGGGAAACTGCAAGATAATGCCATGGTTATTGATGAAGGAGAGAATGAAGAGGAAGGAAATAATGCTCATACAGAAAATCAAAGTGATGAATATTTCCTCTATTAGATAATTTTCTATTGGAGGTCGGAGGAAATGGATTTTAGAGGTTAGATAATGACCTCTCATTAGTCATCAACGATGGGGCCACACTTTTGGTATGATGACATTTGTGTTTTTTAGTGTGGCGTGAAAAATAAGAACAAATGATGTAAATTCTTGTTCACTTGTGTGTATTTCTCATTTAACCCCTTTGTTAAAACATTGTAGAATATTGATCAAAATGTATTGTAGCAATCATGATGTGAAGGTTTTTGGTAAACCAAGAAAACCAATTGTATAAGGTTTTTGGTGAACCTGTAAAACCAATTGTGTAAGGTTTTTGGTGAACCTATAAAACCAATTGTGAAAGGTTATTGGTACACCTGTAAAACCAATTGGGTAAGGTTGTTGGTAGAAGCTAAGAAAACCATTAGTTAAAGAAATGTGTGTTGGCACATGTGTGAGTTTTGTGTAAGCCCGATTGCATAGTTGAGGAGTTGGTCATGAGCACACAGAGGTGACACGCTACAATCAAAGAATGAGATATGTTTTACCATGTAAACACTAAGGGGGAATGTTAGGAAATTATTATTGTTTAGTGTTTACTTTAATATGGGTGATAAAATAATATAGGTTTGTTACTATTCTAGTTGTGAGTTACAACAACTCACGTATATAGGAGTTGGGTGAGATATTTGTGGAGGAGGTTTTCCTTAGCTATAGGAGCTACCTCTCATATATAATTGTAACTATTCTATGCATAATTAACAAATTATTTTTATATATTCTCTTGTGCATTCTGAATCAAATTCTATATCACCATGGGATAAATTTTGTGTCCCCATTTTACCCATTGTCCCCTCTACCAAAAGGGGGACACGAGGGACAAAAATACACACCCATGATCGGTTGAAGCACCAGGACCTTCATGTGACCTTTCCCAACTCTCGTAAGTGTGTTTCACAGCCCCCTCATCTCATCCACCTTTTCTCCCATGTTTCCACTTGTCTCAATCTTGATCTAAGGCACACTTTGGAGGCCTCATTGTCCCTATTTCCCCACTTGAACCATATTTTAACCAAACACAAACCTGTTTTAACCTGCAGATTCAAACCATAGTTAGCAGGTAATGTAAAAGCTTATGAAAATACCATTTTAATTCAATTCTTCGCATATGTATCCATTTCTATATTTTTTCTACCCTAACACCCTTAAAAAACATCATTTTTACCAAAGGTACTACCAAAATCTCCTCAAACAACCATTGCCACCAAAAAAAAGAATTTCTCATATATTTCAAAATAGAAGTCTGATCACCATGAAAATTTGATAGAATATTCCTCTCCAAAACACTATTAGTAAAATGAATACCTAAACTATAAAACCTTCTTTTTATTTCCAAGATATTTAAAAGATGAAATATGGTGAAATTTGGAGCAGAAGATCCTGGTGCAAAATAGAACACTTTGATGATGGTTTCATTGGAATATGACACATGTAAGTCTAGTCTCTAAAAATAGTAGGTTCTTTGAAAAATAAGATTCTAAAAATAGTAAGTTTCCCAAAGTGAAAAACTTTCAACATTAAAAATATCTTGGAAAAGTAATAAACATCAAAAAGAGTTTTTGGAAACTTTTTAAAAATATTAATGTTTGGAAAAATGAGGTGTCTAAAAATAAAAACTATCATTAGTGTAAATAACCTAAGTGAATTAGGAACTTCATAGTTCAAATTGGTGCAAAGATTCTAAAAATAGCAGTTTCAACCCTACCTATTAAAAATAGAAAGTTCCAGATTTTGATGTAGAAAGTTTGTGGTAGCTTTGTTTTCACTCTTTTTGGTGCTTTCTGAAAAGTTCAAGTTCATATACTTGGATTTTGATCCTATTTCAACCCTAGGTATAAAGTATCCAAGTGTGGGAGACATTGATTTCACTCATATGGATCTTGAATACCTAAAAAATCAGATGCTCAAAGGACCAAGAGAGCACGTGGAAGAGACACTCTTTTCGAGTGGATTATTTGTAGTAGGAAGCCACCCTTTGTCCATGAAGAGTACTTAATTAATATTATCATGTGGACAAATTTTTTAACCTAACTCTATGATAGTGAGGATAGACGAAAAATCCATTCTTGTGGTGCTTACTTTTAAGGGTATCTCACAATGTATGCAAATTCCAACTAGTAACAATATGGTCATCATCACTATAGAGTTTGCATCACATAAATGGGAAAATAATGAATCATACCTCCAAGGCCTCACATTTGGGTCATGGATAAAACAAGGAAACTCTCCCATGTGCCAAAAATCCTATCAAAAGTGAATTCCATGAGGGTTACTCAGATGTTATCATCTTATTGAGAAAAGTGATGGGAAAAGAGATGACGAGGGATTTTCAGGGTTGGATGGCCTTAATCATCCTTATTTCCAAAGAAGGAAACCAAGTAGTGGATTGATGACATATCATAAGTGACAATCTTCAAAATTAGTTTCTCTAGTTACTTGCTACTAGAAAGTTCACTACGACCTCATATCTAGTGTATGCTCTTGTCAAAGATAAGACATTTTAAAGGACTAGCTGTTACTCCAAATGATCCTAAAAAATACTAGACTATGAAAAGTATCCTCAGCTCACTCTCAAGGAAAGTAACCATAAATTTTCTAGGGTGAATGATGCATTCAACATGTTCATTATCTGACTTATGGAAGGTAACCCAAAGCTGAGGTTATCCTATCAAGTGCAACACCGATAAAATATGTTTCTTCACTTTGTTCCCAACTTTCACCTATATTAGGGTTTTAGGATTTGACCTTTCTCCTAGCAAACTTCCTAGGTATCTAAGTGAAAAAACAGTAATGTTTGAGCTGTGTAGGAAAATTTCTCCAAGACATAACATATGCAATAATCACAAGAAAAAGGGCATGTCATTCCCCATATCACTTGGAATCTATTCATACAAAAGTGTTGTAGATGCATCAAATATAAAAGCTCCCTTTTCTTCACTTATCCTCTATTCATATACATCCAAGTCAGATTTTGACATATGAAAAATCCTAAATTATTCAATATCCTTAAATTTCACCATAGTCCCCAAATTGACATTATTGGGTCAACTGCCTAGATGATTTTGAGATAAGGAAAATAGATCATATGTAAATGACTGTTGACAAAATGAGGAGATTTTGTTATTATTGTTTCATTAAAGATGTGGAAGATGATGGATCTTATTTTCTTGATCCAGAATATCAAGTGGTAAAATCTTCAACTCTTCCATCGATCTCATAGAATATTTGATAATTAGGTGATATCGGTGAGAGAATTACAACAAAGTGATTCAAAAATATAAGGAATGGTTATGGAGAAAGATGATTTATTTCATAGAATTTGGTGGTCTCCTAACCCTCACAATGGAAGCATCTCACCTCTCATCCTTAAAGGAAAATGAAAGAACTATGATCTTCACTCACTCATGGGAGCCTCGCAAAGAGGGAAAAAATTGACACTGAAGAATCTCATTACATGAGACTTCACAAGAAATCCAAATTAACCAACGATCCCATCAACAATCTTGATCAAGGGGATGTTCATCCTTCTAAATAGCTAGTTTTGCATCAGTCACCAAGTGTATCTTGCTCAACCACCAAGTCTGATCATGTAGTGCAGGATGTGGTTCCTCATTATGAACCTGAAAGTGCCATCATGCCTAGTGTTGAACTTGCAACAATTAACATCTTTCCCATGGATCCAAGAATTTATTGAAAGTGAGTTGAGGATAGTACAACATGCATCAATACTATACTTGAAGCTATCTCAAACATCATGAAGACCAAATGAGGTAGAAAAGCACATGCAACTTCTCATTTTTATAATTTCTTGGCCAAAAGTGGTGAAACCCATAGAAGAGATGAATTAGGAAGACTATGAAATGACAAAAATTCCTTTGGGTCAAGTAACACATGAGGGAGATGTAATTTTTTCAAAGATTTTTTTGCTCATTTGATTTCTTGGAACGAGGAGTACAAACAAAAAAATGAGTAGTTAGAGGAGCATGTAAGACCCTTAATTTTTATGTGCATTCGTTCATGAACCTTGGTGTGACCCTATCTCTCCTTACCAAAAATATTAATCCTATCAATAGCTTTTAACCTATAGCAATCATAAAGGTTGAAGGTCATTCCATGCAAGGAAGAGCTAATGGTTGATGGGTTGACATGATTGTTGAAATGGGAAAAACACTATTTCCTGAAATCATTTCACTATTCGAGTTTTTTTCTTTCCACCATTGTGAAGGTTAAAGTTACCATGGATGAAATTGAGAAGGAAAAGGCTCATTGGGACCTGGTTCTTCCATTGGTGATTACAATGGGCAATATTTAAATCTTTTTGCATTGGTGGGTAGAAATGTATTCAATTCTATAACTTAGAATTTATCACCCATTTGGTTTATTGATATGAAATGTTGAATAATTCTCTCGAGGAGTTTGATTCTTGTGAAGAGATCACTTCAAAAATTTAGGAAAAATAAGAAATGAAGTGTAAAATCTTGGAGCACCTCCAGTGAGTGAGAATTCATCAGTGGAATACCTTTTGAATCCATTTCAGGAATTGGTCATGAAAGAAGCAGGATACCCCTTCTTGTTCAACAAGGAAACCTTGGAGTCTCTCATAGAAATCAGGTGTGTAATTTCCAATACTACTAAGGATCATCAAACTTGGTATAATCAGTGCAAAAACATCAATATTACTTCTAAAAATTGGATCAAGGCCTTGAAATTCATTCATATTCCTTAAGTAGATAAAAAAAAGTGATGGAGAGTGAGAAAGCTTTGGAAAATTCTAAGGGAAAGTGTTCAAAGAACTCAGAGGAGGCCATTGAAATCCTACATGCACTTAAAACTACCGAAAAGAAATTGTTTACCGCCGTAACTCTGCATATAATCAAATCACATGCCTTCATGTGAGAATTTTAGAATTGCAAAGTTGAGATACGAAATTAATAGACATAAGATCAATATGGTATCCATGGACCTGAGGGAACTAACAGAAAAAGTGGAAAAGTTATCTTCTCTTGTTCTTAGTGAATAACTAAAAAATGCTAATGAAAGAAGTTTGGTGATGGAAAAGGAAATGTTGAAGATGAGAGAAATAATTCTCCAGATTCATGATGTCCACATTCTCAATGTTAAAAGCACCATCCACCATCTCAAACTCCCAGTAGAGATGATTCATTATATGGAATTAGCAAAGGAAAAAGAAAAATAAGGAAAAGGCCCTAAAGTGGAGATACCAGAGCCTAACTACAAGTATTGGAAATCTACTATCACCACCCTTGTCAAAGAATGGAATGGTTGTATGAATACAATGGGGGATCTGATAAAATAATGATGAAGAAACATGGTTTTGTGGATAATGGTGTTTCTAATTTCTGTTGTTAGTTAATTGTTGTTTGTTGTTAGTTCATGTGTATCTCTGTTGTTAGTTATTTTACTTCTTGGTTTTCTGGGTGTTTCTCTTGGCTGTTTGGTTAGCGATGCTTATGGATTTTGGTTGGGCTACAATGGTAAATCCCTTGGCCACTTTGTAAATATCTGGTAATAATTTGTATGGGGTAGGGTCCCCTCAACCCTTTTTACCTCTAATAAAAAAATAAAGTAGCACTTACGGAACCCGCTTAAAAAGGAGTTCAAAGATGCGTAAAGTTTTCTAGCTACATTCCCACAAGGTTCACCAATAGGTGGATTTTCATTGGAAGATACATCATCTCCTTTGTTATGATCATCTCCTCTCTTCCTTTTCCCTCCTTTTTATCTCTCATGTTAAAATTCTTCATTAAGGAGGCACTTTTCACTATTTTGCTTTATTCAATTAAAGTTACCTATAGTCTAAATTTGAAATGAGTTATTTTCAATTAATGGGAAGGGAACCAATTAATTTTCATAGGAATATGAAAGGTCACAAGTGATAAGGGGAAATAAAAATTCATATGGGTGGTAGATGAAAATAATTTTTGTAAAGTTATATATTTGAAATGCCTCCTCATTCTTAAGGTTGTCAATTAGGAGTCTCTAAGTAGATAACTATTTTACTACTAAGATACAAGCAAGAGATTGCATTTTTATATTTCCTTTGTTTATGTTTCCTTAATTTCTTTGAATGACCATATTTTTAGACATGATAATCTTGTACAATCAAGGAAGGTGTTAGTGTCATTGATCAATGAATCAATAGAAATGTATTTATGTGATTTTTAGTCTTACCTTGTTCTTGAAGTTGAGTTCTTCTAATTAAGTGTAGAACTATTCTGATTAATGTTGAGGAAATTGTTTCACCTAATTTCTTATTTTTGTGAGAAGTACTTGATGAAACAAATAAGGTAAAGGTGGTAAGAGGAATACCTATTTTTGGGATGGTTGAAGATTATATGCGTGTGTATCTGAATCGAATCGAAGTGATTGTGAGACCTTCCTTTTGGCTAGGAGGAAATACCTGTATAAGAATCAAAACAAGACCACCAAAGAGAGTTAACGATATATGCGGTGGACTCGCCTAACATGTGCTAGATCCTCGGAAGTGAGATACTTCCTAGATGGTTGTCGACCCACCGTTTAAAATAATTCAACGCTGAAATAAAGTAAATATTGTCCTACCTCAGTAGTTAATATGATTTAGGCATCTCATACAAATGCAATAGGCTAGATCTAATCTAACATGCTAGGCTAGAAGGAGTTCCAGAGGTCAAGTAGGTTGGTTATAGGTGAGTCCGAGTTAACGAGGCTAGATTAGATACAGAGATCGAAGGTCAAATAGGTGTTGTGTAGGTGTAGGCCGGGAATAATGAGGTCAGGTTGAATGTGAGTCACAAACAAGTTGTTTTGGTAGAGATCAGGGAAAATAGAGACCGACCATGGTTATATAAAACCAATGATGGTCTTATCGTAACCGGTGATGGTTAGAGAGAACCGATGTGATCAGGTCGGGAACTGGTAAAATCACACAATCTAAGTTTTGGGAGTTTTGGGGCAAAAGTGGAGTTGGTGGAAGGTAGGGATTGATCATAGAGGGGGTGTAAATATGTTGCGAAGGTCTGAGATTACTGAAGAGGTCAGATAGATAATTGGGAAAGGTATTAAGATGATTGGGTATAGAAGGTGGCTAAAACTAGAGAGAGGGAATGGATGAAGGGTGAAGGATTAAGTTCCTTTACCCAAAAAGTATCGAGATGTTGATAAGCGAGATGAAACAAATGGAAGGAGGATACTTACTCTTTTGTGAGGTATAGGTCTGAAGAATAATGAGGAAGTTTCTGTGTTGGAGAATGTTGGGAAGAAAGTTTCATTGTTGTGCCAGTGTATTTTGTTGCCTTTGTAGATCCCAAATCAATCTTTGTTCTGCTGTCGCGTCTAAAGAGATTGAATCTGAGATCTGAAGTTTTCTCAAAAAACCAACAATCAACCAACCAACCTTACAAAGTTGTAAATGGGTATAAATAGGCCATTTGGTCCATCTCGGTATAGCCAAGTGTTAGTTTAGGTGAACCGGCGTTGGTTTAGGGTAAACCAACGTCGGTGTGGGTGAGATATCTCGAGTTGTTCAAAAGTTTCCTAGGAAGTTGTTTCGACATTTGATGAGGGTCTCTTCTTTTCTCGGGGAAAAAACTGACCTTAAGAAGATTTTAATGTGAGGTGAGGGAATGGGTTTAATCTTAGGTTTTATTTAGGATATTGGTTTAGGGTTTAGGTTAATGGGTCAAATGATGGGGGTGGTTAGGTGAAGTGCATTTAATAAAGGAAATTTTATTAAATAGGTGTGTGAGGGTAGTGAATTAATTTAATGTGAATAATTAAATTAATGTGTGTGTGGATGAAAGGTCATTAACTTAATTAAAATAATTAAATTAATATATATGGAGGTAAATGGCATTAATTTAATTAAAGTAATTAAATTAAAATGTGTGGGGTGCAGGAGGTAGGTGATAAGGTGTTGAGGATGAGGAAGTGATTATAGGGCTGTGGTAGGGGTCCAAGGTGATTACGACATGATTTCAGTGTCTACATTTTGCCCCTTCTTGTTGCGTAGCTTGTATTGGTAAGCGACGTGAACAAGAATAGAGTGTGGTTGCCCCAAGTGGGAATGAGGGTGATCCCTCTCAAACTAGGAATTGATGAGGTGATAGGGTGAATTAGTGAGTGGTTTGATAAAATTGGATGCAAAGAAGAATGATGAAAAATGAGGAATGGAGTAAAGGGAAAATCAGGCATATAAGGAAACAGTAAACGGAAAGGTAGTGAGTGTTGAATGAATGCACGCATATGTATAAACTATGACATGGTACTAGGTTGAAGGGCTTGCAAAATATTCATCGTCTAAGGTCGATAGGTTTATCCAAATAAGGTTGAAGTGATTCCGGTATCTAAGGTATAGGATAAGGTCAGGAAGCACAACATAGGTTAGGTGTAGGAACATTTAGGTATGTTCCAGTACACCCCAGGTAGGGTCAGGATAAATGGGCATGGCAATAGGCAAGGTAAGGTCATTAGGTCAATCAACACAGGTAATAGTGCCGTAAGGTATAGCGAACACATGAGGTCAAAGGTCACAAACAGGTTCCCGGTCTAGGTAAATAGGTCACAACACGGGTAAGGCCGAGGTAGGGGTAAAATAAGGAAATGCCAATCAGCAAACGAGGTGAGGTTAAAGAAGGTGGAGGGCCAGAGGGGAAGGTAAAGGGGTCTAGGTAGGTGTAGGGGAGGCAAAAGAAAGGGGAGGTAAGGAAAATGAGGTCAATGTGAGGGCAAGGAGTAGGTAGGGTAACCAACAGTGGTCAGTATGAACCGATGATGGTGGAGAGGAACTGACGGTGGTGAGCTAGGGCATCAGACCGATAGTGGTCAAGGGTGAACCGATGTCGGTTGAGTCGGGTAGGTTATAAAAAGTGAAAAACCTACGTTTTAAAAATTCATTTGTGCATTTGGAAAAGGAGAAAAGGACAAGAAGAGAGAAAAGAGGAAGAGGACAAAAGAGTATGGTAGAGAGCTTGGTTGACAAGCCACGTAGGTGATATTAGTCGAGTGAGAGGTGGGGCCGTGAGATCGGATCGAGCGAGGTGATTGGTGGAGAGAGTTGGAGGTCATTTGAGGATGACAGAGGTAGGAGAGGGATCTGTAGGATTTAAACCTTGGGATATTGATTTTTGAGTGAATTTAGGGAAAAAAGTAGAAAATATTAAAAAATGGGGGTTTGGGGGGAAAAAAACTTCAAAATGGGAAAAAGAGAGGGAAAAGGTAATAGTGAAGGGTAGGGGGTAATGCAAAAGGGTAATGTAGGAACAATTAAGGGTGTAAAGAGGGATTTGGGTGGGTAAAATGTCTAGGAAGGGAAAAAAGTAGGGTTGGAAAGTCGAGGCGGGTGGTGCGCGTGGAAGCGTCGACGGCTTAGGCGACGTCGGTGGGTAGTGGTAGTGCTGGTCACAAGAATAGTGACCGATCTTTGGTCAACGGGAGACCGTGGTCATCGTGGGATAACCAGGGTCGGTTAATCCTAAGTGTAAATTGGGATTAAAAAGGGAAGAGATTAAGGGTAGGGTGGGAAAGAATTAGGTGAGAGGGGAAGGGTTTAGGGTGAGAAAGTAGGGTAGGATAGATAGTGTCGGGTGGATGGGTTTGGGTAGGTTTGGGTGAGGGTTAGGGTAGATAGGTAGGGTAGATGGGTTTGGGTAGGTTTGGGTGAGGGTTAGGGTAGATAGGTTTGGGTAGGTTTGGGTGAGGGTTGGGGTAGATAGGTTTGGGTAGGTTTGGGTGAGGGTTAGGTTAGATAGGTTCTGTAGATGGGTTTGGGTAGGTGTGGGTGAGGGTTAGGGTAGATAGGTTCGTAGTTTTGGGTGAGGGTTAGGTTAGATAGGTTTAGGTAGATGGGTTAGGGTAAATGGGTTTGGGTAGGTAGGTTCGGGTGGATGGGTTTGGGTAGGTTTGGGTGAGCGACAAGGCCAATGGGATGGGGGTGGGGAAAGAGATTAGGTTGGGATGTGGGGTAAAAATAAGGTAAGTTGGGAAGGTGGACTAATATATTGACTTTTGTGGGATGTAGGCCCGAGACAAGCTGTGGATGAGGGATTGAGAGCTACTTATATTGCTATATTTGCATGAATAGGTGACTTTCGAGGAGTGGAGTCGCATTGATGATATTATCCCGACCGGGATCTGCCATTATGGGTGAGTTGTGAGAGAGTAGAGTTTGATGGTCGCACTCATCGAGAGATGTAATTCGTGACCAACACCTTCCACTGGCGATAGAGGAGATGACCATTACCCTAGAGGATATATATAGGATATTAAGGCTACCGATTAGTGGAGACTAGGTTTACTCAGTGACATTCAAGGTCACAACGAGGTGTATAGATGAGGTGTTTGGAGAGAGAGCAGGCGAGTTGTGCTACCACAATGCCAGCCTGAGTTACCGAGAGGTTTATGCTACCCATCCTAAGGAGATGAGGTTGACAGTGTTGATGATGGAGGTGATCAGTGCTACACATTTCTAGATTCTAGAGGGTGGGAGGTTCCCACTGGTCGCTGATGGGTGTCCTTCAGACATGATGATTGATCATACCAATTTTACATGGGCACTAACTTTCTTGGTGCAGTTATATAGAGAGTTGTGGGCCTACGGGCAATTGCAGAGATATAGTCTGTGTTGCATTTTTCTTCTACACTGTTGGGCCTATGAGCACATTGTGTGTGTGTGACCGATGGGCCTACCCCGGGTAGATGCATTTGAGTGGGGAGTCATTCAAGTTGGTTGTAGGTGATGGGTGCTGGAGGGTGGTGTACAGAGAGCCCTGGGCTACATACGACATAGCATATTATAGACAAATCTGGAGAGCCTATCCAGTGTGGATATAGTCTGGAGACCCTATGTGACCTATCCCTCTTACAAAGGGATGTATGTAGAGCTAGAGGGACTATAGTTACAGAGGTGGATAGAGGGATGCCATGCTGGGGAGCACGAGATGATACCTATTGACCGAGTGAGGTGATAGTTTGGTTTAGTGTAGGATGTGCCCCTGCCCTTCCCACAGTATAGGAGAGATGAGGTGGAGAGACCTTTGTCTCCACCCCATCTAGCAGAGTCGACAAGGGAGGAGGAGCCCATGGACCATCGCATAGATGATGCGGGGGTGACAGTGGCATATAGCTAGTGGTGGGCCGTACAGAGGCAGGGTTAGGTAGGGACAACTGGGAGGTAGGGGTCACAGGTACAGGCCGAGAGGCCAAAGCCGTAGATACAGGTAGAGAGGTGAGAGCCTTAGGTACAGGTACAGGAGGAGGAGCTTGAGCTATAGATATTAGTAGATGGTGTGATGAGACCACCATAAACAGTCTCGAGTGAGTAGACATAGTCTCGCATGTATAGTTCTGAGAGTGTAGGTGGCCGGTGAGCCCAAAGGAGAGAGTAGAGGACATCTATCAGTGCACGGGGTCAGCATCAGATGTCGGGCCATCTAGTGGTAGATTGAGAGTAGCGAGCCAAAGCTATGGGTCGAGGGGATTGTAAGCCGGAAAAGTGACAAGCGAGCATGGGAATCTATAGGTAACTCTTTCGTGTACCCGACCTCCTGAGGTCATCTTTGAGATAGCTGGTGGGGATGGAATATGCATGGGATGTAGACAAACTAGTTAGGTAATCTAATGTCTTCAATACGCACTAGTGGAATTTGTGAATCTAAGGCAAAGAAGGCCCTTCTAACCTGAACTGGTGTGATAGATCGATCGCGAGGATGACTACTCCAAGGCTCTAATCAATATCAAGCTCGCATGATTCAATCTATGGGTTGTGGAATACGTGTAAAATGACCTAGGATAGTTTTGTGTATGTCTCCGAGATAAGGTCATATGGTGGGTAATGAATACAATTGACTCTACGGACAATTCTCGGCCTAGTCCAGAATTCTTTAGCTTTGTTAGCCACTATATATAGTAAGGATAACTGCTTTCGACGATGGTGGGTGGAAGTGGGGTAGATTTGAATACTAATGTGCGTAGGCCGAGTGTCTATGTCCGATTGACTTATGGATTTGTTAGGTCATGCGGGATTTGTGGATCATAACCATAGACTCTTGGTTGTTGCGGTCATGTTATGGTCATGTACGAAATCAAGTCCTAATCCCTAGTATCTAATAATCATATGCTTTCTTAGCTTGTATATTTAGAATCAATAAGCGTGCGATCTTCTTAGAGTACCTCACGGGTGTTCTTGCAACCCTGGATTCTTAGGTGGTATCTATATCTAGAAGAGTGTCTCCTGCATCTGGCTGTGGGACCAAAGGATCACAACCAAAGATTTGTTCTCTTTCGAACCCTTCTACAGTCATGTGAATGTTTGCCTAGGGTAATCTGTAGTTCGGTTGATTTGACCAAAACGTGTGTGCTTGGTCGTCTTCTATATTTAATCCCCTCAACTAAGATGCTGGTCTATCGTAAATCTGTTGTTGTTTGGAAGATTTGTATTCTAAGGTTCTGGTCTATGTCAACTATTACCGTGACGAGATTGGGTTGAGGCATAATTGGCTCAAATACGTATTCCCTGGGCTCCCTAGGTCCCGTGATTGTCATACAAAACAATAATGTAAATCTAACTGCAACAAAGCAAATTTTAACTACGTGGAATAAATCTAGAACATATATATAATTTCTATTTTTGTATTTTCTGAGAAACCTTAAGAATTTAAGAAAGCAGCTATTTAAACGTATCTAGAATTGAAAACTAAGATAAAACTTGAAACAAACAAAATAACCGAGTGTAGTTATTTGTCTGTGCAATTTGTAGATCTATTCTAAATAATGAAATAACTTGCCTAATCTATTTGCCAGACTCTCGATCCTACCTCAGAAGTGAGGAATGAATCATAGTTTCTCAGAAACTATCAATCCCCACACCTTCCCTAGCAATATCGAAAGTAAACTTAACTGAAAAGAAGTGATTATCTGCTCTATTTGATATATTTCTAACTTTAGAACTTTGAAAGCTAGAACCTAGATTCTGCGTACGAACATGGCGAATCCAATGGTGTGTGTGATCTTGTCCCCTCAGTGTGATCTCCTCGTTCCTTTGTGTTCACGTGAATCCAGAAAAGTGTGTAATGCTAGCATCGGTAGAAGTAGATACTTGGGAAAAAGGTAGCTCGAATATGATGAATATAATGCGAGTAGGAGAGGGATAGTGCAAGAGTACAGAGCTTGGCTTATGCAATTCCTAGCGGGATTTATTACGAGTCATGCAACATAAAGCGTCCAGAACCTGAAACTATCCTGTTTTGAGGAGCAAAACCTGCAACTTTAATGGATTCCTAAGTTATTCTACTCTAATGGATTGGGTGAAATAACAGCACTACCTGCACAAGATGGATATGTGGCTTACCAACATTTGAACAATGCTAACTAAGCATGCAAAGAATTGAAACTATGGCTTCTAAGCAAAATAAAAGACTGAACTATTGAAAATGAGAGTATGAGAACTGAATGAGGGTAGACCATTTGTTTGAGCACAAGCCATTTATTTATAGCATTTCATTCACCCAAAGATCAAAACCAAACTGAACTCTAAAACTATAAACAATGGTTAAACACTATTCCAGAGGACCAAAAACATAAATGCAAGCCCAAGTCAAGTAAAAAAAGCTGGTGAATCGTTGAATTTACGCGAGTCGCGTTAAAAATGCTTTCTAGAAAATGTGTAAAGGACTGCCGCTCTGAGCAGGGCGGTGGTTATAGGACCGCCACCCTGATCAAGGCGGTGGTCACGAGACCGCCGCCCATGCAGGGCGGCGGTTTCGTAACTGAAGGGAAAAAGGTCTAGAAAAGAGGAAAAGAGATAAAAATAAAGGACACAGGGGCTAAGTGGGGCATGCGGGATGTTAACGCACACTTGGAGATCTTTTCCGGATTCCAAACACCTTATGAGGAGACCTGTATCATCATTGGGGCACTTGTCACGTTGTTTCGGTAGTACAGTACCTTACAATTTTGGGTACGTACAAGGACCTGTTGACACTACAGATGAGGTAGATATGCTATAGTAGATGTGAGATAGTATATCACCTATTTTTGTATTGTTGGATTTTGGATGTATACCGGCTTGTGAGCCGAAGAGATATTGTATTTATTTTTTGTACATGATACTTTAGAAGACATTTTTGTATTGGATAGTGGCTTGTGAGCCGATGATGATTATTTTGGAGATACACATTTATGTGATATAGGTGTACATTGTATTGATACACACATGTATATATGAGGAGATAGATGATATTCAGGTGATGTTGTTGTGATGTGTATGAGTTTTACTTTATTATGATATGGATGGAAAATAGATGAGTCAGGAATGATAGAGTCAGTTCATAGGCATGGATCGAGTTAGGTCGGTTTAGGCATGGATCGAGTCAAGTTAGTTTAGGCATGGATTGAGTCAGGTCGGTTTAGGCATGGATTGAGTCAGGTCGGTTTAGGCATGGATCGAGTCAGGTTGGTTTAGGCATGGATTGAGTTAGGTCGGTTTAGGCATGGATCAAGTTAGGTCATTTTAGGCATGGATCAAGTCAGGATGGTTTAGGCATGGATTGAGTCAGGTCGGTTTAGGCATGAATTGAGTCAAGTCGGTGTAGGCATGGATCGAGTCAAAGTCGGTTTAGGCATGGAACGATTCGAGTTGGTTTAGGCATGGATCAAGTAAGGTTGGTTTAGGCATGGATCGAGTCGAGTTGGTTTAGGCATGGATTGAGTCCGAGTGGTTTAGGCATGGTTGAGTTAGGTTGGTTTAGGCATGGATTGAGTCAGGTCAGTTTAGGTATGGATCGAATCAGTCGTCGGGTTTAGGCATGGATCGAGTCAAGTTGGTTTAGGCATGGATTGAGTTAGGTTGGTTTAGGCATGGATTGAGTCAGGTCGGTTTAGGCATGGATCAAGTCAAGTCATCTAGGCATGGATCAAGTCAGTCTATTTAGGCATGGATTTAGTCGAGTTAGTTTAGGCATGAATGTTCATTTCGGTATTTTGATAACAAATGGCAATATAAATGCATGAGATGGTGTAAAAATGTGGAAAATGTTTGTTATGTATGAAGATGTGAAATAATATAAGTGGTAAAAGTTATATGGTATATGGGTTAGATGTCGAGGTTTTTGATATGAATAGGAAATTAGGTAAAAACAAGGGGGGAAATGGTTAGGGTAAAGAGTGGCCTAGCTAACCTTCTAGAACCCATGCCTGGAAGTTCTACCTACATAGTCCCGGTGAAAGGGACCTCGGGATCGATGTAATTCTCCCATAAGCAAGGGAAGAGTATGAGAAGATAGAAGAATAGGTAGTGAGGTTGATAGTTAGGTTGGATTTGAGGTCATAGGTATGATTAGGTTAAGGTTGATTAGGTTAGATGGAATATAGGGTGATTGTAAATCAATAGGTAGTGTTGATTCCAGGTCATAGGTATAATTAGGTTGAGGGCATTGATGTTGGGGTTGAGAATAGGTAGATAGGTAAAGGTGATTTTAGGTTGATTGAGGTGTGAGAAGAAAACCCCAAAAGATAGGTGTCGAGGGTCTAGTCCTATATAGGAAGATCAAAAGGTAATGAAGAAGAGAAAAGATAGGAGGGGGCAAGGAAGCCACCCAATTGGCAAGGATCAAAACATATGAAACACATCTACAGATAGGCTAGTGAATGTAAGACCCTAAAGACATTACATGATTGATTACTCTAAAGGTGAAGAATAGTCACAGAATCACCAAATGTCGTAGGTTCAGTAGGTCCATTGAGGCAGTATGAGGTAAAAAGACCATGGGTAAGGAGGTGTAGGTAATTGGGTCATAAAATGGGAAGCAAAATACCTTGGGCAACAGAGCCAAGATCACAATTGGCAAGTCCATGACGAAAAAGGCTACTTTTTCATTTTCTTTTCCTTTTTGACTTTTGAGATAGACTGATTGATGTGGGAAGTCTATATGGGATGAATATATGGCTCCTTGAGGTCTTCACGAAGCTGATCGATGCGGGAAGCTTCTGAATTTTGATTTTTGAGAAAATAGTCTTCTTTTTTGAAAGACTATGTAGAGAGTTGTGAGCTTTTTATAGCTGTCCTTCGAGGGAGCAGTCTACTTATAGTGAAAATTGAAGGTGGAAGATGTCCTTTTGAGGGATTCATCTTTTATATTGGAAGTTTGACTTAAGGAGTTGATTTCTGATTTTAGAAGATGTCCTTATGAGGGATTCATCTTTTTTTTTTTTTGGCTTTTAAGTCATGGACAAGACTATAATGAAGCATTTGGTTCTTGTTGAGAAGGAAAGGGTGAATGACCATGGGATCTCATCTAAAAGAAGATGAAAAGTATCCATGAGAATCATGCCATGTGCAGAGCCGTGGTGCACATATTTAAGAAAAGGCAAAAGGGTGATGGGTAATCACATGATCCTTATTTAGTCGTTGAAGATGAGGTGTGGAAAAGAAAAAGGTAAATGGTGCTCAAGGGACGAGCATGGACTAGATAAATAGTGATGTAGAACTAGAAGACAACAAAGAGAACGATCGAAGATGTAAGGCATTGAGGGCTTGAGTTTAGGATTACCATCAAGTGAAGACAAGCGATAAGCACCTGATCCATAGTCGTGGGTCACGATGTATGGTCCAAGCCAATTAGGAGTGAATTTGGCCCATTTTATTTTTCTTGCTTTGGTTACGTGTTGATTTTCCTTGAGGATGAGATCACTAACCTTGAAGGTGCGTTCATGGACATGTTTTTCATAGGCACGCTTGATGTGTTTTTGGTAGACTTGGAGATGGTTGAGGGCATGAAGACGACGTTCATCTAATAACTCAAGTTGTGCTAAACGGTCTTGGCAAAAGTCATCATCAATAAGCATATCTTGAAGAGAGATACAAAGAGATGGGATCTGGACTTTGAGAGGTAAAACAACCTCGGAGAGAAAATGGGGTACCTGAGGAGTGGAAGTATGAATACTAGTATGGTATGCCCAAAGAGCGAAAGGAATGTGCATATGCCAATCCTTCCCAGTATCGTTAACCACTTTCATGAGAATCTTGTTCAAGGTTTTGTTGGTGGATTCAGCCTAGCCATTGGTTTGTGGGTAATATGGTGAGGAGAAGCTAAGCTAGATACCAAAGGCATCACAAAGCTTCTGTAGAGTTTTGTTTTTGAATTGTTTTCCATTATCAGTGATAAGGCGATGTGGAACACCGAAGCGAAACATAATGTGATGAGTGATGAACTCACATATTTTCTCAGCTTTAGTGGAGATGAGGGGTACGACTTCAACCCATTTGGTGTAATATTCGGTAGCGGTGATGATCCATTGATGTCTTAGGGAAGAGTGAGGATTGATCTCTTTGACAAGATCCAAACCCCATTGAGAGAAGGACCAAAGGTCACGAGTGACCTATAAGGAATGACTAGGTTTGTGGTGAAGATTGACATGTTGTTGGCATTTTACACAATGTTTAACATAGTCACAACAATCATGATTGAGGGTTGACTGGTAATAGCCTAGGTGAAGAATGCATTTAGCAACAGCCGAGCCATTGAAGTGACCCCCACATATGCCATGGTGAACTTCTTTAATGGTATGGGGATTTCAGAGTAGTGAGACATCGTAAGAGAATACCGTCAAAGCCTTGTTTATAGAGAAGGCCACCCATGATGACATAATGAGAGGCCCTTTTGGGAAATGCACGTTGTCCATTACATGTGAGATCAGGAGGCAATATAGAAAGGAAAGGTAGTTTGCAAGCTGCTTATACCAAAGATCTTATGTGTTTAGTGAGGCAGTTTGGACGAGGTTAACACAACAAGATTTATAAGAGGGTCTCGGTATGCATTTTATGGTAACAAAGATGTCCGAATCGGTAGGTGAAGCGAGATATTTGGGAAGTGAGGTAAGCCATGGTATCCATGAATTTATTGATGGATCACGGGCGATTTGAATTTTATAGCGGTCAAAGGTAGTCAACATGATCTTTGACGTATCATTTATGCTCTTTAATTATTTCATTATGACACTAATAAACACCAATTACTTGGTTTACTACCGATTGAGAATCACCAAAGATATTAATGGATCTAACATCTCGGGCATGGCGGTCATGAGACCCAATACAAGTGCTTTGTATTTGGTGATATTGTTAGTGCATTCGAAGTCAAGTTTGAATGATAAGGGCATGGGTTCACCATCAAGAGGAATGAGGATAATGCCTACACCACCCCCATGCTGACATTTAGAACCGTCGAAGAATAAGGTCATTTGGTAAGGGTCATCATCCAAAGAGAGGTTAGTAATGGACTCTTCAGGGAAATCAAAGTTGGAAGATTGAATCCTAGAAAGAGGCACATCAGCGAGCTGGTCAGCAATGGCCTGGCCCTTGATAGAGAATACCGTCAAAGCCTTGTGAACTTCTTTAATGGTATAGGGGATTTCAGAGCTGGTGAGGCATCATAAGAGAATACCATCAAATCCTTGTTTATAGAGAAGGCCACCCATGATGACATAACAAGAGGCCCTTTTGAGAAATGCACGTTGTCCATTACATGTGAGATCAGGAGGCAATATAGAAAGGGAAAGGTAGTTTGCAAGCTGCTTATACCAAAGATCTTATGTGTTTAGGGAGGCAGTTTGGACAAGGTTAACACAACAAGATTTATAAGAGGGTCTCGGTATGCATTTTATGGTAACAAAGATGTCTGAATCGGTAGATGAAGTAGATATTTGGGAAGTGAGGTAAGCCATGGTATCCATGAATTTATTGGTGGATCATAGAACAGTTTGAATTTTATAGCGGTCAAAGGTAGTCAACATGATGCTGACGTATCGTTTATACTCTTTAATTATTTCATTATGACACTGATAAACACCAATGACTTGGTTTACTACCAGTTGAGAATCACCAAAGATATTAATGGATCTAACATCTCAGGCATAGGAAGTCATGAGACCCAATACAAGTGCTTTTTATTTGGTGATATTGTTAGTGCATTCGAAGTCAAGTTTGAATAATAAGGGAATGGGTTCACCATCAAGAGGAATGAGGATAATGCCTACACCACCCCCATGCTAACATTTGGAACCGTCGAAGAATAAGGTCATTTGGTAAGGGTCATCATCCAAAGAGAGGTTAGTAATGGATTCTTTAGGGAAATCAAAGTTGGAAGATTGACTCCTAGAAAGAGGCACATCGGTGAGTTGGTCAGCAATGGCCTGGCCCTTGATAGAGAATACCGTCAAAGCCTTGTGAACTTCTTTAATGGTATAGGGATTTGAGTGGTGAGACATCGTAAGAGAATACCGTCAAAGCCTTGTTTATAGAGAAGGCCACCCATGATGACATAACGAGAGGCCCTTTTGAGAAAGGCACGTTGTCCATTACATGTGAGATCAGGAGGCAATATAGAAAGGGAAAGGTAGTCTGCAAGCTGCTTATACCAAAGGTCTTATGTGTTTAGGGAGGCGGTTTGGACGAGGTTAACACAACAAGATTTATAAGAAGGTCTCGGTATGCATTTTATGGTAACAAAGATGTCTGAATCAGTAGGTGAAGTAGGTATTTGGGAAGTGAGGCAAGCCATGGTATCCATGAATTTATTGGTGGATCACGGAACAGTTTGAATTTTATAGCGGTCAAAGGTAGTCAACATGATCTTTGACGTATCGTTTATACTCTTTAATTATTTCATTATGACACCTGATAAACACCAATGACTTGGTTTACTAATGATTGAGAATCACCAAAGATATTAATGGATCTAACATCTCGAGGCATAGGCGATCATGAGACCCAATACAAGTGCTTTGTATTTGGTGATATTGTTAGTGCATTCGAAGTCGAGTTTGAATGATAAGGGCATGGGTTCACCATCAAGAGGAATGAGGATAATGCCTACACCACCCCATGCTGACATTTGGAACCGTCAAAGAATAAGGTCATTTGGTAAGGGTCATCATCCAAAGAGAGGTTAGTAATGGATTCTTCAGGAAATCAAAGTTGGAAGATTGACTCTAGAAAGAGGCACATCAATGAGTGGTCGAGAATGGCTTTGGCCCTTGATAGATTTTTGGTGGATGAATTCAAGGTCTAGGTCAACAAGAAGCATGAGCCAACATGCGGCACATTGATTTTGGTAAGGTTTAGCATACATAAAGCGTAAGGGGTCAGTGTTGGTCACAACATAGGTTTTGTGGTTGAGTAGGTAATGGTGAAGTTTGGTGGTGACAAAAATTAAGGCTAAGTAAAATTTTTCAGGGTGAGAGTATCCGGTTTTGTAATCCAGAAGGGTACGGATTATATAATAAACCACCTACTCCCTGTGTTTTTCATCATGATGAGTGAGCATAGCCCCTAAGGAGTGATCAGTAGTAGAGATGTATAGGTAGAAGGGTTGGTCATCTTTAGGTGGAATGAGTATGGGTGGTTGGAGAAGGTATTGTTTTAAGGTATTGTTTTGTGGCGATCGTCATCCCATTTGAAAGAGACATCCTTTTTGAGAAGGTGATGAAATGGTTGACAATAGTTAGATAATTGTGAAATGAAATGGCGAATGGACTGCAATTTACCTTGTAGGCTATGGAGTTGTTTAAGGTTAGTGGGCGAGTGGTATTTAGAGGATGGCCTTAACTTTAGCAGGTCAACTTCTATTCCATGTAAGGAAACGATAAATCCCAGGAGTTTTCCTTAGAGAGCTGCAAAGACACACTTTTAGGTTGAAGAAAGATGCAATACTTAATGAGGTGGTCAAATATGGTTTTGAGGATAGTGAGATGCTTAGCCCGACATTTAGATTTAGCCAAGAGATCATCCATGTAATCTTCCAATATGCGATGCATGATATCATGGAAGATATAGGTCATAGCTCTACGATAGGTGGCACCAACATTTTAAGGCCAATTTGCATGACTCGATAGTAGAAGGTCCCCCAAGGGGTAATGAATGCGGTTTTATGTTGATCCTTTGGAGTGAGCAAGATTTGGTTATAACCCAAGAAACCATCCATAAGTGATATCATCTCATGGCTAGCAAAGAAGTTCAACGAATCGGTCAATACCAGTAGAGGAAAATCATATTTTGGGCAAGCAAGGTTGAGATCACTAAAATCGGTGCAAATGTGAAGTCCCCCTATCACCTTAGTGACAGGGACAATGTTAGAAATCCATTGGGGGTAGTCAATGGGTAAGATGAAGGAAACTGAGAGAAGGTGTTGAAGTTCTTCTTTGACAAGAAGAGCAATGCGAGGGTGCATTTTCTCAACTTTTGTTTTACGGGTTTGGCATCGGGAATGGTTACAATATTGTGGACCACGATAGCGGGATCAATGCCAGGCATGTCAGCATAGGACCAAGTGAAAGCATGGCTATGATCTTTAAGAAAAGAAGTTAGGGCTTCCTATTCTACGGAAGATCAGAGACCCGGCTAATCTTGAGAATGTGGGGGTCATCCTGAGTGTGGATGTTGACTTTGATAGTCGATTCATTCAACATTGTTTGCGTCTCAAAAGGTAACGACCGAGTGAATATAAGAGTCTTCAACACCAAGGTAGGTGAGTATGGATTCATCATCCTGACATTGAACGACATTAATAGAAGGAGTATCATCCCCTATCATGTCAGGATACAAGAAGGGAAGAGAGGAAGGAGTCTCGCCATCGCGGTGATAGGTCAGAGGCCCCAAGGAAATGGTATTTATGGAAAAAAATGTAGGAGGGATAGATTCAGGATCCATTGACTCTGTTGGTGAAGGTGGTGAAGGTGAGGTAGGTGAAGAAGGTGGAGAGGGGTCAATGTCTTCAATGATTTCAATACGGGGCTTTTTGGCAGGTAGTTCAATAAAAATGATTCCACTATGATCATTGTGTTTACACGTGGTACATGAGATAACGGTGTGATGACCTTGTTCGTAAAGGCCAAAGCTGAAACCCTTCCAAGCATAGTGGTGTAGGAAAGTGTGAGCAAAGTGGTGGTTGGTAAGCGACTGAAGGTCAAGTAAAAAAGGGTCGGGTTTGTGATGGTGGTTCGGGTGTGTAAGTGGAAATGTAAAGTCCCCCATAGGTAAGATGGGTATAGAGGTGGGGAGGACCATAAAGGAAATGCTCACCTATGCGGTGATCATAGTGAGGATGCTGGTGAAGGTTTCCATACTCTTGTGGAGTAAGGAATGTATTGACATTGTATAGGTGATACTCCCCATAGTGAGGCATTGAAAAACACCTTCCAAGGGATCAGTGGTTGATATATTGGTGGCTGGAATGGAGGAAGCATTAGAAGCTAGATCGGTGGAGGTGTCGGTTAGTTGGGAAGCTAATGTGTGACTGGTAGAAGTGACAACAGCTATGGGAATAGAAGATTTGGACAAAGGTGAGGTGGGAAATTGCTGGTGGATGGGGTCATGTGTGAGGAAGATGTAGGTAGGGAGGTAGATGCCTTAATAGGTATAAGGACATCATTGGGATAGTAAAGCATGTTGTAGGTTTTGAAAGGTGATGGGTCAGCTAGAATGGTATAGGAACATCCTTCATGTTTGAACTTTACACATTGGTGAAAAGTAGAAGGAACAAAACCCATGGCACGAATCCATGGTCTACCAAGAAAAAAATTGTATTGAAACTCCCCTTCCAACACATAGAATAGTTCAAGAACAAGCGACGGGACCGACGCAAACATGGAGGATGATAGTGTCAAGTGTAGAGGTGATAGCATCATTGAATGAACACAACATGACTGGATGTTTATGCATGTAGTTGTTGGGTATGTGCATTTGTTTGAATGCATGAGAGGAGATGAGTTAATGCTAACGCCCTCATCGATCATAATGCATATATTATTGATATGGATGGAGATAAAAAGTGTAGGATCGGGTTATCGGTTTAGTGGGGGGACAATTTCGTCATCCGAGGAACCGAGGATGACAACTTGGTGAATAGGTGGAGGTGATGAGGTAGATGGAAATTTGGTGAGTGAGGCAACATGATAATTAGAATATTGAGTTTTTCGTTTAGGTTGAGGGATTGGTTCAATAGGTATATGGGAAGATGTGGTCAAGTGTATCCCGACGGGTAGATGTGCAAGGTTTGATGTGGGTGTGACCCCTAGAACACTAGTGGGTTTAGATACAAGAGATGATGTTGAAACACATTGGCTAGTAGGTGGAGAGGTGGGTATAGATGAGGATGATGCAGTAGAAGATGTATCGAGAGTTATGTTCATGTGCGGTTTGGGTTGTTGAAACTCCTTTGGATAAATGGTAGAAGTGTCAGTGGAAGATGATTTCATTTGGGTCGAGACCGGGAGTAAGAGACGCCCCCAAAGTAAAGACCTATCGACATAATCTAGGTGATCGACCAAATGTGAGAACGACACTGTGGTAGATGAGGTAGATGTGGAGTGAGTGGGTATTCCCATGAAATGTGTTTGAGAAACAAGGAATTCACTGGATTTGGCCTCTGTAGGTAAGAGAGCTGAAAGTAGGTCCGTATGATCTTGGGTAGCTGTTGGAGAATGGTCACCAAGTGGTAATGGAAAATCTATTGGGTCCTAAATAGGTGGAGAAGATGATGGGTACTCCTTTGTGGGTGGAGGAGGTACAATTGGTAGTGGTTCATTGGGTAGGGAAGTTGAAGGGAAATGATGTTGGTGTTAACAAGAGACTCCTTCGCAGTGTATGGGGAGGTGAAGGGATTTCCTCTATGGGTAGAGGAATGGATAAAGTAGGTTCCTGTGCGGGTAGAGGATTTCAGGCTAGAATTTCCTCGATGGAGGGAATAGGAGATATTTGGGAAATAAGTGGTAAGTTGGTAAAGATAACATGTACCTCACGTGTATTACTTTTGTTGTGTGAGGCATTACCAGTTTGATCATTAGATGGGGAATGGTTAGGGAATGGTTTATTGAAAATATGAAGGTCTTGATTGGCAGGTGCATTGGGGTTATCCAGGACTAACTCGTCACTTTCGAGCATTCCTTGAACAATGTTTTTAAAGGTGATACAATTGCTATCACTGTGGCCATTTACATGGTGATAGTGACAATAGTAATTTTTCTTGTACCAACTTGGAATGGGGCAAGAGGGGTCAAAACCAATATGTGGTTTGATAGGAGGAAGGGTGATGGCATTAGCTTTAATAAGATTTTCTAAAATAGATGAATATGGTTCCCCAATTGAGGTGTATTTATTTTGTTCTCATTTGAATTGGTAGGCTTGGACCAGTGACAGATTGGATGAAGGTTTAGCATGATTAGATGGATGGGCAGGGCCAACCTTAAGTACCACTGCATTGGAAATTCCCTTGGCTTTGGGATAACTCATCTGAGGTTTCGAGGAAGAGGAGATATCATGTGATTTAAATGAGGAGTTCTTATTTCATAATTGTATCTTCTTCTCTTCGATGACATGAATTTCAAGTTTATGCACCATGGTGAAAGCCTCATCAAATGTGTGGAAGGTTTACACTGCTGTAAGGTAGATGAGACATGTCTCACACAAGCTAATGTGAAGAGCTCTATGATTTCGGTTTGTGGTAATTGGAAAGTGAGTTGGCTGATTAGGCTACGCTAACGAGCGGCGACAAAATTTGTGATAGATTCGTCGTCATATTGACGTGTGGAGTAAAGATCGGTCATGGTAACCTTCTTGATGATGTTAATCAAAAAATGATCTAAGAAGGCTTGGGCTATTTGGTTGAATGAGAAGATGGAATGTATAGGTAATCCACTATACCGAGTCTAATCTTTGGACGATTAGGGACATGGGAAAGGTTTGCAAAAGTAAAGCATCATCAAGAGAAATTAAGTAACACCCATGTTTGAAAGATCGCAAATCTTTGTTGCGGGTCTTCCTTGTTAAAGTGGTTAAACTTACGAATCTACCGATTAATACGAGATATGGGTGAATGGGAATGGATGGGTGAATAGGTTCATTACAAATCTCGTCGTAAGTGAGCGAATTGCAGGAGCTAGAAACAAATGCTTCTAATGTCTACATCTTGTCCATCATTAACTTGATAAAGTCATTGTTAGGTTGTGAAGATTGGGTACCCCTCGGAGTGAAAGGAGGTTTTTGTGGGACATATGAAGAATACGACATGCCAGAATATGGTGGTGTCGACTAAGGAGGCGAGGAATTGAGAGACAGGACATAAAGGGTATATATCTGGGTGAATGATGATGAAACAAAAGGTCCTTTGGTAGTAGGTATGTGAGGGTGGGAAACTCATAGTGACCTTGGTAGAGATAGGAGGTAGAGATTGGGGAATAGAAAGGACAACGTTTTGAAATGTCATAGAGGTTACCAACACAAAGGGTGGTAGCGTTGCGACTGGTATATATGAGACAACAGGTGCGAGATGATGCTATGTTTTGGGTGGTGGATGAAGGTATGGTGGAGACTATGGGTGCAATAGAGGTGGCGGATGCGGTGGTCAAAGGTGACGTGGGACCTAGTTGCGACACAACTGGGGATAAAATGGGTGAGGTCACCATGGTAGGAGGTGGAGCCGAGGCGGAAGTGATCATTAGGGATGGAGATAAGGATACAAGCATGCCATAGATAAATTGGCCTGAGGCATCTCGAGTGGAGTCATGGATGAGGTAATGGCTCAAAGTAGTGGGATTCGATCCAGAGTCGTGTAAACTCCGTGTCGGCTATAGGAATGGTGATAGGTTGATTAGGATCCATGGATGATGAGATGGAAGGTGGTGAAGGACTAGGTGACGAAGGGCTAGGTGGTGAAGAGTTAGGTGGTGAAGGGCTAGGTGGAAGTGGTAGTCAACTAGTGTGAAATACGAGGGCACTTGCTTGACTATGGGTTAGCACCATGTGGATAGGAACTGATTTGGTAGGCGTATTATGTCGAATGGCACCTGAACACAAAAAAATTAGGAAAACCGTCAATGGTAAGTTAATTAGGTCGGTGGTGAGTGCACAACAACACGGGGTAGTCGACACGGTTTGGGTAAACCGATGCCAGTTAGGTTTAACCAAGTGCGGTTATTGTGAAAAACTAATAATCTGTTAAATGATAGTCCCAGACTGACAATTTTCACATAGGATGAGATGTAAGGTGACTATGATTGAAGTAATGACAATATGAAAGGTGATAGGAGCCTTTTACAACTCAGAAAGTGAAATAGGTGTCTTTTGGATAGGTATCCAAGAAGACTTCAGACCGACGCCGGTTGGGTTAAACCGATGCCGGTTAAAGGTAACCGTAGCTGGTTACTGTGAAATTGAAACAGAGAATAAGAAAAATGGTTGTGATTTAAAAATTTGGTGTTGAATCAAACCTAGAAGTTTGAGGATGATGTAGATGTGGTCTAGGCACACTCAGACGAAGTCAGAATACACTGACTATGATTGGGAGTGTGTAAGGAAAGACAAAAATGATGATCGAAAGCTCTCACCTCAAAATGCAAATCAAGCAGAACACTAAGAAAGAACGTTCCTAGAGTGCCTATTCTATTACGTTTTTTCAGCTTATGCTATTTGTATGGATTGATTGTTATGAATAGAACAATATAATTTCTTGGTGAGGAAGGCTTCCTACGAAGAAAGAATTCTAAAGGGTGAGGTTTCAGGAATGTTATGGCGGGGGCGGGCTTTGCTTTGAAGTATGACTTGACAGAGTAGTGAGTTGGGTGACCACATGCCGTGATCATGTGATCACCTACAACTTCTTCCAGGTAGGATGTTGTTTAAGAATGTATGTATTTTGAAATTTTGTGTGCTTTGGTAAGACTTAAAGAAAGAGAAAAGGATAGAAGTGCTTTTCTATGATTTATTTGTCAACCATCAATTGGTCATGAATTCCAGCGTATAGGTTGCCCTCAATTAATGTGAGCTAATGATTTAAATCAGAATGCAATGCACTTGTTTTAAACCCAAATCGAAAGTATGATATTCGATGATAGCAATAGATGAACAGGAAGAGGGATGCTCTTTCACTAAAATGCAGAAAGCAAGGGTAAGAAGGTTCTTTTTAAATACACCAAAAGAAATGTGTCTTTCAGAGCAAATAGAAAGAAGAGAATGTTACCAAGGAGAAAGTATTAATGTGAATGCTATTAGAAGGGGAAAAAACGCACACAATTTTTCACCTAGGAATGAAGAAGATGCAAGGAACCTCGAAATGGATCCCACCAGGCATGCCAAAATGTTTCACCTGATTTCTTAGTTTTTCTGAGAAGTACTTAATGAAACAGATAAGGTAAAGGTGGTAAGAGGAATACCTATTTTTGGGATGGTTGAAGATTATATGCACACATATCTAAATCCTAAATCAAAGTGATTGTGAGACCTTCCTTTTGGCTAGGAGGAACTACCTGTATAAGAATCAAAACAATACCACCAAAGAGAGTTAAATGATATATATAGTGGTGCCTAGCATGTGCTTTAGATCACTGGAAGTGTGATACTTCCTAGATGGCTATCGATCCACTGATTTAAAACAATTCAATGCTAAAATAAAGTAAATATTGTCCTACTGTATTTAATATGATTTAGGTATCTCATACAAACGTAATAGGCTAGATCTAATCTAACAGGCTAGGCTAGAAGGTGATCCAGAGGTCAAGTAGGTTGGTTATAGGTGAGTCCGAGATAACGGTTCAAATAGGTGTTCAGGTAGGTGTAGCCCAGGAATAATGAGGTCAGGTTGAATGTGAGTCATAAACAGGTTGTTTTTTGGGTAGAGATTAGGGAAAACAGAGATTGACCATGGTTCTATAAAACTAATGACGGTCTTATTGTAACCGATAACGGTTAGAGAGAACCGATGACGGTCGGTCAGGAACTGGTAAAATCACATAGTCTGAGTTTTAGGGAAAAAGTGGAGTTGGTGGAAGGTAGGAATTGATTACAGAGGGGGTGTAAATATGTTGCGAAGGTCTACAATTACTGAAGAGGTCAGATAGATAATTGGTCAAGGTATTAAGACGATTGGGTATAGAAGGTGGCTGAAACTAAAGAGAGGGAATGGACGATGGGTGAAGGATTAAGTTCCTTTACCCAAAAAGTATTGTAGATATTGATAAGTAGATGAAACAGATGGAAGGAGGATACTTACTCTTCTATGAGGTATAGGTCTGAAGAATAATGAGGAAGTTACTGCGTTGGAGAATGTTGGGAAGAAAGTTTCACTGTTGTGCCAGTGTATTTGGTTGCCTTTGTTGATCCCAAATCAATCTTTGTTCTGCTATCACGTCTAAAGAGATCGAATCCGAGATCAGAAGTTTTCTCACAAAACCAACAATCAACCAACCAACCTTAAAAAGTTGTAAATGGGTCTAAATAGGTCATTTGGTCCATCCCGGTATAACCGGTGTTGGTTTAGGTGAACCGGTGTCGGTTTAGGGTAAACTGATGTCGGTTTGGGAGAGATATCTTGGGTTGTTCAAAAGTTTCCTAATAAGTTGTTCGCCATTTGATGAGGGTCTTTCTTTTCTTGGGGCAAAAACCGACCTTAGAAGGCTTTTAATGTGAGGTGAGGGAATGGGTCTAATGTTAGGTTTTATTTAGGATATTGGTTTAGGGTTTAGGTTAATGGGTCAAATGATGGGGGTGGTTAGGTGAGGTGCATTTAATAAAGGTAATTTTATTAAATAGGTGTGTGAGGGTAGTGAATTAATTTAATGTGAATAATTAAATTAATGTGCGTGTGGATGAAAGATCATTAACTTAATTAAAATAATTAAATTAATATATATGGAGGTAAATGTCATTAATTAAATTAAATTAATTAAATTAAAATGTGTGGGGTGCAGGAGGTAGGTGATAAGGTGTTGAGGATGAGGAAGTGATTATAGGGTTGCAGTAGGGGTCCAAGGTGATTATGACACGATTTCAGTTTCTACAGAAATATGTAAGTGATTTTCCATGATATTAACCCTCTTTTCCCACATTATCACCCCTACCCCGTCTTAAAGAAAATTCCTCCCTTGCACTAAGTGCAAGTAATTTTCCACAGGTGTAGTGGATTATTCCTGTGTGATTCCGACTTGACAACCACATGATATTTTTTTTCTACATTTAATAAATGGAAGCCTTCCCATTACTAAGAGGAGGGACTTAGTCTTAGAGAATTGGTGAAAATCTACTAATTTTTCCTTGTGACAAATTATTTCGCCAATAGTTTTTGGTGCCCTTGTGGGGAATATTTTTACTATTTCTACACCACTCCTAAAAACAAAAAATACCTAAAAATCACATATCTGAAAAAACATAAAAAAACCCATAGATTGAAAATCCAAAAGCCTTTATGTGTACTTTGCATTTTCCCAAATGACTATTCTTTGAAATGCTCCATTTTTGCAGCCTAATCTCCTCTTTTTCTAGGATACTTAAGAAGATATCATAACTTATTTGAGGAATCGCATCTAGAAAAATACAGAGATTTTCAATCACTATCACACAGCCTCAAGAGTTCTATATTTTGAAGAGGAACATGACCAAGAGTTGAAACGTGTGAGACAAGTTCAAAATAAGAAAAAGAGAGCATAAGGATTTTTTTTCAAGTTGTACACAAATCCTAGAAACTGGAAGAAAGAATATACATAAGGTCTACCCTTGCTAGTGGAATAACCGACTCTAAATTCAAAGAGCAACAAAAATATGATTTCAGAATTCCCATTGTTCAACTAGTAATGCAAAATGGTCGAGAGTATTTTCCTCAGTTTGATCCCAAATTTCCTCTTTAAGGTCTTGTTGAAGAACAAAAAATTGAGCAACTAAACCTCATTCCTCCATAATAAGAAGAAGAACCAAAGGAAGGAAAAGAGATAATGGCTACACTTGTGCCTTGGGGACAAAATACAAGTCCATTGTCCATAAATCCTCCACTTCATGAGTTACCGAAAGGATCTAGGAAATTTTTTCCTACGTTATGAGGAGATGGAGAACAATACCCCAAAGATCATATCAAAAAGTTCATCATAGTTTGCAGGGTTTTGGGAGTGGATTATGAATATGTTTCAATTCATCTCTTTATGGAATCACTTTGCAAGATGTTTTTGCGGATTGGTTTTACCACTTGTATAGAAGGCCAATCACAAATTGGGAAGGTATGAAATCCAAATTTGAATCTCGGTTCAAGCTTGCTTGAGGATTCTCAAGATCTTCTTGCATAATGGTCTCAGCTAAAAAGAGCCTAAAAAAACCATGATAGACTTTGTATCCCAATTCAATAAGATGTTCTATAAAATTATGAAGGTTGTTAGGCCTACATAGGATAAAAGCTAAGGTTATTCACTAATGATTAGCTACTAGAAGTCATTTTGATGATGATAAGTAGTCAAATGACTACCTTGGATGAGGAACAAGAGCTAGTATTTCATCCGGAATGTGATTTGTTTATTTCCAAGAAAATAAAGAAAGGACCAAACAAAGAAAAATATCAAAGTTCAAGTTAGGAGCTAGGAACTTGTTAGTGTAGAAATTATCCAACGATATTCTTTCCCTCAAAACCAACTTGCTCAAAATTTTGTGTATAAAGACATTCCTAGGAAAAAATATCTCAAACAAATAGAGAATTGGTCCCCCACCTAAGAGTCTTTATTTTTAATCCCATCTCATGAATGCAGTATGTGGGAACCAATCAAAGGATGCAAGTGAAGAAGAAAAAACTTTAGAAAGGGAAGAATAAGAAGTTGAAATGTAGATTGAAGAAGTTGGGGTCACAGAAGTTGGTTCTTATGAGTATGAATCCTCTTTTGAGGATGAGTATGAATACTCGTGGCTGATATGAATAGTCACTCTTGTGTTATTTTCACTCGATCAAAAACTCTTGATAAAGAGAAATCATCCAAACATAAAGAAAAGGAGAAAGAATATCCTCAACTAACGACTTTACTTCGAGTAAAAGATCATAAACAAGATAAGATGTCCATTCCCCCCATATTTAGTATTAGCTAAGAAGAATCCTGAAGTTGTACCTCATCATAAGACATCTTATAATAAAATTAAGTCAAATGCCTCTATTCCTTCTAAGAATGATGATTTTTCTTCTACAACTCAAAAGAATAATGAAAAATATACGAACACTTCCTATGGTTCTCCAATTGATTGGCCTGCAATAATACCGACTGCTTCTCCTAATTCGATTAAGTTAATATGAGTTGTACTCCGACCATAACACAATTGACAAATCCACGATATACTTTTGCAAGTAAAAGGGGTTCGTATATATATTGGTTGTGTTTGGAGGTTTTGTAATTGATTGGCAAGTTTAATCCCAATATCTTGATTACGCATGGCAATACATCTCCCATTTATATATACATAATCTTTTAACACACGAATGATTCCCATACTCTTGAAAACCCTTCCTCAAAATTTGATATCATCGACCATGTAAAAAGGCTAAAGTTCATATTTCTAAATATGAATACTTAGAAAACAACCTTGAGAAGTTTGATAATCTTGTCAAGTTCATCAAAAGAGGAAGCTCCAAATCTAAAATACCATTCACTTTTAAAGGTCTACTTCCCACTCCTGAGCCAAGTTCAAAACAAAACCTTTTAACATCTACCCCTTCATCCATTGGAGCGATTAATCCCTTTTATGTTTCTTTGATTAATATACACCATTTGAATAATTGTATCTTTTATTTTTGTGCCTCTAATAATGTCATGCCCACTAAGGTTTCTCAAGCCCTTAGTTTGAGTCTCTCCTATAAATTTGGTCATTTTTATTTTATGGAAACAAAGGAATTCCCACTTTTTGGAAGGATCAAAGATGCGATTATGGCCCTTGTGGCACATCTAGAAAAATGGGTGAAGGTGAAAATCCTAGTAGTTGACATGCTAGCTACATACAAAATTCTCCTCAGTAGAATTTTTTATTGGGAAATGGGAGGTGAGATTAAATTAGACTAATCTTCTATGTTAATACCTATAAAGGGTGAAATGAAGAAACTCCTTCTTGAGCCCAAAATGAAATACATGGTTCAAAAATTAGATGATCCTAGGGAAAACATTCTCTTCCAAAGCAGAGAGATGGGAAAAGATTCATTTGAAAAATTGGGAAAATTTCCATATGAAGAAAGAGGTGATGGGAATTTCTTTATGAAATTTGACTGAGGGGAATAATTTCCTATTCTTGAGCAAAGGATAACCGACATTACTAATGAAGTTTGAAGTATGGAGTTTGATGAAATCTATTTGTCAACTAGTTCGGGTGCATGTATATTTTTATCATCCTCACATGAAGACTTGTTCTCCTTGGAATATAATTTGAAATTTTCTAACATAAATAAAAATGATGAATATGAAGCCTTATTTCTTAGATTGTAAGTGGCTGAAGAGATGGGGATCAAAAATCTTATTGTACAGGGTGATGTTGAATTAATTATGAAATAAGTGAGAGAAATATTTCAAGTGAAAAATGCTCATCTCTGCTTGATTTGATCTAAATAGATTTAAACCTTAATTTCAGAGTAACTACTGTAATATATGATATTTTGATAATTATGTACAACAAGACAAAAATAATAAACATTCAAATATATAAAAACCCAAATGAATGATAGAGGGGTGATGACTTAACTAACTCTATGTAATCTGGAGATGATTGTGACCGAGTAACTATTTGAATAGAATATAAATTGTGTCATTAAGGATCACTTAGGGTTATGGAACTCAGAAATGTGCTAGGTAGAAGCAACCACGGGAGGAAAGAAGTAATTTGAGTGCTTAGTGACTATTTATATGCTCACGTTCATGTATTTTACGGGTTGGAGGATATTTTCTATTGATCTTCTTTTTTCACTTTGGTTTCTTTGGTAGATCTTGATCGTACTTATACCCTATAAAATAGATAACTACTTGCACATGTCCATGAACCACATCAAATATAATAAAAAATGATGTAGAGTGTGGAGCCAAACCTGACCCCGATGGTCACTGAAGAGTGAACTTACAACCAAGCATTGCACTACATCTTAGACTCCATGTAGTTCTTCATGTTTGTGTGTGAAATGATTCCCTAGATTGTCCCAAGTATGCAAAAAGTGTGCAATGGAATATAATGAACTCCCTTCTATGTTGTGTATCTAAAATAATGTAATCCCCTGTCCCTTGTATGAATGTGCAAGATGTATGCCTTATAATGATCTTGTGCCTTTGTCTGACAAGCTTAGGTGGTGATAGATAATGATTATGATGGTTGGCCCCTTTTTTGAGATAAATTACTAAGTATATATATGATTCCCTTGTTTTAATTTTTTAATTGAAAACTAAAAGGTGAACCCAAAGTTTTAAAATGTGAACAAGAAGTAAAAGAGACCCAAAAGAGTAATAAGAAGATAAAGAAGTTCAAGAGTGCACAAGAGGGATATAAGTTCCTGGGTGGTTTTGTCCTAACTGGGCACTAGTGTATGAGGCCATAAAAGATAAATGAGTTAAGTTATAGCAGAGCTATAATATATGTAAGGTAAATAAAAGTGCAAGAGCTAAAGCAGAAGGCCTAAAAAAGTTTTCAACCACTATTTTTTTCTTAGGAATCTTGTATACATTAGTATACTTTAGGAAATAGAAATGTACCCAAGTGCATAGATTTTGTGTCTAAAATTTCCCCCACTTTATGCTATTGAGTGAATACTCAATAACATAAAGTAGATAAAAGATACATAAATTGTAATCTATAGAAGGCTGAGCCGATAACATGTTGAGTGCAAAAGTGAAGTGCGAAGTTATTGTAATGTGAATCGTGGAAACTAGGAAAGGGAGGTAAACCCTAGGGATGGAGTGTATGTGTAATAGTGTGCTGCTAGAGCTTATGCTTATGGATGTGAGATGCTTCTTGTAAGAACAAACCTAAGAAGAAAAAAGAGTATTTAAATTCCCATATGTGAAAAATCACGGTAATGTATGTATAAGTAAGAAAAGAGCTAATGAAAGTGTACACCTAATGTATGAGAGAGTAAGGATAGAAATTTCCATGTTTTCTTTGGAGATGTTGCTGGATTTGGGCATCTTGTTATGAAAGGGGAGTTTTTTTGGGTGATATCATGCCCAAGAATGATTTTTTGGGTAATCTCACACCAAGAGTGAGTTTTTGGGTGATCTCACACCAAGAGTGAGTTTTGGGCGATCTCATGCCAAGAGAAGAGTGTTGAGGAGAGAGGTATATTTTCTCTCCTTCCATGAAAATTCTCGAATAAGCACCACTTTGTAGATGGCATGTCCCTAATTTGTAACTGATTGTAACTAGATTATAACTAAATTGTATCGATTGTAGTTGATAAAATGAATTTTTGTAACTGGAGAAAAGTGTATGATACTATATAACTGTACTAAAACTGCTAGAAACTATTCTAAACTAAGAAAATGTCTATTTTTTATTCTAGGAAATAAGAACCCGGGTGGGATATAAGCACCCACTATTACTATCTGATATTGGGTGCTAGTGTCCACTCTATGTTTTTGGTCTAAGTTAGATTCTAGACCATTATGTGACTAATTTCTTCTACCAATTTTGTACTATTATGTTCTTTTCTAAAGTTATGAGCTATTGTAAGGGTGATTTGTTCACCCAATAGATGCCCCCCTCATTTGGGGTGCATGTGATAAATGTAGGAGGATGCGGCCCAAAGAAGAGGACCTGATTTTGATATGCATATCTAAGAGTGGATACCTGTAGGGGGTAGGGGATGTGCATGGTAAAAACCAAGGCACATGTAAACAATGTAGGCTAGAAACAAGTGTTAGTATAAAAGAGCTAGCATGTAATAGAATACAATGTAGCAAACAACTATGAAGACAAGATGGACCACAAAAAGTGGGTTTCATACATAAGACATTGATCACAATGTCACAAGACAATCAAGGCCAAAGCTACAATAACCAAAAAATGATCAAGAAATACATAGGGCATATCTAAAAAATAATGGAGGAAAATAATAGCAAATAAGAAGTGTTAGATAACCATAGTTATATATAATAATATAATAAAATGCTACACACGAAGAAGCTTGATTAGCATGTTAAAAAGATAAATAATATCTCAAAGCATGTGTAGATCAAAAAAGGTAAGTGATAGTGACAAGAAGTAGGAAATATTATAACAATAGGACATGTGATGTGTGGAGTTGGAGAGTAGAAACCCTAGGAGCCTCAACGGGGTGGTAAAGAGCAAAGTGTCAAGCATCATGCATCATGTAAGAAAATATAAAGGTCATGCAGCCATCTCAAGATACCATGTGAACACACATGTGTGTATAGAAAATATAATGACATACTAAGTATCCAAATAACATAAGAAAAAAGTGTAATATGTAACTAGTATGAGATAACAAGAGTAAAGACAACTAAGATGTGTAGATGCCATGTGCATGTGATGGTGTGTTGTGATATGTAAAATGTGTAGATGAGAGGGGTCATGTTTCCCCAATAGAATGTGTGTGAGATGAGGTTCATTTAGGAATGCTCCCTCAACAGTCAAGTATGAACCATATAACAAGAGTGCATCATTGGGTAATGAGTGTAAAATATATGTGAAAATTCTTATAAAGATATACATGAAGCAAAAAGAATGTGAGATAGAGAGAGAGTAGCCAAGATGTGTCAAGTGAATTCGATTTATGAATTGTTGCCTCAACAGTCAAGTATGAACCATAGAACAAGAGTGTGTCATTGGGTAACAAAGAAGGACAGACACTTAAGCATAATATCATTTAAGTTGCATGATATTAAGTGGGTACTTGAGTGGTTTTCAAAGAAGAGTGGAAAGATTCTAGACACCACGCCATAGTTTTGAAGTGATGACATAAGGCCTGATCCAATTAGGTTTAAATTTTTGTTTTACTTGAGCCTTAGTATTAGTTTTTTTGGTTTTATTTTAGAAATAGATCACGATATTGAACTCGTATGGGAATAATTTGTTATTATAAGTTTGTGTGATGCATTCTGATACACCCAAAGATTCTCTAAGACTTATACATTATGAGAGTTAAGAATTTTAAGCTCATATAATCGATTTTCATGATATTATTTATCCTCTAGAATTCCTTTAAGTGATACATGTAATGAAGGTATTTCAAGTTCTAGGGAAATGCAGGTCTCGATTTCGTATACTAGTGAAAAAGGTGTATCATTGGTGGTAGTTTGAATTCTTATGAAGTAAACCAAAAGAGTGTATAAAATTTGACTATGTCAATCACTTCCACTAGTATTAATGTTTTTGCGTAATATATTGAAAATGGTCTTATTAGTGGGTTCCACTTGGCCATTTCCTTGTGGATAATAAGGGGTGGAAAAAGTTTTCTTAATTATAAAATTTTTAGAAAGTCTTTTGACATCCTTGTTTTTGTAAAGAAGATTAATTATAAGTGATAATGACGATGGAATTCGAAGTGTTTAATGATGTGATTAGTAATAAATCAATAGATGATAACAAAAGTAGTGGTTTGAAATGGCACATGGATTTGACCCATTTAGTTAAATATTTAATAGCAGTAATAATGAATTTATGACCATCATCTGATTCAAGATTGATTTTACCAATGAGGTCAAAACCCCTTAGGAAAATGGCCATGTTGAGGCGATAGGTTAAAGTTCATATGCGGGCACATGATGGAGGTTACTATGATTTTGACACTTGTTGCATCATGTGGCGTATTATAAACAATATTGTTCCATGGTAGGAAAAAAATAACCTTGTCGGAAGAGTTTTGAGGGAAATTTTCTAGAGAAGTACACACCACATAGACTATCATGGATCCGGGATATAGCCAAATGAATGTCATCGACATATAAACAACATAATAAACAACCATCAAACACCCTCTTAAATAATGAGCCTCCAATGATTACATATTGTGTGGCTTCCCATTGTAGATGACAAGTTTCATGGGGGTGTAAGTCGGTGGGGTGGCTTGTCAATATAAGAAATTATAGATTGGTGTGAACCATTGATTGATAATTTTTGTGTGTAACAATGTGGGATTCTAAAGTTAGGCTATAAGTGGATGGTTGTCATACGTGACGTATTATAAAAGTTTCTTGTTCATCCGTGGTATCGTGAGGGATGAGGGAGGTGGAACTGGCCATGGCATCAACATGGTGATTATATTTGCGAGGGATTGTGGTGATAGAATAAGATTCAAATGTAGCCAATATGGATTTTATAAGGTTGTTATAGGGAATGAGACGTTCTTCTTTGGTCTAGTATGTGTCATTGAATTGATTAACAATTAGTTAGGAGTCACCATGAATATGGATATTTCAAATAAGTAGCTAGTGGGTGATAATGAGGTGAAGAATGAGAGATTCATATTTGGAAATATTGTTTGTACATGAAAATCCTAAATGGTAGGAAAAAGGTAGATAATCACAATGTGGGGTGATGAAGACAATCATAACTCGACGGGTGAGGTGAAACAATATTTGTTGAAATACATTATTCAAGTGTCAGTATCAATGGCATAAATAGTGAAGTCATCATAGAAACTGTCATAGATGGGAGGAGGATCAGAAAGAGGGGCATCAACTAGCTGGTTAACGATGACTTGGCCCTTGATGGATTTCATAGTGTTTGTCGAGAGAAAATTGACTAAGTATCGGTGAAAGGATTACGCGTAAGAGTATATGCATGTAAGAGGATAGAATAACATGTAAGTGGCATATGTGGTAGGGAAATAGGGAAGTGTGTGAGGTTGTACACATACAAGCATGAGATCAAGGAATTATCTAATTTTTGTGAGACACGACAAAAATAGAAAAACAAAGTTAGAGTTACGCTCAAGCAAAGATCCATAAATACAGAAAATCACGAATACTTAGCGACCAAACAAGAAAAATAAAGTACATCCAAACAAAGATAAATCAAATGCATGGACCAAGATAATAATAGGGATCAAAGAATGTTGTATATTTAGTCTAAGATATTATTAGGAAAACATGTAAACTTTTGTTTTATGCACACCTATTATTAGGTGATTGCATGAAGTTGTTAAGGTAAAGTCCCAACCCTTATATATAGGGAGTGCATCTTTTTGTGAGAGATATTTTATTATGTATGATTATTGAAGGGGAGTTAACAGTTTTTGTTTTATATAGTCTTAGGGTTTTGGATTTCATACAAGAGCACACTGGTCCCATGCAATGATGTATTGAACTACGAAGTATTTAACTTCTATATTATGTATTTAATTATGGTTTACAATGGATATCTGTGCTTGGATTGCTAAAGTGATGATGTGTGATTATAGAATTATGGGAATGTAGATATTGGTAATATTTCTTTATGTTTATTAAGTTTCCTTATTATATGTGTTTCGAATTGCCATGTTTATGATGATTATCGTACATGAATCGATGATTTAAATATGAATATGATGAACATACATGCTAAAATTTTGATAGGCATAACAAAAGAGGGACCTGGTGGCTACACACACTTTAGGTGAGCTTATAGAATCTTCGGATGAAGTTCTAGTGCACATAGCTCTAGTTTGTGTAAAACAAAGACTACTTTTTGGTTTAGTTTCCAATACCTCTTTTCAATTTGTCGACTAGGATGTTGCATGAAAATTACATAACGACTATCTTTGGAGATTATTAAGAGCTTAATAGAATATGACCAAGATGATTTTGTAAAAATATATAGCAATGGGCCTAATTTTAATGTGTGAAAGTGGGTAGAAGACAATGTATATGTCTACTTGTATGAGACATTCTTTAGTTTCTTTTTAGTAGAGTTGTACAAGTGATTGGGAGCTTACATGGATAGCAAAGGTCTTCATCCATGAAATGGATATTGGATGCATAGAGATAACAAGAAACTCTTTTATTCGACCAAGATGTGGACTAAAGATGTAGATTGTTGGTGGGAATGTGTCTTGCGTATCCATACTTTGGAATACACAATTTCAACATATTATTTTCAGAGGAGGAAAAATTCTAGTTCTTGCATGAAACAAGGGGATCATATTTGCACACAATACCTTTAGCTATCAATATGTTGATGGTAGAAATTGGAATGGAGAACTTACCTATGGCGAGCTAAAACCCCCACTATGTGCGGGGATAGGAGTAGTTTTGGGAAGGATGGAAATAACCTTGGTAGAATAAAGGTCGAGAGAGGATATACGACTCAAGTATAATGAAGCATGATAGAGGGTAGTTGATTCATAGTTTCTGTCAAGAATAATGATGAGTGTCAAAAGTGATGCGAGCCCCATGGAAGATGAGGAGTTACAGTATCATGTCCTCTCAACATTAGGAAAGATCAATAGAGATATTGTTGACGATTATATTTGCAAATGAATTGCCAAAGTTGTGGGAAATCTTAGAGATGTGGGACTTGGCCCCTAAGATAACCTCTAGGTTTTATAGAAGCTAGATCTTCTCTGATTTGGGTTGAGATAAGGGTTATAGAGAAAACAAAAAAAATATGTAAATCTTAACTAAAGCGATGCGCTAAAACTTTACTAAGAAGCACATAGATAGATATCAAAATAACTACTAGGTTAGTCAAAGACCATTGAGCATGATCAAATATTCTAAAGATATTTCAAATCATCAAAGGCAAGATGAAACTACATGCACAATAAAACATATTCATGTAAAATATCTAAGGGCATGTAACAAGATAGATATTTTAGCATTCTTCAAGAACTAAAATAAGAGAAAACATGAAGAAATGAAGGACACATAATATTAAAAACTTCTCAGTGCATAAAACAAGAAATATTATTTATATAGAAAATAGTACATATGACAAAAATGGAACATATTACAACACTTATTTACAAAATATACTTTCTAAGGCCAATGAACATAGTAAACTGAACCTAAATTCCTCCCTTATGACCTTCTAGAACTTATTTTTCTCTATTTATCTATGTAGTTATCTTTGTCTCTCTCGACATAAGAACATTCTCTTATAGATCTTTACATATCTTGTTTAAACGTTCCTCCATTAAGGTTTCATTTGTTGGAATTTAGTTTTTACCTATGAAATCCTTGACCTTTGGAGTAAAATCTCAACTGTATGATTTGAGGACCGAGATCACATTTAATTTGCCAAATCATGATCCATTCACTTCTTTGATTGGTCCTTTTGGTGACGTATATCTGTATGTGTGACACGTGGATACCTTGCACTACTTTGTGGTTTCTCCATTTCTCTCTCTTCTTGAAGTTGCACATGGGTGACACATGGAGGCCTATGCATTCTTTTCATTTACGTTGACATTTTATCCTGCTTGAGATGCCTTGCCATGGTCGATGATCACTTCTTGAGGGCTCCCGATCATTTGTGCCTCCTCCAAAATGCATCAAAGGGACACATGAAGGCCCTTTGTGTTTAGTTCCATACTTAGGAACAATTTAGTCTCAAAAAAACCTCAAAAGAACTCCAAAAGGAAAAGGGATTGGGGCGACAAAAGATAGTAAAAATAAAAGATCCACGACATAATGTAAAATTCATTCTATAGTTATGGTGATTCACCTAGGGACTTTGTGCCAGTCATGGAAGAATCCAGTAATCCTTTTGCAAAATTACAAAATGTGGCTCAAAAAGACACCACTCAGAGCTGCTTTAAAGCATCTTGTTACCCAACCCATTCAACCTCTATCAGGTAATTCCTTCGTTGTAGAGCCTAAAAGGCTCTATCCAGCTCAATGATCTCCTTGTGAGAGAATGTTTGGAGATCCTACACCATTGCATGAAAATTAAACTCTAGTTTTACTATTGGGTTTAGAATGGCCTCCACCTTAGCTACACTAGAATCCTCCTTTAAAGACTAAAAGATAATCTTATCTTATTTCTTGGCCGTAAGTAGCTGATGAATCGGTCCTCTGCTAGGATGGTGGAGTCATCGGGAAAGGGAGAGGGGAAGCCCAATTGAAATAATTATTTGATGTGTTCCTTTTGCTCTTTGATCCCTAATTCGAGTAGGTGTAGACACCTATAATTATGCTCAAGCAATTTAAATACTTAAATTTTGCTAATCATCCCCTTTCTCGCAAATCAACGACATATCATCAAAGGCACTCATTTTCCCTCATATCATCATTAATTAATTACACTAAGCTAATTAATTAAGTTGCCTATCCAACAAATACCTAATTAACGACCTTCCGTTAATAAATCACCCCTTCTACCTAGACTAATTAATTATTATTAATTAATTAGCTTTCCTTCCATTTAACCAATAAATCAATATTTAATTGATTTAATCCCCTTTAATAGCCTAAATCGCATTAATATTCTTCTAATTGGCTTCTATAAGCTTACACCTACCTATTAATTAATCACCTTGATTAATTAAAATACCCCCAACTCCCATGACTTGCTAAACATGTATTAAACTCTTCTAAAGTAAGGTTACCTTTAATAAAGCAACCTTATCCATTCCTAATCATGTTTTACCTTTATCCCACATTCATGAGAATGTGTTGAATCATTATCCTTTGGGCTATATAAAGAGCCCTCCACCTACCTTTTTACTTACACCTAAACTTTCTAAGAGAGAAAATGCAAAGCATATAGCAAAGAGACTAAGAGCTTGCACCTTGCCCTTTTGAGAGTTCATCATCTTGAAGAGTTAAGCCTCTTTCTTAAAGTGCTTGGGTCATATGGGAGGTGTCAAAAGGGTCTTGTAGCCTAACTTTGATTAGCCCCCATTCCTAGGTTCTTGGAGCATTAAGGACAACTATTTTGATAGCCATGGAGCTTACTTAGGTCCATTCATTTATTTGTTGTTAGAGAATAGAGGAGTTTAGATATTTAGCATTGTTAGTTTCAAAGTTTGTATTGATGAATGCTAGCATCTAACCCTTGTTTAATTCTTATCATGATGGTGTTTATGCTTTGTTTTAGCTAAATTGTAGAACTATTTTAGGTGGTAGTTCTTGCTTCATTTGATTTAGCATTAAGCAAAGTATACATGCACACATTTGGCATGCCCAGTGGGACATACTCCATTGTCCTTTGTACTTAATTTCAAGTTTTTGTAGTTAAGTTTTATTTTTGGTTACTAACCCTCTTTTACACATGTTAATCTAACTTGTTTTTTTAACATGTTTTGTTGAGTTTTCATGTGTTGGGTCTTATTTGTAGGTATGAAGGAGGTGAAGTGCTGTCAAAATTGGAATTGGTGAGAAAATTTCAAGATTTCATCATGTTTTCATTTTTTGAGCTTACTTTTTCAACATTTTACATGCTAGTTTTGTCAATTTCTTGAAAATTTTCAATTCTTGAGCATGTAGGTTAGTGTTTGATAGTGCTGAGTCTTATATTTACATATTAATGTGGTGGGTTGCTGTCAAAATTTAATGTTGGTGAGAAAATTTCAAGATTTCATCATGTTTTCATTTTTAGAGCTTACTTTTTCATCATTCTACATGCTAGTTTTGTCAATTTCTTGAAAATCTTAAATTTTAGCATGTATGTTAATGTTTGATAGCGTTGAGTCTTCTATTAATTTATTAATGTGATGGGTTATTGTCAAAATTGAATCTTGGCTGGAAATTTTTTCCCATTTTGCATATTAAGGGACGTTTTTTTGACATTTTTTAAGTGCATGTCAAGTGCATACCCATGAGCATAAGAGCATATGCGTAACCCATCTTCCGAAGGCCATAAATTTTGCTCCCGACCTCGAAATGACTCTATTTTTTTTACGTTGGAAAGGTATTGAAGTTAAATATGCAATGAAAATATAAATTCGGGATTTACACTTACAAAAGTTACAGGTTTTTCTGTTATTTTAAAACTAGTCATTTTCTAATATGTCTAATGTTTTGATGAATGTTGTATTTCCATGCTTACTCGATTTAGATCAAAACGTGTGTATGCTCTTCTCTTACACCTTTTGGTGATCTTGAGAATCAAAAACAACTTTGATCTATATCTTTTTAACATTGGGATTAAACTTGGAAATTTAATTATTCATTTTGCTTAAGGGAATGAACCTTTTACAAAATATTTTTCAACGGTCCTTTGATTTGAAGTTTTCCATTTCTATATAGTTGGGATAAAGTTTGTGTATGCTCTTCTCTTGCACCTTAGGGTGATCTTGAGAATAAAAAGCAACTTTAGTCTTCATTTTATAACATTTTGGTAAATTGGAAACTTCATCTTTCACTTTTGGTTTAAGGGAATGAACATTTATCAAAAATTTTGTATGGTTCATTGATTGAAAAGATTTTATTTACTTTTTAGTTGGATTATTTGTTGTGTATGCTCTTCTCTTGCATCCTTGGATGATCTTGAAAATCAAAATCAACTTTTAATCCTCTTTTAAATAATGTGATTTTCTTGGAGAACTACTAACGCTTGAGTGCGGGACCTAAAAACGCTCACAAAGAAAGGAGGAATCAAAACGAAATCAAAAACTACTAATACAGTTGTTATACAGGTTGCCAAAAGGTGTTCAAGAAAACCACACCTAATTAAACAAGATAAAAAGAACAACATATTCAAAACACTATATTGCAGGTTTCGGAAAAGGGTACGTCCTCTCTCGCTCAACTGGAACATAACCCCTTTGGCATAACGCCTTAAGCTACAACAATGGGGGTGGTTCCAGGAACCCTAAAGTAGTCCACGCAAGAGGGAACCTTGTGGACGAAACGGGAAGTGATCGCACTACCTACTTGACTAGTGATTCCTTTGTGAGATAGAGTTACAGGTTGTCCGTTGTGGTGACCCCAGTGATAGTACACGTAGATGCACTAGTTGCCTACTATTCTTGAAGGGGGTAAAGTAAAGCCGAGATACTCCCAAACTAGTCAGTGTGACTTTTTGGGTAAATCACACTCGCTCGTGGCAACTTTATAACACCTAGGGCGAGAGAACCACCTATGAGAATATACTTTGGCCAGGAGCCCACTTTGACCATTTTAAAACAGTGTTGAGTTGTGAACCTTCTTTTTGAGAAACGTGTGACGTATTACTTTCGCCTAGTTTTTACTTGCCTTAGGGCGAGGTGAAACTCTGCCGAAGTGAGACTAGCATCTTTCGTCTTTTTTTTCTTGATTTATTTCCTTCATATTCTTTTGACACTTTGTTGATCAAAAGATGTGTGATTACCTTTGTGTTTCCATTTGACTATTTCTCTCACTTTTATGTCCGTTTACGCCCATCCATGTTTGCGGCTGGGTTAGTTAAACGTCTAAAGTGAGTGGAGGTGTTTTCACGTCATTTGGTAGCCATTGTGATCTTGATACCCACGTCAAGATCGTCATTGTAGTTAGGCGTGGTTCATCATTGCGGACTTCCATAGAGGAGTTAGCTTGTTTGTCTCGTATCATTACAATTTCGATATTTACGTCTTGTTTCTTGTAAACTTGACATAAATACCTATATTGTACGGTTACGCTGCACACATTCTTAACTATTCCTAGCTATACTTTGAGCTTTTTTTTTTTGTTCGGTTTTATTATTACCTCGATTTCAAAAGGTGTTAGGCACTACCATTTGTGCATGTTATATCAATAACACCTCGATATCAATACTTCACTTTCTTGCAAAGTGGGTTAACATATCTTAGTGATATTGTTGTGTCCTTCACAAATGGTAATTGGCACTTTTTGAGATATAGGTCTTAATCAGACTTGAGCTTGCTCATCATATATCTTGATTGGAAGATTGCATTTAACTTCATGTATTTACTTACGTCTTGTTCATTCCTTTGAACTTGGCATAAGTGGAGACATCTTGTTAATCATCTGGCATCGTAAATTACTTTGGAATGTAGTCTAGGAAGTATTTCATTTGATTAGGTTTTGGTACCAAACGATTGTTTCATTGGTGAATTTAATTTACTCTTAACACGTACATCTTGTGTTTCACTTAGGGGTAGACATTGAATTTTGAACAAATCTATAACTTACCTTAGTGAAATTTATCACAAAAACATGGCTCCCAAGACGCGTCTAGGGTTAAAGAAACAAACATATGAGGAACAACAGGCGCAAGCTTGGGAAACCTCTAACAGACAAGGGTCAAACCCATTTATCGGACACGATCTAGGACCACTATTTTCTGCAGAAAAGGAAACAGAAGAGATGGTCGATCATAGTGGAAATGAATTAGAATCACCACACGCAGACTTTGATTTTGACCCCACTCTACTAGATGAGTTTCTCCTTAGAAACAAAGATAGAGTTTTGGCACGGGTCATGGAATTAGGGGCCAAATTGCCCATTGAGAAGGAACCAATACTACAAACAAATGACACTACTAAGGAGGAACACCCCCTTATCAATATGGAAGATATTTTAACAGGCGGACATGCTTCCACTTCTTATGTAGAAAATGATAAAGTGGTAGGGCATAGAATACCCCTCATCAAAGTGCCACGAAGAAACAAGATAGAACATGAGACAGGGGAAGAACCTCCACAATACGAAGAGGAGGAACCTTTAGAAGAAGAAGACACAAACCAAGTCACAATCCAACAACAACTCAGTAACTTAAGCCGACAACTAGCTTTGCTTACTTTCCAAGTACAGAAAGACACAAACAAGAACGTTCAAAAGTCAAAGCCTAAGTTTAGGATCCATGAACTCCATCGAGAAAACCAAGGAGAAGAAGACACAGGGTATCATCATGTACACATCCCCGCTTCTCCCACTAAAGAACAATTCTCGCACAAGACGTACAATCTATGAAAGCAACGCTTGTGAGCATACAAGAAAGCAATATAGGGAGTATTAGGAAATACCAATACGAAGAACTATGCACCTATCCTTTTGATAAGACAATGACCCTTCAACCCTTTCCAAAGAAATTTGATATGCCAAAGTTCGACAAATACAAAGGAAAGGGAGACCCAAGGGATCATGTTAAAGATTTCTACATGGCATGTCAAGAGGTGTCTTATAGTGATAATTACCTCATCAGATTTTTCCTAAGAGTCTCGGAGGTCAAGCATTAGAATGGTTTACGCGCTTGCCACGAGGATCAATTTTCACCTGGCCAGAATTGGCGGAAAGATTCATGCGTCATTTCTCATATAACATAGAGAGTGACGTCACCATGGCAGACTTGTGCGGCATAAAACAACGCCCAAATGAGACCTTCACCAGCTTCCTCCAACGATGGAGAGGGATAGCTAGTCGCTTCCCTTGCGCTTTCCCTGAGAAGCAGCTAGTCAGTATTTTCGTCCCTAATCTCAACCCAGATATAGCTTTCCACCTCCAAATGCATTGTGTCCACACCTTTGAGGAGGTTATCGAGAAAGGGATTCAAATAGAAAAGGCTCTCATTGCCAAAGGCACCCTCAAAACCCAATCTAAAGACAACCAAAGTGTCAAACCCACTGAAAAGCCAAATATCTTTAACAAAAACAAAAACGTGGTGGGAGACGGAATCGCGATTCCAAAGCGTGTTCAAACGGTCCAAACCAGTCAACCTTTTAAACTGACCAAGGGCCCAATTCAACCACCACCAAAGCGACGAACATTCACCTCCCTCAATGAACCATTGTCTATCATACTAAAACAATTGGATGCGGCCCACATGATGACCTATCCTACAACGCAACCATTTGATGACAACACTCCTAAACCTTCATGGTATAAGGAGCATGAATCTTTGTGAAATGCATCGCGTTAAAGGTCATAAAGCAGACAAATTTTATGACTTCGCCACTATATTCAAGACCTCATTGACAAGGGGGAGATAGAGGTGGATAACCCTAGCCACATGCAAACACCCAACGAGAAAATGGGGATTTATAAGGAACCATTACCCAAGCATGATAAGTCAGAAAAGGCAAAACCGGATCGGGGAGAGTTATCCCAAACCTATAAAGCCACGAATTACTTGTATACCAAGAGAGATAACAATCATTACGATTCACTTATCGGATGTATTCGCTCCCCTACTGACCGTGTCAATACCATCCGGATCAAGGGAAAGGACTGCGCTGTGGTAACAAGGCATGCCCGCCTCGTGATTCCAGAACCCTCTCTGTTGACCCCGCAAACTGGTAAATATAACCTTTTAGAACAACTTGAGAAGACACCTGCTAAGATCTCAAACATAGATCTTCTCAAGATATCCAATGTGCATAAGGACATTTTGTATCAAACTCTTCGAGGGGTCGGGAGTGCTTTAGAAGTTGATCTGCATACCTTCAAGCTGCTTGTGGCAAATATTACACCCCGGTGAGCATCTCACTTTCAACCATAGGGAGGTCCCTACCGAGAATCCTACACATAATCTTCCCTTATACATTGAGGTAGTTGTTACCGCGGGAAAATCAAACGGGTGCTTGTGGATAACGGATCTGGATTGAACATCTGCACGCTTAAATTAGTCAAACAATTGGGACATACGGAAGAATATCTTGAGTCCCATATCATCATTATCACCGCATACGACAACGCGGAAAGAGAGTCAGTAGGCACCATTACGCTGCCAATGGAGGTGGGCCCCACTTGCCATCAGACAAAGTTTCACGTCTTAGACTTGGAACTTCCATATAATATGTTTCTAGGCCGACCATGGATCCATGCCATGCAAGCAGTGCCATCAACATTTCATCAATGCATCAAGCTGAAGCATGAGGGACATACAGTAACAATACCAGGAGACTCAGAGCCCTTTGCTCATTGTAGAGCTCTTAATAACTTTGCACGAAAGGGTACATACGCATGTCCCTCCATAGATATAGCTGTCCCTCTTCATTCTAAGGCCATGGAATCTTGAGTAGATTCAAATTCTTTTCGTTCTTGCACTTATGGGGCATCTACTTCAACATCTCCATTTAATTCATGGGAGATGAAAATTCTAGAATATGGCTGTGGGGAGTATAATGTACAACAAGCGCTCTTGGTTTTTGACCTCTCCTTGTCGCCCAAGACTAGAGGTCAACCCAACTACCGCTTCAGGAGACCTAGAGAGGAACATACTATTGGGTCGTTCCTACCTGGAGGCTTGTTAGCTGAGGAAAAATTACTTGATCCACCTACTACTTGGCTCCCTGAGGACACTCAGCCATCTTGTTATCAAACCCCAGAATATGAAAAATCTAGCAGAATGATGTACTCCATGGGCTACAAAGGCCTAGGATGTGGGAGGAATGAACAAGGACAAAGAGAACCAGTCCCTCTTCCACATTTCAAAATAGAAAGATATGGCATTGGGATTCACCCTTATGGAGAACACCCCAACGATCAAGATGTGACTTGTTCTAAGCATGAGGATAGCTCTAATTATCTAGGCATAAATGATGATTCTGTTGTAGCCAATATGAGGATCTGGCCTCCACGAACCTTTTCATGAATAATGATGTCCTAACCATCACCCCCAATGAACCAACCCTTGACCTTGTATACCCCTCCCTTGTTGAATGGGACCAACAACATCACGTGCCACTAGATTTATTCAAGAATGATGAGGCTATTGCAGAGTTCATGGGCATAAGGGATACAATTCCCATTGGAGATCACAAGAAGGGTTTCTTTATCGACTTAGACACCTGCGCCTACTTTGGCGAGGAGGTTGAACTTCATGGTCAACAAAATTTAAAGAAAAGCGAGGGCAAGAGTTCTAAAGAAAATCCTCGGCAAAAATCAAAGTCCAAGTCACACAGTGAAAACCTCTTTGAGGCACTGGCTGACAAACAAATAAGAAAATCAAAGGACAAACAAAGTGACCACGCCAAGGATGAAAATCTCGTAGAGACATCCTTGGATGAAGATCTCAACCTACCTCCCGATCCCATGCGTATGGAGGATTTATCAAAATTTTTAGTTGAAGAAACCATTGATGTCAATATTGCAGTCTTTGAAGAAGATCCCAAGATAGTAAAATTGGGAGCATCACTCTCCCGAGAGAGACAAAAGGCGTTCATTATGCTCTGCAAGAGTTTATTGATGTGTTTGCATGGTCTTACAAAGACATGCCCGGCACTGTCTAGATCCAACTTTGGTCGTGCATAACTTGGTTGTGCATGCACGCTAAGCCTATCAAACAGAAGCTTGAAAGATGCACCCAAGAGTGGCCTTGTTAGTTAAAGAAGAGTTGGAAAGGTTGTTTGCAACTGGATTCATCGAGGCCAATTGATTATTCTAAATGGATATCGAACATTGTTCCTGTCCAGAAGAAACCTATTGGTATCCGAATTTGCATAGATTTTAGGGACATCAATAAAGCTTTCCCTAAAGATGACTTTCCATTGCCCAACATTGACATGATTGTTGACTCAACCGCAGGGTATGAAATGCTATCACTTATGGATGGCTTTTCGGGTTATAATCAAATTAAGATCGCTGAGGAAGACCAACACAAAACAACTTTCACAACTCCTTGGGGCACCTTCTGTTATCAGGTGATGCCATTCGGCCTTAAGAATGTGGGAGCAACTTATCAGCGGGCCATACATTTTGTAATATTTCACGATATGATTCATGACATCATGGAAGACTATGTAGATGACATCTCGGGAAAGTCCAAAACAAGAGAGGAACATCCTATAATTTTACGGCGTATCTTTGAATGCCTACGTGAATACAAAGTCAGCCATCAAGTGGAATATGAAGCACTCATTACAGGGGATGAAGCTAGCCATCAAGTGGAATATTCAACATGTGAAGGTTGTAGGTGATTCATGACTAATCATCAAAACAGTTAATGATGAGTATAAAGTTAAGGATGACAAGCTCATACCTTATAAGAAGTTGGTGGAAACTCGAAGGAGTATTTTGTGCACATTACCTTTGAGCAAATCCCAAGAGCGCGAGAATAGATCGGCGAGATGCTATGGTAGCGCGGTGGGATCTATGCTTCGTATTTCGCTAGGGAACAATGATATGCCATTCTTCGTAGAAAATCTACGCCAGCCTGTGTATGACATGCCAGAATCTTGCTTGGCTTGTGAGGTTGTTGGTCCCCATTCACCATGGTATGAACCCATTTTCACCTATCTTAAGGACAATACATTCCCTCCCGAAATCTCCCACTCTGAAAAGCAGAGCCTAATTCGCCAGATAGCCCGTTACACCCTGTTAGGAGGTACACTTTATCATCGTGGCTACGATGGGAATCTGTTACGTTGTCTGGATGTGCTGGAGTCAATCCAGGAAATTAAAGAAGTACATGAAGGAGTATGCGGAGCACATACAAACGGAATGGTCTTGGCTAAGAAACTGTTAAGAGTAGGTTACTATTGGCCCACCATGGAGGCGATTGTTGTAATTATGTTAGAAAATGTGTGCTATGCCAAAAGTATGGAAATTTCATCCATGCTCCATCGCAACCATTGCAACCAATCACTACCCCGTGGCCATTCTCCAAGTGGGGACTTGATCTAATAGGGAAGCTTACTCCTACCTCATTTGATGGTCATACACATATCATCACAGCTACAGAATACTTTACAAAATGGGTGGAGGCTGTCCCTTTAACCTATGTCACAGGAGCACAGATTTCTAAATTCATCATGAATCACATTATTTGCCGATATGGTATCCCTGTAGCCATTGTCACAGATAATGGGAAGTCATTTAAGAACAAAACTGTGAAAGGTATTTGCCAACAGTTCCAAATTAGATTGAAATGGTCCACACCATATTACCCTCAGGGTAATGGACAAGCTGAGGCAACAAACAAGACTTTGGTAAGGATAATGGAGAAGATGGTTAGCAAAACTGGTCGAAACTGGCACCTACAAATCCACCCAGCCCTCTGGGCCTACCGAACATCAATTCGCACTCCTACGGGTGTGACGCCATATTCCCTCATGTTCGGGACAAAATCTATCATCCCTTTAGAGATTGAACTCCCATCCCTGTGAATTTCTCTTTGGGACTATTTGGATAAGGATGAATATTACCGAGTGGCAAGATTGGCTGAGTTAGAGCTCTGGATGAGAGCGCATTCGTGCTCTTAATCACCTACAAGTATATCAACACGAATCTCCCATGCAACTACAACAAGAGAATCATCCCTCGCCGAGTTTGAGGTGGGTGATTTAGTTATGAAGGATAACGAGTTCAACACCTGAGAGCGAGTGAGAAAAGAAAGGGAAGTTCGAACCACCTTTGGTTAGGACCCTATGTCATAGTTGCCAAGTATGGCACAGGGGCATACAAGTTAGCTCACCCCAATGGTGATGAGCTCCGGGAGCCCATGAATGCCATGCATCTTAAGAGGTTTTATGCCTAAACATGGCACAAAAAAGTCATAAAAATCACAAAAAATATAAAAACATCAAAAAAAAAAAAAAAAAAAAAAAAAAAAAAATAGAAAACAGGTCGTCCACTAGTGAAAACCATGCAATTGTGGCACTTTGGACAAGTCCTTGGGTAAAAACCGGTTTCCGGCACCTTGGGAGGATTCGTTGTTCACAAGCATTCTGTATTAGAAGGGTAGTTGTCTTTTCCTGGACCTGGTTCTACCTTCGAGTTTCCTTGTGCACACCATCTAGTCCAGCCTTGATCCGGCTTTGCCTTCTTCTATTCATCTGTAAGGGACATGGTCTTTCGTTATTTCCCATCTTATGCTAGGGGCAACTCAACGACTTCACCTTCTTGTTCATAAGCACGTGGCTTCTGCCCTTGTATATTCCCCACCTAACGCTAGGGGCATCCATGCTTTCTTGGTTACCTACACATAGCTTTGGAAAACTGTTAAAAACACAAAAACAATAGAAAATTGTTTCACAAAACACAAAAACAATAGAAAATTGTTTCACAAAACACAAAAACAATAGAAAATTGTTTCACCAAACACAAAAACAATAGAAAATTGTTTCAGACAACACAAAAACAATAGAAAATTGTTTCGAGAAAAACACAAAAACAATAGAAAATTGTTTCACAAAACACAAAAACAATAGAAAATTGTTTCAGAAAACACAAAAACAATAGAAAATTGTTTCACAAAACACAAAAACAATAGAAAATTGTTTGACAAAAAAACAATAGAACATTGTTTCGTTAAAAACACAAAAACAATAGAAAATTGTTTCACAAAACACGAAACAATAGAAAATTGTTTCACAAAACACAAAAATAATAGAAAATTGTTTCACCAAACACAAAAACAATAGAAAATTGTTTCAGACAACACAAAAACAATAGAACATTGTTTCGAGAAAAACACAAAAACAATAGAACATTGTTTCGAGAAAACAACAAAAACAATATATATATATATATATATATATATATATATATATATATATATATATATATATATATAAAAATCAAAAAATCTAAAAACAAGGCAAAATTTTTCAAAAAATTCCTAAAAAGTAAAACACCCTACAAAATGGTAACTTGCTTCTTATGGCTGAAACTTGTGTCTTGCGCATGGTATTTTCTCCATATCCTGGTGGTTTGTCTCACATCTTCCTCGATTAATACGACTCGTGGATCACTAGATTCACAACCATTCACAAAAGCTAGCTGCTTGCTTCGTCTATACTCTGGGGCACTTTTGGTTTCCTGGTGTTGTTTCGTTGCGCACAAATGCTTTTCATGGACCCCATGTCCATTTTCATTTCCCCTTGCATGTGTCCTTTTTGGGGCATCATTTTTAACCCTTGTCATCAATCACGAACTTGTGGATCTCTTCAGAACTGATAACAAAATATTTGTACAACTATCTTGATCGTTGTTGGGTTAGATATGTGCGTTCGTACTTGTTTTCCCTGTTATATGAGCTTGTTTCCTTCTCGTATTGCATTGCATTATTGTATGTTGCGTGGAGTTGGTACTTTCAGCAATGGACAATTGTTCGTAGTATGGATTTTCATGTCATTCTACCTTTGTCGTATGCTTATATTTTTCATAAGGACCGATGATGTAGTTCCTATGGCAATATGATGACATCAAATTTGTTCCAAACAAATAAGCGGCTAGAGGTTAAGCTCTTCTCTCCCCTCATCCATATTTTTTTCGCACCACTTCCCTTTCACCCCTAATTCTCCCTCTCCTCGGGGCATCCTGCCTCGTCCCCATTCTTCTGCCTACTTCTCACCTTTTTCGATCGTCGATCGAGTTCTTCTATCACCCCATCGACACTCGAGGGGGCATCTCTCCCTCCTACTAATTTTTCTTCCATCTCTTCAAAATATCTTCTGTCTACTATCTTTGAAATGGCATCACTTATGCCACCCCAAAGAGGGGCAAATGTAGACACCTATAATTACGCCCAAGCAATTTAAATACTTAAATTGTGCTAATTATCCCCTTTCTCGCAAATCAACGACATATCGTCAAAGGCACTCATTTTCCCTCATATCATCATTAATTAATTACACTAAGCTAATTAATTAAGTTGCCTATCCAACAAATACCTAATTAACGACCTTCCGTTAATAAATCACCCTTTTACCTAGACTAATTAATTATTATTAATTAATTAGCTTTCCCTTCCATTTAACCAATAAATCAATATTTAATTGATTTAATCCCCTTTTAATAGCCTAAATCACACTAATATTCTTCTAATTGGATTCTATAAGCTTACACCTACCTATTAATTAATCACCTTTGATTAATTAAAATACCCCCAACTCCCATGACTTGCTAAACATGTATTAAACTCTTCTAAAGTAAGGTTACCTTTAATAAAGCAACCTTATCCATTCCTAATCATGTTTTACCTTTATCCCACATTCATGAGAATGTGTTGAATCCTTTATCCTTTGGGCTATATAAAGAGCCCTCCACCTACCTTTTTACTTACACCTAAACTTTCTAAGAGAGAAAATGCAAAGCATATAGCAAAGAGACTAAGAGCTTGCACCTTGCCCTTTTGAGAGTTCATCATCTTGAAGAGTTAAGCCTCTTTCTTAAAGTGCTTGGGTCATATGGGAGGTGTCAAAAGGGTCTTGTAGCCCAACTTTGATTAGCCCCATTCCTAGGTTCTTGGAGCATTAAGGACAACTATTTTGATAGCCATGGAGCTTACTTAGGTCCATTCATTTATTTGTTGTTAGAGAATAGAGGAGTTTAGATATTTAGCATTGTTAGTTTCAAAGTTTGTATTGATGAATGCTAGCATCTAACCCTTGTTTAATTCTTATCATGATGGTGTTTATGCTTTGTTTTAGCTAAATTGTAGAACTATTTTAGGTGGTAGTTATTTCTTCATTTGATTTAGCATTAAGCAAAGTATACATGCACACCTTTGGGTCAGAAATTCTTGCACTTGATAGTGACCTTGTTGTAACTTAGAATCTCACTGATTTTTTCAGCAACCATCCACTAGTCTATAATACCGGCCCCTTGTAGAAGCAGTAGTCGAAGATTTATATAATTTATGAACCAACACCTGTGATTTAGGGACCTTAAAATATACTAAATCAATGACGGTTGAGGCCGAGGAATCACGTTCGCACACAGGCATTGCTAATCAGATATGAATATGAGTACGGGTCCTAGGTCCTTTTCCTTGGAGGAAATCATCTCTGGCAAAGCATGAGGTGTATACCCCTATACCAACACGAAAATTCCCCATTTCTAGGGATGTTGTGAAAATTTCAGGTTAAATCCTTGACTATATCTTTTTGTCTCACACTTTGTTTACAATCTTCCCTTCTCCTTCTCGAGAGGCACACAATTTTTTTGAAGTATAGTAACCTCCGATTTCTTAGAATTAGCTTCTTGATGAATGATATTTTCTCTTGGTTGAGTGAACTAACCATGGATTTAGATATTGCTAGCTCATATTTTAATATCTTGGTCTCTCGCTTAGGAAGCTTCAAGACTTTCTTGTGAAGCTGTCTCTTTTAAATCCTGATAGAGTTTCTCTATTTATTTTCCCTTTCCCTCAATTTTGGAATTAAGATGGGCTATAGTGATCTGTGTCTATAGGAGGCTAGCCCCCTCTTTCTTCAGCTTATTTTTATTTTGAGGTAGCTGATGATGACTATGACGATGTCTCACTCATTAGTTTGACCTTATCTTGAGGCTAGAACTCGTAATGTCCACCCCAACTTCATTGATGGAATAATCATCGGGTTGCATCTACTCGATGGATTTAGAGACATTAGGGACCATCTGGGTGATGGTCAGGGAACTCTATTGATGGTCATACAATGATTGCATCTTCCTCGAGCTCCTAATGTCATTTATTTCTTTTTTCTTCTCCCTCATTTTATCTCAGGATTCCTTGGCTATCTCTACTTGATTCAAAAACTCAGAGGGGGAAGGGACTATCTTGCCTGCAAATGAGAACCCTAGTGAAAGGAAATAGGGGATTGTGACTAGTTACGAGGGGTTGAGAAGTTATGAGAGACGAATAAGGCCCTGTCATAAATCGGAAAGAGAAACTAGGAATGGTGGTGGGAAGCAGAGGAATAAGAGAGGAGCCGAGATGAGGGAGAGTCTAGGTTAAAGCCACAAAAATGGGAGCACTCTCGACTGGATAAGTGAAATATAGAGCAGATGGATGAATTTGAGGGGGTGAAGGGGCGAAGGAAAAAGAGACAACAACCATTTTCAACTTCTTCCTCGGAGGACTCGTGGGATGGTGACCTCACCGGTGGTCATGGAGGCGAGACCAATGGTTGGTTTGAGGTGAGACCCTGAATTGGTCTTAGAACTGGTTGTGATATTGACTCCTCACCCTAAGGGCCTGACGTTGTTTGAATTGTGGGTGTGTAACCAAAAGGATCTTATTGAGGGATGGAAGGAGTAGCCCAAAGACTTGTTTGTTATTGAGAAGGGTCGAGGACTCCACCATACGCCAAGTGAGTTATTCTTTGGTGATTATGTCTTCCTTCTTAGTGTTCATGTTAGACCCAAGCTCAACATCCCAAATTTCTTCCCACTGCTCATCGGTGGGCATAACCTAAAAATTAAGGGTCGTTTTCCCGATTTATTTCCTATATTTCCAATAGGCTTCAATTTTCTCCAAATTCTAGTCCTTACTTCGCGAGGCTACCCTCAAGCCCTTGGTCATATTTATAGCAAGAGTCTTACCTATATAATAATGGGTGAAAATACTCCCATAATGGAATTGGGATGTCTATCGGCTTGACCTAAATGTTAGGAGTCTCTTCCTGGGGAGACCTTCTATCCTTGAAAAATTTCATTCCTTGTCTTGTGCAAATGGGACTCTATTTCAGGATAGGGTGCGGACCATCCACTCATCTAGGTCATACCTCCAGGTATCCTAGATGAAGGTAAAGCCGTAAGAAGCCAACTTCTGCATGAGGAGATGTTATCCTTGCATTTAATTATAGTAACTCCTCCCTTTCTCAAGGGGAGGGAAAATAATGTCTTTTTCTTATGGCTGGAGTTGAATTCTACATCAAGAAGTGTTAGCTATCTAGTTACCTCAAAACCCACCACTCATTCCATGAGAATCCTTGGAAGCATGAAGGAATCATCTCTGAATCCATGTAACTGGATCATTTAATGCACTACCCTAAATAAATAGTCACATAGATGAAGGGGGTCTAACAGGATGGCTTGGACTGAATCATTCATTCTATTATTGAACCCTTCTAGGTCAAATTCAAGTAGTAGAGGTGCAACAAAATAGTTAGCAAACTCATATGCATCCGAGGAGTGGGACAACACATGATTCCATGTAGATACCGGGATGAAATTTTGAGGGTCCACCTCCTCATCCCACAGCTTCAGGGTCATGTATTGGCTAAGGAACTAGGAGTTCTAATACAAAATGAGGTGGAACAAATAGGAAGAGTACTTGAAGGTGGAGTTAACTGATAACAAGGCCAACTACTTAAAAATAGAGTCCGAAATGACTTTTGTGAAGTCAAACCAATATGCCTATTCTTTCTTCATAGATATCATCTAGAAAAAGGCCCTAAATTTCCATTCATGGATTTTTTTTTCTGATTAATAGCTGAAAACAAATGCCAACATGGAGCGAAACCCGAGAATCGCCTTGAGCATTTTTAGCAAGATTGGGAATCCCAGGTGCTCTCTGACTTCTTGAATCTGCCTTGCACAATTCCCTATTAATGAATGAGGCTTTGTTTTGGCATTGTGTCCAGACACTTTGGAGCTTGGCCATATCATAAAAGTAGGTTGATTTATCATAAGGTAGGGCCAACATATCCTGATGGCCCATGGTCTAATCACCACTTGCATGTTATTACCCATGATGATGTTGGTATTAGGGTCAAAAAATTGTGCACACATATACACGAGATTCGGATATGGGGGATCTAGGGGTACCATGTATTGTGTGAGTGTTTTGGTATAAATTCTAGTGCCGAAAAGACTCAAAATATCACAAATTCAAGATCCCTGGTGTGAGCAACCTTTCATAGAGCCTTGATTTCTTGTTGAGGATGGGATCCAAGACCCCATCTGTGAAATTTGTGATCATGGAAGGGTCACTGAATTATGTTCCCTTATTAGGGAATCTCATCCTTGGGTGAAGAGAGTGATGTGGAAAAGGTTTCCTTGGGTATGATTTTGGTTTTGGTAAGGAGTCGGAAGCTGCCATGGTTGTCTTAAAACCAAAAAAAACTCGGTTTATTGAACTAGGTACTCAGGAACTTGGATAAGAGTCTCTTATCACTTTTAAATGAAGATTTTGTGACTCTAGAACTTGTCTTAAATAACCTCCTCAAATCATGTGAAGTAAAGTATTGCGCATACATTGGGTCACATCATGTAACGATAGTTTAGTTGCATGACCCTTAGTGCCAAATTTATCATTTCCCAAGAGATTTTTCATTAATTATCTGATCCTTTTCATTAAGTATTAAAAAAATGCATTGGATCATTTACTTTGGGGAAATATAGGAAGGTACACTTCCTTAAAAAAATTCAAAAATGGGTAGGAGGGCCTCCACAAAAAGACATGTGTCAAAGACACTTATTTGAAAGGGTGACACCATGAAACAAAGCAAGAGATAAAAGGAAGGGACTATACATATGATACATACTTTACAATATTCAAAAGAATTAATGGAAAGGATTAAGGTGGATCTCATTCACTAGAATCGCCAAGGGCTCACCTTCCATAGTCTCGAGCTTGAAGGCATTGTGCCGCTTACATGTACCGATTTTAAATGGGACTGTTAAGAGGGGATAAAAGTTTCCATGATTTCTAGGCTTGGCGGATCTCGTATCCCACTTCAAAACTAAAGTTTCGACTTGGAAATCAAGATTTTAAGTCTTCTGGTCAAACTAAGTCTTGACAACCTTCTTACGGCTTATCATGGATTTATGGGCTGCATCCAGTTTTTCTTGAAGTTGTATCAATTCCATAAGTCTTACTTGCATCACTCCATGTTTCTTGACCTCAATTTTATTCAACAACTATAAGGACGAGACTTCTATGGTGATAGGAATTACCGTGCTTTTACCATAGACCAATTCATATGGCGAGGCTTTTAGGATCTGTTTGGGTGTGATCTGGTCAGCCCATAAGGCTGTTTTGACATGCTCATGCCACAATCTCTTATGTTCATCCCCCATTATTTTTATGAGTCTGATTAGATTCTTATTGGTTTACTCTACCAAAGTTGTTACCCTACGGGTAGTAGTTAAAATATTTCTTCGAGATAAATTCCATGCCTCATTACAAAGTCGACACCTTGGCACTTAGGAAAGTCTTAGCATTATCTGATATAATCATGTGGGGGGTTCCAAAGCATGTAGTGATATCTCAAAGGAGTTCCAGGATCATATTCTTTGTGGCTTCCTTCAAAGCAAAATTTCCTCTACACATCGGTGAAGTAATCAGTGGTTGTGAGAATCCATTTGTGACCCGCACTTGAAACTAGATTAACCATTTCGATAAAATCTAGAACCCATTGTGTGAATAAATCCTCAATTAGAATAGGTTTAAGAGGTAATGTGGCATTCCTCCGGAAGCCCTTGTAGAATATGTAAATTTTGCACCTGCTCACCATCACATAATAATCTGCAAACAAGCTGGGCCAAAGTTATCCTACTTGTAGGACCTTTATGACAATGGTTTTGGCTAAGAAGTGACCTCCTGAGCTTCCATGATTTAACTCATGTAAGACCCTTTTGGCCTCCTCATTTTCTAGGCATCTAAGCAAGATCCCATCAAGGTTCCTTTTGAAAAGGAAATTATCAATTATGATAAATTTAGATCCTTCTATCGGTAATATCTTCTCTTTTTAAGAGGAAGGTGACTTGATACTGACCTATTTGCATGAAATGCATCCTATTTGATATCCAACTTTCGATTCATTCTCTTGGATACGGAGCACCATCTTAGATTCTTTATTTGTTGGGGTCATTAGATCCTGTGCGAGATATTGACACATACCTCTTCCTCTTATCAGTTTTATGGGCTTTATTTCAATATCATACTCTAATATCTTAGTGATCTAGTTATCCCTTTTATTAGTTATCTCACCTTCTATGATGTATTCCTTGACACTGGAGTGTGTGACCATAACCATGATCTTACTATTGGTAATGAGGTGTCTGAATTTCTCATTCCTTTGACAATGGCGTAAGCTCTGTCTCTCCAAAAAGTTATACCTTGTCTCATAATCATGGAGAGTTTTTGAAAAGAAAGCAACTAGATGCTCCTCTCCTTGTGACTCTCCTTTCTATGTCAGTATGGATGCTACACTATGCTCGCTCCCATATACATACATGATGAAATATTTGGAGAAGTCGAGTTGTGTAACACCGAGTAGATACGATCACTCTTTTGATTTCCTTGAAGTCTTGATGAACTTTGGTGTTACATTTGAAGTTTAGATCATTTTTAGCATCAGTGTGATCGGGTGGATCATTCCAGAAAAATTTGAAATGAATCTACTGAAAAAGTTAATATTTCCTAGGAAATATTATACTACCTTCTTGTTATAAAGAAGGGAAAATTATAGGATGGCCCCGACTCTTTCCGGGTCAATTGAGATTCCATATTTTGAGATAATGTGTCCCAAGAGTTTTCCTTGCAATACCAAAAAAACACTTCTTTGGATTCAAAGAGATTCCAAATTCTTGACACTTCTTGAATACAAATTTTAGGACGTTGAAATGATCCTTCACTATTTTGGTAAACACCATGAGGTCATCCAAGTATATAAGGATTACCTTGTTAATCAACTCTCCAAATGCAACATCCATGGCTCTTTGAAAATTTGACCCAACATTGGTGAGCCGAATGACATCTTCGCATATGCAAAGGTTCCCCACTTTTTGTAAAGGTGGTTTTATGTTGGTCTTCCTCTGCGAGCCATATTTGATTGTAACCCAAAAAACCATCAAGCAAAGAGAATCTTTCTGAACTGCTACTATTTGTAGTATATGTTCCATGGAAGGTAAGGGGTAGTGATCCTTAAGGGACACTTTATTCATATCTCTAAAATCAACATTAGAGTCTAATTTCACCATTTTTCTTTCTTACCGGCACTAAATTGGACACCCATGTTGAATGCTTGATTGGAAATATTATTTTAGCCTCTAGGAGATTCTTGAGCTCTTTGGCCATGAGAGATTCTATCTTTGGATTCATGGGTCTCGATTTTGACGTAAAAGTTTTTTCCCTTCTTCTAAATCAATAGTATGTTGGATGATATCCTTATTATAACCATGTAGGTCATCATAAGTCCAAGATACTACCTTATCATAATTATGACATAGAGCCACAAGTCTTTCTCTCTCTTTCTAAGTGACTAATTTACCTACCTTTAACTTCTTCCCATGAGATAATTCTAGCTCATCATTGTCTTCCTTGACTACCGCAAATTTACTCCTATTAGTATTAGCATCATTAGTGTCAAAGATATTTTCTAACGTAATCATTTCCTTTGGAAGCTTGTTCGCGTTTTGAGTTGGATTACTTGATTTGTGAATTCTTCAATTTTGGGTTGGAGTTAGTATGCAAACTCTTTGGATTGTTGTAAGAAGAGAAATATTTGTTGTTTCTTTCAAGACCTTCCTATGATCCACATTATCGGGTATATATGAGCGGATGACTAATTTCACCACGTCTTTGTTTGTTAATAGATCATTGGTTGGGTCTAATTTTGATCCAATCGGGGCCATTCTATCTACTTCAATGTTTTCGTCCTAGGGATAACCTTAATGTTAAAGGCCTTGAAGTCTTCAATAAGATCCCATACCCTATGACGGTAGGACCTCATTCTTGGATTTTTGTTGTGGCAGTGCTTCTAACTTGTGTCACTACTAATTCAAAGTCCTTAAAGACTCTCATTTTTTATGACCTCCTTATGCGTTAATGTCAAACCATGGACTAAAGCCTCATATTCACTTCATTGCTGGTGTAAGTGAATTGGAAGTGAAATGCCTAGAGTATCTTCCTTCCACTTGGTGAAGATAAAAGTATTCTAGCTCCCAAGCCATTCCTAATTTTGGCTCCATAAAAATGTAACCCCAATTTTAGCTATGAAATCACGAGATAGACATAACCCAAAGATTGGTGGAACATCAATTACCACTATATCCTATAGAACCATAATTTTTGGGCATGAATAAAGCTATAATGTGATAATTCTAATAAAACCAATTATTTGAATTGATTTCCCATATAGTTGCATGACTCCTCTTCTTAGGGGCTCATATTTGATTCCCAAGGTATCCACTATTTCTTTAGAAATAACTATAGTGCTTGCTCTAGAGTCTATCATAGAGTTATGTAATAATTTCTTACCAATTATAAGAGTCCTGAAGAATGGCTGGGGTCTCGGCTTACTCATTGCTTCTTTCTAGTTTACCAAAGACCTTGAATCTGTTTAAGCTTGAGTTGTTTTGAGTTTCTTTTTCCCTTTCTTGGTCACAGTCAGGCCTCAATCGGATTTCAATGCTTCTTGAAGCACCTCCTTTTCCTCTAAAATTCCTAAGATATCCCACAAGGATACATTATCTAGTGCCATTTTAAGTTGCTCGACTACATTCATTGGCTCGAGTGGTTGTGATTTGGAGACTTGTTGGTATTTCACCCTCTCAGTCGTTGGGTGGAAGGTACCTTGATTATGAGTGGCTATTGAAGTCTCTTGTCGGGGTGCAGGAAGAGGGGCAATGAATATCGGAGATTATTTCCTTACTTCATTTGTTGTTGTAGGAGCACGGATCGTGGCCTCCACCATCCACCTCTTGGATCGAGTGTTGTAATATGAATTTATCATATTCTTAGAAGTGGATGCCTCATTCATGAATATAAATTTTCTCCTTCAATCTAGGAGAAAAATGCATGTTTAGGCATAATCTTTGCCTCATGTTCTAGGGATATTCCTTGCATTTATGTAACTAAGGCCACATTTTGAATTTCAAGGGTGGTAAGGTTTGCAAGCATTTAACTCATAACTTGTCCATCCCTCTTTGCTATGCTACCTTTTGTTTTAGATTCCCTAGGGGGAAATTACTCGACATATGAGGGGTATTATAAGGAAAACATGAAGCATTGGGATATTCCACTAAATTACTCTATCATGGAATCATTTCTTTCCCTCTATTCGGTGGGAGGGTATGGAGTGGTGTCAGTACTAGGACAATTTGGTTATATGGTTGTGCCATTGGAGGTTTCTGGGAATTTTGATATTGCGGAGGAAATCTTAGAGATGTGGGACTTGGTCCCTAAGATAACCTCCATGTTTTATATAAGATGACTCTTCTCTGATTTGAGTTGAGATAAGGGTTAGAAAGAAAACAAAATTGTATGTAAATCTTATATAAGGTGATGCGCTAAAAATTTACTAAGAAGCACAAAGATAGATATCAAAATAACTACTAGGTTAGTCAAAGAGCATTGAGCATGATCAACTATTCTAAAGATATTTCAAATCATCAAAGGTGAGATGAAACTACATGCACAATAAAACAAATTCATGTAAAAGATCTAAGGGCATACAACATGATAGATATTTAAACATTCATCAAGAACTGAAATAAGAGCAAACAGGAAGAAATAAAGGACACAGAATATTGCAAACTTCTCAGTGCACAGAAAAATAAATCTTATTTATATAGAAAACATTACATAAGGCTGAAATGGCACATATGAAATCAATTCTTTACAACATTGTTTCACCTAAAAGTAATGCGGTAAAACAAATAAGAGTAATGGGCATTAGAGGAATACATGTGTTATATATATGGAAGAAGGCATTGAGTGTGTTGTGGACTTTCGATCAAACTATATGCGAGAGATTATTTTTGGCTAGGAGGAACTACCTGTAAATCACAACAAGACCATAAGAGAATATTAAATAATATATGGTAGTGGATTGCCTAGCAAATGCTAGTTTCGGGAAGTATGGTACTTCCTAGATGGCTATCAATCCATTGTTTAATATAACTTAATACAAGAAGAAATTAAAAAGTAATGATCCTATTGTAATTAACAAGATTTAGGTGTCTTTTATTAAAAACAATAAATAAATTTAACTTTAAAGGCAAGGTTAGGCTTGGTCTTGAGGGTTGGTGGGTTGGTTTGGATCTGCATGTGTGGTAGGGACTGTAGGTGAAGTTTGGGTGAATTTAGGCAAGGTTTTGGGTTTTTTTTTATGAAATTTGTGAGCTTGTTGGTTTAGGTAAAATTCCAGTCTTAGAGACTGATGTCGGTTATTCAACCAATGCCGGCTATGGGGATAGAATGATCTGGTTGGGTGACCAATGTTAGTAAGAACAATTTGGTGGTAATGTCAAAAACTACAAATTGGGAACTCTTTGTGATTACATAGAGAGTGGTGGGGATTTGGATAGGTTTTTGGGATTTTTGTTAAGACTCAAAGATACTGGTATGAGGGTTTATGTAAGTTTTGAGAGGTTAAATGGAAAAAAGGTTTTCTAAATACACTAGGGATTATATCTGGGTAAGATATAAATAAAGGGGTGTGGTTGATAGCTTAGTAAAATAATTTAAGTTATTAGAAATGAAAGAGAAAAGAAAACACTTGTTGAATGTAGCCTGGAGGTGGATGGTGGTGGTGGTTGCAGAAGGTGGTGATCCAAAGTGGATATGGAAGTAGGGCAGCAAAATGCTTCTTGGTGCATGTGCTAGAGCTCTGGAAGAACTTGTGAATGAACCAAATGACGTATGAATACTAAGAGGGAATTTTGTTGGTCGCAAGGTCACAAGATTTCTTAAACATGTGAATGCAAGAAGCGTAAGCCAAAGAAGTTAGATTCAGAACTTGAACAAAGAGTTATAAACTCTTATTTAACCTAACCGATGGGGGTTAGGGAACCGATGATGGGTGAGGGAAAATAGGTGTCGGTTAATGAGAATTGGTCCAAGTTAAAAAAAATAGCATGATCTTTGCTATTTTTGGCATGATTTGAATCCTCATTCCAGGTCTCAAGTGGAGAATGACACTTAGATAAGTAGGAGTGTTGTTGGAGAAGAAATAGGGAATTAATGTTAGGGCTAGACTAAGTCCTAGTTGGTTGGGATAAGTAGGGACTTAGTCTTAGTTAATCAATAGGCTAGGAATAGGTCTTGGGATGAGGTGGAGGGCTGATGTGGATATTAATGAGGTGGATATTAATCTAATTAAAGTAATTAAATTAATAATAGTATGAGGATGAGGATTAATTTAACTATAGGTGATTAAATTAATACCAATATGGGAAAGGGCCATGGCTAGGTAATGCATGTTTTGAAAGGGGCTAAAAGGATGTGTCCCAAATTTGGGTGTCTACATTTTCCCCTTTTTGTAGCATAACTTGTATTAATGAGTGGCACTGACAAAAATAGGAGTGGTTTCCCTAGGTATGGGTTGAAGTCAAGTTGCCCTAGGTATGGGTGGAGATGATCCCCCTCAAACCCGAAATTGATGAAGTAGTAGGTTGAATTGGTGAGGGGTTTGATAAAATGGTAGGTGAAGAAAAAAAATAAGGTAGGGTTCAGGTGTGGGAAAGGGTTATTTTGGGTGTAGGTAATAGGTGGGGGCATTCAAATGCACGCACACGTATAAAATGCGATAAGGCACTAGGTGGAAGAGCTCATAAAATCTATAACGTCAAAGGTCGATAGTTTATCCAAACAAGGTTAATGTGGTATAGGTATCCAAGGTATATGATATGGTCCTAAAACAAAACTAGGATAGGTGTAGGAATGGGCATTAGGTGGGTTCCATAGCACCAATAGGTTTGGGTATGTCAGGATAAACAACACGACACATGAGGCAAGGTAAATTTGGTAGGTGAAAAACACGATTAGAAATGTCGCAAGGTATAGTGAGTAGGATAATTCGAGTATCAAATAGGCATTGGCGAGTTGTGTAATTAGGTAAGACCGTAGGCAAGGCCTTAGTAGAGGAAATAACCTACCCTAAATGATATTGTGGTTGGGTATTAGGTAATAAGGTAATTAGGTTGGGTGATAAGGCTAGGTTGAGGCTTGGGTAGTAAGAAAATGGTTTTGGGTAATCAAATGTGATTAAAAGTGGTATAATGGGCTGTAGTAGGCTAACTGATACTGGTCAAAGGTAAACCAATACAGTTATGTGAAACCAATGCCGGTCAATTAGGGCAGGGATACCTGGCATTGGTCAACTTGAATTTGGGTTAAAAAGGTAAAACCTGCGTTTGACGGATTCATTTGTGTGTTTATACTTTTGGTAAAAAATGATAGAGAGTTGTTTGATGAGAGAAATGAAAAAAATAAATCTTGAGTTTAGTTGACAATCGTAGCGGGTGATTGGAATGCAATTGATGGTCTCACGTGATCAATTAGTGAGATTCGATTGGTCGAAAGCATGAGAGAGGCAGTGTGGGAGGACCGCTAGTGTAGAGACTAGAGATCCCACCATGGCAATGGAGGTGAGTAGAGGTAGGATCAGAAATCCATTTGTTGTTTTTTATTAAACTAAGGTAGAAAAATATCGAATTTGGGATAAAAATGAAATTGAAAATTTAGGTAAAAATGATGAAATTGGGTATGGGGAGGGCCAAATGTAGGTTAAATAGGTTGTGAATGAATGTGGGTAGTGTGGGGTAGGTTTTTAGGTAGTTTTGTTTATTTTTTGCAAAAAAAGGAATGTCGAGGTCTAACTGTAGGGCCGAACCAGTGAGTGACGTCAGTCGAGGTTTGGCCAATATCGGTGGGGTAGCCGGCATTGGTGGGGATAAAGGGTGACCAGTGTCGGTCATTATAAAAAGTAACTAAGTTCTAAAAATGAAAAGAATGGAGTTGTAGGATAGATGATGAAGCAGGGAGGTAGTGGTAGATAAAGTAGGTATATAAAATGATAGAATTTAGTGGGGTTTTGAGTGAATAGAGGTATGAATGGTCGGGGTTTAGGTGCAAGTCATGTCAAATTGGTGAAGGTAGGAAAGTAGTAAACTAGAATATGTGAGAGTGTTTTAGGCAAGATAGAATTAGAGTAGGTAAGTTAATTCACTAGAAAATAGATAGGATAGGAAAATTGTGTGTGGGATGGGACTGGGTAGGTGTAAACAAATGATTAAAAAGAGGGAAGTGATTGACAAGTGTTTTTGGTAATTATGTAGGTGAGGTAATAACTTATGATGCGAGATAGGGTGTCACCTCTATTGTTATAGATTTGATGAGTGTTAAAGATTAGGAGTAGAGGCATACGGGATGTTGGGCTCGACACCGTGAAGTGATACAGATGGATTTTGCAAGATCAAAGCTTGATGGTCACTCTCATTGATATATGGGATTCAAAAAGAAATATCTTTCATTTTCCTATCTATCGATGATGACTACACCGGAGGATGTCTACAGGATTTTATGGCTATTGATTGTTGGGGAGCCAATATATTAGATTTACTCTAATGCATTATTTGAGCCCATAGTTGTGGTGTTTGGAGAGGTGATGGGTGAGTTGAGAGATCATAGTGTTAGCATTAGTTATGGGGATATGTATGCAACCTATCCTTAGGAGACCATTAGCAGTGTTGATGATGGTGGCAGTTGGGTGCTATGCACTTCCTGATTCAGAGGGTGGGAGATATTTGTGGGCATTGATGGGAGTTTTACAGGATATGATTGAGGACCAAGTCTACTTTTCTTGGGCACCAAGTTTAGTTGTACAAGAAGTTATGGGCTTATCAGAGGATTCAAAGATTCGGTATATGTTACACCTATCTACTGCACTATTGGGCTTATGAGCACATAGTGTGTCTATGTCCAGTAGGCCTTTCCCGACAAGACGGTATTGAGGAGTATATAGGTATGGTTTCAGGAGATGGGTGCTGGTATGAGCACACCAAGGGGTGGTGAGGATGCACGAGATGTTTTATACTATAGGTGTGTATTTAAGGGCTTAACATGATTGTATATTATATGGCAGCCATATATTGATTTTTTGTCTTATGGAGGTATGGAAATGGAGCTAGTAGGGTTGTAGTTAGTCTGGTGGATACAAGGATGGAGTCCTAGGGAGCACGAGATGATACAGTGGACCAGATAAGATTGTAGTTTGGGATATGATAGGATGTGCCTCCGCCATTTCCACAAGTACCACGGTGGTTGATGTGGAGAGACCACTGTCTCCACCACATCTAGCAGATCCTATAGAGCATGAGGAGTTGGTGGATGATAGGCGCATTGATGATGCACATGCTACTGAAAGATACAAGTGCTGGTGGATGGCCCAACTATAGGTAGCACCACCAAGGCAAGGCCATCCAAACTTGGCCACACTCATAGCGTCAAGGGACACACTAAAGGGAAAAGTCACTTCCCTATAGTTATAACTCACACAGCACAGAACATGTGGCCACCCTTCAGGGGAAGGTGGTCAAGTTATAGGCTCGAGCTCCTGCGAGCACCAACAGTAGATGGGGGATAGGTAGTAGCATTATAAGTGCATGTGACAAGGTTACATGCCTAGATAATCATGTTACAGGGGAAGTTGGCCACATCACGGGCACAAGTGGCTACATTATAGGTGTAGGTAGGTTCACATGCACCAAGAGGGACAAGGTCCTATTGGATAGTTAAAGGCACCGGGATAGGGTCCCCTTTTATATATAGCAAGGCAAGGACCACTGGTATAAGAACATGGCTCAACATGCAGCCAACCAGAGGAATCACAAGATCAAGATGACGATGTAGTCACGCATCTCATGGGCATGGCCAGAGAGAGGTGACTAGTTCATGGAGGCCGAGGCTAGAAGAGGGTACTGGAGAGATAATGGCTGAGTGGAGATCAAGACCAAATGAGGGTACTGGTGAGAGTAACAGAGGTGTCGGACCCTCACATGGGTGAGATAGAGATGATATTGTATTTTGATTTTTGACATATATACTAGCCTGCCGAAGAGGTGAGATTGTATATGAGAGTTTTGAGATACTTATGTTTATATCTGTGTATTCAGTGTATCGATATACAGACATTCTGATGTGTAGATGGATGATGATATTTATAGATATGATGTTATTTTATTTCCATTGTATTGTTATCATGGAAAGTAGATGTAGGCATGGTTTGGTTCCATTTCCAAGTTAATGTTGTTATGGAAATTAGGTGATTTAGGCATGGTTGAGTCAGGTGTAGGCATGGTGGAGTCAGATGTAGGCATGATTAAATTGGTTTTTGGTTTAATTTTCACTATATTGATTGTGTGAAAATGAGATGTTAGGCATGATTAAATTTGATGTGTTTTTATTTTAATTTCCAAGTTATTAATATTTTTTATTATTGGTAAATAGTTTTTTGAAAGGGACTATACCCTTGTACACCAAGGCTCAGAAGCCATAATTGAAAGTTAAAGCACAAGAGATGGATCAAAATCCAAATAGAACAATAGAGCCCGACATAAGAATCATAACAATAGAGACAATGCTAATAGTAGAGATAAGAATCATCAAGGCGAAGTGTTACCCTTCAGAGTGGTAGATTTTTTCTTTTTGCTGACCGTAACCCATCCTGATGGAGCCTTCACAGTTGGAGAAGAAGACAAAGGAGGAGTATTTTCCTTAGTCGCATTTGTCCCATTTGGGACAGCCACGTTGTTATCCTGAGAGAGATATTTATCATTTTCCATGCTGCCCTCAACAACTTGTGCATTTTTCATGCTGCTCACAATTTGAGATTTGGTTAATATTATGGAAAATAAATGATAATGTACTTATGTAGTGTTTGGTTTTGTTTGTGAGTTAACTTCCAAATTATTGTTTTTATGGAAACTAAATTTTTGATGGGGGAAATTATGATGGGTAAAAGAGTGGTGAGCTAACCTCAAAGGGCCCCATTCCCTAAGAGTGTTGCCTACATAGCCCTTGCGAAAGGGGCCTCAGGCCGATGTAGTTCTCCCATATGATAGGGAAGAATAAGATGAGGTAGGTGAGTGGGCTTATGAGTTTATGTATGGTCAAATGGGTAAGGTAAATTAGGCATGGTTGTGTCTAGGTTGTAGGATGTGTAAGATGAGTTGATTAAAGTAGATAATGAATGTAAATGTAGGTGAAAGGTGTTGAAATCCTAGAAACTAGGTGTCGAAGGTCATGTTATGTGTAGAATAATCAATAAGTAAATAATGGAGTGAACTAAATAGAAGTGAAATTCCCAAGTTGGTAAAGACCTTAAATGTCACATCCTTAGACACATTGAATGTAAGCCCCGGATACATTTCATGATGTGATAGGTCTATAGGTGAAAGAAGTTACATGATCACAATGTGTAAAGTACACGCTTCGTCCCTTGAGTTGGTTTAGAAGATAATAAAACAACATGTAAGGTGGAAGGGTTCATTTTTAGCATAACCTTGTTGTGGGACAATATGCCCCTTCTGCAAGATACCCAAAACTAGAATAGGAAAGTCCATGACCAAAAGTTTATATTTTTCTTGACTTTTTTTTAGACTGATCGATGCGAGAAGTCTATAATGGGATAAATAAGTTCTCCTTGAGGTCTTCTTGAAGCTGATCGATGTGGGAAGCTCCAAAATTATTTTATTTGAGAAGTACAGATTAGTCTTCTTTTGGATAGACTAAATACAATATGAGGTTGGATTTTTATAGTTGTCCTTCGAGGGAGCAAAGTCTACTTATAACAGCAAGAAAGAGAAGTAGATTTCCTTTTGAGGGATTCATATATTTACAAGAATTTTGACTCAAGGAGTTGATTTTTTTGTTATCCCATGTATATTTTTGCTTTTTATTTTGAACTTGAAGTCATGGAAAAGACTATAAAGGAGTATAGGCCTCTTTTATGAAGGAAAACCATAACACACAAAGGTTAACTATGAAAGAGAGGTTTTAAGTGAAAATAACTATGGGATTCCATTCTAAAAGTATGAAAAGTATCCATGAGAACCATGCCTTAAGTAGATTTGTGGTTCTCATATTAAAGACAAGACTAAAAGGTGACAGATAATCACACAATCCTGGTTTAGTTGTTGGTCCGTAAAATAGGTAAATGGAGGAGAGGTTCATTCAAGGGATGAGCATATAGGTGAAATAAAGTGATGTAGTACTTTATTAAATAATAGAACGATCAAAGATGAAAGGCATTAAGGGGCTCAGGTTCAGGTTTACCTTTAAGATAAGATAAACAATAAGTGCATGATCCATAGGCATGGGTAACAATATAGGGTCCAAGCCAATTAGGAAATTTTTCCCCGTTTTCTTTTCTCTTCTTTAGTTACGTGTTGATTTTCCTTTAGAACAAGATCATCGACCTTGAAAGTGTGTTCATCAACACATTTTTCATAGGCACATTTGATACATTTTTGGTAGATTTGAAGATTGTTGAGAGAACTTAAATGACGTTCCTTTAATATCTTAAGTTCACAAATGTTCTTGGCGAAAGTTATTGTCAGATAACATATCTTTTAGTGAGATACAAAGGGATGGAATTTGGACTTTGAGAGGCAGGATGGCCTCTGTGCCATAAACCAAAGAAAAAGGTGTAGCATTGGTAGAGGTACAAATGCTAGTATGGTAATCCCATAAGGTGAAAGGAATATGCATATGCCAATCCTTTCCAGTATCATTGATGAATTTCATAAGAATTTTGTTTAGGGTTTTGTTGGAAGATTCAACTTGGCCATTGGTCTATGGGTAATAGGGTGATGAAAAACTTAGTTGAATGCCAAATTTATCACATAGTTTGCGTAGGGTTTTTTTTTTTAATTATTTTCCATAGTCAGTGATAAGGTGATGAGGAACACCAAAGTGACAAATGATGTGGTGATTGATGAATTCACATATTTTCTTAGCTTTAGTTGAAATGAGAGAGATGGCTTCTAGCCATTTAGCATGATATGTGGTTGTTGTGATGTTCCATTAATGATATTGTTAAGAATAAGGGTTAATATCTTTGACGAGATCCAAACCCCATTGAGTGAAGGGCCAAAATTCTTAGGTGAATTGTAAGGCATGAATAGGAGTATGGTGAAGGTTAGCATGTTGCTGACATTTTACACAACATTTTACGTATTTGCAGCAGTCTTGGTTAAGGGTTGGCCAATAATAGCTAAGGAGAAGGATGCATTTGACAAAAAAATGACCACTGAAATGTCCACCATAAATCCTATCATGGAATTCTTTAATGGTGTACGAAATTTCAAAAGTAATGGGGCACCTGAGTAGGATACTGTCAAATCCATGTTTGTAGAGAAGACCTCCCATAACGATGTAATGGGAGACCTTATGGAGGAAGGAATGTAGAATATTGTAAGTGACATATGCAGGTAGCATTGAAAGGGAAAGGTATTCAATGTACTGCTTATACCAAATGTCATGTGGGTCAGTTTCAATACGTCCCACAAAATTAACGTTGGGAATGATGTAGGAAGGTGATTGTAATCATTGTATTGTGACAAAGATTTTTGAGTTAGAAGGTGAGGCTGGTATTTGTGAGGTGAGATAAGCCATGGTATCCATGAATTTTTGGTGGATCATGGAGTGGTTTGAAGGAGGAAATGGTCAAAGGTGGTCAAAAGTAAGTTGACATGGAACTTATATTTTTGAAGGACCTCATTATGACACTGGTATATACCATTGAATTGGTTCACAACCAGTTGAGAATCACCAAATATATTAATGGATTTAACATCTAAGGTGATGGAAGTTTGAAGACCTAAGACAAGTGCTTCATACTCGATGATGTTATTGGTGCATTCAAAGTCTAATTTGAATGATAAAGGAATAGGCTCACCATTAAGAGGAATGAGGATGAATCTTGCACCACCCCCACGTTGAAATTTAGAACCGTCAAAGAATAAGGTCATTTGGTAAATGATAGGGTCAATAGGAAAATCATCGATGGAAAGGGTAGTGATAGATTCATCTAGGAAATCGAAGTTAGAAGATTGGTGTCTCAGGAAGTGGAGCATCTACAAGTTGATCTGCAATGGTCTGTCCCTTGAAAAACTTTTGATGAATGAACTCCAGGTCTAAGTCTGCGAGGAGCATGAGCCAACACAAGGTGTGTTGATGTTGGTAAGGTTTGGCATACATGTAATGCAAAGGGTTAGTGTTAGTGATGATGAAGGTTTTATGGTTAAGTAGGTAGTGGTGAAGTTTGGTGGTGATGAAGACTAAGGCTAGGAAAATATTTTTAGCATGGGTATATCTAGTCTCATAGTCTAAAAGCATACAACTTATGTAATAAACCACTTGCTCCTTGTGTTTCTCATTGTGATGAGTGAGCATGGCACCCAAGGAATGGTCAATGGCAGAAATGTATAGGTAGAAAGGTTTGTCATATTTAGGTGGGATGAGCACAAGCGGTTGAAGAAGGTATTTCTTCAATTCTTCAAAGGATTTATGGCACTCATCATTCTAGTTGAAGAAAACATCCTTTTTAAGAAGATGATGAAAGGGATGACATATGTTGGAAATTTTGGAAATGAAATCTCAAATAGATTGTAATTTTTATTGAAAAATACGAAGATGTTTTAGGTTAGTTGGTGGAGGCATCTCTAGAATAGCCTTGATTTTAATGGGATCAACTTCGATGTCCCGCAAAGAGATGATGAAAATGAGCCTTATAGAGAGGATCTACAAAGATGCTCTTTTTTGGTTGAAGGTGAAGGAAATATTCTATGAGTTGATCGAAGATGATTTTGAGAACACCCACTTTCTTAGATCGATTTTTAGACTTACCGAGAAGGTCATCAACGTAATCCTCTAGTATCTGATGCATGATATCATGAAAGATATAGGTCATGACACACTAATAAGTGGAATTAGTGTTTTTAAATCCAAAGGGCATGACTTGATAATGTAATCTTCCCAAGGGTTGATGAAGGTGGTTTTATGTTGATCTCTAGTGTGATTAATATTTTTTATAACCCGAGAACCCATCTATGAGGGATAGCATCGCATAGCCATCGGTAAGATATACAAGTTAGTCTATGCTAGGTAAAATAAAGTCGTCCTTATGAAAATTGAGTTCGAGGTTGTGGAAGTTTATGTAGATGTAGAGTTCCCTTGTCCCCTTGGTGACAGGTACAATGTTAGAGATCCATTGTGGATAGTCAATGGGTAGAATGAAATAAACAGAAAGGAGGCATTGGAGTTCTTCTTTCACAAGAAGGAAATGCATGGATGCATTTTTTGCAGCTTCTGTTTCATAGGTTTAGCATCGGGGATAGTAATGATATTGTGCACCATGATATTTGGGTCAATATTAGGCATATCAGCATAATACCAAGCAAAAGTGTTGCTATGATCTCGGAGGAAAGAGGTAAAGGCTTCTTGTTCATTGGAATCTAAAGATTGGCCTATCTTCAGCATGTGATGGTCATCCTAAGTTTTAATTTTGATCTCTATGGTCAATTCATTCAACATGGTTTGCATCTCAGAAGGTAATGAATGGTGGATGTAAGAATCTTCCGTACCTAGATAGGTGAGAATGGAATCATCATCTTGACATTGAACAACATTGATAGAAGGTGTGTCTTCTTCCAACATGTTAGGATAAAGAAGAGGAAGGGAAGAGGATGCCTCACCATCATGATGATAGGTCAGAGGTCCCAAAGAAATGGTGTTAAATTTTTTTAGGAGGTATGGATTTTGGATCCATTGACTCCGTAGGTGATGGCGGTGCGACAGGTGAAGATGGTAAAGAAGGTGAAGAAGGTGAAGAAGGTTGATCTTCCTCTACGAGGTCGACTCTTTCCTTCTTAGGATTAGGTGGTTCAACAAATCCAATACCCAAAGTGGCACTTATAATTACAGGAGTAAAAGGAATAATTGTGTGATGACCTTGTTCATAAAGACCAAATCCAAAGACTTTCCAAGCACAACGATAGAGAAAGGTGTAGAAAAACGGTGGTTGGTGAGGTAATGAAAGTTAGAGGAAAAAGGTTGTGTTTGAGTAGGTGGTTCAGGGTGAATAGGAAGAAGTATCAAGTCCTCCAAATGTTAGGTTGGTGCGTAAGTGAGGGGGCCATATGGAAAGGTTTCTCCTACATGACGGTCATAATGTGGGTGTTGATGAAGGTTTCCATACTCTTGAGGAGTTTGGAAGGTATTGATATTGTACAGGTGATACTCCCCCAATGTAAGGCATTGAAAAACACCTTCCAAAGGGTCAGAAGTAGGTACTTGGGTGGCGGGAATGGAAGAATAAGAAGAAGAAGAAGAAGGGTTAACTTTGGAAGTTTTGGCTGTAATAGGGAGATGTGTGCTAGTTGATGAAGGTGCAGTACCAAAAGTGGTAGAGGAAGCAATGGCAGAAGATGAAGTGGCTGCACTATTAAATGAGGTGGCAATGGTTGTAGATGATTTAAAAGTTGTATTAGATTCCTTAAATAGAATAATAACATCGTTTGGTTGGTACAACATATTGTAGGTTTTGAAAGGAGAAGGGTCTGCTTGAATAGTATAAGGGTGTCCTTCATATTCAAACTTGATGCAATGATGTAAAGTTAAAGGTACACACCCCATGACATGAATCCAAGGTCAGCCCAACAACATGTTGTATTGGAATTCCCCTCAAGAACATAGAACAATTCAAGAATGGTGTGGGGGCCCACATGGATGTGGATAATAACAAATGCTTAATGGTAGTGGTTATGGCATCATTGAATGAGCACAACATAACTGGGTTATTATGCATGCAATGGGAAGGTATGTGCATTTTTCATATGCATGGGAAGAAATGATATTGATGCTTTCACCTCCATCAATCATAACACATCAGACATGAGTATCATTGATGTAGACAGAGATAAAGATGGTAGGGTTAGGATCCTCGAATGGAAATGTGCCATTTCCAAGTCGAGAAATTGAGAACAAAAATATTATGAGTGGTAGTGGGAATAGAATTCTTGGGAAAAGTAGTAAGATCAGCCAAGTGATGAGGTTTGGATTAGGTCATACAAAGACATTTTTAAAGGGGACTGATGTAATTGTTTGATCATGGTGTGATGTATGACATCATCAAAAATTGAATAGGTCGCCCGTGAATGATTACTTTGGGAGGTAGTGTAGATGGGATATTAGGTAAAGGTGTAGTGGATGGATTTCCTATCTTCTCTTTTCCTTTGTCTTTTCTTTCATGAGTGACAAATTGAATCATATTTATCAAAGGAAAAAGAGGATATGAATTGTGAAATGTATAACGGCAGGAGGGAAAAAAACCTAATGTAGGATAAGAGCCTTGTGAAATGAGTATGGCGTAGTTATGATTTAGAGGGGGTTGAGCTAACTCTATAATCTGAACCATATTGATCTCAAAGGTTGGAGGAGGAAAACAGGATTGTTGAGGTGGAGGTGAAGGCCACTGAATAGTTATAAGTCTATGTTGTACAATTATAGGGAAGTGAAGTCCTTGTCTAATAGGTCATCTTCAAGATAACAAAGTATTCTGTAATAGGCCATTTTCTTCTACGGGAGTTTTAGGAGGAAAAATATGGAGGATAAAATTCTTAAGGGCTTTACAACCCTCGACATCATTTCCTAGAGAGTGATGATAAGAACAAATATTTGTGTCATCAAACCCTGGTGGCTTGGGTTTGAGAGGGTCATAAGGTTTAAGGGGTGGAAATGTGATAGCCAAAGTTTCTAATAACTTAGTAAGAACATTAGCATAGGATCCCACAAGCAAATCAAAATGTAATTTTAGAGTGGGTTTGGGTGAAGGCATGAGTGATGGTTGTGAAACAGTGTTGATTGAGGTGGTGTAGGTGGAGTTACCTTTTTGGTAGGTAACAAAGATTTTGTTTTTGGTTTTGATTTAGGTTACACCTTCTTGGGTAAAGGTGTAGGTGGGGCATGTGAGGAAGAAGGGGATGTGGAAGATGAAGACAATTTGAAGATCCAAGGTGAAAATAATTGTGTTGGCAGTGGCGTGGAAACAAGTAATGTAGATGATGTATGCAAAAAGGGAAATGAAGATGAGGGTGTAGGTGCAAGATGAAAATGTATTGCAGGTAAAGGTATGGATGTGGGATGAAGTGGTGATGAAGGTACAAGTGTAGGTGTGGGTTGAGGGTGTGATGATGGTAAAGATGTGGGTGCGGGCTGCCACACATGGGGTTTGTTTTGGCAAAGAGGTAAGGGCATGGGAAAAGGGGTTGGTGAAGGTGCAAATGTAGATTTTTGTACCTTAGACTTTCCTTGGTGAAGTGGTTGCTTAACCAAGGTTGATGGATGTGGGCCTAAGATTGATGGAAGAGGTGAGGGTGAATAAGGCTTAGGAGAATGTGGCTTCTTCTTAGGCACATAAGTTGACTTCATGATAGATGGTTGTGTAGTAGTTAGGTCTAATTTGATGGTAGGATGCACTAGACTAGGCGTAGGGTGGACCCCAGTGTAGCGGTGGGTTTAGTTGAATATTTGGATGTTGATGAGGATTTAGGTGCAGGTGAAGGTTGGGGTGAAGGTGAAGCTGATGAAGAAGGAATGGATATGACTGGTTTAGGTTTTGCGGTCTTGGTTGAATGGAATACCTTCAGATAAATGGTGGAGGTATCTATGGGAAACATTTGCATTTGAGTAGATATTCGAGAGCCACAGTACCCTAGAGTGTGGTGTGATCAACATACTCCAACTGGTCTACCAAACATGAGAATTTATTTGGTTTAGAAAGTGATGAATGAGTTGTGACACCTATCCAAAACTCGAGTTAAGTGACACAGGGAAGGCTTCTGCCTCGTATTTAGTTGGTAAGAGTGACGCTAGAAGATCAACAGGATCCTAAAATACCCTCGGTGAAGCATCACTTATAGGAAGAAGAGATATGATTGGATCCTCAATTGGGTGAGGATATATAAAAATGCGTGATATAGACTCTTCTTTGGGAAAAAGGTTGATAAGGTTAGCTTCCTGTTTGAATGAGGAGAAAGTGAAATGGGTTCCTCCTTGGGTAGATGTATAGGCAAGGTAGATAGTTTCAATGGTAGGCGAAGATGTATATGTAGTTGGTTCCTCTAAGGGTAGAGGAATAGGTGTGATAGGCTCTATAGTGATTTGGGACATAGATGAGGTAAGATCTTCTATAGATGAAGGGCTAGATGTGAGGAGTTCCTCCGTGGGTAGAGGAGTAGAAGGATTAGGCTCTTCGTGGGTAGGGGAGCTCGCGTAAGGATTTCCTCAATAGAGGGGATGAGAGGTAACTGAGTAGAAGAGATAGGTACAGTGTCAAAGACAACATGGACCTCATGAAAATTGGCATTAGAAGTCTCACCCATTTGGGTTGATGTCTGATTTTGGTTTATAAGTTTTGGTTTTCTTGAGCATTAGGATTGTCGAGGATGAGATATCCATTATCTAACATCTCCTAGACAATATTCTTGAATGTTTTACAGTTTCCATCACTATGACCCCTAACATGAAGGTAGTTACAATAGTTATTTTATTTATACCATGTAGGAAAAGGATGGGAAGGATCAAAACCAATATGTGGTTTGATCGGCAAAAGGACGATAACCTCTACTTTTAAAATTTTATCCAACACATAAGAGTAAGTTTCCCCTATGGGAGTATATCGTCATTGTTCATACTTATGCTGAAATTTTTGAACAAGAGAAAGAGTAAAGGATGTTTTGGATTTTGGATGGATGAGATGGACCAAATTTCAAGACCACCATATTGGTAGATCGCTTGGGATTTGAATGATTGGTTTGTGGTTTGGAAGAAGAAGAAGAGTCATTTGGTTTGAAGGGAGTGCTCTTGTTGTGTAATTACAATTTATTCTCTTTGATAGCACAGGTTTCAAGTTTCCAAGCCATTGTGAATGCCTCATCAAACATTTAGAAGGTTTGGACTTGGAGAGTTGGGGAGATATGTCTAGCACAAGCCCTAGTAAACAACTCTATTAGTTCAGTTTGAGGCAATTGGAAAGTGAGTTGATTGATAAGGCTCCACCAACGTGTGAAAAAATATGTGATAGAATCATCTTCATATTGACATATCAAATACAAGTTATTCATGGTAACCTTCTTGACAATGTTAATGGAGAAATGATCGAGAAAATTCTGGGCTAGTTAGTTGAATGAAAATATAGAGTGCCTAGGTAAGGCACTATACCAGTCTAAAGTAGGTTTTGTCAAAGACATTACAAAAATTCAAAGAAGTAGGGTGTCATCATGGGAAATCAGATAGCATACGTGTTTAAAAGATCGTAAATGTTGTTGTGGATCCTCCTTGCTATTAAATCGGTTAAACTTTGGCATTTCCCAATGTGCAAGGTATGGATGAATTGGAATAGAAGGGTGAATAAGCTCATTACAAATCTCGTCGTAAGTCAGAGAATTGTGGGAGCTAGAAACAAATGCTTCTAGGGTCTACATCTTGTCCATCATCATCTTGATCAAATATGTGGTTAGATTTGATTGAGGTACACCTCCAGTGGTTTAATGAGGGGGATATGATGTGTAATATGTAGGTGGTATTCCATTATATGGGGGTTCCGAGTAAGTGAAGTGATAAGGGGAATATAGCCAGTGATGAGATGATGATGGCACATACCCTACATGGTAGGTGTAGGTGAAAGGTGGTGGCTAAGATAGGGTATATGTGGGAGGAATTTATGTCAAGACCTTCATAGTAATGGGCGGAAAAGTAGCAGGAATAGACACAACTAGACTCTAAGAAGAGGTCGACGTAACTAGAGGTTACAAATTAAGGATCCCTATATTAAGATCTATAGATGATGGAGGGGTAGATATAATAGGGGTGATGGATGTAACAACTACGATAGATGTCATAGGTGCAACAGATATCGATGATGTAGGGTCAATATGAGAAATGACGGGTGATGAGGCTGGAGTGGGTAACACTACACTGGTATTGGCTGATACAAAAGTGGGGGAAAGAGTGGGAGACATGGAGGTAGGCATCTCAAACAAAGGCTGACCTGACAAGTCATAGGTGGAAGAATGGGCTAAGTAATACTGTAGGGTGATGGTATTATGATCGAGTAATTTTGTGAATTTCTCGTTACTTGTAGGTAAAACATGAGGTATGTGGGGTCCATAGGTGAAGAAATAAAAGGTGGCGATGGGCTAGGGGGTAATGGATGATGGCTAGCATGAAATAATAGGGTGTTGAATTATTTGTGAATCAAAACCATGTGAATAATGGTAGGATAGGAGATCCGATCTTTCCGATGGTGTAGAAAAAAGAAACATATGATATAAGAAATATGGAAAATGAGAATTTTTCACTATTTTGATAGAAAAATCAAAACACAGAGACCGAAGTCGGTAGGGTAACCAATATTGGTAGAAGGTAACCGATGCCGGTCACTAGAGCAATGTTGATTACTATGAATAACTAGAAAAAATGAAAATTAGGTGGAGTGGGAATCTATTGATGGGTAACAGAGACTCGTAGAACTATGATAAATGATAGAAGATATCTCGGGTGTGAATTGAATACTATTTTGGGAGAAATAACCAAAATAGTTAGGAACTGATCTTTGGTCGCTTAATCGATGCTAGTAAGAAGAGGTAACCGATTGCGATCAATGGACCAATGTCGATTATTGTGAAATATGAGAAGATGATGAAAATTTGAATTTTAGGTGATTAAGTCAAATAAAAACACCAACCCAGAAACTGAGTATGGAAATGATAAGTTCAAATAAACTCGTAGAAAGAGTTTGAATATAACAACTATGATTGCGGAGTATGTAGGGAAATAAAAAGAGGTGAAATGATCTCACAACTCAAAACACAAATCAGGAAAAAGCTAGCAAACATGCCAAATCCTAGGTAATAGATTTTTATGTTGTGTGGCTTATGCCATTTAGAACTGACTGTAAGTAGAGTAGAATTTTTGGTCAATGAGGGTATCATATAAAAATGATTATCTATAGATGGTTTTAAGTAAATTTTTTCTTGGTGTCCCCAATATATACTTCACAAAGATGAAAGGTCAGTACTTTAATATGATGAATAGCCGTAACACAATTTTGGATCTGTCGCTAATCCAATTATTAGTCGTTAATGGTAATTTCCAAGAAGGAAGATGTTTAAGAAATGAGTGATTTGTTTCAATGATTTGGTTTGGGGTGTGTGTGCATAAAGTGTGAACTATGGTTCATTCTCACCAACCATCAACTGGTCATGACCTCCAAGATATAGGTTGCAAATAAATTTAAGTGAGCTAAATGCAACAATCAGAAATGATATGCACAAATTTTTAAGCCCAAATTGACAATGAAATTGATGAGAGAAATAATGAATAGGTAGAGAGTATGTATTTCACTAATGCAATACAAAATAGGAAGAAAGGTTCTTTTTAAGCCAAAACATGAATTTTATTTAGACAAGTAGAAGAAGGAGAGTATTCCCAAGGAGAAATTTTAGTGTGAACTCTTTTAGAAAGGAAATAGACACACAAGGATTCCCTAAAAATTAACAAATGCAAAGAACCAAAAATGATAGGGTCCCACCAGGCGTGCAAAAATGTTTCACCTTAAAGTAATGTGATAAAACAAATAAGGGTAACATGTATAGGAGGAATACCTGTGTTATGTAGACGAAAGAAGGTGTTGCACACAATGTATAATTTCTATCAGATTGAATGTGAGATATTCCTTTTGGATAGGAGGAACTACCTGTAAATCACAAAAAGACCACAAGAGAATATTAAATAATATATGGCAGTGGACCCTAGAAAATGCTAGTTCCGAGAAGTATGGTACTTCCTAGATGGTTTTCAATCCACTATTTAATACAACTTAATGCAAGAAGAAATGAAAAAGCAATGATTCCTACTGTAATTAACAAGATTTAGGTGTCTCTTATTAAAAACAATAAAAAAATTAACTTAAAAGGAAAGGTTAGGCTTGGTCTAGAGGGTTGATGGGTTGGTTTGGATCTGTAGGTGTGGTAGGGACTATAGGTGAAGTCTGGGTGAAGTTAGGCAAGGTTTTGGGTTGTTTTGGGAAATTTGTGAGCTTGTTGGTTTAGGGAAAATTTCATCTCTTAGAGACCGAGCGTCGGTTAGTTGGTTAATGCAGCTATGGGGTTAGACTGACGCTAATTGGGTGACCAGTTTGAGGGATAAATTTGATGGTAATGTCAAAAACTGAGAATTGGGAACTCTCTGTGATTGCATAGAGAGTGATGGGGCTTTGGATAGGTTTTGTGGGATTTTTTTTTAATACTAAGAGATGCTGGTATGAGGGTTTAGGTAAGGTTTGGGAGGTTAAATAGACGTAAGGTTGGCTGAGGCACTAGGGATTAGATCCAGGTAAGATAAAATCAAAGGGGTTTGGATGATAACTTAATAAAATAATTTAAGTTATTAGAAATGATAGAGAAAAGACAACAATTGTTGAATGTATCCTAGAGGTGGATGGTGGTGGTGGTTACAGAAGGTGTAATCCTAAGTGAATATTGCAGCAAGGTGGCATGATGCTTCCGGTGCATGTGAAGGATCACTAAAAGAACATGTTAATGAACCAAATGATGTCCGAATGCCGAGAGGGGATTTGATTGGTCGCAAGGTCTCATGAATGCTTGAAAATGTAAATGCAAGAAGCGTAAGCCAAAGAAGTCAGATTCAAAACCTAAAAAAGAGTTACAAACTCTTATTTAACCTTACTAATGGTGGTTATGGATCTAGTGTCACCGAGGGAGAAATGATGTCAGCTTAAGGATAATTGGTTTAAGTTGCCAATTATAGCACGATCTTTGCTATTTTTGGCATGATTTGAATCCTCATTCTAGGTCTCAAGTGGATAATGGTTCTTAGATAAGTAGGAGTGTTTTGGAGAAGAAATAGGGAATTAATGTTAGGGCTAGACTAAGTCCTAGTTGGTTGGGATAAGTAGGGACTTAGTCTTAGTTAATCAATAGGATAGGAATATGTCTTGGGATTAGGTGGAGGGCTGATGTGGTTGTTAATGAGGTGGATATTAATCTAATTAAATTAATAATAGTATAAGGTTGAGGATTAATTTGATTATAGGTGATTAAATTAATACCAATGTGGGGAAGGGGACCATGGCTAGTAATTAATGATTTTAAAGGGACTAAAGGGATGTGTCCCAAATTTAGGTGTTTACAAAGCAGATCCTTACTAAGGCCAATGAACACTATAGACCGAACTAAATTTTTTCCCTTCTAACCTTCCGGAACTTCTTTTACTCTATCTATCTATGTCTTTATCTCTATCTCTTTGGCATTAAAACATTCTCTTATAGATCTTTGTGGATCTTGCTTCAACGTGCCTCCATTAAGGTTTCCACCATCCACATTTAGTTTTTACCTATAGAATCCTTGAATTTTGGAGTAAAATCTTAATTGCATGCTTTGGGGACCAAGATCGCATTTAATCCACCGAATCTCGAGTCATTCACTTCTTTGATTGGTCCTTTTGGTGGTGGTGGATGAATTTGTGACATGTGGAGACCTTACTATTATTTGGGGTTTCTCCCTTTCTCTCTCTTCTTGAAGTTTCACCTAGGTGACATGTGGAGGCATGCACGATCTTTTCATTTATGTTGAATTTTAAGCCCGCTTGGGCTACCTTGCCATTCTCTAGCCACATGGTTGATGCTCACCGCTTGAGGGCTCCCGATAATTTTTTCCTCCTCAAAAATGCTTAAAATGGACATGTGGAGGCCCTCCGCATTCAATTCTATACTTAGGCAAAATTCAGTCCCAAAAAAACCAGAAAAGAACTCTAAAAGGAAAATGAGCGGGTTGACAAAAGATAACAAAAATAGAAGAGCCCCGACACAATGTAGAATTCATTCTAAAGATACCCCATTTACTTTTGATGAGATTGTATACGAGGAGAGAATGAGGACCATAGGTTTGCATGTGACCCAACCTAGTTACCTAGCTCATGCGGAAGGTGTTCCAGATCCATAGGTAGTTGTTGAAGAGCATCGTAGTGAGGGATAACAAACAAGATCTCCATGTTGGGAAGGATATACAGTAACCATATTTCATTTCAACTTAGGAAGCAAAACTAATTAGGAATACACACATGGAAACACAATAGGTTTCATTGTTCAAAAGTAATTATAGAGGTATTTTAATAGGCACATCATTAGGAGAGAGTGTTAGCACACGTATTATTGGGATAAATTCTATAGGTGTCGCTTATAACACAACCCATGTGTTTCTAGTTCATTTACATGACCACATGTCACGGTGGGAGGATCAAGAGGATTAGGAAAACCTCCGCTAGAGGGAATCCTAGTGGAGGATCAAGATCTAGGTCTGGTCCTAACTCAAGGTAGGGTCCACCACCACAAAAACCTCCCCAACAACAACCCCAATAACCATTATAGCCACAACCAAAGCACAACAATAGAAACCTCAAGTATTCTTTGAGATGTCTCTTCACTTACCAGAGTATAGAGGTGTGGAAGATGTTGTTGAGCATGTGCAAAAGTGTGAATTATTATGGAGAGCCAAGGGTATAACAACTTTTAATAAAAGGCAAGTCAATTTTCCACCACACTTCAAGGGTGCACACATAGTTGGTACAAGAAGTATTATCCACACTAGACTATGGTGGATTATGATGTGATTCACATTGCATTTTGGATGAATTCTACATATTGTAATTTGAACAACAAAGTATTAGCACCTTAGAGGACATCAAACAAGTCTTATCTTAGAGTGTGAGTGAATATGACGTGTGGTTAAAGACTCATTTGTCTAAGCTATCTTATGATATTCATCAGATCCAACATGCGCAATGGTTCATTGGAGGCTTGTTGACTCTATTTCAAAGGGACTTATCACATAAAACATTTATTGATCCGTGTGAGGATTTGGAAGTAGCTCTGCATGCTGAAGCAATTGGGAGTGTAGACACTAGGGTGAGACATTTTCTTGAGGAATAAATAACATCTATAACTTAAAAATTGGAGAAAATTTATGCCAATTTAGCGCATGTGACATGAAGTGGCTTATGGTGCACCAGTTGTGATGTAGAAGGGAATACTAAGAATAGTTTTCTATGTAGGAAAGTGCATACACTATTACAGTCTTGTGAGATTTTCCATAAGAATCACATTGTCTGGAATTTCCCCCTCTTGCAATGTAAAATAATTTATAATGTTTATATGTACTACAAGATTTGTAATGCACATACCCATGATATAACTAATTTCCATTTGATAGACCAAATTTATGAGGCATGTGAGATTGGATTGTGACAAACCATTGTGGCAAGAAGCTCTTAGACATTGGAAGCCCAACTTATCAAGGGAAAAAAATGGAGATTGTGGATTTTGAGGTGGATATAAGAGCAGAGGCCATGGTGGTAGAGGAATATTCATACATGGGACTTGCTATACTTATGGGTGCCTAGATCATTATCAACACAAGTGTCCCAAGAATTAGGTCTACGATATTATGGAAAACAACACAAAGTTGAAGATTGTCGGATCTTTATGAGCATATGTATAAGAAAAAAAAGGAAAAAGGCATTAGGATGATCAAGGCACATCATGAAAAGAATGAAAATGGACACCGAATAAGACAACTAGCCCAGAGCTTCATACTTTGCTAGTTACTACTTGTGTAGAAGCATCGCCCATGTGGGAGCCTCTTAAAGTAAAACTCCTTATCATGAGAGAGGAGATTACACATGTTAATTATCTAGATGTTACTCATCAAAAGGAGGGTTATTATGAAACCATGGGAGTTATCAAGTATTTTCAATGTGAGATCCAATTCCTGAAGGAGTAGGCTCATGAGAGGGAACACATGAAGAACATTGAGCTTCTGCAGAAATATGTAGATAATATGAAGGAAGTATGAAGGATGTTGCATCAAGAGAACATCATCTTAGCATGCTACTGCATAGGTGTTTACATTGATGAAAAATTTCAATAATGATAGTGAATGATGGAGTATGGTCAGATGATGCTTAGAGTGATGATGACATGGATATTCAGGTATGTTCTTGCTTACACATGGTGATTTAGTGAGGATGTATTATTCTTGCAAGACTGATCGTGTGATCTAGCTTGCTTAAGTGATAGTGCATTGTGGTAGGAGCTTATTGGTTTCTTGAGAATCATGTTTAAATGATTGAGAGTATTCTTGGAGAGTTCTTGGGAACTCATACAAGCTTCAATATGTAGATACAAGTTGGTGACTATGTTTCATTTACTCATTTAGACCAAGTATGGTTGTTAGATAGCATATGAGTGATTTGTGAGATATATAAATTAATGGATGCATGGAGACAATTGATTTATGATGTACGAGGTATGTTAATACCATTTATAGTGTTATCATGATGATTTATAGTGTTCTTTCATTTGACCCTAGCCTTTACAATGTAAAACCCTAAGGGAAAAATTTGTAAATGAGATATGATGGAAATATTGAGAGATATTTGTCATATGTAAATTATTGGAGATGCATTTTGGGTGTGTTATTATGTTGTGGGAAAATTTTTAGGTTTCCATGATGTGAATTTTGCAAGATATGAGGTTTTTAGTGAAACAAGGTCAAGAACAATACTATTTTCAAAGTGCGAATGGAACTTCAAATGCTCACCCTAAATTGTGTGCTTCACATGAGAACTTTTGGATTTCATGGATGTTTTTACATTAAGTCAATAAGGTTTCAAAAAAGGTATGAGTTCATTTAATTATCACATTTTTATGAACAAATATTAAGAAGGTAAACAACTTTTTATGAGTTTGAAACCCTAACTTGAAATCAGTTTGAGAGATTTGATTCCTAAGTGGACAATTTTTATCCTAGTGAATGAATTAGGATTTTAACATGTATATGACTCCTTCATATTTCCAAAAAGGTATGGTAGAAGTTATGGTGAAGGGTGGACCCCACTCAAACAATTCATTTATGGATAAGTTCAGTTTGGGACAAGGTTTTCCAAAGGAGTTGCAAACTAAATGGCCATTGTGTGATTTATGTGAGTTTTTATTGATGTAAAAATATATATTAGGTCATAGTGATGTAGTTTTATGGTCATGTATACTTCAGTTAGGTTGACATGTCAAAGGGTAGTTTTAGATCAGTAAGAAGTGGTCTTTAATAAATTGGACATTACAGGAGTTAATGTAAGAGTTTTGATGTGGTTTCCAAGTAAGTGTATAGACAAGAAGATTTTTGGATTTTAGGACATAATTGCTTTTTTGAAAGAATGAGTTGGTTAGAGCATGGGATGGATTGGTTATGCTTTATATCACCTGGAATGTGAATAGGGATGAATTTGGAATCTAATGAATCCATTTAGAGATCTTTAAAGTGTCCTGGAAGGGTGTTAACTAACCGCCTTTTTAAAACTACTTTTCAGAAACATGTTTTAGTGAAGGAAGCGTTTATGTGGTTTGAACTAGTGGATTATTAAAGAGGTATAACTTTCATAAATGTGTTCTATAGGTTTTGAAATTTCCATAAAGTGGTCACATGCCATAGTTGAGTTCATCTTGAGGGGTCTTGAGGCCCAAAGGTAGATTCAGTTGTTAGAACAATGTGTTTTGTGAAGGCAATGAAACATTGGGCCCATTAAACAAAATAATTTGATTGGTTCATTTAAATTGTGACTATGGATGATTTTTAAATGTCATTTTAAACATGTGTGGATATTTTTAGATCTTCACTAAAAATATTTTTGGTGTTAGGGGATTTTTCTCATTCCAATGATGGAATTTTGAGGATTATTGGTGCATGAATGAATGGTTTTTCACTAGGCCAACATCCAACCTCCAGCAAACCATTGATCATTTTTACTTATATGTATGTCATAAGATAAATTTGAAAAAATTGTTTTAAACTATTTATCATACGCTTGAACACTCTCAGCCATGCCCTGCTTGATGTCCTTCAACACGATTTTGTTCTTCTTCTCAAATGGAGGTATGTGAAACTATGCTAAGAAGGCATCACACAACGTGTTATAATCTACATAGTTCTGGTTTAGATCATATTTATTGTACCAACTATACATGCACCCTTGCAAAGTAGTTACAAACTGACTTACCTTGCGCTCTGGAGCTAGAATCCCCTTCGTGTGCCATAGTGTCTCACACATATGCATGTGCTCAGATACATATTCAATCCCTCTATATTCTAGGAAATAAAGAGAAATATCCATACATATTTTTTGGGGATGGTGCGGACCGTGCCCACCAGATCTAGCACATGTATCATGTCTTGTGTTTCCTCCACCCTAGAACCACTAGATCCATTAGATCTCGAGCTACCTAATCCTCCTAATCCTCCCCTATAGTGGGAAACATACCAAAGGATTCCCTCCCTTGTGTTCCAAATTTTTTTATAAACTGAACTCCTATATTCTGTGAAGTTTTGCTACTTCCAGACATGATTCCAACAATCTACGCACCCACATTCTGTGTTGATGAGGTGCAAGAAAATATACCTCCAACTGGACCTCCAAATAACACAGATGATGATTGTGCCACCATAGATGAATAATCTACTTGATTAAATCCTAAACTTGACTGCAAATTAACTCTATCTATCACTACTCTACTACCCACACTAGCTTGCTTACTAATAATTGTTGTAGAAATGGGAAAACCAAGGATAAGGGCTAGATCACTCGGTAGGATCAGATGTCAATCCGCGGTTCTCAATCCTTCTTCGTAAACACCTTCATCCGAAACCAAAGAGGGTTCTCTATTATGATTTCCCAAATGGGGGAGTTCTAGATTCTTTAGCTCCATGTCTTCTACATGAGCTCCAAATCCTTCATGAGCCATCTCTCTCTCTCTCGCAACACCATTCTTTCCATAATTTCTCATTGATTCTCCAAATCCCTCTCACACGCTTCATTTAAATTAAGCCAAATTTCTTCTCTCTTCCTTTTTTCCACCAATTCCACCATCTTTCACCACACCTACTCCTACCCCCACGTGTGGTGGGGTTTATCTAGCAATGTGACTCTCTTCCATATCTAGGGTCACATTTAAGACCTTAACCGCTAAAGGTATGGTGCGCAAATAAAATCCTTTGGGTTTGCGTAAGAAATGGAACTCAACAACCTCTAGGTAGGAATAACTAGAAATCACGTACTCTAGAATATATCTATTTAGAAAATAAAATCTACATTATATAAATCCTATAATTTTTCATGCGTCCAAACAAGTATGTGAAACCTCCAATTTCTCTTTGATGCATAAGAAAACAACTCGCATAAATCTATATGGAAAATGGCAAAGAACGTCTCATAGATCTCATGATACATATTCTGTTCAACCCACATACATGCATTAAATTCAAGTATAATTCTAACTATGTGAGCATACTCTTCCTCCAAATTGTCTAACCACTCTTCAATACCGGTCAAGGTCAATCGGCACGTCTTCATCATGCAACCGTTAGAGTAGGTATTTACCTTAGCTCATGTTCACCTAAGTACTTTATTTACCTTTATTGTATTTATCCTTACCCACTTATGTGTGTGGATATTTCTTTTATCTTATTTAGATATTAGGAGATATTATCTAGTTGTTAGGTATAGTTCTTTCCTTGATCCATGGTATTGACTAGTTCTTTCCTTGATCTATGGTATTGACTAGTTCTTTGATGACTAGTTATTTCCTTGATTTATGGCTTGATCTACAACCTTGACTGGTTCTTAGATTGTTATTCCTTGCCTATTTAAGCAAGGACCATTCTCAATGTATTGCATTGAGTTCCATAATAATATATGATATTGCTGCTTATTTGTTTGCAAAGGTTTTATGTAAAGCTATTCTGGTAAATTGCTTTCATCTTATTGATCGTGGTGTTTGATTAGCATCTGTGTTCTGGATTGGTACGATCTTCTTATAATTCCTTTTAGCAACATATTGATAAAAATAGGAAAAGATGTCCCGATAATGGAACTAGAATGTAGTCTAGATTTTATCACCAACAACTCAAGGCACGCTGACACATAACATAGCGTAACGAAGCGCTCACTTAAAGTGTTCAAGGGTACCAAGTCCCTCTTTTATGTAAGCTTGTTTAAGGATTTATCATGATCATAAAATTTTCTAGATTCATAATGATAATTAAGTATATTGCAATGCATAAACCAGATCTAGATCTTAACCATATGCAAGAATAATTAAACAAGAACCATAATCAGATTTACCATGTAAGATCCATGCTCAGTTATATCAATCACCAATATCCAGCCACAAAGATCCATTATATTAATTGTTGTAAAACATAGAAGCTTCATACATACATAATATTGTCACTGTAGTCATGTGCGCCCATAAATCAACAACATAACTCTATTACAAAAGTGGTACTCTAAACTGTGTAAATTAATACACACACACACACACACACACACACACACACACACACACACACACACACACACACACACACACACACACACACACATATATGTAGTGGGGACTTTCCCTTCACTACCCACGCACCTTCCAAAAATAGGCTACATGCTCAGAATAGCCATGTGCCCTTACATGATAAATACAAAATTGTGTAATCTTGCTAAAAATATATCATCTAATAATACAACTATGGTCTAATCTTATTATCAGCTCTAAAACTATGCATGCTGACTGATCTTCTACTTGTCAAAAACAATCTTTGTATTCTCTCCAAGTATTATACCAAATGTGCTCTGTACTCCATGTCTATAATTAGCCTTATTCTAGAAAATAGCTAAGTCCTAATTCCATGGTTTCCTGGGCGCACCCTATTTCCCTATACTTTTGCAATCACCTAAGTGCCCCGTGTCTCAGTGTGCCCAATGCTTCTATGCCTTTCATACTTAGGTTGTAATTCATTAGCCCAATATGTGGCATGGTGTCTTGAGTGAGTATGGTGACTGCAGAGGTATTTTAGTGACATGTGGATGTTTTAGTGTGTATTAAATATTGTTGAAGGATCTTGTAGGTGGGAAAGAGTTCCAAAGTCATCAAGTTGTTTTTATGGAAGGTGGAAACATGTTTAAGATGCCTTGTTTAGAGGCATAGTCAATATAAATTAAGGAATAAGTGGTATATCAGGCATGTAGCAAATGGTTATGCATGGTGATATCATGGAAAACATGAGGATAAAGTTTTGAGAAACTTACAAGTGTCTTAGAGTGCATGTATAGGGTTTGGCATTGTTTTCTAGGTCTGCAATAGACTTATTCGTAATTCCTAGGTGGCCAAATGAGGTGAGAAGATCAGATTTCAACTTGGAAATAAAAATGTAATAATTGGAAAATGTGTAGCATGTTTTTCTTGAGGTGTGGTCCAATTTTCAAGTGTTGGTTTGAAGGAATGTGTAAGATATTGTGTTTTTTTCCTCTACCGAGTTCCTAGAAAGTTAGAAACCCATCGTAGGAAGGAATGTTTGATGCTCATTGGTACGTGCAAAGTTTTTATGTGAGGATGAGTTCTTGAGAAGGGTTGAGGAAGGGTCCTAAGATAATGTTCCAATCATTAGTTTAGAGATTAAAAGGAAGAGCTTTATGAACAATCATTAAGAATCTAAGGGGGCCTAAAACCATCCTTAAACCCTAGCTAAGTAGTGATGGAGAAGATCTTGTTCATACATTCATATAATGGATTGTTTGATATTTTTTAGTGATTGGATTTTGTAGAGGACTCCAAATTTCTCCAGGTGGAATTTAGGTGTCTTGAAAGTGTGTGGACCCCACAATAATTTACAAGTTTATGAAGAAAATGTGTTTTATGTCAAGTTTTGAAACATAACCATTGAATAAATTTATGGTTGAGGAAGTTTGTAAGCTATGATACATTTTTGGAGTGGTTTCAGAACAATTTTGAGTCCTTAGTAGGTCTATCGAAGTCTATTTTGTAAGACTAATTTTGGGGAAGTTTTTGGCGATTTTGGTGGTCATGGTCAGCAGAGGTGTTTTAATGATGTATCAGTTTGAGTTGTGATGTATTAGGTATTTGGTGATGACCCTGAGATCATGATATTTCCATCCATGTGTCACGCTTACATGGTTGAGGTGTTTTTTGGTGTTTGAGCTTCATCTTTGAGGACTAGTTTTGTAGGTCACATACCTAGTGAGGATAGTTGTTCCAAATGGTGGGTTCATTGCATTAGATTATGGTTTAGTGTTTAAGAATATTGTAGGAGGCATGGAGTGGACTTATAAATCATTCATAACTAGTTTCATAAGTTTTGTGAAGGCCATGTAGGCCTAAGAGGTCTCGATGTTAGGCCTATTTAGGTCATAATGGAAAAATTTATCTTCTAGATGTTATGCTGACCTTATGTGGATTATGAATGGTGTTATTATTGTTTTTTAAGATTATTTTTATGATATTTTACTTATGATGTCCGACCTAGGTGTGTTATGATATTAATTCATATATATATATATATATATATATATATATATATATATATATATATGCAAGTGAAAAATAATTATTTCGTTGTTTGTGAGAGAGGATGAAAAAGTACGAGTAAGAGGGAAGTGTATGGAGGTGTAGAAGGTATTTGTGACCATAAAAAGAAGGAAAATATGTTAGTAGGAGTAATTAATAGGTGGAAATATATGGTGTTCAAGGTCATATGACTTAATTTGCTTGGTGAAGAAGTCCATGAGTGAAGAATCCTAGAGGCAAAATTTGACGAAGATCAAGGAAGGATAGCTAAATATAGTCATCATCCCTTTTTTTTGGCAACATTATAGAGGTGAAAAACATGTAATGTGTGAGGAAATGGAGACAAAGGAATAAAATGATAAAGTGGTAGGTAAATACTAAACTTCTAACCAAATAAGAACATAAAACTTTTCTAGACAAGTTTCTCTCAACTATTAGACCAAGGTAGTTGGACACCATTAATGCACAAGAATTCAAATTCAAGTTTGAGTAGGATAAGGAAAGGATTTCATAAGGAATTTTAAAATCCAAAATGAGTTGGAGAAATAACTATAAAATCCTACCCCATTCCACGATGATGCTTCTAGAAATCCTGGACAAAGATCAAATTATTACCAAATCTACAAAGAAAGGAGGCTTTTAGTACTCCATAAAAGACCACCCTTTATATTTCCTTAGCTTGTTACAATATTTTTAATTTCCCAATAGAGTGAAGTCGATTGTACATGCAGTTAATGCCTTTGATATAATGAAATTGGTGTTGTATTAGAGACTTTGTTTTTATAAATGGTGTTAGATTGTCTCGAATTTCTACAACTACCATTAACTCGGTATCACATTTTATCTAAAAACCTTGGAGAGAAGTTAAGAAGTGGGATGATTGGTAGAATTTCAACCGTGAGGAAACTAGTTGAAGGATAAAATATTCCACCAAGTAGAGCTACCAATGTGGGAACAATGAATACAACAAATGTAGTAAACAAAACTACTATTGGGGTAATCGGAAAAATTTATGATATAAATAAGGGGTGTAAGGAATAGGATCAAGGTTGTATAATAGTACTAATGAAGAGGATGCATTCCACTAGATATGAAAAGTGATGATTAATATGTGAATCTAAGAGGTGCACATAATGAATGACTTGTTAAAGATGAAGTGGAAGATATTTGCATGGGGGATGTGTATTTGTTACAATATATTTCAACAATGTGCTACAGAAAAAGAATGGATGTCCCATCATTCTCTATATTATCTCAAAAACATGAAATATTACTTTGAGTTCAAGGATATAGTCAACCCCAATATGTCATAGTGTTTTAAACCAAGTAGAAGCATAATACAACATTATGGTGGAAGGATGTGTAAAATGAATGAAAAAGGAGAGGAAAAAAAGATAGTGCATAGGGATTGTATTATTTTGAAGATGAAGGGTAAGTTCTTTCCATCTGAGTACCAAATGTGTTTATCAAATAAGTTACAAAAATTAAAGTAAAAGGAGATGTCTGTTAAAAATACACACATGAGTTTCACTAGATCGTGATATTATTTGGATGTGTGGAAGTTGAACATGAGAAGGTCATGTGGCATATCAATGGTTTTAGGTTTAGAATTCAAGAAGAACTTATCATGTTGTGCATTCAAATGGTAGAGGAATCTTATTAACTAGCCTTTAAGGTGGATTAAAAATGGCATGTAAGAGCTAAAGTGTAACCAAATTGAGGAAGTCACAATGTGCACGATAGAGGTGGAAATAGTAAATGATATATCAAGAAGATGAGGTAGTACATAGGAAAATGGAGAATCATACTCTTCAAGAGGGAACAAAATATTTTGTTGAGGAAGAGGATGAGGATTCTTCAGAACATGTTTCAAGTGTGGAATTGTTGGGAACCTCATATCGAGTATGAAAAGTGTCAAAATTGAGGATACAAGAAAGTGCACAAAAAGAAAGCGCACATGTAGTGCATGGTGGTGTGGAATACATGAGATCAATAGAGAATTCAGAAGGCCTAGAGAATGGAGAATAAAAGTATTATTAAAGATAATAGAAAGAGATGACAAGAATACACAAAGGAAGAAATTGTTTTGAAAAATTTACAAGTCGGGAGGAAATGTTGCAAGGCAATTGTAAACATTGGGAAAACAAAAATCTCATTTCTTGTGAAATGGTGAAGAATATGGGGACAAGGGATATTACACATACTAACCCTTATAAAGTGTTCTGGTTATATAAATGGATCCAAGTCCTAGTGAATGAGAAAAACCTCGTCAAATTCTAGATAGTAAATTATTGCGATCAAGTGTTGTGTGATGTAATGTTGATGGATGTTTGCCATATGTTGTTAGGTAGACCTTAGCAGTATGATAGGAAGGTTTTCCATGATGGATGTGTAAATGTTATCCAAATTGAGAAGGATGGGTGCACGTTCAATGTGTCACCATTGAAGGAAAAATATGAAGGAGAAGTAGGCATTGGAGTTTATGTAGGAGTTTTACTTGTGTCAAAAAGGAATTATTATGTGAGTTTAAGGAATAAAAGGCATGTTATGCACTAGTGATAAAGTAAGTGCAAAAAGATTTTACTTGAAAAGAAGTATCGATAGAAATGTAAAAAATACTGGAAGATTTCACAAACATTGTGATGGAGGAACTACTACAGGGATTACTATTAATGCACAATAATAGTCACCAAATTGACCTAATACCAAAATCTAGTGTTATAAACAAAAAACCATATAGGATGACTCTAGAGGATGATGTGGATGTGCATAAATAGGTGCAAGATTTGTTGCATGGATGAATAATATGGGAATTTTTTGAGCCCATGTGTATTAATCTTAGTGTTGGTAAAAAAAGAGGAGAATATAACATGTGTGTTGATTCTAGAGCCATCAACAAGATAACAATTAAGTATAGGTTTTTGTTACCTAGAATGGGTGATCCGATAGACTAATTTAGTTACACAAGATTTTCAAAGATCAATTTGAAGAGTGGCTATCACTAGATTCGTATCGAGAGAAGGAGATGAGTGGAAGATCACATTCATGATAAAGAAAGGCATGCATGAATGGTTGGTTATGCTATTCATGTTAGCCAATGCCTTGAGCACATTCACGAGGTTGATGATTCCTTTCTCATGGAAGTTTTTGATTATATATCTAGATGGTATATAGGTGTTTAGTAGGAAAAGAGGAGAATATTGAACATCTACACAAGGTGACAAAGCACTTGTAGAAGGAGAGGATTCTTGTTAATATAAAGAAGTGTAGTTTCATTTGTAAAGTGTTAGTTTATTTGGGTTTCATAATATCCCAGGAAGGATTACGAATGGATCTAGAAAAGATGCGCACAATCTTAGAGTGGTCGTCACTAAGGAATGTGACCAAGGAGTGAATATTTCATGGATTAACAAGATTTTATTGGAATTTTATAAGGAATTTCACTAGAAAATGTGTGGCAATCACAAATAAAATGAAGGGAGAGAAAAATAAATTTGACATAGACATAAGAGGCATAATGCATCTTCTAGGAATTGAAGTTGAGGATTACGACACAACCATTGTTATCTTTATTGTTTTTTGAGAAGGTATTCAAAGTGGAATACAATGTAAGTGAAGCCACAATTAGAGGAGTGATAAGCCTAGAGGGGAGACCCTTTTCCTATTTGAGTGAGAAGTTGAATGACGCAAGGAAAATATATTTGGTCTATGATCACGAGTTCTACACAATTATGTAAGACCTAAAGAAGTGGAGGCATTACTTGTTACTAAATGTTTGTGTTTAATAAAATGACCTTTAGGAATTGAAATTTATTAATAGTCAGGAAAATTTGAACCAAAGGAATATGAAGTTGGTAGATAGCCTACAAAATTACTCATTTGTGTTGAAGCATCTAATTCGTAAGTCCAAGAAGGTTGCAGATGCACTAAATAGAAGGGTGCTAATGTTGAGGGAAATATACAATGAATTCACGGGTTTTGAAACAATAAAGGATCTATAAGCACAAGATAATTATTTTAAGGAAGCATGAAATACATGCATGGAGCCTACATGCATGGGTAGGATGCCAAAAATAGATTGTTTTATCTAAGGAGGAAATTTATTTAAAGGATCACAATTGTGTATATATTTTTTTGATAGATAATAATTTGGAAAAAGGCTCCAAAGGACCAATTACAAAAATATATTACAATAATTTCCAAATGATACTTAATATCTATCAAAAAAACCCAACAAAAAGAAAACAGGGTAGGATCAACGAGACAAAAATTGATCCACAAAAAGCCCAACCAAAACCAAAAAAAATAGCTATACAAAAACCACCAGTCAGCACAAAGGCCACAAAAGGACCTATTTATTCCTGGACCTGGTACGAGAGCTTGGCCTAGCTCCATCCACACCTCCCACATAGCTGTCTTCCTCCTTAGAGGATGAAATGAACAACTGTCTCTTTTTAACTGTAATGCTCGCCACCAAACCTTGAAGGGTATCCACCCTATTCTCCAAAGCTCTGATCTCCTCGTTCGACCTCTGCACTCCCTAAGAAAATTACTATTCGAGATTTTACTTGGGTTACAAATTCTTCCAAGGCTTCTAATTTACTAGCCAAAAATACAAACCGAATCTTTCTCCCCTTCTTCCGCCTTCTCACCAGCTAAATCCTGTAAAGCCGACACTGCATTTAGCTCCTTCACAACCCTCTCCTTGATTTTCAAAAGTTTGGCTTGATCAACCAACAGAATGTAATCTTCCCAATCACTACCCAGATGCCCACTGACCCCCTTAGTATTCAGAATAGGTTTTCCAGCTCTAACCAACAACATAATTAAACCTTGATGCAAAATCAGCTCAGTTTTCTTCTCTTTAAATTTTTTAACTGAGGCACTCAGAGAGTTGAAAATATAAAATGGAATACTAATCTTTTTATTTCACCTGAAATGGTTTAGCAGCATAAGATGATGAGAATGTACCTTCCTGTATCTGCCATCCAGTGTAATATATTTCATAAGATGGAAACAAACCTCTACCCACCGACCTGGTAAAGAGTTACGAGCAATTCCATCCTCCATAAAACAAATTCTTTCCTCATTTTCCAAGAAAATATGTACCTCTTCCTGAAGACGAGATCTATCCTTAAAAACTTTGCTACCTTCACAATCCATTTTTGTTACATTACCAATTAAATCTTCAGACACTAAAAAACTTACCCCTCTCATCGAAACCAGACCCTTATTCCGGACAGAGAAAACTCTCATGAAATAACATCATCCGAACCCCTCAAACTTTGAATAAAAAGGAAATACCACCCTCTTTGAACAGATCCCAAATAAAAGCATCCCGTTGCAGACAGGAAGAGGATGACGGCTCCACCCTAACCCTAGCACCCCCCATCTTTGTCTGCCTTCTAAAAAGGAAAGAAGATACGTACCAGAACTCTTAACCAGACATTTTAAAAGCCAACTACTACCCACAGAATCAAACTAATGATTTGAAAGTATAAATACACCGGCGATGAATTTATTTCCCAGATCACAACACTCCCAAACTCAAGCATGAATCCTCCTTTCTACATAAAGTTTGTCCTTTGTACTTTGTGGTAACCCTCCCTCATCCCGCCACCATTTTTTATGATTAGCTAAAATACCAAAATTTGCTAATGTGTCTACGCATTCATTTGCTTCCCGAAACACGTGCCCAAACATAATATCTTCAAAACTTGACATTATAGATTTTGCATCCCTTATAATGGGATCTATATTAATATGATGTCTTACCTTACCATTCATTACATTAATAATATTCACAATTGTGTATATCAAAATGATAAATTAAAGAAAATTAAATTAAGGATAAACATGGTGGAGGCTTAGGAAGTCACATTGGAAATGACTAAACTTTAGCACAATTGGAAGAGAAATACTATTATCCAAAGATGAGTGTGGACATACAAAAGTATGTGTAAAGGTGTAGATTTTTTTTGCTAGATAAAGGGTGCAAACAAATCATGGGGTTATATCAACCTTTACCTGTACTAAGAAGGATATGGGATAATATCAACATGGAATAGAGAAAACACTTAGTTAAACTTGCACACAGAGTCCACGCGGAAGAATGGCACAGGAGAAAAAGCATGAAGGTATAGGAAGGCGTCACATGCGGAGGTGTAGAGTAAGAATCTCAAGGACTTAGCTGATTTTGGAGATCAGGTCTATTCTTAGAGATTGGCGTGTGGAGTACACAAAGCGATGCCAAGATTTGTGTGCCACTCTTCGTGGAGATTTTGGAAGGACATGTCAACTCACTCTTGCATGGGCATAAGTTAAGAATAGATCCATCACTTCAGTTAACTATCAACAATCTATAGATAGCATACTTGCATGTATGGCTATAATTGTAAAAAGGCGTGTGGCTGTTATTAGCATGTGACCTATTTCTGGTAGAGTTAAGTGGTGAAGGGTTAGTTCCCCACCCTATATATATATGTAAAGAATTACTTAGAGAATATAGAGACATACATAGAGATACAGATGGAACCATATGTTTGGAGGAATGGAAAAACCCGAGTACATGCGACTGGATAATTGTAACAGATATGTGCACACATGCCTGGTATTGTATGAAGCTATTGTATTGTTGGTTCAATGAATAGATAAAGGAAATTGGCCGAACAAAGTGTGTGATGTGTTTTATCAATGCATGTTATTAATTTCATGATGATTTACCTTTAGCGCTTATAGATCTGGTTGGATATAAATGGTGAATGGAAGGATTAGTTCCTAAAATATATGTTTACTATTTTATCATACCACCATTCTACTACTGCAACTATTAAGAGGACCGGTACCTTTGCGCGCTTCGGTGAGCGCTCAGCCTAGGCTAAGTGATGTGCCAGTGTGACTAGGTGTTAACTAATAATTCTAGGCTGCATCATTGGTTCCGTTGTGCCGGGACCTCTTTTTAGTTGTTTTCAGAATGGTTCACGATGAAGACATACCGGCTAACCTTGGCAAGTGTTGAAGAATGGATTCATGATCTGGAGGAAGAATACGCACGGAGGTTTGACACTAGATCTGGATTTAGCGCACGTACTTGGGTAGAGTAGAATTTGTATGACAGTTTATATGAAAGCTTCTTTGTTATCTTTCCAGTAGAATTGTATGAATGGTTGATTGCGTATGCATCTAAGTGGAATTGGAGGTATCACACACTTGTTTGGACACAGAGGAGGAATTTCAAACACTATATGATGCTAACCTAAGTTGGACTCGCACGGTAGATACCTGGTTTCATGGTGTCCTAAATAACTATATCTTGGAGTATTCAATTTCAACTTATTCGTGCCCGGAAGGTAGCAGAGTTCAGTTTCTACGGTATCCTAGAGGGACATATTTGTAAGGTATTCCACTGGAAATCAAAATACTAATGGTAACATTGAACTTGGAAGCTAAACCCATGGAAAGCTAAAGAATCTCCACGCGTGGGGCAGGAATAGGATTGGTGAAAGATGGCAGACCTAGCGGCAACACGAGAGGGAAGAAAGGTGGCTGAAGTATGATGAGGCATGTGAGAGGGAATTATGCAAGAGGCAAGAAATTGCAGAATGGATGGTGTTGTGGAGAGAGATGGCTCATGAAGGATTTGAGGCTCATGGGGAGGAAGAAGAGCAAGAGCATCAGGAACTCCCCCATCTAGGAAGCATGACAGAGAACCCTCTTTGGCCTCACATGGAAGCACGCCAGTAGATATGACCTAGGCCACGGGCATGCATCTAAGCCAACCTATTGACCTAGCCCTTGCACTTGGTTTTCCAGTATCTAGTACAAGTAAAAGTAGTTTTAATTTAGGAAGTGAAAGCACAGAAATAGGTTAGATAACAAGTACACCAATGCAAAGCATAGACAAATTTGTTATTCTTTGGGGGTACGTTATCAGGCTCATCATCTACACAGAATATGAGCACACCAAGTGTGGGAATCACCTCTGGAGCTGGGACCACTTCCCAGACTGTAGGGGTCTAGTATAGTACCATTGTTGGGGCACAAGGGAGTGCATCCATGGGCCCTATTCCAAATTCTAGAGGAGGATCGGGTGGTATGGGTAGTTCTAGTTCTAGTGGTTTGGGTGGTATTGGAGGAAGAGGAAACCAAGGAGGTTCTGGGTTGGGTGGTCAAGGCCATGCAAAAACCCAGAACATTTATATGGAGATGTCCCTTTGTCTCCCTAGAATACAGAGGTATCGAGGATGCTTACTTGAACATGTTCATATGTGTGAAATATTGTGGTGCGTAAAAGGTATTACGGCCCTTGAACGCAAGGCAAGTCAATTTGCTACTACATTGTAGGAGGCGTGCATGCATAGCTGGTATAGGAAGTTTGACCCCAATCAAACTTGTATTGACTATGCAACATTGAAAGATGCTTTCTTAAAAGAGTTCCACATCCCAGAGTTTGAGTAGAAGAGTATAAGCACACTCAAGGATATAAAGCAAGGCACTACTGAAAGTGTATGTGAGTATGATGTGATTTAAAACACTTCTATCCAAACTCTCTTATGACATTCATGCAAGTCAGCATGCACAATGGTTTTTCGGGGGACTGATTACCCCATTTCAAAGAGCACTGTCACATAAGACTTATATCGATCCATGCAAAGCATTAGAAGCCACTTTACGCATTGAAGTAGTTGGGAGTATTGACACTGGAGTTAGTCCATTTTTGGAAGCTCAGATAATGGCTATGGCAAAATAGTTAGAGAAATTATCGGCAAACTCAGCTCATGAAACGTGCTCAGGGATCTGGTGTATAGATTGTGAAGTGGAAGGGCACACTAAGGATAGTTTCCCTCGTAGAACTATACGTTCATTGTTATTAGACTGTGAGATTTTCCATTTGAACCATGATGCTAGTCACTTGCCCCCTCTACAATGTGCGATCAGGAAGAATGTATCCTCCTTTTGTAAAATTTGTAGGTCCATGACCCATGATACTGAGGACTATAGATTGATTGGCTAGATCCATGATGCCATTGATATTGGGGTCAGACAGGTGAGTGTGGCTGATAATTCTAAAGGGAAGAATGAGCATCAAGATAGGGATTATAATAAAACCCACTATGATAGGAATGATGGACGGTTTGAAGGGGCTCGTGAAAGGGGATGAGGATATAGAGGTGGATATGGAGGATGAGGCTGAGGTGGAGGAAGGAGTGAATTCCCTCGAGGAACTTGCTATACATGTGGCTCACCTGACCATTATAGGTGCGAATGCCCGTAGAATATTTCTGTTCATTTTGTGGAAAGGGGCATAGTTATGAAGAGTGCCCTGGACTTGTATGAGCATCTCAGTAAGCAGCACAAGTAATAAAACAAGGGAATGAGGATGGTTAGAATCCAACACGTGATAGAGAATCAGTGGATGCCAAAGTTAACACTAGAACTTGAGGTAGTAATATTCAAGATAACCACACGAGATGAGGCGGCACACAAGAGAGGTGTTGCAACAAAAGCTGACAATCACTAGGGAGGAAGTTTTGCATGCTAGATATCCAGATCCATCTCATCAGAAAGAAGTCTATCAGGACACAATGGAGGTCCTTAGGAGCCTTCAAGGTGAGATACAAGGTTTAAAAGAGTAGTCTCAGAAATTGGAGCACAAGGATATAGAACAAGCCCCGTCGGATATTGACGACATCAGAGAGGTATGTAGAATGTTGCGCCAGGAGAATATTATTCCTTTATTAGGAAATTGGTTGAAAGGGAATACTCACGTGCACAAGAACTGAGACTAGGAGACAAATACTTCATGTGAATCTTCCTCCTGATAGCATTGACTATGACAAGGAGATCACTTTGAATGTTGTTGTGGATGGGTGGCTGCTGAGCAATATTCTGATTGACACAGTGTGGAAGTAAATGTACTTACATTGGATGTGTGGGAACAAATGGGGAGACCCCCATTACAGCCATCATCTAATGTATTGTTCATGGCAAACAGAACAAAAGCTACTCCCATAGGAGTTTTGAAGGATGCATCTATCACTATACAAGGGGCCAAGTTCACAGGAGACTTTGAAGTGCTAGCACTTGCGGAAGTAGATAGTTTCCTAGCTTTGCTTGGGTGCCCTTGGTGTTATGTGAACAATGCTGATTTGAGGTTTAACAAAGGGTATATCAGCTTCGAGAACAAGGAGGAAAGGGTCATAATACCATTGACAAATGGGAAATGTGCCATATGTGGAACCTTTAAGTGAAGAGGACTTGAACAGAATCTATGTACATGCTATTCGGGACCCAGAGGTCAATGATCCATCTAAGGAAGGAATCCTTCATTGGGAAGATTCTCAGTCAATCAGCGATACTACTAGTATTGCTTGCGATAATTGGGCTCATGGAACTTATGAACTGGTGGGGCATGAAGTTAAGCACGTGGTTACTTGCAAGATGGGTTTTCACTATTCGATGTATAGGTCATGCAATGCCCCGCTATACTGGATCTGAAGATTTGGCTGGGTTCTTACAGGCCATAGAAACAAATTGGGTTGATGAACTTAAACGATGCACTATGTTGTCATATACTTTGGGGGATGGCTACGTTGGTGGGTAGTCCACAGGGATAATCTCTTAGAATGGGAAATGATTGGGACCGCCTTATCAACCAGGTTTTCAAGAAGTAATGCACCTACAAACATAAGCCCTTATCATGGTGATCAACCTACTCAACATCATATCCAGCAGTGTGAGAGACTCTAGACAGTAGGCCTAGGAAGCATTACCGCCTTCACTTTGGGTGCATCGGTTTTATTCTACTCTAAAAGGTTGTGTGTGTGCTTGGTATGTCTATGCTGAATTACATCGCGACACTAGAAACTGGAAAACTTTGACTATAGGGATGATCCAAATGTTTGACTTCTTTTCATCTACACCACCAGTGAACACAACTTTAAGCTTTATCCAATGCTTAACTATGGGAGATAGAGGGAAAGTGGAAGAACTTGTTTAGGAATTATTTGGTGAGACAGAGACAGGGGCATGCTTTGTGGATGAAGAAGATGATATCATATTACTTGAGTGTGCTTCTTTGGAAAAATATGAGGGGAAGATGGTATACATAATTGATGAGGAGGAAGTTGAGCACTTGGACGTGGATCATTCACATGGAACATGTGAAGTGTTATCTAGTGTGGATGTAGATGTGCGTGCATATCACGAACCTATGAAGACAAAAAAGGTCAATATAGGCATAGAAGTTGAACCTAAGGAGGTGATAATTGGGGATTACTGGTTAGAATCAAAGGTAGCAAAGATCATAGAGTTACTTCGCGATTATGAGGACTTATTCCCAAGAGGATACCATGAACTTAAAGGCATGCATATATCACTTGGAGACATGAAGATAAAGCTCAAGGAAGGTGCATGCCCTGTTAGGAAGTGACCATATCGGATGAATCCCAATTTGCATGAGAAAGTAAAGGAGGAGATTGATAAGATGCTGAAATATGGGATCATTTGACCATTGGATGAATTAGAATGGGTCAGACCTATGGTGATAAGCATAAAAAAGGATGGTAGGATTCAAATTTGTGTTGATTATAGGGAGTTGAATGCAACATGTGTTACAGATCCCTTTCCTACGCCATTCATGGAGGAAATATTAGAAGGGTGGTTGGGCATGAAATATATTCATTTACAGATGGGTTTTCAGGGTATCATCAGGTTAGGATTGCCTCGGAAGATCAAGAGAAGACCACCTTCACTACTAAATGGGGAAGCTTTGCTTATATTGTGATGCCCTTTGGATTGAAGAATGCACCTGCTGTATTTTCAAGGATAGTGGTACAAGCCTTCAAGGATTTTATTCATAACTTTTTACAGGTCTATCTTGATGATTGGACCATTTATGGGCTGATTAAGGATCATTGTGACAATCTGCGCTTAATGTTTGAAAGATGTCGATAGTTGAGTATCTCATTAAATATCAAGAAGTGCATCTTTGCTACTCCCTTTGGCACACTTTTAGGACATATCATCTATAAGGAAGGGTTGTTGGTTGATCCAACTAAAGTTGCAATCATCATTGGCTTGAAAGCGTTAGCCAGTCAGTGTGAGTGTGTGGATTTTTGGGTCATATAGGGTATTACCGGAAGTTTATAAAAGGGTATGCAAAAGTTTCCACACCCTTGGAAGAGTTTCTCTAGGAAAAGGTACATTCTACTAGGGGGAGTCACAGTAGCGCGTTTGAGATATTGAAGAAAAACTTACTACCGCGCCTATCTTGCATTTTCCTTCATGGGATAAACCTTTTCATGTTCATGTGGATGCTTCTGGCACAGCCATTGGTGTTGTCTTAGCTCAACCAGGTGAAGGTATCATTGATCATCCCATTTGCTTTGCTAGTAGGAAGTTGACCCCTACAGAACAGAATTATACCACTACAGAGCGTGAGGCCTTGTCCATGATCTATGCCTTGCACAAATTTCGTTAGTATTTGTTGGCTACACCATTTTTGTTTTATACAGATCACATGGCATTAAAATATTTGGTGAACAAGCCCATTTTACAAGGGTGCATATGTCGATGGGTACTCTTATTTCAAGAGTTTGACTTTACGGTTATGGTAAAACTAGGAAAAAGAAATTTTGGACCGGATCACTTGTTTAGAATTCAATCAGGGGAAGAGGCACAAACAATAGAAGAGACCATGTCTGATGCACAAATTTATAGGTTACAACACACACCATCAGAATTAGAGGACATTTCTATCTTTCTAAGAACTGGTATAGCGCACGAAGGCATGAAATCTTTAGAGAAGAAGCAACTTTCTATTCACGCGGCACCATTCATGTTAATTAGTGGTGATTTATACAAGCTAGGCAGAGATGAGGTGTTACACCATTGTGTCTTGGAGCATGAATGAAAGGACATAATGGAAGAAGCACATGGTGGTATTACAGGTGGCCATTATGCAGGTGATGTAATAGCACACAAGATCCTACTTGTTGGGTTGTGGTGGGAAACATTGTACAAGGATTGTAAAGAGTATTGTAAGACATGTGACCATTGTCAACATCTCGGTCGACCTAGGACAAAGGGATGAGATGCCCCTATGACCAATAATGAGTGTAGAACCCTTTGAGAAATGGGCAATTGACTTTTTCGGGCCTATCTCCCTAGCCGCATGCGCAGAGACTGGATCACACTATATCATCACTTGTATAGATTATCTTACCCGATGGGTAGAAGCAACACCTACAAAGGACTGTACAATAGCTACAACAACATGGTTCTTATGGGAGAATGTCCTTACAAGGTATGGCTGTCCTTTAAGTTTAACAAGTGATAGGGGCACACATTTTTTAAATGAGACAATATGAATTCTTTTAGATGAGTTTATGGTTGCCCACCATAAAACTACACCCTATCACCCTCAGGAAAATGGGACTACTGAGGCTTTTAACAAGATCTTGAGCCACACATTGACCAAGATTTGTGATGTTGGGAGGAAAGATTGGGATGATAAAGTATCTCTTTGTTCTTTGGGCTTATAGAACAACATACAAAAGATTGAACAAAGCCACACCTTTTCAATTGGTGTTTGGCGTGGAAGCTATTTCTGCCTCTAGAATTTATGTTACCTTCCTTACGCATTATGCGCGTTGGAGGTCTATCTGATGAGCCAACCTTGGAAGAATGGATTGTGAAGATGGTTCAGCTAGATGAGCATTGCGCCATTACACATTGGAGTCAAGAAATAGGAGAAAGCGTGACAAAAGGCATGGCATGATCGCACATTAGGGATAAGAAACTTGCGGTGGGAAAATGGTACTTCTATATGACTCCAAGTTTTTACACCATCCAGGAAAGCTCAAGGTGCATTGGTTGGGGCCATATGTTATCACTCATATACTTGAGTCAGGTGCTTTCTAGTTGGAAACAATTGATGGCACATGGTTTCCTGTTACTTTAATGGGAGTAGGTTGAAGCCCTACTATAAATAAGTCTTCTTGGTGTTTGTAATAAGGTAGTATTTCTAGATACATTAGGTTTCCCTTTATGCATTTCCTTAATGTATTTCTTTCATCATCGTATATGCTTTGTCAATTTTAGCTCTTGTTTGTGTAATAAGCATGCTTGTGCGCATGAAACTAACTACAATATGAAGCATGTTGATGCGTAGAGGACTGCACATCCTTTTCATGTGGGGTGGATTATTGGTGACTCTCAAGGATATGCTGTGAAGATGTCATGTTGTGGGTGTTGAAAGAAGGTTACTAAGGGTAACTGACAAAAGATTGCTTCTCAAGATAAGAAAGGATGAATATGGATAAGGGAAAGTATAACGTGAGGTAAGCGGTGGCCATGGTAATTACCAAGAGATCATGTAGTGACGAGGTACTCGGGGTGAAGTGTATGCTTGAAGAGAAGTCTATGACAAAGGGTAAAGAGGTGTGCTAGAAGGTTATAGCTTTGGCGTGAAAATATACCGTGCGGAAATGATAAAAATGGGTCATAAATGAGGAGAATTTGGTAGGTGGAGGAGCAATTAATGTAGCAAAAAGTAGAAATCTATATAAGGATGGGATGTAATTTCATTTTTACCCTTACGACTATGAGAATTCGATAGAGAGCCTATATGCGAAGAGCATAAAGCTAACTAATTCAAGGTACAAAGCAAGTGAACCAGGCGCGGAGAAGAGATTTGTTTATTAGAAGGGCTTGGATCCCCTAGAAAAAGGGTTTGATGAAGTAGAGTAATACAATAGAGTTAGGGTGTGCAAGTTCGTGATTACAAATTAGGGCACGGAAGAATTAGGTTAGGGTTCAAAGCAAATTACTTGAAACACACAAAGCAACTGACCTACAAAACAAAACCCTGAAAGAGAATGGCACCAAAGAAGAAAGCAACATTGATAAAAGAAAAGAAGAAGGTGGTGGTGGAAGAAGAGGAGGAGATGGCCCCGAAGAGAAATTTATCCAAAATGCAAGTACCTAAAGAAGTTATTGTGGGGTAGGAATGGAATACCCACATAAGATAGAGCAAGATAAGTGAATACAATCACCAAACCAGTGAAAACCAGAAGAAGTTAGATGACCTGCTCACCTCTCAAACAAATAGGTGCACTGAGGATGGCATGCCGATATATGATGATGTCGGGAAAAGATACTCAAGGGAAATGGTGTCTACCAGCTTTATGAGCTTCCATACTTTGGAAAGTATGCACCCTTGTATAGATGGCTGATGAGCCGAGTCCATGAGGACTTCTTCTACTTTGTAGGATGGAGGGTTAGGACTAACACCTTCCTCATTGCCACGATTCTTGGATTACGAGGCAATGGGAAAGGACATTAAGACTGACTTAGTTGACAAAAGTACCATTTTGGAGACACAGAAGGCACTGGGCTATAGAAAGGACCGCGTGGGATGGACATTGACAAGTTGAAAAATTGTCCAGTAGTATAGTAGCAAGCACATCTAACCACAAAGTTGAATGACCAAGAATGTTGGTCACAAGTTAATTCTATGTGGTTACATGTGGCCAAGTGCATGTTAGAGGGAACCACTTATAACATCACCGGATTCATTGTAGAGCGGATAGTCGAGGAAGTGCGTGAAGGGAGTAAGATAAGTTTTGGTTGTATCTTACTGAGTTTAGTCTTCATGGAGATTGGGGTACCAGATGGCCCAAAAGAGAACATATGGGAATACCCCATGAATCATAAGTCTCTAGCTGAGTGATCCAGAAAATATATTTGTAAAGGTTCGATGATGGAGGAGGTTAAGGAGTGCATTGAGATGTGGTATGATAGGCTTGCACGTGGCATTTAGAGAAGAATGATGCATACCCAAGGATTTTCCCTGGTCCTGGGAAAATAGGTACAATTTGTAGTCTACCAGCATTTCTATATTGTGTACTTTCCAATGGTAGATGGGTCATGGAGCCCCTGGTGCAAACTGCCATATGCATTTCCCGTGCAGTACTTCCAAGCTACAGTTCATTGGTTCACCAACACACGAAGGTTGGTATTTAATGCAGACAAGGTGGACTATGAGTATCACACCCTGAGAAAGACTTATGGATATCTAGGGAGGAATGCATATAATGAGAATAACATCTCAGAAATCTTAAGCATTAAGCCAGAGACAGTGGCCATTGCGGATATCGGGGCCGCTAATATACCTCCAACTGAAGCCTAAAATGGAGAATAACAAGTACGTGGAGAATGAATTCATGCTTCGGGGGGGCCATCGAAGGAAAGCATACTATGGAGAACATTCAGCACCTAGGCCTTCTACACCCAAGCAAGATGATGAGGAAGAGGATGAAGAACCCGAAGATAGTGGTGGCCTAGTGCGAAGGAGGAAGCAGCCATCTAGCCAAGAGGGGGAGCACGCGATAACTCCCCAGGGAGAAGGAGCTATGAGGGAGGAGCAGGGCACACAAATATTTAATAAGGTGTTTAAGCACACAAGGGCACAAGGAGGAACCCCACAGGTGAAGGATCCAAAGGAGAAGAAATGGAGAAAACTCAGGCTAAGTGAGGAAACAGAGGAATCTGAGGAGAAGGCACCTTCATCTCCAACTGGAGAAGAGCCTCAACATGAGGAGGAGAAGATGGAAGGAGAAGAAGGGGTTCAATTAGAGGCTACACATGACAAGGGTGGGGATACATCTGGTATTCCCAACCTTGATGCAGCCATTCCAAGAGGACCCCGATCCCGTCGAATAGGGGAGGACGCCAAGGCACATGCCATGGGGTATGTAGAAGACCCAAAGCTGATCATTCTCACTGGTTCCAGAGTACCATTGAGCAGAAGGATTTATTTGGATGGGTGCTCATGGATGAGGACAAGGTGACTCTGCATGCACAAGGAAGCAACTCTCATGGTCTATGCACACACACATGGACGAGCCTGAATTTGATGTTGGTGAAGAATCATGCGTGTCAAGGTGGTTGAAGAAGGCACTTGAAACATGCCACATGACAATCAAACTAATAATGATGTCAGATGAGTAGGTGAGCAATGCTCTAGTGAAAGTATCCTCTGAAGTAGCAAGAAGAAACATAGATAAATCTTCTACCATCAAGGCACTGACAGAGAGATTAAAAGCCAAGGATGTGGAGATAGCATGCCTAGTCCAAGAAAAGGACTTAATCAAAAGAAAATATGACACTTTTGTTAGTATGGCAGAGGAAATTGGAGATGATGTTCTAAAGGTACACCCACATCTGGAATCCCGGGTACCAAAATAATTTCCTTCTACTGATGCACTATGTGAAAACAATGATAACATTAGTGTTGGAAGATGAAAAGGCATGCAGTATCCTCATAGCCCAAGGACTCAGGGAAAAGACAGAAAAGGCATAGGCTATAGTAGCTAGGAAGATTGCTACTTATGAAGGTCTACTACAAGCCACCCACGATGAACTAAAGAAGGCGATCATGCGCTAACCATATGCACAACCCCAGATGTGCTGATCATGGTGAAAACCTTGGAGGAAGAAAATGAGGTCCACAAGGTGATGAAGGATGCTTCCCTAGGGCATGCTGAACGCTTATTCCTAGTAAAGCAAAAGTGTGAGGCACTATCTACGGCGCAGAACCACATAAGGAGGGGTTGGAGGAGCTAGAAAAGCTCATTTCTTAGAAGATGGATGTACTGGAAGGGGTGTAAACCTCTATTTCAAGTGTAATTCTTGTAATACAAAATGAGCAAGGGAAACTCTCCATGGAAGAGCTGCAGTCCATCATTGCAGACGTGCCTGAAACAACAGGAGCAGTACTAACAACGTGGGAGAACCTGGAAGCATATATCAAAGAATAATATCCAGAGTTATTGCTTTAGGATGAGATGGAGGGGCCTAAGGCCTAAACAGTTTTGTTAGCTGTGTATATCTTCTTCAAAATTCTTGTTCAAAATTCTTATTCAAAATTATTTATTCAACTATTCTTTATTTATCCATTCTATGTATAAGTTTTGAGCATCACCATTGTTGGGGTGACAATGAGATTAGTGTGGGGTAATGTTGATCAGAGAAAACACTTAGTTGAACTTGCACACAAAGTCCGTGCGGAAGAATGGCATAGGAGAAAAAGCACGAAGGTATAGGAAGGCATCACACGTGGAGGTGTAGAGTAAGACTCTCAAGGACTTAGCTGATTTTGGAGATTAGGTCTATTCTTAGAGATTGGTGTGTGGAGTACACAAAGTGATGCTGATATTTGTGCGCCACTCTTCATGAAGATTTTGAAAGGACATGCCAACTCACTCTTGCATGGGCATAAGTTAAGAATAGATCCATCACTTTAGTTAACTATTAGCAATCTATAGATAGCATACTTGCATGTATGGCTATAATTGTAAAAAGGCGTGTGGCTATTATTAGCATGCGACCTATTTCTAGTAGAGTTAAGTGGTGAAGGGTTAGTTCCCCACCCTATATATATGTGTAATGAATTACTTAGAGAATATAGAGACATACATAGAGATACGGATGGAACCATATGTTTGGAGGAATGGAAAAACCCAAGTACATGTGACTGGATAATTGTAACAGATCCATGCGTGCATGCCTGGTATTGTATGAAGCTACTGTATTGTTGGTTCAATGAATAGATAAAGGAAATTGGCCGAACAAAGTGTGTGATGTGTTTTATCAATGCATGTTATTACTTTCATGATGATTTACCTTTAGCGCTTATAGATTTGGTTGGATATAAATGGTGAATGGATGGATTAGTTCCTAAAATATATGTTTATTGTTTTATCATACCACCATTCTGCTACTGCAACTATTAAGAGGGACCCGATACCTTTGCGTGCTTCGGGTGAGCACTTAGCCTAGGCTGAGTGATGTGCTATTGCGACTAGGTGTTAACTAACAATTCTAGGCTACATCAAAATGACTCCATATTTTTAGCATTCGACACATTTTTAAAAGTGGCACATTTAATTGCATGCAAGAAAACTAGTTATGCATCAGGAATCATCCATCTATTTTTTAGGGAAGTAGTCCAATTACATGGGTTGTGATTGAGCATAGTGCCAAACATGGATATAAAATTCCTAGGTAATTTTTGGAGGACCTTATGGAAAAAAATGGGATTGAGGTTAACTTCTAGCTCAACATACCATCTGTAAACTCATGAATGAAAAAGATAGTGAACAATATATAAGGTAATTTATTGCGTAGTTTGGTGGGAGACAAGATAACATAGTGGGAAAAGGTTTAGAAAAATCATAATTCACCTATAATGAATCAATGGACCGAAGCACAAGAAAGGCTCCATTTTATATTGTTTTTAGAGAAATTCCATGAGGAGTGAAAAAAATTGTGCAAGGTGGTGGAAAATTAGAGTGGAAAAGCAAAATAATACATGGAATTTATGTGCAAGCTACATGAAGAGGTGCATAATAAGTTAGAGTGATGTAAATAAGGTTACAAGAAACAAATAGATGAAATTCCCAGTAATCAATAAATTCAAGGAAGTAGATCAAGTGTTGGAACATTTGCACAAAGACATGTTTCCAGAGGGGACACATAATAAGTTGAAGTTTAATGATATTGGGTCATGTGGGGTGTTGTAGAAGATAGGGCCAAATACATACAATTTATAGCTACCCAAGGAATTGTATATCTCATCGATATTCAATGTTTTGGACTTATATAAATTCCATCAAGGAGAACCTAGTGTCAAAATCACAAGATTCCCATGTGTAGAAAAATTAGATAAGAGCACACAAAAAATAGAAAAAGAATTAGATTGGAGAAGGAAGAAGAGGAGATTGAGGAAATATTGGGCTCAAGGGTAATAAAGAAGAAATGTGGAAGGGAATATAGGTACTTGGTAAAGTGGAAGGATTTCACCTGGAGAAGATGCGACATGGATAAATGTAAAGAAGATTGGTTAACTTGGCCATACTCTGAAGCTTACCTCATGATAAAATCTCAATTTTTTTCTTACTTAAGGTGTTTGATTCATGATCATTATGGGAGGTTTAAATATTTACATGTATTTTGGGAATTTCATATAAGTATTGGAAGTGCATGCAAGAATGATAGATACTAGCCAAGTGTGAAGGTGTGGAAAATACTATGTGGAAGTTTTTTAACTATCTGTGAGGAGTGTGGTGAAACTGTACATATCATAAATACTATAAGTATTGCACAATTATGTGTAAGGTATTTTGAAAAGTACGGTGCATAATTATTGGACGTAGCATACATAAATGAAACTTGTGATCATGTAATGGATCAAACCAAGGGCGCACCAATATTTCCATAGCTATGTGTGTAAAGAAAAATCACATGAGGAAATAGAGATAGAGGCAAAAATGATAAAGTGGTAGGTAAAGATTATACCACCAACCAAGCAAGGACTTGGAACTTTATATACAAGTTTCTATTAACTATCATAACAAGGTATTCGAGAATTCATTATTACGAAGGATTCAAATTCAAGTTTGAGAATGCTAAGGTGAGTATTATAGAAGGAAATTCAAAACCAAAAAGAGTGGGATAAAGTCCTATAAATTCCTACATCACGCCACAATTGGTTACTTCCGAGAAACTTGAGAGAGATTTTGAGCTATTACTGAATCTATAAAGAAATAAATCTTAGAGTATTCCATAAAAACACTATCCTTTGTAGTTCACAAGTTTTTTTACAAGATTTGTAATCTCCCAATAAAGTGAAATTGATTGTAGATGTCCTTAAGGCCTTTTATCTAATGAAATTTGTGTTGTATTAGAGGAATTTTCTACCGTGTTGAAATCTTTAAATGATTATGGATTTCCTCAACCTGTTGCATCTATCATCACCTTAGCTTCTTCTTTCATTCCTTCTATTGTTTTGGTGCACACCATGAGTAAAAAAATGCACTTTGATACTTTACTTCACTCATGAACGACTTACCCGAGATAAGCAACACTTTCTATGATGCTTTACCCTTTTCCCACAATGGGTTCATAGTGTATTTATTTCCTTCCTTCTCCACTATATAGGTGTTTATGTAGTGATCATGCTCTTTCCAAAAAAATTCCAAGGGATACCATGTGGCACATGACATGATTCCATGGGAGCAATATCACACATCACTTCATATTCAACTCTCCTAATTTGGGAACTAACCATAAATTGCTCCTTAAAAATAAATTTTGTCCCTTATATAGCCATAAAACCCTTTCTGGATTTGGATGCTCCATTATCTTCAAATTTAAATTATCCACCATCTCTTCTTTCACCAAATTATTGGTGCTTCCATTATTTAATATCACCTTGCATACCTTTTCCATTGACTAAAAAATATATTCCTTACTTAGGAACAATCTCTTCCTTTTCTAGTTTCAAAACATGTTCTTGACCATTAACACTTCTCACATTTCTTATTATTCTTCATGACCCAACATTCCATCTATCTCTCCTTTCACAATGTGCACACTTCACTTACCACCATTTTGGGTGTGTGGGAACTCATATGATTTAAGTCTTATTTCTCCACATCTATAGCATGTGCTACTTCATATGTGAACTCTTTCACACTCAAAGGATTCCTTCCATAGTTACATTTCCACCTCCTTGAGATGTCCTTAAACTTGTGGTGATGATCATGACTTGCCTTTACCTTGTGCAAAATTATCTCTTCCTTTTCTCTTTCCACATTCTTCTACAACCTTCCCTTTTCATAGTTGACATTTTTTTATTTACATGCCATAATTTTATCCATCTTTAGAGAAAAATGATCGACCTCCTCTCGTAGAATGAACTTGTAACATACCAAAATCATATTGAATTACTACTCAAAATCCAATACTATATCTAGATATATTCCACATATCCCACTCTAATGGCGAGTCTATATAGTTTCTTAGTGTATTACTTCACACTAAGATCTCTTTGTTGTATACTTTGCAACCTTTTGAACAAATAGAGATGGTAATTTTTGGGTACAAAATTCACCTTGTACTTCACCACTAGTTTATCCCATGTCTTGATATTTTTTTCCACACCTGCACTCGGTTGGTCTATATAAGCTCCCACCAAAGGGATGCACATGAAATTTTAAATTCAAGCACATAAAATTTAACTTACTAGGATCTTCCATATCCTCATATTCAAATTATTTATTCATATTTTCATCAATTCCATGAGCTTTACTTGTTCCAAACTACCATAATAGAAAGAGGTATCTTTTCTTGGTTTTCCCTATTCTATTAATTACATTAATCAGTTTATCCTCGGGATCATCTTGCACTCCCCCTTTTTCTACATTGGAATTCACATTCACATACATGGCTTGTACTCCCTACTATGCAAGTCTCCATTCACCATCACTATGGTCTTCCACAATAACACCTAGGGGTTGTAGAAATTTATTTCCTCCAAATGAGATTATATGGTTCAAATTATCTCGACCAAGTCCTCAACATTTATACCATGGTTTCATCATCCTACATTACTATTCCTATGATATGCCATTTTATAATATCTAGACATGAGATAAATGACCTCTAAAATATTATACCCAATAATCCTCTTGTTAGAATATATATTCAAAACCTTCTACCCATATGTCACACTATGGAAATCCATAAAACTTATTATGTCACTATCTCACACCTTACACCCAATAGAAGTTGTCCACAATGTTTTTCTACCCATAAAATCACTATGTATAAAACTAAAAATATTTTTCATGCCCTTAATCACAAGGAAATAACTCCTCACAACTATACAAAATGATGCAGATGGGGTTAGGGTGTTCAAAAAAAGAGTCACCTTACACCTTACAACTTTGAAAACATGTGTGGAATAATAAACCAATAGAAAATTTAAAACATGCATAAATAAAAAGATCAAATGATCATAAATTTAAACATAAACAAATATTTGGGATATATACTTAGATAAATAGCACAAGTAGAATGATTTATAATTATTTATCCTCATACAACAAAAATCATATAATCATTATCCTCTTATGTTATCCCACATAAGTATGTAAAATATTCCATATATTGTAATATGATAATCAATTAGCTTATACATTCACTAGGTTATTTTATGTCATATCACTTACAATGCATGATAATTTGAGCCTTAAGATTGCATCCACACTCTAATATTAATAAAAATATGATCTCCTCAATTTAAAATCCCAAATTTAGTTCTCAACTTAAGCTAATTTTCTAAGAAAATTGGGCTCTACTTATATTGTAGTTTATGCCACCTCTTGATACTTTTAAACTTGTAGATTTCAAATGTAAATTACAAGGGACCCAACAATAAAATCAAACATAACTAGTTGGCCTTTCCCAAAACTTGTTCCTTTAAACATTCAATTATTCCAAAGTTCATTGCTCAAAAAATATTGTGTGGATAAAAATATGCATAAGGATGATTACACACATGACCTAATATTACAAAAAGGAGCTAGACACTCAAAAACATTGTGCAAAGGATTCATGTTATCTATATATTATAACATAAGAGTTAATGACATACTAAAAATATGTTTTTAATGCATGAAATGTCAAAATATATGAAAAAATGCAAACACAAAAACATAAATTATTCAATTGTTTTGGTTGATACATGATTGCATGTGAACCCATAGGATTTTGCACCACTGATACATGTTTAAATTAATTTGGCACAATCCAAGGAAGGGTCTACCACATCTCTATAAAAATGTGGGGGTGTGAGTACTTAGCTCATTTTTAGCGTTGTGCATCTTAAGCACCATTTCACTATAAGGGTATTATCCTTATTTCTCCTTCTACTAAATTTAGTATTTTTCATCTAACAATCATGGGCCATCACATGGTGGGGGCATGAGAAAATTCATTCCCTCTAAAATTTATGTTATTTTCACTTACACCTAGATCTATCTTCATTGGGTTGGCATGTGGGTAGAATATGTTTGGGGTGACTAGAATGTTGAAATTCAAGTGGAATAATTAATAAATTATATTATATTAAATATCCAAGCATTAAATTCCAATCCAGGATTATAGTTTTAGGTATGTGCAAATATATTTAGAATTAATAAAATACATTTAGAAATACAAAGTAAGTTAAAAAGTAAGATACACAATAGTATAATATATGCAAAAGTTAATAACACATTGACACAAGATTTATAGTGGGGAATCCCATAAGCTAGCATGTAAACAACGGAAATCATATAGATATTACCAAAAAAATTACAAGGACAAGGGCTTTACATATGAAGACTTACATAATATTATCAATCCTTTTATAAAACAAGGAACTCTCATAACTAATGCATTGGGAATTACAAGTAAACTCACATGTTGTGATCATTTACTTAAGACTCACATATAGTGATCTTTTACAAAATGGAGGAAGTATAAGAAGTTTAAAAAGGCCATTAAGAGGTGGAATTTTCATGGACATTCCCCTCAATGAAAAATTAGAAAGTCCTAATAAGGTATGAAACTTGCAAAAATTCACAACACTTAGTGGATTCATGAAAATATCTACAACTTGATCTTTAGTCAAAAAGAACATGCTTCTAATTTTTCCCAAGGAATGAAGAAGATGTGCCTTCTAAAAACATTATTAGTTATCACATACCCATTTTTGAATTAACCATGATGGTAATGAAGAACATGAAGATCGTGAACAACCACCTCCACATAAAACTCACGAAGAAACCCAAAATAATGAGGTCACGGTTCAACAAAAATTGCAAGATTTTAGTTGTTAATTGGCGATTTTGGCTTCGTATGTCCATAAATACCCAAGAATAAACATTAAGACTTCACGCACAAAAAACCCAAAGCTACATATCGGAGCTTTACACGTGAAAACCGTAGTGACAAAACAACAAAATAAAATTATGTATATATGCCTACTTCACCTACACATGGAAAAATATTTGATCAAGAATGGTAGTATATGAAGAATGCCCTCACCAATTTGTAAGAAAACAATGTAGGACATAGTAAAAAGTACCAATTTAAAGAATTGTTCCCTTATCCTTTTGATAGAGTGATGTTAAGAACACCCTTTCCTCCTCACTTTGACTACCCTAAATTTGAAAAATATAGGGGTAAAGGTGATCCACGCAATCATATTAAATACTTATTCATGGCTTTCCAAGAAGTTTCCTATAGTGACAATTACCTTATACGCCTATTCCCATGGAGTCTTGGGGCCAAAAACTTGAATGGTTCCTCCATATCCCTAAAGTGTCTATCTTTACATTCATTGAGTTGGTAGAAATATTTGTGCACCACTTTTCATTCAATATGGAAAGTGACATTACCATGTTAGAATTATGCAATGCAAAAATGAAATAATGAAAACTTTTTTGGTTTCCTACAAAGATGGTGAGGGTTAGCTAGTTGTTTCCCTTACTCCATACCAGAGAAACAACATACTATAAATTTTTGCCAAATTTAAATCCCAAAATTGTTTTCCACTTGCAAATGCATGGTGTTAATACTTTCGAGGAGGTCATTGAAAAATGAATCTAGATCAAAAAGGATTTTTTGGCTAAAGGGACATTGAAACCCTTTTCAAGAGAAAATCATGAAACCAAACCTGTAGATAAAACTAAATTCTTTCAAAAAAATAACAAAAATGCTGTAGGTGGTGGTATAATTGATTCATAATGTGTGCAAATAGTCCAAAATAGTGCTGCTTTAAAGATTACTAAAGGAAAAACTACTCTTGAAGTAAAACATTGTGTGTTCACTCTTCTCATGGATTATTTTTCATTGAAATTGAAACAAATAGACATAGTGAACATGATAAATATCCCTAACGCTACACCCTTCGTAGATGATGCACCAAAACCAAAATGGTACAAAGACCATGAATACTATGAATATCATTATGTTAAGGGCCATAACATTGACAAATGTTTGAATTTGAATCACTTCATTCAAGACCTCATTGATAGTAGAGAGGTTGAAATGGATTCACCTGTGCCCAATAAAAATTATAGTCAACACTTGGGAATCTACAAAGAGGCATTCCCAAACATAAAAAAGTGGAGAAATAGTTAGATCAAGGTTAGTCATCCTAGACTAAAAGTGCCAATCACGTTGTTGACTCCACCAATACCTTTGACTCCCTTATTGGTTGTGTCCATCCATATATTGAGCATGTAAACACTATTAATATCATGAAACATGAGTGAAACTTACCAATGCGATGTGATCTCCTTATTATCCTAGAACCTCCTCTACCTACCCCTTAGGATAGTCACTATGATATTTTAGAACAACTTGAGAAGACCACTGCTAAGATTTCAATCTTAGATCTTCTTAAAATATCCAATGTTCATAAGGACATCCTTTGCAAAACACTACAGGGGTCAAGAATTTCAATTGATATTGATCCTACACACTTCCAAGCCTTGGTTGCATATATTTCTCCTTCTGAACACATTACTTTGAACTAATATGAGATTCCTAGTGATGATCTTATGCACAACCTACCCTTGTACATAGAAGTCATTTCCACTCATAAAAGATAAAAAGGGTGCTTATGGATGTTAGACCCACCTAAATATTTGTACATTGAAACTTATCGACAATTGACATGCACTGATGTTGAACTAGAGCCTAAAATCATCACGATCAAGGCTTATGATAAGGAGAGACAATCATTTGGTATGATAAATTTTCTTATGGAAGTTAGGCCTACTAGTCACAATACCCAATTCTATGTATTTTACTTGGAATTACCCTACAACATGCTTCTCGGTTGCCCATGGATCCATGTCATGCAGACCGTGCCTTCCACTTTCCATCAATGTCTTAAATTTTACCATGAAGGAAAAACTATTACCATTCTTGGGGATCCCCAACCCTTTGCCCATTGTAGAGCATTTTCAGGATATTTTCCCATTACATATGAATTACCTTCAACAAAGATAGATATTCATGTTCAGTAATAGAATATTTCCTCCGGTATTGATTTAGATACATTTTGTGTGTGTGATAATGGCACTTACACACACACACACACACACACACACACACACACACACACACCCCTTTTCTTCATGGGAGATAAGTTCCTTCGCAACCGTCTATGGAGAATACAACCTCCAATAGGCCTTCCTAATTTCCAACCTATCCCTATCACCTAGAAATCATGGTATGCCATGTTATAAATATCAACGGTCCCAGGAACACTATAACATTGACACTTTTACTCTTAGTGGAATTTTGGAAGATGAGAAACTTATTGACACTTATATATCTTGATATCTTGATGACAAGATGGAATCTTGTTATCAAGCACCCAAGTATGCCTTCCCAAATAAAATTATGTATTCCATGAAATATCAAGGATATGGATGTGATATAAACAAGAAAGGTGTGCAGGAACCTCTTATGAAACCGCATAACAAAGTAGAAAATTTTGGTATTGGTATCCAACCCCGTGGGTCCCATACTTTGGAGGTAAAATCCACCTCTTCGAGTGTGAAGATAGTTTTTCGATTATGATAGTGAAACATATTCCTAGTGTATTCTCTATGAATGCCTTGTCTCTACAAACCTATTTCTTGACAAGTCTATCGTAACCATATCCCATACCATTCTTGAATTAAATATTTTCCATCCTTCCCTTGTAAATTGGAACCAACAACAACATGTTCCAATTGATTTCTTTGAGAATGATGAAGCAATTGGTGAGTTTATGGGTCTCCGTTATGACATTATTGTTGGCCACTACAAGAAGGGATTCTTCATTAATCTTGACGTATACGTGTACTTTGGGAGGAAGATGAATTTCTTGGTCAGAAAAATTTAAAATAAAACAAGGGAAATATATTGTCAAAGAAGCGTTTTAAAGAGAAAAATTCCAGGTCCCACAGTGAAAACCTCTTCAAGATCCTTACGGAAAAAAATTGAAACATAAATGGGCATTAAAAGTGACCACCGTAAGGGTGAAAATATTGTTTATATTCCCTCAAATGAAGATCTCAATATCCCCCCTTATTCTACACATATCGAAGATGAATCCAAAGCGCTCATCAAGGAGACTATAGATGTGAATATTATAACAGAGGATCAACCTAAAATGGTTAATCTTGGAGCTTCCCTCTCAACATATAAAATTATCTAAAATGGTTAATCTTGAGAAATAAGTTCAACACTACTATAATTTGGTTCAAGATCATATAAAATTTCTGATTTTGATGATGATAAAATTCAGGAACCCATGAATGCCATACATCTCAACAATTTCTATGCCTAAGCATGGGGTCCTATAAAAAACCAAAAAGTTAAAAAAAAAAGGGCTATAAAAAAAAATAGAAATAAATTCATCTAAGTTGGAAAACCATGCAATTGTGGCACTTTGGAGAAGTCCTTTAGTGAAAACCAATTTCCGGCACCATCAAAGGGTTTGTTTTTCACAAGCATCTCACACTTGAGGGTACAATGGCTTTATTCTAAGCTAGTTTTCTCATGTGTATGAGGTATTTTTAGCCTATCCTTCATGGTCTCAATCCAGATGATCTTACTCTTATATATATGTGGAGATTTTTCCATTATACATTCCCATCTAACACTAGGGGAATATTCATATCTTCACTTTCTTACACATGCGTGGTGTTTTTCCCTTGTACATTCCCATATATCATTGGGGGCATCCACGTTTCTTCATTTTCTTGCATATAGCTTCATAAAACTTTTAGAAAATCCCAAAACATTCGAAATAGGTGTTATCAAAATCAACTCAAAAAAATATAACATTGTCTCACAAAAAGTACAAAAACAACGCAAAACGTTTCAAAATTGTCCCACAAAAAAAAAGTAGTGTTTTTCTTACTTGGTTATTTGTTTGTAAATAGTTTTGTTGGCTTATTGTTTATTGTCTTACATGCTTTTATAGATTAGTGTGTTCTTTTATTGCTTAGATTAAGTCTTTCTTTAATTTGTTGTGAAGTTCATTAGCTTAATTTTATTTGCATGTTTGTTTATGCTTGTACATAATTGTGTTGTTGTGTTGTTTAGCATGTGTACATATTAGATTTGATTAAACTTTTTCTTGTGCTTTTGTTGTACATTATTTATTATCATTTCATCATCCACATCTATACCATCACATCTAACATCTAAACATCATATATCATCAATAAAAATGCTAAGCTACATCATCATAAAATGAACATAAAACATGTATGCTAAGCTAACATCATATAATATCATCAATGGGGCAATAGGGATTATTTTTATCCCCCTCATCATAGACCATAATAAAAACATGGGCTAAACATGTTATCTCATAAAACAAAAATGTGATCAATATCAAATTCTATTATCATATCAATGTCAAAATAATAAATGTTCATACATAAATGTGTCTTAATATACATTAGATACAAAATATTCCATCATGGGCATGGATTAAAAAAATTCCTTCATTTCAAAGAATAATAAAAACATGCATATACATCCTGTCAAAACGGTGTGCCTTCATCACGAGGCATATACCAAAATTAAATACATGGATACATAGTAGAGTCATCCTTGACTCTCACCAACACCAAGAATTCTTGGCCTATTGTTTCACCCGATTCTAATGCGTTTCTTTGAATGTTGACAAAACAGTAAGGGTAAAGGGCTAGGAGGAATACCTTTAGAGATGTTGGTTGTAGGTTGTTGCACACGTATGACTTTTGAATCCATAGCTGATCATGAGAGCTTCCTTTTTGCTTGGAGGAACTACCTAAAATGGAAACAATACCACCAAATAAAAGTTAAACAATATATGCAGTGGACTGCCTAGCGTATGCTAGATCCGGGAAGCGTGATACTTCCTAGATGGCTATCAATCCACTGTTTAAAACAACTTAATGCTAATAATAAAGGAAATCCTACTATAGTTAAAATGATTTAGGTATCTCATTCGTCTATAATAAGAAAATTCGTTCACAACAGGCTAAGCTATGACTGAATCTGAAGGTCAAGGTCTCTTTCAGGATATTGGTATTGGTCAGGGTAAAGTTCTAGTCTGTTTTGGGTATTTGATGGAGGTTTTAAGCTCTAATCTAGGTTTTTGGTAAAAGACATAGAGACCGACGTCGATTTAGTATGACCGGTGTCAGTTTAGGTTAACCAATGGTGGTTGTGGGTAACTGATGTCGGTATGGTCGTGGTACAGGAAATTCAATAAAACTCGAGGTGAGGGTAGATCTAAGGCTAGATGAAGATGGAAGGGCGATGGCAAGATTTGTGTGGGTATTAGGTGTGCACAGGAATGATTAAGATCTAGATATGGGAAATTTGGGGGTATGGGTAAAAGGATGGTCAAGCTTGCATGGAGGTAAAATGGTGGTGGAATGAAAATGAGGGCAGAAACTAGTAACAATAGCAAAAGGATCTACCCAATGATAAATGGACAAATGTTGGTTACCAAAAGCACTTACCGCTTGTATGAGCTTGACATCTGGTTGGTAATGGTAGGTGATCAAATGGAATGAACCTGATATGGTGTTAGCACTTCCCTGGATGCTCTGTGAAGGCAAATGGCTATGTGATTACTTCCGGTGTTGGCTATGGATGCTCTGATGTGTGTACTAACGCTAGTTCTGCTTGCATGCAACTCTAGTTTTTGTCACTTGCTCTCAAAATATGTGTTAATCTCTTTGAAATGTGCCAACCTCGAAATAAGGTTGTTTTGGGGGTTAAATGGTAACCGATGGTAGTTTCGGCTTAACCGGTGGTGGTTTAGGGTAACCGGCGTTGGTTAGGGTGGGATTTCCTAGGTTTACTAAACTAGGTAGATCCCCTTGATTTTTGGGATCTCGTTTCATTTTACTCCACGTGATTAGCATGGAAGCTTCCTTCTAATAGGCGGGAATGTGGTTAGAGGGAATGTAGGCATTGATTTTTAGGGTTTGGGTAGGTCTTAGTTAGTTATGGCAACTTACTAAGAATAGGTCTTAGGGTGAGGTGGCTAGATGAGGTGTATATGTGGGCATTATCCCAATTAGGATATTTAAATAATAAATATTGCGAGGATAATGAATTAATTTAATTAAATTAATTAAATTAATATTAGTGTGGGATGAAAGGGGCCATGGTTAGGTGAATGTGTTCAAGGTTTTTATTTGATGAGGGACCAAAGGGGAGTGTGACCTAATTTTATTGTCTACATTTTTCCCCTTTTTGTTGCATAGCTTGTATCTATAAACGATGCTAACAAAAATAAGATGTGGTTGCCCCATGTGTGGGTGAAGGTGATCCCCCGCACCGGGGAACTAATGAGGCGAAGGAAGAATCAGTGAGTGGTTTGATAAAAGGTGAATGTGATGAAGAAGAAGGTGGGGTAATGGGTAAAAAGGGAAAAAGGTTCACTCGTGTAATCCAGTAACGGGTTAGGGTCATAGGTAGTGATAGTCAAATGCACACACATGTATAAATTGCTACGTGGTACTAGGTTGAAGAGTAGGAAAATTTGAAATTGTCTAAGGTTGATAGGTTTATCCAAACAAGGTTGAAATGATTCTGGTATCCAAGGTATAGGATATGGTCAGGAAACACGACACATGTCAGTGCAGGAATGTTTAGGTGTGTTCTAGTACACCAAAGGTTGGGTCATGATAAACTATCACCTGCAAGAGGCAAGGTAAGGTCAAGATGGCAATCAACACAAGTAGCAAAGTGCCTCAAGGTATAGAAAACACATGGGGTCAAAGGTCACTAGCAATGGTCTAGGTCCAAGTATCTATGTCACAACATGGGTAGGGCCGAGGTATGGGTAAAATAATGAGTCCCCAAAAGAGGATGAAGGGAGGTAGTAAATGATAAGGTCAAGACGAGAAAGTGAAGTGTCCCAGGGAGGGATGGGTGAGGTAAAAAGGGATTCAAGTCATAAATTGGGGGTAGGGGGTAGGGAAAAAGGCTAAGCAGGGAAACCAATGACGGTTTAATGTAACCGATGCTGGTCAAGCTAGACTGACCATGGTAAGCTAGGGCATAGGACCGATGTCGGTTATGGTAAACCGACACCGGTTAGGTCGGGGTTGTTATAAAAAATAAAAATCCACATTTTTGGAATCATTTTTCCTGTAAAAAATAGAGGAAAATGACATGAGAGAGAGGGAAAGTTGGAAAGTGTCCAGATAGAAGCAGAAAGCTAAGTTGGTGAGCTGAATAGCAGTGATTGGTAGTTGAGAGGTGGGTCCACGAGATCATATTTTTGGATTTGGGTGGTTGGAGGCAAGGTGACCGATTGGTGATGGTAGAGTCCGAAGAGGGATCAAGCAGCCACTAGTGCAACAACGGATGTACCACCACGACGATGACAATGTGATGAGGTAAGTGTCAAACCCTTTCTATGTTTTGTGAGATATATTAGGTGATAGGTCAGGTTTGGAAATATTGGGTGTGTAGGGGAAAATGAAATTTGAAATGTGGGAGGGTAAATTGGGTAGAATAGGAATAGGGAGAGAGGTAAGTGGGTGAATGAGGGTTGGGACGGGGTTGAGGGGAAGTGTAGGGGAGAATGGGTGGGTAGAAGGGTCAAGAGAGGGTGTTTTTGAGAGGGGAGGGTTTGGGGTCGCAGGTTTTTCTCGCGATAGTGACCGGCATCAATTAGGGTTAGCCGACGTTGGTACGGTCAAACCGGTATCGTTCACGAAACAGGTGACCCATGCTAGTTTAAAGGTAGTGGGGTCGGTTAGAGATAACCGGCACCGATCGAAGTTTTGAAAAAAAGGGGTGAAAGGGCCCCGTGTCAAGTGGGTGAGAGAGGTAGGGGAAAAGAAGGTTTTTGTGTAAAATATGGTATAGGATTGGAGTGAAATAGGCATGGGTAGATGATTAGAGGTCGGCAGAAAATGGGCGGGTTTGTGATGGTGGTTTAGGTGTGTAAGTTGTAGTATCAAGTCCCCCATAGGTGATATTGGTACGAAGGTGGGGAGGACCATAAAGGAGGTGTTCTCCTATATGGTGATCATAACGAGGGTGTTGGTGAAGACTTCCATATTCTTTTGGAGTAAGGAATGTGTTGACACTATATAGGCGATACTCCCCAGAGTGAGGCATTGAAAAATGCCCTCTAAGGGATTGGTGGTTGGTATGTGGGTAGCTGGAATAGATGATGTGGTAGAGGTTAGATCGGGGTGGAACTAATGAATTGGGAGGCCGATGGTTTGGCTATGGAGGTTGTGGCAGCGGTAGGAATGGAGGATGTAGGTATGGTTAAGGTAGTGGCTGCACCGTGTGGTGAGGGGGTGGTGACGTAGAAAAGTGGTTATGGAGGTAGATGCTTTGATGGGTATGAGCACATCATTGGGTCGGTAAAGCATGTTGCAAGTTTTGAAAGGTGAGGGGTCAGCTGGAATGGTATAGGTGTGTCCTTCATGCTCAAACTTCACACAACAATGCAAAGTGGAAGGGACACAACCCGCGACACAAATCCAGGTCAAGCAAGCAAAGAGTTATATTGAAATTCCCCCTCCAGGATGTAAAATAACTATGGAATAGCGTGAGGGCCAACGTAAATGTGGAGGATGATAGTGCCTAATGTAGAGGTGATAGCGTCATTGAATGAATGCAACATGACAGGATGTTTATGCATGCAATTGTCAGGTATGCACATTTGAGTGAATGCATGGGATGAAATGATATTAATGCTAGCACCCCCATCGATCATAACACATCGTACACGTATATCATCGATGTGGATAGAGATGAAGAGAGATGGGTCTGGGTCATCTATTTGGTGCGGTGCAATCTCTTCCTCTGAGAAGCTAAGGGAGGATATTTGGTGATTAGGTTGAGGTGTGGATAAAGATGACAATTTAGTGAGAGAGGCTACATGATGGGGTGTGATAATGGAGGCTACAAGTGTAGGGTCATTGGGTAAAACCTCAATAGATTGCAAGACCTCCATGAGAGCTTGATGATGGGATTTTGAGGTTTGGATGAGGTCATATAAGGACATTTTGAGGGGGGATTGGTGTAGTTGTTTGAGCATTGCACGATGTGTGACCCCATTAGAAATAGGATATGTGGGGCCACGGATAGTGATTTTAGGTGTGGGTACAAATGGTATGTTGGGTATAGGATTGGTTGGTGAGTCAGTTGCATTTTCCTTTCCTTTGTCCTTCTGAGCATGGGTAGCAATGTGGATCATGTTGATCTGAGGTGGGGAGGTAGGTGAGGTAGGTGAGCCATGAAAGGTATAACAACATGAAGGGAAAAATACCAGTGGTGGGAAGGAACCTTGTGAGATGAGTTGATCATATCGACATTTGAGTAGAGGTTTGGTGAGGTCGTTGATGCAAACCATGTTAATTTCAAACCTTGGGGTGGCTCTAGGAGTTGTGGAGGTCTCGGTCACTGAGTGGGCAATGAGGGAAAAACTATGGGAATAGGTGTTGGTGAAATGGGGTCTTCATCGAGAAGGTCATCATCATCAAAGTTTTCTTCGGAAGGGTATAACTGGATAAGAAATTTTTCAAAGCATTACAGTTGTCTACATCATGTCCAGGAACATGATGGTAGGCAAAAATTTTGGTGTCATCAAACCCCTTTGGTTTGGGTTTGAGAGGGTCATAAGGTCTGAGAGGTGGTAATGTGATGATAGAAGTTTCAAGGAGGTTGGTTAAAATTTTGGCATAGGATCCTACTAGTGGATCACAATGGGAAGTGAAAGTGGGTTTGGGTGTAGGCATGACTGATTGTATAGGAACGGTCCTTGCATGAGGGGGAGTAGGTTGAGCTACGTTTTAGGTGTTGGTGTGATCTTAGACATTGGTCGTGTTTGTTTGGGTAGGGGTATGGTAGATGAATTGGCAGGAGAGTGTGTGGTTGTCTCGACTACCTTATTAGAGGGTAGGGATTTTTGTCCTTAGGTTGTACCTTCTTGGGTAAAGGTGATATGGGCACATGAGATCTAGAGGGAAAGGTAGATGGTGGAAGAGGGTGTGTTACCCATGGGGATAACGGAGGTGTTGTGAAGGTAGATGGTGTAGGTTGTGCTGAGGTGTGAGGGAAAGAGACTAAAGTGTCATGGGTAGTGAAGGAGTGATCAATGGTATTAGAGGTATGGGTGGTAAAGATGTTGTAGATGTGGGCGGAAGTCGTGGCGGGTACTTGGATATGTTTGAGGTTTGCAATGGTGGAATGGGCTGCTATGTTTTTAGTTTACCGGTGGGTGGAGGTTTCTTAACCGTGTTAGAAGGACGAGGTCCTAAGACAGACGAAGAGGGTGAAGGTGAGGAAGGTGTGATCGGTGAGGTTGGAGTATGATATTTATGGGGTTGGATCTTCTGTTTGGGTGTTAGAGTAGGTTTGGTATTGGCCTTGGAGGATGTAGCTAAATCTAATTTGATGGGTGGATGAGTAAGGTTGATGGTTGGGATGACCCCTAAGGTAGTCTTTGGGTTTAGGCGAATAAGATGATGTAAGTGTAGGCTTGGGTGTAGATGCACTTTGGGTTATGGGTAGGGGTATGGTTTGAGCCATGAGGGGTGTCATGGAAGAAGTTGCAATAGAGGTGGTTGTGCTTGGTTCAATTGGTTGAAATATTTTTGGGTAGATAGTGGAAGTGTTAGTAAGTGACATCCACATTTGCATTGAGACAAGAAACAAAAGACACCCCTAAAGTAAGGCTCTATCCACATAATCTAAGCGATCGGCTAAGTGCAAGAATGGCATGGCTATAGGTGAGGTTGATGAGGACCTAATGGAAATTCCCATAAAATTTGTCTTAGAGACGGGGAATTTTCTAGCTTCGGCTTCCATGGGTAAGAGAGCCGAAAGTAAGTCTGCAGGCTCTTGGGTAGCTGATGGAGAATGATCACCTAGAGGAAAAGGTATCTCTACCAGATCTTTGATGGGTGGAGGGGCTGATGGGTGCTCCTCTGTAGGTGGAGGAGATGATGGGTGCTCCTCTATGGGTGGAAGAGATAAACACATATCCTCCCTAGACTGAAGAAGTACTATGGGTGATGGTTCCAAAGGTGAAATAGTTTTGATATTAATGGAAGGCTCCTCCATGGGTGAGGAAGGAGGTGAAAGGTGTTCCTCTATGGGTGGAGGAATAGGTGAGGTGGATTCAAGTGCGGTGGAGACTTTGAGCTAGGATTTCCTCGATGGAAGGAACATGACGTAATTGGGCAGAAATGGGTTTATCTGAAAAATAGCATGGACCTCATGGGTATGACTATCATGAGTTGAGGTCTCTCCCACTTGATCGAAGAAGGGGCATGATTAGAAAAAGGTTTCTTGAAGATATGTAGGTTTTGATTAGTAGGTGCGTTAGGATTATCCAAGCTTAGCTCGTCTTTCTCAAGCATTTCTTGGATAATGTTTTGAAAGTGATGTAATTTTCATCACGATGACCCTTTACTCGATGATAATTGTAGAAATCATGCTCTTTATACTAGGCAGGTGTGGGGCGAGCAAGGTTAAAACCAGTGTGTGGTTTCACGAGAGGAAGGGTGATGGCCCCAAATTTTATGAGCTTCTCTACGACATAAGAATAAGGTTTCCCAATTGGGGTATATTTCCGTTGTTCCCGTTTGAATTGAAAAGTCTAAACGGGTGAGAGATTAGATGAGGGCCCTAATTTGTGGATGAGTGGGACGGCTTTGAGTACAACTGTGTTAGCAGTCCCCTTGGCCTTTGAATAATTTTTCTATGGTTTTTAAGATGAATAGGTATAATTTGAATTGGATGCCGAGTTCTTATTATGTAATTGGGTTTTATTCTCTTCAATGGCCCAAATCTCAAGCTTTCGTGCCATGGTGAATGCTTCGTTGAAGGTTCAGAAGGTTTGGACCTACAGAGTCAGTGAGATATGCCTAGCACAAGCCCATGTGAAGAGTTCAAAGATTTCGGTTTGTGGTAGTTGGAATGTGAGTTGATTGATCAGGCTACACCAACGAGCAATAAAATCTATGATGGATTTATCATCATATTGACGTGTAGAGTAGATGTCAGTCATGGTAACCTTCTTAACGATATTAATGGAGAAGTGATCCAAGAAGGCTTGGGCTACCTGATTAAATGAGAATATAGAGTGTCTAGGTAACCCACTATACCAATCTAATGTGGGTCTAGTCAGAGACATGGGAAAGGTCCTCAGGAGCAAAGCATCATCATGGGCGATCAGATAACACCCGTGTTTGAAAGACCAAAAATGTCGTTACTGGGTCTTCCTCGCTATTGAAATGGTTAAATTTAGGCATTTCCAAATGTAAGTGATATGGATGGATAGGAATTGATGGGTGTATAGGCTCATTACAAATCTCATTGTAGGTGGGAGTGTTGTAGGAGCAAACCGATGCCTCCAATGTCTACATGTTGTCCATCATTAACTTAATTAGGTTGTTGGTAGGTTGTGATGGATGGGGGAATTCTGTCAGAGCGCAAGAGGGTTGGTGTTGGGCATATAATGGGGGTGGAATTCTAGTATATGGTGATGCGGTAAGGTAGATTAAGAAGAAGGCGGTGAAATAGGGGTACGTACCCAGAGTGAATAATAGATGAAACAAGAGGCTACTGATAGTATGTATATGGAGGTGGAAGGGTCGTGGTGACCCTAGTTGTAATGGGGGATAAAGATTTCAGAATAGAAAGGACGACGTTTTGAAAAGGGGTAGGGGTCACCGACACTCTTTGGGGTGGTAGTGTATCTAGGGGTATATGTGAGACAATAGACGCAGATGAGGTTGTGTCCTGGGTGTTTGGCGAAGGTATAGTGGATGTGGCGGGTGCAATAGATGTAGCAAGACATGAAAGTCATAGAGGGTATAGGGCCTAGCTACGAAATGACTGGGGCTAAAGTAGATGCGGGTAGTGTGGAGCCAAATGGGGCTGACACAGGAGTGGGAATGAGATTCGAGGGGATAGATATGGGCATGTCGTATATCAATTGACCCGAGGCATCTCGAGTGGATGAGTGGGAAAGGTAAAACTATAAGGTGACAGGATTTTGGTCAAGGATTCATGTGAACTCCTCGTCTCCGGTAGCGATAGAGATAGGTTGGATAGGTTCCATGGCTGGTGATAAAATGGAAGGTGGTGAAGGGATAGGTGGGAGTGGTTGAAAACTGGCATGGAATACGAGGGTACTTGCTTGTCGACGTGTCAGTACCATGTGAACAGGTACTAATGTGGTAAGACTACTTTCTGTAAATGACACAGAAATACAACACAGGTAGGATAAATAGGTGGTGGTAGGTGAATTGGGGTTAAAATGTCAGTTAGAAAATGACATAGGCTAATTGATGCCGGTTAGGTTAAACTGATGCTGGTCACAGGTAACCAGCTGCCGGTCATTGTGGAAAGTGGATAGTTGGTAAAAACAAGGTATAAGGCCAAATTTTCTAGGTATGCAAAATGTTGATGAGACTTACCAGGTCAATGGATATGATAAGAGTGACAGAGACTCTAAATAGCTAACGAAGGGGAATAGGTGTCCTTTTTGGGTTGGTTAACAAAAATAACAGTGAACCGATGTCGGTTGGGTAAAACCGATGACGGTCAAAGGTTAATCGACGACGATTCTTGGCCGATCGACACTGGTTACTGTGAAATTGAAACAATGATGAAGAAAATGTGGTTGTGAGTTAAAATTAAATGTGGAATCAAACCCAGAATTCTAAGAATGATGAGAATAAGGTCCAGGCACACACAGATGAAGCTGAAATACATCAATTGTGATGAGGAGCATGCAAGGTGAAATAAGAAAAATGAAGAACGTGACCTGTCACCTCAAAACACAAGACAAGAAGAAACACTAAGAAAAATATGATCCTAAGAGTGCTTTTTCCATTATGTTTGTTTAGCTTATGCTATTTGAGGACTAACTCATGAAATATAAAATAGATTTTTTTGGTGAGGATGGATTCCTACGAAGAAGGATATCTACAAGGAAAGGTTTCAAGTATGTTATGATGGGGGCGGGCCATCCTCTGATGGGGTACTAGACAAAGATAACCAATGGGGTACCCACTGTGTCGTGATCATGTGATCACCTACAACTTCTTCCGGGTGAGATGTTGTTTAAGAATGTGTATATATTTTAAATTTTTGATGTTTGGGTAAGACTCAGAGAGAGAAAAAGAAAGGAAGTGATTTTCACGATTCATTTTTCAACCATCGATGGGAATGACTTCCAAAGCATATAGGTTTCACTTAATTAATGTAAGCTAATGCAAAAAGAAGAATGAAATGAAATGATTTTTAAACCCAAATCGAAATGTAGAATTTGATGCCACAAATAAATGAACAGAGAAGGGATTCTCTTTCACTAATGTGATACTAATGAAAGGGAAGAAATATTCATTTTAAGCAGCAAAATAAGATTTCTTTTAGACAATAGAAGAGAAGAAGGTTCCAGGATAAAGTTTTAATGTAAGAAATTTTTAGAAAAGAAACAAACATACAACGTTTTTTCCTAGAATTGAAAGAATGCAAAGAACCCGAATGGGTCCCACCGAGCGTGGAAAAATATTTCACCTAATTCTAGATGCATTTCTTTAAATGTTGACGAAACATATAAGGGTAAACAACAAGAAGGAATACTTATTGAGATGTTAGTTGTAGGTTGTTACACGCGTATGACTTTTAAATCCACATCCGATCATGAGAGATTCCTTTTTACTTGGAGGAACTACCTGAAATTGAAATAATACCACCAAATAAAATTTAAACAATATATAAGTGGACTACCTAGCGTATGCTAGATTCGGGAAGTGTGATACTTCCTAGACGATTGTTAATCCATTGTTTAAAAAAACTTAATGCTAACAATAAAGGAAATCCTACTGTAGTTAAAATGATTTAGGTATCTCATTCATCTACAATAAGAAAATTCATTCACAATAGGCTAAGCTATGACTGAATCTAAAGGTCAAGGTCTCTTTCAGGATATTGGTATTGGTCAGGGTAAAGTTCTGGTCTGTTTTGGGTATTTGATGGAGGTTTTAAGCTCTGATCTGGGTTTTTGGTAAAAGACACAGAGACCGACGTTGGTTTAGTATGACCGGTGTTGGTTTAGGTTAACATGACGGTAGTTGTGGGTAACCGATGTTGGTATGGTCATGGTACAGGAAATTCAATAAAACTCGAGGTGAGGGTAGATCTAAGGCTAGATGAAGATGGAAGGGTGATGGCAAGATTCATGTGGGTATTAGGTGTGCACAGGAATGATTAAGATCCGGATATGGGAAATTCAGGGGGTATGGGTAAAAGGATGGTCAAGCTTACATGGAGGTAAAATGGTGGTGGAATGAAAATGAGGGAAGAAACTAGTAACAACAGCAAAAGGATCTACCCAATGATAAATGGACAAATGTTGGTTACCAAAAACACTTACCGCTTATACAAGCTTGACGTCTGGTTAGTAATGGTAGGTGATCAAATGGAATGAACCTGATATGGTGTTGGCACTTCCCCGGATGCTCCGTGAAGGCAGATGGCTATGTGATTACTTCCGGTGCTAGCTATGGATGCTATGATGTGTGTACTAACGTTGGTTCTGCTTGCATGCAGCTCTGGTTTTTTTGTCACTTGCTCTCAAAAGATGTGTTAATCTCTTTGAAATGTGCCAACCTTGAAATAAGGTTTTTTGGGGTTAAATGGTAACCGACGGTGGTTATGACTTAACCTAAGTAGCAATTTAGGTAATCGACGCGTCGGTTATGGCGGGATTTCCTAGGTTTACTAAACTAGGAAGACCCCCTTAATTTTCTGGGATCTCGTTTCATTTTACTCTACGGATTAACATGGAAGCTCCTTCTAATGGGCGGGAATGTGGTTAGAGGGAATGTAGGCATTGATTTTTAGGGTTTGGGTAGGTCTTAGTTAGTTATGGCAACTTACTAAGAATAGGTCTTAGGGTGAGGTGGCTAGATGAGGTGTATATGTGGGAATTATCCCAATTAAGATATTTAAATAATAAATATTGTGAGGATAATGAATTAATTTAGTTAAAATAATATTAGTGTGGGATGACAAGGCACCATGGTTAGGTGAATGTGTTCTTGGTGTTTATTTGACGAGGGACCAAAGGGGAGTGTGGCCTAATTTTAGTGTCTACACCTATAACTTTGTAGAGGCATCTTTCTTTGTGGAGGAATATGTACTAATCTAGTAGACTTGCGGGGCCTATGAGATCCTGGACCTTGACCACCTTCCTATAATATAACTATATGGAATGACCCTTTGTGCCTTTGGAAGCGCAACGTGATAAAGATCCCTATAATATCTCACATCACCTATGGCGAGATGAAAAATAATATACTAAATCCATGACTCCACTTACTATGTTGCATGGTGCAGCGCATCATGCTCTGTTGTGAATTGAGATAGATATTCTTGTAGTTGAATCCACTCTGTAGCCCCACCTAATATTGTTGAACGATGAAGAGAATCATGCTCTAATGTAAGTCGAGCCACATATGCCTACATTGAGTCTACTCTACAACCCATTGATTCCTCTCTATCATGAGATAATCTCATGCAATTATAACCTGATTCATATATGTGGTCTGTTATACCTCCTACCTAAGGGAAACCTGATCTACAGAGCCCTTCTCTACTTGACGGTGCAAGGTTTGGAATGTAATGAAGGCCAAATCACCTCGAATCATGGCCATGTCCTTCTATAGCTATATAGTGGCCACTAATGTCCCACCTACTCTTAGAATCACTCTGAATCATGGATCTGATATGTGTCTCTATGGTGGTTCCCATGCATCCTTTGAACATTCACCATCCATCACCCCCACATGCTACAATGTGTGGAATACCTACTCAGGGGGTGACAGTGGAACCTATATCACTGGCACATGTTGTACCAACACCTACTATAATAGTATCCCATGAGCCACCTGTTATTGTATTTGTTGTTGTACAAAATTTACATGTACATGATGGATAACTAGTTGTACCTAGGGATGCACAAGTGGAGGTTGCTATACTTGTGCCTATGGTCACACTGTGGAATCTATCATTCTTGTGGTTGAATGGGCCCATGCCTCTGTTCCTATCTCTATCCCTATCCTTGGGCTTCTTGTAACTTTTCCTCAACCTATGGTTTTCCTAATCGGGCCCTATATCATAAAGTTCAACCCTAGAGTCCTATTGATATTGTAACTATGCTTGTTACAATGGCTAATTATGGGATGGTGATCCATCGAGGCACCAATTTCACATACCATGGTTTGTACTCCATGATAGTCCTTAGGTCCATTATGTACACCTGTCCATCCCATCTCTATGATACGGCACCTAGAAAACTATCTAGCACTCTTTGTGGTCTAAGACGGGGCCCAAAATTGAAAGTATCATGCACTCTATGCGTATACCACATATCATCCCATTGGGATACCTTACACAATTTAGAACTTACACCATAGCTTATCTACTCAAGTACCATTCCATAATGTGTTGGAGGCTTTCTATCGGATGTTCTCTACCTTGGTAATACTCAATGCATAGCATCCCCATGCTCTTGGTATAGACAGTATGGCCACCGGTCACCATCCATAGATGTAAGTGTAGATCATTAAAAGGATATATGTATAATGTTGTATCTCCCATATGATATCTAATTTATATGCCTACTAGATCCCATCCCATGCAAGATGGCTCTTCAAGTTCTTTGACTCATAATACATTAAGTGGGTGTTAGATAACAATGTGATCCCATGATTAAACTTATAAAATCATCACGGGACTTAGGGTACTCATGCATCTTTACACTATCAAGTGAAGATCCTTGTATAAATGGGCCGTAATGCACCGATCCCATGAAAAAACCTCTCCATCCATAAGGCAATGCACCACTCCTATAAAACCAAGTGAGAAGTGTGTCCCAGTCTTATCAAGAAGCAGGTAGCCACTAATAAGAGCCACACAGGCATATTGGAATCCAAGTAAGATATATACTCTCAAAACATCTATACATAAGCATGACCATACCCTACCGAGGTATATCCTCTAGCTGAAACATATCCTAGATATGATCCAAAATCTGTCCACAAAGTGCCCATTATATGTAACCAAGATACCCTAGATAGGTACTTTGAGAATCTGATATACATCCTCTAGGGCCAATTTCATTTCACCTATAGGTAACTAGAAATTCTAACTCTCACTATGCCACCTCTCTACTAAGGTAGTCAAGAGGGTGTGATCTAACGTAATGTGTGGAAGCTATGTAATGTACGATAATCATGTATCCTCTAGAATGGAAATCAACCCCTATTTCTCGTGATGGGAGAAGTTATGCTAATAATATCGTAGATGTCCATGACACTCACACACTTATAAATTGAGTAATATCACCTGTAAAATTACCCAAAACACACACAATTAACATCATTTATTCTAAATCATCTTCTAAGGTCTTCTAATAACTCTTACATTCATCTAATCACTTCTCAACATCTTTTAAATTCTTCTAAGGCCTTCTCAAAGGTTTTACTTTGCACTAACACATACCTTTCTACGCACTAGCGCATGGCTTTCCATGCTAGCGCACGTATTTCTACTCTAGCACATGCATTTTCACACTAGCGTATTCATCTCTAAAGCACATGCATTCTCACACTTATGCTCTCAATATCCCGCTAGCACTCCCCATTTCATGCTCATGCTATCATTTCCATGCTATTGTGTGACCTAACCTAACTCCAAACTAGCTTAACGCTCATGCTATCATTTTCACACGAGCACATGGACCTTCACGCTAGTGCATCTAAGGACACGCCAAGACACCTAAAGGCCTATGCTAGCGTTAACCTTCCAATTTATCCTAGTTAAAAAGGGTAATAAATGCACTCAAAATTCAAATTTTTTTACATTACGTACAGAGACATCGTCTGCTGGAAGCATCCCAAACTCTCAGACGTGGTATGTGTGATGTGTACAATTCAGTATATGAGCCATATTCTCACAAATTAAAGTGAAAATCTCAATAAAAAGGGAATAGTTTTAATTAACACAAATGGGTCATGATGGATTTTACCCCTCCCATCTTGCTATTTGTACCCTCAAATCCCCATTTCTTCATGTTTCTCTCCCACAGGGGATAGATAACTAATTTTTTCTTCTATTTTCTTCCTGTCACATGTTGGCCCTCCGTTACGATGATTATTTTCATTAAATGGTCTTTTTATAACATTTTCGTCTCATTGGGGCATATGTTTGCTTCTCGGTGACCTTTTCTTCTCCTTGGGGCATATTTTTGATTCCTAGTAATTTTTATCGATGTCACACAAATTTTCATTCTTCCATATCACATTCTTCCCATATTTTCAAAAAATATGAAAAGGTCATTAAAAATCCAAAAATTTGGTAAAATTTCAAAAATCGAAAAAATTGATAAAATTTTCAAAAATCCAAAAATTGGTAAAATATCCAAAAATCCCATCAAAAATTGGTAAAAAGAATTCACGCATCTAAATCATTTACTAGACAACATCCTCAAACATTAAAATTTGTCCTACAAAACATATTTCTTTGGTCCTCACTTGTTCTCATGCACAACTTACGAGATCATTTTGATCTACCTCCATTAACAAAAGCTGGTTTTCTTGTTATATCGTATTCCCTTGCACAAGAAGTTGTTTGGGGAAGTTTCATAGTGCACAATTACTTTTTCATGGGACTTATACGTCCTTTGTTTATTCACCTCGCATGTATCCTTGTTTGGGGTGTCATTTTTAACCTTGTCATTAACTCAAACATTTGGGAACTACAATTAGATAACAAAAACATTGGTGCAACTATCTTGAACATTGTTTGTTTGAGTATGTTTTTTTGTGCTTGTTTATTTGTTTATCTTCTTGTTTACTTTCTCGTATAGCATTACATTATGTATGTTTCTTTGAGTCAGTCCTTGCATGTTCATATTCAATAAATAATCGATGACATAGATCATATAACAAAATGATGAGAAAAAGTTGTTCCTAAGACCAATGATATGCTTGTTATCTCCATATGCGAGTTTTCTTCATCTCCACTTTTATTCTATCAAAAAAATTCTTCAACAACACCTAGGGAAATAGGGATTATATTTATCCCCCTTGTTTCTTCTACCATTAAAACAAAGTGGATTCTCTTTCCCACTCACATTACACACTTGCCTACTAATCTTTGTTTAATTTTCTTATTTCCTTCTTCTTTTTGATCATCGATCGACCTCTTTCATCACCCCATCGACACTTGAGGGGACATCCTTCATTCTACTAATTTTTCTTCCATTTCTTCAAAATTTAATTGTTTATAATTGTCTACTATCTTTGAAGTGGTGTCACTTATGTTACACCACACCAAAGAGGGGAAAATATAGACACCTAAAATCTGCCTACATAATTTTAATACTAAAATTGCACTAATTATCCTCTTTCCCATCATTTCCATTATAATTAATGATTTTGCACTAATTAACTAATGTTTCCCTCTATTTCAGTCAATTAATGACACTTCATTAATTAAATAGCTTTCCCCATTCCGGATGCCAATTAACAACACTTCGTTAGTTATAATCCTCCTATAACCAATTAATTAACTATTATTAGTTAATTGAGCATTTATAACATTCAATTTAATTAATAAACCTTTGTATTAATTAAATCCCCCTCTTAAAATCATCTAAATCCTACATATTTCCATCTAAATCACCTCTAAATAGCTTTATAAGATTGTCCTAGCCTATTAATTAATCCTAGTTGATTAATTAAATCATTTCCAACTCCCATGAGTTGCTAATTACAAATTAATTCCTCTAAGAATGCTTATATCTTCTAATTATACTTTATCCTTCATCCCACATTCACTAGGATTCTATCTTCTCCCAAATCGGAAAGCTATTTAAAGAACCTAGTATCCCCCTCTCAAAATGACACCACACTTTTGATAGCGATTATTATAGGCATATGATAAGGGTATTCTCCATTGTTGAATAGATCTGTCATCCTTTCATCCATTCTTCTCATATATGAGTACTAAAAAAAGCTCCAAACATGTCCATTAAGCCATTTTGGTGAGATTCTTTCCTCATTTGGAGATAACATACAATTGATTTATTATGATCTAGATAGGTTCATATTAGATAACAATCATACATTACAAATCACATCCAATTTCAAAGGGATGGCTTAGCATTTGATGATTTATTCATGTTAGATGCATTAGATTAGATATTTCTTTAAGATTTATCATGATGTTTATATTAGATTATATTTTTATTAGAACTACTTGGTGTTAGTTTCATTTAATTTTTTAGCTTATTTAATATGCATACAGAGATCAATATCACCTTTTATGACTTTCTCTCGAAATGAAGTGCATATGAATCTCTATACACTTCATTATTTAATGTTGAGCTAGATTTTTGCAAGATAAATGCAACTATGGTTGTCACATAAAATATTAGCGCTTCCTTTGACACCAATATAGAGTTCATCCAACAATATTTGTAGCCACATGTCTTCCTTTACGTATTCTATAACACTTCTATATTTTTCTTCAATAGATTATATAGAGACCGTCGGTTACTTCGCTTTACTCCAAGTAATGTTGCCTGCACCAAACTTTAATATAATGCATAATTAATTGTTCCTTTAACATATTAGAATATTTTTTGTCCTTTTCTAATGATCCTCATAAGGATCCTACATGAATCTAGAAACAAATCCTAGTTCATATGAAATATCTATCCTAGAAATAGTTAATTAAATCAAACTACCAATTATCTTTCTATATAGAGTACTATTGAATTTGTCACATGCAGGTTTTGGATCTAATTTAACACCAACTTCAATGAGAATGACAACTGTTTTATAATCAATCATGTTAAATATTTGAAGAAAATTAATAACATACTGTGATTGAGACACAACAATATGTTTATGATTTTGAAAGATAACCATTCCTTAAAATGATTTAGCATACCTAAGTCAGTCATTTCAAAACGTTGTAACAATATTTCTTTAATTCTAAGAATTAAATTCTTATTCTTATTAGTAATCAACAGATCATCAAGATACAAGACAATAATGATAATATGTTTATTTTCATACTTTAAAAAAATCATTATCGAGAAAATCAAATTTTGAAACCAAGATTCTAAAAAAATATATTTTTAGCATACCAAACTCTCGGATCTTGTTTAAGACCAAAAAGGATTTTTATGTTTACACACATATAGTTCCTTACTATGTTCTTCAAAACCTTTAAGTTGACACATGTAGATTTATTCTTTTAGGTCATCATTTGAAAAATTATTCTTAATGTGAATTCGGTGAATCTCCCAATAATATTGAGTAGCTAATGCTAGAATAATTCTAACAATGCTCATTTTAGATACAAGAGAAAAGGTTTCAATGTATTCGATACCATGCTTCGAGTGAGCTCACAAGCTACTAATAGGGTTATACTTAATTTTATACAACCCCCGTATCCTACAATGCTTATTTTTGAAGAAGGGACTAGTTCCCACGTTAGATTTTTGATTAGGGAATTGTACTCAACTTTCATAGCTTCGATCCATCTTTCATCTTGATTGGATTCTTTGAAATATTGTGGTTCAACCTCATATAGGGTCATCAAGGAATGATAATTATGCTTACTATATGTCATCTTTCTAAGGCTATCTGGGTAAGAGTCCTTTACTATATTTTGAGACCATTTAGGAATTCTAGAATGCAACACATTTTGAGGTGACTCCCCCTCAATCTCCATCATATATAGAGAAATATATTCATCCTCTTGAGCTTATGTTTCCATATCATCCAGAGAAGGATTATCAAGCCCTTCTTTAAGAGAAACACAGGGTTCACAAGAAGTATCATAAAATGTTTTTAGAACATAAAAATTCCTATTTTCTACTATGTCATGTTTGAAAGGATCATATACTCTTAATCCTTTTATGTGACATCCATATCTGAAAAATATACAGGAGTAGGAGGTCAAATCAAGTTTCTTCCATTTAACTTTCAGAATAAAGAGAGAAGCAGGACTACCAAATATTCTTAAGTGTGAGATATCTAGTTTTTGTTTTTCCATACTTCATGAGGTGTAGTTTGATGTAATGCTTTAGTAAGAAATATATTTACAATATAGAGTTTAGTATTCATCTCTTCTACCCAAAGAAACTCAGGTACATTTGATGCATGGATCATAGTCCTATACATTTCTAATATATGGCCATATTTTCCTTTCTGTGATGTCATTTTGTTGTGGGGAATTAGGAGTTGTCAAATCACGATGAATCTTACATGAAAAATTAAAATCATCAAAAAAATTATGAACATGGTCACCTTTGATATCAGTTCTAATTATTTTGATTTTTAGATTAGAAGGATTTTCAACTAAGGCTTTAAAATCTTGGAATTTGAACAAGACATCAACATTTTTCTTAATGAAGTATGACTTGGTCACCCTAGAGAAATCATCAATAAATAATAAAACATACAAGGCTCCACCAAGTTCAATTAGACCTATCACATCACTATGAATCAACTCTAACAAGTGATATGAATTCGGATCGTGATGTTCGTGAAATGTGTTGCTTACCACGTAAGCAAATTTCACATGATTCATGATAAAATTTCATTTTAGGAATACCTATAACAAGTTTTAGAAGAGACACATCATATATACTACTAAAATTCACATGTCCCAGTCATTCATGCCAAAATTAAAGATCATTTCTAAAAGTAGAAGAAAATAAATATTTCAAATAAATCCATCAAAAACATATAAACAATATTTTGTAAACCAGATGTATTAGAATTACTTGAGTTCATTTTTGACATACAATTTATTTTACAATAACACAACTTTATAATTTTATTGAGTTAATTGGCATCAAGATAAACAGGTATTTTTAACAGAGGTACGAATATCAAATTATTTGTTTTTCCATTTTCCATTTAACATTCCCAAAACTTTCAAATCAAAAATAGAATTGTCCCCTAGATATACGTATATTCCTCACATTCTAAAATATTTGTGAGGATTTCACTAATGCAGGTCATATGCCTAGAGACACCACTATTTAGGATCCATTCATTGTCACTTAAAGTGAGAGTTCAATATATCGAGCAATAGACTGATCAATGTTATTTGCATAGTTTTGATTCTAGTTTTGGTTTTGATCATTTTGATTGTTAAATTTCTTGTTTTTAGCATTTTTACAAATTTGTTTGTTTTCACATGACAATCAGACTCCTTATGACCAAATTTTCCACATTTATTACATGTTCCATTGAATTTCACTTTAAAATTTTAATTGTTCTGATAGGATTAGTGTTAGTATTAGATTTAAATTTTGATTTGAAGTTTGGTTTCTGATTAATATTGTTTTTATTTTTGTTTTGAGAGGGTTTTGATTCTATGATAACAATGCATGAGATGCATTCTCTTTTGAATACAATTTTTTATTACTCGTTCTCCCTAAATTAGGAGAGATGATAGGGTATCTAGATCAAGTAAATCAATTTCATTTCGGTATTTAGAGTTTAAAATTGAGATGTAGTTTCAAAAAAATCATGGATGTTTATCTGAACAATGAAATATAACATTTTATATTGAAATAATTCGCAATTACATCCATATAAATGTGCTTTATTTTTTTTTGTAATTTTCACCAAAAAAATTAATTTTTCATCCCCTTCATGGGAGTCACAAATAGTTCCATGATGAGTTTAATCATATTTGAGAGGCGAATTCCTTTGTGCATTATTTCTAGTTGTTTCCAAGTGTTAGCAAGAAATTCCATGTGTCATATATGGAGTAAAAACTAATATTTTTGTTGGCCATTATGTTTTACTATTGTCATTGATGTCAATTAAATTAATGGAAAAGGGTTTCATGGTGTTGTATGAGTCTCCATGAGGTGTTAATTAAGTGTCAAACATGAAGGTTGATTGGTAGTGATAGGATTTGGTGATTTATCATGGTGTATGTGCATGATTATAGATTGCATAGTTGAATACGAGATCTCTTGAGTGGGTTGGATGTTTTCATGAAGTAAAACATGGTTATTATGGTGTTTCAAATGTGCCCAAGAGTTTGCATGATGTCAGCATGGTCAGTTCATGTGAAGTCATGGTTGAATCGAGATCATTCCAATCCTATTCCTAGCCCTGGAGCATGTAGAATGAGATAGAGGTGTGATATTTGGAGCTGATCAAGATTTTACAAGCATGATAAAAGTATGGTGACATTGTACTTGAGGTATATGATGAGTTTAATGTCAGTATTCAGTGATACAATGCATTTATGAGGTCCTTGGGAAGCAAGAAGGTGAGAATATGTAAGTTAGCATGGGTAAGTCTTAATGGATAGAGAGTTTCAGATATATTTAGGATAAATGGTGAGTATGGTAAGTTAGAGGATGTTTTCATGATGCTTCATGACATTTTAAAGGTAATTTTAAATAAGGAATTGCGAAATACTTTAGTTTTGGAAAAAACGGGTGTTTTACAATGTGATTCTGAAGCAAAAGTGGACCTTTTGATGATCGTTGAAAGTTATGTGCTTTGCATGGGGACATAATATATTCAAAATATATTATTAAGTCCGTTATAGAGGTTTTCAAAAAAATAATGTGGTGGTTTTATTGTCATGTTTTTATGAACATTTGTTAAGAAGATAAGTTTCTTTGAAACCCTAGCTCAAAGAAACTTGGAATAAATTACTTGTACAAGCCAAGTTTTGATTTTTTTTAAAGTGATGATTAAATATTGTATAATATTATTCTAGCTTTCTAGAAAGGTAATGTAGTTCTTGTGATTGTATGTGGGCCCCACCTTAAAATTATTATTTGCGAAGACATTTAGTTTCCTAAAGAATTTACAAAATAAACTAACATTTTTTTATTCGTGGATTTTTTCTAGATGTACATGATATTTTAAAATCATGGTTGATCTTATAAATGGTAAAATGTGCCCTATTTATGAAGACTGGTTTTTGGGGCAGTGTAGATAAGTCTGTGGTAAAATTGGAATTACAAGAGCTACATGAGGCATTAGGAATCCAATCAAGTTGTGTTTTGATCCTGGTTCATATATATTTCCATTAGTATATCAAAATTATGTTTTTGATATAGTATGGAGAATTTATGACCTGTTATTTTAAGGTAAAATATGGAGAGTGATTGATCTAGCAAGGTGTTAAGTAGCTTCATGAGGTAAGGTGATGTTTCTAAATTATTCATGATTTTTTGAAGATTTATGAGTGCTTATAAATCATGTATAAGGGTGTTACATTATTTGGTCAAGTTTTGAAGTTAGTTTTGAGGTGATGGAGTAAGTTTAGATCAAGGTCTATTCTTGATTCCTAGAAGGCTAAAGAAGTAGTTTACTGAGAGATGGACTTGATTGAAGACCTTACACTTATATTTGGAAGGAAATATAATATTTATGGAAATAGGATTCAAAGTTATTTTCCACTTTTATATGTTTTGTGTCTTGGTGATGGTATTTTATGGGTCTTTTAGGTCAGTTTGTGAGGAAGAAGGTACGGTGATTTTTAGGACATGATTGTTCGGGATGAAAGAATGAAGTGAATGAGGAATAAGATGAATGATTTTATTCTATACTAGTAGGAGAGTGAAGAGGTATGAATTTTGTTCCTATTGACGGTATTTTGAGATCTTAGAAGTCAAATAAATGGTGTAAACCAATTGTGTTTTAAAAAAATTATTGGCATCTTGATTTGGTGAATAGGAAAGTTGGTGTGGTTTGTACATATGGATGTTTCGTGAGCCCTAACATGCATGTATGTGATTTAAAAGTCCCTAGTATTCCATAGAGTGTCTAAATTTCATATTTGAGTTGTTATTGAGTGGTCTTAATGCCCAAAGTGAAGACAATGTGTTAGAAACAACTATATGAGATGAGAATATGTGCCCTCTCGAGTTGGTTATGATAAATTTCATTGGTTCAAGATAATTAATGAACATGGATTATGTTTTTATGTTATATTACACATGTTTGATGAATTTTGGAGCTTGAGTAATCATGGATTTTTCATTTTTAGTTTTAGCTCATCCAGGTGATGGGGTTTTGAGCTAGTTTTGAGCATGTTTGATGGTTTTGGGAATGGAGAACCTATATGGGTCCTTTGTGAACATTCGTATTAGTATGGTATTTTTAAAAAGTTTTAATGGTTTTAAAAAGGAGGGAAACCATCCTAGTTTTTATTTGAAAGATGAGAATCATATTTAAGTGAGTTTTTGAATTCATTTCTAAACTAGATGTGGATGGGGGAAAAGTGTGACCCAAGAGAGAGAGGGGATTGAGTATGGAGGCATGTATTGAAATCTGAAAAAAATAGGTTGAGGAATGATGGATATCATGTGTGAAAGGTTTTAGATCTAAAACAAGTCCAAAAGAAGAAGATAAAATGAGTTGAAGGAATAAGGGTTTGATGATCTATGTATGAGTTGAAATTGTGATCTCTATCAGTTGTAGAAAAAAAAAAAAATTAGATATCATCATCTTCAGGTGGTCTAGTTGGTTCTTATTCATATTAGGGGGTTGTAGCCTCCTTATGGAGTGGATGCTTCACTAAATTAGGGGTTAGTGCTCTCTGTACGGTTGGTTCTCTACTAAATTAGGGGTTGGTGCTCCTTATTGGGTTGGTGCCTCACTAAATTTGAAACATACAAATATAAAGTTTTTGTTTCGGTGGGTTTTCTTTACCATGGTGTTTTCCCACTTAAATATCGCATCTATGTGTTCTCTCTCATGTTTTATGGTTATTTGAATATATTGTACACATGTAATGAGCTATTATTGAATGCATATGAATGGATGGATGTTAATGGATGATACAATTAATCGTCAATGAAATAAGTTATTTGTAGGATTGATTCATCCCCCATCAGTCCATTGTGCTTCCAATAATTATTATCGAGAATATGTCCTTATGAATCAATTCTAACAACTTGAAGGAGATCCTTGAAGTAGAAATGGGTAAGTTAGATGATCTTTGAAGGAGAAAGTATGAGATTCTTGAGTCTTTGGTATTTATATTCCACGAGTAAATTAGTGATATGGAGAAAGATCATGGTCAAGCTATCAATGGTTTCGAATCCCAAGTGGAGAGTGTGATTAAATCCCTAAGGGATAAAGAAGAAGTTTTTTGTTAGGATAAAATAATATTATCCTAATTAATTATGCATTGCCTATTAGTTAGGTTATTTATTAATACTATATGGTTATATTAATTATAACCATCTTATTGCTTGTATTTGAACAATACGGGATCTTTTATATTGTTTTAACAATATAATTGTTTGGTTGTATTTTTGTGCTTCCTGGATGTAATATTGGAAGTTGTTGTGAGTTTGGTTTTACCTGTGCAACCTATTTGTTTTTTTGCACATGGTTGTTCAATTCCTATAATAATTGTAGCACTCCATTGTAATGATGGTTGATTGAGATTAATAAATTTAATCAGGCTTCGCCCCCTTGTTTCTCAATTTAAATTTGGTACCAAAGCAAGAATCTAGCCTGTGAAGCAACAAAGGGTTGAAGAGAGGTTGCAGTAGGAAGAGAAGAGTCTTGGAGAAGAATTTTCTTTCCAAGAGAGCCTGTGTTTCCTCCAAAGAACTTCCTAGACATCCCTACATCTCCACAACCCCCTCTTCCATTCCAGGTGTTTGGAATGCAATTTTTTTTTTGGTGCACCCAACACTAGGAAAAATTTGCTGCAGGTATAGAAAATTAAAAAAAAAAATTCCCCCATCCAGGGGTTTTACCTCTAATATTAGAGGTGCCTTTGGTCTCTACTAAAACTAGCAGGCTGCTGTAATTGGAGGTTTCTATTCTACTTTTAGAGGTCTGTTGTGCTATCCACCGAGTCGGGATATTGAGGCCGATCTGGTTGCATTGATAAATCCATATCGAGCTTCATTGGAGAATCGATCCCGGATTCAATGAATCCTCCTTAGCTCGACCATAGCCAAGCTCACATCATTGTTCACTTTGCATTGTAGCAGATGAGTGCGTTGGAGATCTGTGAACCAAAGGCTGAGCTCATTTTTGGTGGTGAGTTGCAGTGGCTTTGCAATTTCTTTTAAGCCTACCCCCTCCACAGTCACCATGGTCGAATGCACAACCGAGCTCCCATCGAAGCAGAACATGCATCAATAAAAACGTTGCAGCAAGGAAAAAGGCGTAACAAGGAGATTTTTCAAGGGAAAAATGTGTAACAATCACCTCCTCGTGGCTCCACCGACCTAAACCTACAAATAATCTACAACGGTGTATATCCAACCTGACCACAAAGCCAACACATTAAAAAGTGGCTAAAGCAAATTAAAAATGGTGGAGAACATTCATACAGTCAACTAAGCATATGCGGAGGAAAGCTTATCAACAAAACAATGTTTGAATCTTTGCAAAGAAATATCTTCCTCCATAAGAAACCCTAAATGCCTTCACACGAGACACGTGGTCTCACCTTCCGCAGTCATTGTTTTTAAGAGGTGAGTCAAATTTGACTTTAGTTAAATACAAGTTTGTTCATTTTATGTTACAAGTGCACAAGCGGCCAAGGCGGTTAGAGAGAAAGCTTTGGGTGTGAGAGGTTTGGAGTTCAACCCCCACCCCAAACACATATTTTTAAACAATTTGACTTTTGGCAGAAAATTTGGAGAAACTACCATAGTTGGAGGCAGATTTAGCGAAAAAACCATTGCTAAACAACATAGTTACAACTAAACAGGATACCAAATATTTTAGTGAGAAAAACCCTAATTTAGGGTAATTTTTTTTCTCCTAATAGGTATATTTTTTCATTTAAGGAATTTTTGCAAAGGAGGCCTATCCAGAAATTGCATTTTTAGCTATATTTTTGCAATTTTTTGGCATAGTGGGTCATTTTGGGCTCCGGAGGCCACCAAGGCCCGTAAAAACAAAAAAATTATCTGCCATTCAATTTTTCCAGATTTTTGAATGTAATTTGTATACTTTAGTATATTTTACTAATTTACAAGTTTCCATAGTCAATTACAAACTTTGTAATCGCCGTAAACCGGCAGAATTGTAATACAAAACAATAAAAAAATTGGTTATGAAACACTCATGAGATCCTAGATTTCATTTGCAGCGTTTGGTATATATGGTGCCTTTGGGAAGTGCTTATAGGTAAACTGTCATGACTACTACCGTACTTAACACCTAATATAGGCTGCAACAACGTTGTCAGGCATCAACCCTTTAAATTGACAAGGAGTAATAAGGTCATAGTGCACACACTATGAGCCATCCCATCCATCTGTGAACAATTACATGACATAAATCTAGACTGAGAAATTATCCAAGTATATAGCAAAGTTACTCACGCGTATGAGAATATTTCTTTGAGGTGTCAATAATTGCACAGACTCCTCTCAGTACTATCTTGGTAACGCGTATTGAATTATTACACATAAGTTAATGCCTCTTTCACATACCTTCGGGTATATAGAAAGGGTGAGCTTCTTCCATGTACCACCAGGTATATCGAAGGGTGCGTATATAGAAAGGTTTGGTATATCAGATTGACGGTATATAGATTCGGAGACCTTATACCTAAAGTGATAAGATCCAAACCTTTTCAGTGATTTCTACAAAATGGGCACCAATGCCCCCAAATTTTTCTTCCGATTCATAATTACTTAGAGGAAACAACTATGCTACATGGAAGACAAAAATCAAGACACAACTTGAGTTTGAATAAATCTGGCCTATTGTGACTGGTACTCTGACTAGATCAACAACTGATACAACACAACAATGGAAGTTTGATAAAGCAAATCAGAAGGCTAAACTCATCATCTTGTTTGGAGTGTCCAACGATGTGCAACCCCACATTCATGATGCCACAATAGCCAAAGAAGCATGGGATAAGTTGAGCACAAGTATACGAGGCCAAAAACAAGAATGTTATACTGAATTTATAGAGTCAGTTACACACATTGAAGTTCAAGTAGAATGAGAAAATTGAAGCTTTCTTAAGAAGAGTTGTAGAGTTGAGGGCTTCACTTCTAGCCCTGGGAGAAGCGGTCTCAGATGATGCTCTTGTTCCCATTGTTCTGAGAGCACTCCCCTCTTCTTACCACATTTTTGTTACAACACTAAACGTGTCAGATATGACCATTAGTTTTGAAAAATTGGTAAACTTACTACAACAAGAGGAAGCCATACATAATAAGGATGATGAAGAGGAGCAGGCACTTTCTTCACATCAAAAATGGAAAGGAAAAGGTAAAGGAAAACCTAATTCCTATCAAAATTCCCAAAATCAAAATTAGAATCAAGGGGACAGACAATAGAAGAAGTAATGTCCTATCTGTAAAAGAGGACATGACCTAAAATATTGTTGGTATAATACTTACAAGAAAGGTTCATCTAGCAACTCTGGACCTCAACAACAATAGTCTTACAAGGGACATTCTAACCACAATCATAGGTAGAAAAAGGGGAACTGGAAAAGAAGACCCCATCAGCAAGGAAATATTGTTGAGCAACAAGAACAATCAGATAATGAAGACTACTTATTCACTACTCGATCAAGTGAACCATCCATGTCATCTAGTGATGTTTGGTATGTTGATTCGGGGACCACTTGACACATGACCAGCCAAAAAGATTGGTTTATTTCAATGAGGGACATGCCATTGAAAAATCATGTTTCATTGGGAGATGATTCTTCATATATAGTTCAGGGGATTGGGAACATTTATCTACCCCTTGGTTCATGCAATTGCAGACTATCAGATGTCTTATATGTCCCTAGGTTAACAAAGAATCTACTTTCAATCAGTCAAATCCTTGATCACAACCTAAAAATTGACTTTGATAGTCACTCCGACAAGAAAACATGTTTGATTCGAGACAAATCAAGAGGCTCGAAAATAGTTGTAAAAGCCTCTAATGTGGGATACATGTTCTAGCTTGATTTTGTTCACAGAGATGATCAGGAACTTGTGGCTAAGAACTCTACCTTAGCATAATTATGGCATTAGAGACTTGGTCATGTAAGTTTCAAGTATCTCGAGACACTTCACGGTGCAATATGGTACATGGGCTACCATCTCTTCAGAAGGATACAGAAAAGTGTCCTCACTACCTAATAGGAAAACAACACAGAGCTTCATTCCAGAAGAGTACATTTTGAGCTCATGGAAAACTTGACCTGGTTCATACCGATCTTTGTGGTCCAATGCAACCAAGTCATTATGGGTTCTAATACTTCATGCTTTGTGTTGATGACTATTCAAGAAAAATGTGGATTTTTTGTCTTCGCAAGAAAAGTGAAGCTTTTGAAACTTTCAAGAATTTCAAAGTAGCAATTGAGAACGAAATTGGTCATCACATCAAAACTCTCCACTTAGATTGAGGGGGAATTCAATAGCAATGAGTTCAGAGACTACCTACAAACTCACGGGATTCGTTGACAAATGCCTCCTCCACACACACCGCGATAAAATTGTGTTGTTGAGAGAAGAAATCATACTATCATGGAAATGGTGCGATGCATGATCAATGATTCTGGAATTGCAAAGACATTATGGGTAGAAGTAGAAAAAACAATAGTGTATTTGTTGAATAGAGTGCCCACAATTGCTCTTGATGGAGTAACACCACAAGAAGCATGGTCAAAGTGGAAACCATATATTGCACACCTTAGAGTATTTGGGTGCAAAGAAAACATGCACATACCCAAGCAAAACAGAAATAAATTGGACATGAAGTCACAGAAACTCGTCTTCATTGGGTACAGTGAAGAGACTCTTAGGTACAGATTGATGGATCCAAAGACCAGAAAATTCTACACTAGTAGAGATGTTGAGTTTTTTGAGAAGAAGGAAGCAGAGTCTCCTCCTCCAGACTCACCAGATGTAGATTTTTCTCTAGTTGTAAAAATTGAAGCTGATGTTCCCTTAGATGATGAAAGTGATGATGGGGATGATGGTGTTGATCAAATAGAACCATAACCCATGGGAACAGTTCAACGTATGCCTAAATGGTGTACTAGCACATTACGAGATGCAAGAATGGATGCTCCACCGAGATACATCCACCCTTGGACCACGGACTTGTAGTAAAGCAAGAGAAGAAGTTAACTTTTCTTTGATGAGTAGAGTTATTGAGTCTGATGAGCCCTCTACAGTCTAGGAAGCCCTACAGTAAAAATATTGAAAAGATGCCATGGACTCTGAATATCAATCAGTGATTAAAAATAACACTTGGTAGCTTGTCGATCTTCCATTAGGGAAGAAACCCATTGGATGCAGATGGATATTCAAAATGAAGTACAAAGCAGATAGAGATAGGACAGTGGACAAGTATAAAGCAAGACTATTAGCAAAGGGGTATGCAAAAAAATAAGGTATTGACTACGAGGAGACATTTTCTCCCACAACTAAGATCAAAATGATCAGGATGATCTTTTCTCTAGCTACTCAGTTTGGATGGAAATTCCATCAAATGGATGTAAAAAGTGCCTTCCTAAATGGAGATTTACAAGAAGAAGTCTACATGACTCAACCTAAGGGCTATGTAGCACTTGATTAAGAAGAAAAGGTATGTAGACTCAAGAAATCTCTGTATGGCCTTAAATAAGCACCCCGGGCATAGTACATCAAGATTGATGAGCATATCATATAACACGGATTTGTTAGAAATCCATACAATCCCAATATTTACCTCAAAAAGAAAGGGGGGAGATTGTGATTGTTTTTGTCTATGTCGACATTCTAGTCATCACTGGAAATTTAGTGAAGATGATTGATGCAATGAATAGCGATATTAATCGATCATTCAACATGATAGATCTCGGGCCAATGCATTATTGTCTTGGATTGGAAGTATGATAGAAAGAGAATCACATATTTTTTTCTCAGATGAAATATACCAAGACAATGCTTGAGAAATTTAGGATGATGGATTGCACACCAATTTCTACACCTATGGAGAATAGATTGTAGTTATCTCGTTCAGATCCATCTCTTGAGGTAAATGCCACTCTCTATCGGTAGTTGATTAGGAGTCTCATTTACCTGACCTACACTAGACTAGATATCAGATTTGCAAGTGAGCTATCTATCTAGGTTCATGTAGGAACCCAAAGTTTTTCATTGGAAAGCAACAAGGTGCATTTTGAGATATCTCAAAGGATTAGTGGATCTTGGTCTAGAATAAAAGAAGAATGACAACTTCTTCTTGACTAGATATTCGAATTCAAATCATGCAAGTAACATTGATGATAGAAAATCCACTTCTGGATTTGTATTCTTTATCGATACGGACCAATATCATGGGGAAGAAAGAAACAACACTTTGTTTCTCACTCTTCCACAAAATCTGAGTATCATTCTATAGGATAATTTATATGTGAATTGATTTGGATACGTCGCATAATAGGACTTGGAATACCACAGGAAAAACCGACCACCATGTATGTTGACAATGAAGGTGTTCTCAAACTTGTTCACAATCCAGTGTTTCATGAAAGAACAAAGCACATTAAGGTACATGTTCATTTCATACGTGAGCATGTGTTGAAGCACAACATCCAGCTTCAATTTTGTCCAACAGCTGAACAACGAGTAGATATCTTCATGAAGTCACTTGCATGTGACAAGTTCGAGTTGTTCAAAGAATTCCTCTCCTCATCCCTTGAGACAATGCACAATTAAGGGGGGGAATGTTAGGATAAAATATTATTATTATCCTAATTAATTATGCATTGCATATTAGTTAGGTTATTTATTAATACTATATGGTTATATTAATTATAACCATCTTATTGTTTGTATTTGAACAATACGAGATCTGTTATATTGTTTTAACAATATAATTGTTTGGTTGTATTTTTATGCTTCCTGGATGTAATATTGGAAGTTGTTGTGAGTTTGGTTTTACCTATGCAACCTATTTTTTTGTCTGCACATGGCTGTTCAATTCCTATAAGAATTGTAGCACTCTATTGTAATGATGTTTGATTGACATTAATAAAGTTAATCAAGCTTCCGCCCCTGTTTCTCAATTTACATTTTCTAGGTGTGAAGAGAAGTTGAAATCCCTAGAATCTTATTTGGATAGTGCATCTAGTAGGTTGAGTATGTCTGAGAAGTTAGAGAATATTACTAAATATTTTGATGGTATTTTAGAGAGACAAATATATGCAAATGATAAGACAGGCCTAGGTTTCAAGGAAAAGTAAAAGGAGAATGATTGTGAAGTTGGTCCAAGCTCTCAAGCAAGCAAAAAGGAGACAAATAAGGCTTATTTGAGAGGTTATAAACTTGTTAGATAACCTAATGCTACTAGGTATGGTGCTTTTTTCAATGGTTATTACTATGTTTGTCATGATTGTGGACATAGATCTAGCTATTGCAAAAAGAGGTTTCCTAGGAATGATGTAGGCCTTTTCAAAGCTGAATGTCATTCATATTATGAGTATAGCCATAAAGCTAAGGATTGTGGTTAGAACCTAAGTATATTTGAGCCTATAAGTTGGAAAGATGTTGTGTGTTTCAAGTGTCACAAATATGGACACATTAGTCAATGGTTTGTGTCTAAGTATCTTGTGTTTCTAAGAAGTCTGTCTTTATAATGCTTAGTGGTCTAATATGTCTGAGTTTGAATCATGTCCTTGTCACATTAGGTCTGATTTAATGCAAGGGTTTGTCATAGTTCATGACATTTTTCTACTTTGTTCTTGAAAAGTGTGTTCTTATGAGATTATAAAGGAATGAACTTGTGTCTTAAGGTTATAAGAAAGGTGTAGTGTTAATATGAGTAGAGTCTATGGTATATTTCCAAGTTTTTCATGAATTCTAACCATGTAAATAACGTGTCTCAATCCAAATTTGTTGTCCTCAAGTTAGTGTTAGGTGCTTGGTGTGTGAAGGCAAGATGTTTGAGCCGATAAGTGTAATCAAAGTCATGAATATCTATGTGGTGTTCTTATATCAGTTATTTGGAAGGTCAAATATGTATAATGACTGTCTCTCTGTCTGCAGAGTAAGAGGTAACTACTACATCGTTTGTGGAGTTGTGTATGAGTCTCTACAAGTGAAAGTTTTATCATCTCAAGTCAATATATTCTTGAGTCGGTAGGTTATGAGTATCGCATCAAGTCAAAATGTCATCCATCTGTCAAAGGTATTTTGAATGCACTGAGATGGAGGTTTAGTGTTTGTACACTTAAAAGGTTATGGTATGAGTTGTCTCTTAATGTACGTGTCTAAGGTATATTGTAGTGTTAAAATGTGTACCTTATCTTTGTATGTCGATCAAGATTGGTGTCTCAAATTAGTGTAAAATCATATTGAGGGTCTCAATGGTTAAGAAGTACTACCAATTTGATCGACATGTGCACCAAGATGTTGACAATGTTCTCTAAGTCAAAGAAGGGTAACATTTAATAAGTACGGGACTAATAATTCACTTAGGTGAAGGAATTTGCAGAGACCTAAACATGTTCTTGAGGTAGAGGTATGTTATCTAAGAACAAATTGATGAATGAAGTATGGGTATTGATCTTAGCTTTAAGAGTTAAAGAATAGGGTATTGATAAAGTACTGTTATCCAATTTCACCCCGGTTTGAATTGATAACATACATCAGGATTCTCAAATCCCAGGAAAATTGATTGATCCAGGGCAAAAATCATGTTTCTAGGGTCCCTTCAGAATTTTTTCTAACTCTCCTGTCTAGGTTGAAAAGAACAAGCTCTGAGAAAATGCGAGAAAGTTGCAGAAAATAAGCTTGGGCCAGAAAAAATTGTGAAAATCAGCTAAGTCCTAGTCCAAACGATAGTCGGGACATTTGGGACGAAAAGGCGTGGATCGGCCGAAAAGCCTACAGGCGGCCCAAACAACAAAGGGACATCTGGGACAAATGGACGTGAAATGCCCGAATCGGCCGGAAGAAAGAAAATTTGTCCAAGTCCTTTATCGGGAGCAAGCGGGACAAGAGTACGCGAAGGACCCGAACCGGTTGGTTCAGCCGAGAAATTGTTGACTTTGGGACATCCGGGACAAAAGGACGTGGTGGACGTGAAAATCCGGTAGGCGTGTAGACAAATCACAGCATGACACGTGTCGCTAAGGAAAAAGGTCCAAAAAGTCGAAGGGGCGAGTTTTCGAGCACTGATCTGAACCAATGAAATAGTGCCACGTGTCAGAGTTTAAGGGGCCCAAAAGAAAATCCCATGAAAAGGTGGAGAGAGAAAGTTTCTCAGTGAACCAGAGCCTGCCACGTGTCGTCTAGATGGCAGAGCGCGGGAAAAGAAATTTAAAAATCTGTTTTCACCTGTTTTGTGCCCTAAATCTTCAGATCATCATATCTTTCGATCCAGAGCTTGGATTTGCACGTTCTTTATATCAACGGAAAGCTGTTGAAGTTCTCTACATGATTCTGGGGTCAATCTTGCATTTTGGTGTAGTTTGGAGGGAGAAAATTAAGAAAACATCTCTGACGCGTGGTGATAGACAGAAGTAATGCTTCAACTACCAACTTTAATGCAGCAGACAGCTCGCCGCTCCTGTTAGACAGCCCAGCCGTTTTGCCAGAATCCACCGCTTCTGCCATAATGAGATGATTTTAAATGCTACCAAGAAGTGGTTGGGGCAGATTCTAGATTTCCTCTCTCTCCCCTCTCATTTTTCTTCATATATATTGTAAAGAGGAGCTCCTTTAACAGGTCAGACATTCTTGTTTTGCATCCTCCCTTCTTCCCTCACTTGCAAGAGAAATTATGGAGCTTTCAAACCTCCCATATGGGTTGTAATGCCAGTATTTTTGCCTCTTGGCCACTGCAATGTACTGTATCGACTCTTGAGCAATAAATATATGTGTTGTGATTGACTCTCGACCCTCTCATGTATTCATTGCTGTCATTTTGATCTCTTATTTCAGTTTGGTTACCTGTGCATGGTTTTTGTATTGCATCTATGTGGTCTGTGTTAAATTTGCAAAACGAGTGTCTAACATTCCTCGGTGCATCACCTTTGTAGTTTAGGTTTTATTCTATGCATTTTCTTACCCTGTCTCCTTGGCAAGTTAGATTAGGTTTTAGCAAACCCTCTGCATTTTTGTGTGCATCCGAGCAGAGGAATAGGAACCACCTTCTCTAGAGAATATTTTCTCATCTTTACAAGTCCCACGCTTGAAGAAAGGATTCCATGTTGTGTAATCACACTTTGGATGCACGAACATCAACTTAGAAGCGATTTACATCGGGGGTCTTTGTGAGTCTGCAACAAGCAGTTTTGGCACACCCGGTGGGACACTAGAGGTCTCAATTTTATTGCAGCAAAGTCGATATGCATCTGCTGCAGTTTTCTTGCTTATAAGAGCTATTATCTCGCATATCTGGAAACTTCAAGCGGAAGAATCAAGCTGGTTTGATGAGTGCGAGGCCTAAAAACTCATGAGAAGAATCACCACAAGGTCAAGAGTTGGAGAAGAAGAAGTTTGTTTGAATACCCGCAGTATCTCCAAGAAGAAGGCAAAGAGGAAGAAGGATTCAAAGGTCTCCATCTCCACCAAACAGAACTCTCTCAACTCCTCCACCTGACAGGCCTTTCATTCAGTATAGAAGGGTTTTAAGACCGATTAGAATGGCTCAGAACAATCCCTACATCAACTTCACAGGCAGCAGCCCACTTGCTCTCAATGCACAACATCCAGTTCCTATTGCAGCCTTGAAGAACATTCCCTACTTCACCGGAGAAAATCAGACTACTCCAGGTGATCATGTTAAAGATATTGCTAACCTTTGCGCAATCCATGAAATCAATGAAATGCAAGTGGCTGTCAAGTTACTGGCATCTTCCTTCAAGGGTAAAGCATTACAATGGTTTAGGAGCCTCGAAGCTGGTTCTATCACAAACTGGAATCAGCTGTGTATTGCACTTCACGAGTAATTTGGAGAGAAGGGAGATAACTTGTCTCTTTTGGAGCAGCTGACGACTATCAAGAGAGCTCCCAATGAGTAGCTGGCCGATTTCAACTTCAGATTTCAAAGGTCTTGGGATAGGATTCCAGTGGCAGTCAGGCCAACAGCAGAAGGTGCTTTTCTATATTACCTCAAAGCTTTGAATTCTGATATTTCTATGTTAATTCAGTCCATGGGAGGCACAACAATCCCTATGGCTTATAGCATTGCCATTAGAGCTGAAAACTGTCTTATTCAAGCTGGTAAACTGGCTCCTAGGCCTCCCATGCCCTTGTATCCAAACTTAGAAAATCCAAGCACTAGTCAAGCACCCACTTTGGCTCCTGTTCCCACCCCTAGAAACCAAAGTTCAAGTGAAACTTCTACTTCATCCTCTAGTGCTTCAAATGAACTCCAGGAGGTCATGAAACAGTTGCAAAACCTAGGCAATGAGCTGGTTACTCTCAAGAGGCAGCAAGCCCAAGGTTTCAGACCTTCCTATCAACCTCAAGCTCAGCCTAATAGGTAGCCATACCAACCACAAAGACCACCTAATCCAGTTGCAAATGTGAATCAAACAAGGCCTCCCTCTAATAGACCATTCCAGCCCTATAATCCAAATGCTATATCTGCCTCTAAGGCATTAGTGCCAACACAGAACAACATTGCTCAGGAATATGACTGGTGCTTTCCATGCAACGAGCCTCATAACCAATCCATGTGTTTCAATGGTGCTCTCACCAAGCGATGGTGACAATACTCCGGTGTGGAGGGCGAGGCGGTCAAGGAAGCTTGATCAACAACAAGAAACATTCCAATAGCAATCAGCCCCAAATGACACCACGTTAGTGGCGGCAGCGGAAGATTTACGTGGCATGAATTAGGTTGTCTCTCAAGGTGTTGCAGCCAACACAAGGTCAAAGAGGAGAAATTTGGGTGAAGAACAGCCATTAGCCCTAGCCAATCCACAACCTTCCATGGCTCCACAAATGATTAGCAACCGAGTCGATTTCAAATACACAAGAGCAGCCAAGAACAGCCCCTAGGCTAACTCAAATGCCACATTTGTTGCTGCCCACGTACTGAGTAAGTGTACAAACCAAGGGACAACAAAAGGATACTTCATCCCCTTTCAGTATCATTGAACAGATGAAGAAGACTAACGTCAATATATCAATGTGGGAATCCCTATCGATCCCAGGACAAAGAGATCTGCTACAAGCTGCCATGAAGGATTGGACAACTTGAATCAGCGAGAGTTCGGATGTAAGACAAAGTGCTTACAAATGCTGCCCAGCCTGAAGGAAGCCATGGAGGGCAACAAGGTAAAATGTTGAAGCCCCCTCCTTTCTATGTTTCATTAATCATTGGGGATAAACTAGTACACAATTGCATGATTGATTCCGGGGCAAGTAGCTCAGTGATGCCCAAGCAAATAGCTGATCATTTGGGTCTCAATATGAAGTAATATCTAAAGGGTAGTGCAATTGGATGGGACAAGATAATGCTTGTGATTGGAGTGATTAAAAACTTGAGTCTTACCTTGCATGCATGTCCGAATGTTGTTGTCTTACAATATATATCAATCATAGACCTTCCACCACTCTTTGCCCTTTGCTTGTCAAGGGACTTCACTGACCAAGATTGGGGGTATTTGTCTCTTTGATTGGTCCCACATGCTATTTAGAACAAGGTATGGAACTAAGGCTACAATTAGGTGCGAACCTATTGCAAACTTCCATATTGAGCCTTACACTCCAAGTCGATTAATGCCAATTGCTCAAAGCATTTGATCAAGAAGATCACCCTAGTACTGATGAGGCTGACACCAAGGTTGGAAGTATCCCGGACCTAACTCTTGACGAATGGGCAAACAAGATACATGCTTTTGATCCCTATCAAGAAGTAGAAGAATCTGAGCTAGGAGTCTATTGTATACATGAAGAAAATCAACCTGTTCCTAACATCACCAAGCCAAGCCATAATGATGACAATGAGGTATGGCAGCTATTTTTTTACGGATCAAGGAGTAGGCAAGGTGCAGGAGGTGGAGCCATGCTTGTTTCACCTCAAGGCATCAAATATTATTCATCTTTTCGTTTCCAGTTTTCTTTTTCAAACAACACAATCTGAATATGAGGCCTTGATTCATGGACTTCATTGGGCTAGGAAAAAGGGGATAAATAACTTGCAGGTGTTCGGGGATAGCGAGCTAATCGTCAACCAAGTTAGAGGACAACATGCTACGAAGAACGACTTGCTGAGGAGCTACAAGAATAGGGTATGAGACCTCATTGAGGATTTCGAAGCTTTCAACATTGTGTCCATACCCAGGAAGAAAAATGAATCCGCGGATAGGCTCACAACAATTGGAGCAATGTTTGATGTGGTTGACAACATCAAAAGGGAAAAAACACAGCCACATATCCATGTGATTGTGAGGCCAGCAGTTCCAGATAATAACACAAGCTAGCAGGTGTTTGAGAACGATCAACAGATCGTCAATTTTCTACAGGAAGAGGCTGAATTCTCAACTAGAAATTAGGACAGATTAGAGCAGCAGTATGGGGATCAAGTAGTGCAGCTGCGGATAAACAAGCTTCCTAAGGGTTTAGTAACATTGGAGTCTATCTTCAACCCTAATGACCAGTTCCGTAAGGAAAAGTCTAACATACAGGTCAAGAGAGAAGATTCAGAGCCAATTCTGGTTAGGGAAGGAAAAATACTTCAAATTGGTAAAGTGGCCACTGAGCAAGAGAAATCATATTTCATACAGCTTTGCCAAGAATTTCCAGATGTCTTCGCTTGGAGCTATGAATACTTGAGAGGATTCAATCCAAAGTTGGCACAACATACCATAGAATTGGATCTAGATGCTAAACCCATCAGGCAGAAGCAAAGACCTGTCAACCCTCACATTGAGCCTCTAATGAAGAGAGAGCTTAACAAGCTAATAGAGGCAAGCATTATATTCCCGATCAAGCACTCAAGTTGGGTTGCAAACTTGGTTCGGTCGGGAAGAAGAGTAGAGAAATCAAGTTGTGTGTAGATTTATGGGACCTTAATAGGGCATCTCTCAAAGACCATTACCCACTTCCTTCAATGGAACAAATATTGCAAGTAGTATCCAGTTCAGAGAGATTCTCTCTCCTAGATGGATACTCAGGGTATAATCAGGTGATGGTGAAAGAAGATGACCAATTCAAGATGGCTTTCACCACCAAATGGGGGACCTATGCCTACAAGAAGATGCCATTTGGACTATCAAATGCTGGAGCCACCTTCCAAAGGGAAATGGATATGGCATTTAAGGGGTTGATCAACAAAATAGTTCTGATATATCTTGATGACATCACTATATTCTCAAAAAATGTAGTGGATCACCTCTGTCATTTGAGGCAAGTATTTCAGAGATGTAGAAGATTTGGGGTATCATTGAATCCCAAAAAGTGCATATTCTTGGCTCACGAGGGAAAAATTCTAGGCCATATTGTTTCAAAGGAAGGGTTGACGATTGACCCAGAACGGGTTGAAGCAATTCAAGCACTGCCATTGCCAAGTCACAAGAAGGCTCTTGAGCTTCTTGGGAGGATCAATTTTGTCTGCGAGGTTTATCCCAGATTTTGCAGCCCTTGTTAAGCCCATCACCAAAATGTTAAAGAAGAGCATGGCTTTTAAGTGGGACAGTAGAAGGCAAGGAGAGTTTTGAAGCAATCAAAGAAGCTATCTCTCGGGCACCAACTCTCATCAACCTGAGACTTCTCCAAGGATTTCATCCTCTATGCGTTTGGAGGTGATGACACTATTTACGCCATTTTGTACAGCAAGAACAAATATAATGATGAGCGATCGATTGCCTTTTTCAGCGAGCCTAGATGAGCTGCGAGGTGAGGTACTCGTTTATTGAAAAGCATGTACTTGCGTGAATCGAAGCTTGAAGAAATTCAAGCATCGAGTCTCAAACAACAAGGTCCGATTCTTTGGTCTCACATGCTTTGGAGTTAAGGACTTCCTCCTCAACAAGGATTTGAATGAGAAAAGGGGGTGGATCACCCATGTCATGGAATATGACATTGATATTAAGATCACCAAGTGGTAAGAGGAAAAGAGCTGTGTGAGAAGCTGGTTTTGGGAAGCAAAAGGAAGTATGCAACGAAGAAGAGGCTGTTTTGATACCAGTCAAGACAGCCATGAGCCAAGTGGCAATCAAGAAGAAGACAATGCTTCCCCCACTCCTTGCTGGACCCAAGATATTATGCACTTCTAGGCATGAGGCCTATGCCCTCGGAGATGAACAAGACCCAAAGGAGACACTTGGGTTGCGAGGCTGTTCCGTATGCCATTCTTGATGGAGTTTTGTTCAAAAAGATGTGAATGGAGTCTTCTTTGAGATGCATTAGCACAGGTCAGATTCAAAGGGTGTTGGAAGAGTTTCATGATGGACCATTTGTTGGTCATTTTGCACCAAGAGTGACATGACTCTAAAAATCATGAAGGCTGGTTATTATTGGCCTAAAATCTTGATGATTGCTATGCATGGATCAAGAGGTGTAAGAATTGTGCATTCTTCACAGAAAAAGAGAAGTTTGCTGCCCTTCCATTGCATCCAATCTCAATTGACCAGCCATTCATGCATGTAAGTGCGGACTTCATTGGAGTCATTAACCCCAATTCAAGCCAAGGGCGAAATGGATTTTTGCACCACCGACTACTTCACCAAATGGTGAACGTAGCACTCAAAGAGGCAAATGAGTCTAGCATCTTAGATTTTTATGAGGGAATAACAACCAGATTTGGTGTACTGCTACAATAATCTACGATAATGCATTAGCATTCATTGGATCTAAGGTGACTGAGTGGGCTGTCAAGAACAGTATTTACCTAAGCACTTCATCAAACTATTACCCTCAGGGTAATGGCCAGGCCGAGTCTACAAACAAGAACTTGTTGAGGATCATTAGGAGAACTCTTGATGAGAATCAGAGGTCTTGGCATACCAAGCTGAAATCAGCCTTATGGGCTGATAGGATCACTCCCAAAAGATCCACAGGTAACTCTCCATTCAGGCTTGTCTATGGAAGAGAGGCAATCTTGCCCATGTCACTTGAGTTTCCAACATTGGAACTCATGAAGCAGCTGGAGTTACTTGAATTTGAGCCCATGGAGGTGAGGTATGCAGAGTTGATGGAGCTACAAGAGATCAGAAATCAGGCATCCCAAGCAATGGAAAAGGATCAAGCTTTGATCAAGAAGACCTTTGATAGGAAGGCCAAAGATAGATCTTTTCAAGTTGGAGATCTAGTGTTGAAATGGGATGTGGACAGAGCAAAACCGGGAAGGCATTCAAAATTTGATGCCATTTGGAGTGGCCCATACATGGTCACAAAGTGCAAGAACAACAATGCTTTCCAATTAGCCTCATTGGATGGTGAAGAACTGTAGATTCCAGTCAATGGAATCTATCTCAAGCGTTGCTTCTAGAGGGAGGTTCACTACCTCTGTAAATATTAGATTAGATTTCCCTTCCTCCAAGTGCTTGTGCACATTGTTTTGTTGTAGGTTAGTTTTGTTTTCCCTAAGTGCTTTGGCACAACTTGCTGTTCATGGAGATGTTTTACAGTCTATTGCTTTCATCAGGTGGCATTCCATCTTCCTCCTTGCACATTCTGAGTCAGTTGAGGTTCTAAACAAAATATTTGATGACTCTATGCCCAATGGACTACTTCAGGCAACTGGTCCTTTCATCTAGCAGGTAGATGACCCCGCTGAGTCGCCAAATTGTTATCCAATTTCACCCCCCAGGGTTGAATTGATAACATACATCAGGATTCTCAAACCCCAGGCAAATTGATTGATCCAAGGCAAAAATCATGTTTCTAGGGTCCCTTCAGAATTTTTCTAACTCTCCTGTCCAGGTTGAAAAGAACAAGCTCTGAGAAAATGCGAGAAAGTTGCAGAAAATAAGCTTGGGCCAGAAAAAATTGTGAAAATCAGCTAAGTCCTAGTCCAAACGACAGTCGGGACATTTAGGACGAAAAGGCACGGATCGGCCAAAAATCCTATAGGCGGCCCAAACAACAAAGGGACATCTGAGACAAATGGACGCGAAATGCCCGAATCGGCGGTGGAAGAAAGAAAATTTGTCCGAGTCCTTTATCGGGAGCAAGCGGGACAAGAGTACGCGAAGGACCCGAACCGGCCAATTCGGCGAGAATGGGAAACTATTGACCTTTGGGACATCCGGGACAAAAGGATGCGGTGGGCCGCGAAAATCTGGTAGGCCCGTAGACAAATCACGGCATGACACATGTCGCTAAGGAAAAATGTCCAAAAAGTCAAAGGCGAGTTTTGAGCACCGATCGAACCAATGAAATAGTGCCACGTGTTAAAGTTTAAGGGGCCCACAAGAAAATCCCGTGAAAAGGTGGAGAGAGAAAGTTGCTCGGCGAGCAGGAGCTGCCACGTGTCATCTAGATGGCGAGCACGGGAAAAGAAATTTAAAAATCTGTTTTCACTTTTTTTTGTGCCCTAAATCTTCGAGATCATCATATCTTTTGATCTAGAGCTCGGATTTGCGAGTTCTTTATATCAATGGAAAGCTGTTGAAGTTCTCTACATGATTCTGGGGTCAAGATTGAATTTTGGTGTAGTTTGGAGGGACAAAATTAAGAAAACATCTATGACACATGGTGATGAGGAAGTAATGCTTCAACTACCAACTTTAATGCGGCAGACAACTCGCCGCACTGTTAGGGACAAGCCCGCCTGCCGTTTTGCAGAATCCACCGCTTCGCCATAATGAGATGATTTTAAATGATACCAAGAAGTGGTTGGGGCAGATTTTGTATTTCTCTCTCTCTCCCCTCTAATTTTTCTTCATATATATTGTAAAGAGGAGCTCCTTTAACAGTCGAGACATTCTTGTTTTGCATCCTCCCTTCTTCCCTCGCTTGCAAGAGAAATTGTGGGGCTTTCAAACCTCCCATATGGGTTGTAATGCAGTATTTTTGCCTCTTAGCCACTTTGCAATGATATCTTGTATCGACTCTTGAGCAATAATATATGTGTTGTGATTGACTCTCGACCCTCTCATGTATTCATTCTTTGTCATTTTGATCTCTTATTGCGGTTTGGTTACACAGAGCATGGTTTTTGTATTGCATCTATGTGATGTGTTAAATTTGCAAAAGCAGTGTCTAACATTCCTTGGTACATCACCTTTGTAGTTTAGGTTTTATTCTATGCATTTTCTTACCCCTGTCTCCTTGGCAAGTTAGATTAGGTTTTAGCAAACCCTCTGCATTTTTGTGTGCATCGAATAGAGGAATAGGAACCAACCTTCTCTAGAGAATCTTTTCTCATCTTTACAAGTCCCACGCTTGGATAAAGGATTCCATGTTGTGTAATCACTGGATTCCTGAACATCAACCTAGAAGCTTTGATTTACATCCAAGGGTCTTTGTGAGTGCAGACAACAAGTACAAGTTCATATAAGCTTAAAGGAAAGGTACAAGACTAGCATGATTCTGCAAATTTGAACAACGAAAGGTCATATTATGTGAGTTCATGGATTCAAGCCTTATTATAGTTTGTGTCATAAGTTGAAGGTCAAGGAGAATGAGCTATAGGCACGAGGAGATAATAAGTAAGTCACAAACTGCATATGAGGGTATCTAGGGATGATTCACAAGCTTGTGGTAGCATGAAGACAACTTAATGAAGGATTAAGCATTGTTAAGATAGTAAGAATAATATAAGGAAGAAAATTAAGTCTTTGAATTCCTCAAAAGTTTAAAATTCTTGTGAAGTATAAAAACATGTTACAAGATAGATCAAAATGCTACAAGTGGATGAAGGCTTGTAATACTGAGGGTTTGCGTCATAAAAACCCAAACATAGGTTATTCATTAATTAGTATGTTGGTCAAGTATGTAAATTGGTGAGATCAAATTGTTGAAGGTTTGAGGAGATTCTAGGGCTAAAATAATGTATCTCGGGCTTAATATAAAGAGTGCTACATGTATACTACAGGTATTATCATTTGTATCAAGTAACTATGAAGGCAAAGTATAGTATGATTTGTGAAAGTTGAAGAAATGAGAAGCTACTAATTTGAAGAGTGTCAAGGTGGTACATTGCTCGAGTCATGCTTATATTGTTCTAAGTAAGGTTGTAGATCTGTACTCTAGTCTATAATAAGGTCTCATTAAAAGTGGTGCGTATGGTATAATCAATGGTTATATGTTACAAGATGGAGGTGCATATTTGCAATAGTTCGAGTGCACACTAAGGTATATAATACATATCAGTTATGAAGGCTATCAACATTGAGTATGACCACTGGACAAAGAGCGAGATAAGGAGCATTGTGAAGATGGAAGGTTGTGTCAAGTATTTGGATATTTTTCTCATAGGTTTGTAAATGCTAATGAGTTCTTAAACAAGGCTATTTCATGAAAATCTAGAAGTCATGAATATTCTAGGAAGGGTACTAATTTTTTTTCTATCTAATGGCGAGCTATATGAGTATAACATTGTAATCGTGGGAGTGATCATCAAAAGATCAATCTTCAAGTTTGTGTAACAAGGTTGAACCTTGTTATACTAGTGTGAAATGTAAGCTGTTAGGAATTATTCGTAACATGGGTGTGTTTGTGTGTGGGTCTTTATATTAGGTACTAATGAAGTGAGATAATGTAATCATGTATTATTGTGTTGAGTGTATCTCACGTTGAGATTTAGGAGTAAAAATAGGAGAGAGAATTTTGGAGGTTAAAAAACTTGCCTACTTTTATGGTGAGAGGTTAGGGGAGTTGTTATAAGAGTTATAGATCCTCTCATATATATTTGTAATTCATATTAATAAATTGTATGATGATTTGAATTATTGAGTGTATGCTCTTTCTCTAGATATGGGATAGCCCCCATAGTAACATTATCTCAGTAAGAAGTGTGGCCAGCTATAGGTTTGTAAGGATCCTTTATGGTGAAGAAAGTATTCTTTGCAACTAGAAATGTTCTAGATCTTTATGATGAGCTACAAGGTCTAAGGGGATTTATAAAGGAAAGGGAGCTTGGTTGAGCTCTCAAGAAGGCGAGTAAGGTGGATATATGCCTTGAATGGTTGAGTGAGTAGTATTGAAGGATTAATATCATGGTAAAGAAACTTGTTAACTCAAAAAGGTCAAATAGCATGAGAAAAGGAAGAGTATCTGAAATTGTTCCTCGAGAGATTGTGATAAATGATTTGAGCATCTACAAGGCAAGGTGATCTAAGCAAGGTAAGAAGATTAATTTTTATCTTTCAATTAGAATAAAGATTTATAATCCCGGGGAGCCATAAGGAGATCAATCATTTTGTGTTTGCGCTCTTAGAGCTAGAGAAAATTGGTTATTTCGCACTTTTGAAAAAGTGGTTCGAGGACAAGTGGCCCCAAAGCTTGGCATGTTGGGTATGAAGAAAAATAATGAATTTTGAGTTGTAATAAGTCTTTTTGGTGATATAAAGCATGAATTAAGACTAAAATGAGGATTATCAGCTTAGGAGAGATATTTTGTGGCTCATCATAGGTCCATGGATCTTCATATGTTCTTTGAAGGAGTCAAAGAGAGAGAGTTTAGTTCCGAAGGGAGTTATTTGGTGCAAGTAAGTTTTTTTTTGTGCATTATTTTCATTATGTGTTCTCATATCCCATGTTGTGTCATCATAGTAACATTTTTCATAGATGTCAAATAAGGAGAGAAACATCGAAACATGGATTTTAGGTCATGTAGGTGTTGGTCTTGTTGGTTTCCATCAATGTTTCTAGAGGTGGTTTCCATCAATGATAAAGGGGATATTGTTGGAAATTGTGTATTAGTGTTGTCATTAATGTCAAGTTCATTAATAAAAATGGTTTTATGGTGTTGTATGAGTCTCCATGATGTGTTGGTCAAATTTCAAACATGATTTAAGTTGATTGGTAGTGATAGGATTTGGCGAGTTGTCATGGTGTCTTGACATAGTTATAACTTGCATAGTCATGGTATGAGATCTCTTGAGTGGTTTGAATGCTGTCACGAGGTCAAAAATGGTTGGTATTGTGAGTCAAAGGTGTCCAAGAGTCGTATGAGCTTAACAAGGTTAGTTCATGTGAAGTCATGGTTGACTCGGATCATTCCGAGCTTAGTCCTAGCCCTTGGACATGTAGTATGAGATATAGGTGTGAGATTTGGAGATGATCAGTCTTTTCCAAGCATGGTAGTAGTATGGTGGTAGTGTACCTGAGGTATATGATGAGTTTCAATTCAGTATTCAGTGATACAATGCATTTATGAGTCCTTGAAAAGTAAGAAGGTGAGAACAAAGAAGTTGACATAGGCAAGTCTTAATGACTAGAGAGTTTCAAAGATATTTGGGCTTGATGGTGAGTATGGTAAGTTATAGTATGTTGTAATGATGTTTCATGACAAGTTTTAAGTCATTATGAAGAAGGAATTGCAAGATACTTCAGTTTTGGCAAAACCAGGTGTTTTACAGTGTGATTTTGAAGCAAAAGTGGACCTTCTAATGCTCGTTGAGAGCTGTGTGCTTTGCATGGGGACCTAAGATATTTGGCATATATTCTTAAGTCAGATATGAAGGTTTTAAAAAAATAATGAGGTGGTTTAATGGTCACTTTTTATGAACAATTGTTAAGAAGATAAGTTTCTTTAAAACCCTAGCTAAACCCTCACTTAAGGTGACTTGGAAGAAATTTCTTGTAGTGTCACTCCCCAAAATCTAGTGGAGATTATAACAATGTAAGTAATTAATTTATGAATTCAGTTCTTGATGTTTAGGGATACTCCCTTATCTTTTATACACTTGTTGTACTAAATATTGTTGCACCCTTACTTTAATGTGATACTTACCTTTTTGTAATTGATCGAGTCAAGTGGGTGCTTGCATGATATTGCACTTGTCATTGATGATGAAAATTTTCCTATCTTATTGGAAATAATGACTTGCATAGAAGGAATGAAATGTATACCTTGTTGTAAGACCTTCTTTTACAAGATAAAGATGAATTGGTTTTTTGAAATTCTAGTTAATAGCATAACCAATCTTGTAAGCATGATTTGAATATATATGTATGTGTTATTCTTTAGAAATTGTATGAATTCATCACTATACTTAGTAATGAAACTCATTTTATTAGATCATCATCTTTGACCAATCATGACATGAAGGAAAAGAATTAATGCTTTCAGTAATGGTCTGAGACCATGACAAAGGCATTAATATGTTTCATATGGACAAAGGTTGGAGGACCTATTACTCTTGTTTGTAATTACATTGGGACCTGATTATATTATTATGGCATGAAAGTTGTGATTAAAAGGGTATTAGTGATATGATCATACTTATAAAAGGGGTGCCTAGCTATAAATAAGGTTATGTTAGAAAGAATGGGTAAACTTGGCTGGGCACGACATAATGATAAAAATAGATACATTTGATTTGAGCCTTGTTGATATGTTCACCTATAATATATCTATTCAAGTATCATTGGTTGAATAATTATTAGGCTTGCTTTATAAAAGCACATATAATTTTTGTATCACAATGTTATGATGGAAAAGAGGAAATTTCTAAGATATATAGATAATCCACATTAATGGGGCTTTTAAATTGCTTTGGATACATTAATACCATGCAATATTTAAAGATGGTTGAATTGATCGACCATGCTACTCGGGTAAAGTGACAAATGCTATCATTGATTAATTATTATGATGGAATCAAAAGGGTCAAAATCGACCCCATGCTTATAAATACTTGGTTTTAATGATAGCTCTAATTTTGGTCAATCGACCAAGCATGAATAAAAATAAAAATAGTGTTTAAATTACTCTACACCAGTCAAAATTGGCATGAGATTTGGTGCTAATGGGGGAATGGCGATGGTGAGGAATTCTAGGCTACCCTATGTGGCACCTTGGCCATTAATGAACATTAACTTCCTTGAAAACCTCGAGGCATCTTCATGAAGCATGCAAGCATTGAGATGTGGTTTTAATTTTACTTTGAGCTCTATTATTAGGGTTTCAAGTTGTCCATTTGGATCTGCAAGCTCTGCATGTGAAGTTGGTGTTTCCTATTGTTGGATTTGCTACTATTACTTATAAGAGGAAGAAAAATATGATTTTTGGTGGCTACTATTATTGTTTGAAGGCATTTAAAGTGTGATATATCTGTGAGTTTTTAATTTATGTTAAATATATATGCATTCTTGGAGTTCTAGAAGGGTTACGGTTGGCGTCCTTGGGCAAGATATTACTGTGTGGAGGTTGCTTGAAGATTTACGCAAGAAATAACAATGATCTTATTTCAGGCATGATAATATATATATCTCTCTCTATCTCTTGTTATAGGCTTAATCCATTTACTATTTTCATAAATCAAATCTCTGCACTTATATTTTTAAGAAAATAGAGTTTTTGAAAGTATTATTGACTTTTGGTTTTATGTGTTATTTCTTTACCTACTATGGCTTGGTTGAATCCCAAGAATGAAACATTTTTTTGTGGACTTTTATTTGTGCTTTATTTTTTTTTTATATGATTCAAGTTGCTTCCGAGGTTGGTGGTAGTGGAAAAAAGAGATACCTTGAAATCTTAGTTTCTCTATAGATTATTTCTTTTCCCTTTTTGACTTACGGATTCCTAGGGGAAGTAAAATATGAGGTGTGTGTTTTATTCATGAAATACCCAAGACTCTGGGTGATGAAGGATTTATTATACCTATTTATATATCGATTTATATAGTTAGTTGGTTATGTGTGTCTCAGTTGTATTTTTGTAGATGTACGAACCCGGGGAGTTAATGTATCGTTGTTATACTCACACTTTTGAGGAATCTTTTGAATCGGGATATGGAATCCAGTGTTATGGATTTAGAATCCCTTTGGTCATTATTCAACCTCGTAATTGGTCTTCCTACTTAATATTGGTTGTCTTTCTACATGGGAACTAGCCTCGGGTTACGAGGCTAAGACATGCTAATGTACGTAAATATTACCTTAGCTCATTTGTGTTGTCCGAGTTCTCTGGGAAGATGTGAATAGTAAAATATTTTCTATGGTTTCCTTGGAGTATGTGAAAACATGTGTTTTATTTTAGTTGATTATGACCCACATTGTGTTAGGTGATTTGGGTATTAATCTTTGGAGTGTTCGGCTCTAATATTTGAAACTAAAACTTATGGGTTTTTTTAGAGTGGGTTTTTTTATGGTGTTTGGTGAGCTTATGATTACAAAAGAGTAGTTGTAGTCTAGTGAGTGATTAAATATATCTTTATACTTAATTATCAGTGAGTGGTAAATTACTAACCACTACTTGTATTTGATTACGGTAATGAGCACTATTTCCTACATATAAGTAATTGGGAGATAAAATACCACTTAGTTCTTGTAAAAGTATGTTTGGGTCTTACGTTATTGCTATAACTACTCTTCTTAAGATAGTAAGTTAGAATTATTGTTTGATGGTAAATGAGAATTAATTGGACATTTACAATTCCAATTTGACCATGTATATTTGGAATTTGAGGGTAGTATTGTTGAATGAACCCATACCAAAAATGATTGTTATTGTATAAAATATAAGAATATATGGAACTTAGAAAATCATAAGGGTGCCCTTATTATACATAATTAATTTTCTATTGGGTGAAATTTTGGAAAACCAAAATAGTTGGGTTATGGTTGAGAGACAAACATTATTAAATACTTGTTACTAGATACTTGTTTTCCTTAAGAGAGGTGAAAATGCCTATTGTTGGTATTTAATTGTGTAATTCAATACTATTTGAAATAGTATTTGGTCAAGTAAATTATTACTAATTTGGTACATATACATAGATGAAATACACACATACTACTTGGTACTTGTATAAGATAAGGTGCTTATATAGTATCATTATAGGATGGATCTATAACTGATGTTATCATGAATATAGTACATCTGCAATTGACTACTGGAACTGATGTGTATGCTGCTATTTTCAATTCTATTCTTGTGTAAGTTGGTTATATGAAGAAGAATAGTATGAGTATAAAAAGTAATTCTTAGATAAGATCATTTTTGAGTTGAGACCTTGTAGGTTCATATATTGATTTACGTGAATGCATCATTTCATTTATGAAAATATTAAATGACATGAACCATTAAGGGAGAAATAGAGTTTAACATGCCGATTCGGTTGGAGCGGCCATGTATAATGGAATATTTCCATGCGGGACATTAACATTGCGGAGTTGATTATGAAGGAAGACATGACTTAACCTTTGCTCAATGATATGTCTAGATGAAATCTATAAAGTTGTTATTATTGTGAAAAGTTGAAAGAATGGATTTGGTTAATTTGAATGATAAAAGTTGAATTGTATTGCAAAGTGAAATTTGTAGTTAAGTGAATTACTTGTTGTATTGTTTTCATAGGTGAAATTATCCATTCTATTATTCTCTATTTCAGAAATGAAATAATGAAAGATGTATTCATTGTGACTTAAATTACATCATATATTTGTAAGAAAGTCTCTTAACTTAGTTACATGAATGATTGTAATTAAGGAGGGTTATTATAGTATATTAATACATGTATGAATATGATGTATTCTTGGCATGATACATGTATATGGTTGTGATTTTAAAATAATAATATATGTAATCAAATTATGGATTTCGTAAATGTTTGGAATTAATCCTATCAAGTATAATACTATACTTAACACTTTATTTGAGAAAAAATATTTAATTATGATATAATTACTACTCTTGACATGATGCATTGCTAGTGTTAATAAGTAAAATATGAACAAGGGATTTAATGCAGAATGTTGAATTAAATATAAAAATAGAAACTTTAATGATCATGATGGAAAACCTTTTCTTAGATCCATAGGTTTGAATTCCATAGTAGCTAGAGTTTGTTGAAACCTGGGAAATGATATGTCGTAACTTAATCGAATAACCTTAATAACCATAAGATATGATGTTCCCATTTAGCAAAACTCAGCATGCCTAATTGGCATGGCCACTACCATGTTGTACCTACTTAATGACTAAGGTCATTATTTGGTTACAATAGGGAAGCTGCTATGTTGAGTTATCTCGTCAAGCTCCCCTAAATGAGAAGGTCGTAATGCACTAAGATGCAAGTAACGTCCTAGGAATGAGTGCAGATTGAACCACATGGTTAAGTACCCAATGTCATCTTATGATGACTATGGGAAAGGAGTGACCCATAATGATGCAAATCATTGTGGAGATGCTTACTCTCCCTTAGTCATCCTAAGCCGACATTGTGGCATTTACCCATGCAGGTTGATCTGAATTGGTACCTTGTACGTAACTTGTAACTATCTAGTCCTAATCCAGATAACATAAATTAATAAGGTGATGGAAAAGTTCCTAACGACGAGTGTGTCGTCATGGAACCAAGTATGGCATACATGTATCTAAAACTTTGGCCAAAGTAGTAAGCTCACGATTACACTATCTTGGAGTAACCAATGACCTAATTGTAGGATTATGGATGGGATTCAATGAAAGATACCCATGTAGACACTTATAATTCAATATTTGACTATCCTTGATAGATGAATGAAACCATTAGTATACTTTGTATACACAAAACCAAATGATACACTTGGTGTAATCACTCGTAAAGAGTAAACACACTTGTAAAGAGTGTTTAGGGGGATCGAGTAGGATCGTATACTCTCATGCAACTGCACATGGTTTATGACTATTATAGGATGGATTGAATGAGATTATGTTAGTTCTAAATCATGAGAATTTAGAACAAGGAAACATGAGATATGAACTTAATATTTATGATGGGTTTAAATATATGGGTATTTAAATCAATGAAGCATAAAGTAAGATAAAAAAATTCCTAGTTGAGAAGCATACTAAATTGGTTGTTACATGCATCAGGACAATATTAATTGATTTTTCAAAAGTGATGAGTGGATGTTTTATGGGAATCTTCTAGATTTCTAGAAAGGTAAGATGGTGTTTGTGACTTTATGTGGGCCCCACCTAAAAACGTTTGTTTATGAAGAAATTTAGTTTGTGAAGAAGTTTCCTAAAAATTTGAAAAATAAATTGATATTTTTTTATCCGTAGAGTTTTTATATATGTACATGATAGTTTCAGATCATGTTTGAGCTTATAAATGGCAAAGTGTGCCCTATTTATGAAGACCATTTTTTGGGGCAGTTTGGAGAAGTCTATGGTAAAAGCGGAATTGTAGGAGCCACTAGAGGAGTTAGAAATCCATTCAAGTTGTTTTGTGATCTTGGTTAAGGAATATTTCCATTTTTATCTCAAACTTTTTTATATGGTATGAAGAATTTATGACCTGTTATTTGAAGGTCAAATATGGAGGATGTTTGATCTAGCAAGGTGTTAAGTGGCTTCATGAGGTAAGGTGATATTTTTGAGTTATTCATGATTTTTAAGGATCCTGAGTTATTATATATCATGTATAAGAGTGTTACATGATTTTTTCAAGTGTGGAATTGATTTTTGAGGTGATGGAGCAAGTTGAGCTCAAGGTCAGTTCTTGAGTCCTAGAAGGATAAAGAAGCAGTTTGTAGAGATGGACTTGGTTGAAGGCCTTCCACTTGGATTTGGAAGGAAATATAACATGTTATGGAAAGAGTATTCAAAGCTATTTCAAATTTTATATGGTTTATGTCTTCATGATGCAATTTAATAGTCATTTTAGGTCAATTTGTGAGGAAGAAGGTATGCTGATTTTCAGACGGGATTTCTCAAGCTAAAAGAATGAAGTGAATGAGGCATAAGATGAATGATTTGATGCTTTATATCAGTTGGAAAGTGAAGAGGGATGTATTTTTTTCCTAATGTATTCCTTTGGATATCTTGGAAGTGATATAAAGGGTGCAAACCATTTGATTTTGAAAATTAGATTTTGGGGCATCTTGATTTGGTGAAGAGGAAAGTTTGTGTGGTTTGCACATATGGATGTTTCATGAGCCCTAAAATGAATGGATGTGAGTTAAAGGTTCTTATGATTCCATATAGTGGATAGTTCCATAGTTTAGTTTTTCTTGATTGGTATTGATGTAGAAGGTGAAGACAGGGTGTTAGAAATAATTATTTTGAGAAGGATATGAGCCTTCTTGAGTTGGTTATGATAAATTTTATTAGTTCAATATAATTAACATCCATGGATGATTTTTATTTTAAAATACACGTGTGATTAATTTTTATTTTGAATAATCATGGTTTTTGCATTTGTGATTTTAGCTCATCTATGTGATGGGGTTTTAAGCTAGTTTTGAGCATGTTTGATGGTTTTGGGTATGCCCAACCTATACGGGTCCTTATTGAACATTTTTATGAGTGGTTTTATGTTTTTAAGTTGTAATGGTCAGAAAAAATGAGGGATACCTACCTATTTTGTATTTGATATATGAGAAACATATTTAAGTGAGTTTTTGAGTTCATTTTTGAACTAGATGTGGATGGGGAAAATCTCTACCCAAGAGAGAGAGTGTAATGGTATGGAGAAATGTATTGATAGATGAAAAAGTGTTTTACATGTTGAGGAATGATTGATATCATGTGTCCAAGGTTTTATATCCAAGATAAATCCAAGAAGAAAAAGATAGAGCGAGTTACATGAATGAGGGTTTGATGATGTATGCATGAGCTGAAATTGTGATTTCCATCGGTTGTGGCAAAATAAAATTCAGATATCATTAGCTTTAGGTGCATGAGTTGGTTCTTATTCATATTAGAGGGTTTTAGCCTCCTTGTGGATTGGATTAATCAATAAATTAAGTTTTGGTGCTCTCTTGTAGGGTTGGTTCTCTACTAAACTAGGGGTTAGTGCTCCTTGTGGGGTTGGTGTCTCACTAAATTTGAAACATAGAAATATAAAGTTTTTGGTTCAAGGTGGATTTTCTTCCCCATAAGGGTTTGCCACTTAAATATTATGTTTAAGTGTTCTGTCATGTATTATGGTTATTTGAATGTATTATGCACACATAATGAGCTATTGTTGAATGTATATGAATGGATAGATGCTTAAATTAATGGTAAATGAAATAAGTTATTTACAGGAATGATTTACCCCCTCTCGGTCCATTTTTCTTCCAACACTTTTATGTTTTACATTATAATTGACATGGTTTCTGGGATCTTTGGGAAAAGGAGCTTAGATTTTGGGGTTAGCTTAGCTTTCGGTGGGTCGTTTCTCCACACCGGTGATAAGATCCCATAGTTTCCTCACCATAAAATTGGGTTTTAATCTAACTAGCTAGATAATATAGTTTATTCCATATAGCAATTACAATTTATCTATTGAAAAAATCATTGTTCGGCCATTTTACAATGATAAATGCAAACCAACACAAATTTTTAAAAAATTAACTAAAACATATTTTTCACTAAACAAAAAAATTTAGTAAATTTTTCAAACAAAACATGAACTAAATTAAATTTAAAATAAAACTCCGATTTGCAATATACACCTAGATAAACAAGAAAACAAAATGTACTTTCTTTCCATTTTTCTAAAAACTTCCAAAAAATAAATATTTGTTTTGAACTTTTTGCTTGATTTTTAAAAGAAATAAATAAATAAATAAAAATATTTTTAAAAAAAAATTCACACACTATGAGGGTCACGAGTCAAACTCATTACATCTAGTGGTAACACGACCTTCAAACAATGGTAACATTAGAGATCAAAGAGGTTGTTTTGTTGTTGCTTTTTTTTGGAGAATGGGCAGGTGAGACTAATCATTACTCTCGAAGCCCACAGCGCTCTTTGGGGTATAAGACTTACCAAAGATTGTAATATTCTAAATATTATAATTGAGGGTGATTCTCTGAATATCATCAATCTATTAAACAAAAAGCAACACCCCAGCTGGTCAATTAGAGATTTCATTGGTGAAGCTATTGATATATGCAAGAGCTTTGAAAATGTTAAAATCACCCACACCTATCGGGAAGGAAATAGGGTCGCAGATAGTTTGGAAAACCTTGGTGTTACTAATACCTTTCAAACTTGGCTTAGGGGGGATGTTCTGCCCACTCAAATCAATAAAGCCATAATCAATGATCTACATGGCCGAGAAAATCAACACTAACGGCTGTAATGTGGATGCTAATGTGCGGATCCTCAAGTACAATATGATGACATCACATAAGATATGTATGATTGATGCGATATGTGTGAGCTGGACTGTCATCATTTCTTGGCATAGGAGGAAAGCCGAGGAGCGGGGCAATAATTACAAGTATGGTATAATAATTAAACCTGCTTTCACGGAAGGGAAAGATTCAAAAACCAACATCAAAGCTCAGCCTGTCCCGCATAGTGATAGCATTTTTACCGTTGAGAACAGGAACAAAAATAGTGGAAACATGGGGGGTCCACCTTGCAAAACTGAACCGACCCACAATCGGCGTGGAAAGAGGATACGGTGCTTTGGAACTACCTTCAAATCGGGGGTCTGTCTAATTTAATTGAAAGGATTCAAGGATTTGATCAAGACATTTCTATTAGATTCACCCAGGGATGGAAGAATCAGATTGTCAAATACAGTAACATGGAGATTGAGATCATGGAAGAGCTCATCACCAGATCACGGGCCTCATCCTGGAGGGCACCAAATTCTTCAATAAGAAGGTTGACAGGGAGGTGGAGACCAAGAAGTTCCTGGATGATGGGGAGAATCTTGAATTTGTGACTGCTGGCATCAAGGTGGCATCGATTCCTGAGCCTTTTGCTGAGCTTGCCAGGATGGTTGTTAGGTATGTAACTCTTGAAGGAAGATTTGTGACTATACCTCAAAAACATTTGATATTTCTTAATCACTTTCGTAGAAATATCATCATCAACTTCCCTCACTACTTGATAAACTCACATTTGTAGAAATCAATTAGGGAAGTTTGAGCCACTCTAGGGCTGTCCCTTTGCACCAAGGGCTTATCCTCCTGATCCATCACCACTGTTCTAGCTGCCCCCATGAATCCTACCCCACCCTCTTCCTCCATACCTCCACCTGCTCACACCGCTTCCACTCCCCCTGCTGAAAAGGAAGATTGAAGCTGTTGCTTCCAGCAAGAAAAGCAAGAGCATAAAAACTAAAATCCCTTCTTCTCAATGGGTCCTCAGGAGTCACAAAGACCTGGAACTTGCTGAGAACCTCCTGCATATCAGCAAACCGATGGAGGAACCCAAGGAGGAGGACTTGATGGACAGAGTGGACAGGTTGGAAAAGGAGATACAAGAGCTCAAAGGGACTATAAAAAATATGGAAAAACCTAAGGAAAAGGAATACTTCAAAGTGATGATGAAGAGGGGGTTATTGCTGAAGTCTTCAAGAAGTTACAGTCTTTGGATGGCAGAATGGGGAATGCAAAAAGTCGCAATGACTGCATACTATCTGCCCTTAAAAGCATTTATAATTTCATTGAACAACATGTTCATAGTGTTTGCAGTTTAAGTGGGATTAATGAAGACATTTGGGGCCCCAAAGAGAAAAGGGATATTGCAATTGCTCAGGCGGATATGAAAGACTCCTCTCAGGCCACTGCCATTGCCTTCTTCATGTCACTGCAGGCTATCAAAACCAAGATTGATAGGGCTATCAAGTAACGGGTTGTTGTGTTGTTGTTTTTGGCTGCGAAGTTGCTGTTATCTGGCGGTTCTGGAGCTGCTTTTTGGTGGAGTTTTTATATGTTGCATCTCTTTTGTTTGCTTTTTGATCTTTTCTGCTACTTTTTGGATCATTGTTCGTTTGGATCCTTTCTTCTCATGTATTGTCATATCTGGCTAATGAGCCCTCTTAGGTTGGTCATTTTCCCTTCTCTGGGTTGTTTCTCTCACCTATGCTATCTAGCTTTTGAGCCCTTTTGTATACAGGGTATAGTCCCTTCAAAACTATTTGCCCTTAATAAAAAATAAAACACTGACCTTCACATGCCCTTCACTTATCGCAAGAGCTATTTAGCTCTAATGAACTAGATAAGAAAAATTTACTTTTAATTTCTAATTTTTAAATTTATAATTTTTTTTTTTTTTTTTAACTTATTCACTCCCGTAAGAAAAATATACTCTTATTTTTAACTATATAAATTAAAACAATAAAACAAAAGAATCCCTAATTTAATTTAAGGGTTTTTGGAGATTTCTTGTATAATTAACTTGTAGGAACTTTGGTTTATTATTATTTTATTTATTGTTTTTGTAGGATTTGTAGGAGAGAGGTGGATTTCTATTAAAGGATATGCCAAGGAGGAGTCGAATCAAGAATTTGTGAGAGTTTTCCTAGACATTCTAAATTGAAGGTGTTTTTCCTTGAAAACATATATTATTAGCTTATATGCTTGTTAATTTCAACTTATTTAAATATTTTTGACAATATTTGTTGGCATTTGTATTTATACTTTGTTTGTAAAAAAATTATCGGACCATATAGGAGTTATTGGTTATTTATCGAATTTTTGATATTTATCCTCTTTTTTATGTTTTATACGAGACACCCAAGGTTTTACCAGGGGAAAATAAGGGTTATTCAATTTGTTATAACTAAAAATGAGAGTTAAAGAGGCATTTATTTTCCTTGTAAATTACTCTAGCAAGTCGTTCAACCTCTACCATTGTGATTTTAAATTTTATACTATTATTATTTACAGGTATTATAAAGAAAACCAGATGGCAAGGGTTTTATCGTTAAAAATTGATGTTTATTTCCTTTTTACAAATTTATGCAGGTTTAAATCAAAATACCCAAGTATATTGATTTTAAATTAGAGATCTACGTTGATTTTTTAATTATTCAAGGTGTTTTATTTAGATTGCAGGCTTTTAGCAAATTTTTGATATAATTTTTTTAGCAAAACAATTGTATTATTTCAAAGTACAAAATTTTATATTAAACAAGATATAAAATAATTTTTCATTTCAATGTAATTATAAATTTCCTATATGGATGGTCTCCAATTTTTATCTTTAATTTAAATTTACAATAATAACATTGTAATTTGTGCACTGATACTTTTTGCAATCTCTGAGCATGATTTTAATTTCCAATTTCCTACACACACAACTAAAACTCCCACTCGATACCATATTAAAAATCAAGTTGAACAACTAATCAATTATTAAATTAAATATCCAAGCATTAAATTTCAGTCAAGGATTATAGTTTTAGATATGTGCGAGAGATATTTAGAATTAATAAATTAAATGCAAAAATACAAAGTAAATCACATAGTAGTAAAATATGTGTCGAAGTAAATAACACATTGACACATGATTTATAGTGGGGAAACCCATAAGTAAAAACCCCACTAAAAATAAATCACTTCCCTTTATTAGAATTTACCAAAATATTTCACCCAGCACCTCCACTTCCTCCTTGGTCCCCAAATATAAATTACACAACAATTTACAATATTAAACAATAATTTTCACACACACACACACACACACACTCTCTCTCTCTCTCTCTCTCTACTTTAGTGAGATATCACCATATTAAATAGGGTGGGTGATTTGGTTGCACATGCATGCAAAATTTCACTCTTAAATTAAATAAAAAATGTAATTAAAACATCTACCTAATGTGGAAATGGGATTCAACATATTTAATAAAGTTTATAATTAAATTTTAAATAAGGGATGTGAAGGGGTGGCCACCTAAATGGTGTCACCTCTTGACATTATCACCCCAACATGGAAATCCATACGAAAACTTTCTTCTCACTCTCCTTTCAATATTTTTTGGGATTGATAGACATAATGTGACAACCTTATTATTTCTCATGACGACTAGAAAGTTCGATAACACTTCTTTGGTGTTGAGTCAAGTGACACTAAACTCATTTTTCCTCCAACATAGCCTTCAAAAAAATTATGGATTGATCACCCTAATCCTTCAATGGATCAGCTCCAATATCTAAGGACAACACATTTAGGAGCTTCTCCTTAAAAAAGAAAACAAGTGTACTCCTTCCATGATTTTATCTCTATCACTTCACTAGTTTAAAATTCAAATTTCAAGTTACAAATATATTTTCAAAATTGAGTTAAAGTTCAATTAATTTTATGGAAATTAATATCACTTTATGCTACAAGTTTCATTATGGAGCATGTCAACATGCAAGAGAAATAAAAAACCTTGTGTAAAGACAAACCGTGCTTACACACTCAGATATATTTTCCTTTAATCATGTAATTTTCATTTCATATTTAAAGGTGGGGATGTAAACATCTAATTTTGGAAATGATAACTTTGTATTTATCTCTAGATCATGACTTGTACAAACATTCCAAGCCTAGATGAATTATTCTCGTATCTCTCTTGTATGAATTATTTCTCTATTCACACTAATCAGTCTCTTAGAGAAATAATTTCATTAGTCAACACAAGTATATTTCTCCTAGAAATCATTCTTAAAACTTTTAGAAACTCAAAAATGACTTATACAAAATTATTCATTTATGACCAAATTGTCTAATGGTTTGGTCTAAAGATTATATTTTCATCCCCATCCACACAACAGTCACCTTTTCAACTCAATATAATTTATGGGTTAATTCACATCTTATAGGTTGGCCTAAATGTGAAACATTACCTAATAAATATTATAAATGCAAGTCTTATCCACCAATTTACCTCACCTAAAAATCATTTGGCTAGAGAATTTAGAAATTGCCTATAAAAGCCTATAAATGTAAGTCTATTATACCTATTTACGTCACCTATAAATCATTTGGCTAGAAATATCAATATCCAAGTCAACATAAACACACCAAACAATTATTTCTCATTTTCAATCAATCAAATTTCCAAATCTATCCGCATCCATATAAAAATCACATATTACATAGGTGGAGGACTATGTGTGGTTTGAGTCCATTTTAGAGTATTTATATTGTAGGTGGTATTTATATTTCACTTCAACCCAACCACCTAGGGTTTGAACCTATTTTATGTCATACACAAGCTTTCAAACATATGTAACACCTAGGGTTTCATAACAAATCACATCAAAAAACTTTACTAGGAAACAATTTTTTTTAGAATGCCAACCCATCATGGTATAAAAAACTTTTCTAGGTACTTGAATGTCTAACAATTCCATACATCATGTACATTTTTTTTCTCTTCTTATTTTTCACTCACAAATTCAGATATGAAGCACTTGCATTTCATTTCCATCGTCCAAACTCACACAACACTACTAAATTAACTTCCTGCATCCATAATCAGGTAATTCCATCCACCTTCATATGTTTTAAAAATCATTTCTAATATCCCATATTGCAAATAATTGTAAATGATATATTCTAATATGGGAAGTAGTGTTTACTAATTAATATGAATATATAACATATTGCTAACCCTCAACTTGAAAATAAAATAAGTTAGGACACCACCTTTAGCACTATAAATTCCTACAACTTATTTATTTAGCTTTGAATCAACATGAATCAATTAATGTGACAAGGAAACAATACTGGTGATATCCACTTCATGTAATTGAGCGTAAAACGATGAAGTAGTGAGTAATCAATGTATAGAATAACAATGGCATGTGAACAAACAAAACATAGAGTATATAATGACATAGAGAAAATAGAGCATAAACATGCAATAACATAGAGAGAAAAAAATCATAAACATACAATGACATATATAAAATAGAGCATAGAATATAAAATGGCATAGATAAAACACAACATAAAGTATAAAATGACATAGAGAAAACAAATCATAGAGCATACGGTGGTATAGAGAAAATATATCATAGAGCATAAAATAAACAAATCATAAAATTAATCATGGATTAGAGAATGTGTATAAAATACATAAGTAATGTAGAGAAAGTGATGTATGAAGTGATATTACGTCACCAAAATTATGAGCCCATGACCAACAATAGTCAAACAAGCATAACAATGTGTGGTAAATAAGTGTTAAAGTAAATTATCATCAACAAGTAGGCATTGAGCATGTAAAAAACTACATAAAGGTAAGAAATTTGATCACTATTAATAGAAAATAAGAAATCAAACAACTCAATGAGTTAATATAGATCAAAGCATCAAACACTACCCTGGAGCTCTGTAAGAGGATCTTGACAACTAGCCCAAAATGGCTTAAACCATGCAAAAAGTGGATTTTTTAATTTAGTTTTCTTCCAATAACAATTAACATTGTTCACAAGATCTAACCAATTCAATTTTATCAACCAATATGATATAAATAATCAAGAACTTCAAACTTAGTCACTTTCTCTAAAACTGCCTTGTAGGCTTCTTAAGGGGAATTCAATGGTGAGTTAGTGTTGGGAGATATATAGAAATACCCAGAACAAGATGAAAGTATTTTTGAGAACCCTTTATCCTCCCTAAGGTGTGTACCAAATTTCATTTCTCAACTCACTATGCAAACCTCTTTTTATCACCATGCTCCTTATACTAGCTTCTTCCACTAGGCTTTCTCAAGCCCTTTCCATGGCCATTTCATGGTTTAAATATTCAAAATAATAATAATCACCTTAAAAATATTTATTATATTTTATTACCTTCTTAAAAATGTTCATGCCAATTTTTAACCCCTGGAATGGACCCTAACTCCATTTATCATCATTTTAGAAATTTGGCCATTGTCATGCTACAGTCCTGACAACGAGCAATATGATTGCTATAAATTTTTTGGGTCTGAATATTATGACTCCAAATTTTTGTGGAAGGTCTTCAATAACCCTTATAAGGTCTCTAAAAATTAAAATTTGTTAGTATTTACAAATCTCTTACAATCCTTGTTTTACAAGTTAGTTTTTTTGGATTCTATAGTTTACACACACACACAACCTAGTAAGAGGAAAAATAGACTTTTAATCCTTTAAACAAATGATCAAGCCACAATGTTTTGAGAATAGATCTATGCCATCATCATACACCTTCTTGAGTAGTATTTAATGAAAATAGGACAAGAATAATCATGAAATGACAAAATTTACCTCTCTAAAAACAATGTTTCTAACCATCTCAGGCATGTGCAAGTGTCTTGGTCCATTCACAACATACATTCAAGGCTCCAATATTTGAAAACAATAAGAATAAAATATTTGAACACCATATAAACCATATTTTGGAAATATCCAATGATATTAAATAATATTTCATAGATTCTCATTAAAAATTGTCCTCCATGACTATCTTTTTACACATATACAGTCTTATTCTTGAAAAACAGAGTGATCCTCTCTATTCTCTTCTCCTATCACGTGGATAACCCCTTCATCTTCATCTCCCATGCTTCAAAAATATTATTTCATTTGAATATATCAATCCCTAACCAAATTTTCCAAGTAACTCCTTTTAACTAGACTCACAAACTCAAGTCATAGCTTGAGTCAAGGGATTACAAAGAAGTAAACATGACATACCACCTAACATTAGATAATGACCCATCAAGAAGTGTGTATACACTTTATTCATTCCCTCTAAAACATTCTAGACCCCTAACAAAAATCTAACAAGCCAAAATTGACCAAAAGGTGGCAATTCCTTCACTAGAAATTCAAATATGAGTTTTGGAGGAAAAACTCATATAGTTGAAAATTCAAATTTTGAAGACTTCCCAAGACCTATAAACAAATTAAATGACCTACCATCACCCTAAATACATGTTAAAAATTATTTTTGACTTCAAAAATCACTATAGGTTGATTCCCCGCATCAGATCATTAGGCTAAAAATATAGTATGTTTCATGCGATAGAAGGTGGTGAAAGATAGGCAAGAGAAGCTATATATCACCAATGGAAAAGTGTGTAAAGGTATTATCTATATAATCCCAAAAGTAATAATAATTTTCTATAGGTAGTCCCTCAATATGGTAGGTATCCCCAAGATTATGGGGTATAATAAGCCCACATGGTGTTAAATATATGATAAAATTAGGCCTAGTATGTAAGATGGCTTCGTGAAGGTATGCCTCCAATGTGGTGGGCCACCCCTAAGGTATAAGGCTTTGTAATCCATTAAGTGTACGTGTAATTTCCATGGATTAATGGTATATACAACCATCTTATTTATAATATGATGATCAAGTGCATAAGAATGTAAGAACTATGTAGAGTGCTAAACCCAAATAACCATAATACCTTTTTGCATGTAATGAATGAGAAAATCAATTGTAGGGCTTGGTTTTGTATTTTTTCTATTTTATATTATTTTTGTGTTTTTTTCCATAAGATAATGATATAAAAAAACTACCAAGTTAGATTTGTGCTAAGGGTCCTAAGCCATATATTGTAATAATATAAGAGATGAGGTGGGTTACTCAGAAATATTTGCGCGCCCAATAATCATATCAAACCCCTAAAATGTGTTGCATTATCAATTTGTGTCTAAAGGCATGGATAAGGATAATACATTTCAAATGATCAATAATTGTGATAGGAGAAGATTTCATTGGTTACATGATCATATTATGATATATATGTGTAAGAAGTTATGTATAAGTGATTATTCTCAAAACATGAATAAGTAAAGCATATGATGTTATCATGTGATCTTGTCAAAGGTATGCTCATATATATGTCATGTATTAAGGTTCATGAGTCACGCTCAAGATAATTTATGCACCATATGAATATAAATTTCATCCATGTGTAAGATAATATATCGAAACATTGACATTAGTATCCTTTAAATACATAATTTATAGGTCACGAGTAGTCATGGTAACCTTAGGATCTCAATGTTTATGGGGATAGTGCATCAATGTCTCATGTGGGTCACACTAGTAAGGAGCGCCTATCCATTGTGTCGGACATATGACCAAGAAATACGAGGTGTCCTCGAGCAATAGAAAATGTCAAAATGTGCCAATGGTGAGGTTATATCAATGTGTGTTGTATAAAATGTTTAAGAATATGATCAAAATTTTGAATGGGTTGCAAAGGTTATATTTCTTGTATGAGAATTTTTTTTTTGATCTAGAGTAGAAGTAAGAACTATGATATTTCAAATAGGATACTCATAAGGAACACAAGGAATGTTAATCATGTTGTTGTTGTGTAAATAATTTGAGAATATATACAAGGGATATCATTCATCTTATTAATCCATGGGAATCCAAGTAACATGTGGAATGTGTTGTTAAAAGTGACTACAAGGAACCATGTGACCATCCTCTTAGGTACAATATGTACATAAAATATTATTCCCCAAATTGGCCTCTATTCTTGGCCATCGAATCCTTGAACAATATTTGTTTTCCTAAAAATTTCTTATGTCGTATAGCCTAGAGATGTAAGGAGTACCCTGGTGAAAAGTACTTCATCTCTCTTATGAGTCTCCTATAGTGTGGTAGTGGATTTTTAAATACTTTTAATTGAGAATAAGGTTGAACCACCATTATTTTTGTGGGAAATTATAATTAGTATATAGAAAGATTGTTTTTGTCAATTAGTTTTTGGATTTTACAATGTAATTATATACATAGAATCATTTAATGTTGAGGAAATAGATGTATAATTTACTCTCAAATATCACACTATGTAGTCTAGTAGTATCAATGGCAGTAGGTGGAGGTAATTGAATTAAATTTCACTCAAGGAGTATTGTAATATCTTATGAGGAAGCCATGGTAAATGGGTCCTTTAATTTTTGGTGGTGTTGTAAGGAATATAATTAGTGGTTGTTGTGTGACATTTAAGGTATCAACTTTCATCTTGTTAGGTGGTTTTCCTTTATATGAGGGGTTTGAGTATAATTTATTTTCCATTATATGTAGGCACACTTTCTTCATATTTTAACATGTTATCTACAAGGACCTTGGTTTTATAGATCTTGAATGTATGAAATACGTTTTAAAAGGATGCGAATTTTGTGAACATGATATTTTAACTAAGTAATATTTACCTCTATTAAATTACCCTCATCAATGTGCTTCAAAACTCAAGAGAGCATAGTATTTTAACATAAGACATAGTCTACAATCCTATCATTATATTATTACTTGACATGGCTAATTTCTGAAAATGAGAGGTGTTGACCAAAGTTGATTGATAAATGAGGAAGGAATCTATCACCAAAAGTTTGGAATTATCATATAGGACCCAGAGGGTATAGAAGAATATAACCCATATTTTTAAATATTACATGCAAAATATTGGTTAGCAAGATATCATCAATTACGTAGTCCATATAGGAGGCCATAAAGGTATGAAAGTGTTTCTCTGGATCAAACTTGTCATTGTAAAATGAGAATTTTGGTGGGAAAAACTTGGATATTAATAGATAACTAAGGACATTAGTGGATAATTGGAAACCAACCCTGTAGAACTATACTTCCATTTGAGATTTATTTTCTTATCATACACAAGGTGCAAGTAGTCAATTTCATTTTGATATGTGATTAATAAGTTCATTCAAAACCTCATAAAGAGGGAATATATTAATTATTTTATATCTATAGTCTCTAAGCCTCAAGAAACTTCATAAACCCCTAACATAAAGAAACCACATGATGATATACAACATACTTGGTTTCACCACAAGACATGATAGATTTTGATATTACTCAAATTTTGAGATGTAATTTCACAAAGGAATCTTTACCAACTTAAGAAAATGCATGTCTATTCATTATTATTTTGTCTTTTCTAGATATCAATAGCTTCTTAATTTTATAGAAACATGCAGACACAAAGACACACACACACACACACACACACATGCATGCACATATACACGAATGCATGCATACACGTGCGCGCATGCACACACACACACACATGTGCATGTGCACACATGGACACATGAAAATACACATTCCTACACACATGTACACACACACACGTTAATAAACACACATGCATGCACACATGCATGTACACGCACACACACACTCACCACCCATATAAACACATGTAAACACACGTGTGCGCACACGTATACAAACACACATGTGCACACACACGAGACACACGAGACACACACATGAATGCACACATGTGCACACATGCATGCATACATACACATGCATGCATGTAAACACACACACACACACATATGCACACATGCATAAACATGTGCACATGCACACACACACAAAAATGAAAACATGGACACACACATACTTGAGCACGCATACACAAGCATGTGCACACACACACACCTCGACACACATAGAGACAAACATACCCACACACACCCACACCCATACATCCACACACATACACACACCAACACACACACACACACACTCTCTCTCTCTCTTGCACATATTTCTACATGATTGTAGTAGATAAAGTTTCTAGACATAGGAGAACATACTTGCCCCAATATTTTTGCAACTATCTACTATGGAGATTAGGAGATCTCTCTGTCCTTTTAACTCTAAACAACTAATGAGGTGACTATAATAACACATTCTTGTGTAATTGTGGGTTTGTTTTACTTTGATAATATAGTTACCTACTTAATTATAAACCTCAAAAGTTTTTTTAGAGGTCACATTTTGTGGCTATTTTACTCCCATTTAATAAAATAGTGCTACCAAGTAATATCATTTTATCGAGGTATTTTTTGACATTTTGAACCTTCTTAGTTATAAAGTATCAACTTTTTCAGATTTTTTTAGATTTTTTAACAATTTAATGGTGTTTTCCTCATTTTTTGTTCAATGTTTATATTATTTTTCTAAAACATATGTTTTTAAAAATGTATTAAAAATCCTATATGGCATTAATTTTTCAAAGATGCTAATTTTATCTAATTATATATCCTGAATTAATTTACGATACCATAAACGCTAAATATAATTTAAAATAATAATTTTCAACATTTTTTTAGTTTTACTTCAATCCATACCTAATAGTTGTAGCTAAATAACACTAGTGTTCAATGTGAGGAAAAAATATGTTAAAAGATAGTTATAATAAATATAAATACATTTTAGAAGTATTTTTAACGACATGTCAAATAAAGCATTTTTGTTTTTAAATTGGAATAAATTAGAATAATACTAACATTTTTTAATATTTTAATACATTTCATATATTAAAAAGACAACATTTAATGGTACTTTCCCTGAATGAATGTCTAACATAAAAAAATAAATCAAAAAGTAAACAAAAATTAAAAAAGAAAAAAGAATAAAATAAAATGAAAATAAGAAGAACATTGGGAGGGAGGAAGATGATTCATGGAATCACCCTTACTTTTCCCTTACATATTAGGGAGGCATAGGGTGATTCCCGGAACCACCCTTTCTCTCCCTACTCTCTCTCACTCTCTCAAAAAATAAAACCTATTAAACAAGGCATTATATATATAAAATATGCTTATAATTTTACATGTTGATGTTTAATTTCTTAAATTTATATTTTTAAGTATATAATTCTAGGAGTTTTGAGAATAGTTTTGGGAATCTAGGAGTTATAATACATATTCCAAGTTTTAGAGGATCCTCTTATATCTTATACTTAGCTAGATTTTATTGTTTCATAATTTCAAGGAGACATCATACGAGTTATGAAGGTAGTATGATGACATGGATTAAAAAACTAAAAAAAATCCACATTTTTTGTACACTAAATAATTTGAACTAGTTTTTTTCTTTAGTGTATCTCATTTTTTTGTATGGTTATTAATAGTCAAATATCTCTAGGGTCTATTTAATTTTATGTTTATATGGTAACTTTAAATGATTGATTAAACTTACATATAATTTTCCAATGGATTCCTCCTCTAGTGAGTTGGTTCAAATTTAATTTTGATGGTGCCTCTAAAGGCAATCTAGGAGATTCGGAAGGGGCAAGAGTCATTAGAAATCATCTTGGACATATTATTGTTTCTTATGCAGGTCATATGGGTATCCAGTCCAATCACTATGTAGAGGCACTTGCTACACTTTGGGGCTTAAGAGTTCCTAAGGATTGTAACATTGCTAATCTCATTATTGAGGGAGATTCCTTAAATGTTGTCAACCATCTTAATGGTATTCACCCCCTAGTTGGACTATTAAATAATTTATTAGAGAGGCCACCAACATATGTAACACTTTCTCAAATTTCAAAAATTTTCACACATATAGAGAAGGGAATAAGGTGGATGAATCCTTTTCCAATTTTTGGGTCACTAGCAAACACCTTAATCATTGGCATGTCATTAGTGAAATACCCCAAATCCCTAATAATACCATCATTAATGAAAAAAATGTAGTTGTACTATGAATTAACACTTATAGTTAGAGTAATAGTGTGAAGTTATGGTGTTATGATGGCTTCATAGGATTATACCGTGACTCCTCCATGATTTTTTAATCAAGGAATGAAAAGTTTACTTTACCCCTTCAATTACTGGGGCTTCTATAAAGCATTTCTAGTGCCATCGAGAGGATTTTTTGTGTTCTGTTAATGAACATTTTTATTTTTTCCATGTGAGGTACTCTATTTAGAGTGGAACCGGTTTGTGACCGGTGTGGAAACAAAGTGAGGACCTTTGGAAGGCATTGAGTGTTGATGGATTCAAAAATTTCATGCATTGGATAAGAGGTCATGAAAAACATATATTTGTTTCCTTTGTAAAAATTGGAAAGAAAGGGTTGTCACTTATAAAGGTAAGGAGTATACCATCACCGAGAACCTTATTTCTTTTGTTACTGGTCTTGGCATGGAAGGTATCAAGTTTTATAGAAATTTTTTTATAAAGGGGCCGAATAATCAATATTTCTCAAAGTAATTGAAACCCTTAAGTTTGTTAAAGTTGGACTAGTTTTTATGTTCAATCCTGTTCCTCATGATGGTGTTGCTCATATGGTGGTGCGCTATGTGACTCTAGAGGGCCACTTTACAACCCTTCCCCTACATCATCTTGTCATGTTAAACCATTTTCACAAGATCCCTAAAGTGAGATTACCTTACTATATTCTTATGTCCCTTGAGAAATCCATTCAAGATGTTCATTCCCACCTGTGTGGCCTCCCTCTTCATCAAGGAGTTATTCTCCTTCTTCACAAAATATGCTACACCATTTTAGATAACATCCCTATCCTCCTCATTCCTCCCAATAAAACCCCTTGGCAATGAGAGGTGAAGACTAATAATCTCATACCCCCTTCTCCTCCTTCGACCAAGAGAGTCCTCTGCAACAATGAAAAAGGTAAGGAACTTGTTGTTGCTAAGAGCCTACTTTCCTTTGGTCAAACCTCTCATGACACTACCACCCACTCTGGTCTTAAGGCTCAAGTTATGACACAAAAGAAAGGATCAATATCCTAAGAAAAGAGATAACTCAACTCAAGGAAGGCCCTAAGGGAAAATATCTTGAAATTAATCCCATGTTTGAGGAAAAAATACAATAAATTTCTAATAAACATGGTTCTTTGGAGGATTCCCTTAGATACATTGTTAACAAATAAATTTATAAAATATCCATGCACAAGGCCTTCTGGATTTTTTAAAAATCAAGTTAAATAGGTTTACAATCTTAGCAACATTCCTCCTAGGTTATGGAAGGGTGGAAAAGAGAAGAAAATTACTACCTCCACCATAAATATGGAAGACCCCTCATAACTCACCACCTTCAATATTTTTAATGCTATGGAGGAGGTTAAAAAGTGTTTCAACAAGGTGCTCAAGTGAAGGTTTTCTGGTTTCTGCTTAGTGCTATGTTTTTCTAGTTTCTTGCGGTTGTGTGGATGCAATGATGTTGTTGTGATGCTACTTTTTTATCCGTATTGGTAGGATGTGCCTCGCCTCTTTTTTTATCTTCCTATTCTAGCTTCTAGGCTTTTTTCTCTAGGGTGTTGTCCCCACTTTTCAATAAACCATTGATGTTACTTTGTGTAACTAGTTTTGAACATTCTCATGTATTTTGGGGTATGGTCCCTTCCAAAACCATTTACCAATAATAAAAAATGATTCCATACAACTCCTAAGAGGATATAATTATGTTGTATGGAAAGAAATATCAAATATTAACTTGAATTTGAAGACATATGGAATGTAGTTGATGGATCCTTCATTCACAATAACCATGATGCTACTTGCACAATGAAAATTTGAAAGAACCAATCAAAAATTAAAATTTATTATACTATTTGGAGTTTTAGATAAGGTACAAACCAACATTTATGATGCTAAAACAACCAAGGAATCTTGTGATAATATGAACACAATTTATGAGGAAAATAATATGGACACCTTCCTCTACCTCTAGAGTCATTTTCATTGTATCAAATTGAAAAGTGTTGATAAAATTGATTCCTTTTAAAGGTGTCTTGTAAATTTGAGTGGTGTCACTCGTAACATTGGAAGTTTAAGTGACATGTGACTCTCTTATACCCAACATCTTGAGAGAAATATCCCTGTTATTTAATATCTGTGACCAATTTAAATGTCATGGGACAAACAATGACCTTTTAAAATTTGATGAATATGTTGCAACAAGAGTCTATACACATCTGATAAGAAGAAGAGGAAAATGATCTTGTTTCACATCGGAAAGGTAAAATACCCATGAAGTCTTGAAAATAACCCCAAAAGTAAAGTAATTAGAATAATTAGCAAGAGAATAAACAAAATAAATAATGTCTCCTCTATTGTTATAAAGGCTATAAATTGAAATATTGTTGGTATTAAATACATTCTAATAGGGATCATACGGTGGAAATAATCCTAATAATATATACATATATATATTCATCACAAAGACAATAAAAAATATCAAGGATATAAAAATGGAAATTAGAAGACAAAGAAACCACATCCATAAGTAAACATTTCCAAATATAAATAAAAACTATCTTATGAGGATTTCCTATATGCTATGCAATCTTAGTAGCTATCCACTTCCTAAAATTGTATTCGGTGTTTTGATTCGGGTGTAACTTGGCACATGACCTGAAGACAAGATTGATTTTACAATTTGAGAAATACACCCACCAAAAAAATGTTTCTTTGAGAGATGATAGCTCCTATAGTGTCTAAGGGATTGGAAACATTTTTAATCTCTTGGAACACATGATTGTAAAAACAAATACGTCCTATATGTCTCAAGGTGTTGGGTTGTGGAGCTAAATAGCTGAGTGGAGCATACATTACAAGGTTACTAGTTTACACAATGACTGAAATTGGTAAGGACTTGGTGACATTAGTCGGGAACAACAAACATCAGTCAAGGTTGTTAGGGAGGAACCAACATCAGTTACTTGTGCATGGAATGTTTTATTTGACCCACGGAATTTTATCTAGATTTTATTTTAAAGAAAATCAAAAGGATGTAATGGCATGGCTATTGTGCCCTAAGTTTGTTTAGGATTATATAAGATATAAAACTAGGGTTAGATATGTGGGAATAAGGAAATATAAGAATTGATCTATCCTTGGTTGAAAGGATGATGAAGAAGAAGAAGTAGAAGAAAAATTAGATTGTATGAAGACATGAGCTTTCATAGAGAGAAACTAAATAGAAGGAAAGTGAAGGTACACTATTGGTGAGAAGATGGTATTATATTCTCTGTATTCCCTTTTTATTGTTTAGCCTCATATAATGGATTACATAGTATGCAAATAACTTAGGCTTTCTTCTTATTATATCCACAGGAGTTTTTGTGAGATCTTGTATTATATATCCATGAGATCATGATGTATTGGTAATCCATATGAATCTAGTATTATAGAGGAGGTTATATTTTTGTTTGTACAAGTTTATGTAGTGATGGAGGAGAGGAATACTTCTTGGTGCATGGTTACGGTTGCACTTTGGTAGACCCTTCTGAGAGGTCTTGTTTTTAGATTCACAGTGAGAGCTTGGTTGCATAGTGGAAGATGTAGGGTAGCTTCTGGTATGTGAGATCTGGTGGTGTTTCAGAGGCATGGTTGTAGCACAATCAGATAGATCTAGTTAGAGATCTAGAGGAGACATAGGTGGTGGTATGGAGGCACATTTTAGTGTACTCAAAAATATATGGTTGGAGATCTAGAGGAGGAGATACTCTTGTAGAGATACATGTACTCTTGTGTAAAATATTTGGTTTGTAAGCTCTTATTATATTATATATAGGAGATCTCTATCTTTGGTGGACGTATCCCACATTGGATGACCCACAATACATGTTGTGTTATGTGTGTGTACTTGGGTCCTTAGTCCGGAATTCCTAACAAGCTGGTATCGAGCTTGGTTTATTATCTTATCTCGATACCAACAACCGGTATCGAGTGATGACTTTTTTTGGGGGTATTTCGGAGAGAAAGGGTTTGCTTCATGGTTTTTTAGTGGTTATTACTGACATGTATGAGATAAGGTTTTTTTCTCATGATGAAAAGATTATAGGAAGATATTTAATCTCAAGTGGGAGCTGGAAGAGTAAGGTTGCTAGAAATTATAGTCACCAAAGATCGGTAAGGTGGTGTGGCAAGACGTAGCTTGGGGTGATTGTGGTCGATTACTAGACAAATTGGTTGTAAACAGAAAATCATAGATCTAGAAGAATTGAGAAGATGCATGTAATGTATCTTGTTTGCTAAGGTGTCCCTGGTTCTTAGAGGCACAAGCATGGTGGTCAGATTGCAGATCGAGTTATAGAGGTATGGTTTTATCTTGGTTTTGCAGTGCTTTGCATTTTGATTACACATGCATGTTTCAGATTGCAGATCTAAGGTAGAGGAGAAAGTTTTGCATCCTTGGTGCAGTTAGATGCACATGCATCAATAGAAAGGTTATAACAAAGAACAAAGATGGGGATTCCATAGGATAAGTATGTAATTTAATTCAATTGAAGATGTGGTTGAGTATCTTGGTGTTGGTAAGGTGATGTATTTCATCTTGATGCAATTTATTGCATGGATTTGTTGTATTGTTTTTGTATGAGATTTGGGTGCTTCTTGAAATGAATGGCTCAACTCAGCTATCGGCTTCGATCGGAGTAGGCACCTGGTATGGTGTTCTATGCCAAATTGTGTGGCGTTGGGTTTGTTCTAGCAACACCGACATCACTCCTAGAAGCGATGTCAATCGAGAGGGTAATTGGTACCGGTCAATTGACCATGGTCAATCTCTATGGTATCTTATCTATACAAGGTTTTTTTGTAGTAGGAGAGGGCATGGTGGTTTTATGTCTTGTTTTGGAGGATCTAGTTTCTTGCACAGAGTGTACATGGTAGAGATGGTGTAGATCACTTAAATTTTTGGATCAGAAAGAGAATGGAGTTGGATTGGTTAGTCCAATGATACTTTGAGTCAAGTATCTCTATATGACTCATGTTTTATTTGTTTCATTTGGATTATGTGCACAAGTAAAAATTTACACCATGGATATTTGGTGGGTTTGAATTTTATATTTGGGATGTGTTGGAATCTTGATGACAAGGGTATATAGTCTAAGGATGAGATCCTCAATGAAAAGTCATGTTTACACACATAGTTACAAGTAACAAATACGTTATTACACACAGGATGAAAAGAAGGTGATTCACCTACTTCAAAAGAATTCCAATATTACGTGATGTAGAGGTATTCTTGGTTAAGATGGGAATCAGTTTATATTTCTTTCATATGGTTTTATTTCTCATTGATATATATATATATATATATATATATATATATATATATATATATATATATATATATTGGATATTTTGATCTTATTATCAAATGTAGTGTAGGGGAGTTCATGTTGTGAAGGATCAAGCCATGGTTATTAGAATTGCATGTTGGACACATATGCATGTGCAAAGTGAGAGGAGTATGCTACTATTCAAAGTGGCATGAGGCACAAGTTGTTTTGGAGGATAGTCACGAGTTTTATAGGTATTTTGAGTTTATTACATGGTGATTTCACTTTTACTTTATTTTTTGGTGCTTGGATATCCCTATGGGATTGCAGTTGATGGTTTATTATGTTGGGTTGAGATGATATAAAAAAAATTAGAGTTTGAAGGGTGTAGAAAATAAAATATAACTGTTACAAAGACTTGTGTCAGTTAGGGGTAACTGTGGTCGGTCATATGGGAACCGTGGTCGATCGGGGAGTTATTTGTGGTCGAGATGGAAAATTTTGGTCAGTTAGGCTACATGTTTGACAACAATGTTTATTTATAATTTTTGGATGGTGCCCTTGTTTTTCTTTCATCTTGATTGATTGTGCAGAGTATGTTGATGACATGTTTTTTGGTATTTTTACTTGGTCTTAGTGGCATGGATTTAGTATGTTTGTTTTATATTGAAATTTATGAGCACATGATTCATATTTGTCTTTGGATTTAGTCGGTGGTAGACTTGGAGCTTCTAGAGAGTTTGGTGATATTGATGGATGTACATGGTGAGTTTGTACATGTGGATAGATTCTGTTTTGTGATTTTATGATGATGCATATATTTTTTTGGCACATGGATTCTTATGATAATGTTATTCCCTTGAGCATGAGTAGGGGATGCTTATATTTCCTCTTGTTACTATGTTACTCCATAATAGATATGTTATCTACGAGATAGTGGTATTGGAAATGCAAGTTTTTATGCATGGTTGTATTTTAGAATTCAATGTTTGGATTATTTGAGTTATGCGGTGTTGTGGATTGATCACCCACTAGTTGTAGGTAGAAATCATTTGGATTGATATTCCGGTTTGAATTATGCAGTCGGTTGCATTGGTGGTTGCATAGAGACATGGATAAATGGTTGGAGAACGTGGTTGGTTTTATAGGTATCACTACGGATGTGATTGAGGCTTAGTCATTTGGTTTGAGTGGGAACTCTTGCATGTGTGTTAGTCATGATGGCTTGTTGCATGAGGAGCTAGGTTGACTTAATTGTCTGATACCAAAAATTGGTATGGTGTTATGATTCAGTGGGAGCTTGAGGCTTGGTGTCACGGATCAGTTATAGCTTCATGTAGGTTTGGTAAGTCATGGTTTTATCTTCTTGGTTTGAGAAGATGGTTTGATCTTCCTGGTTTTATTGATGAGAGAATTGTTGATGGATAGAAATATGGTCTTCACGGTATGTAGAGGATGGTGATGTACAAGTACATGTACAGAGGTTCAACAATTTATATTCAAGTGGGAGATTGTTGGGGTATGGAGCTAAATAGCTTCACTAGAGCATGCATTACAAGGTTTGGTTTACACAGTTGATTGACATCGGCCAGGAGAAACCGACATTAGTCACGGTTATTAGGGAGGAACATGCATCGGTCACATGTGTGTGAAATGTTTTATTTTACCTACTGGATTTTATCTAGATTTTGTTTTAAAGAAAATCTAAAGGATGTAATTACATGGATATTGTGCCCTAAGTTTGTCTAGGATTATATAAGCTATAAAACTAGGGTTAGTTATTTGGGAATAAGGAAAGAGAAGAATTGAGTTATCTTTGGTTGAAAGGAAGATGAAGAAGTAGAAGAAGAAGAGAAATATTACATGAAGACAAGAACTTTCATATAGAGAAGTGAATAGAAGGAAAATGTAGGTACAATGTTGGTGAGAAGATGGTATTATCTTCTACTGTAATTCCTTTATATTTTTAGTCTCATGTAATGGCTTACATAGTATGCAAAGCACTTAGGTTTCTTTTTTAGATCCATAGGTTTTTGTGAAATATTGTTATTGTTCATTCTTGTAGATCCATAGGTTATTATGAGATCTTTTATTATAGATCCATGAGATCATGATTTACTATTGATCTATATAAATCTAGTATTTTAGAGGAGTTTGTCTTCTTGTTTGCACATGTTGATGTAGTGATGGAGGAGAGACTTACTTCTTTTTGCATGTTATGGTTTCACATTGGTAGAACCTTCCAAGAGGTCTTGATTGCAGATTCACGGTGAAAGTTTGGTTGCATAGTGGAAGATACGGGGAAACTTATGGTATGTGATATCTGGTGGTATTTCATAGGCATGATTGTTGTGTACTTAGGTAGATCTAGTTAAAGATCTAGAGGAGACACATGTGGTGGTATGGAAGCATGGATTAGTGTACTCAGGTAGATCTAGTTGGAGATCTTGAGGAAGAGATAATATTGTAGAAATACATGTACTCTTGTGTAAAAGAGTTGGTTTGTAATCTCTTGTTATATTATATATATGAGATCTCTATATTTGGTGGACATATCGCATGTTGGGTGAACCACAATACATTTTGTGTTATGTGTGAGTACTTTTGTGTGATTTGGACTATTCTTGTTTATGATTTCACTCTTGTAGATTTTGTGGGGATTGTTAGATCCATATTTGCATGTTTTAAGTTTTATATTCAATGGTTTCAATGTTTTTGCATAGACCCTTCCCCAACACAAGGCTCACAAATAATTTTCTCTCTATAATTCAACTATTCGAACACAACCGAAAAGTTTATTTTAACATAAAAGGAAATAAAAGGATGTACTTAAGGATATACTAATTGTTTCCTTATTGCAAGCATTAAGGTGTGATTTTCCTTTTGCATCAATACTCAAGGATACAATTTCCCATGATCCTACCTCCCTCTTCCCCCACCCCCTCATCGGTATCCTATAATTCATACCAAGAACCTCAATGTCGGGGAACACATTTCGATCCCCCACCTACTAAAAGATTCATCCATAATCATGATAAGAATAAGGAGATTTTCGGAGCCAAAAACTTGTTAAATATAAGTAGCCCTGCCCATGACCCACTTTCTAGTTCATCTATATCAACTTAGTTTAAACAACATGACGAGGATTTAAAGGGAATTGAGGACAATGTAGACTTCCTCCTTAAGGAAGGTACCAAGAGAAATTTGGACCCCTCTTTCCTTTCAAATATAGAAGTGAAAATGGAGGGTATATCCATGTAGTTCAAAGCTCTGGAGGATAGAGTTCAATATGTTGAGAACAAGAAAACCAACTAGCTTGCCATTCATAAGGCTATTCTTGATTATATTCAAATGAATTTCAAACAGATTTGTGATGTTTGTGGTGTCCCAGGGTCATCCTGGAAGAATCAAGAAAAAGATACTTTCTAAGAACATCCAGGACCCTGATATGTAAAATTCCATCAACCTTTATAAGGCCATAAATGTTTCACATAAATTCTATAATAAGTCTCTTAATTAGTTTTTTTCTTATGTGTTGTTTTTTCATGGTTTTGGAATTGTCGTTTTATTGTTTTGTGTCTATTGTTGGGCTCCTTGTAGGTAGATGGCCCCTGCCTCTGTTTTTATCGACTATCTTTCTCTTCTTAGGATTTTTCGATTAGGGAGTGGCCCCCACATATCAAAAAACTACTCTACTCTCAATGTTCTTCCTGGATTTTGAGCCTTTTTGTTCAGGTATGGTCCCTTCAAAACCATTTACCAATAATTGAAAAAAACATAAAACTATTTCTTATCTTATTAGATTTGAATATGGAGTTTTAATCTTAACTACATTGTGTTCCCTATGTTTTTAACCTTTGACTTGTTTCCTTGGTGTCTTGTGTGAATTTTGACATTATTGATTTTATGTTTTCTCCTTATGAATCTTTTTTTATTTGTTATTGACCCATAATCCTTCCCCATTCTTCCTCGTTACCCATATTTATCTCTTCTTTGGTTTTTTCCTCCAATATTTTTAGGTGTTTGTAGGTGGTTTCAATATCACACTCATGCAAATCTAGCTCCTGCCTTTATGGGTCGATCCCCATTGTTGAATTCCCTATGATTTATCTCTTTTTGATCTTTCCCACTTGGTGTGTATCATATTTCACATCAATATGGATTTAATTTGAATTTAATAATTTTATAGATACATGAGAGCATTATTACATTTAGAAGAATAAGAGAGATAAATACACAACGAGTAATTATAAGTGTGATATTTAAGCTATAAGGGAATAATATATTATTTCTAAGAGTATTCCCAAGACAAAAATATAATTAAAGTATTCAGAGAGAATTTTAGTAATTACTATTTGTTTCACATCCATTTTAAGATAAGATTTGGGACAATTATATGCAACATGTCACTTGCCAACTTCCAATGTATTTGTTTCCTAATTGTTCAAGAAAAGAGGGGATTGATAATAATACATGGATAATAGAGGACCTCATTTAATACCCTACAATTTTGGGTCTTGCAAATTGATGAGGCTACATTAAAGTTTGAAGAAGGGAGAATAATTTCATAGTGATCCACAACAAAACTAGGTAAAGTGAGTGAGGTTTTGAGGTCTAGTACTATTTAATTATATTTGTAAGAGAAATTTAATATTTGATAGAGGGCATCATTTCTATATTAGATGGATTTATTAAAACAATTTACATACTTGTATAGAACCAGTAAGGTTGGTTATGTAGTTTTATTTTTGTTGAGTTCATCTTCTTATTTGGGCCTATTCACACAGTGATGATTGGCTACCACTATCTCTAGATTTTTGATGAATCAACTATCATCCAAAAACCCTAACTATCTCTAATATTCTAATTATTTCCTCATTTCTTATGATATAAATGATCGAATATTATATAATTATATTTATTTGGTTATTTATATATTAATTGCACACTATTTCTCTTAGACTCATAGTTAACTTAGTGATTTATAAATATTAATCCAATTTACACATGTACAACTACCTATCATCTCATACGACACGATCTATTATACAAATTCCTTATCTATGTAGTATAATCCACATCCTTTTGTTATCTCTCTCTTTCTTTCTCTCATGCACATAGGCACACATGTTGGTGTATGTGTGCACACGCACACACACACACACGCACACAAAAAATCACATACTCACACATATACACGCATGCATGAAAAATATCTCACACACATGCACACAAATATGTATACACATAAACAAACATGCACACATATGTGCATACATACCACACACAAAAACACATGTGAATGCACATGCACACTCACACACATACTCTTACACACATATAAACACATGCATGAGTACAACTTTCATGCACACATGCATGCTCACACACACACACATAAACACATGCCAGAGTACACCTAGACATGAACACATATGCCCACATAAACACAAGTACACACAAAATTCCCATGTGTATGAACATGATTACACATATGCACATGCACACACACACACAAACACCATGCACATATGCATGTGTACAAAGTTAATTCTTGTCTATTGTGTATGTTATATTTATCATGTGTATATAGTATTTAAGTAACAAGTTATAGTAGAGCAAAAACACACACAATTTTAATTATTGTCTATTATGTATATTATATGTATGACATATACATATTGTTCATATAAAAGTGATAGTAGAGGCCAAAAATATTTTTTTGCCTTTGGACATGATATGTGGTTTTGAATGGAAAATTATCCTCGTTATGTAGATTATATATCCTTGATTTATTTTCAAATTAAACCCAAACCAAATAAAAATAAAAATAATTAAGCAAACTATTGTAAAGCTTATTAGAAAGGATATTTATTTTTCTAAATTATTATTTTTGTCTTATATCCATCTAAAACAATCTAATATAAGAGAAAATGATAATAATTAATATTTAGAAATTTTTAATAACCTAAAGGAAATAAAATTAGAGCTTATTTTTAGGGTTGATTATATCAGCATATTACACATATTAATGTGCTTAAATTATAGGGTAGTTTACAACCTATAAACTAGCATTGTCCATCTAATAAAATTTTAATGACATTTCTCACTTTATAAGTTACATCCAATATATAAAAATAATTTTTCATTAAAAATAACCCATCTTTAAGGAAAACAACTTAGGGTTAACATCACCAGTTTCCATTTTGAAAACCTAATAAATATATTATACTATCATTGAAAAAATAAAACCAATAAAATTATCTAAACAACCTTGAAATACGAGTTATTAAGAACCTATTAAATTCTAAATATCACAAAAATATTACTTTTTGAATTAATAGGATGAAGTTACAAAGACCAAAGTTTCGTGTTACATATTTATGAAAATTTGTAACCAAGCTCTTCATAGGAAAGGAGATGGGTTTTATTTGTTCATTTGAGAGCAAAAACCAAGTTAATTGAGCTATCGGGAAAACATTTAATGGAATAAATTCAAGAAGAAAATTATAGCCAAAATTACAATTTAGATAAATGAAAAACTCTTATATTATTATTATTAACTTTAATAAAATTTTATGATAATATGCCAAGTCACTTAAACTTATAATTACTATATAAAAACTTTTAAATACTCTAGTAATTAATTATGATCTATTAATGGAAAAAAACCTCATTAAAGGGCAAGTGCAACAAGTTGGTGGACAAATAATTGGACATAAAAACCCAAAATTTACATACCGTGATCGCGGACTATTTTTATACGTTTTGTGATTTCCGAACCTAAAACCGTGATCACAATTTAAAACCACGATTGTGGTCCTCTCGAGACAAAAAAACATGCACTGTGACCCCTCATTTTCCCCCATTTTCCCTATGAACCGTGATTTCTCCTGGTATTGGCACTCAAGATTTGAATACCCCGTAAAATTGTTCTTCAAACTTTTGGATCATGAAAGTTTCAAAAATTCCACCAAGATGAATAGGTAAGCCCTCGATTTTGATCCAAATTCTTGCATTTTAGGTTATTTTTTGTGATTTTCATGGGTTTTTCAAATTTTTGTTTATGTATACAATTTTTTTATTTTTTCAGGTTGCTCAAGCAAGCTCATAATCTTGCTATTCTGAAAAACCTCCAAACATTCCTCAAAACCCTCCTCCAAACGTAGATATGCCTCCTATGGCTCATTCTTCCCATGGAACCAGCGGGAACATAAGTTGATTGTTGGTACTTGGTTGTGGAGCCTGATAGCGATGGGGGTTTGGGGGCAAAGTGCCCCCTGTAAGCCACATTTTATATGTATTTATGCATTATGAAATTTAGACCATTCCTTATTAGGTCACAGATCTAATGGGTGGTTTTCTATGTTTTCCTGAAATGATAAAAACCCTAATATGTTTAAAGGGTCGTAATGTAAGAGGCTCATTGTATCAGTGGTTGCACTGTGTGAGAGAGTTTTAGCTAGATGGAATAAAAGGATTGGTTGTTTCTAGTGGACGTAGCCCATTTTGGGTGAACCACGTTAAATATGTGTCTCTGCTTTATTGCATTCTTTTCTATTTTACATTTTTCGTGTTATTCATTGCATGCTTGTTTATCTGTACAACTGGTATAATCCTAACAACTGGTATCAGAGCATGTTTGAGATTTATTTGTTGGCAGTATACTCACAGAGGGATTTCTGTTTGAGTGGGAGAAGCAACAATGACAGAGGAGAATAAGTTTAGAGTTGAGAAGTTTGAGGGTGAAGTTCTAGGTTATGGAAAATGCGGGTGGAAGACTACTGTATCAAAAGGATTTGTACCTACCATTGGGAGGTGTAGAAGTAAATCCCCATTCATGTCCGATGAGGAGTGGAAGGTTCTAGACTAGAAGTCTCTCGGTGTGATTTGATTGAATGCGGCATCGTCTGTAGCTTCAAATATCTCACAGGATAAGAGTATGGTAGATTTGATGAAAACCCTAGCAAATTTATATGAAACACCTAGTGCATCCAATAAAGTTTATTTGATGAAAATATTGTTTAATATACAAATGTAAGAATGTGGATCTATATTTAACCATCTTAATGATTTCCACACTATTGTAATTCAGATTAGATTCGATTAATATCCCATTTGACGAGGAGGTTAGAGCATTATTATTCCTATGTTCTTTGCGAGAAAGTTGGGACAAATTAGTAATGGAAGTTAGTAATACATCATCTACTTCTCTTAAATTTGAAGATGTAGTAAGTGTCATTTTAAATGAGGAAATGCGCAGGAAAAGTATAGGGGAAAATTATTCTTCTGGAAGTGTGTTGAATATGGAAATTAGAGGGAGGAGCAAGGAGAAATCAAAGAGTAAGGCTCGTGGGAGATATAAATTGAATATGGGTGGATCCAAATCTAGGAGTAGAAGAATTAATTATTGGAACTACGAGAAAGAGAGGACATGCTAAAAATGATTTTTGTTTAAAGGAAACAAAGAAAACCAACTGAAGGTATTAAAGAGGAAAATCCGACAGGTAATATTGTTCAGGATGCTCTTATACTTTCTCTTAATACTAGAGAGAATCTTGGGTAATAGATTTAGGTGCCTCTTTCCATGCAACCCCTGATAAGGGATATTTTAAAGAGTATATCTAGGAAAATAATGGACAAGTTTATTTAGGTGATGATGAGCCATGCAACATTGTCGGGAAGGGCAATGTACACCTGAAATTATAGAATGTAACTACATGGATATTGAGAGACGTGAGGCATGTACCTAGTCTCAAGAGAAATCTCATCTCTACAAGACAGTTGGGTAGTGAAGGTTGCACAATCACATTCACTTCAGATGCTTGGAAGGTTTCCAAGGGTGCCCTAGTAGTGGCATGGGGTAAGAAAATATGCACTCTTTAGTTGTCTACTTGTATATCTAATTCTTATACCATATTGTCTACTTCAGATGAGGATTCCAGCATGTGGCACAATAGATTAGGACATATGAGTGAGAAGGGCATGAAAATTCTATAGGAAAAAGGTAAGATTTCAAATTTAAAGCATTTGAACTTAGATTTTTGTGAGCATTGCATTTTTGGGAAACATAAAAGAGTCAAATTTCTCAAGGCAAGGAATACCAAGAAAGAGAAAAAGTTGGAGCTAGTTCATACAGATGTGTGGGGGCCAGCCCATGTTACATCTCATGGTGGTTCTCTGTACTATGTCACATTCATAGATGATGCCACAAGGAAGGTATGGGTATATTGAATTAAGCGTAAGTTTGATGTCTTTGATACATTTAAGAAATGGAAAGCATGTGCTAAGAATGAATGTGGTTTTAAATTGAAATATTTGAGATCTGATAATGGCGGTGAGTATTGCGGTAAGAAATTTGATGGTTATTATTCCTTGAAGCGAGATTTGTAGAGAGAAAATAGTTCCCAGAACTCTGCAACAAAATGGTGTTAGTGAGAGGATGAATACAACAATAATGGAGCGTGCACGGATCAATGAGATTGCATGCGAGGTGTCTCTTGATTTTGGGGAGAGGTGTAGATACTTTGTTATGTACTTAATCAACCATGGGCCTTTGAGTGCATTAGATGGAGGAATTCCCAAAGAATCATGGACTAGGAAAGAGGTAGACCTTTCATTTTTAAGAGTATTTAGTTCAGAGGCATTTGTGCATGTTAATAAAGAAAATAGAAAAAAATTGGATTCGAAATCCAAACATTGTACATTCATAGGCTATGGCTCCAATGGTGATTATGGATTTCATTTTTGGGATCTAGATGAATATAAGATAATTAGAAGTCGTGATGTTGTTTGGTGTGAAAATAGAATGTATAGGGATCAGGTACAAGATGATAAAAAACCCAAGGAAGATTTGGTTGAGGATATAGCTCCTAAAAATGAACTCTCAGATGGAAAATATCCACCTATAGGTACCGAGGTTGATAGTTTTGTAGGCCAAGCATGAAAGCCAGTGTCAAGCATCGGCACCTCTGTCAGAAATTCAAGAAAATGAGTAGCAAGAAAATAATGATCTCGAGACACCCCCATCTTTGGTAAGAAGGTCAAAACATATTAGTAGACCTCCAAAAAGATTTTCCTACTTTGTATTATTTGTTACTAACAGATAGTGGTGAGCCAGAGAGATTTGATGAGGCAATGCAGGTGGAGTCCACTAAGGAGTGGGAGCATGGCATGAATGAGGAAATGGACTCCTTGGAGAAGAACCAAACATGGGATTTAGTCAAATTGCCAGCTGGGAAGAGAGTACTACAAAAAAATGGGTCTACCATGTGAAAGAAGAAGAAGGTGGACATAAAAGGTACAAAGCAAGGCTTGTAGTGAAGGGGTATGAACAAAATAAAGGTATCAATTTTGATGAAATTTTCTCCCCTGTTGTAAAGATGTCTTCCATTTGTACTATATTAAGTTTAGTTGTTGTTGAAGATTTACACTTAGAGAAACTTGATGTCAAGATGAAATTTCTCCATGGTGACTTGGAGGAGGAGATTTATATGTAACAACCACTTGGATATGAGGTGAAGGGTAAGGAGAAATTGGTTTGTAGGTTGAAGAAGAGCCTATATGGGCTCAAGCAAGCTCCCCGACAATGGTATCTAAAGTTTGATAGTTTTATGCATGAGCATGGTTTTACTAGATGTCAATTAGATCATTGTGTATAATTTAAACATATGGATAGTGGGAGCTACATTATTCTTCTGTTATATGTAGACAATATGCTTGTAGCAAGGTCTAATATGCAGGAAATTGCAAAGCTTAAGGAAAAGCTTGCACAAACATTTTCAATGAAGGATTTGGGTACAACAAAGAAAATCCTTGGTATGCAAATCAAGAGGGATAGAAAAAATAAGAAATTGGTGTTGTCCTAGGAGGACTATGTAGAAAAGGTGTTAGAGAGGTTTCAGATGCAGAATGCGAAACCAGTTAGTACACCATTGGTTGGGCATTTTAGATTAAGTAAAGAGAAATGCCCAACAACACAAGAGGAAAAATATTATATGGCACGGGTTCCATATTCTTCAGTAGTTGGGAGCCTTATGTATGCCATGGTTTGTACTAGGCCATACATTGCCCAAGTAGTGGGAGTTGTTAGCAAGTATATGGAAAATTTGGGTAAAGCACACTGGAAGGTAGTCCAGTGGATTCTCAGGTATTTGAGAGGGACCACTAGTAGGCACTTGTGCTTTAGAGGGTCAGATTATAATTTACAAGGATTTTGGATTCATATATGGTAGGAGATATGGATAGCAGGAGGAGCACTACTGGATACATGTTTATAGTTGGTGGTGTGGTAGTGAGTTGGATCTCAAAGTTGCAGAAGGTAGTTTCCCTATCTACTACAGAGGTAGAATATGTTGCAGTGACTGAGGCAAGTAAGGAAATGTTATGGATGAGAAGGTTCATGGAGGAGTTGGGTAAGGAGTAAGGGGATTGTAAGTTACACAGTGATAGTCAAAGTGTAATTGACCTGGAAAATAACTCAACCTTCCATTCAAGAACAAAACACATTCAGCTAAGATATCACTTCATACGACAAGTGTTAGAGGATGGGAAGCTTGAGTTAGTAAAGATTCATATAGATGATAATCCTATTGATATGTTTACTAAGCCAATGATAAAGGAGAATTTGGATTTGCATTCAAATTCTATGGGTCTTCAAGATTGATCTTGAAGTGGAAGAAACAAGCCAAGAAGAAAAGTCCAAGCATGAGCTGTAGTGGTGGAGTTAGAGAAATCGGTCTCTAAATGAGAGATTGTTGGTTGTGGAGCCTGATAGTGACCGGGGGTTTGGGGCAATGCCCCCTGTAAGCCACATTTTATATGTATTTATGCATTGTGAAATATGGACCATTCCTTATTAGGTCATAGATCTAACGAGTGGTTTTCTATGTTTTCTGAAATGATAAAAACCCTAATATGTTTAAAGGGTCATAATGTAAGAGGCTCATTGTATTAGTGGTTGCATTATGTGAGAGAGTTTTAGTTAGACGAAATAAAAGGATTGACTATTTTTGGTGGACGTAGTCCATTTTAGGTGAACCACGTTAAATTCTTGTCTCTACTTTATTGCATTCTTTTTTGTTTTACATTTTTTGCGTTATTCATTGCATGATTTTTTATCTGTACAACTGGTATAATTCTAACATTGATATCATTGGAATAATCGACAAAATTAAATTATTGTTGAGAACCTTATTCAGAAAATAAGACAAAATCATGCCATAAATCCATCCCGCATGACTTTAGCCAACACATTGCAAACATTGATTGGTGAAGTTGACTTCGTAACCAACAAAATAGATAAATGAAATAACTTTAGAGGTGATTGTAGGTGGTGGTATGTAGATAAATTATCCCATGCGGTCAGTAAAAAGAAAATAAAATGTAAAAGACTACATTTGTGCATTATTTGACACGAGAACCAATATCCTCGTAACTACTTGCAAATAGTTCCCAATCCATTGGTGCCATAATGAACGAATCAAGAACAATTTTTGGGACCGATGGTGGATGGTTTTTGATTATCCACCATGCAACAACAATGAGGTTCCTCTCTATTTTTAAAATAAATTATATTGTGAGTTCATGCTTAATGAGGTCCCAATTTATTTTGACTTTTTTGAGTTTTATGGGAGAGGAGGTGGATGCGCACAGAGTATACCGGTGCACATGTTGGTCAAACAAGGATCCCCTATGCCCCAAAACCCCCACTGCCTTTAGTTATCCCTCCTACAGTGAAGGATGTTGTGGAGATTGACACACTACATGCATTAAGGGAGCTGACTGACACTCTTACCTAACATAGTGACCAAATTACATCTGGTGATGTTGGTGGAGGTGCTAGTTCTACCGCACCACACCACTGTGGATCATGTGGTGCCGTATGCACTGCGGGCGAGACACCATTTGTTGGATCACATGATTTATTTTCTCTAGATGAGATGATGGCGAGATGTTTTTGGAATTGGTGCAAATGATCTTGGTCTTTCATAGGTAAATGTCAAATAAATATTTAATATATATATGACAGTTTAATTCATTTGAGATTTTAATATATATGTATTTGATTACGTCATGTACATACATGTAAAAACTATTTTTTTAATATTTTAAACAACAAGAGCCGGTGAAGGACACATCTGGCATTGACATGCTAGATATTATAGTTGGGCGTGTTACAGACGTAAGTTTCAAGTTACTTACATTTCAAATTTCATTTGATTGCACTTTTATTATTATGCGAGTTTCACGTGTACATGTACATATTAATATGTTTGTCTTTTATACGTAGGATCCTGACAGTCATCATCTTCTCTAGGAACTGAGGCTACTAGCATGCCTCACATGACTTTTACGCAGGTTAGTTTCTCTGTAAACTTTTTTCTAATTTTGGAAGTTGAGTTGTGTATCTACTCTTATAGGAATTTTGGAGACTCGAGTAACATCGAAGCTTCCCTAAAAGATCATTAAACCTAGATTCCTTGGTTGGTTTCTATTAGAAAATTAATATGTATTGGTCTGTTATGTGTCGATTATGCTTTGGGTCTGTTATGTGGCAGTCATGTAGATTAATATTGATTTATAAATATTTTTGTATAGATTATGAATTCCATAGAGATTCCTCCTATATGTAGATTGTGGAGGCTCTGTGTAGATACTACCATAGCATCTGCAAATCCACTAACTGAGGTACAATTTTTCAAATTTGTTAAATTTTGGAGGAATTTTTTCTTATTACTTAAATCTACAATATCAAATTTTGTACATGAAATATTTAATTTGAACTATTTATTTATATGTAGCCTACCCCTCACGAGTCTACCATTGACCCTACAACGTGTCGATGACAAATTGATAGGGATCATGAGATTGCGGTAAGATTTCACATGCATTATAAATTCTAAGTTTCTAAATTTTGAATGTATTTTAAAAATTTGGGTGTTAAAAACTTGTTGTTTATGAATGTGAAATCTAGGTTACTGTGCCTTCTTAGAGACTATTAGGACCACACAGATGAAATCCGTAGTGGCATCTCCCTCCACTACATCCATAGGTCGTGGACATGCTTCTTCTAGTAGGGAAAAGAGAGGGAATATGTTTCATGATTAGATTCATAGGACCTGTAGATATGCCATCTAGTCCTAATTCATGATTCTTCATATAGTCCATGTATATAGCCTTATGCGACCGCATGTGGTCCTATATGTATGACACACTTAGTTCGATACATTTTATGAACTTATATTTTCAAAGACATGTCCAACACACTTAGTTTGATACATTATATCCATTTTGGTTTTCATAACAATATTACTTCTATGTTTGATTTTATTTCATTACACATGATATCCTTCTATGTATGTTTTCATAACCATATTAGTTATATATGTTTGATTTTATTTGATGGCCTTGATTATGTGACCATTATGGATATAATATATATGATATATGATGTTATGTTATATAATGGTTTTGAAGGTTCTTGGGTGCAAGATCATTTTTTTTCAAGAGATTCAAGTGTGGACTTATATCAATTTTCTTATTTTAAGCACGTGGTTAACACACTCCAAAGTGGGAGAAAATGGACACAATTAAAAATGGTCTTGAGGGATTTAATACAAGTCATTTTATATGTTTTAGTGTACTTATAATTTTTTAAGTATTATTCCAAATTAAGTGTTATGGATGTGTGTAATAATAAGGTCCTAATTTGAATTCACTTGTTAAAAAAATACAGAAACAATGTAGAACTTAGTTGGCACAAGATATACACAAAATATTCTTAACACTCTATTTTGTATTAAAATTATTTAAAAAGAGATAATTTAACAATCATTAGAGTATTTACATGGTAATGTGTTAACCTTGTTACAATCTCATTGATGTGAGCCGAGTAGTGAGAAGTCATGCCCCATGACATTGTGGGAGCAAACTGTCACCGCAAACACATTCGATTAGGGGGGTATATTCCTTTAGGTGATATAGTGGGCTCTAGGGAGGCCCGGTTTGAAGTCAGACCACTCGATCCAGAGCCTTCCTATCATTCCTTGATCCTTCGTGGCATAATTGTTTACAAACTACCTTTTCGAGGCAGTCTTAGGAAATGAACGGAGGCAAGTAGTGAGAAGTCATGCCTCGGGACGTCATGGCACAAAACCAACTATGCCAACATGTCTAGGTGGCCAGGTGAATGCTAGATGAGACATCATTTTGTTTCATGACAACGTCATTGCTTCCAGGCTACTTAGTTCGATCGTAGTCCCTTAAGAGCTCTAAGACAAAAAAACCATTCAACTTCGATGGGTGACTACTCGAACACCGTGGCACCTAGAGATGTCTCGTTGGATCCTACACCTCGGTGTAGGGACCCTCTATAATAACATGTATCCATTTTTTCCATCTCCAATCGATGCTCTCGCTACCCTATTATTTCTAAACACACAAAATAGTGCAGTTTGAGCCAGTGTAAGGTCACAAACGCTATATTTTTCAAATGGTGGGTCATAACATCAAAACAACTACATCAATACATCTAGGTGGCTAGGTGAATGCTAGAGGAGGTGTCGTTTCAGTGTGTGATAATGTCATTGCTTCTAGGCTACTTCATTTAGGTGTAGTCCCTTAAGAACCCTGAGACCAAAAAAATGTTCAACTTCGACGGGTGCCTACTAGGACTCCTGGTACATAGAGATGTCTCTTTAGATCCTATGCCTTGGTGTAGGGACCCTCTATAATAGCCTTTATCATTTTTTTTGTCTCCAATCAGTGCTCTCGCTGCCCTATTGTTTGCAAACATGAAAAAGAGTGCAGTTTGGGCGGTATAAGGTCACAAATGCTTTATTTTGCAAACAATGGGTTGTGGCACCAAATTGACCTGCACCAACATGTATGCAGGTGGCTAAGTGAATGCTAGAGGAGGTGTCATTTTGGTTCACGTTAACGTCATTTCTTCGAGCTACTTCATTTGGGCGTAGTCTTTTAAGATCCCGAGACCAAAAAACCATTCAACTTTGACGAGTGACTACTCGGACTCCAGTGACACCTAGAGATGTCTCGTTAGATCCTACACCTTGGCGTAGGGACCCTATACAATATCACGTATCAATTTTCTCTGTCTCCAATCGGTGCTTTCACTACCCTATTGTTTGCAAACACAAAAATAATATAGTTTGAGCTAGTGTAAGGCTATCAAATGGTGGGTCGTGACACTAAAACGAATACACTAAAATGTTCGGGTGGCAGGTGAACACTAGAGGAGGTGTTGTTTCGGTGCGTGACAACATCGTTGCTTCCGGGATTCTTCATTCGAGTGTAGTCCCTTAAGATACTTGAGACCAAAAACATTTCAACTTCGATGAGTGACTCCTTGGACTCCATGGAACCTAAAGATGTCTTGTTTAATCCTCGCACCTTGGCATAGAGACCCTCTATAATGCTTTGTCTTTGTTTTTTCTATCTCCAATTGGTGATCTTGTTGCCCTATTGTTTGCAAACAAGTGAGTCGTGAAACCAAACTGACTATGTGAACACATCCAGATGGCTAGGTGAATGCTAGAGGTGGCACCTTTTCGATGCGCAACAACGTCATTTCTTGGGCTACTTCATTCGAGCGTAGTGCCTTAAGAGTTTGAGACCAAAAACCGATCAACTTGACGGTGACTAGTCGGACTATGTGGCACCTAGAGACATATTGTTGGATCCTACACCTCAGCATAGGGACCCTCTACAATAGTTTATCTCAGTTTTTTCCATCTCCAATCAGTGCTCTTGCTGCCCTATTTTTTGCAAACGTGTAAAATAGTGCGGAGTTAAGCCCGATGTAAAGGTCTGTCAAATGCTATATTTTACAAACGATAGGTTGTGGCACCAAATCGACTACACCAACATGTCTGGTTGGCTAGGTGAATGCTAGAGGAGGTGTAATTTTGGTGCATGATAATTTTTTTGCTTCTGAGCTACTCAGTTGGGGCGTAGTCCCTTAAGATCCCTAAGACCAAAAAACCATTCAACTTTGACGAGTGACTACTTAGAATCCGTGACACCTAGAGATGTCTCGTTAGATCCTACACTTTTACATGGGACCCTCTACAATATCCTGTCTCAATTTTTCTGTCTCCAATTAGTACTCTCACTTTGCCCTATTGTTTGCAAACGCATAAAATAATGCAGTTTGAGCCAGTGTAAGGTTTACAAATGCTATATTTTTCAAATGGTGGGTCATGGCACCAAACCAACTACACACATGCATAGGGATGGCCTTGTAAACAATTAGGGAGGCGTCATTTTTGTTATCTACTCTTTCAAAGTGCTTCTAGGATACCTCGTGCTAGAGCCAAGAACCCCCTCCATAGGTACATAAATCATTGTTAATTGCTTATCTTTTCTTGTAAAACAATGAAATCTTCTCTTAGCTCGAGAATATAAAATTCTCTACTGAAAGTTCCAACCACGTGAAGGTGGAATATTTTCTAGCACCACTAACCTGTATAAAAGTGTTAGTCAAAGAAATTTAATTTTCAAATCAAAGCCATACTAGATATATACAAAATACAAAAATTTAATAAAATATATGAACTTGAATGTAGAAATAACAAATTTAAACAATTCAAATAAATTATATATACCAGATGAGCTCATGTAAATTCATTCCAATGTTCACCATTAGGATGTGAAAGTGGAAGCTTTTCTAGCACCACTAACATGCATAAAAGTGTTAGTCAAATAAATTTAAGTTGAACCAAAACCATGTATACTAGATATATACAAAATACACAAATTTAATAAAATATATGAACTTGAATGATCTGGTTGACAAATTTAAACACTTCAAAGAAATTATATATACTAGACATGAGCATGTAAATTCATTCCAATGAACCATCAAGATCAGATCTACTCTAAATAGCGGACATGATTGCTTCATGATCTAACTCTTGAACCTTCTAAAGAATCTTGTTATTAGGCCTTCCTTGATATCTATACAGTTGAATATTTGTCGCTAGAACTAGATGTGAATATAAGATTATTTTCTTGTGTGTCTCAAAGTCTTCAAACACCCAAACAGAGGTATTTTTAATGGATACCATCAAAGCCAAGTTCCAGTAACTACCACTGACCCTATAGGGTACTCAATATATTTTCCATCTATAATAGGAGAATTCAACTTCTTTCTTTCCTTGATGCAATGACATAAGAAATAGTTTTTCCTTCTTCATTGTCTTATGTCACAATAACTATAAACACATCCTACAAAAAAAACAAAGGTTTTAACTCAAATTTAAATTACATATTAATTTCAATGGACATAACTCAATATAAAAATTATAAATAACCATTTATCTTACTGTACCAAAATCAAAATTTCATCAAAGTCCTTGGATGTTGCAACTTCATCCAGAAACAAGTCGTAATGCTGTGAAGGTTGATAAATGGGAAGCGAGTTGGAGGCCTACAAATCCATCCATCCACCCATTCTTGTAAATCCCACTCAATGGTGAAAAATTTGATACAAGATGCACAAAAACATGCCAAATTTATTGTCCATGTGGCCCATGAAGTAGTCTTTGAGCTAAAAAATGAGTTCATATCACTAGACCCTGTGAGTGTCATATAATCCTCATAGTTAGCAATTTGTTGTTCCTCTATTAACCAAAAATATATATGAACTATGGAATTTTCTTGAGAACCTTGGGCCATGTTGTCAATACACCATTCCAATGTGCTCTTTGCATCTTTCAATTTAGCACCATCTTTGTACTTCAACTCTTCTCTTGCAAGAGCTCTTTTCACACATGCCCTTGCACCATCATGCTATCCTTTTCCATGTTCAGTCTCAGTTAAACTCCAAATATGTTACACACCCATCTTGATGTACATCCTTCTCATCTAATAAAACATTTGTGCATTCTTAAAATGATACGTGTAATTATCGACCATATATAGTGTTTTTTTAAGTGGATGTCCCTATCGAGACAAGTTTCCATAAAATAACTAGAAACATCCTTGCACAAATTCAAGTAGAATGAGTATGATCATCATTGATATAAAAGTGGTACTCTCTTAAAACAAATTAATCATTCTGTACTAAAAGGAGAATGTGTAAATGCTATATGCACAAAAATGACAACTTTTATTGAGTTGTAATATTATGATTGAACCTCTGTTTGTGGTTGCAATGTGTAATTCTACAAAATCGACCACCTTTGAAACAATAGTACCAATAGGAAATGTGTCCTTACATATCTTGAACTATTCATCCTACCATTGAGCTCTATGTGTATGCCTAATATACTCATAAACAATTTCATCTTTTAATTTTCTTATAAATTGAAAAACAAGCATATGTTCTGTAACTAGCTCACACTGTTTAGATTCATTTCCATCTTTCAACTGGTATGGTACTGATTTATATTTATCAAACTCAAATAAATTATGTCTTATTGCACCTTCAATTTTCTCATGGATGTAACTTTCCAATTTAGGTAATCCACCGCATGTACCACAACTTCCATCTAAACAATCTTGACTATAAAAAAATTGTCCAACTTCTCTTTCACAAAATATCATAGGAATGAAATCCCTAGAAGATATTGGTGGAACTTGAACACCACATTCAATAACATAGTTTTAGAGTGAAAATTAGAATGAATACATAAAAAATTAGCATAATGCATCGGAAATTCAACATTTTTCCTACAACAACAAGTGGTGCGAGCGTGGTTGAATTTCACATAGAATGGTTTCGAAATTTCAAAAAAATATTGACTAATTTTAATTTCTAGATACTCTTGTTTAAACTTACCAAAAAACTGAATTTGATTCATATCTAAGAAATGCTTTGGATGTGGTTTGTGATTAGTGGAATCAACTCTCCGTTTTACAACATCTCTTCTATTAGGTGAAACTCTAGTGTTATCATGACAAAATTGAATAACTTATACTATAAAATCAGATTTATATTTGTCCTTATGTGGTGCTCTAGCAGAAAATACCTAAAAATAAGTGTTATTGAGTGATTGAAGGATATTACATATTTCAATTGCTTTCATTAGAGTTTTTCGATTAAATTTCAACATTTGACTTATTTACATGATCAAACATTTTTTTATTGATTCACTTGAAACATTAGTAGTAAGTATATAACACACAATCTTATTATCCCTAGTGCATCTCTTGACACCAACAATGTGATATGCATCATGAAGGTTTTCGATAATTGTAAAGGTTTGACCACATATATTAGATGTTTTCAATCATAAGGTGTTTAATGTAGGTCTCATTTTAATCAATTTCATCAAACTAACCAAAAAATGACATCTTTGGGAATCATTTAAAATTTCAAAATGATTATCTCAAATTTCAATGGCTTTTCTTCTAATTTTCCATTTAGAAAGTTTGTCAGACATTGGTTTCAATTTTTTTCATCAATTTCAATAAAATAATTAGGTTTCTTACGTAAAATCCTAGGAGGTGTTTTTGTCAAAATTTTCTTGTCTACAATTTCAACCTAAATTTTCTTATTCACATTTTCATTGTCTCCTTTAATTTCAACATCAGCTACATCACGAGTATTTAATTCTTCTTCAACATTGACGGTAAAAACATCTTCATCATGAGTATTTAATTCATCTTCAACATTGATAGTAGAAACATTACCTGGTTTCTCATTTCTTACAATAGTAGGGGTTGAAGATGAACTTGTTCTTAATTCATGAAGATTCCACATTCGCTCAGCATTTTGAAATATGTTTTTCTCTATTTGGTGCAGAGTTTTTACTTAATGAATTCCTTTTTTGACTTCATTTCTTGTCTCCCATGATGTTTTTCTTATGGTGATAAGAAAAATACTTAGAAAGTGACATAATTTCATAGTAATTCATGCGGTCAGGTCAAATAGTAAAAATCACATGGTAATTCAAACATTGGGATACATGTAAATATGATTTAATAACCGTGATCACACTTTATAAACCACGATTGCGGTTTATAAAGCATGATCATGGTACTTGTTATCAAAACCACAATCATGGTTCTATCTGTATCATCAAATTTGACCCTAAGGCTCGGGAAATCTTTGTTTTTCCCCAACCAAAGCTATAGGAGGTCATTATGGTGTGTAAAAGGTCAAAAATTCAAATTTTTCTCTTCCGCAGACTTGAATCATGTTGAAAAACTGAAAACATCTCACAAAAATGGTGTCATCGTGTAGGGGAAACTGTTAGCTTCATAGTAATATTGATTTTAAAGTAAATAGAATAAGATAAATATCATTTTATAATTTTTACTAACAATAGGTCTTCAAGACATTTTTTCCCATGAATGTTCTTTTCTACGTTTAATACTAAAAATTTTGTTTTACTTATCAAAATGTGATAAAACCTATACCATCCCAAGCGTGGAAAAATTCTATATATTTGATTTTGATATTTATTTATGATATAGTTATGGTGGGAAAACGGAAAGCGCTCCATTTTCTAAATTTGTTTAGACTACTTTCACAAAAAAATCATAAAAAAATATTGCTCGAAAAATACAAAATAAAATCCATCCCAAGATAGACAACAACATCTAACTTTTCACCAAAGGAAAAAAATAACAAGATTTGGTCATCCAAATCGCAGAGCAAACAGACTACAATCTTATAGGTTTAAAAAAAAAAAAACAAAGTCATATAATTTTGAGTTTTTAATATAGCTAAACTTGTCCATTTTTAAAAAAATTAGTAGTTTAGAAACTATATTTTAGATGCTACAATTCATATTTATATAAATTTATCTAATTTTGAGTGCGCGTATTGCTAATAACCCCTACGAGTTGAGATTTTACAGCTTTTTTGCAATATGACATCCACTTATGATCCCTTTTTGTCCACCAACTTGTTGCACTTACCCTAAAATTTAGATAAATTTAAAAATAATACATTAAATTATTAAACTAGAATTTCATAGAGTTTTATAGTAATATGTTGACATGCTTAAAATTGTAAGTATTAGGTAGAATTTGTAATACTCTAGTAATATATCACAATTTACATTAAAAATAAAAATTATTTTTTTTAGAGAAGATAAAAATAAGCATTTACTACTAATAATTTACACTATTAAAAAATTAAAATGTTATGTTAGTCCAAACATGGTTTTGTCCAATAGTTTTAATAAAACAATTTTTCTTCAAGAAAAAGATCCATTTGCTTGGTGTTCAAGCTATTTTGAATAAATGTAATATTTTGAAGATAAAACATGGTTATAAATAGTTGAAGATGTAAATAAATGGTAGTTAATATTTGATTAGTGAGTTGAGCATTTTTTTGCTGAATATATTAGATTTAATGACCCCAACATCCTAATGATTTTGAAGGCACCATTCTCTCTCTGCCTTAGACATTTTACTCTCTCCCCCTTTCCTTTTTCACATTTTCATATTTTACTATTAATTTTTGACCACACACACACATGTATGTAGGTATATAGATTCATTTATGTACATATACATATACATATGTGTGTGTGTGTGTGTGTGTGTGTGTGTGTGTGTGTGTGTGTGTGTGTGTGTGTGTGTGTGTGTGTGTGAGTGCGCGTGCATATATATAAATGCAGATCATATATGAAATATCCTTTAAATGAAGCTAGTGATCATCTAATCTTGACCAAAATAACTAATATATGCACACGCACACGCACACGCACACGTACGTGCGCACGCGCACACACACACACATATACATACATATGCACACACGCACATGCAATTAGAGAGGATCATTAAAAAAACACAACATGAGAGATAATAGAGTAAATTTTACACTGTTTTATGTCTCTCAATATTACTTGATTATTATAATTAGTATCATATGAGATATCAAGATAAGATTTAGAGTTTCTAATTTAAGAAGGTATTCTATTTATTGAGAGGGTATTTTATATATTGGTAAAATTAAGAATGGGTGGTTAAAATTTTAGTAAGAAGATTAGATTGAGTGAAATTTTTTTCTTCTCTTTTTAGTTTCTTGTATGGTTGAGAGAATAAGGTTTGAGGATAGATCAAAAGAAAAGGAAGGATAATATTTTACCCTTCCCTCCATGCCTTTCAAATATATACATGGTTATGCATTATTAAGAATCATTTTTAAGTTAGGAATGTGATTAGGGATGTATTATATGGAAATTTATTTCTAACTATGCATTCTCACAATGGATATCTATACCAAATAATGTTTTATTATTTATGGAGAGAGAGAGAGAGAGAGAGAGAGAGAGAGGATAAAATTTTCCCTCATACCGAATTACTTTATGTAGTCTTCGTATTTGTAGTGATCTTGACTTGATTTACATTTAATGCACCTAATGTTAACATGTTACCCTTGAGGATTGTGCTTTTGGATTAGGACTACAAATGTCATAAGAGGTTGAGGGTTGTTCAACCCTTTTAATATGAATTTTTAGAGTGATTAAATTTTTTGATATCGATATTAGAGGAAACTACAAATATGTCTTGGTAATTGGATTGATTGAGTAGTTGAAGCATTTGTTGGAGGTAGATACAAGAGTATCAATGGGTTTCAAGTGTGGTAGTTATAGATGTGGAAAATGCATTAGATTAATAATGAACTATAAATAACTACATCTATTGTAATTAGGACTTAATTATATATAAATTATTAAATCATACTTAATTGCAAAAATGATATACTTAGAACATATGAAAATTGGAATAATTTAAATGATTAGAAGAAACAAAATTTTATAGTGATATAATATTTTGCAATTGAGAGACAAGTTTTAGACTAAAAATTTTAGAACAATCTCAAAAAGTGAGGAGATAGACCCAATAATGAGTGAAAATGAAAAATATCAACTATAACTATACTAATAATTTAATAGAAAAGAAAAAATTGTACCAATATAGTTATAGAAGGAACTAGAAAGTGAGAAAATAATTTGATAACCATGATCATATTCTTTAGGGATACAAAAATTTCTTGTTTTATTATAATTTACTGCAACTTGTCATTAGTGAACTCATCTCCTTCATTGAGCCCTAAGGTGTCTGTAACATCTTGCACAACCATTACAAATAGTAGGATTTAAAGGGGAGTTATGTTAGCCATCCACTATTATCAAGTTGTTAGGATTTTTAATAGATTATAAAACACACAAAACATAATGTAGATCAAGAGGAATTCCAATATAATGTAAGTATCCCAACCCTTCTTTTCAACACTCTTATTAATGTAAGAAATATATGGTAAATGATTGAAATTTTATTCTAACAAAATTATGATCGTGAAATAAATTTAAATTCCTTAAAATTTCATTGTGTTTCCTTAAATTGACTAGTGAATTTATATATTTATGAACTTATTGAATTCAAACTAGAACCATATTAGTATACATATTGATACACAATGAATGCAAAAATATAATAAGGGACATAAACATTAAAAAAGACCCAAAACAAGGGTCAAGGATCCCATACACTTTTAAAAATATGAACCATATAATTTTGAATGTAGTCAATCAAAACCATATTGCTGCCATTCTACAAAAAAATTCTAGAAAATCATGCAAATAAGGGAAGAGAGAAAAATAGCGAGGAGAAATGAAATAGACATCAAAGAGATAAAACATGAGAAAATAAAGTAAAATTGAGAGTAATATGTTAGAGGTTGAACAATGTAAGGGACACACACCAATAAGAACATAATCTAGACCAATAATATATAAACACACAAATACAATAATGTCATGAAAAATAACTATACTTATATCATTTTAGGTGTGTACATAGTGCCACACATTGATTTATGTGCATACACATAAAATAAAACAATAAAGTGGATACATATAAGCCACCATGAGCATATAAAAACCTATCAAGATTTTTTGAAGTTAGTATAACAATTACTATGAGATGACATTCAAAAGGAAAGACAAATTGCAAAATTTTTGTGTAGTGGGGGCTCAAATGATTTTGGAACTAACATCTATGCTCAAGTTCTTGGGATATGGAAACATGTTCTCCTAAAGTTATGTGGAAAAACATGTGTAAGTAAGTCATATTCTATATAAATATGTAATAAATGAAATACTAAATTTAGGAAAGGAGAATATGAAGGAATACAATTGATTGTGTTTAAAACTATGAAGATTCCCTTTCTAAATACTAATCTCATTATGTGCATGTGTGTGCACCTATGAGTGTGCACACCTACACATGTCCACATGTGTGAGCACACGTGTGTATGGGTGTGGTCATGGGTTTTGTATGTGTGTGTGTGTATATGTGTGTGCACGCGTACGTGTGTGTGAGATGTTGTACACGTATTTGGTAAAACACCACATTATTTATTCCATGTTTTGGAGCAAGGGGGTATCAAGGGTCATGGAATATGGAGATAAAAACTCAAAACATATGCCCCATTTTTAGGTGGTAAATGAACTGTTAGGCATATATTTGAAAATATAATGATTACATGCATAATGTTTACGATAGGAAAACATGAGAATACCTTATAAACATTTAAAGATAAGATATAATTTTGAAGAAATGTATATAAAAATAACATTTCCCCATCTTGAATGGATATAAGAAAAATACACATAAAAACAATGTGTGTCAAGTGGATAATTTAGTCAAGTGTAAGCATAAGAGATGGTTTCCCCAAAATAGGTCGTATATAGAAAGTGTAAATCCTGGTAGAGAATTGTGTTAACCCTTAAGAGTTAGGAAACTATTCCGGTGTCTAAATGTATCTGAAACAATAATGGGAGTATCTTTAAGGTGTGGGACCTTAAACCTTGAGATAAACCTCTAGAATAAGGTTGGCTCCTTTTCTTAAAATCTCTAGATTAACCACTACTCTAATCTAACTAAAAACTCTAAAAAGTTAAGGGGGAAGAGTGTTGAAATTTGATAAGAATGGTGATACACCAAAGTTTTAAGGGATCACTCTTCGTGAGACTAAGGAAAAAGGATGAACACAAGGATAAAAAGGGCATATATGAGCCACAATCCACACTTTATTCAATCATCTTTTAATACTCTTTATAAATGACACAATTGATTGAAATTATGCAGATATAATTCATACACATCATACAATAACAAAAATAAATGTAATATGTAATAAAACAATCCAAATGATAGATATGAATCACAATAAACTAGATATGATTACTTAATGAATACACAATACCTCACATTCATTCGAAGGAAGAGACTCCATTCCTCATCTCAACACAAGGGTATACATGAAATCATAACACTCGGATACCGATTGGGTGGAGTTTATATGCATTCAAAAGAGAAGGGTTTCACTTATGAAACTCATTAAATTTATAAAGGAAAAGAAAGGATAATGGATTTGAATATTCCATGGGAGATTCTTAACTTGCTTGACCCTTCCTAACTACCCCAAAATTGACTTAGAAGGTAATTAACCAATATCATGATGATCCAAATCCATGGGGGTGCTTTCATTTGCACAAAAACCTTTAGATATTTTCTATGTGGATGATCTCTAACTTAGATAAATGAATGCCAACGATATTAGTGGATATAGATAAAAAGTGATCCAACAAATGTTTATTTTTGTTGTAATGATAGTTTAGACCACGAATAAAAACTTATTTCTTATTAAATAGACCATTCAAAAAATATCTTCATTTTTATGGGGTCGAGATGATAATATACCATCGAATAAATATCATAAGATAAAAATAATAAACCAAAAGAATGTGTATCAAATTTGGGCATCATTTGATTGAGATATTGACTTAAATAGCTCCAAAAATTTATCATCAAAATCTCCCAATTATTTCTAACATTCACCTTAAATATGATCTTTGAGTGAATCCCTATGAAAAATTCTTCTAATGAGACTGTTATCATGCCAAACAAAGCTCTAGATCAAAAGTTATGAACAAAAAACCAGTCTCGTATTTCAGGTCACAAAATCATATCCAAAAATGGTTGTGGGCCCTTAATTCATTTTTTATCACAAAATGATGTTACATGACCCAAAAACACCTCTAATTTATATTTCATTTAATATATTTCCAAAGGTACTATTTTTTTCTCAATTTGGTGGTCCCAATCAAAAGTTATGAGATTATGAAGATTCCCATCAAAATTGAGAAAATCCTTTATAGTGTGGATTTTCATTCCTTCATTATGTGGATTTTTAAATTGTTTGTACTAGGAAAATTTAAATCCTTTTAGTTCATGTTTAAAAATCATTTATTGCACAACTTTTAGAATTATGGATTTATTTGGATTTTTCCCTTTATTACGCAAATTTTGATTTTGTGTGGATTTTTCTCTTTATCGCGCAGATTTTGGTGTTATGTGGATTTTTTCCTTTATTGTGTGGATTTTGGACTTGTGTGATTTTCTCCCTTTTTGTGTAGATTTTGGATGGAAAATGGATAAGTATTTGATGATCTAAAAATGGAATCCTAGATTTGATTTGTATAAGTAATTCAAATAAGCTTTGAGACATCAAAGTACAAAAGTGAATGCATAACACCAAGGTCAAACACATTCATTTTTTTGTAACTAGTGGCTCAAAAGTAAGAAAGTCTATTTTAATGATATTTTTGGTGACTCAAAGGGGTCATCTACCTACTAGATGTGAGAACCAATTTCCTTGTGCATACATTGGGCACGGATTTAGTATAAAACTCTAGAAAACTATTTTAAACTTTCAACAACTTTAGTTTTTCCTTGTAAAAATATTATTTCCCAAAAGATGGTTTATGCCCTAAGATGATCCTCACTTATGTTCCTATGATTCCTACAACTCTCAACCATTCTAAAAGGAAACTTATAGTTAATCAAAAGAGAAACAAAAGGTACATGGGAGATTGGTTTTTCTCTGTACATGGATATGGTGGTTACAAGGGTACAAGTGCATGTTCAAACATAGTCAAACTGAAAGATAAACATTTCAATACTTTAGTTTGAGAGATGTGACATAACCTCCACCAAAAAAATACTTTCTAGAATTTTAGACTTGACAAAAATTCTTAAAACGAATGAAAAACAGATTAAGAACAACAAATACCCATAGTATAAAATCTAAGGCCAATAAGACACACTACAATGGAAATAACAAAACAAAACAAAGTGGGAAACATAAAATATTTACAACTATATACAAGGGAGGAAAATTTAAAAAAGGCTTGAGGAAGATCCCATTGATTGAATAGGGAATATTTCATCATTTGTAGTGGAAAAAAAAATTGAAATAAAATAAAAATTTAAAACAATAACAGAATATTTTTAGAGGGATGGTTTGCGTGGCCTGGTGGGTGAGATGAAGGGATGAGAAAAAGAGGTTACGTGTGCTAGGTAGTGGCGTGTGTAAGAGATCTGACAGGGCAGGTGCCACCCAAAGGACTTTTCAACCTGTCTATTCTTTCTTGCATAATAATACACAACAAAACTTTATTTGAGATCCGGATGCAGTTACCCATGCTGGAACCCAAATAATTTTGCAAAATTAGTAGTCTTTGGTTAGTTGCAGCCAGGAAGGGAAGTCAAAGTCTGTTCGTGAATGAAGCATTTACTTTTGGGAGGATCCACGACTTACAATGGTAGTGCGGTATGCATGGAATACATGAGTTACTCATAAGTTAGTCACACTTTGGTGCATCGCCGTAATGGAGGGATCTTTGGACCTGATTATTTTCCCTTATCTGCAGGTCATCCTATCATTCCAAAATACCGGGTGTTAGATTAGAGTAGGGACGTCCATATAAGCATAATGGAAATTTTTTTTTTATTGCCAATTTTCCCCTGCACTGCATGGACCTCTCTCAAAGCATAAAAGGGTAGAGGGATTTTGTCAGATGTTGTAGTTGCAGTTGTCTTGGTAGACATGTATGCAAAATGTAGAAGAATAGACAACACGTGTATTGCTTCACAAAATACCCCAAAAAAACATGTTCTCTGGACTGCAATGATAGCAGGATATGCACAAAATGGATTTGTTGAAAAGGCGTGTGAACTGTTTGTTAGAATGCCTCAAAGAAATGTTGTCTCATGAAGTGCGTTTCCATTCCTGCAAGGGATTTGAGGATCCTCGGCCCCGTATTTTCTGAGTCATCAAATATGTTAGCTAGGGAGAAAACCATGGTGGTCAATTTGGAATTTATTAAGGCCATTGTTACTTGGCGAAGAGGTATTCTTGCTTGATCCATTGAACCAAGGTGTTCTTAAATTTGTGGATCAACTCAGGCAACAACTTCCTTGCAAAATCTCATCAAAACTTCAGGGATTAGATCCCATGGGCTAGTAGGAAAAGCCTACTACTTCTTTTGCAAGTTTCCCTAGATGTTGGCTACCTATCCCAGAAGCAGTAGATGGGCTGCAACATGAGCTTCTGTTTGAGTTCCATGTGCTGGAAATTTCTCTGGAGGTGGTTTGTACATATATGGATTCAAATGTTGTAGATCTCGAGTGAGAGGCTTACCCTGTATTGGATGAGCTGGCTAGAAATGTTAGTACCAAGAACCTTGGACATTTGCATAGCCTGAAAAGCAATCTTACTCGTCTCCTTGCATGGGTGCAGAAGGTACAAAATGGGTTCGTTGGGAAAGCTTGAGGATTTTGAGCAAAGGAAAAATGGTAATATTATGGATGCTCATGATCTGTTCAACAAAATGCTTAAGGGAGATGCTGAAATGATTTCCGCGGTTTTGATCGCCTTCATTCCTCAAAGATGGTTAACCTCCCTCATCTTTCATAAATCTCGTATTTTAGTTTTTAATTTGCAACTTTATATAATTTTAAAATATTAGGATTTTAATACGCTTAATTGTTTATTTCAACTTGTTGCAAAATAAAGAAATGTCGTGTCATAACTCACGATGTCAAAATAACTCATCTACATTAAAACATGAACTCCCACCCTCATTCTGTGGTGATGTAGAAAACTTCCTACCCAAATGAATCGCTACAACATTGTTTTATCGACCAAATGAAATTGACTTCCCAGTAATAACGTGATCATCTCCTGGTTTAAATAGTTAATTTTTACATTTTTGGAGACTCATTAAGTACCCTTCGTAACTCTGAAAATGAGATGTTAAGCTTCATTCGTGTACCTTGGTATGTGGGGAGTCACCTTGACCTTTGGATTGACCCCAAACAAACATATGTGATCTTTTTGACACTCTTATAGGAGCCCTGTTACACTGGTTTATAGCAGTAGAAAGTTGGCTTTCATTTTGAACCACCATTTGAAACCTAGAAAGAGAAATTATTTCCCATCTTCACAAACCTCTAGTGTTTTTACTAGACAACTGCATGGAACCTTAAGTTTAGGGAAAAACATTTTTCTGGATATTTTGATGACAACATTTTGTAGGCCTCGGTCGCAGTTTGACGAGGTCAAACTGGACCAATTTTGACTTGTTGCTTCAGGAAACTTATCATTTGTTCGAAAATGGTTTTCTAGTTCTCGGTTAAAACGACTCGATGAATTATCCTTATATAGGGTAACTTGTCGGAAGTGTTTCATTGCATGCTCACCCATTGAACTTCAATTTTGGATGTGGTTTTTTCGAGCCCTCGAGCTAACTGCTCAATTTGCACCGGGCCAACTACGACCAGTGGCCCCGGAAAAATAGCCGCCAAACGCAAACCGTTCACTTTTTCCCAATTTCGTCGAGTTCTTTATGAACTCCTAGTATATTTGGGAACATGTAGGAGGTTAATTGTGGAGTGCATTTTCATCGAAGATAACTTTTGGAAGTATTTTCTTAGCCTCCAAGCCCGTTTTGAACGTTTTGTAACTAGTAAGAAAATGTAAAAATAATTAGTTGTGGGACCCTCGTCGGGTTTTCAAACCACCGTGGAAACTTTGGACACATGTAAATAACTATTTAAAACTCTATGGTATAGCTTGTTGTGTGAAATAGAACTTTTGACAAAATGGTGTTTTCTCTCTCTTCCCTTCTTTTCTCTCTCCTAGGTTACAAAATGAAGTGAAATGAAATGCATTGAATACATGTCTCTAAACTTTTTCTCTCACTTTAAAATTGTAATTATTATTTCATGTAAATGGGAAAACTAAAAAATGATAATTATGTTAGATTAGGGTGGATGCCATGCCAGCGAATTATCACTGATATCATGCTCACGTGGTTTTGCAGGATGAAAGAATGACGATGAAAAGGTGATGTGTAATTCATTACTTTTCATTGTAATTTATATATTTCATTGTTAAATGGATAAACGTATAATGTAGTCTCATGTTACACAAGATTATATTTAAGAATTTGTTGCTATGTATGAGATGCTAGATTCAAGGACATCTAGGAAATGTGCATTTAATCATAGGTCAATTTGATTTATAGTACACCTAGTAAAAAGGTTTGATATTTATATAAGGTAAATGAATTTGAAGTAATATCTTGTAGTGCATATTTAGTGTTCAATAAATGATTAATGAGTCATCTTGTGCATTCATACTTTGTAAATGTAATAAAGAGAATTAAATTGAAACACTCTACCCTTGTTCAACATCGGGACATAACTTGTTTTTCATGTGCGATACTCCTTACCGTAGAAGACATTGAAAACCATAGGATGAACTTAATCTTTTCTCTCGATGGAACGTCCTAATTTAGGAAAATCAGAGCTCAAGAATGGGCTTATCGTCTTAGTCAGTATGTTTAGTGACATTGTCTTAAACCCGTCTGATAGGAGTGACACAGTCAAAATTTTCTTGGAGTGTGTAGAGCTAACTCCTCCTTCGTAGCCTAGCGGACTACCTTGTCATCCAAAGATAGATTTAAAATTAAAGTTCTTCATCGAGTGAAAACCTTGTTGGATCCAGATGACATGGATGGAGGTTGTGACTTAGTTGTTCTAGGTCTTAAACTCTTGTTAATGAACCCCTTAGCTCCGCTCAGTCAAATGTGTTACCTTGGTTCCTTCTAAAGGAGGTTTGGCATAAATTTTTCCTCTAGCTTAAACCTCATTTATATTTGAGGGGTAGAACCTTAGGTGAATTTGGAATTAATCTAAACCTCAGCTGATTTGGATGTTATCTTGGGTTCGTGTGAAGCTTCAAGTCTTCTAATCTTTTATGTCTTCAAGAGGTTAGACAGACACTTCGTAGCTCCTTTTACAAGACAATTCTAAGAATAAGGCCATAACGTGATGTACAAAACGAAGCATATAAGCGTAAAAACAAGATTTGAGGTTCATAATGATGCCACTTTTGGGAGACCTTATAATTCAATTAAATATATTCCGTTGTATCAAAGAATATGTATTGCATTGTTGTGATCAAACTACGAGAAATCCAAAGATATATAAATATAAAAGGAAGTCATTAAGTTATGGCACTTTATTAACTATGGTAGCGAAATAACTAACCCGTGATCGAGGTATGTTTTCGGTAATGAGCTATCTCACATCTAAATCTCCGTTAAATCCTAATATCACTATATGGACACCAAGTCACATTCACATGGGTTGTAAGAGTAAAAAGGTAGACATTGAATATATGTTTGAGAAGAATATTCTTCACATAAGAACAAGATAATTAAGTATTTTGTATGCATTTGAACTAAGCCAAATAAGTATGCAAGTTATGGAAACTTTTGTAAAGAATAAGAAACCAACTTAAAAGGGGTGAACGATAATTTAACCGCGGTATTAACTTAAGAATATGTCGGTGGAAAAACAAGAAATTTATCCTTGCATAATAATGTTCTTGGAATGTTAATCAGAACTAAAATACAATTAAAGAAATGATGTGTTGTGGGTTCGCCATCCTGAAGTCATTTTTCTTGTGGTTGGGTCATTACTAGTAACCATTCATTGGGAAAAGTGTGGCATTGACATGCCTATGTTGTTTTCATGTGCCTATGTGAGTCAATGAATTATGTGATTATCGTATGCGAAGTCGATTTTCTCGTACTTGGAGCCCTTGATGTGTTGCATGTAGTGAGCAATGTAAGTAAAAAAAAAATCATCCTAGTATTTTACTGTTGACATTGTGTGTGTAAAATGTGGGCACTACATCATTGAGCTTAGTCAATTCAAAATAATTACTCTCCTTTATCTCTACAATCTAATAAGGAACACTCCAGATAGTATCAAACTTCTTATGTTTCCCTAGCTTGGAGTGGTCTACATCCCACTTTAGGAACAAATCTCATTTTTTGAATTGTTGAGGGTAGGATTTATTCTTAAACCAATTTCTGACTTGTTGGCAGTCTTGTAGTTTCTCCCTAACTTCTTCCCGATTTCTTATAACTTAACCAACTCAATAATCCTTATGTTTACTGCACCATGATTCTCTAATTCCAATTGATGGTCCATATCAAGAGATGTAAATTCAAGTGAAATGGAAACCCTATCTTCTCTTCCGTACAAAAAAGCATGAATGGAGAGTTCCCAATATACTTCTTGGGTGTGATTCTATCATCCCAAAGTGTTGTTCTTACCTTAGTATGCCATTTCCTCTTATTATCTTCCATTTTTCTCTTCATGATTCTGATCATATTTTTATTGGAGGATTTAACAAGGCCATTTCCTTGAGGATAATAGTTTAAATATGTCTTTAAGTAAATACCATACCTCAAGGAAAAATCAGTCACTTTGGCTCTAATGAAATCCTTGAAATTATCATATATAAATGTGTAGAGAACTCCAAATATGGTCAAAATATCTTCAAAGAAGCCTAAAATGAAATTTTAAGTTACTTCTTTGAGAGGTAGAGCCTCTACCAACCTTGTAAAATAGTATTTAGTAGTCAAAACCCAATTATTACTAACAATTGAAGGAGGGTTCACCATACCAATGGATTCTAATATCCATTAAGAGAAAGTTTGATCAATAATAATGGGTTGAAGTGGAAGGGATGAATTCCATTTTTTCCATTAAAGAATAAACATTCTTTACAAATCCTTATACATTTATAACAATTTAAAAACAAATTGGGCCAAAAGTATTCATCCTTCAAGATCTTGGTTGTAGTAGTTTGAGGAGAAAAGTGCCCACTAGTAAAGCATGCACAAAAATATTTGATTACATTATCAAATTTGTTAGGTTCTAAAAATATTAACATCACAACATCAATGCTTCTCTTGAAAATGACACCCTCAATCAACTCATAGTTAATGGTATACAATCTAAAATTCCTTCTTTGAATTCTCGTTGAAAATTTTGGGCAACTTTCAGTTTGAAGGTATTCAACCGTATTGTAAAGCCGATTAGTTTAAACACTTTTATCTATTGTAACTTCTATTGATTGGCCATAACATGATTCTTGTGTGATATTTTCATCTTCAGCCATGTGTTACCAAAATTATCATTGATCAACTTGGTGTACTTTATTTCAAATTCAAATTACATGGTTTTAGAAACCCATGCAACTCTTTTCTTACTTATTTTAGTGCTCATAATAAATTGTTTAATTATTGGATGAGTAAGAAATAATTTGATATTATTGTTGGATAACAAGTGTTTAAAATTTTTATAGGTCTCAAAAAAAAAAAAAAAATCTTTTCAACAAAGTTATATTTGAGCTCATAACTGTAAGTGTTCAACTTGTAACAACTATTGTTGATTTTCCTATGTTAAGTGCAATAGTATTTTTTCTCCCTCCAAAGAGATATAAGATAAAGTATTTTTAAAAATTAGGGTTGATGAGAGTTGGATCATAGGATATTGTATACTTTATATTTTCAAAAATTCTCTTGGTCTTGTGTCCACCGGGAATTACATCCTTTCTTAAGAGTTAATTTTATGGGCCTTACCAACCCAACAAAGTTAGTGATGAAATTCCTTACAAAATTGATCTTCTTTAGGAATGACTGGAATGTTTTTTTATGTTGGGTAAGATATAAAGACAAGATACCTATAATTCTATCTAGATCAATAACCAAACCACATTTAGACACAACACATCCAAAAGTTTTCTCTCGGGGATAACACAAAAAGATTTGTTTGGATTTAAATATATTCTAAACTCCCTACATCTACTAAAAATATTCTTAAGGTGCATTAGATGATCTCATTATCTTTTAGAAAAAATTAATATCATCCAAATAGATCAAAACAATATCATTGATCATCCCCTTAAATATAAATCCATCACCCTTGAAAACTAACACCAACATTAGATAGTAAAAAAACAATTTTGATAAACAAATTCCCCACTTAGTGGTGATTTTTTTAATATTTCTCATACTCTTTGAAAAGAATTTGATTATAACTTGAGAACCCATCTAAAAGTGAAAACCTCTCATCCCTTGCTACTGATTGTAATATTTTTTCCATGGAAGGTAAAGGGTAATGATATTTGAGGGAGGCTTTATTGAGGTCTCTAAAATCTACACACAACCTTATCTCTCCATTCTTTTTTATAATATGGACTAGGTTTATAACCCAAAAAGAGTGTTTGATGGGAAGATAATCTTGCATTCATTCAATTTAGTCATCTAATTTCTCATTAAATATTCAATATTAGGACTAATTGACATTTTCTTTTGTGTCATTAGTTTGCTTTTAGGGCACAATTCAATGGTTTTCTAAATGATATTGGCCATAGCCTTTAATGTCATTATAAGACCATGAAAAAATGTCATAATATTCTTAACATAGTTATATGAAATTAAACTATTTCTTAAATGTACATAGATTTCCAAGCTTAAGTTGCTTTCCATTAGAGATAGCCTCATAATAATAGTCCTCTTATTAAATGTTAAAATTCCTCATCCATCCGTTATATTGATCATATGAGGTGAACATGATTTCCAATGTGATTAAAAATTTGGGTAACTTGTTATTCTTCGGCTAAATGATTTGGTCACCATAAATTTCTTGTAACCTTGAGTGCAAAACCTATGAAAAAAAAAAAACCTAGGAAAACTCAACTTCTTGTAGATGAAGAGAGAAACATATTCATCATGCCAAAAAGATGACAATGAAAACCATTGTTAAGCACTACTAGTTTGATGACAACTTGACATGCCGATAGACAACGTTCATGATATCTTTGGAAGGATCAAATTAGGTTCCAATAAAATCCTTCCTATCTGCATCCACATTTTTTTCTATTGGGATAACTTGAAAATTGATGGCATAAAAATCTTCTAGGAGGTCCTATACTTTATGTTTGAAGGCTATGAGAAGAGGGTTATTTTCTAGGAATTTGACTTGAATTGTTGAATAAATAAATCTCCATCTCTAAACATCATAATATTCTTGATCCATTTTTATCCGTAAACACGTAAATAATCCTCTAATTTTTAAAAAGTATTTATGAGGATATTTTTAACCTTATAAGTTCCCAAATTAAACTAATTAAACTATGATTTAATTTTTAATTCAAATATGTGTACAAAATGAATTAAATTTTCAATAACTCAATTATATTAGTTTCAAATTCAAACCATTTAGATTTTCCTGTTACTGATTTTATCATTTTCTCTAAAATTTTTGTACTAATTAAAACTTGCATGTAAACTGAAATATGATTTAAAAATATGAAAATAGACTAAAATTTGAATGCAAAAATTAGATAACACAACACAAGAACTGTCTATGGGGATCAGAAAATTCCCACATCCCTAGATTCATACAAAATGATCCATTAATGTTAATTTTGTAAGTATAAATAAAATACTACCAAACTAATATTGAATATTTTAAAACCTTCCAAAAGACCCTAAGAACCCATGATCGTAAAAAATATCAGTGTTCTCTCTTTGTGTTTGTTTATAGCTTTGTAAGTTGATGTATCTTCATTTCTCTATCAAAATATACACAAAAGGATTTAAAAATACAACATTCAAAATCCAAATCAGAAAAATGAATACATTACTAGATTCATATCTAAATTTTGAGAATTTTCTCTATTTACATTGAGACCTAGTTTTTCCCTTAAGTGATTCAAAACAATGTATTTCCAAAACTACATGTTTATAGTCTATACACAATCATCATCTGCACAATACCCTTCAAATATAATTTACCTCATTTTATAGCCTATCAACTACCTATGGTATAGCAAAAATTAATATTTTTACCACCCATGAGGTTAGGGGGTCGAACCTCTCTAACCACCTCCTCCATTGGTTTCTCCCAAAGTGGAAAAATCCTACATGCATCGCTTGGTAGAGTGGTCAATGGTTTAAAATTAGGGAGGGTGGTTTAGTTATATGGCTTATGCAAAATTTTATGCAAATCCACATGGGTCGACAACTATGTTGGTTATGCCATGTATGTGGTCGATGTTTCTTTGTTTGTATGGGGTGAGTTGTGTATAGATCGGATGTGGATAAGTATGGGCTCACCCGTGGATGACCGTTGGAGAGTTGGGCGGGCTATGTTTGGAGGGTTGGGCTATATGGGTGAGTTGGGATCGAGTGATATAGGAAGTGAACTATCAGTTGGTTGAGATGGCCTAAATGTAACTCGTTCCTCAATGCATAATATAATTTTAATACAATGTGATATCACATTCACTATACAACTACACCAAGAGGGAAATATATAAATAATGTTGGTAATAACAAAATGAAGTAACGACGATTAAAAGACACCCATTTTATAAAAAAATGTGTCTACCCTAGCTGAGGTCCCCTAACTAGGAAATAGAGGGGCCCTCCCATCTGAAAAATGAGTGTCAAAGATTGGATTCAAAAAAGTAATTTTGTTTTTAATTTTTCTCAATTTTCATTTTGCCACGTGTCATAACCTGATTAGCCAGCTTCCCCTGTTTTTTATTCTTCAATTGGAATCTTCTGCAAATGGTAATTTTCTCCAAAAATTCCATTTTTGCATTCAAACAGGTGATGGAAATCTATCGGAGTCTTCTATCATCTTTGTAACTATCTTAGGAGCTTTAGGGAAAATCTTCCCACAAATTTGATCTCCAAATCACACCTCCCCACTGAGAAGGATTTTATTCCACAAAAAGTTGTTTTTCACACATTTTTTTTTCTAATCATCTTCATGCATATCACAAACACATATAGGATCCATCAAAATAGGATTATAGGTAATATCACTACATATTATTGAAAAGCTTATTAAAAAAATTGACCAGTTTTAAAATAGACAATTGTTTTCCAAAAGAGGAAATTTTTCCACGATACTCTATGATTCTCGCCAATCTTTGCAATCAAATATGAACCTAGTAATATATCATTCCATATTGATCAGAACTACCATGACAAAAATCGATCAGTCTCAAATTATACAATTGTTCTCCAAAATAAGTAATTGTAGAACCGATAGTATATGATATGACCAATCACTATAAACACAATTCCACTAAAATAGATCAGTATATAAATACATCTACATGCCAATAATAGGATAGTGTCCATTGTCCCTATGAAATTTTCAATCACTGCAAATATCACAAACATGATCCAAAATGTTTAGACTACCATATGCCAAAAATAGACAAGAGTCAAAACTAAATCATGTGAATATGTTAATGAAATATCTATCCCAATATTTTGAACTATAAATAGGATAGAAACAAACTGTCTACATACCAAAAATGGTGAAACTACTATCCACTACAAAATATCACCATGCATAATCTGCAAACTAGTTTTCTATTGCAATAAATGTACACACTAATTCTAACCATATAGAATAGTTATAAATATATGACAAAAATATGGGACTTCATATATTTACAAAAAACCTGTGTGGACACAATAATTTTGTATATTAATCACAATACAATTGGTGCTCATACTATTGCACAATAAAATTAACAAAAATATACTAAAATGTAAACTCTACATCAAAATGGATTTTTTCAACCTTAAATGTGAGAAGTAGAATCTGAGTATGATAAACCTATCCCTCAACTCTTCCCTACAGGTGACACCATTATTCAAATTCAAAGCCAAAATAAATATGGGAAATTTTCCTTTCATCATTCAATGAAATCCCACAAAATATGCTCTAAATAAATATGCATGCTAATCAACTATGCAAACATGAAACTAAGAAATTATTTACCAACCAATTTAATCAAATTTTCCTTTTTGGTGGTTCAATTTTCTTAGTGTATACCTAGGTATTTGCATGGGTTATTTTAGAAACTATTGGTTTTACAAAGCTTTCCTTTTCCACAACTTTCCACTATTGTTTTGGATGAATCTGCCAACACATGTTAACCTCATGACCTTTCCTATGATAATGGGTATAATATATTTTGTCCACTTTTTTAGGAAACTTACTAAATTGGAATTTTTACAACCATGTGTATGAGAATGGTATTTCAAAATTATTCCCAATAATGATTTCCTTTTCCAACATTTAGCTACATAGTGGTTAGATAATCCACAAAAACTACATGGATAAATGTACCACAAATTTTGTGTATAATCAAAAGGAACATGGGAATATTTACGTTGTTTAAAATCAACGCTTTTATATTTTTTCCCATTACCATTTTTACCTTTCGTGGGATATGGTGGAGGTTTCTCCTTGCAATCTCAACTATCCTAGAGCATTCACCTTTTTCATTTTGACCACCAAATCTAAATCCCAAACCTGCACGGTGAGGCCTATCCTCTACCTAGATGGGGTTAGTAATTCCTTGGCCTTATTTTCCAAGGATTTTTCCATTAAATCCCATTTTAAAAAGTAACTTTGAACCTATTCCCTTAGTATGTTGTTCAAACTTACAAAAATCATTTTCAACTGATTTGAAATGGGAAAATTATAAAACTAGAAGAATATTTAACTTGATTGAATCAACTTGTACGCTTGTGGGAGAGGAAGGTCATGATTGCATAATGGACTTGTTCTTACCCTTAATGTCTACACCAGTCTGTAAATTTTCCAAGATCTCATCCTTGGATTTTAATTTCATTTTTAATTTCTCACATTCCTCTTCTAAGGAATAGTACATTGATCTTAGAACTACATTGTCTTCCTAGATCTAGCGATTGAATGCCTCAAGTTCTTGAAGATTTGACTATTTAGATAGCTTTTCCATAGTGCACCTGTACCTTTCCAATCACAAATGAACCTACTACACAATATAAATCAACAAAATGTCAAATCAACTTGATATGATTCCAAACATGATCCATAAACATGTAGATAATCCTCTACTTTTATTTTTAACTCGGTCAATTCTCAACATTTTATCAATTGGAATTAATTAAAATATTATTTAATTTATGATTCAAATGTGTGTAAAAATTGATTTCAAAATTGAATTAAATTTCTAAGAACTTGATTATATTAGTTGCACATTCAAATCATTGATTTTCCCTTTACCCGATTTTATTGTTTTTCGTAAAAATGTTAGACTGATTAAAACTTGCATCCAAACTGAAATCTAGTTTAAAAATATGCAAATAGACTAAAATTTGAATGCAAAATTAGATAGCACAACACATGATTTTTTTACGAGGTTCAAAAAATTCCTACATCCTCAAGTTCATACAAACTGATCCAAGAATGTTAATTTTACAAGTACAAATAAAATATTATGAAATAAATAATGAATCTTTAAAACCTTCTAGAAGACTTTGAGAACCTATGAGCTTTGAAAAATATCATTTTCACTCTCTGTGTTTTTTCCCAGCTTCGCAAGTTTATGTCTCTTCGTTCTCTATCAATACATACATAAAATAATTTAAAAAAGATGACATATAAACTCTAAATTGGATAAAATTAATATCATAATATTACCCGATTTGTCTATGAATTATGAGAATTTTCATAGTTTACACAGAGACCTAGTTTTTCCTTTAATTCCTTCAAAATGGTGGATTCCAAAACTTATTATTTATAGTTTATACATAGTCATCTTCACATTAGCCTTCAAATATAATTTTCCTCCTTTTATATCCTATCAATCGCCTATGGTGTAGCGGTAAAACTATTTTTACCACTCATGAGACTAGGGGTTGAGCCCTCTAACCACATCCTCCATTGTTTTATCACAAAGTGGGTAAAATACCACATGCATCACTTGGTAGAGTATTCAATTGTTATAAATTAGGGAGGCGGTTTGGTGATGTGGATTAGGTCATATTTTAGACAAAGCCACATGGGCCAAAGTGGATTTGTTGGTTATGCCATGTATGTGGTCAACGACACTTTGTTTATATAGAGAGAGATATGTATAACTAGGTCATGGATGAGTATGGTCTCACCCATGGATGGCGAGTGGAGAGTAGGGTGAGCTATGTTTTAAGATTTGGGTTACATGGGCAAGTTGGGCCCGAGTGGTGCGGGCAATGAGCTACTGGTAGGCTGATTTGGCCCAAATATAACTCATTCCTCATTGCATAATATAATTTAAATACAATGTAATATCCCAAATTCCCTCTATAATTACATTGAGAGTAAAATATATACAAAATGGTGGAAATAACAAAATGTAGTAATGGCAAGCAAAGACACCCCTCCGATAAAAAAGTGTGTCGACCATGGTTGAGGGCCCCCGACTAGAAAATAGTGGGGCCCACCCATTCAAAAATGAGTGTCAAATACCAAAGTCACAAAACCATTTTTTAAAGTCTTGCTCAATTTTTATTTGACCATGTGTCATAGCTTGATTGGCTAGTTGACCCCATTTTTTCTCCTTCAACTGGAATCTTTCGTGGATGGTAAGTTGCTCCAATGGAGTCAATTTTTAACATTAAAATAGGTGAGAAAAATATCTCGATTATTCTAGTATACTGTAATGACCTTAGGAGATTTAGGGATCACTTTAACTTTTGGCAATTATTATCTCCTAAATCAGAATTCATATTCAACAACAATGTTAAATTATATCCTATGGGAAAATAATAATTTTTCTTCTTTGGGGAAGATAATAAAACACATGCGCCATCTTTAATATTACACTTTGAACCATCAAAAATATTTTACATAATCCCTCCGAGTCATTCTATAATTTCAAAAGTTATGAATGAAAATTTCCTCATCCATTAGGCATAATGTGCCAAGTACAGTCTTCTCAAATGCCTCATAAGGATCATAAATCCATATTTCTTTGGATCATTCATCCATTTATTTATTAGGAAATTTATCTCTCACTTCAAAAGTTCAGTGGTTAGCTTCTACTCCCTCAATTTTTGAGGCTATGACATAATTCATCTTAGTTGTCTTTGGATCATATGTTTCCACATGGAATTAGGAAATTGGCTCAACCTTTATCATGATTACTAGTGTCATACCTAGTCTTAAGGAACACGTGATACCAATCAGATGATATATATCCCTCTACTTTAGTAGTAAAATCTCTAGAAAACCACAAATCATAGACAAGGGAAGTCCTATAACTAAGATATGTTAAGGAATAATAATATTAGGAAAACATGCATGGTTAAATTAATATTCTTTATGACACCCATAATTTTCATAGTAGTAACATCTAGCTAGACAACACCTTTGTTAATATGGGTATAATTCAAGCCAAGTTTATCAAAAATGTTTTTGGCATGAATGATTTGCTATCCTAGAATCAATCATAAAACTATGTACCAGATATCTTTCAAATGACTAATGATATATAAAATGAAGGGGGTTTAAGATTAAAAATTTCATTACCGACATTAGACCGATATAAATTGATCGGGGTTGGGCTTTCCTCCTTTTAGCTTATGGAAAGAATCTTGAATTGGGTTAATCCTTTTTGGAGTAGATCCATCTACCCAAGAATTTCCAAAGTATCCCATAGGGGACTAACGGTCATTGTACAATTTTTTTCTTCAAGAGTGACATGTACATGACGAATAAGAAGTTGAGAAACAATGGGCAACTATTCGGGAATAAGGATGGTTCAGGAATTATTCATTTATAAGGAATGGATGGTTTTTTTTTTGGGTATGATCCTTGAAGAAAAATGGTATGTTGGCATTTCAATTAGCATATAATGGTTGAGTCAAGATTTTCCTATAGTCATGAGAAGGATTAACATTGACTATCGTGCATATTGGAGGAATTTTTGGTGGTTAGAAGTTGGGAAAATGATTTTTAACAAAAATTGAGACAAAGAGGGTAGCATGGAATGAATCAGCCATGAAAATGAGGAGTATGATTAGAATACATGCATGCATCATAAATTATTTTTAAATAAATAATTAAAAAATCTTTAACATGTTATTTTTTTAACTAGCGTGTAATAAAAATATGATATCTTGGTCATTTCTCAAAAATTGTGATTCAAAATGATCTCGGAAAGCTCATATTGTGTAGAACAAGACCCAAAAATCATTTGAGCTACTTCTTTATGAGATGCGAATAATTTTAATCTGGAAAACACTATTATTTTCATAGAAAAACTCCTTATCGCCTAAATTTTTCTTTGACCTCATCTTCATTGCCTCATTTCTTTATGCATTTTTCCTCTCAATCTATTTACACAAATAGTCCACAACAATATTTGTCTCCGTTAACCTACACAAAGTTTTTTTTACATTTCTTGCATGCGTGAACTGCTATTTAATATTTGTAGAAGTAACAATACATGTAAACAATAAATATTTTACAATAGGAAACCAAAATCAATTCATACCCTATAGAAATATTTTCTTTTACAATTTTTATATATATTAAGAAAACTTATCATCTGATTCCTATGGTATCCATTCCATCACACCAAAATACATGGGTAAATAGCCATTGTAATTTTTGTGTATATAGGAAATGGAACTAGATACATGTTTTATTTGATGAAAATACATATTTCTATTATGAATTTTCATCCATATGCTGATTAAGGTAGTCAATCTTATCAACAATCTACAATATCATATTGAAATGATCAATATGAATATAATAGAAATATTTCTTAACAGAATAAATAATTGCATAAACACATGTCTGATGGACTAATATGAAATGGTGTTTCCATTTTATTGAGGGGGGTTTATTTTGGCAATCTCCATCAAGTTTCTAAATCTAATTATAGAAATAAAATTTAATCTATTTTTAGAAATTAAATTACAGGAAAAGAAATTCTAAAGAAGTTATTGAATAAGAATCTCTTGTCACAAATCTTGCTAAGAGGTATTCTATTATCACTAGAATACTCTTTTAGAAAAATATGAGTCTCCTAATAACACCATGATCCCCAGCAATAATGCCAAAAATGACAGTCATTGTATTACTAGTCATTTAACCAACTCATAGACAATTTGGTGTCATTATAACCAAGGTGGTGTCTAAAGTTGTATGCAAAAGGAGAAAGAAAATCTTATTCAACAATACTTCTTCCTAAGAAAACATACAAAAATTAAAAATGCATGAAAAAGAAACACACAACAACTAAATTACTGAAATAAATCTATAGTAAATAAACTATCCTAAGAAATAACAAAAAAAATCCTCTTCCATGGAGAAGATTGGCTTTTGGCCATTATCTTCCCTTTCGGATTTGGAGCAACTACAATTAACTTTTAAAACTACACTTTTATTGATTCAAAACCGATTTACAAAATATGCCCCCTTTTCAGATATATGGAAGAGGTATTTATAGACATTACTCCTAGTTTACTTGGTCTAAACTCTAAGAACTAACTACCTATTCTTGGGAGAATTTTTTAAAATCAATAAATACTAAAAACTTGACTACAACAACCCACTTATCATAGAGAATATTTCTACAAATCATCCCTTTAATCTAGGAGCACAAAGTTCGAGAGTACTTATTCAACATTCTTAATATTATTCCACTATTTACTCATCTTTGAAACATGGAGATAAAATTGAGGAGTGTTAAGTATTTGACTTTGAATTATTCTTGGAACACCATATGCATGCATGACTTTGGATAGCCACATGTTTAGATCTATATTATTAGTTGATGATGTTGAAGAAAAGAGTGGGATGAATAGTTTGGTGCCCCTTTACATTATTTTGGAACAAACCAAAATACTTTCACTAGCTGGGAATTTTTTGTAGATGCGTAAAGAATTTCCATAGCTGTTCATTTCTGTAGCTACGTGAAGAATTTCTATAGCTGCAATCTATGAACTTGGACTAGAATTGTTTATGACCTATTTTCTACACACTATTGCATTCCAACTTTAGAAGAAATATCAAGAAATAATAACAATTATATTGTAAATAGATTTCTAAAGAGATGATAATATAAATCCTATATTCTACCTTAAATAAGCTATCTTTTATTAAAAATACATCTAAATTCACTTGAAATCTTTATTTTAAGAGAGAGAATAAGAGTTTTAGTTGGTGATATAATGAGACATATTTTGGTCTCATTAGAGACATGAATATTTTTCTCTTCATGTTCTTAAAAATACGAAGGGGTTTTGTTGCATGTCTTTGTGAATTGTAAGCATCCATTATTTTTAGATTTCTCAATGGTAGGCTAATGTAGAACTCAAAAAAAAATTCAAAAACGTGAGGTGAAACTTATGCTAGTTTTGAGATTTGTCCACTTGAAACAATTGTCACTTGATCTTGAGATGCTTCAACTCCTATCTCCAAGAGTTTTTCTTTGATCTTGTATTATAATCAAAACACACTTGTGGTTATGGAGTTTCCTCAACTTGATTGGTGGAAAAAAATATTCTTCTTTCTAATAGACTAGAATCTCACTAGTTTCTAAAGTAGATGGTTATGAGGGATCATTCATTTAATTGGGCTGCACAAAAGAGTTATGAATGGCTAAATTTTGTGTCACTTTGCTTCATGATGGAAAACATTAAAATCATAGGGTTGGGAACAAAGATAACACCATCTCAGATCTTTAACCTTGTTATTTTTCTTAGGGACAATTACTCTATTAGGATTAGTAGGCATTGGGTATGTTTGATTTGTAGGAATTGTAGGGATGATATGGTTTGGGGGTTATTCTCTAATGAGTTGATAGATTGGGTTATATGGATACCATGGATTTTGACCAGGTTGATATTATTGTCTCTTCACGAAAGTCACTTCATCTTCCACATTCCTTAACATTACCTTAAAATACTCTAAGTTGTTAGATAAAGTACTGGGGAAGGTTTTAAATGGTAATACAATAATTGGAGATGGATAAATTATAGGATTGAGGGTTAACTATGGGAATATGGCATAGGGGGCCTTGGATATAACTTACCAACTTGGATCAAAGAGGTATTTGGCAATATTTTTGAATAGAAGCAAGATAAAAATCAACATCTTGTAGAACTCGAGCTGAGAATATCCACCAAAGGTATGAATTATGAATATCAATAGCTTGAAAAGAACTTACTTTCTGATTTACATAACATCAATAATAGAGAGGAAACCTTTTGGAGAATGAAATCTTAGGCTCTATGGTTAAAAGTTGGTGATAGAAACACAAAATTTTTTCACATGACCACCCTAAAGCACATGGCTTGCAACAAAATCACTAAGGTATCCAAAGGAAATGGCACTATCACCAAGGATCAAAATGACATAAAATTAGAAGCTCTCAAATTTTATGAGAATTTGTTGATGGAAAGTAATATTTGTAATGAAGAAGCAACCTCTTTCCTTCTTGATGCCATCCCAAGAAACAATATTTCTGATGAGAGATTCAAAAGCCTTACAAAATCTGTAACCATTGAGGAGATGAAGAAGGCTATTTTTGCACTTGAAGGAGACAAGGCACTAGGACATGATGGTTTTTCTACAAATTTATTTCAAAAGAGTTGGGATATCTATTTGGAAGATCTATTAAAAGCTATAAATGAATTTTATAGAACAAGAAATCTAATAAAGGAGCTAAATAATACTCATATTGTGCTAGCCCCAAAGAATTTGGATGCTAAATACTTCAAGGATTTCTAGCCTATCATCCTGGTAAATGTTGTTTATAGAATTTTTACCAAGATTCTTGCTACTAGATTACAACCTTTGCTAGTTGATCTAATATCTAAACAACAAAGTGGCTTTATAAAAGGAAGGATTATTCAGGATGGGGTAATCATGGTTCATGAAACCATTCACTCCATGGATAAAAGTAAAAAAGTAGGTATGGAAATAAAATTAGACATGCATAAGGCCTTTGATAGAGTGTCTTGGAATTTTTTAGATAAGGTCTTGTCAAAATTTGGTTTTCAGAGCAAATTTAGAAAAATCATTCAGGCCTGCATTGCCACTTCTAGATTTTCAGTTGTTGTTAATGGTACTCTAGTGGGATTATTTGCAATAAGTAGAGGTATAAGACAAGGGGATCCCATATCCCCCTTACTTTTTATAATAATGGCTAACAACCTTAGTAGATCCATAACTAAGGATGTGAATAATGGCATGCTAAAAGGGTTCAAACCTACTTCCACCAATCATACAACTTCACATCAAAATTTGTTGATGACACAATTTTTCTATTGATGGCTTCTATTCTTGAAGCTAAAGCTATAAAGACTATTCTCAGATTCTATGAAGCAAATTTTGGACAGAAAGTTAACTTTGACAAAATCTCGATGTATTTTTTCAATACTCCTTCGATAGATAGAAAATAATTGCACTCATTTTGGGGTGTAAAATCAGCTCTCTACCCACTACCTATCTAGGCTTACCTTTGGGCACTAATAAAGTATCTAATGCTGTTTGGAATGCCTTGTTAGATAGATTTCAAAAAAAATGGTTGGGTGGAAAGGTGTTATTCTCTCTAGTGCCGGAAAATGCATGTTAATCAAAATCACACTACAGAACTTGCACATATATAATGTCTATGTACAACATCCCAACAACAATTTTTGAAAACATTGAAAGAATTCAAAATAATTTTCTATGGCATGGAACTGAAGAAAGATTCAGATACCATTTAGTTGCTTGGGATCAGGTTTGTATTCCCAAAAAGATTGGTGGCCTAGGTATAAAGGATATTAGGAAGATGAATGTTTCTTTAATTACCAAACTTGGTTGGAGACTTCTAAAGGAAAAAAAACCTTGGACAGAACTCATTAGGATAAAGTACTTAGCTCAACAAAATATGAATTCTTTTCTTTTTGAAAACTAGCTTCCCAATGGATCCATCTTCTGGAACAACTTGCTTCAAATTAGACACATCCTTACAAAAGGTTGTAGATGGAAAGTAGGAAATGGATAGGATATACATTTTTGGCAAGAAAAATAGACTGATTTCAGGTTGAGTGATAAATTTATCTCCATCAAAGACAGTCTAAGTGAGAAATATGGGAATAAAGTAAAAGATTACATTGAGTTGGATGGAAACAAGAGAACTTGGAAGCAACTCAAAGTGGATAAGGAAAATTTACAACTTGATGTCTCCTCTCTGCAACAACAACTTGCACTCATCCCTCTCAATCAAAAGGATACCAAGGATGAGCTTATATGGGTTGACTCTTTTGATGGGGAATATACTGTCAAATTAGGCTACAATGCTTTTTTTGAAAATATTCAAAGTGATATAAACTGGAGTAAAATTTGGATGCTTGAGTTAACCCCAAAAGTTAATTTCTTTTTGTGGCTTGTATTAAAAGGAAATATCCTCACTAATGATAACCTAATTAAAAAGGGTTTCATTATGCCTAACATGTGTTGCATGTGCAAAAAAGAGGCTAAAGATATCAAACATCTACTTTTGCATTGTGAATATGCCTCAAAGGTTTGGAGTCTCATCTTTTCCAATTTTAATCTACATTGGACCCTTCCTAATACCTTCTTGTAGGCCTAGGAGCAATGGGATCCACCATATAAACATTTCATGATAAGAATATTATGGAATTTGGTCCTACCTCATACCATTTGGAGATTGTGGAAAACTAGGAATGGAATAATCTTCAGAAACAACAGACAGGTATGCAACAAGATCTTTAAGGAAATTTTTATTGTTGTAAAAGATAACATTGAAAGGTTTAGGCCTCCAAAAATAGACCATACCCCAAGGATGAAGAACATATACTTTTTGCTTGGAAGGTTGATACTGGCAATACACATAGGAATGATCAAAATAGCATTGACAGATATTTAGTTCATTGGATTCAGCCACCCAACTTATGGTACAAGTTGAATTTTGATGGGGAATCCAAAGGAAACCCAGGGGCATCAAGAGGAGGTGGGGTGATCAAGGATCACATAGGCTGCCTTGTTGTTGCATTTTTGGTAAAATGGGCCACCAAAAAAACCACTATTCTGAAGCCCTAGTAGCACTATGGGGGATCAGACTTGTAAGAGATTGTAATATTTCCAATATTATAATTGAAGGGGACTCTTTAAACATAATAAATCTTTTAAATCAAGAACAACCCCCTAGTTGGACCATTAGGGATTTCATTTATGAATCTATTGAGATTTGTAAATCCTTTGCAAACTACCAAATCATCCACTCATATCATGAAGGCAACAAAGTGGCGGATAGTCTTACTAACTATGGAGTTAGTAATAACATGCAAAATTGGTTTAGTGATGACATCCTCCCTAGAAAGGTACATAATGACATCATCAAGGATAAATATGAAATAAAAAACCATCATTAAGAATCCCTTTGCTATATTGAGAGTGATTATCTCCTTACGCATGACTAATAATATCACTCATCCTTCACACACTTTCTGGGTATACAAAGACGTTGTCAAGAAGTGGTTTTAGGAAACAAAGAAACAACAATGACAAAATGGGTGGAGCTCCATGTCAAACTGAACCCACCTATGACCCAACTTGGAAGGAGGATGTGACCCTATGGACTTATCTGCAAATGGGTGGGGTCTCAAACCTCATTGAAAAAATCTAGGTCACGATCAAGACATTTCTCTTCAATTCACGGCTGGGTGGAAGAAAAGAATGGTAGAATATGGGGAGATAAGATTAAAATCACTGAAGAGCTTATTGTTGAGGTCATGGGGTTGAGTCTAGAAGGTGCTAGATTCTTCAACAAGAGGGTTGACAAGAAAATTGAAGCCAAGAAATTCCTAGCAGACGGAGAAAATATCGAGTTTGTTACGGTAGGCATAAAAGTGACCTCCATTCTAGATCCCTTTGATGAAATTGCAAGGATGATTGTCAGGTATGTCACTTTAGAAGGTAGATATGTGACAGTTCCTCTCAAACATTTGGTTTTCCTAAATCATTTTAGAAGGAATTTGCATGTTAGATTTCTACATTATCTTTTAAATTCACTAGAACACTTTGTTCTTGAGTTTCAAAACCACACTCATGCCACCCCCCTTCACCAAGGCCTCATTCTGCGCTTCACCACCATTGCCTTTCTCAACATCATTCAATTCCCATTGCCCCTACCCCTCCCTACCCTAACTCCACCCCCCACCACTACTACTGGTTGAAGGAAAATTAGAACCAAAAACCCACTTTACCCCCTTAATCATCCCTTCCCCTCCCAAATAATCCTTCGTAGCAGTAAAGAAATTGAGTCTGCTAAAAATATGCTTCACATTAGCAATCAATTGGTGCTTCTGCTATGAAAGGGAAATATGACCTTCTTAATAGAAGTTTCAAACTGAAAAGGAGGTTGGGGCTTTGAAAGAAGATCTCAAGTAGGTCTACAAGAGAGAAGGAAAAAGGAAGATGCACAATGACCCTGAGTAGGATAATGATCAGATACTTGAAATTTACAAGAAGCTTAACTCACTGGATAACAAGCTAGGAAATGCAAAAGGAAGGCATGACTATACCATTTCTATGCTTAAGGCTATCTACAACTTTTTGGAGCAACATGTCAAAAGTGTATGTGTGCTCAGTGACATTCTTATTGTCATTTGGGAGTCGGAACCAGTAAGGGACTTGATTCTCTCACAGTTGGATAAGAAGGATCCCACCCATGTCACTTCCTGGCACTCTTCACCTCTCTGCAGAAGGTAAGGACAAATATTGACAAAGTAAACAAGTGAAGAGGATGGTCCTTACTTCGGGTTTTTGTGTTTATGTTGTCAGGATGTTGTTTTCATACTATTATGTTGCAATTTTGTTACTATTTTGATCCTATTGTATAGTTCCTTGGATAAATGTAGTTGAACATTCATGTATATTTTGTATGCTAATCGAAACTTGATGTATTTATTGCATTATCTAGCTATGGAGTCTTTTTTTTAAAAGGGTATAGTCCCTTCAAAACTATGGACTATTTTTTTCTACTTTATTTGGCTTTTGAGCATGTTTTGTAACAGGGTATAGTCCCTTTAAAACTATTTACCCCTAATAAAAAATTTACCAATTTGGATCTAGATATGCTCAAGCGATATTGCAATATTAAATGCATCACGAAGGTCTAAACCTCCCATAAATTAGATCATAACAAAAATATCAAAATTGAGCCTTGAGATAGTATAAGAAAGCTAAATGTGAAGAATTCCTTACCAAAATTTAGATTCTATCCCAAGGCTTCTATAATCTATAGTTAAAACTAGAAATATCCTTAGTAGTTTCCTTATTGATTTTTGTAAGCTACTACATAAGTGACATGGGTCACTCTTTTTTGAAAATTTTCTCACTAATCTTTCTCCAAGTTCATCCTAGATGTGAATAAAATTGGGAGGAAGGCTCCCATACCGTGCCATGGATTTTCATTTTAAGGAAGCTTCCAAGAGTCTCATTATAACATATATTTGGCTTATGTGGTGAACTAAACACAAGTGGGTGATGTCCCTAAGATAATCAGTAGGATTAGGATGTTTCTCAGTTGTGAAATAGGGAAGGATTTTGAGAGAAACACCGAGAGGTCATTCCACACATTTAAAGCTAGTGGGCTACAAACATTAACGGATAGAAAAACATGATTCCTTGGATAATCCATGATATTTAAGGGATGAAGGTTTTTTTGCAAGATTTTTGAATGAATAGCAATGGGGTAATCTCTTATACTTATGAGTTATATTATATATTTGTAGAGACATACTCTTACGCTTATTGGGAGATAATTACAAGAGTTTAATAGGTTATTTAGCAACACTAATTCTTGTGTTGATCCTTCTCATAATATTTTAGGAAACAAAATTTGAAAATAGAGAAATTAGAGTCACCAGGTGTTTAAAAATAGGTTTAGAAATAAAAGAGTTAAGACAACACAAAAAATTAGTTTTATTTTAGAATAACATATAGGAAATATTGAGAAACCTCACAATATGTAAAAAAATGGAAATAAGGTCCTCTTGGGTGTTCCGAAAAAATTATGGAGAATTGTGTAAAAAATTATGCTTTAGTAAGCTACCCAAGTGTCTACTGAGTCTCAAAAACAAAAACGGGAGTATATATAGGGTGTGGGACCTTAACCATTAAGATAAACCTACAAAATAAGGTTGGATCCTTTCCTTAAAAGTTTTAGATTAAACACCACTCTAATCTAACGAAAATCTCTACAAATTTAACTGGGAAAGGGTTTTGAAATTTGATAAGAATGGTGATACACTAGAGTATAAAGGGATTCCTATCTTTAAGACTAAGGAAGAAAGGGGAAAAATAGTGATAAAAGGGAAAGATATGAGGCACATTCCACACTACATTCTATCAGCCTTTAACTCTCTATATAAGTGACGCAATGGATTGAAATTATATAAAGATAATGCATACACACTATAAAATAACAACAAAGAAATGTAAGATGTAATAACACAAGCCAAATGATAGATATGAATCATAATCAACTAAATATTATTGATTAAGGAATACACAATATCTCATATTCATTGAGAAGGTAGTGAATGTATTGCACTACTCAACACATGGGTTTACATGAACTCAAAAACTTAGAAATGAACTGGGTAGATTTTCTTTGCATTTAAGAGCGAGATGGTATAAATTATGAAACTCATTACATTTATAGAATCAAAATAAATAATAAGGGATATGAATATTCTCTGGTAGATTATTAGCTTTCTCGACCCCTCCAAATTTCCCCAAAACTAGATTAGAAGGTAATTCCCTATTATGATGATCTTATAACACCCCATAATTTCACAACCCAAAATGTAATCTGTAAAATTGATATTTTTAAAAATATTTTTGATGCAACACTTAATACACCTGCATTGATCACGAGACACATAACCTTGGGCCCACATAACACTAACACTCATATATGCATTAATATATTTAACACATGGGTTACAATTTGACTTTTGTATGCATTGAATTTTGTTACTTAGAAGTATTTTATTTGTGGAAGAAAAGATAGTAACTTTATGACACATAATATTGTTGGTTGGAAAAATTTACTAAGTATCGGAGAAGTACAAAGACTTACGCATATGAATGCACGTGTGGACAGAATTAAGGGTGGTTTGGGGTAGGGCATGTGTAGATGTTGAACAAGATAGCTTGCGGGACTACACACATATAGGAAATAAGGCAGGGACTTAGCCAATTTTCCAGATTGGGATAAAAATAGACATGGAGTGTCGATCAATCAAGTGGGAAAAGAAAATGAAAAAAACATAAAGAAGGTTAGTAATAGTATCAAAGAAATTTTTAATCTTTAAGGATTAATCTATTATTAGTAGAAATTGTAAAAGCATGCAAGCTTTATACGCATGGATATTTTTAGGAAATAACGCATGTTTATTTTTTTGAGCACGCCTATTTTTAGGAGAATGCATGGGTGGTGGAGGGAAAGTTCTCATCCCTATATACACATGTGATGTATCCATGTTAGAGAGGATGGTGTGATTTTATGCATATAGTGGTATGCTTCTACGGGATGCTTGTGTGCATGGTCCTGAAAAACTTATGTATTGAATGAGTATCAAATTTCTATTACGTAATTTATTATGGTTATTAATGAATAATTTTGGTTTGATACTAGTTCTGGATATGTTTGAATATGGTGATTTAACGGTGAAAATAATCTTGGTTATTGTTTATTTGTTAATCTTACTTATTATATGTGTTTCCAAATTATTGTGGATGTAATGGTTATCTATGCATGAATGGTTTCCTAGTTATTATTATGATAAACATGTGCTAACTTCTTGTCAAGCAACACAAAGGAGGGACTTGCTAGCTATGTGTGCTTTAGGTGAGCATTTAATTTTGGTGAATGAGGTGTCGCGCGTATAACATGTGTGTGTAAACTAAAGACTACATCTTAGTTCGATTGCAAGACCTCTTTTCAATTTTTTTTGTCAGGATGTTGCATGTAGATGGTGTATCAACTATCTTTGGAGAGTATTGAGAGCTAGGTAGATGACATACATGACTTGTTTGTATAGAGATATAACACTAGACCTGGTCTCAATGTACTTAAATGGGTAGAAGATAATCTTTATGATGACATGTATGAGATGTTCTTCAACTTATTTCTAGTATAATTATACCAATAGTTAGCGGATTATGCATCAATTGGGATTTACTACCCTATTGATATATTTTGGATGCAAGAGGATTATCATACAATTTTTATGCATATGAGGAATGGACAAGAATTATAGATCATTGGTGGGCAGTGTATTACACAATTATACTTTGGAGTACACAATTTCTACGTATTTTTGTCTAGAGAAGGCTTAGTTTAAGTTCTTGTGTGATCCTAGAGGATCCTATTTATGTAATATACCATTAACTATTAATATCTTGATGATAGAATTGGGGTTTGAGAGATTTCCTATGGCTATATAAATTCACACCGTGCATAGTGGTAAGAGCAGGTGTGGAGAAGGATGACAACCATGTCGCAAGAAAGTAATATAGAAGAGACAAAACTCAAGTATAATGAATCACGAGAGAGGGAAATTTAGATAGTTTTGTAGTTGAGAATAATGGTGGCTTGCAAAGGTTTTAAGCTCTCATGGAATGTGAGAAACCGTAACATCATGTTCTCTAGACATTGGGAAAATGTAGTAGAGATTCCCCATAGAATTTGGATGAGAGTACGTTAGATGATATAATAATAACTTTGGGCACAAAATTGACTCATCTCAACTACCTAGCCCTTGTGCTAGGTGTTCAAGATCTAAAGGTAATTGAAGGGAAGAGTAGAGAAGGGAATCATATATCATCGTAAGGTAGGGAAGGAGAGAGAAGTAGGACTAATTTATATTTAGAGTAGTATAAAAGGAATACACACATGACAATGCAACGAACACTAGTGTTTGAAATTACTCTTATAGGATTGTTGAAAAGCATGTCAACGAGACATAGTATTGGCATGCGAGAATGTTGGAAGCACTTATGTAGGTGATGCGATAACATAGACAGTGGGTGTCTAGTTCAATACTACAAATTTGGGACGAGAAGGAATTTTGTCGACTAGAACACATGCCACAACAAGTGACACAAGAGGATCAAGAGGATTAGGTCAGTAGCTTCCTAAAGGAAACCCTGGTGGAGGGTCAAGTTCAAGATCTAGCCCTAATCCAAGACAAGGTCCGAATCCATCTCATACCTCTCCTCAACAACCACTTGAGACAACTCTCAGGTTTATTTTGAGATGTCTCTTTACTTACCATAATATAGAGGTGTGGAGGAAGCAAAAAGCATGTACACAAGTGTGAATTACTATGGTACACGAAAGGAATTATAGCCTTAGACAGAAAGGAAAGTCATTTTTCCACAACACTTTAAGGGCACGTGCATAGTTGGTGGAAAAAGTATGATCAACACTAGATTGCGGTAGATTATGATGCTCTTTGTGCAACATTGTTGGTTGAGTTCAACATTTCATAGTTTGAGCAAGAGAGAATTTGTGTTCTAAAGGATATCAAACATGGTTTATCTGAAAGTGTGAGGGAGTATGATGTATGTTTTAATACCATTTTGTTAAAAATATGTTACGATATTCATCCTACTTAGCACGCATAATGGTTTGTTGGGGTTCATTGACACTATTTTGAATGGATTTATCTCATAAGACATATGCAGATCCACATGAGGTCTTGGAAGAAAATATGCATGGTGAAGTGGTTAGGAGTTATGATCTTGGAGTGAGCCCATTTTGGGAGGAGAAAATATAAGCTATGGCTAAGTGATTAGAGAATCTCTCTGTCAATTCAGTTTATGAGAAACACAATGGAATATGGTGTATAGAATGTGAGGTTAAAGGACATAACAAGGATATCTTCTCACTTAGAACGGTGTGCGCATTGTTACAGATCTGTGAGATGAGTCACAAGAATCATGATGTTAGTAATTTCCCTCTCTTTCAGTTCACAATGATGAAGAATGTATCCATGTACTATAAGATTTGTGATGCACACACTCATGATACAAAGGATTACCAGTTAATAGATCAAATTCATGAGGTATGTGAGACTGGATTACGTTAAACCACAAAGTGGAAAGAAGCTACCAAATGTAAGAAGCATAACCTTATAAAGAACATAGCAATGGAGGAGGTGGATTCCATGGAGGATATATGAGTAGAGGTCGTGGTGGTAGAATTAGATTTCTACATGGGACATGTTACACTTGTGGATCCTTGATCATTACTTGTATGACTATTCCCATAATATAGTGTGTACGTACTATGGGAACTAGCATAAGATTAAGGATTTCCCTAACCTTTATGAGAATGTGTATAAGAACAATAATAAGGAAAAATGCATAGGGATGATCAAGGTACGACACGTGAAGAATAATCAATGGATGCCTAAGAAGATGCTTGATCCATAATTACAGCCCATGTTAGTGGCTACTCAGAAGAGGAGGCACACATGTGTGATCCTCTAAAAGATAAACCTCTCATCATAAGGGAATATATTATAGATGTCGATTATCCGTATTTTTCACATTAGAAGGAAGTATATTAGGAAACTATGGGAGTCATAAGAGAGTTGCGAGGAGATACACAATACTTGAAGGAATAGGAACACAAGAGAGAATGTGTAAGGAACAATGATCTCCTACGAAATATGATGATGATTTGAAAGAGATATGTAAGATGTTTTGATAGGAAAATATAATCCCACTATTAGGGGAATGATTGTGTAATAAGATACCATATGTTGGAATTTAGCACGAATGATAGATACTACATGCAAACTTACCACCGCAGTAATCATGAGTGTGATAAGGAGATCACTTTGGATGCAGTGATTGATGGGTGGTTGGTAAGAAATATTCTGATAGATATAGGCACTAAGGTAAATGTGTTAACTCTAGATGCATGGAATTAGATGGGGAGACCAAAATTATAGCCACGTTCAAATGTGGTGTATATGGTGAACAAGATGAAGCCTATGCCTATTAGGGTTTTGAAGGATTCTTTAATTATAATTCAGGAGCCAATTTCTTGGGGAATTTGAGGTATTGGATCTTCTTGAAGAGGAAAACTCCTAGCATTAATTGAACATCCATGGTGTTACGCAAACAATTCATACCTACACTTTAGTAATGGATATATCATCTTCGAGAATAAAAATGGGTGAGTGATCATACCCCTAGATGAGAAAAAAATTTCACCTTATGTCAATATTTTGAGTGAAGAAGATCTGAATAGTATTTATGCATGCATAGTGTGAGACCCTAAGACTTTGGAACCATCTAAGGAGGGTGTGCTTTAGTGGGAAGATGTGCATTCAGTCAATGACACCACAAGTGTTGCTTGTGATAATTGGGCCCATGGAACATATGAGATGGTTGGGCACAAGATGAAAGGGAGAGTAACCAGAATGATCGGTTCGTGCATGATTAGGCATATGGGAAGAAATCAGTTGCCTAGATATACTAGTGATAAAAATTTGGAATATTTATTGCACACCATAGAGTAACATTGGAAGAATGAAGGTGATTGAAGGAACATGTTGGTTTATACCTTATGTAAAATAACAACACACTAGTGGGTGAAACAAAGAGATAACTTGTTGGGTGGTGAGAAGTGATAATATCATTTTTAATAAGGTTTACTCAGATCAATGAACCGAAAATTATCTATAATTATGATGGAAATACTCCTTATTTGGTACACGTTCATACCGTGAGAGAAAATGGTTGTAAGACTAAGAGGTTTTACCACCATATTTGTGGGTACATAAGTTCTATTCTACTTTACATGACTACACACACGGGCATGGTATGTGTTTGTTGAGCTTAAGAAAGATCTTTGCAAGTTGGTGAGATATAACAAAATTTATGGTACATACATTTGATTATTTTTATAACAAACATCCAGTCTATGAAGCATTACGCAGATAATGAAGTGCATCACATTGGGGGATTAAAAAAGGAGCTCATGCTTGATTTTCTTAGTGAACCTGATTTAGAGGTGCGCATGGATGCAGAGGATACAAAATATATATAGATGGGCTGCACCTAGAAGGAGAAAGAAAATGGTTAAATGGTTTATCTCATTTATGATGAAGAGGTAGAGAATTTAGAGATTAGTCATGCATAATGTGTGCATGAAGTAATAGACATAACAAATGAAAAGGATCGCACATACCATGTAACCACGAAGATAAAGAAGGTAAACATTGGTATTGAAGATGTGCCCAAGGAGGTCATTATTGGTGATTACCGGTCGAATAGGAGGTAAAAAGAACATAGAGATCTTATGCGATTTCTAATATTTGTTTTTGCAAGGTTACCATAAGCTGAAAGGAATACACCCTCATTGGGAGAAATGAAGATTAAGTTGAAGGAATTTGTACACCCGGTTCAAAAGAGGCCTTACTAGATGAATTTGAACTTGTGCATCCAATTCAAGGAAGAGATAGATAAAATTATTAAGTCTAGAATCATTGAACCAATTGAGGAGTATGAGTGGGTTAGCCCTATGGTGATCAATATAAAGAAGAATGGGTGGATTAGGATCTATGTAGATTATAGGGAACTTAATGCATCATGTGTTATATATCCTTTCCTACTCCATTTATAGAGGAAATCCTTGAGGGTGTCATAGGGCAGTAGATTTACTCCTTTACTGATGGATTTTTAGGATATCATTAGGTGCACATTGCGTGTGAGGACCAAGAAAAGAACACCTTCACCACCAATGGGGAAGCTTTCCATATACTTACTGGTGAGAAAAATTTTCAGGTGGACAAATTAGGTGTCTCCAGTAACATAAATGGGGCCACACCCCTATTTCACCAATAATTTGAGTAAAATAGATAAGGTAAGAGGCTAGGAGGAATACACCGTAAAAATCAAAGGTGTAAGGTAGAATGCGTGCGCAGATGACATTATCCAAGATGATTGTAGAGAACTCCTTTTTTTCTTGGAAGGACTACTTGTAAATGCAAAGAAAGACCACAATAAGAGTATTAAATAGCATCGGATAGGAATTCCTAGTGCATGATAGATCCAAGTAGCATGGTGCCTCCTGGAGAGGTTGTCAATATATTGTTTAATAATAATTTAATTTGAATAAGTGACTGAAATAAATAGTTCCTATTGAAATGTAATGATTTAGGTTTCTCATACACAAAATATACTATATTTAATGCCAAATATAAAAATGCAACACTAAATTTAATGAAACTAAAGGTTTTCTTAGGCTAGGCGGTTTTTTTGAGGTCCAGTAAAGGTGTGGGACTGATTAGGTGAGTTATGGGTTGGTTTTTCTTGAATAGAAGACTTTTGGTCCGAGAATGTAAAATAACATAGAGATCAAGATTATCATTTGAGTGACCGATGTTGGAGCTGAGGATGAAACCGATGATGGTAAGGTAAACCGGGTGTCGATAGGGGAAATGGGTGATAAATTAATAAAAATGGATTTTTAGCCTCTCTGTGATTGCACAAAGAGTGAGGAAGGTGTGGTTAGGCTTGTAATATGGTGAGAAGACTCAGGAATGCAGAGGAAGAGGTTAAGAAAGGTGGAAAGGTTTGAAATGGTTGGGTAGGTGGATTGGTGGGAAGATGGAGATATCTGGGTAATAACAGAAATGGAAATACTAAAAGAAGTAAAATATCTATAGTAAAGTAAGCACAAATGATGAAAACCACGTTACTTACTTGTTGCTATGAAGATATCATGTGACGATGGCTAGTGGTTGATTGGTGAGGTGGTGGCTGGTTTAGTGTTACAGCAGTGTAAAGTGTAACCTATGTTTTCTTATGAATATTCCAACACTCTAGAAGAAAACATATTGCTTTTGCTACACTCTGGTGGTGTGTTATCATCATTTGGATGCAGGAATGACTTTGAGACTCATACTTGATTACAATATAATTCCCAAAACTGAATGACCAACCCAGTGAAGAGTTGTAAAATTGTATATAAAGGAATCGATGGCAGTTTAGGTGACCAATGATAAACTAATGTCGGTTAGGGTGAATTGGTCAAAGTTACCAAAAATAGCCCGATCTTTACTATGTTTGGCGTGATTTTGATTTTTAATCTGGGTCCCAAATGAGGGTTGGTGCTTATATAAGTGGGATTGTTTTTGGAGAAGGAATAAGACTCTAATTTTAAGGTTTGAAAGATTCCCATATAGTTAAGATGAGTAGAGACTCACTCTTAGTTAATTAATAGGCTAGGAATAACTCCATGGTGAGGTGTCTAGGTGATGTGGCTAGTGAGGGATAAATTAACCTAATTAAAGTAAGTAAATTAATTAATAATGTGAGGATGAACATTAATTCAATTGTAAGTAATTAAATTAATATGAATGTAGGGTAAGGGGTCAAGGTTATGTGAATATGTTACGTTAATTAATTAAAAGGGACTAGGGGAGTGTGACCAAAATTTTGTGTCTACCTTGGCCCCTTGTTTTAGCATATCTCGTATTGATAAGCGACGCTAAAAAAACAAGAATTCATTATCGTAGGTATGAGTGAATATTAGGTTTCCCCAAGTATGGGTTGAGGTGATCCCCATCAAACCAAGAATTGATGAGGTGTTAAACGGAGTCTGTGAGTAGTTTGATAAATGTGTAAGTGATGAAAATTGAGGTATAGGTAATGGTAATATCAGTGTGGGTAATAAGCATGGGAATTCAAATGCATGCACACGTTATAACATGTGATAAGGTACTAAGTTGAATAGCTTGTAAAATCTACTTCATCAAAGGTCGATAGGTTTATCCAAACAAGGTTGAAGTGGTTCAGGTATCCAAGGTATAGGATATGGTCCTGAAACACAATTAGGCAAGGTGCACGAATGATAAATACATTTTTTCTAGGGTACCAAAGGTTAGGTCAGGATTTAAAAAATGACATTAGGAAAGGTAAGGTCATTAGGATGAACAACACAAGTAACATCATCGCAAGGTATAACAAGTAAGAGAATTTGAGTGTCATAATGGGAAAGGTTGGGTTGGCTGATTTAGGAAAGGTTGTAGGTAAGGCAAAAGTGGAGGAAAAATATGCCCCAACCGATAGGGTGGTTACTTGTAGGAATTAAGGCAACTAGGTTGAGTGGTAAGGTTGGGTGCAAACTTGGGTAAGGTGAAAAAGGTTTGGCAGTCAAATGTGGAGATAAATAGTGTAAGGGACTAAAACAAGATAACTGATATCGGTTAGGTAAAACTGATTTTGATCAAGCTTAATCGACCATGATACACTAAGGCACATGACTGATATAATTCAAGGTAAACCGATGTCGGTCAGTCGGGGTAGGGTAAAAAGTAAAACTCTGTATGTTAAGGATTCATTTTAAATTTTCCACTTTTATAAAATGACATAGAAAACACGAGTTGGAGGTATCTATCTAAGTGGTTGGAGGAGCTAAGTAAATCGGTCCATGAGATCATTTAGAGTGATTGGATTGGCAGTACCGAGAGTTTGATTAAAGGCATGGATGAAGGAGGAGGAGGCACTGGAGGTCCACCAGTTTAGAGATCAGAGGTGCCAACGAGGAGGAGGTAGCGTGTTGAGGTAGGAATCAATCCATATTGTGTATTTTTAATTGAAATTTGTGGTAAAATGAACAAATGGGGTGGGAAATTAAAAATTTGAAATGAGGTTAAAAATGAATGAAATTGGGTATTGGGAGGGTGCAATGTAGATTAATTAGGTGGGCAAAGGAATTGGGGTGGGGTTTAGGTGGGATTGGGGTAGATTTTAGGTTGTTTTTTCAATTTTTTCAAAATTTGGGGCATGGGGGTTTGGCCTTAGGGCCGAACTAGAGACCGATGCGATTAGGCATCGACCGACGTTGGTTTGGCATACTAGTGTCGGTGGTGAGAAAGGTTACAGCATTCGGTTAGAGTGAGTAGTACTAGTTATAGTGATCGATGTTGGTCACTGTGAAAAGTGACCTAGTTTATAAAAGGTTAAGTTATGGGGAAAGATGAACTTATAAGATAGAGAGGTAAGTATTTTTAGAGAGATGAGAGGAAAAGTAGAATAGAAGTAGGTGGGTTTAAGATATATATCTAGAAATAGGTGGGTATGGGTTAGGTCAAATATCAAAGGAGAGAAAGTGATGAAATAGAACATGGGGACTTGTGTAGGCTAGATAAAATGGATGATAGGTTAGTGAAATAGATAGGTAGGTAGAGCAATCGATGGTGTGGCGTGGGGGTAGGTAGGGGTGAAGTAATGAGTAAAGTAGGTAAGTACTTGACATTGTTGAGTTTCATGGATGCATACATGACATCAATTGATGATGTGGGACAGGGTCCCACCATTATTGGGGGAGATGTGACCCAACATCATGGAGGACGAGTGGACTCACATGTGAGAGGTTGGATTGGTTGGGATCGGGCCATACGGGTGGATCTAACAGATCATAGTCTTATGGTCACTCTCATTAATAGATGGGATGTAGTGACCAACACATTCCATCTACCCATCGATGAGATGATGATCACACTAGAGGATGTATACCTGGATTCTACAGATTACTAATTTTGAGGATCTTGTGTATTCAACTTGAGGAAGATGAGGATTTTGAGGCAATGATTATAGTATTTCAAGAGATTATGAGAAACTTTGATAAAGCATAGTGCCATTCTTGAATATGGAGCGATGTATGTTGCACACCTGTAGGAGACTCGGTTAGTAGTACTTATGATGGTAGTAGTGGGATGTTATGCACTCCCTAACTTAAAGGGTGGCTGATTTCCTAGGGAATTGATGGGAGTTCTACGAGATATGATTGAGGATCATGTTTATTTTGTGTGGGCACCAACATATTTAACACAGCTTATACAAGGAGATGTGGGGCTATCAGAGGATGCGACGATATGATATCTGATGTACATTCCTACTATAGTGTTGGGCATATGAGAACATAGTGATTGTGTTCCCATGGGGACTGGCGATAGTAGATTGGCATCATGGTGGACAGAGGGCTAGATATAGGAGATGGGTGGTAGTAGGTGGTCATCCATGAGTGGAGGAGGTAGCGCACAATGTGGATTACTACAGATGTCAGCTGGAGGGTTTGTACGCCATGGACATAGTTTGGAGACCCTATGTTGGTTTTCCCACATATAGAGGGATGGCCCGAGAGTTACATGGGTTATAACTACTGAGGTGGATACAGGACAAGCATGCCGATGAGAATGAGATGATTTTGGTGGATAGAGTTCGAAGTCGGGTCGACTACATTAGGATGTGTCTTCACCATTCCCACAATACCACAGAGATGATGTGGGGAGACCATTATCTCCACCTAATCCTACAATGAAGGAGATCCACACAAGAACACATTGAATAAGAAAGAAAATAAAAATAGCAGAAGGAGGTCCACAAGAACCTATCCTTGAACTATATATGGAATGCATACATGCATAAGATCAATATGGAGAAGACTCTAAGAAGAGGAGATGATAACATAATACATGCGGACATGCATAATATTAAGTGTGGGGCGGTGATGAGGTCATAAATTGGCCATAAATAACCATTATTTTATCCTTCCAAGTTACCTTTGAAAGTGGATTTAAATGTAATCTTGGAACTTATAGTTTGTTTAGATAGAATATAGGATATATATCTTGTTCATTATTTAGATCTCTTTTTTATCTATTTTGTTGAGTATTCCTATTGATTATTGTTAGTGCAAAATTACAGCACCCCTGGACGCTGATCAGATTTCTAGGTTGATCACTCTTGCATCCAGTGTAATTGCACAACATGGAAACCTCTCTCCAAGTGTGGGACTTGGAAACTGAGAGAGGAATCTCTAGATTAGAGGCTGGTTCCTCAAACTCCTCTGATTTAGATCTATATTTTGCAAAGCTACAGAGGTCTAGATCCTAATCCTATTCTAACTTGCAAGGAGACAGGGGTAGAAGTGCAAAAATTGAAACTAACTAAAGATGGTGATGCACCAAAAGGAGTGGTGAAACATATTAGTCATGCAAATAGACACAGACCAAGGTTCACAACATAAAACATACACAGACTGATAATGTATAATTTAGCATCTGAAATCAAGCAAATAATACAAACAGAGGATTGAAACCCATTCACAGAGCTTGCATTATCAATTTAATATCAAAATACGCATTACACCCTCAGAGAGGTAAAGAAAACTATTACAATCCTTGGAGAGGTCTGATACTTCATCAATCCCTTGAAGAAGGTGAAAGAAGAAGTCTGCTATGCCCAAAAATGTTCCTTTTTTGAAATGAGCCCAAAACTGGCTTTTAAAATGCAAGGGTCGAACCCAGGGAACAGGAGACATACAAAGGCATGGGAGACCATTCTTTCTTGACTGCAGGTGTATTAAAACAGCATGGAGGACCTTACAAACCCATACCCTACCATTTTGACCGGATTACAGGAGAATGCGACCCATTCTGCATTAACTCTGGTCGCTGGAATGTCATTTCCGGCCATGAATACGCGTCAGAGCCGTTTCTCGATTTTTTCCTCCAGACTGCTCCAAAACGCAAGATTGACCCTAGAATTGTGTATATAATTTCACCAGCTTTCCGTTGATATAAAGAACGTGCAAATCCGAGCTCTGGATCAAAAGTTATGGCGATCTGAAGATCTAGGGCACAAAACAGGCGAAAGCGTGTTTTGAAATCCTTTCCCGCGCTCTGCCACCTGGACGACACGTGGGACGTGCTGATTGGACGAGAAATTCTCTCTCCTCCATCTTTCACGGGCTTTCATTTTGAAATTCGCTTGTGGGGCCCTTAACTGGACACGTGGCGCTATTTCATTGGTTCGGGCTGACCTTTTAAAACTTGCCCTTTGACCTTTTTGACCTTTTTTCCCGAGACACGTGGCGGCTTCTGATTGGTTCTCGGCCCTGCCGGCTTTTTCGCGCCCTTCGCGTCCTTTTGTCCCAGACATCCCAATTGCTTAGTGCTCCTTGTGCTGATTTCGGCCGAACCGGCCGGTTCGCGTCCATTTGTCCCGGATGTCCCAATTGCCTTCGGACTGTTTTGACCTCTTTCGCCCGGTTCGGCCGGTTCGCGCCTTTTCGGCCCGCTTGTCCCGAACTGTCCCTCTCAGCAGTTAGTCAATTTTCTCTCGGTCGAACGGCATTTTGTGCCCGCCACGTACTTTCATCCCATTTGTCCCATTTTCTTTTGGACTGCCTGTGCTCATTTCGGCCGAACCGGCCGGTTCGGGCCTTTTTGTCCCAAACGTCCCGAGCAACACTTAGCCAATTTTTCTTCCTCTTTCGGCCGGATCGGCTTTTCGCGCCCACCGCGTACTTCTGGCCCGATTGTCCCAAATGCAATTTGGGCCGCCTAGAGGCTTTTCGGCCGATCCGCTTCCATTTGTCCCACTTGTCCCAAATGCTACCTTGAGCAGGACTTAGCCAATTTTCACACTCTTTCCTGGATCAACCTATTTGCCTTTCTGCAACTTTTTTTGCATTTTCTCAGAGCTTGCTCCCTGTTTCTTCAGCCAGGGGAGTTAGAAAAATACCTGAAGGGACCCTAGAAACCTGATTTTGCTCTGAATCAATCAATTTGCTTGGGATTTGAATCTTCTGATGCATGTTATCAAAATTTACCCTAGGGGGTGAATTTTGGATAACAATTTGGTGACTCAGCGGGATCATCTGCCTGCTAGATGGAAAGACCAGTTGCCTGAAGCAATCCATTGGGCATGGAGTCATCAAATATTCTGTTAGAATCCAAACTGACTCAGAATGTGCAAGGGGAAGATGGAATGTGACCTGATGAAAGCAAAGACATGCTAAACATCTCCATGGACAGCAAGCTGTGCCAAGGCACTTAGGGAAAACAAAACTAACCTACAGCAAAACAATGTGCACAAGCACTTGGAGGAAAGAAAATCTAATCTAATATCTACAGGTGTAGTGAACCTCCCTCTAGAAGCAACGCTTGAGATAGATTCCATTTACTGGAATCTGCAGTTCTTCACCATCCAATGAGGCCAATTGGAAAGCATTGTTGCTCTTGCACTTTGTGACCATGTATGGGCCACTCCAAATGGCATCAAATTTTGAATGCCTTCCTGGTTTTTCTCTATCCACATCCCATTTCAGCACTAGATCTCCTACTTGAAAAGATCTGTCTTTGGCCTTCCTATCAAAGGTCTTTTTGATCAAAGCTTGATCCTTTTCCATTGCTTGGGATGCCTGATCTCTGATCTCTTGCAGCTCCATCAACTCTGCATACCTCACCTCCATGGGCTCAAACTCTAGCAACTCCAGCTGTTTCATGAGTTCCAACGTTGGCAACTCAAGTGACATGGGCAAGATTGCCTCTCTTCCGTAGACAAGCCTAAATGGAGAGTTACCCGTGGATCTTTTGGGAGTTATCCTATCAGCCCATAAGGCTGATTTCAGTTTGGTATGCCAAGCCCTCTGATTCTCATCAAGAGTCCTCCTAATGATCCTCAGCAAGTTTTTGTTTGTAGACTCAGCCTGGCCATTACCTTGAGGGTAATAGTTTGATGAAGTGCTGTGTAAATCCCGCTTCTTGACAGCCCACTCGGTCACTTTAGATCGATGAATGCCAATGCATTATCGAGACTATTGTAGCAGTACACCAAAACGGAAGTTATCCCTTCGTAAAGTCCAAGATGCTAGACTCATTCGCCTCTTTGAGTGCTACGTCGTCCATCCGGTGAAGTAGTCTCGTGGTCTGTCAAAATCCATTTGTGCCCTTGGCTCGAATTGGGATTGATGACTCCAATGAAGTCCAAACCCCACTGCATGAATGGCTGATCTACTGTAATTGGATGCAATGGAAGGGCAGCGAGTCTCTCTTTTCCTATGAAGAATGCACAATTCTTACACCTCTTGATCCATGCATAGCAATCACTGAAGATTTTAGGCCAATAATAACCAGCCTTCATGATTTTTAGAGCTGTCACTCTTGGTGCAAAATGGCCACCACTGGTCCATCATGAAACTCTTTAATACCCCTTGATCTCGACTGTGTTAATGCATCTCAGCAGCACTCCATTCACGTCCTTCTTGAACAAAACTCCATCAATGATGGTATATGGAATAGCCTGCAATCTGAAATGTCTCCTCTTTGCTTTGCTCATTTCTGGAGGGCACATGCCCGTCTGTAGGAAATGTATCATATTCTGAGTCCAACAGGGAGTGGACACATCATCATTTTCCTGTTTTTATCATCTTGTAATAGCAGGACAGCGTCTTCTTCATCTTCTCGGGTTGTCTCGGTTGTTTGGAAGTGAGCTGCTCACACAAACCTTTTCCTCTTACCAGCTTGGTGATCTTGATCTCAATGTCATACTCCATGACACGGGTGATCCAACCTGCCCTTTTCTCATTCAAATCCTTGTTGAGGAGGAAATCCTTAACCCCAGCATGTGAGACCAGCAACTGTACCTTGTTGTTTGAGACTAAATGCTTGAATTTTTTCAAGCTTCTGATTACTGCAAGCACATGCTTTTCAATAAAAGAGTACCTCATTTCGCAGTCACCTAGGCTCTGGCTGAAGAAGGCAATCGGCTGCTCATCATTATCTTTGTTCTGCTGTACCAGAATGGCAGAAATAGTGTCATCACCTCCAAATGCATAGAGGATGAAATCCTTGGAAAAGTCTGGGTTGATGAGAGTGGGTGCCTGGGAGATGGCTTCTTTGATTGCTTCAAAACTCTCCTTGCCTTCTGCCGTCCATTTGAAAGCCATGCTTTTTCTTAACATTTTAGTGATGGGCTTGACAAGGGCTGCAAAATTTGGGACAAACCTCCGAACAAAGTTTATCCTTCCCAGGAAACTCTGAAGGGCTTTCTTGTGACTTGGCAATGGTAGAGCTCTTATGGCTTCGACCTCTCTCGGATCAATTGCTAATCCCTCCTGGAGACAATATGGCCAAGGAGCTTCCTTCATGTGCAAGAAAGATGCACTTCTTAGGATTCAAAGACACACCGAACTTTCTACACCCTCAAACACTTGCCCGAGGTGAAAGAGATGGTCTGCAAAGATTCTTTGAGAAGACAAGTAATATCATCTAAGTATATCAAGCACTATCTTGTTGATCAAGCCTTTGAATGCCATATCCATAGCTCACTGGAATGTTGCTCCAGCGTTTGACAGTCCAAATGGCATCTTCTTGTAAGCATATGTGCCCCATTTGGTTGTGAAGGCTGTCTTGAATTGGTCTTCCTCCTTCACCATAATTTGATTGAAGCCCGAGTAACCATCAAGTAGTGAAAACCTTTTGAACCAGCTACGACCTGCAAGTATTTGCTCCATGGAAGGGAGTGGATAATGGTCCTTGAGAGAGGCTCTATTCAAATCTCTCAAGTCAACACATAGCCCGATCTCTCCACTCTTTTTTCTCGATCGAACTAAGTTGGCAACCCAACTAGAATGCTTGATTGGGAATATAATTGCTGACTCAATCAGCTTGTCCAATTCTTTCCTCATGAGAGGCTCCATGTGTGGATTGACTGGTCTCTGTTTCTACCTGATAGGCTTAGTATTTGGGTCCAATTCAATGGTATGCTGAGCTAAGTTGGGATTGAACCCTTTCAAATCTTCATAACTCCAAGCAAACACGTCAGGGAATTCTTGACATAGCTGTATGAACTCATACCTTTCCTGTTCAGTTGTCATCTTTCCAATTTGCAATGGCTTGTTCTCTTCTACCAAGATGGATACCGAATCTTCTCTCTTAACCTGAATGTTTGCTTTCTCCTTTCTAAACTGATCATTGGGGTTAAAAATGGACTCCAAGGTGATAAGTCCCTTGGGCAGCTTGTCAGTTCTCAGCTGTATCACCTGGTCACCATATTGCTGTTCCAACTTCTCTTGATTCTTAGCTGAGAACTCAGCTTCTTCTTGCAAGAAGTGGATGATTTGCTGATCATTCTCAAATACTTGCCAACTGACATCGTTATCCGGCACTGAAGGCCTCACAATCACGTGGATGTTTGGTTGTACCTTGTCTTGTTGAATGTTTTCTATAATGTCAAAGGCTGCCCTCACCGCCGCAAGCCTCCAAGCCAGCCTTGATTCTCTTTCCTAGGGATGGATTTGATGCCAAAGCCCTCAAAATCTTCCATGAGGTCCCACACCCTGTTCTTGTAGCATCTGAGTAGATCATTTTTGGCAGCATGTTGTCCCTTGACCTGATTTACAATCAGCTCACCGTCCCCAAAACTCGCAAGTTCTTTATCTTTCTCTTGATTGCCCAATGCATCCTCGCACCAAGGCTTCATATTCAGCAGTTGTTATTGGAGCATGCAAATTGAAATCTAAAAGCTGAATAATGCTTTATTCCTTGAGGTGAAACAAGCATGGCTCCACCTCCTGCACCTTGTCTACTCCTTGATCCATCAAAAAACAGCTGCCATACTTCATTGTCATCCTTGTGGTTTGGCTTGGTGATGCTAGGAATAGGTTGACTTTCTTCATGTATGCAATAGACCCCTAGCTCAGATTCTTCTACTTCTTGATAAGGATCAAAAGCATGCACCTTGTTTGCCCATTCATCAAGAGTCAAATCTGGAATACTTCCAACCTTAGTGTCGGCTTCATCAGTGCCAAGGTGATCTTCTTGATCAAATGCTGAGCAATTGGTATTAATATGACTTGGAGTATAGGGCTCAATGTGGAAGTCTGCAATAGGTTCTGACCTAATTGTGGCCTTAGTCCCATATCTCGTTCTGAATAGCATGTGAGACCAATCAGCGGACAAATATCCCCCAATCTTGGCAGTGAAATCTCTTGACAAGCAAAGGGCAAAGAGTGGTGGAAGGTCTATGACTGATATATCTTGTAAGACAACAACATTTGGACATGCATGCAAGGTAAGACTCAAATTTCTAATCACTCCAACTGTTGCTATTGCTGTCCCATCCAGCTGCACTACTCCCTTAGATGTTATTTCATACTGGAGCCCTAACTGATCAGCTATCTGTTTAGGCATAACTGAGCTACTTGCCCCGGAATCTATCATGCAATTATGCACTAGCTGATTTCCAATGATTAACGAAACATAGAAAGGGGGAGGCTTCAGCATTCTACCTTGTTGTGCTCCATGATTTCCTTCAGGCTGGGCAGCATTTGTGAGTACCTTCTCCTGCATTTGGATCTGCTGATTCGAAGTTGGCCAATCCTTTATGGCAGCTTGCAGCAGATTTCTTTGGCCTGGGATGGATAGGGATTCCCACATAGATATATTGACGTTTGTCTTCTTCATCTGATCAATGATACTGAATGGTGATGAAGGATCTCTCTGCTGTCCCTTGGTTTGCACATTTGCTCCTTGTATGTGGGCAGCAACAGCTGGCATTTGAGTCGGCCTAGGGGCTGTTCTTGGCTGCCCTTGTGCATTTGAAACTGGGTTTTGCTTGCCAATCATTTGTGGAGCTGTGGAAGGTTGAGGATTGGCTGGGGCTAATGACTGTTGTTCACCCAAATTTCTCCTTTTTGACCTTGTGTTGGCTGCAACACCTTGAGAAATTGCCTGATTCATGCCACAGAAATCCTCTGCTTGCCAATTTACCAATGTGGTGTCATTTGGGGCTGATTGCTGTTGGAATGTTTCTTGTTGTTGATGTTTTCGACTACTCACCCTCCACACCAGCACTTGTTACCATTAAAGCTTGAGTCAAAGCACCATCAAGCACATGGATTGGTTATGAGGCTCATTACATGGAAAACACCAATCATACTCCCGGGCAAAGTGTTGTTTTGTGCTGGTACTAATGCCTTAGAGGCAGATATGGCATTTGGATTATAGGGCTGGAATGGTCTATTGGCAGGAGGCCTTGTTTGATTCATATTTGCAGCTGGATTGGGTGGCCTTTGAGGCTGATATGGCTGCCTATTAGGTTGAGCTTGAGGCTGATACGAAGGTCTAAAACCTTGAGCTCTTCTCTCTTGAGTGTGACCAGCTCATTACCTAAATTTTGCAGCTTGCTTCATGACTTCTTCAAGCTCATTTGGGGCACTTGGAGATGAAGTGGAAGCTTCATTTGAACTCGATTCCTAGAGAGGGAATAGGAGCTAAGACAGTGCTTGACTAGTACTGGGCTCTCTAAACTTGGATATAATGGCATGGAGGCCTCAGGAGCTAGCTTGCTGCCTTGAATCGACAATTTTCAGCTCTAATGGCAATACTATATAAGCAGCAGGGATAGTTGTGCCTCCCATAGATTGAATCAACATAGAAATATCAGAATTTAAAGCTTTAAGGTAATATAGAAAAGCACCTTCTGCTGTTGGTCTGACTGCTACTGGAATCCTATCCCAAGACCTTTGAAATCTGAAGTTGAAGTTAGTTAGCTGCTCATTGGAAGCTCTCTTGATAGTTGTCAGCTGCTCCAAAAGAGACAAGTTGTCTCCCTTCTCTCCAAATTGATTGTGAAGTGCAATACACAGCTGATTCTAGTTTGTGATAGAGCCAGCTTCAAGGCTCCTAAACCATTGCAATGCTTTTCCCTTGAATGAGGATGCCAGCAATTTGACAGCTACTTGCATTTCATTAATCTCATGGATTGCACAAATGTTAGCAATGTCTTTGACATGATCACCAGGAGTGGTCTGATTTTCTCCAGTAAAGTATGGAATGTTCTTCAATGCTGCAACTGGGATTGGATTTTGTGCATTGAGAGCAAGTGGGCTGCTGCCTGTGAAGTTGACATAGGGGTTCACTGGTTGCGCCATTCTGATTGGTCTTAAAACCCTTGTATATTGAAAGAAAGGCCGCTCAGGTGGAGGAGTTGAGAGAGTTCTGTTTGGTGGAGATGGGGACCTTTGAATCCTTCTTCCTCTTTGCCTTCTTCTTGGAGATAATTGCAGGTATTCAAACAGTACTTCCTCCTCTCCAACTCTTGACCTTGTGATTCTTCTCATAAGCTTTCAGGCCTGACTACTGAAACCAGTTGATTCTTCCCCTCGGAGTCGCCAGATATGCAAATAATAGCTCTTTTCAAGCAAGAAAATTGCAGCAGATGCACATCAACTTTGCTGCAATAAAAAATGAGACCTCTGGTCCCACCGGGCGTGCCAAAACTGTTAGTGCAAAATTACAGCACCCCTGGACGCTGATCAGATTTCTAGGTTGATCACTCTTGCATCCAGTGTAATTGCACAACATGGAAACCTCTCTCCAAGTGTGGGACTTGGAAACTGAGAGAGGAATCTCCAGATTAGAGGCTGGTTCCTCAAACTCCTCTGATTTAGATCTATATTTTGCAAAGCTACAGAGGTCTAGATCCTAATCCTATTCTAACTTGCAAGGAGACAGGGGTAGAAGTGCAAAAATTGAAACTAACTAAAGATGGTGATGCACCAAAAGGAGTGGTGAAACATATTAGTCATGCAAATAGACACGTACTCAAGGTTCACAACATAAAACATACACAGATCAATAATGTATAATTTAGCATCTGAAATCAAGCAAATAATACAAACAGAGGATTGAAACCCATTCACAGAGCTTGCATTATCAATTTAATATCAAAATACGCATTACACCCTCAGAGAGGTAAAGAAAACTGTTACAATCCTTGGAGAGGTCTGATACTTCATCAATCCCTTGAAGAAGGTGAAAGAAGAAGTCTGCTATGCCCAAAAATGTTCCTCCTTTTTTGAAATGAGCCCAAAACTGGCTTTTAAAATGCAAGGGTCGAACCCAGGGAACAGGAGACGTACAAAGGCATGGGAGCCCATTCTTTCTTGACTACAGGTGTATTAAAATGGCATGGAGGACCTTACAAACCCATACCCTATCATTTTGACCGGATTACAGGAGAATGCGACCCATTCTGCATTAACTCTGGTCGCTGGAATGTCATTTCCGGCCATGAATACGCGTCAGAGCTGTTTTCTCATTTTTCTCCTCCAGACTGCTCCAAAACGCAAGATTGACCCCGGAATCATGTAGAGAATTTCACCAGCTTTCGCTGATATAAAGAACGCAAATCCGAGCTCGATCAAAAGTTATGGCGATCTCAAGATCTAGGCACAAAACAGCGAAAGCGTGTTTTGAAATCCTTTCCCGCGCTCGCCGCCACCGGACGACACGTGGGACATGCTGATTGACGAGAAATTCTCTCTCCTCCATCTTTGCGGCTTTCATTTTGAAATTCACGTTTGTGGGGCCCTTAATCGACACGTGGCGCTATTTCATTGGTTGGCCGACCTTTTAAAACTTGCCCTTTGACCTTTTTGACCTTTTTTCCCTGAGACACGTGGCGGCTTCTGATTGGTTCTCGGCCCTGCCAGCTTTTTCACGCCCTTCGCGTCCTTTTGTCCCAGACGTCCCAATTGCTTAGTGCTCCTTGTGCTGATTTCGGCCGAACCGGCCGGTTCACGTCCATTTGTCCCCGGATGTCCCAATTGCCTTCTGATCGCTTGACTGCTTTTGACCTCTTTCGCCCGGTTCGGCCGGTTCGCGCCTTTTCGGCCCGCTTGTCCCGAACTGTCCCTCTCAGCAGTTAGTCGATTTTCTCTCGGTCAAACCGGCATTTCGCGCCCACCGCGTACTTTCGTCCCATTTGTCCCATTTTCTTTTGGACTGCCTGTGCTCATTTCGGCCGAACCGGCCGGTTCGGGCCTTTTTGTCCCAAACGTCCCGAGCAACACTTAGCCAATTTTTCTTCCTCTTTCGGCCGGATCGGCTTTTCGCGCCCGCCGCATACTTCTAGCTTGATTGTCCCAAATGTAATTTGGGCCGCCTAGAGGCTTTTCGGCCGATCCGCTTCCATTTGTCCCACTTGTCCCAAATGCTACCTTGAGCAGGACTTAGCCAATTTTCACACTCTTTCCTGGATCAACCTATTTGCCTTTCTGCAACTTTTTTGCATTTTCTCAGAGCTTGCTCTCCTTTCTTCAGCCGGGGAGTTAGAAAATACCTCAAGGGACCCTAGAAACCCGATTTTGCTCAATCAATCAATTTGCTTGGGATTTGAATCTTTCGATGCATGTTATCAAAATTTACCCTAGGGGGTGAATTCGGAACTTGCAGATTTAGTTCCGAAACTTGCATAAAAGGAATGACAAAGTGTTAGCTCTGGAACTTGCATCAATGGAATGACATTTTTGAGGAATTGTGAAAAATCAGAGAATCCAATGGAAAATATGAGAGATGTTTTTTTCATAGCAATGTGTTTAACATAAACCTCATTTATATTTTCTACAGGTTTTACCAATGAAGATAAATCTAACTTTTAGTGAGTTGTAGTCCGAGGAAAAAGTGTATCAGACGAGCACTAAAAGTTCCATAAACAGAAATAGAAAATTCAAATGGAAAATATGAGAGAAATTTTTGTTCATAGAAATGTGTTTAACAAAAACCTCATTCATATTTACTACATATTTTACCAATGAAGAGATATATAACTTTTAGTGAACTGTAGTCCGAGGAAAAAGTGTATCAAACAAGCATCCAAAGTTCCACAATCAAAAACAACAAAGTCAAATAGAAAATCCGGGAAATGGATTTGGTTAAAATCATCTTTTGAGAAAAAATATCCTTCTAATAATGTAGGAGAATAAAATCATTGTGATTCTTGTTACCAAAAAGAAAGGAGAAGATTTGGGAGCAAATATTCCTAAAATAAGTGAGATAAGACTTTGATTCCAATAATATATCTTTCTCCATATTTTGTGGAGATGGAGATATTAGTTGTTAGGATTAGAATGAAGATAATATTAGATTGTATCTCCCAAAATAAAGAGTTGTTTGGATGCATAAATTATAAATGTAACCTTCCACACTCAGATATGTAATTTTTCTCTCAAGAAATAAAGATCTGTTCTTTCTTTCCAATATTTTAAAGTAAAGTTATTTTGTAAGTTTTGAATTAAAAGTATGAATTAAGTCCTCTTCCAAGGAATGAGTTGGCCACTCATTCCAAGGAAGATGGATCAATGTGTTAATGTTTATTTTCTTTATTTCTGTAGTTTTCCTTTTGTTGTAAATTTCTATTTTTTTATGTTATGTAATTTATTTTGTGAACCTGCAAGTGTCTTTTCCTCTTTCCTTTATTTTCAATTCAACAATTTCCTTTATGCAAGTGTGTTTACATTTTCTGCAAGTGTGATTTCCTTTATGTAAGTTTGTTTACATTTTTCAAGTGTGCCTTTAAATTTCTGCATGTGTGATTTATTTTATGCAAGTTTGGATTGTGTTTAAAGGAGATGATTTCCAAGATATTCTTATCTTAATGCATATAGCCTTCGAAACCAACCTCGATTGACATTATTAATGAAGAGGATTGACGAACCTCGTTAGGCACCAAGACACTGTGAGGTCCCTTAGTACATGAAGGATGACAAAGGTGGCCACTATTGTTGGGGCAAGGTTCACAGTGGAGCTAGGTTGATGGTGCCACCCTAGACTATATCTATGGCTAGGTTCAGGGATTCCCTAAATGAGGCTTACTATTATCGTGGATCAGCTAGCCGTAATCGGTATTGATGTCCTGTTATATGCCGAGCACAAGGCCCAACAGGTAGCTAGTGAGAGGACTAGGTTCAAGACTCACAACTTAGGTAGTATAGGGGGTCGTCGACCCCAAATATAGGGTCGAGTGTGAGGTTACCATATCTCATAGGCGAGAGCTAGATGAGGGAAAGGAGGAAGAGATGGTGGGTAGACAGAGACAAGTAGAGGGAGGTGAGGGTGGAGGAATGTTGGTCGGGTGGTTGATAGAGGGAGAGGAGGAGATAGGTGAGAGTGGAGAGGAGGGCCTCAGATGGGGATGAGATATTTATGAGATGTGGCATTGTATTTTGATTTTGATATATATACCAGTCTATATGCCAAATATTGTGAGATTGTAGATGAGATTTTTTGATTATTTATCCCTGTGTATATATGTATTGATACACAGACACTCCCTTTTATATAGTTGATGATGATATTGGACTGATGATGTACTTGTTTTTATTTCTATTGTTATGTTTATTATGGAAACTAGGTGAGTTAGGCATGGTTGATTCTAGGTCATTTAGGCATGGTTGAGTCTAGGTCATTTAGGCATGGTTGAGTCTAGGTGTAGGCATGGTGGAGTCTAGGTGTAGGCATGGTGGAGTTGAAAATTTCCAAGTTAATGGTTTTATGGAAATGATGTGTTGTATGTATGTTTTGTTTAAATTTCCAAGTAATTGATATCATGGAAATGTTAAATGATTCATGTATGATATAATTGATGTTATAAAATGGTAGGTATGATGAAACAATATATATATATATTTGTGATATATTAATCTCCAAGTTATTGTATAAATGGAAACTAACTAGATTAGAATGTGAATGTAAAGGGGGAAAATTGGTTAGGGGTAAAATTGGTTGAGCTAACCTCCAAGGGCCCCATGCCCTAGAGTACTTCCTACATAGCCTCGATGAAGATGTGCCTTAGGCCGATGTAGTTCTCCTATAAGCTAGGGAAGAATATGATGGGGTAGATGAATGGGTTGGTAGGTATTAGGCATGATTGAGTCTAGGCCATTTAGGCATGGTTGAGTGTAGGTTTTTTTAGGCATGGTGGAGTCTAGGAAATTTAGGCATAGTTGATTTTAACTTGAATAAGCATGGTTGAAGTAGAATAACTCCCAGGATGTAGGTGTCGAAGGTCTAGTCTTATGTAGCAGAATCAATAAGTAAAAAGAGATGAATGGTAAAAGATGTGGAATGCTTCGAAGTGGCAAGGACCATAATGAGCATATTGAGGATGGGTTGATGAACTTAAACCCCTAAAGGAAGTGCATGATTGACTATTCTAAGGGTGAAAGAAGTTACATGATCATGAAATGTCGCATTTGCGGCATGTCCCTTGAGTAGGTAGAAGAAGAGAAAGGAAGGAAGGTGAGGTGGAGTGGTTTATTTAGCATAACCTTGTTGTGAGACAACATGCCCCTTCTACAAGATACCCAAAACTAGAATAGGCAAGTCCATGACAAAAAGTTGTAATTTTCTTGATGATATATATATATATATATATATATTTTACTTTTGTATTTTTAGTAGATCAGTCAATGTGGGATGTCAATGTGGGGTAAATAGAATGAATCCTTGAAGTCTTCGTGAAAGCTGCAAAAAAATTATTTTTATTTTGAATAAATAGTCTTCTTTTTGATAGAATATGTACATGCTATATTTTTATAGCTATCCTTTGAGGGAGCAATCTATTTATAGTAGCAAGATAGAAAGATAGATGTCCTTTTGAGGGAGTCATCTATTTTCTAGAATTTTGACTCAAGGAATTGAATTTGAAAATCCCATATATTACTTTGAATTTTTTTGGACTTTTAGGTCATGGACAAGACTATAAAGGAGTATAGGCTTATTTTATGAAGGCAAAACCATAACACACAAAGGTTAACTATGAAAGAGAGGGTTTAAGTGACGAATAACCATGGGATTCCATCCTGAAAAGAATGAAAAGTATCCATGAGAATCATGTTATGAGTAGAGCCATGATACTCATATTTAAGATAAGACTGAAAGGTGATGGATAATCACATGATTTTTGTTTAGTTGTTGGTCCTTAAAAGAGGTAGATGAAAGGAATGGGTACTCAAGGGATGAGTGTGTAATAGAAAAAATGTGATATAGTACTTGATTCAACAATAGAATGGTCAAAGATACAAGGCATTGAGGGGATCAGGTTCAGGTTTACCTTCGAGGGAAGATAAACGATAAGAACCTGATCCATAGGGATGAGTGAAAATTTAGGGTCCAAGCTAATTAGGAGAAAATTTTCCCCGTTTACTTTTCTATGCCTTTAGTTCATGTTGATTTTCCATCAAGAGGAGGTCATTAACCTTGAAGGTTCATTCTTGGACATGTTTGATACATTTTTGGTAGATTTGAAGGTGATCAAGAGAATTTAGATGATGTTCATCTAATAACTCAAGCTATGCCAAATAGTCTTAGAGAAAATCATCATTGTTGAGCATATCTTTGAGTGAGATACAAAGAGATGGAATTTGGACTTCAAGAGGAAATAAAACCTTTGTACCATAGACCAAAGAGAAAGGTGTGGTAGTATTTTAGGTGTGAATACTAGTGTGATAAGCCCATAAGGTGAAAGGAATGTGCATGTGTTAATCTTTACCAAGATCGTTAACCACTTCCATAAGAATTTTTTTAGGGTTTTGTTAGTTGATTCATCTTGGCCATTTTTTTAAGGATAAAAAGGTGAAGAAAAATGAGTTTTATGCCAAAGGTGTTACATATTTTCCATTTGGTTTTGTTTTTGAATTGTTTTCTATTATTAGTGATGAGGCAATGAGGAACACCAAAGCAACAAATGATGTGATGGTTGATGAATTCACAAATTTTATCAGCTTTTTTAGAAATGAGAGGTACAATTTCCACCCATTTAGTGTAATATACGGTAGAGGTAATAATCCATTGATGAAATTGGGAAGAATGAGGGTTAATATCCCCAACAAGATCCAAACCCCATTAAGAGAAAGGCCAAAGGTCTCATGCGACTTGTAAGGCGTGACTAGTGTGATGAAGATTAACATGTTGTTGAAATTTCACATAACGTTTGACATAGTCACAATAGTATTGGTTTAGGGTTAGACATTAATATCCAAGGCAAAGGATGCACTTAGCGAAAATGAAGCCACTGAAATGACCTCTGCAAATCCCGCCATGAACTTCCTTGATGGTGTATGGGATTTCAAAACTTGTAAGGCATTATAAGAGGATATTGTCAAATCCACATTTATAGAGAAGACCACCCATGATGACATAGTAAGAGACACTTTTGAGGAAGGCTCGTTGTCCATTGTGAGTAAGATCTAGAGGTAGGATTGAAAGGAAAAATTCGTTAGCAAAATTTTTATACCAAATGTCATGTGGGTCAGTTTCAATTTTTCCTACAAAGTTAACATCTTGGAATAGAAAATAAGGTGATTGCAACCTTTATACCATGAAAAACATTTTTGAGTCTAAGGGAGAAGCATGTATCCGAGAAGCAAGAAAAGCCATGGTGTCTGTGAATTTTTTAGTGGAACGTAGGGTGGTTTGAAGTTCATAATGGTTAAAGGTAGTCAAAATCATATCAATGTGATGTTTTTACTTTTGAAGTATCTCGTTACAACATTGGTATAGACCATTGAATTGGTTCACAACCAGTTGAGAGTCACCAAAAATATTAATGGATTTAACATCTAAGGCTATGGAAGTTTGAAGACCTAACATGAGTGCTTCGTATTTGGCGATGTTGTTAGTACAATAAAAATATAGTTTGAAAGATAATGGCATAGGCTCACCATAAAGAGGAATGAGGATAACTCCTACACCACCCCCACACTGACATTTGGAACCATCAAAGAATAAGGTCATCTAGTAAATGATATCATCCAAGGAGAGGGTAGAAATGGATTCATCAGGGAAGTCAAAGCTGGAAGGCTAGTTTTCGAGAGAGGTGCGTGCGTCTATGAGTCGGTCAATTATGGTTTTTCCTTTGAAATTTTTTTGATAGATGAACTTGAGATATAGGTCCACAAGAATCATGAGCCAATGTGTAGTACATTTATTTTGGTAAGGCTTAGCATACATTTAAAGTAAGGTGTCGTATTGGTGACAACGAAGATTTTGTTGTTGAGAAGGTAATGGCAAATTTTAGTGGAGACAAATACTAAGGCTAGGAAAAAAATTCAACATGAGTATATCTAGTTTTGTAGTATAAAAATGTATGAATTATATAATAAACCACTTGTAAAGCACCAGGAATGATCAATGGTAGAAATATAAAGTTAAAATGGTTGGTCATCATTAGGTGGAATGAACACGGGTGGTTGGGGAGGTATTGTTTTAAGGTGTTGAAGACTTTATGACATCATCCCATTTGAAGGAGACATCCTTTTTGAGAAGATGATGAAATGGATGGAAATGGTTAGAAAGATGAGAAATAAAGAGACAAATATATTGCAACTTTCCTTGAAAACTATGTAGTTGACAAAGGTTATTAGGTGGAGGCATCTCGAGAATAACCTTGATTTTAGTGGGATCAACTTCAATTCCACACAAAGAAATGATAAAAGAAAGGAGATTTCTGAGAGAACAACAAAGAAACACTTCTTAGGTTGAAGGAGAATGTATTATTTGATGAGATGGTCAAAGATGTGTTAAGGACTCGCTCAATGTTCACTTTGATGTTTGGATTAGGAAAGAATATCGTCAACATAATCTTCCAATATGCTATGTATGATGTTGTGAAAGATATAATTCATAGCCCACTGATATGTAGCACCAGTATTTTTAAGGCCAAAGGGCATGACACAATAGCAGAAGGTCCCCAAGGAGTGATGAAAGAGTTTTTGTGTTGATCTTCCGGGGTGATTAATATTTGGTTATAACCCAAGAAACTGTCCATGAGTGATAGAATCTCATGGGAAACGTTGAGATCAACTATTTGGTCAATACTCGGTAGAGGAAAGTTATCTTTGGGGAAAACTAGGTTAAGGTCATGGAAATCCATGCAAATACAGAGTCCCCTATCACTTTTGTGATAGGAACAATGTTAGAGATCCATTGGGGATAATCAATGGGTAGAATGAAGGAAATAGAAAGGAGGCACTAGAGTTCTTCTTTGATAAGAAGGGAAATATGAGGATACATTTTTCGTAGCTTCTATTTCATGGGTTTGGCATTAGGAATGGTTATGATATTGTGGACCACAATATTTGGGTCAATACTAGTCATATCAACGTAGAACAAAGAAAAAGTGTTGTTATGATCCTAGAGGAAAGAAGTGAAATATTCCTATTCAAAGCATCATCTAAAGATTGGCCTATTTTTAGAATGTGTGGGTCATCTTGAGTGTGAATTTTCATTTCAATGGTTGATTCATTCAACATGGTTTTCATCTTAGAAGGTATCGACCTAAAGTGAATGTAAGAATCATCTATACCAAGGTACGTGAGAATAAACTCATCGTCCCGACATTTAACAACATTAATAGAATGTGTTTCATCATTAATCGTGTTAGAATACGGGAAGGGAAGAGAAGAGGGAGCCTCACCATCATGATGATAAGTCATAGGTCCCAGGGAAATAGTGTTCACAAAAAAATTAGTAATGGATTCTGGATCCATAGACTCTATAGGTGAAGGTGATGAGGTAGATGAATGGGGTGGGAAAGGTTTATCATCCTCAATGAGTTTGACTCAGGCCTTCTTGGAAGGTGGTTTGGAAAATCCTATACCATGTGGTCTTTATACTTATGAGTGGTGAGAGGAATGACACTATGGTGGTCTTGTTCATAAAAACCAAAGCCAAAGCCCTTCTAAGCACAGTGATGGAGGATGGTGTGGGGAAGTGGTGGTTGGATAGAGATTGAAGGTTGGAGGAAAATGGTCGAGTTTGGGAAGGTGGCTCAGGTGATTAGGTAGAAGCATCAAGTCCCCATATGTTAATTTGGTACAAAGGTGGGGAGGACCATAGGGGAAAAATTTTCCTACAATGTGATCATAACCGGGGTGTTGGTGAAGGTTACCAAAATATTGAGGAGTAATGAATGTCAATGTTATAAAGGTGGTACTCCCCAGAGTGAGGCATTGAAAAACACCTTCTAAGGGATCAGTAGTTGGTATGTGGGTAGCAGGAATGGATGAATCACTAGATGGATGGGAAGAAGAAGCATTAGATGTTTGAGAAGTAGATGGGTTGGATGATGGGTCAGCTACAAAAGTTATTGTAGTAGTGGGAATAAATGATTTGGTTATGGAAGACGTAGTGACTGAAGTGGTGGATGAGGAAGTAGCCGAAGAAGAAGTGGTAGTGGTGGTAGATGGGATAACGGCTAAAGAAGAAGTGACATAGCGGTGGTGGTATATGCTTTAATTGGGATAAGGACATCATTAGGTCGGTGGAGCATGTTACAAGTTTTAAATGGTAAAGGATTTTCTAGGATGGTGTAGTTGTGTCCTTTATGTTCAAATTTTAAACAACAGTGTAAGGTTGAAGGAGCACAACCCATTACGCAAATCCGTGGTCGGCCAAGTAACATGTTGTACTTGAATTCCCCCTCTAAGATATAGAATAATTTAGGAATATTATGGGGGCCCACGTGGATGTGGAGAATGATAGTGTTGAGGGTGGAAGTTATGACATCATTAAATGAATGCAACATAATTGGGTTATTGTGCATGTAATTAGAAGGGATGCACATTTGTTGATACGCATGGGAGGAAATGATGTTGATATCGACATGTCCATCGATCATAATGCATCAAATGCATTTATTATTAACGTAGATGGAAATGAATAGGGTGGGGTTAGGATCATCTAATTAGAGAGGTATAATCTTGCATCAGAGAAACTGAGAGTGGCTACTTGATGAGTGGTAGTGGGAGTAGAGATAGGGGTGAAGTGGTGAGAGAGGCAATGTGGTGAGGAGTGATAATGGATGCAACAAGTATAGGGTCATTAGGTAGAACCTTAATAGATTGTAGGACCTCAATGAGGGCCTGACAATGAGACTCAGAGGTTTGGATGAGGTCATACAAAGACATTTTGAGAGGATACTAGTGTAATTGTTTAAGTATTGTATGATGGGAAACCCCGTTAGAAATAGGGTATGTGGGTCCACGGATGGTGATTTTGGGTGTAGGTGTAGATGGAATGTTGGGTAAAGGAGTAGTGGATGAGCTAGTTGTTTTCTCCTTTCCTTTGTCCTTTTGGGCTTGAGTGGCAACTTGAACCATATTGATTTGTGGTGAAGGATAAGGTGAGTTGTGAAAGGTGTAGCGATAGGACGGGAAAAAATATGGTGAGGGAATATAATGGTTTTGTGAAAGAAATGCAAAGTGCATTGACATTTTGGTGGAGGTTTGGCTAGCTCTTTGATGCGGACCATATTGATCTCAAATGTTGGAGGAGGATAAAAGGGTTGTGGAGGTAGAGATGGAGGTCATTGAATAGGTATGGGATGAGGCTGTGTGGTGATAGGTGAAGGTGGAATAGGGTCCTCATCTAAAATATCATTGTCGTCGTCAAAGTTTTCTTTGAGAGGAAACAGTTGGAGAAGAATAGGCTCTTACAATTTTCCACATCATACCCTGACACACGATGGTAAGTGAAAATTTTGGTATCATCAAACCCTTCTAGTTTAGGTTTGAGTGGGTCATAAGGTATAAGTAACAGAAATGTGATGACAAAGGTTTCCAAAAGATTAGATATGATGTTGGCATAAGACCCTACCAATGGATCGTAATGTGAAGTAAGTATGGGTTTGGATGGAAGTGTGTGTGAATTTTGTGGGAGAGGTGTCACTAGAGGTGGAATCATAGGTTAAGTAAGTTTGACTACTTTTTTAGGAGATAGTGTAGTTTTGGGTTTGGGTTGCACCTTCTTGGGTAAAGGTGTAACTAGTGAACTAGTTGTTGGAGGTTGTGTAGATTTAACTACCACTTTTGAAGGTAGTGGGGTTTTGGACTTGTGTTGCACCTTCTTGGGTGAATGTGAAGGTGTGTGTGATGTAGAAGGGAAGGAATATGATGGAAGGTGAAAAGTTTACCAAGGTGATAATGGAGGTGCAATGAAGATTGTGGTAAGAGGAAATGTGGAAGGGATTGGTTGAGGAGAAGGGAATGGCATGGGTAATGATGAGGATACAAGAAGTGGTGTAGGTATAGGAGGTAGAAAGGATGTAGGTAACGATAAAGGCATAGGTTGTGTAGGTAATTTGGGTGGAACAAAGGATCGTGAAGAGGAAGTGTTTTGTTGAGTTTTGGTTTACCTTGGGTAGGGGTTTGCTTGACCAAGGTTGATGGATGTGGACCTAGGATAGATGGAAGTAGTGAAGGTGACAGAGGGGTAGTGGGTGAAGCCGGTGTATGTGGCCTAAGAGGTTGGGTCTTCCTCTTAGATGGGGGAATAGTCTTTTTGAAAACTTGTGAGGATGTGGCTAAATCCATTTTCACAGGGGTATGGACTAGGCTTGATTTCGGCATGATTCCGCCAATGTGATAATGGGTCTAGATGCGAGGAAGATATAAGTGCAGATAGGGTTTTAGGCATAGGAAAATTTTTGTTTGATAAGAACGGTTTAGGTGTGGGTGAGGGTGATGAATAAGGGGTAGTTACAACTAGCATTGGCATGGTGGATTTGGTTATCTAAAACTCATTTGGATAGTGTTAGAGAAAATCACAAAGCACCTGGATGTGATCGATTTCTAGTTTGATCACTCTTGCATCCAAAGTGTGATTGCACAACATGGAAACCTCTCTCCAAGTGTGGGACTTGTGAAACCGAGAGAGGAATCTCTAGATTAGAGGTGGTTCCTCAAACTCATCTGATTAGATCTATATTTGCACAACTACAGAGGTTCAAATCCTAATCCTACTCTAAATTGCAAGGAGACAGGATAGAAGTGCAAAAATTGAAACTAAGGATGGTGATGCACCAAAAGGAGTGGTGAATATTTTTGTCATGCCAATAGACACAAGCTAAGGATTGTAACATAAAACATACAAAGGTTGATAAGATATAACTTAGGATTTGAAATGAAGCAAATAATACAAACAAAGGACTGAAACCCATTCACAAAGCTTGCATTATCATTTCCAATGTCAAAAAACACTGCATTACAACCTCAAAGAGGTAAAAAACTGTTACAATCTTTGAAGAGGTCTGATTCTTGCAACAATCACCTATTGGAGGCAAAAGAAGAAGTCTGTTATGCCAAAAATGTTCCCCCTTAAGAAATGAGCCAAATCTGGCTTTTACATTGCATGGGTCGAGCCCAGGAGAGAGAAAACGTACAAAATGTGGGAGCCCATTCCTCATTGACTGAAAATGCATTAAATCAACATGGAGGACCTTACAAACCCATACCCTCCCATTTTTGACCAAATTGGATGAGAATGCGACCCATTCTGTATTAAATTTGGTCGTTGAAATGTCACTTCTGGCCATGAACACGCATCAGATCTGTTTCTTAACTTTCTCTCTCCATACTATACTAAAATTCAAGATTGACCTGGAATCATGTAGAGAATTTTATAAGCTTTCTAATGATATAAAGAACGTGCAAATTCAAGCTCTGGATCAAAAGATATGGCAATATGAAGATTTAGGGCACAAAACAGGCCAAAATGGGTTTTGAAATTTTTCCCGCGCTCCGCCACCTGGATGACACGTGTTGGGCGCCGATTAGATGAGAAATTTCTCTCCTTCCCTTACCCGCGGGTTTTCCTTGAAAGTTTTTACTTTTTGTAATTTTGGAAAATTTCCCCTTTTTTCCCCTCGTCCCCACCACTTGGGACACGTGGCATGATCTGGTTGGAGGACAGGGGCGCGGGGTCATTCTTTACCTTTTAGTTTTTGGCCAAAATTTTTACTAAATTCTCTAATTCCTCCCCGAGCTCTGCACTCTCCTTCTCCTTAGGACACGGGTCCTCTTTTTATTGGCTTGGGCCAACGCTTCAAACCTCCCCTTTGAAATTTTAGACGTTTTCCCTTGTGACACGTGGCGTCTCCTGATTCATCCACGGGACTGCCAACTTTTCACGTCCCTCACGTCCCTATGTCCCAACTATCCCAAACTATCTAGGACAAATTCCTTTGATCCACCTAATTCAAGGTTACCTGTCCCTCTTTGAGGCAAAGACACGTGGTGTGATTTGATTGGCTCTTGGCTCCTTCGGCTCTCCGCGTCCCACGCGTCCCGATGTCCCAACCTGTCCCAAAGGTGTGAAATTTCTTTGTTTCACTGATCCGGGTAGTTCACGTCCTTCGCGTCCTCATGGCCGGATGTCCCGGCCTTTATCTCGCATAAAGAAGATTAGTTAATTTTTCTCCTTGGCCGAATCGGCTTTACTGCGCCCAGCGCGTCCCAATGTCCCAACTATCCTAAGTGCTGCGCAGACCACCCGAGGCTTTTCGGCCGATTCGCGCCCTGACGTCCCAACTGTCCCAAGGACCTCCTGGACTAGGACTTAGCCAATTTTCATGATTTTTCCTGGCCCAAGCTTGTTTTTTACAACTTTTTCACCCTTTTTAGAACTTGCTCTTTTCTCCTTGAGACAGGGGAGAGTTAGGAAAATCCGAGGGGACCCTAGAAACATGATTTTTTGCCTTGAATCAATCTATTTGCCTGGGACATGAGTATTCTGATGCATGTTACCAAACTTTACCCTGGGGGGTGAATTTTGGATAACAATTTGGTGACTCAATGGGGTCACCTGTCTGCTAGGTGGAAGATACCGGTTCTCAAGCGATCCATTGGGCATGGAGTCATCAGATATTTTGTTTAGAACCCCAACTGACTTAGAATGTGTAAGGAGGAAGATGGAATATCACCTGATGGGAGCAAGGATTGCAAAACATCTCCATGGACAGCAAGTTGTGCCAAAGCACTTAGGGAAAACAAAACTAACCTACAACAAAACAATGTGCACAAGCACTTGGAGGAATGAAAATCTAATCTAATATTTACAAGGTAGTGAATTTCCCTCTAGAAGCAACGCTTGAGATAGATTCCATTGACTAGAATCTGCAGTTCTTCACCATCCAATGAGGCCAATTGGAAAGCATTGTTGTTCTTGCACTTCGTGACCATGTATGGGCCACTCCAAATGGCATCAAATTTTGAATGCCTTCCCGGTTTTGCTCTATCCACATCCCATTTCAACACTAGATCTCCAACTTGAAAAGATCTATCCTTGGCCTTCCTATCAAAGGTCTTCTTGATCAATGCTTGATCCTTTTCCATTGCTTGGGATGCCTGATTTCTGATCTCTTGTAGCTCAAGTCAACTCTCGCATACCTCACCTCCATGGGCTCAAACTCTAGCAACTCCAGCTGCTTCATGAGTTCCAATGTTGGAAACTCAAGTGACGTGGGCAAGATTGCCTCTCTTCCATAGACAAGTTTGAATGGAGAGTTACCTGTGGATCTTTTGGGAGTTATCCTATCAGCCCATAAGGCTGATTTCAGTTTGGTATGCCAAGACCTCTGATTCTTGTCAAGAGTCCTCCTAATGATCCTCAACAAGTTCTTGTTTGTAGACTCGGCCTGGCCATTACCTTGAGGGTAATAGTTTGATGAAGTGCTTAGGTAGATCCCGTTCTTGACAGCCCACTCATTCACCTTGGATCTAATGAATGCCAATGCATTATCTGAGATTATTGTAGCAGGTACACCAAATCTAGTTGTTATCCCCTCATAAAGGTCTAAGCTGCTAGACTCATTTTCCTCTTTGAGTGCAATCGCTTCTATCCATCTGGTGAAGTAGTTCGTGGCTGTCAAAATCCATTTGTGCCCTTGGCTTGAATTGGGATTAATGACTCCAATGAAGTCCAAACCCCATTGCATGAATGGCTGGTCAACTGAGATTGGATGTAATGGAAGGGCAACAAGTCTCTCTTTTCCTGTGAAGAATGCACAATTCTTACACCTCTTGATCCATGCATAGCAATCACTGAAGATTTTAGGCCAATAATAACCAGCCTTCATGATTTTTAGAGCTGTCACTCTTGGTGCAAAATGGCCACCAGCTGGTCCACCATGGAACTCTTCCAACACCCTTTAAATCTGATTTGTGCTAATGCATCTCAAAGCAGCACTCCATTCACATCTTTCTTGAACAAAACTCCATCAACAATGGCATACGGGACACCTCTGTAATCTGAAATGTCTCCTTTGGGTCTTGTTCATCTCCGGAGGGCATAATCCTCGTGCCTAGGAAGTGCATTATGCCTTAAGTCCAGCAAGGAGTGGGGGCAGCATTGTCTTCTTCTTGATTACCACTTGGCTCATGGCTGTCTGGACTATCAAAACAGCCTCTTCTTCATTACATACTTCTTTTTGCTTCCCCAAAACCAGCTGCTTACATAATCCTTTCCCTCTTACTAGTTTGGTGATCTTGATCTCAATGTCATACTCCATGACACGGGTGATCCAACCTACCCTTTTCTCATTCAAATCCTTGTTGAGGAGGAAGTCCTTGACCCCAAAGACATGCGAGACCAGCAACTGGACCTTGTTCTTTGAGACTAAATGCTTGAATTTCTTCAAGCTTCTGATTACTGCAAGTACATGCTTCTCAATAAAAGAGTACCTCACCTCATAGTCATCTAGGCTCCTCTGAAGAAGGCAATTGGCTGCTCATCATTATTCCTGTTTTGCTATACCAAAATGGCATAAATAGTATCATTACCTCCAAATGCATAGAGGATGAAATCCTTGGAGAAGTCCGGGTTGATGAGAGTTGGTGCTTGAGAGATGGATTCTTTGATTTCTTCAAAATCTCCTTGCCTTCTCGCCATCCACTTGAAATCCATGCTCTTCTTTAACATTCTAGTGATGGGCTTGACAAGGTCTGCAAAATGGGACAAACCTCCGAACAAATTTTATCCTTCCCAAGAAACTCTGAAGGGCTTTCTTGTGGCTTGGAAATGGTAGTGCTCTTATGGCTTCAACCCTCTCTGGATCGATTGCTAATCCTTCTTTGGAGACAATATGGCCAAGGAGCTTTCCTTCATGTGTAAGAAAGATGCACTTCCTAGGATTCAAAGACACTCTAAATCCCCGCACCTCGTGAAGACTTGTCTCAAATGAGAGAAGTGGTCTGCTGCATTTTTGGAAAAAATAGTGATATCATCAAGGTAAATCAACACCACATTGTTAATCAAACCTTTGAATGCCATGTCCATTGCCCTTTGGAAGGTAGCACTAGCGTTGGATGACAGTCAAATGGCATTTTCATGTATGCAAAAGTTCCCCATTTGGTTGTGAAGGCTGTCTTGAATCGGTCCTCTTCCTTCACTATAATTTGATTATAGCCTGAGTAGCCATCAAATAGTGAAAACCTCTCGGAGCCACCACCACTTGCAAGATTTTCTCCATGGAAGGGAGTGGGTAATGGTCCTCGAGAGAGGCTCTATTCAAGTCTCTCGAAGTCAACACACGGTCTGATCTCTCCACTCTTCTTTCGATCGAACTAAGTTGGCAACCCAACTAAAATGCTTGATTGCGAATATGATCCTTGACTCAATCAGCTTGTCCAATTCCTTCCTCATGAGAGGCTCCATGTGTGGATTGACTGGTCTTTGTTTTTTCCTGACAGGCTTAGTATTTGGATCTAATTCAATGGTATGCTGAGCTAAGTTGGGATTGAAACCTTTCAAGTCTTCATAGCTCCAAGCAAACACGTCGGGAACTCTTGGACACGATTGTATGAACTCATACCTTTCTTGTTCATTATCATCCTTCTAATTTGCAATGGTTTGTTCTCTTCTACCAAGATGGATACCGAATCCCTCTCTTGACCTGAATGTTTGCTTTCTCCTTTCTAAACTGATCATTGGGGTTAAAAATGGATTCCAAAGTGATAAGTCCCTTAGGCAGCTTGTTAGTTCTCAGTTGTACCACTTGGTCACCATACTGCTATTCCAATTTTTCTTGATTCTTGGCTGAGAACTCAGCTTCTTCTTACAAGAAATGGATGATTTGCTGGTCATTTTCAAACACTTGCCAACTGACATTGTTATCCGGTACTGAAGGCCTCACAATCATATGGATGTTTGGTTGTACCTTGTCTTGTTGAATGATTTCCACAATGTCAAAGGCTGCCCCTACTGCTGCAAGCATGTCAGCAGCTTGATTCTCTTTCCTAGGAATGGATTTGATGCCAAAACCCTCAAAATCTTCCATGAGGTCCCACACCCTGTTCTTGTAGCATTTGAGTAGATCATTCTTGGCAGCATGTTGTCCCTTGACCTTATTTACAATCAATTCACTATCCCCAAAGACTTGCAAGTTCTTTATTCTCTTCTTTATTGCCCAATGCATCCCTTACACCAAGGCTTCATATTCAGCAGTGTTATTGGAGCATGCAAACTGAAATCTAAAAGTTGAATAGTACTTTACTCCTTGAGGTGAAACAAGCATAGCTCCACCTCCTGCACCTTGTCTACTCCTTGATCCATCAAAAAATAGCTGCCATACCTCATTGTCATCTTTGTGGTTTGGCTTGGTGATGCTAGGAATAGGCTGATTTTCTTCGTGTATGCAATAGACCCCTAGCTCAGATTCTTCCACTTCTCGATAAGGATCAAATGCATGTACCTTGTTTGCCCATTCATCAAGAGTTAGATCCGGATGCTTCCAACCTTAGTGTCACCTCATCAAGACTTGGGTGATCTTCTTGATCAAATGCTTTGAGCAATTAGCATTAATCGACTTGGAGTGTAAGGCTCAATGTGGAAGTTTGCAATAGGTTCATACCTAATTGTAGCCTTAGTTCCATACCTCGCTTACGAAAAGCGTGTGTGACAAATCGGTAGACAAATATCCCCAATCTTGGCTGTGAAGTCCCTTAACAAGCAAAGGGCAAAGAGTGGTGGAAGGTCTATGACTGATACATCTTGTAAAACAACAACATTTAGACATGCATGCAAGGTAAGACTCAAGTTTTTAATCACTCCAACTGTTGCCCGCTTTATCCCATCTAGCTACACTACCCCTTTGGATGTTGTTTCGCATCTGGAGCCCTAGCTAATCAACTATTTGTTTAGGCATCAATGAGTTACTTGCCCCGGAGTCTATCATGCAATTATGTACTAGCTGATTTCTAATGATCAATGAAACATAGAAAGGAGGGGGCTTCAACATTTTACCTTGTTGTCTTCCATGATTTCCCTCAGGCTGGGTAGCATTTGTAAGAACTTTGTCTTGCATCTGAACTTGCTGATTCGAAGTTGGCCATTCCTTCATGGCAGCTTGCAACAGATCTCTTTGGCCTGGAATAGATAGGGATTCCCACATTGATATATTGACGTTTGTCTTCTTCATCTGATCAATGATACTGAATGGCGATGAAGGATCTCTTTGCTGTCCCTTTGCTTGCACATTCACTCCTTGCATGTGGGCAGCAACAACTGGTATTTGAGTTGGCTTAGGGGCTGTTCTTTGCTGCCCTTGTGCATTTACAACTGGGTTTTGTTTGTCAACCACTTGTGGAGCCATGGAAGGTTGTGGATTGGTTGGGGCTAATGGCTGTTCTTCACCCAAATTCCTCCTTTTTGACCTTGTGTTGGCTGCAACACCTTGAGAAACTACTTGATTCATGCCACAGAAATCTTCTGCTTGCCAATTTACCAATGTGGTGTCATTTGGGGCTGATTGCTATCGGAATGTTTCTTGTTGTTGGTTGTTTCATTGATCGCCCTCACCCTCCACACCAGTAGTTTTCACCATTAATGCTTGATTCAAATTACAATTGAAGCACATGGATTGGTTATGAGGCTCATTGCATGGAAAGTACCAATCATACTCCCGAGTAATGTTGTTTTGTTTTGGCACCAATGCCTTAGAGGCAGATATGGCATTTGGATTATAAGGCTGAAATGGTCTATTGGCGGGAGACTGGTTTGATTATATTTGCAATCTGGATTAGGTGGCCTTTGTGGTTGGTATGGTTGTCTCTGTTAGGCTGAGCTTGGGGTTGATAAGAAGGTCTAAAACCTTGGGCTTGTTGCCTCTTGAGAGTAACCAGCTCATTGCCTAGGTTTTACAATTGCTTCATGACTTCTTGAAGCTCATTTGGGGCACTTGGAGATGAAGTGGAAGCTTCGTTTGAACTCGATTTCTAGGAGTGGGAGAAGGAGTCAAATTAGGTGCTTGATTGGTGTTTGGACTCTCTAAACTTGGAAACAATGGCATTGGAGGTCTAGGGGAAAGTTTTCCAGCTTGGATCAAACAATTTTCAGCCCTAATGGCAATGTTATAAGCCATAAAGATAGTTATGCCTCCCATGGACTGAATCAACATAGAAATATCAGAATTTAGAGCTTTGAGATAGTAGAGAAAAGCACCTCTGCTGTTGCCCGATCGCCACCTGGAATTCTCTCCCAAGTCTTTTGAAATCTGAAGTTGAAATCGGTCAGCTGCTCATTAGGAGCTCTCTTGATGGTTGTCAGTTGCTCCAAAAGAGACAAGTTGTCTCCTTTCTCTCCAAATTGCTCATGAAGTGCTATACACAGCTGATTCCAATTTGTGATAGAACCAGATCCAAGGCTCCTAAACCATTGCAATGCTTTACCCTTGAACAAAGACACCAATAACTTGACAGCCACTTGCATTTCATTGATTTCATGGATTGCACAAAGGTTAGCAATATCTTTAACATGATCACCTGGAGTAGTCTAATTTTCTCCGGTGAAGTAGGGAATGTTCTTCAAGGCTGCAATAGGAATTGGATGTTGTGCATTGAGGGCAAGTGGGATGCTGCCTGTGAAGTTGACATAGGGGTTGTTTTGTGCCATTCTAATTGGTCTTAAAACCCTTGTTGACTGAATGAAAGGCCTACCAGGTGGAGGAGTTGAGAGGGTTATGTTTGGTGGAGATGGAGACCTTTGAGTCCTTCTTCCTCTTTGCCTTCTTCTTGGAGATAATTACAGGCATTCGAATAGCACTTCTTCTTCTCCAACTCTTGACCTTGTGGTGACTCTTCTCATGAGTTTTCAGGCCTGCACTGTTGAAACCAGTTGATTCTTCCCCTTGGAGTCGCCAGATATGCAAATAATAGCTCTTTTCAAGCAAGAAAATTACAGCAGATGCACGTCAACTTTGCTGCAAATAAAAATGAGACCACTAGTGTCGCACTGTGCATGCCAAAAGCTGTTAGAGAAAAATCACAAGCACCCCGAATGTGATCAGATTTCTAGTTTGATCACTCTTGCATCCAGTGTGATTGCACAACATGGAAACCTCTCTCCAAGAGTGGGACTTGTGAAACTGAGAGAGGAATCTCCAGATTAGAGGCTGGTTCCTCAAACTCATCCGATTTAGATCTATATTTACACTACTACAGAGTTTCAAATCCTAATCCTACTCTAAATTGCAAGGAGACAGGATAGAAGTGCAAAAATTGAAACTAACTAAGGATGGTGATGCACCAAAAGGAGTGGTGAATATTTTTGTCATGCCAATAGACACAAGCCAAGGATTGTAACATAAAACATACACAGGCTAATAAGATATAATTTAGGATCTGAAATGAAGCAAATAATACAAACAAAGGACTGAAACCCATTCACAAAGCTTGCATTATCATTTCCAATGTCAAAAACACTGCATTACAACCTCAAAGAGGTAAAAACTATTACAATATTTGAAGAGGTCTGATTCTTGCAAAATCACTGCTGGAGGTGAAAGAAGAAGTCTTATGCCAAAAATGTTCCCCCTTAAAAATGAGCCAAATCTAGCTTTTACATTGCATGGGTTGAGCCCAGGAGAGAGAAAATGTACAAAACATGGGAGCCCATTCCTCATTGACTGTAAATGCATTAAATTAGCATGGAGGACCTTACAAACCCATACCCTGCCATTTTTTAACAAATTGGAGGAGAATGTGACCCATTATGTATTAAATTTGGTCGTTGAAATGTCACTTCTAGCCATGAACACGCGGTCGATATTTTTCTTAACTTTATTTCTCTCCAGACTGAACTAGAATTCAAGATTGACCCCAGAATCATGTAAAGAATTTTATAAGCTTTCCAATGATATAAAGAATGTGCAAATCCGAGCTCTGGATCGAAAGATATGGTGATCTCAAGATTTAGGGCACAAACAGCAAAAATGGGTTTTGAAATTTTTCCGCGCTCCGCCACTTGGACGACACGTGTCGGGCGCTAATTAGATGAGATATTCTCTCTCCTTCCCTTACCCATGGGTTTTCCTTGAAAGTTTTGACTTTTTGTAATTTTGGAAAATTTCCCCTTTTTTCCCCTCATCCCCACCACTGGGACATGTGGCATGATCCGGTCAAGGACAGGGGTGCGGGGTCATTCTTTACCTTTTAGTTTTTGGCCAAAACTTTTGCCAAATTCTCTAATTCCTCCCTAAGCTCTACACTCCCCTTCTCCTTAAGACATGTGTCCTCTTTTTATTGGCTCGGGCCAACACTTCAAACCTTGCCCCTTTGAAATTTTGGACATTTTCCCTTGTGACACATGGCATCTCCCGATTCATCTCGCAGCCTACCGATTTTCACGTCCCTCACGTCCCTATATCCCAACCTGTCCCAAACCTGCTCTGGGACAAATTCCTTCCTTCTATCCGCCGATTCGGACTTCCCGTCCCTCTTTGAGGTGAAGACACGTGGCGTGATTTGATTAGCTCTCGGTTCCTTCGGCCTCCGCATCCCACGTGTCCCGATGTCCCAACCGGCCCCGGTGTGAAAGTTCTCTGTTTCGGCCGATCCGAGGTGGTTTGCATCCTTCGCATCCTCACGGCCCAGATGTCCTAGCCTTATCCACACAACAGCTTAGTTAATTTTTTTCTCCTTGGCCGAATCGTCTTTCCACGTCCCACGCGCCCCAATGTCCCAACCTGCCCCCAGTCTTGTGTAGACCACCTGGAGGCTTTTCGGCCGATTCGCACCCCGACGTCCCATCTGTCCCAAGGACTACCTGGACTAGGACTTAGCCAATTTTCATGATTTTTTCTGGCCCAAGCTTGTTTTTTGCAACTTTTTCACCCTTTTTTAGAACTTGCTCTTTTCTCCTTGGACAGAGAGTTAGGAAAATCCAGGGGACCCTAGAAACATGATTTTTGCCTTGAATCAATCTATTTGCCTAGGACTTGAGTATTTTGATGCATGTTACCAAAATTTACCCTGGGGGGTGAATTTTGGATAATAGATAGATCATGGAAGTGTCAGTGGGCAACATATTCATTTGAGTTGAGACACATAGTCAAAGGCATCCCCAAAGCATGGAATTGTCAAGATAATCCAAGTGGTCAACCAAAATTGAGAATGGAACCGATGTAGAGGAGGATGATGTTGATTTGGTAGCAATACCTATAAAGAATGTCTGTGAGATAGAGAAATGGTTGGATTTAGACTTTGTTGGTAGAAGAGATGAGAGAATATCAACAACATCCTTGAAATTCATTGGAGAATTTTCACCAACAGGAAGGGATGCTACTAATGGATCCTCTGTGGGTAGGGGAGAAGGTAAGGTGGATGAGGTAGGTTCTTCTTTTGGTGAAGAAGAAGGTAAACATGACTCTCCTATGGGTAGAAGAGTAAGTATTGTGGGTTGTTCGTCAAGTTGAGAGGTGAGTGGGGAAATTGCATCGGCAGATATGGTGGACTCCTCCATGGGTGGAGGAGAAGATAAGATACTCCTCCATGGGTAGAGGAAAAGATGAAATAGTTCCCTCCATGGATGAAGGATCTCGTGAAATAATATCCTCGATAGATGGAATGGAAGGAAATTGAGACGAAGGAACTGCTATGATGTCAAAAATGGCATGAACCTCATAAACATTATTGTCATTGGTTTAAGTTTAAATCGGTTTGGTTAGATGATGAGGTGTGATTTGGGAATAGATTATTGAAGATGTGAAGGTTCTTATTAGTCGGTGCATTAGGGTTATCCAAGACGAGATCTCCATTATCTAACATTTCTTGGATGATGTTTTTGAAAGTTGTACAATTACCGTCACTGTGACCTCTAATGTGATGATAGTTGAAGTAATCATTTTCTTTGTACCATGTAAGCATAGGATGACAAGGTTTAAAACCAGTATGTCATTTGATGGGTGGAAGAGTGATTACTATAGATTTTAGAATTTTTTCTAAAAATGAATAGTAGGGTTCTCCTATGGGAGTATATTTTCATTTCTCCCACTTGAACTGAAAATCCTGAACAAGAGAAAGGTTGGAAGAAGGTTTTGATTGGTTGGATGGATGAGATGGGCTAGATTTCAAAACCACTGCATTGGTAGATCCTTATTCTTTAGAATAACTATTTTTTTGTTTGGAAGAAGGTTTTTTTCTTGTTATGCAATTGTATTTTCTTCTCTTCAATGACATGGATTTCAAGTTTCTTGGCCATGGTGAATGCCTTGTCAAATGTGCGGAAGGTTTGAACTTGGAGAGTTAGAGAGATGTGTCTAGCACAAGCTCTAGTAAACAACTCTATCAACTTCATCTGAGATAATTGGAATGTGAGTTGGTTGATCAGGCTCCGCTAACGAGTGAAAAAATGTGATAGGTTTGTCTTCATATTTACGTGTCATGTACAAGTCAGTCATGGTGACCTTCTTGACAATTTTGATAGAAAAGTGGTATAGAAAATCCTGAGCTACTTGATTAAATGAAAATATGGAGTGCCTGGATAAAGCACTACACCAATCTAAAGTCATTCTTGTCAAGGACATTAGGAATGTTTGCAAGAGCAAAGTGTCATCATGAGCGATGAGATAACACACATGTTTAAAAGAATGCAAGTGATGTTGTGGGTTTTCTTTTCGTTGAATTGGTTAAATTTAGGCATTTACCAATGTGCAAGGTATGGATGAATCAGAATGGATGGGTGAATGGGCTCGTTACAAATCTAGTCGTATGTTAGAGAGTTATGTGAGTCGGAGATAGATGCTTCTAATGTCTACATATTTTCCATCATCATTTTGATAAGATAATTTTTAGGTTGTGATGATGGAGCACCCCTATAGTATAAGGAGGGAGATAAGATGGGTATGATGTGGATGACACTCTAGTATGTGGTGGTGTTGAGTATGAAAACTATGATGAGGGAATATAGGATGGAATAGATATGGAGGGAAAGTACCTGGATAAGTGGTAGATGAAATAATGGGTTGTTGGTGATAGGTGTAGGTAGGTGGGGTGGATGTAAATACTCTCGTAGAAATCAAGAAGAGACTATGGGATGGAGAGGACAAGGTTTTGGAAGGGAGTGTGGGTTACCAACACCGGTGGTGGTGGCTGAGATGCAATAGGTATATGAGAAGTGGAGGATGCAGATAGACCTATACTAAGGGCAGTTGATGAAGGCATGATGGATGTCATAGGGGTGAAAAATGTGGAATACATGATAGATGTTGGAGGTGCAGCATATATCGATGGTGTAGGGTCAAGTTGGGAAACCACATTTGGTAAGGTGGAATAGGCTAAGGATACACTCATAGTAGCTACTACAAAAGTGGGTGCGAGAGTAGGAGGAATGGACACATGCATGCCATATACAAGATTCCTTGATGAATCATGGGTAGATGAATGAGCAAGGTAATACTGTAGAGTGACAGGGGTTTTGATCAAGGAGTCTCGTAAACTCCTCATCACCAGTGAGTATGGTAATAGGCTGATTGGGGTTCATAGGTGAAGAGATGGAACGAGAAATGGGAAAGGTAGTAGAGGCTAGAAGATAGTGTGAAACAAGAGACAGTTGGCTTGTCTATGAGTCAAAACCATGTGAATGACAATAGAACTGGTGGTTCGAGATCTGCTGATGATGGAGAAACACATAAAAGTGGAGAAAAATGGATCTATAAGGTGATATTTGATCATTGTTTTGATTGAAAAATCAGAACACAAAGATTGAAACTGGTTCATTAACTAAGATAGTAACCACCACTGGTTGCTAGAGTGATGTTGGTTTCTGGAGAGAAATTAAAGGTTTGCAAATATAGAAATAAATGATGATAATTAAGTGAAACTGGATTCTGAAGGTGATATCAAAGAATCGGAATTATATTGAAGTGACAGAGGAAGTGATAGAAGGTGATAGATGTGGATGAAAAAACATTTGGGAAAAATGACCAAAACAGATTTGAACCGACAACAAATCGATAAATTGATGGTGGTATGATGATATAAGCTGATGGTGGTGATGGGACCGATACGCCATGTGAAATTTATGAAAATATGGAAAATGTGAATTTTTTTATTTAGATCACATTAAAGGACCAACTTAGAAGATGGGTATGGCAATGATTAATCCCAACACACTCAAAAATAGTGAGAATCCATTGACTATGATTTTGGAGTATGTAGGGAGATAAAAATGGAGAAAAAAACTCACACCTCAAAACAAAAATTGAGAAAAAGCTAGAACAAACGAAATCCTATGCTATAGATTTTTTTGTTGTGGCTTACAACATTTAGGACTGACTTGTGAATAGAATAGAGTTTTGGTTACCGAAGGTTCCCTATGGAAACTGACAACTATGGTTGGTTTCAGGTAAATTTTTGTGTGGTTTCCCAATATATACTTTGCACTACACGAGGACCTATTCTAATATCATGACTAACCAGAAAACCAAAATGAGTCCATTGTCAATCCTATTATCATGTGATCATTGACAACTTATTCCAAGAAATATGTTGTTTAAGAAATGTGTAGTTTGTTTTCAGTGGTTTGGTATAGAGAGAGAGTGTGCAAAATGTGAGCTACGGTTCAATTTTTCAACCATCAACTAGTCATGACTTCTAGCATATAGGTTGCCCATAATTTAAATGAGCTACAATGCAACATACAAAAATGAGATGCAAATATTTTAAACCCAAATCCACAATTAAATTTGATGATAAAAATAATGAATAAGAAATAATATGTCTTTCACTAATGCAATAAAAAGAAGGGTTCTTTTTAATCCAAACTACAAGTTTCTTTGAAATGAGTACGACAAGAAGAATGTTTCTAAGGGAAAAGATTTAATGTGAAATATATTTCAAAAATAAATAAACACACAATGATTTCCTAAGAATGAACAATGCAAATAACCCAAATGGGTCCCACCGAGCATGCCAAAATGTTTCACCAATAAGTTGAGTAAAATAGATAAGGTAAGAGGCTAGGAGGAATACCTATAAAAATTGAAGATCAAAGATAGAATGTGCACGTTGTTGATGTTATCCAAGCTGATCATAGAGAAATCCTTTTTGTCTAGGAAGGGATACCTATAAATGTAAAGCAAGAGCACAAGAAGAGTATTAAATAACATCGACAGTGGACTGCCTAGCGTATGCTAGATCCAAGAAGTGTGGTGCTTCCTAAAGAGGTTGTAAATTCACTATTTGATAAAAATTTAATGTGAATAGACTGATATAAATAGGTCCTATTGAAATGTAATGATTTAGGTTTATCATACACAAAATATACTAGATTTAATACCAAATATCAAAATGCAACACTAAATCTAATGAAACCAAAGGTATATTCAAAGCTAAGCGGGTTTGTCATAGGTTTGGTAAAGGTTTGGGACTGATTAGGTGAGGTCTGGGTGGGTTTTGGTTGAATAGAAGAATTTTTGGTCTGAGAATGTAAAATAACACAAAGACCAATATTGGTTGGGTGACTGATGTCGGTATAGGTATGAAACTGACAACGGTAAGGTAAATCAACATAGGTAGGGGAAATGGATGATAAACAAATAAAAATGGATTTTTATCCTCTCTATGATTACACAAAGAGTGAGGAAGGTGTGGTTAGGATCATAATATGGCCAAGAAGACTTAGGAATGTATAGGAAGATTTTAAGAAAGGTGGAAAGGCTTAAAATGATTGGATAGGTGGATTGGTGGGAAGATGGAGATATCTAGGTAATAGCTGAAATGGAAATAATGAAAGAAGTAAAAGATGTATAGTAAAGTAAGCACAAATAATGAAAACCATGTTACTTACTTGTTGCTATGAATATCTCATGAATGAAGGTGGCTAGTGGTTGATTGGTGAGGTTGTGGATGGTTTAGTTCCACGACAGTGCAACATGTGTGTTCTCGTGAATACTCCAACGCTCTGGAAGAGAACTTGTTGCTTATGTTGCACTCTAGTGGTCTTTCATCATTGTTTGGATGCAGGAATGGATTTAGACTCATGCTTGATTGCAATAAAATTCCCAAAACTAAATGACCAACCTGGGTGAAGAGTTGTAAAATTTTATATAAAGGAACCAATGACAGCTTAGGTGACCGACATCGATCAAGGATAAACCGGCATCAGTTAGGGTTAATTTTTCCAAGTTACCAAAAATAGCTTGATCTTTACTATGTTTTGCTTGATCTCTTGATTGCTAATTCACATCTCAAGTGAGGTTTGATGCTTAGATAAGTGGGAGTGTTGTTGGAGAAGGAATAAGACTCTAATTTTAGTGTTTTAAAGAGTCCCCGGTTGGTTAATATGAGTAGAGACTCAATATTAGTTAATTAATAGGCCAATAATAAGTCCATGGTGAGGTGTCTAGGTGATGTGGCTAGGTGAGGGATAAATAAATTAATTAAAGTAATTAAATTAATTAATAATGTGAAGATGAACATTAATTCAATTGTAAGTAATTATATTAATATGAATGTAGGGTAAGGGGTTATGGTTAGGTGAATATGTTATGTTAATTAGTTAAAGGAGACTAAGGGGAATGTTACCCAAGTTTGGTGTCTACAACCCCTCTACATTGAATGTTGATGCTCCCATTATTGAAAGTAAACTAATCCTAATCCTATCTAAATGTTTTGGGTGGCTAAATTGGTCGGGGACCACATAGGGACACTCCACTGAACCTGTGGCAAAGTGCTTGTATGGGGTATAAGAGAGGGAAATCATAGTGATAAGGGGGAAAGAGAGAAATCAAGAAAGGAATATTACTACCATGAGTAGATTATAGAGCTCAAACCCAATAACCATAATAGTTTCACATTCAATATAGAATAAAGTAACAATGAAGCTAGTGGGGATGAATTAAAACACAAAGTCTTCATATTCATCTACCGAAGATACAAATATCTTGCATCACTATGCTTGCAAAGTGCATAAATGAAAGAAGTGGAAGAAATAAAATATTCTCATACCAACTATGATTATTGTGTCAATGATGAGAGGAAACCATGCATACAAAGTTGTACACATTCATACATCTTGGAAAGTAGAAACTCTATTCCTTGATTGAATTTTACATAAGCTGTAAAAAGTAAGGGAAAAGAAGAATTGGAAGAAATTGTAGATTTTATTTCATGTGCATTGGTGACACAAATTTTAACAATAGATCACAATCCACTCATTTTATAGAGTGATAGTTCTTCAAAATCTGGAATCCCTTGGAATGGAGAGGTCATCCCAATTTATAGAAATCTAAATTTTCCTTTCACCTCCCTCATATGACTCTTTGTTTCCATATTCCACTTGTGACCTTTTTTTTCCATAAATTAAGTATTTCTCTTATAATTTTGAGAAAATACTTTTACAATTTTAAAATAGGTCACTTAAGTGAATAGGATGAAATACAATGATTACACACAACGAAGAATTAGAAAGAAAAGGGAAGAGAGGAAGAGAGGAGAGAATGAATGAGAAGAAGAAAGAAGGAATCTTTGATGAAGATGATGCCCTACTTCCTTCACCTCATTTCCTAACTGATCTAATGAAACATCTCAATGTGGAGAACTCTGATTCTTTGAACCTTTTACACCATAAGAAACCTCCTTCGGATAATGCACAAACACCTCGAACTAAGTGTTTAGAAAAACTATCAAATGATCTCCTTAGTGACCGCATGTGTTGGTCGCTGAGGTCCACTCTAAAGAAGCTTGAGGATTGAAAATTATCTTTGATGACTTCTGCTACATATAAAAAAATTTTACTCATCAATAATATTTTATTAAATGTATTTTGAACCAAGGACGATTACAATTCCCCCGGTACTCGATGTATATACATCTCGGTCACGAGATGAGTGTTGAGAAACACTATTTCAGACTTCCTAATATGACCTTAGGAGGGACATAGGAATTAATCATGATGATCCTATTTGATACTCTATTTATGAATCATAACGCATGTCAAATCACCTAGATCCCTAAGTGACGAAGATGTATCCACCTATTGTGTCTTTGCGATGCCATGCCTTGTTGCATAGACAAGATTGGACTCAAGAGGATGTTTTTAGGATCTCTATGGAATTACAATTTCTCTTAGTGAACCATGAAACCATCATAAAAATCATGAAGAGACCAAAAAGTGGCAAGATGAGTGAAAATGAAGCCGTCTGTAACTTTCTACAATTGGAACTGAAAATTTCTATTTTTAGAAACCGGTTTTAGGAGTTATTATTTCAAGTAGAGGTTGTTTTTTTGGCCATGTCATTACAATGAGGTGTTTCTATCAAATTCCAAGCATGTTTGAAGATATTTTAGGGTAAATTCAAATTAATTTCCATTTTTGGAATTTTTTTTTTTACTTTTTTGACCTTTTCACCCACGTGCCCTAGTTTTCTGTTTTGATGAATTTTAGTGTATCGCTTCTTCTAATTGGTTTTCCATTTTTGGAAAATTACTAAAAATGGAAAGTGTGAACCAGAAAAACTTTCTATTTTTATAAAATTAACTTAGGATTTTTGGTTTGATGAAAAAAATTTAGATTCCTTCAGTTTTTTTTTCTCTTCAGTCTATGTTCAAATTCTTTGCTCAATCCGCTTCACCGTTTGATGAAAAATGAAAGAAGAACACTATAGGGAAAAAAGTTCAAATGGCTGCCATTAAAAATAAGTCACATATTTTGATTTTTGGTTTTTTTCATCTTCATGGAGTTCGGATGAGGAATATTTTCTCCAAATTTCACTAAGATTCAATCACCGGTTCATTAGTTATGAGTAATTCTTCGTTTTTGTGCCCCAGGGTTTTCGACGGCTCTTGATCATGGAAATTTCTTGAAAAAAACTCTGTTTATTCTTTATAGAAACATGGAACAATCAAAAATTATTTTGAAGGAGGTGGAAAGGTTTTGGAAGCAGCAGAAATGGAGGAGAGGAAGAGATTCCAATAGTTGGAGAAAAAATTGCATGCGTGCGGGAAGAATGGAAATAAAATTAGTAGTTGACCCAACAATTAGTAATTTTGTAATATTTTGATGCATTGGGGAGAAGCACACTTTTGTGCACCACTTGCACCAAATTTTTTGTGCACTTGGTGAAAAACATTGCACCCCATCCCCATTGGTTCACTTTTTGCGGTGCAATTGGCATTGAGTTTGAGCGGGGGGCTTAGAAAAAGCACTTTTTTGTCTTGAGGTCACGTGATGAACTGGGGCTCTAAAAGGATGAGAGGCACATTTTATTTCACCATCTACACCAAGTTTTGGTGAAATTAGTGTAAAAAATTGTGCCCTATGCTGATTGGGCCACATGTCGAGCTGGATTGATTGAAACGAGGGTTGAGAAATGAAGCTCGAGGGGCTTAAATAGCGAGAAAGTGTAGAATCTGTTGTCATGTTGAGGGTCCAGGGTCCAAAAAGGAAGGGGTGAATTTTATTGTACCTAATACACCAAATATTTGGTGCACTTGGTGCAAAAATGTGTGCCATTCTCCCATTGGTTGGATTTCCATCCCAGAAAATTGACTAACTGTTGGAGCTTATGCCTTGGAGAGTGACTTGTCGAGGATCATATATGGAGCTCCCGATGGAGTGCTTTGATGAAATTTTATATCATATTGATTGGAAATGGAATTATCAATCCAATGGTTGGGTTATTAGCTCTTGATTATTCCTTTTTATCCATGAAAAATAATATATATTTCTAATATCCTAGGTTGTGCATGTTAAAAGCGAGTGTGGCCACAATGCACCTAGGTGTTGTGAAAAATATGAATTTACCATCCTCTAGGGATCTGAAATAAATTTTTAAATAATTTTTTTTTATTCCTAACTCCTTGTAGAGCTCCCAGAATTGCTTCTTGAATCTCAAGAGCTATTTTCACACTATGCACCGTTTAAGCCTCCAAGACCCAATTTTTAAAACTGATCCAAAACTTGTGAAACCTTTCAAAGCCTTCTAAAACTGGTTGAAAAATGTTATTGGATATATGGTATTCCTCCTTGATGAGTTTAGTCCTTCTATTCTACTCTGGGGGGCATGTAATAGCTTTAAGAAGACTAGGGAATAACCTTTCCTAAAGCTTTCCAAAAATCATGTATATCTGCTATGAAAGAACTTGAAATTCTTGTATACCTCTAAACCACCTATGGGAACACTGAAATGACACCTTGAACTACTCAAAAATTGGGTAAAATGATTGACATAGGGGTTAGGGTGACTTGGGAAAGTATTTGGAATGGCCTATAACCAAAAATTTTGACACTGGGGTCCATTATCATGCTTGAAAAGTACATCGAGGACATAAAATGAGAAATCTAGAATCTTAATTTCATTTTACTCATCAGTTCCTTATCCGTTGGGCTTTAGAGTCACTAGAAAGATATACTACACAACTTTCTTTATTGAACACACACACACACACACACACACACACACACACACACACACACACACACACACACACACACAACCAAACTGAAGGGAAACACACAAAACGGGGAAAAACCACACAATAAAAAAAAGGAAACTATGTTACAGGGGAGGGATATTTATAGAGGTGGGGAAAGGATAGACACATACCCAAAAAATGGGTTGAGAGAATTACATGCCATCATGAAATAATGGATTGAAGTCTGGCCTTTGAAGGAAAAAAACGTTATTTGATCAAACCATGCTTTTGTGATGGATTTTCATGGCTTGAGAAGAATAATTTTGACCATGATTCCATCTTCGTACTCATATTGCACCGAGAATGTTCTTGCATCCAATGAACACTTTGTCACTTTCTCAAAACTCTTATACCTTGATGCTTCTGCTTGATGCCCTATGATCATGAGACATTGTTATTCCATGTCTTCAAGAGTGGGAAGATTGATATTTTCATGAAAACATTCATCCTCTTTGAATTGTAACTTTAAATCATCTCCTACATTAGCAAGGTACTTAGAAGGAGTGAGAAAAAACTTATTTTCTTCCCATTCAACAACTTTTTTGGATGTCCCACTTTGTTTCTTTGAGCATATGCTTTCTAGAATAGGTGCCATATCATTGACACGGGGTCCTCATCATCTTCAAGGGCTTGATGCAACATGGAAACATGTTCAAGACACATTGGATCTTGGGGGTGAGTGCAATCTGATTTTGAATATTTTCACAAGAATCATGCACCTTTTCACTTTGTTTTGAATAACTCTCTTCGACGCCAATCAACTCAACATTTTCCTTTCTATCTTCCTTCGTGGAAGATAATCTTCTTTAAGATTGAGGATATCTAAAGGAGATTCAAAAACCTTCCTTATTTTTCACTTATGATCTTCTTCACACAACAGGAAAGAGAAAGGTATATTTTCGTGTTCCCTCTCATTGGACAAGACATTGGGGAAGACATCAAACTCATCTATTTTCTCTGTCTCAACATCAAACATTGGTGAATCAAAATGAGAGGCATAATTTGATTCATACCTATCTTGAATATCCATATCTTGAGTCAAGAGTTCAAGACTAAGCCAAGGGTCTTCATTCTCTTTTGCAGCCTTAAATATGTCTTGTCTGAGATAATTATTTTGAACTTTCCATATCTTACCGACCTTCATATTTTTGGGAAGAGTCTTTGTGTTGTGCCTCTAAGATATGGTTGAAAATATGATCCATCTGGGCCCATGATTCATTTTAAAATCCTCGTTGACCTCTTCAATGCTTTGTGTTGCCTAATATTCACTTTCATGCAAACACACACATACCTGATTCATGACACCTTCTGACAAGGAGAAGAAGTCCATGCTACGTGGGAAGGGTACTCCTTCAATATCAAAATCCATATCATCTTTTGGATGTGAAACATAAGACCGTGTCTGGGCAGCAGCAAGTATGGGAGGAATTTTCAACTCTATCTTGATCATTCATTATGGAATCCTCTTTCTCACATGGACAATGGAAGACTTCATACTCACCGTGATGATCATTCTACTCATTGGGTGAGAAGAGGTTATTTTCAAGCTGTTCATTCTCCTTGGATTCAAGAAATAATTGGGCCTCTTCCATTCAATCATCCATGATTGAATCGGGAAGGGAATTTGATTCTTCAAATATCTCTATTTCTTCATTTGACATTTCTACATCACTTGAAGAATAAAAATAGGAAGGAAGATTGTCTATAACCATTTTTAATTCATCATATTTGGTCCAGGATGTTGGATGGCTTTCTTACACTTATTCACATATCACCATTCCATCACTAATTGAAAAATAAAAATTTGAAAGGATATTATACATGCTTACTTCAAACTCATCATCTTGTACTCCTTCACTATTGGTGGAGTCTTTGGAAAGCATTAAATCATCCATCGTGAAATAAGAATATTCCTTTTTGAATATATTTCTCCTCCAATAGGTTGTGCCTCGAGCCAAACATAATTGATGAATGGAGATTCTATCTTCATGTCTTCTACCTCGTCCTCCATGACGCTACTTTGTTTTTCATTAGAAGGTTCCAAAATAAGATATTCTTAAGTAGAATCCAATAATATTATATGGATTAGCACCTTGTAGTTTGGATAGTCATCGGAGTTACTCTTGAATTTCTTCATTCTTGACAACAAAAGTTCTTCAAGGTGTGCATACCTTCTTTGCAAAGCTAAGGCACACCTCCAAATTTTGTGATAGGATTCAAGGTCAGAATTTCCTTCTATTATGCTCTTAATATTTTCCACATACTCTCTTTTAACATGTTCATTTTTTCATCACCGTACGCTATGAATTCATCTAGAGAGTAATAGAAAAAGGACAATGTTCTCAATTTTATAGTGAGTTGTGCAAGATTACAAAAATATTCTCCAAAGTGGATCCTTCACCATCATCTCCCATAGGATAAATATCCTCTTATTTTCCTTCACTATGGAGTGCTTCAAGTTTCTCATACATTTATTGCATAGCCTCGACATATTTTAGAACTTTGAGGTAGGTATAGGGATCAAAATCTCCTTGTACAATGCTCATGACTCTTTGCACGTACTCAGTTTTCAAGGATGCCATCTCATCATTTCTATATGAAAGGAAAAAATACCAAGGAAGTGTGATGAAAGACATGACCTTAAGCTTTTCATTCAGCTGTGAAAGATTGCAAATATTACCTTCAACAAATCCTTCATCTCCATTGAATTCATACAACATCATGTACCTTATTTGCATATTTTTCATCAATCTCTTGCATTCTAGATTGTTGTCCACAACAAATCCCATTTTATTTCCTTTAATAAAGCTCTTCTCAAAGTGTAACCACCAGGATTTGATGACATGTTCTTTACAAGTGGTAATTTTTCTTATTCTACCTCATCTTTCCTTGATTTTTAGAGACATGTAACTGCTTGAAGAAAGATACCTTTCTATCATTCTTGAATTTTCCCATCCGCACGGGATGGTTTGGAAACATGGCTGATCAAAAATCTTAAGTTCTAGTAGGCATATTCTTATTCTTCATCGTCACTCATTGGTACTTCACTCCAATCTATAAATTTATTCATAGTCTAGGAAACAAACATGATAGTAATTCATTCCTTGAATTAGTCGCCTTAAAAATTATTTTCTTTTAGAATATAGCTTTTTTTTAATATATACTTTTCTTTTATTGTTTTTGGCAGAGATCATTTTTGGGTGCACTTGGGAAAATCACTCCCTAATGGAGTTGCCAAAAAAAATTGGTTAGAAAAGTTTTAAGGTGGAAAAATTAGGTGTCTCCACCAATGTTCATAGGGCTATGCCACTCTACATTGAATGGTGTAGCTCCCATTATTGAAAGTAAACTAATCCTAATCCTATCAAAATTTTGTGGGTGGTCAAATTTTTTGCGGATCACACAAGGACAATCCACTTGAACATGTGGAAAAGTGCTTGTACGAGGTGCAAGGGAGGAAAATTACATCGATGAGGGGGAAGGAGAGAAATAACAAAAATAATATTACTTCCATGAGTAGATTGCATAGCTCACACCTAAGTAACTAAAATAGTTTCACATTCAATATAGATGAAAGAAAAAATGAATCTAGTGGGATCAATGAATTAAAACACAAAGTCTTCATATTCATCTACCAAAGATACAAATCTCTTGCATCACTATGCTTGCAAAGTGCATAAATGAGAGAAGTGGAAGAAAAAAATGCTCGTACTAACTATGCTTATTATGTCAATGATGAGAGGAAACCATGCATAAAAAGTTACACACATTCATACATCTTGGAAAGCAAAAACTCTATTCCTTGATTGACTTTTACACAAGCTATACAAAGAAAGGGAAAAGAAGAATTGGAATAAATTGTAGCTTTTATTTCATGTGCATTGGTGACACAAAGTTCAACAATAGATCACAATCCACTATTACTACAAAGTGATATAGTTCTTCAAAATCTAGAATCCCTTAGAATGGAGAGGTAATCCCAAGTTATAGCAATCTAAATTATCGTTTCAAATCCCTCATATGACTCTTTGTTTCCATATTCCACTCATGACCTTTTTTTTTCCATGAATTAAGTATTTCTCTTATACTTTTGAGAAAATACTTTTACAATTTTTAAATAGGTCACTTAACTTAATAGGAAAAAATACAATTATTACATGCAAAAAATAATTAGAAAGAAAGGGGGAAGATAGGAAGAGAGGAGAGAATGAGCGAGAAGAAGAAAGAAGGATTACGAATGAAGATGATTCCTTTCTACCTTCACCTCATTTCTGAATGATCGATGAAATATCTCAATTTGGAGAACATTGATTCTCTCGAACCATTTACACCATAAGAAACCTCCTTCAGATAATTCATGAACACCTCAAATAAAGTTTTTAGAAACATTGTCAAACGATCTCCTTAGTGACCGCATGCGTTTCTCACTAAGCTCCACTCGAGAAATATTGAGGATTGAAATTGATCTCGATGACTTCTGCTGCATAATCAAACTTTTATACTCATCATAAATCTTTGATGAAATCTATTTTGAACACTTTTTCTGTAAATGACGATCACAATTCCCCCGGTACATGATGCATAGACATCTTAGTCATGGAATGAGTGTTGAGAAACACTATTTTGGGACTTCCCAATGTGAGCTTGGGAGGGACATAGGAATTACTCATGATAATCCTCTTTGATACTTGATTGATGAACCATAACTCATTTTGAATCACTTGGATCCCCGAGTGATGAATATGGATTCACATGCTATGTGTCTTTGTGATGTCATGCCTTTATACGAAGACATGATTGGACTCAAGATGATGTTTTTAGGATCTTTGTGGAGTTCTCATTTCTCTGTTTGAACCATGAAACCATCATAAAACCTCATGAAGAGACTAAAAAAGTAGAGATGAGTGAAAATGAAGCTTTTTGCAATATTTTGCACTTGGAACTTAAAATTGCTATTTTTAGAAACTAGGTTCCAGGAGCTATTATTTCGGGCAGGTGGTTGTTTTTGCCATGTCATTACACTGAGGTATTTATCTCACATTCCAAGCATGTTCATAGATGTTTTGGGTTCAATTCAAAATACTTTCCATTTTTGGAAAGATAATTTTTGCTATTTTGAGCTTTTGACCCACATGCCCTAGTTTTCTATTTGTATGATTTTCAGTGTCTTCTCTCTTGGAGGGTTTTCCATTTTTGGAAAGTTACTAAAAATGGAAAGTGAAAACCAGTGGAACTTTCTATTTTTAGAAGTTAAATTAGGAGTGTTGGGTAGATGGAAACAATCTTAGATTCCATATAGGTTTTTCCTCTTAAGTCCCTATTCAAATTCTTTTCTCAACCCGCTTCACAGTTTGATGACAAATGATAGAAGAACACTCCAGGGCACAAAATTTAAAATAGATGCCATTAACAATGAGGGATGTATTTTTATGTTTAGTTTTTTCAGCTTCAAGGTGTTTATATGAGGAATATTTCCTCTAATTTTCACTGAGATTCGATCATCGATTCATTAGTTATGATCAGTTCTTCATTTTTGTTCTCGCATAGTTTAAGCGGCTCTTGTTCATGGAATTTTCTTGAAAAAACCTCTTTTTCTTCGCTATAGCACCATGGAATGATTTTGGAGGTAGTGTCAAGGTTTTGGAAGTATCATAAATGGAGGAGAGAAAGAGATCCTGATAGTTGGAGAAAATATGTGTGTGCATGGGGAAGAATGGATGTAGCTAGTGACAGGCGTGATAATTAGTAATTTTCCAATATTTTGATACATTGGGAGAATTCAAATTTTTACACCACTTTCACTAAAGGTTTGGTTCTCTTGGTGCAAAAAAATTCACCCCATCCCCATTGGTCCACTTGTTGCAACACGATTGGTAGTTGGGTTTGAGCGAGGGGCTTAGAAAAAGCACTTTTTGGTTTGCCAAGGTAATGTGATGAACTAGGAGCATAAGAGGATGAGGGATGAATTTTATTGAACCTTTTCCTCCAATTTTTGTGAAATTAGTGTAAAAAGTGTGTCCTATGCTGATTTGGCCACATGGAAAAGCTTGGTTGATTGGAATGGAAGATGGGAAATGAAGCCTAGGGGAACATTTTATTTCACCTATTGCACCAAAAATTTGGTGCAAAAAAGTACACCAATCTCCCACTAGTTGGATTTGCAAAATTTGAAATTGACTAACTGTTGAAGCTTGTGCCTTGGAGAGTGACTTGTCAAGATCATATCTGGAGCTCCTAGTGCAATGTTTTGATGAAATTTTATATGATATTTACTATAAATGGAATTACGAATCCAATCATGGGGATATCATTTCTTTATTCTACCATTTTATCCCTGAAAAATAGTATTTGTTTTCAAGATCCTACGATGTGCATGAAAAACAATGACTGTGGAAACAATGCACCTAGGTTTTGGGAAAAATATGAATTTACCATCCTATAGGGATCTAAAATAGATTTTTGATGAATTTTTTTACTCCAAAATCCTTCTGGAGCTCCCAAAATTGCTTCTTGAATCTCAAGGGTTGTTTTCACGCTATGCACCACTTAAACATCTAAGACCCACTTTTGCTAAAACTGATCCAAAACTTGTAAAACCCTTAAAAAACTTCCAAAAGATATTTCAAAATTTTATTGGATCTATGGTATGCCTCTTTGATGAGTTTAGGCCTTCTTTTACATTCTGGGGGTGCATGTACTAACTTCAAGAAGACTAGGGAATAACCTTTCCTAAAGCTTACCAAAAAGCATGTCTTGATGGATCCTTCTCTAAAAGAACTTGAAATGACTAGATACCCATAAATCACCTATGGTAACATTCAAATGAAACCTTTAACTACTCAAAGAGGGGAAAATTACTGACATAGGGGTTAGGGTGACCTGGGAAAGTGTTTGGAAAGGCCTACAACCAAATTTTTTTATAATGGGGTTTATTGTCATGCTTGAAAATGGGGATTTCCTATTGCACATTTGCATGAAAAAAATAATTTTATGCCATTTAGAATAAATAATGCACCCATTGTATTCTCGTTCATAGTTGTGCGGGATTTTCATGATTGCATTCATAATTTTTTACAGGTGTACCTAGATGATTGGACTATTTATGGCTTGGTAAAAGATCATTGTGATAGTCTAAGGATGATGTTTGATAGGTGTAGGCATTTGAGCAATTATATTAACATTAAGAAGTGTAATTTTACTACTCCTTTCGGCACTTTTCTTAGGAACATCATTTGTAAGGATGGATTGTTGGTAGATATGGCGAATATAGTAGTAATTTTGGGATTGGAAGAACCTACCAACCAGAGTGAAGTGTGCGGATTTTGGGGGCATCTTGGTTAATATATAAACTTTATTAAGGGATATGTAAATATTATTGTGCCTCTAGAAGAATTTCTCAAGGCCAAAGGAAACTTTCATTATGGTGATGCACAACAACATGTTTTTGAGATAGTGAAGGAGAATCTTACCCTTTGCATGAGATATTGTGCTTTCCTTTGTGAAACAACCCCTTTCATAAACAAGTTAATTCTTATGGAACAATGATTGACACATTCTTGTTGCAACCTAGAGAGGGTAATTTGGAACATCCCATATGTTTTTCAAGTAGGAAGTTAACACTATACTACCACCAAGTACAAGGAAATGTATATGATCAATGTGCTTCATAAGTTTTGACAAGTACTTGTTGGCCACTCTGTTAATCTTCTACACGAGATCACATGGCATTGAAATATATGGTCAACAAGCCTATTTTGCAAGGGTGCATATGCTAGTGGATACTTCTTTTCTAGGATTTTGATTTCATAGCTTTTATAAATCCATATAAGAGAAATTAATGGCATGATCATTTATTACGAATTAATTTTGGCAAGGATGCATAGGGCATTAAGGATACCATGCCACGATGGACAATTTTTAGGTTAAAACATACGCTTGTAGATTTGTTTGACATAACAATATTTTTATGCACTAGACTTGTGCTAGCAAGAATGAAGACTTGAGAGAAAAAGTAACTTTCTATTCATGCAACACCTTATCAATTGATTGGAGGGGACTTATACAATATGGGACGAGATGAGGTATTGCGGGTGTGCAATTGAGTATCATCACAAAGACATTATGGATGAATCTCGTGGAGGTATTTTAGGAGGAAAATATACATCAGATGTAATTGTGCGCAAGATTCTTACAATTGAAATTTAGTGGGAGAATTTTTACAAGGATACTAAGCCATTATTTAAATCATGTGATCATAGCTAGAGAATTAGAAAGCCTAAGAGTAAGGATGAGATGCCCTTGAGACCTATTGTGAGCACGAGACCTTTTGAGAAATGGGTTATTGACTTTTTAGTACCTATTGCACCACATGCATGTAGGACTAGAGTAGACTATATAATTACGTGTATATATTATTTAACAAGGTGGGAAGAGGAAACACCTATGAAGGATTACATTGCAACCACAACAACAAGGTTCCTTTGGGAAAACATTATTAGTAGGTATGGATTTCCATTAAGATTGACCAGTGATAGAGGAACTCATTTCTTGAATGAGACAATCAAAATTATGTTGGTAGATTTTATGGTGGCACACCATAAAACTACCCCTTATCACCCTCAAGCTAATGGTACTACATAATATTTCAACAAGATCGTGAGACAAACTTTGTAGAAAGTTTATGATTTTTGGAGAAAGGATTAGGATCATAAAGTCTTATCTTTACTTTGGGATTACATGACATTGAACAAACCCACACCATTTCAGTTAGTGTTTGGTATAGAGGAAGCACTACATATGTAATTTGTGCTACCATCCCTACGTATTATGCACATAGGTAGCTCATTAAATGAAAACCTTTAGAAGAGAGTATTGAGAAAGTGATGCAATTAAGTGAGTGGCGTGCAATTAAACGTTAGAGCCAGAGACTAAGAATGCATGACAGAAGGCTTGGCATGATAGGCACATCAAGTGCAAGATGTTTGAAGTTAGAAATATGGTCCTTCTCTATGACTCCAAGTTTACATGTCACCTAGTAAAGTTAATAGTACATTGGTTGGGACCTTTTGTAGTAGCTAAGATACTTGAATTAGACGCATGTCAATTACAAGTGTTGGATGACACCATGTTTACCAGTTACTTCAATGGGAGTAGGTTGAGTCTCTATTATAAATAAATCTTCTTGGTGGTTGTAATATGGTAGTATTTCCACTTAGATTATATTTCCTTTCATGTTATGTTTTTACATTTAAGCTATTTTTACTTTACTTTTTTTTTTTGTAATAAACACACTTGCGCATTGGAAGCTAATTACTACCTTTTGAGATGATGCAAAGAGGACCCCGCATACTTTTAGTGTGGGGTAAACTAGGTACACGTGCACAAAAAGAGAATCGGTTAGTCTGGTACTTATAAAAAAATTGGTGTAGGTGTACATGTGATGATGGAAAGGTGGAATGTTATTTAGGTTCACGCAAGAAAAGGGAAATGGTGTCATAGTTGTAAAGAATGATAGAATAATTTCTTAGATTAGAGATCACGTGAGTAAGATGCCGCATAGTGTAACACAAGATCGGTAGCAATAGGATGGACTACTTGGTATAAATCCCAAAGGAAATATATGTTGTGGCGTAGGAAAGTGCACACAAGGATGTATGCCACTAAGAAATAGTAAAGCGTGTCAAAAGGTTACTCTTTGAAACACATGGAAGAAAGTAGGGAAAAGTGTAGAAAATAAAAAAAAAAACATAGTTAAATATGAAGTATAGTAGTAGGTGAAGAGAAATTAATATGATAAAAATATACAAATATATAAAAATGGTGTCGAAGGAGGTTCATTCTTTACCTTGCTTTACGGATAATTCGAGCATTAAATAGTGAAAAAATGAGTGAATATGTGTTAAATCGTGACAAAGCTTGTGAAATAGAAGAAATCTAGTATGAGAAGTTACACGAGCTAGTTATGGAGATCCTTTAGGTGGAAGTATGAAGTTATAGAATAGGTGTGGAGGTTTTCCTTCGAAGAATAGGGTTTATGAACTAGGGTTTGCAGGAAAACCAAAAACATGAATTTGAGAAAGGGCACAAAGTTGTTAATAGTGACAAGTGTTTTGGATAAAGGAGGGTGAACATAGCTATGTGTTGGTGTGAATGATTGAATACATGGTTATTAAGCACCTAAGGAATCATATATTCTAGGTTGTAAAGAAATCATTGTGTAGAAGAAGAAATGACACGCGAAGGGAATATATAGAGGTGACTAAGGGTAAAGGAAAAAAGAAATTAAAAAAGGTTGAGGTAGAAGAAGTGCCAAAAGAACAAAACTCGAAATGCAGTATCCATAAGGTGTTATCATGGGACATATCTAGGAGTACCAAATTAGAAAGTGTAAAGTGAGTGATTATAACCATTGGTTGAACTCAAACAAGTGAACGATAGAGAATGAATTAATACAAAAGACCAATGAGAGGATTGTGGATGGGAAGCTGATTTATGATGATACAAGATACCAAGTATTGGAGGGTGTGGGAGTATTACAACTTTATGAGTTACCATACTTCAGCAACACACGAGTGCCTATATCAATGGCTGATGTTGTGGGTCCACAAGGACTTATTTAATTTTGTAGGTAGGAGGATGCACATTACCATGTTGATGATTGGATGAGTCACTAGATTTCATAGTTCAGGAGTAGAGATAGAGACAAATTTGGATGACGAAGTGGGAGTACAGGCCATTGTTGTTGAGCTGAAGTATCAAAGAGGTGGCCACACAATGGTTATTGTCAAGCTTCTGACCCATTCTTGAGATTTTTGTGCATATGGTCAAAAATTTATGAGCAAGATATGGACTCGGAGTAAATAAAATATTTCTCCATATTGTGAAGAAATTATGCGGAAGGGACCATGTATAACATTGTTTCCTTCATTGTAGAAGATACTATAAAGGAAGTGCATGCTAGTGATAGGATAACTTAGGGATAAATAATTATTTTGATTATATTATTAGAGATTGGGGTTGAATGGACCAAGTGATAAGATGTGGAAGTAGCCTCCGAGAATAAATCCCTCGCAAAGAGATTTGTTGAATATACCTACAACATAATATCTAATTCCTATGAGTTTCTAGTGGACACGTAGTATAGGAAGATGCATTATTCCTTTGAACATGATTGGTGCATCCCAAGTGAGTTACCCACAGTTTTGGATGGGAAAGAAGAGTTTCAAAGTGTACCATTACTTTTTCCGGGAAGATTTTACTTGAAGAGTGGTGAGAAGATCCCATGGTATAATATCCCCTATGATTTTATTGCATGATACTTCCAGGAATATGTGAATAGATTTTCAAACATGTGCAAGATAAGGTTTGATGTTGATAAGGTAGATTATGATTACCATACATTACACAAGACATACGTCAACCCTAGAAAGGAAACATACATAGATACCATGATATCAGATGATATCAATATAAATTCAATGACCTTGGTAATAGGTAATGAGGAAGAAATAAAGATATACATATACTTGAATCCTAGGTTAGTCACCTGGAAAATATGTTTAGGATGAACTCAAGATCCCAAAACCATTAAAAGGTAGGCATATGGTTGGAACAAGGAAAGTACATGAGGCCACTCCTCCAAGACATGGAGAGGGTGAAAAGAGAGAGAACAAAGAGAAGGATTGTGATGCACTTGATCAAAGCCTCGAAGTAAGTTAAATAGAACATGTGAGGAACAAGATAGTGGCATAGGGATTACATAACCTGTAAATTCACCAAAATTCACTCAACTCAAACCAATCCTAGAAAATAAAAAATAAAAAGAGGAAAATGATGGTGTGTAAAGGATATAGTGATGAATAAAATATATCAAAAGAGGTTATGTGTAACATAGAGACTCCAATCATTCAGGATGTGGAGGAAGTATAAATTAAGAATGAGAATATACAAAACAATGAAGAATTACATGAGGAACATGGAGGTCTAGTGGAATAAGAGGAAGGAAAAGAGATATATAATGTTGAAAAGGGATGAAGTCATAGGAAGTGATGGAACTAGTGCACACACCTGAAAAGAGCATCACATACCGATAATAAGGCACACTAGCAAACAAAGGAAGAAGGATGAGATCATGAACATGCCTCAAGTGAGATATATTGATGATCAATCAAAGGTTTTGTGAAAGAGATTCCAAATTTTAGTGGAAACATAGAAAATCTATGAATGGGAAGTGATCAACCTAAAGGGTGTGACCATACACATGAGAAAGATTCTCTCATGGAGTATGCATAATCATATGGATGAGCCTAATTTTGAGATCATTAAAGAATCATTTTCTATGCACAAAATGAAGAAGGAACTAAAGGAACAATTGATAGTGAAGGAAAAAAATCACTGATGAGAAAATGATCAATTCTTTAAGAAATATGGTTATAGAAGTATCTTGGAGAAATTTGTACAAGGGGGCCACCATACGAGTATTTCTTGAGAACAAAAATGATAAGGTACAAGAGGTTTAGAGACTTATAAAGAAAAATTAGAAGGAAAAAAGCGTGCAAGTATGTTCTAGACATGGTCATCCATATTGCAAATGAGATCACAACAATGTTCTTTGAGTTCAATGATAGATACAGGAATAGTACTCTTGGCATTGCATTATTTTCAATATTTGATTCATATACTTTTGGAAAATAAGCTGAGTGTGCAGAGAGTATGACAAGAAGACCTAACATCCGAGAAGGAAAATAATAAGAAGTTGATATTATGAGATGTAGAATATGAGGAATTGTGCCACATAATGAAGGATGCATTGAAGAAGGGAGGATGGGTGTTTGATAATTTTCAAAACCTTGAACCATTCCTTAAGGAATATACTATGTAGGAAGAAGAAGAGTTGGCTCGCATGCAAGCCACAAAGACGGAAGGAAAGCTTGGCCGTGAGGAAATTTTTTGTGAGATAGTTTGAGGAAACAAGATGCCTTTAAAATAGTTAGGGATACATATGAGATAAGGCTTAAGAATATGTGATCCCTCATTGTGTGAAGTATGGATGGCATGGAAGGATTGGTCTCGGGCATGACTGGAGTTATAAAGGATCAAAATCATAAGGGAGAATACATGACCCTTGAGAAGATGATGGAGGTAGTTGGGTTGGTTCTAGATACAATAACTAAGGGGTTGGCGAGAATGTCATGAGTTGGAAAGCATCCTTAATGAGAAGTTCCCCAAACTATTGCAACTTAATGAGTAGAGATCAGTGTGTGCCAGGCTATTATTTCATTCTTTGGAATATACCATTATTATTTGTGCTCATATATTTTTTATTCTTTCATGGAATATATTTTTTTCATTTTTTCCGAGCATGGGAAACATAACTAGTGTGGGGTAATGTTGGTTGGAAAAAGTGAATAAGTATAAGATAAGTACATAGGATTACATGTAGGAATGTGTTTTTGTAGAGAAGTAAGGGTGGTGCACGATTGGGTATGTGTATATATTGAATAGGGTAGTGCTTGGGACTATGCACGCACAGGAAATAAAATAGGGACTCATCTAATTTTCCAAATCATGCTAAAAATAGACATGGAGTGCCGATCAAATAAGTGGGAAAAGCACATGCAAAATAAAGATAGAGAAATTTAATAATAGAATTAAATCAAGTATTATATTTAGGATTAATCTATTTTTTCAGAAGTTTTAAAATCATGAAAGCTTTATAATCATGGCTATTTTTAGGAAATAAAACATGTTATCCATTTTTGTAAACATGTCTATTTTTATAATAATACATGGGAAGTGGAGGGAAAGTCCCCACCACTATATATACATGTGATGTGTCCATGCCAAAGAGGATGGTGTGAGTGTATGCATATAGTGGTATGCTTCGCGTGATGGTTGTGTGCACGATCCTCAACACTTATGTGTTAACTTAGTATCATCTTTCTATTATGTAATTGCTTACGTTTATTAATGAATACTTGTGGTTGGATACTAGCTATGGATATGTCTAAATATGGTGATTTAACAAGTGAAAATAATGTTGGTTATTGTTTAGATTGTTAATCTTCCTTATTATATGTGTTTCCAAATTAATGTGGATGTAATGGTTATCTATGCATGAATGGTTTCCTAGTTATTATTATGATAAACATGCATGCTAACTTCCTATCAAGAAACACAAAAGAGGAACTTGGTAGTTGTACGTGCTTCGGATGAACATTGTGATTCGTCTAAATGAGGCTCCAACATGCATAGTATGTGTGTGCAAACTAAAGACTACAAATACCAAATTGGATATGTAGTTCATTTCATTCTATGTTTCAATCATGATTTAACTTCCATAACAAGTTTTTGATCACCATCCTTCTAAGTATTTTAGGTCAAACACATGTAAACACTTATTTTTGGTACTTCACTTGTGCCTTCACCCCATGTTCGATTTCCACCTTCTCTTGCCACGATCATTTCCCTCTTATTTTAAAATCACACCCTTTCCCTCCTAAATTATTCTATTTTCTTCCCCCTCATTCTATTTTATCATTATCCCCCTTTATCTAACATAATTCCCATATTCCCACTTTTAAATCCCCATTAATCCCATCAATCCTAAAATAATTTAATTAATCCTAAATTCCATCCTACACCTTTTAATTACCCTAATCCTTGCTCATTTACTTATACCCATGGTATTCCCACCCTTTATCCATTATTACCCATCATTAAATTTTACCTAGGATTTCCCCACTCACCTTATCCCTTCCTTAGATTATTTCCCCTCCCTTACACCCATTTAACCCTCTTACACACACCATGTCCCAAAAATATCCCATCACCCGTTTGAAATTCTATGCTCAACCTCATTTCTCATTCTAACATTTAAATGGAAGTATACTCGTCCCAATCACTCGGCGATTGACTTGGATCGCCATCGACCCTCGCCCTAGGTTATTTAATCACCCCTACCCCTCTTTTCAAAGGGCTAGAAAATATTAAATCTTCTATGTTATTTTAAGACATTGTGCCTTCCGAGATATATGTGAATCTGTTGATCGGTTGAGATATCAACAAGTGTTTCTCTTTGGCATTAAGATCTTGGAGTTAAATATTATCATGGAGTTTTTTTTTGTGCATGCACTTGTTTTGTTTTATAGGTACTTGTATGTGTTTTTCAAGATCTAATTCAGCCTCCAATCAACTTCAATCATCCCTAGATCCAAAAACACACCCCATCTTCTTGTTAACATCCCATCTCTAGTCTGATCACCGCCGATCAGACCCAATCATTCTGACCCATAGCCTATATTTTTCTGCATCCTATCCAAAATCCACCCTATCCACTTTGCATCCAATCCTTTATGATATATCCCACGTCTAATCCACCCATGTAGTATTTCAACCCTTTGGAAACATCCAGTTATCTGTTATAGCATCTTAAACTCTACATTTTTGGGTTTCCTGCATAGCTCTGTACAATTTTTTTTGGATCACTGTCAAATATATGATCTTCTCTCAGGTCATTGTTGATAGTATGTGATACTCTTTGATCATCTCCAACCCTCTCGTGGTTTGTTCTAGATTTATATCATTTCGATCCTTGATCATCATATCAGTTAGATTATCTTATCAGATACTTTTCCAGATCCTATTTTCAATATTCCCTTTCTATTATCATATTATCATTATTTTTTATCATCACATGGGTTGAAATCCTCTCAAGGAATTTCATGCTTCTCAAAGCCAAATTTTTTTAGAAGCCCAATATATCTTTTACTAATCCTTTTTCGTGTTTAGTATTTTTTTGTTGTGTAGGTTAAAGGCTCATTACAAGGAGGATCATTTATTGTGTGCCCGTACCATACCATCCTATCCACATCAAGAGGTTCCCTAAACCCTCCCATATTTTGAGGTTTCTTGATTTCTCATTGGTTTTCACTAATCTGAAATAGGTAGTGCAGAAATCTTGTCAAACATTTTGGCAAAAATGGTGGAACCTACCCTTCCTTGGTGAGCTATTTTTCATTCTCATTTGTTATTTTATATCTTCTTCTATATCGAATCCCTACTAACCTTGTAGGTAAAATTATACCTCTTAATTTCTTGCATCGGAGTGTAATTTTCTCATACTCGCTTTTGCGTGTTGCTTAATTTGAAGATTAGATAAAAAGGAAAATTGAATACCACGTATTATTTTTCTTTATTCCTTATCATTTTGTTTTATCGTATTTACATATCTTGCTTGTTGTTTTCATCAAATATTCACACTTCATTTTCAGGTCTTAAAAATAATACCCTCATTGTTTTCTTGCTCACATACTATAACTAGGGGATAATATTTTTGCATTCAATCCTTTCCACACACATTCAAACACACTAATCAAATTCACACATCGAAACAATCCCATACTAGGTGGACCTAATTGGGATTTTATCACCCAATAGGAAAGTCATCGTGGTGTTCTGGACATGTTATAAATCCTATACAGACTTGGGCCTCACATACCTTTGAGTATATTGAGGACTCCACATCCAAAACTACCTAAAACCAACCATAGACTTCCATTTCTTAGGTACCTTCATTATCCACTTTTCTCTTTTTCACATCTTCTAATTAATCATGATGATAAAAATTGTTGCTTGATTTGTTTGTTAATAAATTACATAAACAAATGTTCACCTATTTCATGCCTATTATCACCCTTTCTCAAGTTGAGACAACACAACAATCCACTCCATCCAATGACATCCCTTCCTCTAATGATATTTCCCAACAAAATTCTAAACTTGAGACCACACCTTTGGTTTCCCAACCCCTTGTCTCCATGGTCTCACTTCATGAGGACCATGTCATCCAAAATGAAGACCATCTTAAAATCATTCCTCATAAATCCAACATTTCTAGATCAACTTCACCTCAGTCCATTTCCTCTATACTAGCTACACCCCCATCTTCTACTCCTATAGAGACTCTTGGACCTCCTTCTAACACTCTTTATGACTACTTATTTTGTAAATCTCCCATACTATTTGAAGCATGTCAATCCACTCAATTGGTGGATCCCATTCCACCCGCGTCACCTTATATCAACTCTATCTCTATTATATCCATGCTAATGTCATTTGTATACATATCCAACCATCTCAACCAATCAACACTCATATCCCCACTCATCACATACCTAAATGATTCCATGTCCCCATCTCACAATAACCCCTCCAATCTCAACAATCACATCACATTCCTATTTCTCAACATTGACCATTGCAAAAACCCACCCAATCTTAACCAATGACATACATTCCTCCTCATCAAATAAACCTCAAACACCCACTCATTCACAAGCCTATACAAAACCCTATCAAGACACTTCTCATGTCATAAAACCATCTAACTCTCATCCAACCACCTTAAATGATCCCATGCATGCATTGATGAATATGTTGGCTAACCTTAAAGATGCTACCTTGGGTCCTAAGATCTCATTCACCTATAATTTTTTTTTAATGAGCCCATTCATCATCATCTCTCATTTAAAGCCTTATCCTCTTCATTGGGAACTTCTTAAGTTATCTAAATTCAATAGCAAGGAGGATCCTCAAAAATACCTCCAAGATTTTGGCATGGTTGTTATCTCATGCCAATGACTAGGACCTCATGCTTAGGACCTTTCCTATGTTATTATTTGGCCCCTCCTTGGACTAGTATAATGCCATCCCTCAAAGCATTCCCCCTTCTCTTTCACAAAGCTTTCTCAACTCTTTTTAGAGAATTTATTCATCAATATCACTCGTAAAATAATCATTATAGACTTATACACCATTCATAAATTTGATGATGAATATATCACAGTATTTGTTACACAATGACATAGAATCATAAATCAATTATCATTTTCCCTTCCACAGACAGAGCTCATTGAATTATTCTCATGCTCTTCTGTGAATCATATCTCATCCACCCTAAAAATCCAATCATTTCAGACATTTGAATAATCCTTCACCATGGCTCAGAAACTTGAGACTCCTACCCTTGAGAAAGGCTAACTTAAGCTTAAATAAAACAAAACTAAGACCGAATTCATCAAACCCTCTACACATAATGAAAAGTCTAAAACTTCCACCAATACCATCATGGTTAAGTCTTCTTCTACATCCACTTCCCACATGGAGCCTCCAAAAGAGATTCTAGACCATTTCTTAACTATACCCCCTTAGAGGAATCCTATAGTTTAGTATTTGACAAGTTGATGGTAGTCCATTTCATCTAACTTTCTCCCATCTGACCCGTTGATGACTCGTGACCCAAGCCCACTTGGTATCATAAGGGCCACTATTGTAAATATCATCAAGTCAGAGGTCATGACATTGAAAAATGTTATTCCTTCAAATATCACATCCAACAACTTATAAATCAAGGGGATATCCAAGTATACAATTCTACCACATCATCTATCCCACCCCTTGACATATTTAAACAAAATTTTCCTAATCAACCACAAAAATATCAAGCCACTCCTTCTACATCTCAACTACCAAATTATCATGCCATCAACACAATTAACACCATCAATCAAGATCTCACCTTATCAACAACTACATCTACCCCTTCCTTATAAAATGTCCATATCTACAATTCTACCAACACGTATTCCCAAATTTACACCAATCATATCCACAAATATTATACCTATATCAACTTCTACTACTTTTCCTATATCTATATCTACTCTTACCCTTACCACATCCTCATCAAATTTAACTTTACCTCCTAATTCATCCACATCTATCATGCCCGATCTATCACATCTAGATTCATCCTTAGCATCTATTTCATCACCATCAATATTCATGCATATCCCTACACCCCTCACATCTATTCCTTCCACATCAAACACACTTATTACTACTTCCACACTACCTACATCTATGACCCTCTCAACCATACATGTTATCTCTACATCTCAATATCTCACGTCTAATCCTTCACCCATATCTACATAAAATACATCTATTACTACATCTACATCACCCACTTCCACATCAATCCCAACTACACTCATTTCTACCACATATAATTCTACAACCTCACTTACAACTATCCCAACACCTATCTCGAAATCCTCATCACATATACCTACATCTTTACCTATGGCTACATCATCTATTCCATCCCAATATTTTACACCCACTCCTTCTCCAACATCCATTCCTATATCTATACCCAATTATACATCAATAAAATATATTCCTACGCCTTGATTTGAAAATATAACTATGATACCTCTTGAAAAATTTATGACACAAACACCTCCACCTAAGGAAACCACAAACTGCACTCGTGCTCTATCCATTAAACCAACCATCTCTATAACAATCTATCCAAAACCTACACAATCTACAAATCATTTATATCTCATCAACTACATCATTTAGACTCCTCTTCCTTCATCAATATATACCCCTACATCATACCCTATAGACCCTCTAATCAAGATCATTGTCATCCCCTCTAAGGGAAAATATTCACAATAAAAATCCAAGACTTTGCCCTGTATCCCCAAAGGTATATCATGCATCCTTGTAAAAACATAGACATGCCTCTACCAAAGATGAAATAATCTAATGCCACATAATCTATCTTAGGATCTCCCCATCCCTCTTAGTGCTATACCCTTCATCTAAGACATCCATTTCTAACCAATATCGAAACACCAAGACATCTAACTTACCTCTCAAATATGCATAGATGTCCACTCCTCCCAAATCCAAATATAAATCTTCTATCAAGACTCACAAGAGAAACCTTACCTTCATGACTTCTATTGGATCTTACATAGAGATCCTTAGACATTTAATCCAAATATCTACAATCACACTTCCTCCCATCAAGGCCTTTGATCCACATAGTAAAAATCCATCGTAGTTCAATCCCAATGTTGTTTGTGCTTATCATCACACCATGGGTCATGAAACTAAGAATTATAAGGCCTTTGATATTTATTCCATGGTCTTATCAAGGAATATGAATTCTTATCTAGGGGGATCATCCTTATCCATCCACATCCTTATCCACAACTAATCCAATTCCCACTTCTACATCTTCATCCACTGGGTTATCTAGGTCTCCCCTCTCATCCACAACCTTTATTATCATCACTCCTCTACATGTCACTCCTCCTAAAGAAGGTCCTCCCTTGTTCATTAATATTTTTTTCTTACCAATCACACCAAGATCCTCAATCATCCATCCAATCAAGGTCTAGAGTCGTTATTACTACTCCTTATACCAATTCTATCTTGTATTTTTCACATCCACTAGCTCATCCTTATCTCCATCCAAGTTACCTAGTGTGATACAACCTCCCTCGCTAGGGGGTATCCACTCCTTACTCTTAATCATCTTTCATCTTATCCCTCATCCACATATCCCTCACATATCGATCCATATCTCTCTCTCTCTCCATTAAACAACTCGTTGGATACTAGGGACTTCACCTTAGGATTGATCTCGCTCTCGAGTTAGTTCCTTTTATCTTAATCCTTGACATTTTCTTCTTTATCTCATCCAATCTCATCCAATCTTTCTCATCAAATTTATTGTCTCATCTTATCTAATCTACCTATCTATTTTTCTATCTCATCCTAAGTCCACCTTTGTGGCCATACTTGTGTTTCTCTCGGGAGCCATATTTCTAAGCCCACTATTGTGGCCAACATCATCTCACCAGGACACATGTTTTTCACTTCCTCATAGCACATAGTTTTTATATCCTCTCATTAATCTTTCCTCATCCAATATTTTCCAAATTATAATCTTATCTTATCAACTCCCTTGTGTAAAAATGTTTAAAATAATGTGAATTTGATGTCGATGCACCTTGTCCTTAAACCAGAACATCACTACTCTAGAAAGGATCCAATGTGGAAAGTTTTCCCCAACTAGATTGGACCATACATCATTACACATAAATACGGGTCAAGAACCTATCATTTGGCCTCCCTTGATGGTAAACCATAAACAGAACCTCTTAACACATTGCACTTGTGACCATTCTATTGTTAGCATACCTATCGATATATACTTAGTCATATCTATGATCATTCCTTCATCATTAGCCTCTTCCATCCATCACTGTAATGATTTGGAATTATGTGGTCTTCTGTCACTTTCCTAGTCATGACCTTAAATATGGGCACCACGACTCTGCTCATAACATATTCCTTATGGATAAGTTCTCCCTTCTTGGTGATAACTCCATGATCATTACATCCATCACCCTCTTATCTACCTATTGGAAACCGCAAACGGTCCATGGTTGTCTCTTGTACATATTTTCATCCCCTCCTAAGTCGTCTACTTAGGTATACCTAGCTCTTATCCATAAAAATTTAAAATTCTGGATGCTCATATCTCATGCTATATTATCCAAAAATACACTGATCCCTTAAAGGAAAAATGTTCATATATAAAGAAGAATAATAAAAATAAACTGATCCCTTAAAGGAAACTATCATGCATATCTTATCCTTCCATCTAAAATCAAAATCAAAAAATCAAAAGCAAAAATTAGATCACTCCTGAAGGTTGGCTACTCTCTTACATCATGGTAGTGAAGGCTTCCCACATTGATCAACCTTATATATATTCAAAAGAAAAATCATATTAAAAATCAAAAGCAAACATCCTAAGAAATATTCCCGCATTGATTAGTTTGCACCACTCACCTTATCCTAGAGCTAGGGCATAGTCCAAGGAAATCTACCTATAGAGAACCCTATTCCTCTGTAAAACTCACATCTACAACCCTTGGTCATGTTGACTATAAGTGCATAAATTAATTCACATTTTCCCTTAATTTGGGATAAATAACTATTATTGGTTGTGTTAACACATATTTTAGTCGCATGTGCATTACGTTACTTGGATCCTTTTCTTGTTTACATCCAACATAGTTAGCGGAATCGTTTCCCTGCACATTCCTTTATGTGACGCAATGTCGTCGTTCTTATCCATACATCACCAATTATTGAGTCATGCTCTATTCTAATTTTCCACATCTATCATTTATCTTAACTTTATTTTATCACCATAACTTTTATCTCATCTAAAATCATCTATATGTTATCTATCAAAATCTCCCATTTGATTATATGTCCTATCATCCATGTATACCATCTTTCCTTCCATCTTATTTTTTGTGTGTCACCCATAACACACTCTTCCCCATTGTTTCCAACTTTTATCATCATTTCTTATTTTTCCTTTTCATCCATTTTTGTGTCCTTTACTGGGGCACCATATTATCATCCATATCTTATCTTAACTCCACTTTTGTGGCCATATTTGTGTTCCCTCTTGGGGAACTATACCATGTCTTCTTATTCTTTTCATCTTTGGCTATTTTCGTGTCTTGTGTTGGGGCACCATTATTTCCATCCTCATCCTTTGCAGACGCATATCCTTGAACCGATTCCTCGTGTATGAAGGATTTCATATTATTTGTATATGTTACTATCACCCATTGGTTCCCATAGATTGTATCTATTTGAGTGGTTTTCATTGGATCCCTCTCTATTTTGTAGTGATTTTTTGCTGACTCACAAGTCCGTAGGACATTTTCATCATCTCTCTGAACACTATGCCCTTCGTTTCCTATTCAAGTGACCCTAGAATCACTATAATATTTTAATTGTTTTTTCTTTAATCCTTCTTTCTTGTGGCATCTTTTCTATCCTCGTCATTTCACCATCATTCTTCCCAACCCATCCTTCTCACTCATCTCTTTCAAAATCATGACCGATTCCACTCTATTGGTTGTCATCAATCCCTAGTTTGAGGGGGAGCACCTCACTAACATCTCTTTTCCATCAATCTTATCAATCACTTCTTATTTTTGTCTTGCAATTTGCTATCACACAACCCCTCAAGTAAAAAGGGGAAAATGTAAACACTTATTTTATGTATCTCCCTTGGCTTCACCCCCGCGTTCACTTTCCACCTTCACTTAGAACACTCATTTCCCTCTTATTTTAAAACACACCTTTTCCCTTCTAAATTATTATATTTTCTTCTCCCTCATTCTATTTTATCTAACATAATTCCCATATTCCCACTTTTAAATCCCCATTAATCCCATTAATCCTAAAATAAATTAATTAATCCTAAATTTCATCCTAAACCATTTAATTATCCCCATGGGATTCCCTCCCTTTCTCTATTATTACCCATCATTAAATTTTACCCAGGATTTCCCCACTTAACTTATCCCTTCCTAAGATTATTTCCACTCCCTTACACCCATTTAACCCTCTTACATGTGCCAGTCAAAAAAATAGCCCATCACCCATTTGAAATTCTATTCTCGTCCTCATTTCTCATTATATTTTTCAAATGGAAGTTTACTATCCCCAACCACTTATGATAGATGCGAGTCATTATCGACTTGAATTGGGTTATTTAATCACCCCTATCCCTCTTCTCAAAGGGCTAGAAAATATTGAATGTTCTGTGTTCTTTTGTGACATTGTGCCTTTTGAGCTATCTGTGAATCCTTTTTATTAGTTGAGATATCTTGGTGTTTCTCTTTTGCATTGAGATCTTGGAGTTAAAGAGTATCGTGGAGTTTTTGTTCGTGGATGTGCTTGTTTTTTTTTACATGTACTTGTAGGTGTTCGTCAAGATTTTCTTCAGCCTCTAGTTAGCTTCAATCATCCCCAGATCTAGCATCTTATCCCATCTTCTTATTAACATCCCATCATTGGTTTGGTCTCTATTGATCATACCCGATCATTGTTGACCCATAGCCTACATTTTGCTACATCCTATCCATAATACACCCTATCCAATTTGTATGCAATCTTGTCTAATATACCCTGCATCCAATATACCCCTGTAACATTCCACCCTTCTGACAACATCCATTTATCTTTTATATCATCTTATACTCCACATTTTTTTGTTGTCCTACATACCTCTGCACTATTCTTTTTGGAATTCCATTGAATATCTAGTTTTCTCTCATGTCACCGTTGATTATCTATGGTACTCTCGGGTCACCGTCGACTCTCTGTGGTTTATTCTAGTTTTATATCATTTCCATCCTTGATCATCATATTAGTTACATTATCTTATTAGATACTTGTTCAAACCCCATTTTTAGTATTCCCTTTCTATTATCATATTATCCTTCTTTGTTATCATCACGTGGGTTGACATCCTCTTGAGTAATTTCATGCTTCTTGAACCAATTTTTTTGGGAAGACCACCATATCTTTTACTAATTCCTTTTCGTGCTTAGAATTTTTCTATTATGTAAGTTGAAGAATCACCGTGAGGAGGATCATTTATTGTGTGCCCATACCATACCATCCTATCCACATTAGGAGGTTCCCTAAACCCTCCCATATTTCTAAGTTTATTTATTTCTCATTTGTTTTTCATTAATCTGAAATAGGTAGCACATAAATCTTGTCAAATAACACAGTCCCATGCTATCGAAGGTGAAGAGTATAACTTGAAACACCTTTCATGGGGTCTCATGCACCTCCCACCAAGATGATTTGTAGAAACATTAAGTATGTTAAAAAACTATTTATCCTTCTCTTAATTTTTTAAGATAGAAATTCTCAATGAACATGATAATGCTATCGTGAAGTGACACAATGTTTCCCATACTATGATTACAAAGACACGTCACTAAAAATGATATTCTCTTGGAACTACAATTTCCTTGAAGATCATTACTAGCCAAATTATGAGGCCCTCACTCCATCCTACTACACAAATAAGTGTTTAGAAGAAGATCACTTATGAAGCGACTATGATTTCTAAGGAATTCCTTTTGTGGAATTAAATATCTTGGCTCCAATTTATTTTCACACATTTCTCTAATTTTTCCAATGAAAAATAAGGGAACAATGCTCATGTATTAACATAGGAAGAGGTATTTTATGATTGATTGATGTGAAAAAATATTCATAAGAAAACAATAGGGAATTTATTACCACAACCACTAATAAGGAGACTAAATCCCTACTTAGAACCAATAAATTACTCTACCTTGTTTCTTATAGCAACATCATCTCACCAATATTTGATACATTATAATATTTACCTCATTTGATCCCTTCCTATTGGAAAGGACATAAATGAACTTATAAATATTACATTATTTTTGTGTGATAATAAACATAACCTAAAAATTCCTTTCACATTATATGACTCTAGGTTTTACTTTGATACCAACAGGATGATCATTTACATTTCCTTGGTAGGGCTCCACCATATTTTCATTTGTCACCAAAATTTTTATAATAACATTACCATTATACATTTTTAAAAATATTCCTATGATAAGCATAAAATTTTATCCTTTCATTACTTCCTAGTTCACTTTAAATTATCCATCATGCTAAGCATGTTAAAATGCATGCAAACATGTAGTTTATATTTTCTAAAAGATACACAAGAAGAGGGGCTTTTTGCATGATTATCATGATAATTTGTTAAGTATTTTAACAAGGTATAAAATGCTCATGTGAACCACTCACTTGTATCCCCTTTAGTTAACCAATCTCTCTTGGTTACTAATTCACAAGGAAGTTCCATTTGCACATCATGATAAGTAAAATTTCTCTATGTGTGGTACGAGCTACTCCCTTAAGGTGGTGCAAAAACTCAAATTCCAACAACCATATGTAACCTCATTAATTATAAGATACTTAGGTTGATTTATTTAATCAAACAAACATTAAACTACAAAGTATACATTGCATATAATCATTAGTGTTGCACGTTATTAAATGACCTAACAATGGTTATAGTAGAGTTTATTTCCAAACTTATAATTTCCTTTTCTACGTTGCAATATCATCTTTACACATACCATTAGATCAAAGAACATTATTCCTTCACAACATTATGACATTATATTTATTTACATTATTTATGGTTATACTGATATTGTCTTATGATCATACTAACATAATTTACTTTGCCTAACTATTCATGGTTCCTTTAAAAGCATGTTTCTAATCATACAACAAGATTACCAATGAATCAAGATTACCAAACCATTATCATTTCGACACAAAAATGAAATGTGGCTCTTACTTAAATTAATATAAAAATGATAATTCCATTAATCTATACCTATATAAGGCCCCAATTTCAATAAAAATTGTATGCATTTCTATATAAACATGCGACTACAAAACAACATAATATTGCTACTGAGTCCTTTTGTTCAGTGTACCTACAACCAAAAGCATGGTTATCCCTATAAGTTGACATGGAAAATCCTACCATATAACATATTCTAATTATGCATAATTTTTCATTCACAATGATGTCAAAGAAATTACATTCAATATAGAGAGAGTAAGAAATACATTTGTAGTACCATTTCATTTACATTCAAGAAAGAGAGAGAGAGAGAAGAGAAAAACAATATTTCCCAAAAGTAAAAGTCTTTAAGAAAGTGAATAAAATGGGTTTCAAATAGTCATATGAATGTATTATAAGGTCTCTTAGTAGTTAATATGCTTCAAAATGGGTACCACGATCATTTTTATTATGGTTGCAAGTTCACCAAAAGTGCCCAATTTAGCCAAAGTGGATACTGGAAACCGAGTTCAAAAATGTAACATCCACTTTTAATGAATTAGAAACAAGGGAATTTTTTTACATAATGTTATTTGTTCTAAATTCATATAATTCAGAACACACATTCCATTTCCAATCCATCTCATAATAGAAAACCATATACAATTGTAATGACTCGGTGAAACACCGATCTCTCATTCCATGACTCGGTATTAAATCAATCTCTCATGTTAACTTGTTCAAGTGTATACTATGTATACTTGGTTCTTTTACCCATTAAGGGTCACTCAAGTGTTCTGTCTAAGAATCCTATCTGAATATTTGTTACCGATATTCATCTAAAATCCTACAACTTAGACTAGGTGACATAAGATAACGTAACCAACAACTTGCGATACTTTAGCCAAATTTTTAAACATGTTTACATTCCAAGATGACATACTCATCAAAAGGAATATGTATTTCACCACACTCATACTATTATCTAGATTGGTCTACCTTGACTTCTGTCAATCAAACCTGAGTCAAAGTTTCACACTAAATAGGGGCATCTCACATGCACTAGTGTGGAAGACTACTCATGGTGACTAAGGATAAATAGACATACTTAATTGAATTTTGTGGATTAGGTGTTTTTAGCTACCCTAAGTCAACATGAGTTTACCACTACATTATTCCATGTGTTTATCTATGTTTAGAGTAGAACTATGAACCAAATTTCCACTTATGTCAATCTATTTAATTGAACTAAGTGGGGTGTTGAAAAGCATAGCTAGATCCACCATAGTATCCTCGTAATAACTCTCATGATTATTAGGGTACTCTGTTGCAGCCCCTATATTATAACAACCTACTAAGTTCCTTCAACTAAAGTAACATACTTAATAACTTTAGATTATTAACCCATCAATTTATTATCTTGTTTAATTTATCGTTAAACAACACACCTAAGGGTTCAATAAGTACGATAGATATAAAGAAGATTCGAAATGTATTTTTACACCAATTAAAGGTATGCAGATAAAATTAGCATTCAATCAAATGAAAAATTTAATCTTAACCCCTTATTTCCATTAATCAATAAATCTGAATTCGATATTTAGTAAGTAAGATCATTAAGTTTTCTTACTACAATTTATCATTGTAAACAATCTCGATTGAAAGCTTATACATTAGAATTAGTGATATCCTAATGTCTAAATCTTCCTATTAATTCTTTTAAGCTTTCCCTTTACCATTTATTGTTTACATAAAAGAGCATACAACCAATCATCCTTTCTGATTTAAACTTATCACATAACAAGATAACATACATAGTCTATTTTAATGATAAAAGGAAGTATCCTTTTATTCATAATTAAGGACTATTGTCCTATTTAAGAAATCAGAAAACATAATGTTTAGTTTCATAAAATAATACCACATTCATCTATATAAAACTATCCTTATTCCCTTTTCAAGTATGGATCTATCAATCATAGTCATCATAGTGATACCACTCCCAAATGAAATGAATCAGAAGTATATGGATACATATAAAGTTCCTTATACAATATTTATTCTATACCTTAGAATTCATTAAGTCATGCATGTAAATTTTTAAGTATATCAATAAAATCCCATCATGAATATTAATATTTAGGATTTTTTTATCAAATCTAAGTCATTTAAGGCCTTAGAATAAATCTGAAATCAACAACTTTTCATAACAATTCATTAATCAAAAGAGAGAGATCACTTTACACCCAACTTAATTAATATTCCATAAGTTTATAAGAAACATCTTTCATCATTACAAAACAAATTTTAATACATCTTCAAGTTTTTCTAACAAGTTCATTTCAAGACAACTTCAATACAGAAAGCATCTGAACAAAGGAAATGATCTCATTAATAAAACAAATGCAACTTTTTATAAGTCTTTCTCCTTTAACTTTTCACGAAGTCCTTCGCAAAATTGTTAGCATGAGTCAGTTCATAAGAACTGAGCATGATAAGAGCTATAACATTAAAAAATATGATTTTATCTAACTATTTCATAAAAGGAACCATGGTATTTATGAAAAGGTTCCAAGTACATAAAAAAAGATCAAACAAATAAACTACCCAAAAATCCACAATGTCAGAATAGACAAGAAGTCAATAAGTCAATTTAAGTATCATTTCCGTAGAAGAAGTTAAATAATCCATCATAAATTAATTCTATCTAAATCACAATAATGATAATCATTTCAACATGATAACATTCCAAAATGCAACCAATTTAGAAAATAATTAACTAAAGTCATAATTTTTTCACATTGGTTTCAATTTAGTTCACCAAGAAAAGTTCCACTAAACACAGACAGTTCTCAATCCAAAAATAAAAATGAATTGATCTAAAACAAAATGATTTGATAAGAGGATAATGTTGTTCCTATAAAAATCACTTTCATAACAAAAACTGAAAAGATTAGATAAATAACTCGAAATACTTGACATGAACAACATACTTGTCCTAACAACTCTGCAGAAGAAATCCCTACCTCTATCCAAGAGAATACCTCAAAAAAAAAAAAAAAAAACTCGACAATACAGAATATAAACACCATATATTCTATAGGAGAAAAATATCAAGCCTCCACAAGTCAAAACAAACACATGATACAAATTTCATGAAGGATTTTCATTTACACAAGTTGAGTACAAAACCTATTTGGTCAAAAAATATTATTCAACCTATACAACAAAGAGAAGTTCATTACATAGTTATGCATCATATCAACATTCAATACCTGAATGCTCAATATCTCCCACATACAAGCTAAAGGAGAATGAAATACAAACTGATTAAGAAACATAAACCATAGAGTACAACCTTCATTTACACATGAAATGAATTCACAAAAGAGAAATAGTCTTCATTCAAAGGTTCAAGAACAACTCAAAGATGGGTACAATATCTAAGAGACTTCTTGAAAGATTATGCACATTAAACCTAACTTGATACATTTCAAATAATGCATCCAAAATATATCATAAAACATATCTACATGTACTAGGTGAAAAGTTATTCAAACACAATGAACAAGAAGAGACCAAATTTTACTAGTTTATTCCCTCCTTTCCATACACGAGTCGTCGATGCAATATGGGTATATATAAGCAAAAAAATTATCCACCCATGAAAGAGAGAGACATGAGATTACCAGTCCCTATTTTTTTCAAACACGTCCACCTGAGAAGGGTATTAAAACAATGAACCAAAACTTAAGAAGACAAAAACATAAATCTCCATTGTTTACCTAACAACATGCACTTACAGTGCTCAAAACCACCTTCGAGAATACCCATTCAGGGTTGAACAAGATATTTTTAAGACAAAGATCAAAAGATCTATATGAATCTTAAGATAAAATGAAAGTCAATAAACTAAAACAAAATCCCAAAGCAGGCCTACAAGAACATGTTGACCCACATTATTGTTAATACAACTAGACCAATAACCACCAACTAAAACAAAAGTACCATTATAGGCATCATTTTATTCTGCAAACAAAGTCGACCCAAAAGAAACATTAATCAAAACCCAATTTCAAAACAAACTAGAAGTTCCAAAGTTCAAGAACTTTAAACCAAATCCTTACAAAAATGTTTAAATGCTACAAGGATACAAAATGACGATACATATGTATATCAAAACAAAGAATCTTTATGAAATTTCATACCTAGTTTTCCAATAAAGCAACACATCTATTTTCTAACTTTATTCAAAACCCAGATTTAGTATAACACTAGCATTCCACCAAAATATTCATATCCAAAGATACCATTTCCAAAAAAACTCACAGAAGCAAAAGAAGAAAATAATCATACCAAAAAAATTCTTAGAGACGTTTTCATAAAGAGCATAATTCTTTTAATGAAAACATTTAAATAAAAGCAAGAGATTTTAAAGAGATATGGCCTATCATGTGTGGTTGTGCTCTTGCCTTCTCTTCCTCACTTCAATATTTCAAACAAATCTTCCATGGAAATATTTCCAACAAAAATGCCTAAACAATCCACTGAAACTTTTCCCATTTTCTTCTTATGGTTTTAAGACCAAATTTTTCCAATATTTCTGCCATGCAAGGGCAAATTCAAACATGCAAAATAATCGAACTGAGAGATCAAAAAATGAAAATACCACATGTAGAGCCAATAATCTCAGAAAATACAAATGCATAATGAAACCAAATGGTTTATTTTTCCTCTAACCCATTCTACTATTCGCTAAGCGGTTTTCACTCGAGTCGAGGTTTATTAATGCCAACAGGACTGAAGATGTCACTTCAAAAACTCCCACCATACCTTATCCACAGTTAGTTATAACTAAGAGTTTCAAAAATTCCTCAAATCTAATTTATCAGTTGATAACTCAACACATTCCACCTCCCCTATACCTTGGCCAAAGTTGGTTGTGTTGGTGTCCAGTTTGATCCTCTGTCATTTTCCCATCTTTCCCCTTTATTCTACATGCTCAAAAACATTTTTCTTCAAACTTGGTGGTCTACAAATTTTGTTCTCCAGATTGAATGCTTTCAAAGGCTCACAAACTAATTATTTTTCCCCATTTTGAAAGAAAAATACATTCAGGCTCTGTTTTATGCCCTAAATTTCCAAATCCATGGGCCTTGGTCATTTTTTCCATTTTTTTTGGCCTGTGGAGCTTGAATTTGTTCGTTTCATGCATATTTTCCCTCAAATATCTATCCCCATGGTTGAAACTTGCATAAAATCAACTTCCCCTTGTTTTTAAGCAAAAATCCATCACCCACGAAGAAAAAATTGAATTCGGGCATCTCTGGTAAATTCTACATTTTTTTACAGTCATACGGGTGTCATTTGCCCGCCAAAATTAAGCTCAAAATTCTCCTCATACATGGCCGCTTCTGGTTGGACAAGGATCGATGGGTTTCTTTGAAAAACTTAGCCATTTTTGACTTTGGGAAAAATTCAAACTTACCCCCACAACTCCGTAGGAGGACACGTGTCGTGTTCCTATGCCAAGGTGGGATGGAAGGCTAGCAGAAGACTTAGGAAAATCTTGCCTTTTGGAAAAGGGGAGAAAAGTGGAAGAAAATCCTGCGGGTCTGTAATGGAGCAGGTGGTGGACATGTGGTCGAACAAGGATAGAGCAGTGACAGAGGCAAAAGGGAATTGTTTCTCTTTTGTAAAAAAGGACTTAAGGTAAAATTTTGGAGCATGGCCCGTGGCCAATCACGGGTGGACATGTGTCCATGGAAAGTCTAGAGGGAAGTGCGGGCCGTGGAAGGAAATGGGGAATTTTTCCCTTTTTGGCAAAAGAAGTTAAGGCAAAAATTGAGTCACGGGCCCATGAATGAGCCACGGGAGACACGTGGTGAAGGCGGAGCAGGTCGGTGGGGCGCAAAGGCAAAAGGGAATTTTTCCCTTTTGCAAAAAAAGACTTAGTATGGAAATTTGAAGCGCTGGCCCGTGAGCGAATCATCGAGTGACATGTGGTAAGGGAGAAATCGAGAGGCACGGGCCCATGGGGAAAAATGAAAATTTTCCAAATTTCCAAAAAGGTCAAAATGCATGAATTGAAGTGCGATCCCAATGGGACCCACCATGTGCCATGTGTCATCACCAAAATTCAAGGGCGAGAGGGACAGAAAAATTCAATTTTTTCCATTTTTCCAAAAATGTCAAAAAGTCAAAAGGTGAGCCTGAATTGATTCCCAATCATATTTTGACACGTGGAGGGCCTAGATTGAAGGAGAAAGAGTAGATCAAGGGTAATTGTACATCTTCATTTTTGGCCACCATTTTTGCTCCAGGAAACTTGGAATTATAAATTTTTCATCAAATTTTTATGATTCCATTTCGTTTTGGCCTTCTAGGATCATTGGAATCAGTTTCATAACTCAATTTGTAGATTTGAGTTGTTTTTGAAACAAAGTTTTTTCCTGATCTTTCCAGACACATGAAATGTAAAATTTAAAAGTTGCAAAGGTATTTTTAAAATGTGAAAAGGTGAAATGATGAGAGGAAAGGCATCTGCATGCCTTGATGATGAAAAACGTGCCTCCAGGAAAGATAATGATCTAAATATTTGTAATGATTCAGTCTTTTAAACACTTGGCAACTCTCGTTGTAAATTTGTTAAATGTCATTTTCAGTGAATCATGAGAAATTGTTGTAACAAACTTGATCCCTTGGCATATGCTTTGCTTGGGAAAGAAGGTTCTAATGTGGCAAGAGGTATATAATGCATTTTGGAAAAATGTAAAAGGGTCGGGAAGTTGAAAATCACGAGAAAATTCTGAGAGAAAGCTCATTTTTTTCGAGAAATCCACCAAAGAACCAAGTTAATTTCTTCTGTGTTGGATCTTCATGTATGTGAGTTGGTTACAAGTGTATAGCCATCACACAACTCTAAGATTGTTCATGAAACTCTCCCCTTGATGAATCTAACAAGATTTTGAGTTAATCTGTGTTTTTCTAGGCAATATGATGTATGTTATCATTTTAAATACTTGCAAATATTTTTCATTGTTCTTGTTGCGATCTTGCATTGAAATTATTTAGAAATCACACGAGGATCTCATCCTTATTGATAGTTTAATGACACTTGCAGCTTTTTGTTTGTTAGAAGAGCTTTCATCTAGCATTGAAAATAAGCGAGTTTAAAATCACTCCACCTTCATTTGTTGATTTGAATTTCTTGTAAGACTTTAGGAGTACCTTAGGCGTGGTTTGATCAAGGATTTTTGTGTTTAATTGAGTTCTACAAGATTGTGTGAAGAGTGTAACCACGGCTTCCATTTATGCATCTTCAACGGTTGAAATAACATCTTGATTATTTGAAGCATTTTATTTGATAGTTGTTCAAGTATTGTAGAGGTTATCAAATATTTGATATATCCAAGTTTTTCTTTTCAATACCCCACCAAAAAATCATCTAAATAACTAATCATACCCATACTACCCCTGCATTACATTGTGTGTCAACAAAATAATCTAACCCATCTACAAAAATGCACAAAGCAAATTAGGATCATACAATTCCTCTAACAGCCTCAGCCTTGTCTTGAAAACATTTCCATCATTTAGTAGTGACAGCTCTGTTGAGTTTGAATAATGGAAAATTGATCATGTTTTCCCAAGGCCATCTCCATAAAATATGCACAGTATAAGGATATCTCCACCTCCTTCACAAAATAGAGGCTGCAATATAGGTTCTCTTACCTTGGTTGAAAAGGAACAACCTAAAATTGTGAGGGTTAGATCAAATCCTTTCAAAGTTCTATCCATCTCTCCACAAATCTGAGTGCCAGTTAGATCAAATCCCCGGCTACAAAATGACATATATCAAGATTTATATTCCTTCAAGCTTCATGCCATATTTCTGATGCTACTCAAACTGAAAAGGAGAACAAATTTGGGTACCAAAAGGTTGTATCGGTGTTTTAAATGAAACATTTAAACATGGCGATGCATTTGGAATGGTGCCACCACCATCCAAATCCATTTGCTAACAAAGCCAACCCCACTTCCTTAGGTTAGGTCAATGTCCATTAGGTTAGGTTCCCTAACATTAGTTTAAGACCATAGTTTAGGATCTTAGGCATAGTTCCAAATAGCTTAGGATTAATTAGTGTCCAAATTTAGGATATCTCCCCATTATCCTACTTAGGAATTAATTAACATAATGAATAAATCACCTTAGCATAGTTTAGGATAAGATCAATAATCAAACACTTAGATTAATTAGGTCCCAATAAATTAATCAAAGAATGTTACCTTCGCGGTTCATCAAAACAAAGAATAGATCATCATAGAATGGTGAAATCAAAATATGCTACAGGACGCCCCTGTGACCCCAGTGCAAGCCTGGGTTCAAAAATTAGATATTCTGATCGACTTAATCAAGGTGATCAAAACATCGAAAAATCCTAAACATGCCTTGGATCACTGCAATTGATCTAAGGTGTGATTAATCTGGACTTTGCAATCATCATATTGAAAAACAAGTTCAGTATTGCAACTAGGAAAAGAATGATATTAGATCGAATTTATTTCCTTCATCCACATGCAGAATACATTAAAAATTTCAACATAAAAAGTATAAGAAATACTTCATTATAAATTCAGAATTTTCATGGCATGACGTTATCCAATTTTAGAAGATAAAAATATCATCTACAACAACATGATTAATCTATTTTTAAAGAGTACACCGTCTTCAAAACGAGAATCACCTATCAACATTGCTACTTCATTATAGAAGTGATCAAAGATAACAGCCATGGCAGAGGCATTACATACCTCCCCTCTAAAAAGCATCATCATCCATGATGATTTACTTAATCCAAAATCATAAAAAAAAAAATAATCATAATTATAATTCTTCTTTCCACAAAATTTTCAAACAAAAACAAATTTGCAGAAATTTAAGTTTTTCATAACTTATTACAACATCATAATTGTTGTCCCAATACTAAAAATTATAGTACCTACCCAAAACTAGCAGAAATTAAAGATAGTTTTCAAACAAAGTCTTTAATTGTCTCAAAAATCAGAATTAATTCTATTCAAATAAATGAGGAAAATCTTTTTCATATCCTCAAGGTTTTCCCATGTTGCACTTTCTTCATTAAACTGGTCCCACTGGACCTTGCATTGACTGATTTCATGATTTTGTAAGTACAACTAGTGAGTTTCCAACACTCTTATGGGTTCAACCATAATTATTCCTAGGTCTTGGACCTGCAAGGAATCCCAATTTAATACATGTGATAAATCTGAAATGTATTTCTTAAGAAAAGAAATATGGAAAACATCATGCATTCATGAAAAAGTGGGAGGTAATGCTAAGTGATAAGCTACAGGGATAATCACTTCAACAATCTCGAAAGGTCCCACAAAATGAGGTGATAATTTGGCTACCTTTCCAAAGGTAATAGAGCTCTTTTTAGGCTTAACACGTAAAAAGACTTTTTCACCAAGTTCAAATTTCTTATCGATCCTTTTTAGATCTACATAACTTTTCTGCCTATCAGTAACTTATTTTAATTGTTCACGAATTATTTTCACTTGTTCCATTTCAATAAGCATTTCAGGTCCAATTACCTCTCTATCTTCAATGCTATCCCAACTAACTGGAGTTTTGCATTTCCTTCCATATAATGCTTCAAAGGTTCCATTTTAAAAGAGGAATGATAAGTATTATTGTAAGAAAATTCAACTAAAGAAAGTTATTCTTCCCATTTGTACTATTGATCCATATAGTACATTCTTAACATATCCTCCAAAACCTGATTTACTCTCATTTTGACCATCTGTTTCCGAATGGTATGCAGAACTAAAACTTAGTTTTATTCCTAAGGCTGCATTTAATGTTTTCTAGAAACGAGATGTCATTCTAGGGTCTCTATAAAATATAATCATTTCAGGTACTCCATGTAATCTAAAAATATCTTGCAAAAACCTTTTTACTAAAATAGGTGAATCATCCTTAAGATTTACAACAATAAAATATGCTACTTTTGTTAATTTTTCAACCACAAATAAAATAACATCATGATTATTTTTAGACATGGGCAGCCCAAAAAAATCCATACTTATTACTTGCCACTTGTATTGTGCTATGCTATGAGGGTACGAAGAAACTAGCTAGGTGCATATCCTCAACTTTAACACACCGACATTCCATGCAATGCAAAACAAAATCAGTTATGTCTCTCTTCATTCCTTTCCAAAAATATTGTTGTTTTACATCAACAAGCATTTTTTTAATACCAGGATGTCTGAGTAAGGTGAATTATGAAATTCCATCATTAAATTTTTCCTTAACTAATTTCCTAAAGGTACATACACTCACTTTTCATATCTTAAAATTCCTTCATTATCAAATTTAAAACCTTTGTATTTTGCATCAATAGGATCTGCAAAAAGTGTTGCTTTTACCTGCTAAAAGTATAAATCAGAATCCATGATTCTCTTTACCTCATCCTTAAACTGAGTTCTCAAAGTTACAAGTGCAAAAAAATGTTTCCTATGGCTTAGTGTATTTTTCACTTTGTTTTATTTACCTTTAATGCAACTTATGTCAAAATTATATTGTGACAATAATTCTAACCATCTTCAATGTCTTGCATTCAGATTTGGCTGAGTGAAAATATACTTTAGCCCAAGGTGGTTAGTTTTTAACTCAAAAGGTCTTCCTAAGAGATAATGTCTCCATATTTGAAGTGCATGAACTATGACAACAAGCTCTAGGTCATGGGGAGCATAATTCATCTCATGTAACTTTAGTTTCCTACTCTCATAAGCTATAACATGTTCATCTTGCAAAATTATACCTCTTAATCCTTATCTAGAAGTATCTCAGTAACTATTGTAAAGATTCCATTTGGATTTGGTACAGCCAAAATTGGTGCGAAGTTAGTTATTCCTTTATATTTTTGAATTTTGATTCACATTTATCACTCCATACAAACTTTTTGTCTTTCTTTTGAAATGAAGTAATAAGTGTGCAATGACTTTTGAAAAGTCCTTAGAAATTTTTTTGTAATAACCAACAAGACAGAGAGGAAGCTTTTGAATTCATGTACATTTTTAGGTTCATGCCTTTCTGTTATGGAAACAATCTTTGATGGATCAACTGATATTCCATCCTTACTTATGACATGTCCTAAATAGTGCACTTCTATTTCATAAAAAGGACATTTGGACAACTTATCATACAATTTTATCTTCCTCAAAGTTTCAATTAGAATTTTTAAATGCTTTTGGTTCTCATTAATGCTTTTAGAATATATAAGAATATTGTACAAGAATACAAGTAAAATCTTGTCTAAGTATTCTTGAAAGATATTATTCATTAGGTTCATAAAAGTTGTAGGTGCATTTGTAAAAAAAAAAGGTTAAACCGCAAATTCATAATGTCCATATCTTGTTCTAAAAGTTGTTTTATGAATATTTTCATCCTTAATTCTCAATTGATGATATCCAGAATGAAGATATATCTTTGAATAAACTGATGCTCCACACATCGATCAAATAGATCATCAATTCTAAGAAGTGGATATCTATTTTTGATTGTTTCTTTGTTTAACATTTTTAATCAATACAAAGTCTAAGTGTTCCATCCTTATTTTTTTTTTTTTTTAAATATCGGTGCTCCCAAGGTGAGACACTCGGTCTTATCAAACCTTTAGACAACAATTCTTGTAATTGTGCCTTAATTTTTACTAGTTCAATTGTAGTCATTCAATAAGGTGCCTTGGAAATAGGTTTAGTTCCAAGTTTGATTTCTATTGTAAATTCAAATTCTCATTTAGGTGGAAGACCAGGTAGTTCTTCCGAAAATACATCGCTGAAATCTCTTAACAGCGAATACTTCTCCAAGAAATCACTATCCTTTTTTGTTGTTTCAGAAATTTTTACTGCATATAATGTGCAGCCTTTGTTTTTGGCCTTCTTAAGCTACATAGCTGACAATTTTCTAACTGAAATTTCTCATTTTACCCCTTGAATGTCTGTTGTTTTCTGCAGATCATCAAGGCATCTAATGTGTTTTTCAAAACAATCAACTTTTGCTTTATGTTTAGCAATCTAGTTAACACCAATTATGACATCATATGACCCCAAAGGAGAAACATAAATATCTACTTTAGTGGAAAAACTTGGTAACTCTAAGACTGCTCCAAAAATACATTTACTAACAAGTATGGACAACATTATTACCATAATGTACAATCCAATATTTTTCCATTATTCCTACTTTTATTTTTAATTTTGTAGCTAATTTAATAGAAATAAAACATTTTATAGCATCGATATCAAAAATTATAGTAATAGGTGTACCAAATAATTTACTTGGCACTTATATGGGTGTAACTTGATTTTCATCTACTACAGCATGTATCTTATGCTTCTGGTTGCTGTCATCTTTCTTTATAGGTCATTGGTTTACGTAGTGATCCTTACCACAATTGAAATATCCCCCTACATGTCCTCTTTTTGGTTCAAACTTATTTCCAATCTTGAAATTACTGTTTTGACCTCCAAAAGGTTTCTGCCCATTATTGTTATTCTTCACAAAATTGTTTCTAATGTTCATAGCAGAGTTTATTTGTTGTTGTTTTCTTATTGTTATCAGTCACAAACTTGTTTTTGACTCCAAAATTTTTCCATGCCACCTTCTTAGGTGCAAGTGATGAAGAAGAGTTGGAAATTTTCTTTCGATTTTCTTCTTTATGAGTAGAAATTTCCTTTAATTTTTATTCTTGCCTTATGGATTTTTCTACAACCCCTTCTATAGTGGTTGGGTTGTGCACATCTACCTCTCCTCCTATGATAGGATTCAATCCCATAATAAACTTGTGTATCCTAAATTTTTGATAGTTTGATATTATGGAACGTACTTAAGAATTTTGGTAAACCTCTCTCAAGTACTCGATTCTGATTAACTTTACTTAGACTAAATTCTAAAATTTTGTCATTTTCTAATCATAATAGAGTTGTGGTAGCCAACATTTCCTAAAGTATCCCTTAAATTTATCCCATGTAATTTTTATTCATCAATGTTTAGTTTAGCCTTACGGTTGTCCCACTAGGAGGATGCCTCATGGGAAAGTTGGTAAGCTCCCCATATTGCTTTTGTTTCTTCCAGAGAAGTTCCTTATTGTAAAGTACTTCTCCATTTCACTAAGCCAATTCTCAACCCCATCCCCCAGTGTAGTGCCATCAAAATTTTGTGGAATTATCCTCTTTATGTCATTAGTAAGTTCAACTGCTAATCTTGCCTTTTTATTTTCAAAGAGATTCAGGTGCATTTGCAACATTATTATTATCATTTACAACATTGTTATTTTCTACATTCTCATTACCAACACCTAGATTTCTAACATTGGTGTTGTTTCTTGAAGGTGTTTGATTCTTATTATTAGCATCATCTTCCTCCTCATTTCCCATTACTTGATGTTCAAGTACAATAAGACAATCTCTTATGTCCAACGGGAAGCAAGAATATTATCAAGATTTTGTGCGATAGCTACCTCTCCACCTGGAGGAAGATTATTTGTAGCACATCCCCTTATTCTAACCATTTTCTATCAATAATAAATTAATTTTTTATCAGATATGGGCTCAATAGGTCAAAGAGATGCAACCTTTAGCTCTGATATAAAAATGTAACATCCACTTTTAATGACTAAGAAACAAGGGAGGTTTTTTTAACATAATGTTATCTATTATAAATTTATATAATTTAGAACACACATTACATTGCAAATCCATCTTATAAAAAAACCATATACAAAAGTAATGACTCGGTGAAACGCCGATCTATCATTCCATGACTCGGTATTAAACCAATCTCTCATGTTAACTTGTTTAAGTGTACACTATGTATACTTGGTTCTTTAACCCATTAAGGTTCAATCAAGTTTTCTATCTAAGAAACCTATCTGAATATATGTTATTGACATTCATCTCAAATCCCAAAACTTATACTAGGTGACATAAGACAACGCAACCAATAGCTTGCAATACTTTGGCCAAAGTTATAAAAATGTTTACATTCCAAGACAACATAATCATCGAAAGGAATATGTCTTTCACCACACTCATATTTTTATCTAGATTGGTCTACCTTGACTTTTTTCAATCAAACGTGAGTCAAAGTTTCACACTAAATAGGGGCAGGTCACAGGCACTAGTGTGGAAGACTACTCATGGTGACTAAGGATAAATAGACATACTCAATCAAATTTCTTTGATTAGGTGTGTTTAGTTACCCTAAGGCAACATGACTTGACCACTACACTATTCCATGTCTCTATCTCTATTTAGATTAAAACTATGAATCGAATGCCACTTATGTCAATCGAGTTAATTGATCTAAGTGGGATGTAGAAGCATAATTATTTGCATCACAATATCCTCGTAATGACTCCCTTCATTATGAGGGTACTCTCTGTACCTCCTATATTACAGTAACCTACTAAGTTCCTTCAACTAAACTAACATACTTAAGAACTTTTGATTATTAACCCATCAATTTATTATCTTGTTTAATTTATCATTAAAAATGCACTTATGGGCTCACTAAGTACAATAGATCTAAAGAGGATTCAAAATGTGATTTTACACCAATTGAAGGTATGTAGATAAAATATGTGTTCAATCAAATGAACAATTTAATCTTAACCCCTTATTTCCATTAATCAATAAATCTGAATTCAATATTTAGTAAGTAAGATCATTAAGTTTTCTTACTACAATTTATCATTGTAAACAATCTCGATTGAAATCTAATACATTAGACTTAGTGATATCCTAATGTATAAATATTCCTATTAATTATTTTAAGCTTTCCCTTTGCCATTTATTGTTTACATAAAAGATGATACATCCAATCATCATTTCTGATTTAAAGTTGTCACATAACAAGCTAACATATATAGTCTATTTTAATGATAAAAGGAAGTATCCTTTTATTCATAGTTAAGGACTATTTTCCTATTTAAGAAATTAAAAAACATAAGGTTTAGTTTCGTAAAATAATACCACATTCATCTATATAAAACTATCCTTATTCCCTTTTTCAAGTATGGATCTATCAATCATAGTCATCATAGTGATACCATTTCCCAAATGAAATGAATCGGAAGTATATAGATACATATATAGTTCCTTATACAAGCTTTATTCTATACCTTAGAATCCATTAAGTCATGCATGTAAATTTTTAAGTATATCAATAAAATCCCATCATGCATATTAATATTTAGGATTATTAATCAAATCTAAGTCATATAAGGCCTTAGAATAAATCAGAAATCAACAACCCTTCATAAAAATTCATTAATCAAAAGAGAGAGATCACTTTACACCCAACTTAATTAATATTCCATAAGTTTATAAGAAACATATTTCATCATTACAAAATAAATATTAATACATCTTTAAGTTTTTCCAACAAGTTCATTTTGAGAGAATTTCAATATAGAAAGCATCTGAATGAAGGAAATGATCTCATTAATAAAACAAATACAACTTTTTATAAGTCTTTCTCCTTTCACTTTTCATAAATTCCATCTACAAAATTGTTAGCATGAGTTAGTTCACAAGAAATGAGCATGATAAGAGCTATAATATTAAAACAATATGCTTTTATCTAACGGTTTCATAAAAGGAACCCTAGTACTTTTGAAAAGGTTACAAGTACAAAAAAAAGATCAAACAAATAAAGTTCCCAAAAATCCAAAATGTCAGAATAGACAAGAAGTCAATAAGTCAATTTAAGTATCATTTTCCATAGAAGAAGTTAAATAACCCATCATAAATTAATTTTATCTAAATCAAAGTAATTATAATCATTTCAACATGATAACATTCTAAACTGTACTCAATTTAGAAAAGAATTAACTGAAGTCATAATCTATTCAAATTGGTTTCAATTTAGCTCACTAAGCAAAGTGCCACTAAACATAGACAATTTGTAATCCAACAATAAAAAATGAATTGATCTAAAACAAAATGATTTGATAAGAGTAGAATGTTGTTCCTATAAAAACCACTTCCATAAAAACAACTAAAAAGATTAGATAAATAACTTGAAAGACCCGACATGGACAACATACTTTCCTAAAAACCTTGTAGACAAAATCCCTACCTATATCAAAGAGTATACCTTAGAAAAGAAAAAATTTTACAATACAGAATATAAACACTGTATATTCTATAGGAGAAAAATATCAATCCTCCACAAGTAAAAAAAAACACATGATACAAAGTTCCTGAAGGATCTGCCATTTACAAAAGTGAGTACCAAAACCTATTTGGTCCAAAACATACCATTCAACCTATATAAGACAGAGAATTTTGTTACACAATTATGCATCACATCAACATTCAATACCTGAATGCTCAATATCTCCCACATAAAAGCTAAAGGATAATGAAATCTAAAATTATCAAGAAATAGAAACCACAAAGTACAACCTTCATTTACACATGAAATGAATTCAAAAAAAGAGCAATAGTCTTCATTCAAAGGTTCAAGAACAACTCAAAGATGTGAGTACAGTCTCTAAGAGATGTCTTGAAAGAGCATGCACATTCAACCTAACTTGATACAATTCAAAGAATGCATACAAAAGATATCATAAAATAGATCTACCTATATTGGGTGCAAAGTCATTCAAAACATAACGAATAAGAAGAGAGAACTTTCGTAGTTTCTTACCTCCTTTCCATACAAGCTGACCCAAGATGGATATATAAAAGCAACTAAATTAACCACCCATGAAAGAGAGAGAGACATGCTATTACCATTCCCTATTTATTTCAAATATGTCCACCGAGAAGGGTATTAAAGTAGCGAACTGAAACTTAAGAATACAAATAGAAAGCTCCATTGTTTACATAATAAAATTCACTTACAAATTGCTCAAAACCACCTTCGAGAATACCTAGTTAGGGTTGAACAAGATATTTTTAAAAAATGACAAGATCAAAAGATCTATATCAATATTAAGACAAAACGAAGGTCAATAAACCAAAACAAAATCCCAAAACAGGCCTACAAGAACAAGTCAACCCACATTATTGTTAATACAACCAAATGAATAACCATCAACTGAAAAAAAAGTTCCATTACATGCATCATTTTATTTTGCTAACAAAGTCGACCCAAAAGAAACATTAATCAAAACCTAGTTTCACAACAAGCTGGGAGTTCCAAAGTTCAACAACTTCAAACTGAATCCCTGTAAAAATGTTTAAACGCTACAAGGATACAAAATGAGGAGACATATGTATATCAAAACAAAGAAGCTTCATAAAATTTCCTTCCTAGTTTTCCAATAAAGCAACACATCTATTTTCTAACTTTATTCAAAACCTAGATTCAGTAAAACACTAGCATTCTACCAAAATATTCATATCCAAAGATACCATGTCCAAAGAAACTCACAAAAGCAAAAGAAGAAAAAAATCATACCGAAAACATTCTCAGAGACGTTTTCATGAAGAGAAATGTTCTTTTAATGAAAACATTTAAATAAAAGCAAGATATTTTAAAGAGATAGGGCCTATCATGCCTAGTAGTGCTCTTGCCTTCTCTTCCTTTCTTCAATCCTTCAAACAAAGCTTCCACAGAAAGATTTCCAACAAAAATGCTAAAACAATCCATTGAAACTTTTCCCATTTTCTTCTTATAGTTTCCACGACCAAAATTTGCCATTATTTCCACCATGCAAGGAAAATTCAAACATGCAACAAAATCAAACTGAGAGCTCAAAAATTAAAATACCACATGCAGAGCCAAGAATCTCAAAAAATCTGAATGTACAATGAAACTAAATGGTTTATTTTTCCTCCAACCCATTCTATCATTCCCGGGTATTTTTGCTAGGGTTGAGGTTCATTAATGCCAACAGAATTGACAGTGTCCCTTCAAAAAATCCCACCATGTCGTATCCTATGTTAGTTATAAGTAATAGTTTAAAAATTCCTCAAATCTAATTTAGTAGTTGACAACTCAACACTTTCCACCTCCCCTATACCTTGGCCAAAGTTGGTGGTATCAATGTATTAAATGAAACATTTAAACCTGGTGATGCATTTGGAATGGTGCCACCACCATCCAAATCCATTTTCTAACAAATCCAACCCCACTTCCTTAGGTTAGGTTCCCTAACATTAGTTTAAGACCATAGTTTAGGATCTTAGGCATAGTTCCAAATATCTTAGGATTAATTAGTGTCCAAATTTAGGATAGTTCCCCATTATCCTACTTAGGAATTAATCAACATAATGAATAAATCACCTTAGCATAGTTTAGGATAAGATCAATAATAAAACACTTAGATTAATTAGGTCCCAATAAATTAATCAAATAATTTTACCTTCTGCAGTTCATCAAAATGACAAACAAATCATCATAGAATGGTGAAATCAAAAGATGCTACAAGACGCCCCTGTGACCCTAGTGCAAGCATGGGTTTAGAAATCATATATTTTGACCGAATCGATCAAGGTGATCAAAACATCAAAAATCCTAAACATGCCTTGGATCACTGCAATTGATCCAAGGTGTGATTAATCTTGTACTTTGCAATCATCAGACTGAAAAACAAGTTCGGTGATTGCAACTAAGAAAAGAATGATATCGAGATCAAATTTATTTCCTTCATCCACATGCAGAATACATTAAAAAGTTTAGCATAAAAATTATAAGAAATACTTCATTATAAATTCAGAATTTTCATGGCATGATGTTATCTAATTTTAGAAGATAAAACATATAATTTAAAACAACATGTTTAATCAGTTTTTAAAAGTACACAGTCTTCAAAATGACAATTACCTATCAACATTGCTACTTCATTACATAAATGATCAAAGATAACAGCCACAGAGGCATTAAAAAAACTAATGTACAGGACTCAAAAACACATTTTGTTAGTTTCCATCTACTCCCTTATATATAGAAAAATCCTCATAATTAATGGAGCTCATTTTTGGCAACCACCATTCAATCTACGCCTACCTTTTCGGTGGTTGATTATCGTAAATGCACTAATGGTTCTTTGATGCGAACGTCTAGTGTGCTACAAAACCAACTTGCAAAATTTTTGAAGTGTTTTCTCAAATCTAAAGGTTGATTATGATTTTCATGGAGACACACTAGAGGTATGTGGTGGTGGAAATCCATTTCCCAACATAGATCCCCAAACTACAAGCTAAAAAACAACTTGACTTCTAACTTTCAATAATTGTCCCAAGCTACAAAACATCTAACTGGGCTCAAAATTGCATGTTGTTAAATGAGAAAATGATCATCTAAGGATTTTTTAAGGGGTAGACATGACTCTCCATGTCGAGGGAACACGAGTCAAATGTTGGCATCTCCTCTACACGTGTTGAGAAGGTGTTTTGCACATCTTTTCTAAGTGTGTTTTATTGACATTATGCAAGATAATTATGTGCCATATTTAAATGAAAACACAAGTTTAATGCATTAATCTAGAGGAATCATTTATCAAATTTCATCACGTAAGTTTCCATTTTCTTGAGAAATAATTCGGGAACAAAGGTTAACACTTAAAAATGGTCATTTTGGTTGTGCGAGAAAAATAAAATAAATTTTAGCTTTTGATGTTTTGAGCAACAAAAGTCATGTTATTTAACAAAAATACACTCATCATTTGATATAAATTTTGATGAGATAATGAAAGGAAAAATTTTTAAAAACAAGAATTGTGTTAGGAGGAAGAAAACTATGCCTAGAGGGTGTTTGTTTACATTTACCCATTAAAACACAACAAAAAAAAACAAGTATTATCATGGATGCTTACTAACTAGGGTGCAATTACTTTAGTTTTCATAATCAATATTCTCAACATGCGGTGAGTGCTATCATGGATGATTTCTAAAAGTAAGAGCCCTTAGGAAACCATTATGTTCCCAAAGAGGGGCTCAAGTGACACGATCTAAGAAGACATTCTCAAAGCTCTTACACCATAATTTTGTGGCCTCCTAATTTTTTTATTATCTTTGTGAGGAATAAAACCTATTATCGTCATTTTGTGCTATTTGAAGTAAAACATCACCATTCCACTAAGAAAAAACATTTTTTTGCAAGGTGTTAAATCACTTGTCTTTTCCACACCATAATCCAATATCTTCTAAAAACCATGGAAAAAGATTTAGAAATACGTGTAAAAGTTTGAAACTATATACTGATTGTACATGTGAGAATATGAAGCACCTCCTTCAAAAGGTATGCTCTACAATTATGCTCCAATTTTCAACATATACAAGGCGAGTTTATTGGATTATGTTAGAATTTGAGGATTCTAATAAATATGGATTTAATAAACTTACATATTATATAATGTTACAATAAATATTACATCATAACATAAGTAAATAAAGAAATACTTACATGAAATAAATAACACAGGTGACACAATATTTATAGTGGAAAACCCCAATAGGGTAAAAACCACTTTGAAAATAACATTTTACTTTAGAGAACTTATTTTACATCCAGTAAGATCACCTCCTCCTTTGAAACCCTATTTACCAAGGGTAAAATCAAATCACTTGATTTGCACACCTTTGATATATTTCTCGAATATATCAAATGAGGACCTAAATTCCTTTTTATATAAGGTGATCGGGTATGTCTCCCGACCCACCTTTTCAACCTAAAATGGTTGACACATACACCTAGGTTTATAATATTTAATATTAGAAATATAATCATTTCATGATATTAAATATTTAACCTAAAGTATATACCTAGGTTAGCATATTTAATAATAGAAATATAAATATTTCATATTATTAAATATTAACCTATATATTAGTGATGGACTCATATACATTAAGGGTTGGCCAGACCACTTAATCATTATGTTCCAACACTCCTCCTTAATGTTAAGTGGGATAACATAACATATGCCAATATATTACCTACTCGTTGTACACTACAAAATTTACAATTCTTAAACCATAAAGGTTTTAGGCTAACATATCAGTTGAAGGAATTATAACACCTTCATCATACTCAATTTACCTTTTGGTACAAAAGGATTTGGAATCCCAAAGATCATCCCATGATCAGTGGCTAATTATGATTTGTGAGTTTTACATGTTCTCACAGGTTCTCATAAAAGGTTATTGAACCCAAGCATATAAGATTCTTTTACAACCAAGGACCTTTTTAACAATATGCTTCTTTGGATGTTAATAAGTAAAATCAATAGACCTAAAGAGTTTACTGAAGATCACCTTTAATATCTTTCTACACTTCTTTCTAAAAAATAATCGAGGAGGTATACATGCCCAAAGGTCTTTTTACACTTTCTCGAAGGTCTTTTTACACTTTTCCGAAGGTATTTTACAAATTCCCAAAGGTATTTTTATAAGAACCAAGTTCCATTAGAAGGTGAAATTTTCATGCACACTCCCCCTCAATGGAAACTCTGACAATCCAATATTTTCATGAAAGTGAAAAAACTTTACAGCACTCAGAGACTTTGTGAAGATGTCAGTAACCTACTCTTCATTTAACACAAACTTGAGATTTATGTCATCACTTAATACCTTCTCACGGGTGAAGCGCATATGTATCTCAATATGCTTTGTCCTCTAATGTTGAATTGGATTTTTAATCAAGAGTAATACAACTTTGGCCACCACATAGAAGAGGAATACTTCCTTTAACTTCCATGTGTATCTCTACCAATAGCCGCTGCAGCCACATGGCTTCTTTACTTCTTCCATTGTACTTCTCTACCTCAGTAGAAGAAATGGAGACTATTGATTGCATTTGTTGTTCCAAGTAATGGTTTCTACACAAAAAAACTTGAACACATATCCAGTATATTTTATAACACAACATTAGTATGGTTAGAATCACAAAATCCATATAAGATAGCATTTTCATTCTTAGTATAATGCAACCCATAATTGATTTTTCCTTTAATATATCTAAAAATTCTTTTTGTAAGATTCTAATGATCTCTAAAAAGGTTTCCTGCATAAACCTTGAATTAATTCCTACTATATAGGAAATATTTGATCTAGTTATAGTTAGATAAATCAAACTATCAACTAACAACATATATAAAATAGGATCAACCTTTTTCATATCTGATTTAGGGTTAATATTTATTCCAACTTTCATTGAAGTAGAAAATGGTTTACAATTAATCATAAGAAACTTTTTCAATACAATGGTTGCATATTGTGTTTTGAAAAATAACAATAGAATGAAATATAGTCATACAAAGAATATGATGTGAGAGACCTAACTCGTTAATTTCAAAGTATTGCTTCAATTTCTCTTTAATCCTATGAATTAAATCAAAATTGCCACTAGTCATAAGAAAATCATCAACATATATACATATAATGATAATATGTGATCCTTATTGCTTAATGAATATATTATTTTTAGAAAAACAATTAACAAAACTTAACAGTTTAAAGAAAGAAACACTTTTCACATACAAGCTCTAAGATCTTGTTTTAAACCATATAAAGATTTCTCAACTTACAAACATAGTTTTCTTTACCAGTTTCTTCAAATCATTTAGGTTGAAACATGTAAATTTATTCTTTTAAATCGTAACTCAAAAAAACATTTTTCTTATCCATTTGGTGGATTTCCCACCCAAATTGAGCGATAATTGCGAATAAGGCCCTAACAAAGACTCATTTTAGCTAGTTGGAAATATGTCTCAACATAATCAATACCAAGTTTCGATTGAAATCTCTAGCAACAAGTCTAGCTTTATGTTTATTAATACTACCATTAACATTATACTTTACTTTTTATATCCACCTAGACCCTATAATACTTGAGGCTTAGGTTCATATAAGGTAATTAATGCATGGTACATATGATGGCTTCTGGTAATTTTCCTAAGGTTAATAGGATTTGAACTTTCTAACATAGATTGAGCCCCATTTAATTTCTTATCTAGGAAGATAAGAGTTTTAAAAACATCTATATAGCATCAAAACATCATCATGACCATTTACTAAATCAGAATCAAAACCCTCATTTAGAAGCTTTTAATGAAGTAACTTCAAGAGAAGAAGACAACACAAGTAAACCTTTCACTAGATTATATATATACATTTCATATAAGCTTCGACAATTAACATGTCCTAACCTTTCATGCCATAGTTTTGAATTATTTAAACTCTGACATATAAAACAAGATGCAGAAGAGAAATCATCAAAAATATATAGACCATTTCTTTGAATTCCTTCAACTATTATACTCTCATTATTATCCTTGATATACCAAGTATCTTTCATGCATGGATTCTAGTTGTGTCCATACCTCTTTTAGATGTTAGATATTACCAATGTGTAGAAGGTACTGTCGCCATTTACATTATGCAAAATAATAGAAAGAGCCTCCTATATTCATTGCAAGAATGCATTCATGTTATCTACGATTACTTGACGATCGGTGGGAGAAAATTTAGATCCTGAAACAATCATCCAGATTTTCCTCACCATAAATTCTGTTTTGACCCAAATATTGTAGTTGGTTTCATTTAGGATCGGTTTTTGTCAAGATAGAAATATTTGGACGCCATTATTTTCATAAACCTGTAAAACACACCCCATTATAATATACAATGTACCACAGAGTTAGATACATATTTATCGATAAAAAAACACTTTTAATAGAATCAGATCTAAATTTTATAGATATAAAGAAACTATTTGATCATAACTAATTTTTTCATTACAATGCATTATAATTAACCTCCCATGATCAAAATAATAACCCACAATATAAAAGGCTTTGCCTCATACCCCAAATTTATATAAAAATATTTCTGACCATATAGAAGTGAAGAAGAGACCCTAAGAATGCATAACAACTTCAAATTTCTAAAAAAATTAATGTAGACAAAGATCCAGCCAGCTTAAATTTGACATCTAAATGATCGTCATAATGGCTTATTTTTTGGTTTGTCGTGACGGTCATTTGACCGTCAATTTTAACACAATGAAAGTTTCCTGGAACCTATGAGCTTAAATTTGACGTCTAAATGACTGTCATATTGTCTTATGTTTGGTCTATTGTGACGGTCATTTGATCATCAAATTTAATGAAGCCAAAACTTGTGTATTTTCATAATGTGAAATTCCAAAATTTCTTAGATTCTCGTATAATATTAGGAGGTTCTATTTTAATACATTATAATAGCCTATTCTAATTTATAATATATATAAAAATTTAAAAAAGAGGTATATAGTTTATAGAATGTAAATAAAAACAACATATAGTTCCTAAAAATTTAAACTATAGTATATATTTTTATAAAAAAACACAATGACCAAATAAAAAATATCGGCCACTTGGTATGTAATTATTATTTTAGGTTTTTATAAACATAAACTATGCCAAAGTGGCCCACATTAATATGGCATGATAATTTGGAAACATAAGTTAGGATTTTAGTTTTTTTAAATTAAACATGCCATACTTACCAGTGCCACGTGAAAAACCTAAGAAAATTCCATATGGTTTAAAAAACTACTTAGGTTTTAAGTTTAATTTTGTACAAAGGTCATCTAAAGGTTGTTGAAAGAAATAGATCAAAATATTCATTCTCTTGCTTGTTATACTTGACCGTTTCGATAAAAATTTAAACTAACATGTGAATAGTTAGATTTTAGCAAAGAGTTGACTTTTGAAGGAGTTAAAGGAGGAATTGGGTGCTATAATCTGGAGCTTATGAGTATTATTACCTCCTTTTATTGTTCTTAGTGTCTTTGAGGTTTTGTTATTACTAAATGGGTCAAAGTGCATGAAATTATGGTTTGAGATGACTGTGATGAACATTGGTGTAAGAGGATAAGGAAGATTTGATGGTTGAAAGGTTTTAGTGAATGTTCAAATGTATGAAAATTTGTACCTAAGACATCAATGACTAATTCTATCATGTTTAAGAAGGTTCATTGTATGGGAAGGAAATAATGAGAGTATATTTTGAACACTACTTTTTTGAAGAGAACTATGGTCTATAATAGTCAAGGATTTTCAATGTTATAAAGTTTGGGATTGCTTCCTCAAATTCCAACTATGGGATTGAGGACATTTTGGACAGTGAAGGTCAATTGGAAAACCTAATTAAAATATGAAACAAAAGTTTTGAAGGGATACAAGGTATATTATATTCTTTCCATGTCATTTGAATCTTATTAGAAGTGGAATTGACCTTGAGAAGGATATGATGCGAGGTGAAGGGATAATGGTGACAAGCTTTGCATGAGTAAAGACTCAATTTTCGCTTACAAGAGTGAATTAAGGAATTTTTGACAAGGGTGAGGTAATGGTTAATTCTAGTTTCTTGGTCATACTTTGTTGAATGATTAAACATTGTCTAAGATGCACTATCGAGATTATTATTGTATGCAAAAGTGTATTTGGGTGTGTAAGATTAAGAATTAAGATGTTTGAGTGATATAGTGGAAAAATTTATGAGTTTTCTATCTAAGATTTGAAAGAGTGAATTAAAATTTTCTAGGTTTTACATCAAATCCAAAGAACCCATTGACTCCATTACCACAATTTTCATAACATGATTCATCTTTTAAGTCAACTTTCCACTTTTACCTACATGCATACACCAGTAAACAAAGTTTTCATCGGAGTCTAAAATGAGTATGATAAAATAAAACACATGGAATATGAGAAGGGTCTAATTTAATCCAATTTGACATTTTTTTAGGCTCCTAACTCTTCTTGAGGTGTTTGAAACCCTTTGAGAAAGTTCCACCTTGTAGAAAGACTCTTGTGTTGCACTGATGGACATGTTTCCACATTTTTATACTCCCATAATTCTATTTTTATTATTACACCATGAATTAGGCTATGTCATCTTTCCAATGCCTATGATTTATCTTCCCAAGACCTCCCAAGGCTTCTAAAACCATTTGAACAAGGTGACTAGCTCCTTTAAAACATGCATTTCCCAATGCCTTACCCAATAAGACCTGTTTTTCTTGAAAATTTCCCGACCTCTCATGGATCAATATAAAATTACTAAACTGACTTGGATCATCTTATTAATCTCCTAAAAAACTCCACATGGGTTTTTCCCTGCGATTATATTTTGAGGTATATCATCCCGTGACAAGAAAACCAAAAATATCTCTTTTGAAGCCTCCCTGAGCACCTTTGCTATTTCATATCTATTAGTAAACTCATGAACCAAGATAGGTACAATTATATACACATGAAAAAACTTGAAAATCATGTTATAATGTTCCTCTTAGCTAGAATAAGGATGACACCATTGAAATTATATATGAAGGAAAGGTTTACATTGACTAAGAAAGGGGATTTCAAGTGTGGGTTTGGTTTTCATGACCAAAACATTAAGTTTTACATGCTATAAATTTAACATGAAAACAAATAGATTTTACTCAGAGTAATTTTTTTATATTGGAAAAGGAAAAATAGAAAAGTTATGAACCTCGAGTTATCTCATGGGGAAATAGACCAATGTCTTATCCTTTGGAAAAATAGAGTCATATATCACATAAGAAAGAACAACTAAAAACAACATGAGTGAAAGGGAAACACACAATATAAATTGAAACACACCACATAATAAGGAAAAAATACAATGAAATGGAAACACGACCTAAATCACATAATACATGTTGGGGATGACTAACTTTCACTATATTACTTTTTATTCTCTAGATGTTACCCATGTATGGGTAGCACCAAATGACTTTGTTCTATAAACCCATTGACTGGTTCAATGAAGTATGAACCCTTTCTCAAATTCTTGAGAAAGAAAAGTGCTACATAATATCTCTAGGTACAAGAAAATAATAATATTTCATTTTTCCTCTCGAGAAAGTTAGCATGAATCATCTTGCAACCGTGTAGGTCAAATAGATCACTTTCCTTACTGCCATGAACTTACATTTCATTCCATTTCAGGCTGCTAATCCATTGTTAAATTCAGTCACACTTTTAATTTCACATTTTTAATTTTAATGTTACCTTAAGAGTGTTTCACAATCATACCAGGGCTCACCATATTCACAATTAGCATTGTACTCTCTAAAAAGAAATTGTTCGTTATCTGTCATGTACCTCTTATTGATTAATGTTAAAAAAATGCTCAATATGTTTTTCTTTCCCACACACTAACTCATTATTGACCTTGATATCACTCTCTGTGATGGAGGTAGTACCCTCATAAATGAAAACATACATGGGATATTCAAGCATTTTTTTCATTTCATCCATCATTAATACAATATTATTCAAAAAGCAAGAAAAAGAAGGACTTTTCTTCACATTCATACTCATCAAAAAATTATTTAAGAGGGAAATTCATCTCTCTTGTTTATTCTATTTAATTATTAAAAATTTGTGCATCAAATGAAGAATCAAAATCAAACTCATACTTATCTTGCATAGTCATAACATAGGTCAGAATTTCAAGATTGAGTTGTAGGCCTTGCCTTTCATACGTGACATTTAAAATCTCTTGCATAGATTCCTTTTTCAAAACTTTCCAATACTCACCTTTACCTTCATTTGAAAAACCTTCACATTGGGTCTCAGGGAGATGATTGGAAACATAGAAATCATATGACCATAACTCATTTGAAACATCCTCTTTCTCATGATCCACATTGCTTATCATTTGAGGGTTTCCTTCTTGTAATTCAAGGCATACCTGATCTTCATTATTTTTAAATAGAGAGATAATATCCATGTTGAATGGGAAGGGAATATTTTTAGTTCAGGATCTACCAAATCATCCTCATGTTCCTTGACTAGTTCCATCACCTTTGGGAACTCTTTCATCAAGATAGAAATTTTAGCATTTTCTTGTGAAGTTATGAAATAGTTATAACCCTTTGAATCTTGATACACAATGTGCACCCTTAGGTCATTTACCTTTAAAAATAATTTATTCCATCTTTCGTAAGTAACTTCTTCATGGTACATTTGACTAGTATGTTTGCATATTACCAATCCAAATTTATATCACCACCAATGTCTGTGCAGAAGCTTTGTCTCAATAACATATTATAGAAGTTAGAATGTTTTCCACTAGTATTTTGACATTGACCTTCTTATCAAGAAAGTCCATAAGTGCTACCTGAGCATGGTTAACTTGACCAATGAGAGATAATTCTTTGATCTCCATGGAATAGTAGTTACCAACAATGGGGATGAGTGTGGTACCAAGAGCATGTGTAAATTTTGTAGGCATGATGTTTTCCAAGGCACCACATTTAACAATACATTATTCAATTATATCCATTGACCAATAATCAGAGGTTGAAAGGTTCAATTTTCCAAAAGAGGAACATGTGGAGGTAAGAAGTTTCTAAGATGTATAATTTCCAAGAATGAGAAGTGACTCTTTTGCATCAAGTTCTGTGGGACATAAATTTTAATTACTTCCTTTGATAAACTATACAATTTTATAAAATTACTTGGGATGAGTCCTAAAATACTTAAATTCTGAAATTTGGACATTGAAATTCTTAAATTGTTCAATTATGTCAAAATGAGACTCGAGAGGAGGGCGAAGGTGTAGATGCACGAGTGAGCAAGAGGATGACTGATTCTTTGAATGGAATTAGTATTATAATTATTCATATCATTACATTTAAATGTAGAAATGGGGTGAGAAATTTGACAAGGAGAGGTATACTTACCCATATTGGAAGATGTAGAGGGCATAAGTGATACTCATTTTGTTATTGTTTTTGTAGAGTTTACATTAGATAATATTCAAATTTTCAAGATTAACCCTCTCTTAAGATTTTGAATTGGTGAACACCGCATAAGAATGACTATTCATATCAGCAATGGCTTCATTATATTCATCATCCGAAGAAGGGGTATATTCACAAAAACCAATTTTTTCAGCAAATTAAATATCATCTATGGAAAAAATTCCCCCATCATTTGCATATCCAATTTGAGCTTCATCACACTCTTCTTCTAGCCTTGCTTCACATGTGGCATTAACAAGAGATGCTTCAAGAGGGAATCTCATTTCTCCTCCACCTATTTAATTTATATTCTGATTTTAATTTTGATTTGGATAACCTTCCCTTAGAAAGGTAGCTTGTGCAATTTACCTCTTCAATGAAATCACATCATTATCAAAAATTTTAACAAGAGAGTCAGTGACACCTTCTTTGGAGGTTTCAATCTTTTGCTTACCATTTGGATTCTTCACTTTCCCAAACAAAATTAGATCATCTTCTACTTTGATGGCATATTCTTGGGAATTTTCAAGATTTTGAGGTTGAGATCTCCATAGGATAAATCCAACCTTGGGTAATTGTGCATTTATGAAGAATATATTTTTATTATCATCAAATGGTGAAGCTTCCACAGGTATTATTTTCAAAAATCTATTGAATCAGGCCACAAAATATCTCATGAGTTCATTCAATTCTTTCTTCATTTGGACCAATTGAACAATAATATCTTGAGAGTATTCAATTGATTTAAATCTTTCTTCAAACTTGGTTATGATATCATTCTAATTTATGATGGATCAAGAGGGAAAGAGGTAGAACCATTCAATTTTTTTCTTTTGAAATGAATCCATGAAAAACCTTATTGAAACATATTCATTTTCAACTCATGCATTGACAAAATCTACAACACGCTCTTCATAAAGTTGAGTACCATCACTTTCATATTTGGGAAAATTCTTATGGGATCCATTTATAAATTCATGGAGAGGTGGTGTAAGAGAAATCGGACCAGTATTCCTTCCCATGGAATATATGTTTGAGGTTTTTCCATTTCTTCTTATGCTTCTTTTGGGGAAAAATAGATAGATGATGCAACTTGAGATTCAAGAGGATTATCAATTGGATTCCATGTTGTATCACTTGATGTACCCAATGGATATGATGCTTAAGATAATTAATATGGATAATTTCATATATTATATTGTTTTCTTTCAAGATATTCAAACTTTAGATAAAAAAACTCTCAATATATCCATTCTAGTGTATCTCTTTTTAATCACTTGTGAGAAAATTTACAACAAGAATATGAAAGGAAACAAATGAAAAATAGAAGTGGCTTTAAATCATCAAGTTATATGTTTTTGATATTTTTATGGTTTTCTTAGTATATCTAATTTTCGGGATATCACGTATCATTATAGAGTTAAGGAAAGACAAAATTTTCCCATGGTGGGTACTATTAGCACAAATTCACAGCATCCCCAAATGAGTAATGGATATGATTTTCTAAGGAAAATTCATTTTGTGTGATTGCATAACATTAAGCTTTCCCAAAGTGTGGGAACTTTTCAAATGGGGAAAGCTCTCCAGAGAAGGTTGGTTCCTCTTCCTAAACTACCGCCACATGCTATTCTAGTGCGAGGCAAGCTAATATAATCCTAATCTAACTTCCAAGGAGACGGGGAGAGAAAAAAACTAGAAAAATAGAGCCTACACTAAAATGGTGATACACCGAGAGAAGGAAAATGTTGATCATCTATCAAAGCGCCATGTAACAAGAAGAGGTGAGCAATGGAAAGGATGGACAAGTGCATCATAGACCAAAGACAGATTTCACACAAAGAAATGTTCCAAAACTCAATGAACACAGATTCGAAACCTACAATGAACATCCAAACATGCACAAATACCTGCAATGAAGAGAGGAATGAATAAAACAACCAAAAAACAAGCAAGGATGGACAAATGCATCACAAAACACATTTTTATTGCTCCAGAAGTTTGCACAGAATCATCATTTCATGGGTAAGAGGAAAAAAACACCATTATAGAGTAGGGGAGGAGGTTAAAAATACATTTTTGACCCTATGGAAGAAAAGAAGGGAGATGCAGAGAAAAAAGATGAACAACTTTGTACAAATGAGCCAAAACTAGCTTTTATCGCTCGAACAAAATGAAGAAAATGAGAAAACATGGGAAAATTTGATTTGAAACTTCAACCACCAACAAGATCCATTTAATTGGCCTAAAAAATGATGGGTTTCCATGAAAAATCCCATACTTCAAAGTACATTTCTTCGCAGAGTGAGAAAGAGGCCCATACTTCATTAATTTTGGTGGTTGGGGTCATTTTCTACAACTTTTCCATGCCAAAGACGTTTTCCCATTTTTCTCCCACAAAATCCATCAAAATTTGAAATTGAAGGGTCCATCGTGTGGATAATTTTACCAACTTTCCAATGATACCAAAATTGTGAAAATCCGAGCTCTGGTGCGAAAGATATGCCCCTCTGAAGATTTAGGGCAAAAATGGCGAAATTAGGGCAAAAATCAGGTTCACGGGCCGAAATTTGAAATTTTCCCCTCTTTTTTCAAATTGAGAAATTTTCCCAAAAATCTCCACGCCCTACTCCTCCGATGACATGTGGCACCCTCTAGTTGATCTATGGGCCCAACCTTCCCTTTTTCCTCCTTTTACAAAATTGGGAAATTTTCCCAAAATTCTGTGCGGCCCTACCACTCCGAGACACATGGCATCTTATGATGCATTGCATGGAGATGTGGCTCCATTTTTGCCTTTTTTTTTTTCACCACTTTGGAAAAATTCCAAAATCCTCCCGATGCCCCGAATGTCACTACTGACTGGACACGTGGCATCATTTGCTTAGCTCGGTGAGGATGCGCTCCTATTTTTTCCTTTAACACATGTTGACCAAATGCCAAAAAACTTGAAGTCAGGGTTCATTTTAAGAGACCTCTTGGAAATCAGAGGTGGAGAATACCTGGCGAATATCCTGGAATAGGTTTTGTGGGAAGGTGAATTTTTTGGGGGTTGTATGAAATTTTTTTACCTGATTCTCAAGTGTTGCGACAGAAGGCTGTAGACGTGCGATGGGAGATTTTGTTGTTGCGTGTCAAAAAAATGCAATGAAGCACATCAACAAACCTCAGTAACACGTGTCACCAACCTTGTTGATGCATGTTAAAGAGGTCATCGACACGCGTCAATGAGGGTGAGGTCAATAAGGTTGTTGACGCGTGTCATTGCATTTTTTTGACGCACGACAGCAAAATCTCCTGTCACACATCTGCAACCTCCGACCTCTGCTTTCTCATCAAAAAATCTTTGTGTCGCGCGTCAACAAACTCTTTGTCGTGTGTCTGCTATGTGTCAATATCTGTTGTACCTCCTTGTCACATGTCAACTATCCGTCAAGGTCGCACGTCAACAAATAACCCTCATTGATGCACGTCAATAGACCTCTTTGATGCACGCGTCAACAAGGTTGTTGACGCGCGTCAATGAGGTCTGTTGACGTGCGTCAATGCATTTTTTTGATGCGCGACAGCAAATATCCTGTCACGCGTCTGCAGCCTCTGCCCTCTTCTTGCGCATCGAAAAAATCTCCATGTCACTCATCAACAAACTCTTTGTCATGCATCTACTATGCGTCAATATCTGTAGTATCTCCTTGTCTGCAAACCCTCCTTGTCGCGCGTCAATAACTTACCCCCTTGTTGCGCATCTATAATACGGGATATATCATATTGTTGAAAAATGTGAAGTAGAAGTGTTCTACCTGGTGAATAATCTAGGTTTATATAGGGGATATTTTTCAAGGGTAGGCAAAGCCGACCCCTAAAAAAAATTAAAGTGTAATTTTTAGGCGAACAGGTCACTGACCCATGCAAAAAAATTTGCCTTTTCAAAATTTTCAAAAATGGAATATTCACCATATTACGAATATTCGCCACTAAAATTTTCCCGCTTGAAGTCCTTCCACCCTCGTTGCTTCACCCTAACATGTGGCGCATCCTCGACTAGTTGTAGGCCTTAAACAATTTGTTTTCCTCTATGGGCTTTCGGGCTGAAATTTTCCTTTGAGTTTTTAGCCAAAAGGCTACCCGCGGGTCCGCCTTGGCAAATTTTCCCTCCAAACTCCACTGAGCCATAACTCAAAAATACAAGGGGTTAGGAGGATTTCTTTACCTTTACGGAAAGGAGAAAAACATCTCTATCTAATGAAACAATAACCAAAAAATTTTGAGTCCTAGAAGCATGTGAAAAAATCATTTTAAGTACCAGCAAAGGAAAAGGAGGAGGAGTTAGCAAAAATAAGCATGGGCTTATTTTGGATAACACTTTTGGTGACTCAGAGGGGTCATCTGCTTGCTAGATGAATGATCAGTGGCCTTTTTTGAATCCATTGGGTATGGAGTCTAGAATAATAAAATGATTTTGATCTGAACTATGAAAATATGACCTCTGAGCCACTTGGAAACCCACTGAAACTTGAAATTTATCTTCACCAAAATGCCACTGAAATGAACTATGCAAAAGAAACCAAAACAACACCAAACAACTATGTACAAAATTGGAAATCATACATACCCCAATTGGGATATTCAGAGTGTGTAAAAGTACTTATTCTACTGAAAGAAAACCTACCTACACTACTCTAACCAAGAGCAAAGGGAGCTCAAACAAAGCCTACAACTAGCAGGAGAAATAGCTTCCCTTCCTCAAAATTGGCAGCCATGTAACTGATTTGGCACTGAACATGGCTGGTTGGATGAGTGGAAAATCAACAAGAATTTAGTCTTCTACCCAAATTATCAAGGTGTCAACTGAAAAAAATTGAATACCTCTTTTAGTTGCTCTGCATTTGGATTGAAGAGGCATTGCAATTGATCCTTGGTACTTTGATGCTCATCCTCATGCTTAGAAGCAAGCATGACTTGTTGTGGCTTCTCCTTTGGCTCCAATGAAGCCAAGTACTTGATTGGGCATGGTCTAATCCTTTGGATGTGCCCATTTCTCTGAAATTAAACTCCAAACATGGAGTCTTCTTGTGGACCTTCTTGGGTGGATGGTGTGGAAGAAGTGATGAAGTTCTCCTGGTCTTTCTCTTCTTCTTCCAATGAAGAACATGGAAGATTTAAATATTCTAATATTGGCTCCAAAAGGCTACTATAAAATGCAAAGCGTGCAAATGAATGCTCTCCTTCATGGCAGCTAGGTTCTTGTGTTTGGAAGATGGATGATGAAGGAGAAAACAATGTGATTTCAACTGGTTCCTCTCCATCAAAACAGTCCTCCAAATCTAATAGATAAACTACCTCATTGTTGTCCTGCTGCAAATGTTCAACCTCTTCCATGGTGTTCTCTTGATCTGTAACTTGATCACCATGGTTATCTTCATTCTCAAATATGAAGTTTGAAAGATCAAACTCTTCTTCAATGTTGGAGCTTGAAGAGAATGAAGTAGAAGGAAGAACTAAAGGTTCTTCTATAGCCTATTTTGTGCTCAAAGCTTTTGGATCTGCACTTTTCTCCTCCATAGATGGAATGTGCTCCTCTTCTTTTGGATTTGGAGTAGATTCTCCTTCCTCTACTGCTTGAAGACAATATTTCTCTTGAATTACCTCTTCCTCTAACATGAAGTTTTTCAAATCAAACTCTCCAATCTGTTGTTCTAGAGGACAAGTTGGGGCTACAAGATCTCTTTTAGAGCTTTCCTCTTCCATGGCTGATTGTGCAACTTGAATTGGATCAGCATTTCCTTCAAGTAGAGTGCCAACATGGACACTACATTATGAGCAAATTGATTGCTGATCTGCTTCTTCTTTTTCTCTTCTTCTGCTGCAACAAAATCAGTCCTAACCACCATTGACTCTTCAACTTTGGCCTCCTCTGTAGGCTTAACCATCAAGGGGATCTTTGTTATCCCAAATTTGGCAGCCCAACATTTGATTGTCTATCATTTCTTTTTGTTGGGATCCACTTCTTGCTGTCCTTCATGACTGATTTTATGATTTTCATTTTCCCAACATGGATTTGGGAATGCAAGAGGAGGGTTGGGTTGTGACTCAACTGGTTTTGTAATTATTTGTGGTGGCGGAGGAGGTGAAAATTCTTGTTTGTTTGGGAGGGATGGCTGTTTAGAAGGGAAAAGGATAGAAGAATTGAGATGAGGTGGAAGACTAGGGGATGGAGAAATGGAATCAACATTTGGGGCAGCATGGGCTGGATTTGGAATTTGGAATTCAAAATGAGATGGTGTTGCTTGAGGAATGGAAAGAGAAAAACCAGATGATGGTGTAAAACTTACCCATTAACAAGGTAGCTCAACACCAAATTTATAGGCCTCTATCTCCACTGTCCATTGTGCAAGTTGGGGAAGTGTCTCAATCATGAATTCCAGCTTCTCCTGAGGGCTTAAGTGTCTTGGAAAAGGGCCAACCCATGGATAAGGTGCCCTACAACCAATTATGAAAGCCTCCATTTGAGTTTTTGCTCTTGATTGCACCATGCCAATCTCCATTTTTGGATCTTCTTTAACAATAGACCAGCATCTTGCATTTGATTGTCTTCATTATATGCATACCCTTGCTCTTGATATGTTTCATAACCAAACTAATTTTGGAATTGTTCATATGGATATGCATACTGGTTTTGAATTTGATCAAAATGCTGATTTGAAGGAGTTGTAAAGCACATTGGAGGTGGAATGTACTATTGTTGTAAATGTGAATTCCATGGGGAAAATGTAGTCATGATTGCACAACTTCATGGAATGGAAGAAGATGGAAGAGATGAAAGGAAGAATGGATGAAAAATGAAAGGAAATGAAATGGAAAGAAGGTCTGTAACTTTAGAGATGGGTTTTTGACTAGATGGAGTCACCAAATGTGCTTGCAAGTGCCTCGAAAAGGCTGAAATCTTCACCAAGAGCACATCAACTTGATGAGATGAAGTGGAAGACCTCTAATCTCTCACCGATCGTGCCAAAACTGTTAGTACAAAATCACAACAACCCTAAATGAGTTATGGATATGCTTTTCTAAGGAAAAGTAATTTGGTGTGATTGCACAACATTGAGCTTTCCCAAAGTGTGGGACCTTTGCAAATGGGAAACTCTCCAGAGAAGGCTGGTTCCTCTTCCTAAACTACCTACCACAAGCTATTCCAGTGCAGGAAAGCTAATATAATCCTAATCTAACTTCCAAGGAGACAGGGAGAGAAAGAAAACTAGAAAAAACAAAGCCTACACTAAAATAGTGATACACCAGAGAAGGAAAATGTTGATTATCTATCAAAACTGCCATGGAACAAGAAGAGGTGAGCAATGGAAAGGATGGACAAGTGCATCACAGACCAAAGATAGATTTCACACAAAGAAATGTTCCAAAACTCCATGAACATAGCTCCAAAACCTATAATGAACATCCAAACATGCACAAATACCTACAATGAAGAGAGGCAAGAAGAAAACAACCAAAAATGAGCAAGGATGGACAAATGCATCACAAAACATGTTTTTATTGCTCTAGAAGTTTACACAGAATCATCATTTCACAAGTAAGAGGAAAAAAATTCCATTACAAAGCAGGGGAGGAGGTTCAAACTCCATTTTTGACCCTAGGGAAGAAAAGAAGGGAGAGGCAAAGAAGAATGATGAACAACTTTTTACAAATGAGCCAAAACTAGCTTTTATCGCTCGAATAGAATGAAGGAAATGAGAAAATGCGGGAAAATTTGATTTGAAACTTCAACCACCAATAAGATCCATTTAATTGGCCTATAAAATGATGGGTTTCCATGATAATTCCCATACTTCAAAGTATATTGCTTCGCAGAGTGAGAAAGAGGCCCATACTTCATTAATTTTCGTGGTTGGGGTCATTTTCTGTAACTTTTCAATGCCAAAGACGTTTTTCCATTTTTCTCTGTAAAACTCCATCAAAATTTGAAATTTAAGGGTCTATCATGTGGAGAATTTCACCATCTTTCCAATGATACCAAAATCACAAAAATCTGAGCTCTGGTGCGAAAGATATGCCCCTATGAAGATTTAGGGCAAAATGGTGAAATTAGGGCAAAAATCAGGTTCACGGGCCGAAATTTGAACCTTTTCCCTCTTTTTCAAATTGGGAAATTTTCCCAAAAATCTCCGTGCCCCGCTCCTCCGATGACATGTGGCACCCTCTGGTTGATCTACGGGCCCAACCTTTCCTTTTTCCTCCTTTTGCGAAATTGGGAAATTTTCCCAAAATTCTTTGCAGCCCCACCACTCTGAGACACATGGCATCTTCTGATTTTCTATGGAGATGCAGTTCCATTTTTGCCTTGTGTTTTCACCACTTTGAAAATTTTTCAAAAATCCTCTCAATGCCCCAATTCCCGCTGCTAACTAGACATGTGGCATCATTTTCTGAGCTAAGCGGGGATGCGCGCCTATTTTTTCCTTTGACACATTTTGACCAAACGCCAAAAACTTGAAGTCCTTCCACCCCACCGCTTCACCCTGACACGTGGCACATCCTAACTAGTCATGCGGCTCTGAAACAATTTTTTTCTCCATGGGATTTCAGGCAAAATTTTCCTTTGATTTTTTTTAGCCAAAAGGCTAAGTGCCAAAAAATTTCTCGTGGGTCCGCCTTGGAAAGTTTTCCTCCAAACTCCACCGAGCCATAACTCAAAAAATACAAGGAGTTAGGAAGACTTATTTACCTTTCGGAAAGGGGAAAAATCTCTATCTAATGAAGTAATATCTAGAAAATTTTGAGTCCGTAAAGCGTGTGAAAAATTCATTTTAAGTACCAAAGCAAAGGAAAAGGAGGAGGAGTTAGCCAAAAATAAGCATGGGCTTATTTTTTATAATAGGTACCAAATTTTTTTGGTAAAATAATTTATCGAAGGAAAAAACTAGGGATTTTCACCAATTCTCTAGGACTAGGTCCCTCTGCCTAGGAATAGGGCATCTCCATTTATTGAAAATAGAAAATATATACACTACTCTAACCATCGTGGGTGGCCTTTTGACCGGGGATCACATAGGAATACTCCACTAAACCCATGTGTAAAAAGGAGGTGGAGGAAAGGTGTGTGTATGGAGAGAGGGGAGAAAGTGAGAAGGGGTTTCATCTCAATAAATAACAAGTTGAGTTTATTGACATAAAATTAGAATATTTCCAAGTTAACAATGAGAATACACCATGTCAAGGAAAGAGGAACAAAACACAAGTAAATCCAATTTTATTTGCATAATATTACACAAGTAACCATGCTCATGGAGTAAAGTTGAGATGGAGAGGAAAACATAATACAATGAGATAGAAGAATTGTAGTTTCTTACTTGTAGTAAGACAATGAGAGATATCAACCAAGAAAAACCAACCCTTTGGAATGGATAATCCATTCCAATTTATATATATTTATAATATGTATCTTCATCTACCCCCACATGACCTTTTATAGTCCCACCACTTGTGACATTTTCACATTCCTCTAGGAATGAAAAATAGCCTCTATCTTATTAATGGAAAATGTACATTTACAATGCAACATTAGATCAATTAAGTGAATAAAAATAAATATTGAAAAGATACATTCTCAATGGAGAGAGAGAGAGAGAGAGAGAGAGAGAGAGAGAGAGAGAGATGGAAAATCATCTTGTTGATGAATAACTTGCTTTCAATGGATCTTGAGTGAATGCTCCATGAATGAAGTTACATGCCTTTGACCTCCTGTTGAGTTAGAACATTATGATTGAAAATTGTTCCTCCTATGATATGTGGACACACTCCAAGGAATTGAATGGGTGCTTAGAAAAAATTCTACGAGACTTGCGACCGATATAGAAACATAATGATCATTTTTAACACCAAGTTATAGTTAGAACATGTAGAACTTCACCTTGTTCTTCTTGGATTTAAAATTCACCTCCATGATGTAGATGTTACCTTTTTAATGGAATAATCCCCATGTTTTTTAGGAACTTTATTTATCATATATTACTAATTATAAAATGTCCTCTCCTCTAAAAAAACATTTTCTCCTTCATTCAATTGAAAAATGCATAGTGTGAAATCATGAATGTGTCAGGTCACTCAAGTGTTCTTCATTTTTTCAAACTTATCTATGTGTTATTTCTTAAACATGAGAGGCTCATCACCCTTGTTTCTTGACAAATATCCCAAAACTTACTAATTTTAGTAAGCCTTATTTTGAGAAGACCATTTGAATTTTCAGATTCTTAATTTGATACTTTTGAGTTACGTTGATGTGCAAGGGGTAATGACAACTCTGATAATGAATTGTTTGTAAAACTTACTATTTATAGATGGTGATGCTTATAAAGGCTTATTATTTTTATAAGTGGGTCTTCCAGGTGTTGAAATTGAATGATAGTGGTCTCAAAAGTTTTCTTAATTCACAAGGATGTTGTACTCCAATTTTTAAAGGATTTCAATCGCTTGAACTATGTAGATATGAAAATAGCTTTCTATTTTTGGAAGCTTTGCTCAGACATTAAAAATAATTTAGAAAACAATTATATGCAATGTTAAATTCATTTGAAAGGTTTTTTTACAAGGAATCTACAATCAAAATATCATGGAAAAAGACAAGGAGTTTGGAATATATGAGTAAACATTTTTGAGCATGGAGGATGTCTGAAGAAATTTTGGCAGCATAACAACATACCAGTAGTAATATCTGATATTAAATAACATAAATGATGCTAAAAATGGTTAATTGTTGCATTAAAATAACTTTCCCTCTTTCAAATGTGTTTTCCCTCTCATTTGCACACCTTAACTCGCATAAAATACAAACAAGCTCAACCTAAGTCACATGGAGGTTATAAGTGTGGTTGCACCATAATAATTAGAGGATAAAGGGACATCACCCTCCAAAGTGTGCTATGTGTTCTTGATTTATGAATATGTGGCCAAAATTTGAAAAAATGGTGAGTTTATAACATGTTTCTAACACCCAAGTTGTCACTTTTAATTGAATAAAAGTTACCTCCACAGGGTAGCACATTTTTTTATTTCCCACGTCTCCTTAAAAATTGGAAAAAAGGGAAAAATGGACATCATACCTCCAAAATTCATCCATGGGTCCATTTTTCCTGAAAAGTGGTCAAAATCCAACTTATGGTGTGTTTATAACACATTTCTAACACCTTAAGTTGTCGTTAAGTGACAAAACATAACATTAAAATGGGATCACACTTTGGTATCCTCCATGTCTCCTTACACCAAGGGAAAAAGGGATATTAGGCCTCCAAAACTTCACCCAAGCTTCTTGGAATGATGATGTCATCATTCTCAACATGAAAACAGACCAAGGAGTGATTTTTTAGGTCCGAGAATAAGACATGGAGTTTCGAGGGCTAAACTTATATTATTTTGACTCTAAAGGACCCATTGAGTCCATTACAACAATTTTTAAGACCCGATTGATCTATCAATTTTCCTTTTTAGTGAACTTTCCACTTCTACATACTGCAAACGCTAGTAAGTGGAGTTATGTAGTCTTTTATTTACTAATACAACTATGTGCGTTGGTACTTCATCTAGACAATTTTGGAAGCTCACCCAAAGCATGCACAACCTCAAGGTCCTTCTTTTTTATGCATGATAAGACATTATCATGCTTTCTCAAGAACCATTCATTCAAAAGGATACATCATAGCATGTCAATTCAACAACACATATAATAATGAAATTACTGATAGATAATTAATATCAAGATTTGAATACCCATTAAGCCATGTTCACAAACAATAACGTTATCAATCCATAAACAATTATCCATTATAACCATAATTCATTACATAACATAGAAGTTGTTTACCATATTACCTAATACATCCATGCACCGGACCTTACATACTCTCATACAAACTTCATACCAAGTACTTAGACTCTAAGACTTACTCTCAGACTAAAACTCTATTCTAACTAGTCAAAACAAGAATGCACTACCTATATATACACTTGGTGGGGAAAAACCCTTCATTTCCTATATGCACCTTCCTAATAATAGGTGTGATGACAAATAGATTGCATGCCTTTTAAATTTTTTGCTAATAATAGATTAAACTATAAATATCTTTATGCTTTTATCTATGTTAATCCTATTATTATCCTTCTCCATATGTGTCCTTTTCCTTCCTTACATGTATTTTATTATCCATTTCTTGGCCATTAAGTCATCTTGCTTTTGTCTTGTTGGCGAGAAAATTTTCGGCGGAAATATTTGTGGATTTCTTACAAAGTCTTCGGGACTCTATGTCCCTCTGCTTAGATGGTGCAACTCCACTTATTATGCGTACATGAAGTTGAAATCATTGGTGGCCTGATGGGTGGGGATCCAATAGGGGAACTCCACTGAACCTGTGAAGAATGCTTGCAGATACATGAAAGAGAGGAATTTTCTAAGAGAGCAAGAAAGGGAGTAGAAAAAGAGGAGGATTAATGTTGTAGGTAGAAAATCAGATTCCTACAACCGTTAACCAAAAAATTCCAACACACATATATTTAGAAGAAATTTTTTTTGCAAGAGGCAACAAGATGAGTTAAGATTGAGAACTCAAAGTTTCTAACACCTCCTCATAAAAAAAAGGCATGAAACTCCTTTCTTTATTGATGCTTTGAAAAAATTGTGCATATTTAGAATTAGAATAACATAGAGAATAGAGAAAAGAACTAGAAGAAATAATTATCTCCTTTGTTTCTTCACAAGTAGTGATCTCTCATGAGTATACAAAATTGACAACCCTTAAGAATGAGGGTGTCATTACATTATATAGAACCAAAATGAATCTTCATCTACCCTGCATGCTGACCTTTCATTTATCTTTTCCATTCGTGAATTTTGGCATTCTTAAAGAACATTAAGTCCCCTTTTATAAAATAAGGGCAACTTATTACAATTTATACTATAATCACTTTAATGAATAAGATGAATGTCATGATTGATCACAATGAAGAATTAGAAAGAAGGGGGAGAGAAGAGGAGAAAGAATGAAGAAGGAGAGAAAGGAAGAAATGCTTTGAAGCATGAGTAGGGATACCTATGCCTTTAATGAATATCTTGTTGATGACAATCACAACCTCTGCATGATGCACAAACACCTAGACCATAGAATGAGTGTTCAGAAACACTATTATGAGATTTCTCGATGCGAGCTCGGGATGAACACATATAATGCCCATGATGACCCTCCTTGAAACTTTGTTGATGAACTCCTTGACTCATCAAACTCACTCTGACCAACCCATTTTGAATCACCCAACTCCTTGAGTGATGAAGATGGATTCATATGTTGTGCCTTACAATGCCATGTTTTGCCTCTACATACCATTACACTCAAGATGATGCTTCTAGGACTTCTTTGAAGTTCTCATTCCTCTTTTGACCCATGAAACCATCTTACAACCATATGTAGAGTCCAAGAAATGGAAATATGAGTGAGAGTGAGGCCATCTGCAACTTTCTGCCCTCAAAATTGAAACTTTCTATTTTTATAATATGAGATCATGACCTACCACTTTTGGATATATCACCATATTTTATCCCAATTTAACCTTCTAAACCTTCCGGCACATTCCATCCTCTTCTGTTTCGAGGCATTACTATTTTGAGCATATTTATATTTTTAGCAAGTTACCTTTTGGGGACTTGCTATTTTTGGAAAAAGTCATTTTTGCCTTACTTTCCATTTTACACCTTTTCGATTGTCCTGAATGATTGAACTTGCAATTCAAGGGGACTTTCCATTTATAGCATGTGGGAAAGCACATAATATGTTATTTTTAGTAAGTGGAAAAAATGACCTCAATTCATGATGAGAGAAATTTTTTTGGATTTGATTCTTTATTGTGATCACGTGCTCCAAATTTCACCGTGTTTCGCTCACTTGAAATCTCAGAATTAAAAATGAAATTTTTACCCGACGCGGGTTTCAGCACAAAGCTACCAAGGAAGCTATTAATGGAGTTGTGGATTTTTTTACAGGTTTTAATTTCATCTTCAATTACAACAAAACAATTCCATTGGGATAGGTTTTTATTTAGAGCTTGTGTGCAAGTTCCTATCTTAATCCAACTGTCAGATTGGTGGGAAATCTTACGAATGGAAGCTAGGGAAAAAAATGGGGTTTTTATTGTAGAAAAAAAACCAGGGAATCATTTGATATTCTATAAATTTCTGCTTGACAACCTTTTAAAATTAGAAAGTTTGCAAAAGCTTTCATCACAATTTTGCTTTGGATCATGAGATATGAACACTTCTTTGATTTTGCAAATGAGGGTTTCTGGCAACAAACGGACATGTTTTTGGATTTAAATATTATCTTCTCATGTCGTAGCAATAAGTAATGGTGGTTAAATGATGGTGAGGATTATGTGGAAGGTATGGATGTAGCAGGGGAAGGATTTGTGGCAGTTGAAAATTTCTTGTGCGTGCGTGAAGGGAAAAAGAGAAGCAACCATGACAACATGACAATTATAAAGTTTGCAAAAATTTATAAGTTTGGAATGTGTCAAACTTTATTGCACCTATTTCACCAATGCTTTGGTGCACTTGGTGCAAAAAAGTGTGCCTCATCCCCATTGGGCTACTTGGCGGATTCCGGTTGGATGGAGCAAGGGCTAGGAAAGTGTGCACATTGGCTTAGATTGCGAAAAGTGGCTTAAAGGAGGTCACATTGAGGTTTAGGGGATTAAATGGAAGGGTGGTGAATTTTCTTTCACCTATTTCACCAAGCCTTTGGTGCACTTGGTGCACAAAAGTGCGTCACTCTCCCATTGGTCCAAAATTTCACTAAAAATGGCTAACTCCTTCACCCTGTGGAACAACTTGTCAGACACATAAATTGAGCTCCCGGACATATTTTTGCACACTTATTTATATGAAATTGCATGGAAATATATATTGAACACAATGGTGATGGTATAATACGTTTATTATTCCTAAAAATTCCTTAAATTGCTGCATTTTGATCGGGACCGCCAACTATCCCTATAAATAATGACATCTCGTGAAAAGTGCCAAGGGTTTATGAAAAATATAATGATTCAAACTTGTAAGAGATTATGTTATATTTTCAATGAGTATGTTTTTACATCATAAATCCTTACAGATCTCTCAAAATTATCTCACAAAGATCAAGTACTTATTTTGACTACCTTCTCCTTAAGGACTTAGACTAGGTCACATGGGGGACTAAGGGACTTAATGGGTGGGTTGGGGAGTTTTGTTTCCCAAATGTCCAAAATATTTGGTACACATAGGACAAAAAAATCTTCCCTCACTCTAGCTTGACAAGTGACGGAGTGTGATTGCATAGAGTGAGGGTTGGGAAATGGAGCATGGATGGCTTATTTGGAAAGCTTGAGCTTTATTTGGTCACTTAAGGGTCCAAGAGATCAAATTGAGTAGGGGTACATTTTATTGCACATATTACACCAAATATTTTGTGCACTTGGTGCAAAAAAAGTGTGCCACATTCTGATTGGCTGGGTTTTTGACTTAGAAATTGGCTAACTATTGGAGATTCACCTTGGAGAGCGACTTGTCAAGATCATATCTGGAGCTTCGGTGGAGTTTTTTGATGAAATTTTATATGATATTGACTGAAAATGGAATTATTAATCCAATTTTTGTGGTATTATCTTCTAATTCATGCATATTATCCCTGAAAAATAGGATTTTTGTTCTTTCTCTAAGGTTGTGCATGAGAAAAAGTGAATGGGAAAATAGTGCTCCAAGGTGTTGTAAAAAATATGATTCTACCAAATTGTATAAATATGAATTAAATTTTTATGATGTCTTGTTTGAATCTTAAATCCTTCCAAATCTCCTGGAATCACTTCCCGAAGCTTACTAGATTTTTGGCCCTATGCATTGCTTAGACCTCCAAGACCTACTTTTGTTGATCTTGTTCCAAAACTTATGGATCTTCCCGAAACCCATCAAAACTGATTGAAAAGTGTATTTAACTCTCTGATATGGCTCCTTGATTAATTTAATCCTTTTTTTCCACTTCGGGGAGAGTGCACCTACTCTGAGAAGGTCAGAACATGGTCTTTCCCAACTTGTCAAAGGCTTGTTATGATGGATCCTACCCTGAAAAAACTTGGAATGATTAGGTATCCCTAAATAAACTATGGGTACATTGTCTCAGGGATTATGGTGATATGAAGGAGGGTTCAAAATTTTCTTTATGTAAAATTTTTAGGTAGGGTATGGTTGTCATGCTCAGAAATTATGAATTTCCTTATTGTACATTTACATGACAACATGTCTATTTCTGGATCTTGCTTGAGCAACACTCCATATCCTAATTTTCTATTTTTCTCCCTATTTTAAAAAATGACTAAGTCCTCTATGTTGTCTATATACACACAAAATTACACACTGACTTGTTCCTTGATATGCACACACCTCTACACACTATACTTTTTCTACTTCATTTTATTTAGTGCATGCACTTGCAAACATCTCCCGGCTCTCGTGCATGGCTAGTACTTATCCATTTTCTTTGGACCACATTACCCTACACTAGGGAAATTATCTCATGTCCATATAAATACTTGTTCCAAATAATTTTCTTCAAATAATAAAAGAATAAATAATTGGAAGATCAAATAATGGTGGGGAACATAACTAATGAATAAATAATTATAATCTACTAAGGAATACACTTAATTAGTCTTTTGGTATCTGGATTAGTTCTAGGAGATCTGTGTTTAGAATTTTCTCTAGATCTTCCCACCCTGTAAGCTCCTTGGTAAATATGTCCTGGAACCATTCAGAAATATCTAGTACTTGCTTAGGGGTCAATTCTTCACCCTTCTCTTTAAATTCCCTAATTATTACACTAACACTTGATGCTATTCCCTCCAAAACATCCATCTTTCATGAAACTAAGGGACACAAATTCTTAAGTCTACTATCCAATATATCATGCAAAACCTTAAGAAAATCTCACTTCCACACTACTTTGGCCATAATTTCCTCATGCCCGAACCTACTATATTTTTTAGCAATACGCACTTACCTAAGTTAAACCTCCTCTTAAGTAGTATGTGCCCTATGCATAGGATATAGGTCTTGAAAATTGTAAAATGTGCACTCTAATTTCTTCATGGATTCTTTGATCATAGAGCTTAATACATCATACTCAACTATCTCTTGTACACGAGTGCTTCTTTATTCTTTTCTTGTTGTATGAAAAAATCTTCTTCGAATTCCCTAGAACATAATTCTTCTCATGTAATAACATGCACACTAAATATTCTAAGTAATGTAATTATGATGGATACTCATATTTTTATTTCTCTACCAAGTCGGGGCATGCAATTGTGATTTCCTTAACTATATGAGTTTCCTTGTTATAAGCATACTTTGTATGATTCTTATCTTCCACCAACTCCTTCGTAAGTTGTTGCACCTCTTGTTCTTTATTCCTATTGTCCTCAAGAAACACTCGATTGTGCCCCCTTGTCATGTTTCTTGAGCTCCACCTCGACTTCCATTTTATTGAGCGCATTCTTGGCATATTCATCTCGTTAGCTCCTTGTTTTTATTGTAGTGAGGACTATTCCCATATCCTTCTTCATTTTTCACTTAATATACACCTCATTGTTAATCTCAAACTTAGGTTCCTCCATATGATTGTACATGATCCATGAAATCATATTCTTCATGCTTGTTTTCTATCTTTTAGGGTCGATCAACTCCCAACCATAATGGTCTTTTCTTAGCACCGTGTTTTGGAACCTTACCCGTAGCACCTTTATATGATAATTTATATAGTTCATTTGGGCCAGATGTAGAATTTCCTCTTTTCTCCTTCTTCCACTTGCTACACCTTCCCTTCAACAACCTTTTCTCAGCTCCGGTTGTGTGTTGCTTCCATCTCCACTCTGCAACTCCTAAGCCTTTCCCGGATGTCTCCCCTCGATTTTCTCCTCTTAATTTCCCTTGGTGATCCCAATATGCACTTTATGTACTTTCGCATCATGTTGCACTATTTCATCCTTGGTTTCTTCCTCACCATGGTACTATTCCTGGTTAATATTTAATTACAAAAACAATAAAATATAACTCAATAATAACTTAGAGGTTACATAATTCATTTAGGATATATTATTCATGTAGAGATGGAATTTATATACAAATATTTGATCCTATTAATCAGGAGTCAAGTCTTATCAAAGATAACTATTTCTATCCCCATAATATCTCCACTAATCCCTAGTCATACTCCCACACCCCTATCTATGAGTTGTGAAAGAAAAATAATTGTACACACTCATGATTTATTTAAATATTAAATAATACAATTATTCAAACCATATGTTCACACTATGAACACTTATTTTCTAACATTCACCCCCTTAGTGTGAACATGGGTGAGTTATATCTAGTACCTTCTCATGATACAATGGTTTTCAAAGAGTACCATCAACTCCAACATGTTTTCTAGTGGAACCATTAACCACTCTATATGTGATTTTATAAGAGATTCAAAAAAACTCAAATTGGTTTTCTAGTGGACCACCAAAACTCCATAGAAAAATATATGTTTCCCCATCCACATTTTACAAAATAGAACAAAATATAGGAAAATATGTTCCTAACTATAAACATGAATTATTCATCTGTTCTTATTTACTACAACACATGCTGAAAGAAAACACACCGAACACAACTAAAAAAACATGGCCACCAAAGTAGTATTGTGGCCTCATCAATGGTGCCTGACGAGAGGTCACTAAAATTCCTCCTTCCTCTGTTACCTTCAGCCTCTATGGTTTGCTAATAAGTCAATTTATTTTGATCATGAAGCTTAAAAATATTCCCTACAAGTTGGACATCACATACAAGTGAAAATGCATTTGGGAGAAACATAGGTTTTTTTTTCAACTTTTGATGACAAAAATTTTATACATAAACCTTTATTTTTAAGTGACAACATAGACAAGACTCTCTTACTTACACTTATTTTTAAAATAAATATAACACAACCTATAAAAATTTAAAGCAATAACCAACTCTAATATTTTAAGGAATAAAACAAAACTCTTAACCCATAAGATAATAGAAATGAAGTGAAATTGAGACCTTCATGGTTGTAGGTATAAACCAAACATTTGTCAATAAATCAAAGTAGAAAATGGCAGACAAATGGTAATCCATAGTAGATATATGGCAATGATGCATTAAACAACAAGGAAAATCTGCATACACTAGTTTGATAATTTTTGTAAGTGTAGAAATCAAATAAATAGAATCCGTTAAATACTACACAACGAAGTCGGTTTCGCTGCACAACTTGAATGGAAACCCTTTGGAGAAAACATGCTCTCAATATTTGTATGTAGGTCAGTCAAGGACGAGTCAATCATCGAGAATTTTTTTAGTTGTGCATAGCTCATCCCGCATAGATCTGGTTTGCAAGTTCTTTCTCATCGCTCTGATAATTATATCATTCCCACCACTCCAAATTTGTCCTATTTTCTGCACAAAAATGCTCATTCAATTTTTGAAATTTATACAAACCATTTACGGGTTTTATTCCCATTTCTCTAAGCTTTATAAAACATTTTGAATGAGAAAAATATTGCAGTTTTTTTAAACCGCTAAAAAAGTAACACTAAAGAAAGTATAATTTTTCATTCAACAAGGAAATACAATAACTAATCCACCCCTTGAATGATTTCAAAGATCAATGGACCTACTTTTATACCAAATATTATTCTTGGTTCAGATTTAATTGCAAAAACAATAAAATAGAACTCAATAATAACTCAGAGGTTACATAATTCATTCAGGATATATTATTCATGTAGAGATAGAGTTTATATATAAATGCTTGATCCTATTAATCAAGAGTCAAGTATTATCAAAGATAACTATCTCTATCCCCATAATATCTCCACTAATCCTTAGTCATACTCCCACACCCCTATTTATGAGTTTTGCAAGGAAACTAATTGTGCACACTGATGATTTATTTAAATATTAAATAATATAATTATTCAAACCATATGTTCACACTATGAACACTTATTTCCTAACACATGTGTCATCCCTTCAATACATGCGACCTCTTCCATAGGCTTCCCTTCATCACTCTCCTCTGTAGTAACCAAATTTCACCTTATCTTCCTTGGAGGATTTGTCTTCCTTTCTAGTCTTGGCTTGGTTGGTGTGACTTTTGAAACTTCTTAGTTACTTCGGAAGTTCCTACTCCATGGCCTTGTCCTCTGCACCATCTCTATATTTTCCTTCTGCGAGTTTTGTCTATCTTAGTATCTTATTCCTCCGCCTCCTCCTCCTCATCATCCTTCTCCTTGTCTTCATCTTCTTTTTCTTCTTCTTATTAGGGAAGGGTCTCCTCATGCATTCTCTTTGAAGTCTCTACCGCTTGCTTTCCCTTAGGATGCCTTGAGAGATGAAGGCACCTAACATTAACATACTTCCCATTCTTCATCTTTGACATAAAATATATGTATACTCTTTGTAGTTCCTTCCCCCCACAAGAGTTGTATGAGTTATATCCATATTATCAAATTCCATCACCTCTATATAGGCCTACTTAGAGGGGTATACGTATGTGGTACGAAATGAGTGGAAATTTATGTCAACCTTATTTGCATTAAATATAAAATTATGTGCATCCTTGATTCTATTCATAGATGCTTGAAAGTACTTGGCAATAGAGGAAAAGGGAAATTTTCACCATGGGACCTTCTCTCCATTGTTTTGGAAAACCTTACCAAACTCGAAGTGTTGATACACTACAAATTCTACCTATCCATCTAGAATTGAGGGCAATTCCTTAGCATGTGCCACTCATTTTCAAATTCCTCTCGTATTCATCTATACCAATTGTCTATGTGTAACTTGTATGGGTTTGTAATTTCCCTTTCACATGTATACTCAACAAATGTCACCTTGGGGGACTTATTATCAATGGGATAAATACATACCTTATCCTTGGGTCTATCTAGCACCCCTATTTCCCAAAACACTATCAAAAGGAGTATGAAACCACAAGTTATTTTCTTACCTTTTCTCACTTGGATACACAACTCTAAAATTATTACACAGGTATTTGCACCATATTGTGCACAATGTGCATCCATTTCTTATTCACTTAAGACCACCTCTCGATGTGCCTAACTTACAACTCAACAGTGGGTGCATTGTAACTCTTGTGCCTGGGTCATTGATGGATGTGATATCCATCACATGATTCCCCTTTTGATAGTTAAATTACTTTGTTGTGGTCTTTACCCAATGATCATCATCCAATTCCTACTCAATTTCAACGTCGAGTTATGTATTCCTATTACCCTTTCAATCAATTGTGCGGTGATATGCATTCTTCTCTCAAAAAATAGAAAAATTCCTCATGAACGTGCGACATGAGCCACTTGTACACTGATCTCTTGGGGCTGCCAAAGAAGGGTAATTTATAAATTTGGAGGATTCCAACATTCTCCAAATCCTTCTTCATAGTATCATCATACACCAATTACCTCGCTTCAATCCTATGGTCTATATTTATCATTACATCTTTACTAATTTTTGCTTCATGGGCCTATGAGTGATGTTTATAATCACTAATCTTACATTTGGTCAAGTGTGACTCCCATGGTTTGCTACCAAGACCTCATGGAGTACTACATTTCGAGAACCAATACTTCGACTCATCCTATATTATAGGATTCTTATTTTTTCGCTTACCCTTTCCTTTTGGTGATATAGTGGGTGATTTCCTTGGTGCCATTATTTATTCTCTTTAACATCCTTGACCTCAAAAAATTCTTAAACCCTAAACTTGTAGAAATAACATTTCCTATATGTTTGGATGACTTACTCAATTTCTTAGGCTTTAACGTTAGGTGTCAATCTCTCTTTCTCTTTTCTTCCTTGTGATCTAGTCTGTAATTTGGATCTTAAAATCTAGGTCAACAGTTTTAATATATATTTTTACCTTCGACCTTCAGACCCCTATAGGCTTATTAAAATTACCGATAAAATTTTACTCCGTTTTAAGTAAAACAATCCAAAATAATGCAAGAATATAAATGACACTACACATGGATTGATTACAGAGTTTGGCAATATCCTACATCTCCGGGTTCTTATCGAACCATTCCACTAGTCAAAATTTTTAAGTACAATGTTATATCTTACAATAAAACCTAATGGAACTTTACTTGCCTATAAAGTGCTCCAGCCTTTTGAAGAACACCAATGATCAATCAGTCTATCCTCCACCTTCTTGGTGCCCAATAATCCTACAGAACTTGATCAACCTTCCAGACATTCACAAGATGCCCTATGGCTCTCCGATCAACAATTCCAGGCTTCACAAATAAAAGTGTGGCGCTATGGGCCAATTGGTGAGTTTCCAATAACTCCCATTTTTTACAATTTTCCTATTAAAATAATAGGACTTAGCTTCCCAATATTTTCCTATTAAATATTAAATAGGACTTACTTTACAAAAATATTGCCTTTAAAAATTATAATGCCTATTTAAATAACTTGGAAGCTTTTAAAATCTCCTCACTGCCTTTGAATTGGCTTAGAAGCTTAATGCATTTTAATTCTGGAATGAATGTATATGAGGGGAATTTTAGAGCCTTTAAGGAACCGAAATATAAGGATAATTCATTTATCCTTTTGTTTTATAATCCCATATAGGGATAAACAAATTTTAGCCTTAATAAGGCTTTGAGTGGGTTAATAGGGATTAATTCTCTTTTTTAAGATTTTAAATAAGCTTAAGCCATATTTGAAAACTCAACCCCATAATAATATCCACTCTTCACATGGATGGAAAAACTTTGTGGGAAAATCCCACATTATATGCAAGCCTTTTTAATAGGCTTTATCCACCAAAATTTGTTTTCACGTGAACTTTCTATCTATATATATATATATATATATATATATATATATATATGATATATATTTTCTTATAAGATTCTAAAATATTTTAAACTAGATAAAACTTTAACCCACTTTTCATTCCATGTGCCCAATTAAAATCCACCAAGTGTCTAGAAAAATATATCCACGTGTCCATAAACAACAACATCACATGTCACTCCACATTAATGCCACGTCATCTCTTTTGTTGGGTTTGACCAGAACTTTGACTGCTCATATCTTTCGCATACAAACTCGGATTTGGTCCATTCAAAATGCGTTGGAAAGGTCTCAAAGATCAATACACAATGGTGCTGACTCCAAATGATTTAAATACCATCAATTTTATCATCGACCAACATTGACCAAATGTTGACCACACTTTGACTCAAACTTTGACTAGTCATATCTTTCGCATACGGAATCAGATTTGGTCCATTTAAAATATGTTGGAAAGGTCTTAGAATCTCTACAAAATGGTGGTTGCTTCAAAGGATTTTAAAATTATACATTTTTTTTTACCAATGTTGACTAGTTATTGACCAACTTTGATCTAGTCAGCATTTGAGTGTACAGACTCTATTTTCGATGTTCAAATAGTTGACGAAAAACTCTCAAAGTCATCTTCCACACTGTGTTGATCCTGGGAGATTTAGGGAACATATATCCTCCATATTGACCTCTAGATCACACCTCCCCAATGGGAAAGGATTTTTATCCCAAAAAGTTTGTAAACTCCAAATCACATTGTTGAGAAGATATCTAAAAAGTATTATGTAAACTCCTCAATCAAAAATGATGGTTCATACTCTAGGATCTGTGGCACTTGGAATCACTGTCTAATCCTGTGCCACTTTGATATTTGAAGAAAACCTCCACACCTCTCGTTGTATGGTGCTAAGTTTCCCAATGAAACCTCAACACTCCCACTGTGCGGTGCTAAGCTTCCAAATATCTGATGACAAGGATCCCATTTTACTCTATAACACATCTCTTGTCTTCAAGTTGATTCCATATAATCCAAACTAGTCTGAAGGAACTCCATGCTACGTAGAGCTAAGAGTGATCCGATGTCGGTGATGGACAATGACTTGTCAGGTACCATCCTACTACAGGGCCATAAGAGACTCTACATAGAATGAAGATGTGACCTAATGTCATGTCCCTTTCCAGACCTCAATGCTCTCGTTGCATGGTGCTAAGTCCTCTTTCAAGACCTCAATGCTTCTAATGCATGGTGCTAAGTCTTGATGATCAACTACCATTCTATTGCATGGTCACAATGCCTCTACATAGAATGATGATCCGAGCTGATTTCTCACGAGCTCAAAAATGGTGACTCCAACCCCAGCCTATTGCCTCTACATGGTAAAAAAAATCATGTTGACGATGACTATCAGGTACTACTCTCCGCAGTACCATAATTCCTCTACAAAGAATGAAGTTCTGACCTGTTGTTAGATGCCAACGGTGTTCAGCTACCATTCTACTGCATGATCACAATGCCTCTACACAGAATGAAGTTCGAGATGACACCAATGAGCTCAACTATTTACACATGTGGTTGATAGATCTCCAAGCTTAATATGAGTTAAATCTTGCATCCAAGCTATAACAGGTACTCACAATCGATTAGGAGATATGTGTGGAGTATTAATAAATTTTTCTAAGTAAGAAAATCCAATGAGTATGGTAAACCTTTCTCTCAAAGCATTTTCTCATAGAATCGATCTCCAAAAATACTACATACTACACATCAACATGAATTATGCAATTTATAATTGAAAAATTGTTGACTTACACATTTTAAAGGAATTTCAGTTATAGGTATTACCTGGTCCTAGGTTGAATTATCAATTGGTGGTGGATTAGTAACCTCTTTTTCCTTTGCAATAGGCATCCATTCCATCTTTGGCTTTCCATTACTCTGATGGCGAGATGGATGCATTTTGCAACAATTTTCCACTTAGTGCCCATTCCTCTGGAAATGAGCACAAAAATTACTCTTAATCTCCTTCTTCTAGGATGAGGAACTCTTTCTGCCATTTCTCGCCTCTGCATGACGAGATTGTTCTTTCTGATTTGCCTTGTTCTCGATGAACAATATCAAATTCTTCATCAATGTCCTTCTTTTCCAGCATCTATCCAAAAAATGATTATGCAATCCATAAAAAGTACATGGAAAAGAATTCCAAATTTTCTAAAAATCACAACCATACTTCTTAAGCTAAAAAAGTGGATCAAGAGTTTTATTATGCTTATGATTATGGAAAGAAAATGGAGGTAGAATTTAATTACCTCTTCACTCGATTTCTCTTGCCACATCTTGCTTGTGACAACAAAGCACAATTTTCTTTCTCGAATATTATTTTAGGACTAGCGAGGTATTCACTTTGATTTTAGAAGATTTTCTCCCGTCAGCATTCTTGGAGAAATATCCAATATCCATTCCCACACTAGAAAAACCCAAACCTACAAAATGAGGATGATCCTTGACCTGTATTGGGTTAGCAATGCCTTGGCCATTTTTACCAAGGCCTCTTCCATCAAATCCCATTTTAACTAACAATTTGGATCCAACGCCTCTAGTATGATTTTCAAATGAACCAAAGACATCAATACCTGAATCCGAAACTAAATGGGAGGAAGAAGATTCACGTGGTGAACAACTTACAGTGAAATCATCTGCCATGGTCTCTGCATCTGAAGTTGAAGGAATTTCCTTATTTTGATCACCACACTACAGCCTTGCCAAGATCTCATCCTTGGTTTGGAGTTCCATTTTAAAGAAAGAATTATCCTCTTCCAAGGAGTAATACATGGATCGAAGGAGAGAATTATCTTCCTAGATTTGGTGATTATATGCCTCAATTTCTTCAATCTTTTCTTGTTTGGACATCTTCCCCATGGTGCACCTGTACCTATTCAATCACACTAAACTAATGCACAATTGAAGCAATCACATGGTCAAATAAATTGATTTTGATACCAAAATTTCTTAGATATTAGCAAGTTTGCAAGCCAATAACCTGCTCTGATACCAACTTGATCTGAAAATCCAAGTCAACAGTTCTAATATTTTTTTTTACCTTTGACGTTCGGACCCCTATAGGTTTATTAAAATTAATGATAAAATTTTACTTTGTTTTAAGTAAAACAATCCAAAATAATGCAAGAACATAAATGACACTACACATGGATTGATTACAGAGTTTAGCAATAGCCTACATCTTCGGGTTCTTATCGAACCATTCCACTAGTCAAAATTTGTAAGTACAATGTTATATCTTACAATAAAACCTAATGGAACTTTACTTGCCTATAAAGTGCTCTAGCCTTTCAAAGAACACCGATGATCAATTGGTCCATCCTCCACCTTTCGGTGCCTAATAATCCTACAGAACTTGATCGGCCTTGCAGTGTTTGCAAGACGCCCTATGGCTCTCTCGGTCAACAATTCCAGGCTTCACAAATAAAAGTGTGGCGCTATGGGCCAATTGGTGAGTTTTCAATAACTCCAAATTTTTGTAATTTACCTATTAAAATTATAGGACTTAGCTTCCCAATATTTTCCTATTAAATATTAAATAGGACTTACTTTACAAAAATATTTCCTTTAAAAATTATAAGGCCTATTTAAATAACTTGGAAGCTTTTAAAATCTCCTCGTTGCCTTTGAATTGGCTTAGAAGCTTAATGCCTTCAAATTCTAGAATGAATGTGTATGAGGGGAATTTTATAGCCTTTGAGCACCCAAAATATAAGGATAAATCATTTATCCTTTTGTTTTATAATCTTGTATAGGGATAAACAAATTTTAGCCTTAATAAGGCTTTGAGCGGGTTAATAGGGATTAATTCTCTTTTTAAGCTTTTAAATAAGCTTAAGCCAAAATTGAAAAAATCAACTCCATAATAATATCAACTCTTCACATGGACGGACTAAATTTATGTGGGCAAATAACACATTATATGCAATCCTTTTTAATAGGCTTTATCCACCAAAATTTGTTTTCACGTGGACTTTCTAATATATATATATGATATATATATTTTTGTAAGATTCTAAAATCTTTTTAAGTGGGTAAAACATTAACCCACTTTTCATTCCATGTGCCCAATTCAAATCTGCCAAGTGTCTAGAAACAATAGATCCACGTGTCCATAAATAGCAGCACCACATGTCACTCCACATTAATGTCACATCATCTCTTTTGTCGGGTTTGACCAGAACTTTGACTGCTCATATCTTTCGCATACAGACTCAGATTTGGTCCGTTAAAAATGCGTCAGAAAGGTCTAGGAAATATATACGTAATGGTGCTAACTCTAAATGATTTCAATACCATAAATTTTACCATTGACCAACGTTGACCAAATGTTTACCATACTTTGACCCAAACTTTGACCAGTCATATCTTTCACATACGGACTCAGATTTGGTTCATTCAAAATGCATTGGAAAGGTATTGGTGTGCTCTACATAATTTTTCTGACTTCAAATGATTTCAAAATAATTCATATTTTTGTTGACCAATGTTGACCAACTTTGACCTAGTCACCATTTACGCATACGGACTCTATTTTTGATGTTCAAATAGTTGACATAAAGCTCTCAAAGTCATCTTCTACACTATATCCATAATGGGAGATTTAGGGAACATATATCCTCCATATTAACCTCCGGATCACCCTTGCTCTAGTTCTATAACTTCAAACTCTATAAGTATACTTTTATTCAAACCCTATCTCTCGTGAATTCAAATCCTCAAACCCTAATCTTTACCTATATTCTACCTTCACACTTTCTTCTTATGCTCTTACTTTCACCAAAGAAGCTCCCAACTCAAGACATGTGTATTCTACTCTCGGTTCATCTTAGTTTTCTCCTTCGCATGAGCTCTTTGCTTTTAAATAAGCTTAAGCCAAAATTAAAAAAATCAACTCCATAATAATATCAACTCTTCACATGGATGGACTAAATTTATGTGGGCAAATAACAAATTATATGCAATCCTTTTTAATAGGCTTTATCCACCAAAATTTGTTTTCACGTGGACTTTCTAATATATATATGATATATATTTTTTTATAAGATTCTAAAATCTTTTAAGTGGGTAAAACATTAACCCACTTTTCATTCCATGTGCCCAATTCAAATCTTCCAAGTGTCTAGAAACAAAAGATCCACGTGTCCATAAATAGCAGCACCACATGTCACTCCACATTAATGCCACATCATCTCTTTTGTCGGGTTTGACTAGAACTTTGACTACTCATATCTTTCACATACGGACTCAGATTTGGTCCGTTCAAAATGCGTCAGAAAGGTCTCGAAATATCTACGTAATGGTGCTGACTCCAAATGATTTCAATACCATCAATTTTACCATTGACCAACGTTGACCAAATGTTGACCATACTTTGACCCAAACTTTGACCAGTCATATCTTTCGCATACGGACTCGGATTTGGTCTGTTCAAAATGCATCGGAAAGGTATTGGTGTGCTCTACATAATTGTTCTAACTTCAAATGATTTCAAATAATTCATCTTTTTTTGACCAATGTTGACCAACTTTGACCTAGTCACCATTTACGCATACGGACTCTATTTTTGATGTTCAAATAGTTGACGTAAAGCTCTCAAAGTCATCTTCTACACTATATCCATCTTTGGGAGATTTAGGGAACATATATCCTCCATATTAACCTCCGGATCACCCTTGCTCTAGTTCTACAACTTCAAACTCTATAGTTATACTTTTATTCAAACCCTATCTCTCGTGAATTCAAATCCTCATACCCTAATCTTTACCTATATTCTACCTTCACACTTTCTTCTTATGCTCTTACTTTCACCAAAGAAGCTCCCAACTCGGGACATGTGTATTCTACTCTGGTTCATCTTAGTTTTCTCCTTTGCATGAGTCTCTAATCACTTGCTAATCAATTTTAACTAGCCTAAACCCTAGTTAACTAGCTTAAACCAAGCTTAACTAAGTCTAAAGAATGTTTATCCTAATCTAATCTAAAAGTGTTTTTTGAGCTTTAGTCCCATATGCACCCAAATTCCAAATTCTCCCAACTGGAAAACTATAAATACAAGGCTAAGCCTACCCATTCAAAGACACAACTTTACATAAAATAAAGACAAAACAAGCCTAAGAAAGCTTAAGATCTCAATTGCATTAGCCAAGCTAATAAGGCATTTTATCTTGGCTATCCTCCATTAAAATAGCTTTATCTTGCACCCATGATAGGTTAGTAATGAAATAGCTAAACTTTTCCATGTAGCCATTTAGTGAGATTCATTCACCCTCATGGAGTAAACAACAAAATTGATTGCTTAATTCTTTAGTAGGAATATTTTGTTAAGCTTTCAAGAATAGAGGTTAATGCTATTTGTTAGATTTCTTGCTTATTTCAAGTTTTAAACATGTGAAAATAGGATTCCTCACTCATTTATTATCATATGGTCCATTGAGAGTCTTTTGCACAAAGCTTTGCGGTCTTGCCCCATATCCATTGCTCTTTGCAAAACTCCTGTCATTGAACACATTTGGCACACCGGTGGGGACAAGTTATGTCCATCCTCCATTAATGGAGGTCTTTTGAGTTCATCAAAGTTCATTTTCAAGTTTATAGGTCAAATCACTTGTTATTTCCTCATTTTTGTTTCTAACACTAGATAAATGACCTTCATTTACATGTATTTTTGGGTTTGATATAGAAATATGACACTTTGACTAACTAACCTATTTGCTCTTGAAAATTTGAAAATCCGTGAGTTTTGCAGGTTTTTCACAGGGTGCACATAGGTGTTTACAAGGGGTATGCGTACACATTGAAACCCTAACATCTCCATCATAATAGGTGCGCACTGTCTGACAAGAATTATCCTTTACAAATTTCACCTCTACAAGGATGTGCACATGTCTCTGTCATATCCGGGATGCATATCCACCTTTTTGTCCACGTATGTGTGTGTCGTGCTAGGCGTGTAAAAATCTATAAATTTTTCCTCTACAAGGATGTGCACGTGTCTCTATCATCTAGGACATGTATCCACCTCTCTGGCCACATATGCATAAAAGGTTTGACTATGTAAAAATTTGAAATTGTTTGTTTTTGCTAGGCGTGTATCCATTGGCTAGGGCGTGTATGCATCATTGTGGGTACACAGGTGTCTAGTTCCACTCTGTTGACTTTGCATTTTTACCTTGTCTACGTACCTATCTACTTGGGTATGTATTCATTGGCTGGGGCACGCATGTGTCATTCTGGGCACGCAGGTGTCTCTGTGTAGTCCTGGATTTATCCATTTTATTTTTAGTGCTCCTTGTTTTGACCATATCTTTTGACTCGTTAACCCGTTTTCAGAGTTTGAACAGGCATCAGAAAGATAATGAAGCATAATTTGCGAGGGAACTTCCAATATTTGGAAACCTTTGGTATACCAAATTCTATCATAAAACTCCCAAAATGCTCCAGGAGACCTCCAAAAATGCAAATTACTAAAAACTATTAAAAAAATGAAAAAAATTGGATTTCTAGAATTTTTCTATTTTCTTGGTTTTCTAACTCTTGCAGGGTTCTAACAATGGTTTACAAGTTTCCTTTGCATTAAGTTATTTTATACTAACTTGTTAAAAAATTTGCATCTTTATTTGTGAATGCATATGCTCTTCTCTCACACCTTTCTAGGTGATCTTGGGAATCAGAAACGTTTCGCCACTTTCTTCATACTTGCAAAATGGTTTATTTAGCTTTCAAAGTTGGTTAAAAGGAACTCATTTTCACATTGTACTTAGGAATTTTCCATTTATTACAAATTTGAGTGAGATACCTTGTTACGTATGCCCTTTCCTTGCGTCTTATGACGATTTGGGAAATCAAAAACAACATTTTCTCCTTTATATGACATTTTAGAAAATTACTAACCTGGGTATGTAGGACCAAAATCACATGTCAAAGAAAGATGTCAAAACCAAAAAAAAAGACACAAAACTTCTAATACGTGTTTTCATATAGTTTGCCAAGCGATGTGCCACTTAAAAACCACATTTAAATTAAAAATATAAAAACACACCATATTCATCACATTGTATTGCAGGTTTTAGAAAAGGGTACGTCCATCTCTGCTTAACTGGAACGTAACCCCTTTGGCATAACACCTTAAGCCATAACGATGGGGGTGGTACCAGGAACCCTAAATTAGTCCACCAATGTGTAACCTCGTGGATGAAATAGGAAGCGCTCCGCTTACCCAATTCACTAACACCCTTTATGAGTTAGAGTTGCAAGTTGTTTGTATCGCGACCCTAGTAAGAGTACACGATGGACACATTTATTGCCCATTGTACTTGAAGGGGGAAAAGCTGAGATAATCCCAAATTAGTCAATGTGACTTTTTGGGTAAATCATGCCCACTCTTAGATGACTTTGTAACACCTAGTTGAGAGAACTTATTAGGAAAACCATTTTTTCTTGGAGCCCACTTTACTAGTCCTTTGTTGCGTCTTAGCCATCATGAAGTGATAACTTTTTTGGATTAAGAACCTTTTTTTCAAAAAGGGAAAGATTCCACTTAAGTTGGATCTAAGTGCCTTTCATCATGGAATTAGATGATGTTTCACTTAGCTTAGCTTCTTTCTTACCTTCAGACAAGGCAAAAATCTTCCCAAGTGACACGTAGTTTATTTTCACATATTTTGATCTACATCTTTGCATTCTTGTTTCCCATTTGGGACAAGGGAAGGCATCTTTTGGGAGTGTTGTCATAGATGGTGTTCACCACATTTTTTTCCATTTACACTCATCCATGTTTACGGCTGAGTTGTAAAACATCTAAAATGTGTGGATGTGTCATTATATCTTTGATGGCCACTTGATCTTGATTTCAAGATCATCATCATAGTTTGGATTGATTCATCATTTTGTATCCCTTTGACGTGTTACCTTGTTTGCATTGTCTTAACACAATTAAGATACTTGTGTCGTGTTTTTCATAAATGTGATCTAAATATCTACATTGTGGTGTTACGCCGCACACATTTTAACACATCCTCAAGTATACCTTGACTTGTTTTTATTTCAAACACTTGTCCCAAATCTTGAAAGGTGTCACTTTCTATGTTTGTGTCATTTGAATACCACTTTGGCAATAATATCTCACTTCTCTGTGAAGATGGATAGACGTGTCTAATTGGCGTGGTTACGTGGCTTACATTTGTAATCCTCCCCTTTAACATTTTTGCCTTGTTGATTGTTGAACATGTCACTGTATCCTTTGATTGGGAGTCACATCTACACTTTATTAATATTTAGGCCTTGTTCATTTCAAGCTTGACATAAATATTAACATTGTGTTGATCATCTTTGCATTGAATTATCACTTTGCAAACACATTTTCATAGGGTGTACTTCTTGTTGATTGGCTTTGTGTTTTTACAATTGCATGATTGTTCCTTGTGATCATTCATCTGAAAAATTATTTTTCTAGGACAATAATTTTTGATCTCATTGAGATTACATCATCACGACGTCTATTTTCCTTAGATCTCCTTCAGAAAATCATGCATGCATCTCCATACTTACAAAATTTCTAGTTGGATGTCATCATGCATCCTTAAATCAACATGTCGCTTCCTTCCCTTTGAAGGAGTTCCATCACACTATCTAGGTCTAGGAATTCAAACCTAAACGATGCCAAAAATGACTGATTATCACGCGGTTCCTCACACTTACGAAAATACAGAACCTAGGTTTAGTAATTCAAATCAAAATATTCCCATTACGACTAAACCTCATTTGGTTCTTCATGCTAGAGGACCCATTCAGGTACCCTATTCCCCACCTTCATCTCATAGTTGGTGGTATGGTTTGGATGCTTCTGATCCAAATTATTATTCAGTTCCTACCACTCTTATTCGATTCGAGATCTAAACTACCATTCATATTCCCACTCTTCTTCTAAATATTCAGATCCCAACTATTATTTGGATACCCCTAGATCAAATCTTGAATCACGGTCCTCCCTTCCTTCGCAGGACCTTTATTCCAAATCACCTCAACGATATCTTCCTCCTTTGAAGACTCGTGTGACTCCAAGTTCCATTAATCAAACATCTAATTCGGGTCTTGAGTCATGGTCCTCCCTTTCTTCATAGGACCTCCTTCATTAGTCATCTCAACAACCTCTTCCTCTGTCGAAGAGTTCCACGACTCGGGTTACCTCTAGTCAATCACCTAATTTGTATCCTATGTTGTAACTTAACGAATGGATATACAATCCTAATTTCCAACCTACATTACGCTATCTTCTATAAATATGACATAGGTCCAAATCCAAATCTTCCATTCATGAGACACCCACCTCCAGTGCCTACTTCCTCTCTTGAGTCATCTTCTTCTTTTAGTCAATCTTCCCCACTTTTTGAACCCATTTCTTCTAGTCAACTTTCTATGACTAAAGAAAAACAACCTCTACTAATTGATTTCTCTTAGATGAAGGAATAATTATATTACATGATGATATCGCTTTAGAGGATTACAAAAAGGATTCTTTCTAGAACTCAATATGCTCACTTATTGGGGAAAAGAAGTTGATTCCTTTTATCAGAACATAGGGGAAGATCCTAAAGTCATGGAACTTGATTCTTCTTCTAGTTATTCCATCTTCACCTTCTTCTGAGCATGATGAGATGTCGAGTCTAGCATTGATCCATGGCCTATCTTCACATTTCCCAATCATTCCTTATCTATCATCATTCCTCAATAAAAATATCTCCTCAAGTCACCGTTGAGTAGCCCATCGGCTTCTTCTATCCTAGGGCCACATCCTAGTAGCCCTCCATGTTCTAATTGTGGGTCACCTCTTGGTAGCCCATTACCTTCTATCCTTGGGCCATGTCCTATTAGCCCTTCTTCCTCTTCTATCTCTCGAGACCCCCCCTGGTAGTCCCTCCTTGTCTATACTTGGGCCATGCCCTAGCAGCCCTTCGTCATCTTCTTCTATTCTTGGGCCATTTCCTTGTAGCCCAATTTATTACATCTTAGGGCCATATCTTGGTAGCCCTTCATCATATTCTATTAGTGGCTCACCTCCTCATAGCCCATCCTCTTCAATTATTAGATTGTATCCTTTTCATCCATCACATATTTCTTCTATCAATGGTTGTGGCAAGCCCGTGGTCATTTCTCACATCAGTTCTAAATGTCAACATTCTCTTTCTTCTCCTTCTCGGGATCAAACAAGTCACACGTTAGCTTATAAGAAACCCAAAAGTTTCTTAATCAAGCTCAAGTCAAAACTTCGAGAGCCCTAAAGCTCCTAACAAATTGAATAATCTCAAAATTATAAATCAAGTGCGATTCAAAATCATACATCAATACAACCATCAAGTTTGGCATAAAGTGCAGAAACCTATGGATAGGGAACTCAAGCTCCCACATGAACAATCCTTGTTTAAGGATAAATCACAGTCATTTGTTGAGTACGAGCTCACCATGATCATTGAGATTGGAGAAAATATTAGGATTGATAAACAAACACACCTAGTCTCCCTTATCAAAGAAATTGTAAACATTGTTGTTGGATCTTACCACATAGAGTGACTTTTTAGTCCCAACCACTTAGAAACTATCAAAAATCTAAACATAAAAACAATTCAAAAATACAAAAGCATTGAGAAAACACAAGAAAAATAAAAGGTACAAAAATCAAACATTGCAATAAGGTATTGTGTACACATGGATGTAATTTCTTCCCTTGTTATTCTTCCGTAAGTATTCCTACCATTTTCATCCCTTCGGTGATATTTTAGTTAGCCTATTTGCACACATTTTGTGACATTTATATCTATTGTATCGGTTGACCATGGTCTTTTATCACCTTGGTAAATTAAAGAACGATGACCTCTTAGAGATACTATCACATTCAACATCTAATAATATTGTTGCGAAGAACTTTTGGACATATTTATTGACACTAGCCAATCTCGTCATCACATTCACTTCCACTTCCTTTCATCAAGCCATTAGTGGTTCTTAACCCCTTGTCAAACAAGAGATCTGAAATAAGTTTTCAGAAAGCAAAAAGAAACAAGATAAATCAATCAAAAGCTAAAAGCTAAAATAAAAATTAAATTGATATATAACTCTCTCTTGGGGTATTTCCAATAATATCTATTAGGGCTATGGATGCTTGGTTGGCAGTAGAGAAATGTTGCGATTAGAATCAAATACATCTCTGTCAGGGCTATGGATGCCTGGCTAGTAGCAGAGCAATGTACAACTATCCTTCCACCCTTCATTCACAAAATCACCTATCAAAATCAATCATTGCTACACATTTGCTAGGGTGTCTTCACTTGTTGTCTATTAAATATTCCCTTCAAGAGGTAATAAATTCCATGTATGAGATAATTGGATCTCTATGAGTAGGCAAGATTATTATGTTACCAAGTGTCTTTTTTGGACCTTGTTCAGACTCTTACTTTATTCCTTATCTCGTCTCACAATTTGTGCCATTGGCTAATCACTTCTTCATCACAAGGATTCTAAGCTACATTCGTATCATTCACATCATTCTTCTACTTCATTCAGAACATCCATGTGTATAAGATTACTTTTTTTTCCATGTTTTCAGACACCTTTGTCCCCTTTCACAAAAAAAACTTCTCCTTCCTTTCTATCATGTGCTTTTAGGACAACTTACGCTGGGAGCATCCTTGCTTCTTCCCAACAATTCATTGGTTTATGTTCATCATCATTCGAAGCTATCCATAATGGCTTTGTGTCCCACTTCTACTCGTGAAGAGCTTGCCTTTGAATACTCCCACCTAATCGTGGGGAATTTTTGGATCTTCACCTTTCTCGTACACACGTGGCCTTATGGCCTTGTACATACCATCTATTGCTAGGGGCATCTACACTTCCTCGTCTTCTTGTACATAGTTTCAGAAAACTTTCAAAATCACAAAAACATTCAAATATGTTAGAAAAATCACAAAACATTCAAATATGTTAGAAAAATAAAAACATTCAAATATGTTTCAATAAAACATCATAAACAATATAAATAATCCTAAAAAACATCATTCTTTGGTTCTCACTTGTTCATGTGTGCGACTCGCGGATCATATTGATCTACCTCCATCAACAAAAGCTAGGTTGCTTACTTTGTCTGTACTCTAGGGCACAATGAGTTTCCTTGTACTATTTCATAGTGCACATTTCTTTTTCATAGGACCAAAGTGTCCTCCATTATTATCCTAGCATGTATCCTTGCTTGGGGAACTATCATTAACCCTTATCGTTAATTCAAACAGTCAGAATCGAATCTTTATAGCAAAAACATTAAGTTTTGTTTCTCTATTATTTTAGCTTGTTTACTTTCTCGTATTGCATTGCATTTTTATGTTGCATGGAGTTAGGCATCTTTTAATTTCTCATATTACATTGCATTTTGTATGTTGCATGGAGATTGTGTTTTTAGCAATGGAAATTCATCGTATATGGCTTTTCATGTCATACTACACTCTTTTTCATTCTTATTAATAAGGACCAATGATGAAGGTCATTATCAATATGATGAAAACTAAAGTTGTTTAAAAGCCATTGGATGGATGTTATTTCATTCCCCCTTCCTCATACTCCTTTTCTTCTATATCCCCTTTCTTCTTCACAATATTCTTTCTTTTGTTCTCTTTCTATGATCTTTTCGATCTTCAATTGACCTCTTTCATCACCCCATCGACAATCGAGGGGGCATCATCCATTCTACTCATTTTTCTTCTATCCCTTCAAAATTTTCTACTTGTCTATGCTTGTCTACTTTCTTTGAAGTGACATCGCTTATGTCACCCCAAAGAGGGAAAATGTAGACACCTAAAATATTCTTATACCTAGAATTTCATCCAATCCAACCAATTGACGAAACCTCATTAATCAACCCTTCTTCACTCCATTCTTAGATGTCCATTCATGACACCTTCTTGGTCGCATTCCTCCTATAATCAGATTATTTGGATAATATCTCTCTTATTAGATAAACATTTCTCCTTTCGACCATTCATAACCTCCTTAGTTCTCTCTAAACCACTTCTATTGGCTTGGTAGGCTATCGTCAATCGCAATTAGTTATTTAGACCCCTCCCAACTCTCAATGAGTCTCTAATCACTTGATAATCAAGTTAACTAGCCTAAACCCTAGTTAACTAGCCTAAACCAATCTTAACTAAGCCTAAAGCATGTTTATCCTAATATAATATAAAAGTGCTTTTTGAGCTTTAGTCCCACATGCACCCAAATTCCAAATTCTCCCAACTGGAAAACTATAAATAAAAGGATAAACCTACCCATTCAAAGACACAACTTTACATAAAACAAAGCCAAAAAAATCCTAAGAAAGCTTAAGAGCTCATTTACATTAGCCAAGCTAATAAGGCATTTGATCTTGGCTATCCTCCATTAAAATAGCTTCATCTTACACCCATGATAGGTTAGTAATGAAATAGATAAACTTGGCCATGTAGCCATTTAGTGAGATTCATTCACCCTCATGGAGTAAAAACAAAATTGATTGCTTAAGTCTTTAGTAGGCATATTTTGTTAATCTTTTAAGAATAGAGGTTAATGTTATTTGTTAGATTTCTTGCTTATTTAGAGTTTTCAACACATGCAAATAGGATTCCTTTTTCATTTCTTATCATATGGTACATTGAGGGACTTTGCACAAAGCTTTGGGGTCTTGCCCCATATCCATAGCTCTTTGCAAAATATTTCATTGAACACATTTTCAATCGTCAATCGAGGGGACATCCTTAATTCTACTCATTTTTATTCTATCCCTTCAAAAAAATTCTACTTGTTTATGCTTGTCTACTTTCTTTGAAGTGACGTTGCTTATGTCACCTCAAATAGGGGAAAATGTAGACACCTAAAATATTCTTACACCTAGCATTTCCTCCAATCCAGCCAATTGAGGACACCTCATTAATCAACCCTTCTTCACTCTATTCTTAGATGCCCATTCACGAAACCTTCTGGCCGCATTCCTCCTATAATCAGCTTATTTGGCTAACATCTCTCTTATTAGATAAACATTCCTCCTTTCGACCATTTATAACCTCCCTAGTTCTCTCTAGACCACTTCTATTGGCTTCGTAGGCTATCTATTAGTCAAAATTGGTTATCCAGACCCCTCCCAACTCTCAATGAGTCTCTAATCACTTGCTAATAAATTTTAACTAGCCTAAACCCTAGTTAACTAGCCTAAACCAAGCTTAACTAAGCCTAAAGCATGTTTATCCTAATCTAATCTAAAAGTTTTTTTTGAGCTTTAGTCCCACATGCACCCGAATTCCAAATTCTCCCAACTAGAAAACTATAAATACAAGGCTAAGCCTACCCATTCAAAGACACAACGTTACATAAAACAAAGCCAAAACAAGCCTAAGAAAGCTTAAGAGATCATTTGCATTAGCCAAGCTAATAAGGCATTTTATCTTGGCTATCCTTCATTAAAATAGCTTCATCTTGCACCCATGATAGGTTAGTAATGAAATAGCTAAACTTGGCCATGTAGCCATTTAGTGAGATTCATTCACCCTCATGGAGTAAACAACAAAACCTGATTGCTTCGGTCTTTAGTAGGCATTTTTTTAAGCTTTCAAGAATAGAGGTTAATGTTATTTGTTAGATTTATTGCTTATTTCAAGTTTTAAACACATTCAAATAGGATTTCTTTCTCATTTCTTATCATATGGTCCATTGAGGGTCTTTTGCAGAAAGCTTTGGGGTCTTGCCCATATCTAGAGCTCTTTGCAAAACATTTCATTGAACACAACACTAAAACAAGTAAAAATAAAACATGAAAGGGAAATATAATCTAAATGGTGATATTTACTTATTACATACTCAAAGGAAACTTATTTATAGTAGGGATTCATCTTACTCCAATTGAAGTAATTGAGCAACATGGTGCCATCCAACACTTGGAATTTCCATGTACCTAAATCTAATATCTTAGTCACTAAAAAGGGTCGCATGACAATGGAATTTCAACTTCCTAGAAGGTGCGTAAGTTTGGAATCATACTGTAGTCACAAAATCATGCACTTTAGGCATTATTTATCCGGTCTCATACTACTATTTAGAAGGTTCTCAAGTGAAGAAAGTACTAATTAATCCCACCTTTTGGCCATCTTATTTTTACCTTTTATTTCGTCATTCCCACATATTTTCATATACATTCCTAACTATTTCATCACTTTCCCATCATTTTAGCCTAAACCGAGGTTCCTCGGTCCCACTTGGGGTGCCCTGATCATTGTTTTACTTTCCCACATCTTTTGGGCTCTTTCTAGCTATTTTTCATTCTTATATTTTTTCTAGTCATCCATGTCAAGATTACTTATGAAATTAGAGCAAGATAACCTATTATCTAAGTTCCTCCACCACCCAATGAAATTAGATAACAAGAAAATTACTGTTGTGATTAATCAAGATAACTATGAGGACCTCAAATTAATGTGGGATGAGTCAAATCCTTCAGAAATATTGGTAAGTACTTTACCAAATCATGGTGAAAAAACCAAGCCAGGGATGAGTCAGCAAGAAAAAGTAAAAGGATCCGCAGAAGGTGCCATGTGTCAGCCCAATGCGATTCCAAAACAGAAAGGCATGAATGAAATCCTAAACTCTCGTGGGACTTCCATGTGGAGTTGATGGTGAAGGTTCCATTGAAGAGAGGGTCCTCATGTTAATATACAATGAGTTTCATTACGAACTCATGAAAAATTAAAATGAGCCACAGAAGGTGCCATGTGTCAGCTCAACACACTTTCAAAAGATGTAAGAAAAGTGGAGACCCTAGAGATGCACTTGGCCACCACATGGAGCTTGGCACGGATGGAATCTGAAATCAAAAATACAAAAGATCAACGGTAGGTCAATACAACGTTAGATTAATCATGAAGCCACCAGGAGATTTAAATGCTCATATATTTTAAAAGATATGGAGAGGTAGTTGGAAAGTGGTTGAGGATGCATTAAATGAGTATGACCTTCATTTTCTGTAATTACAAGTCATGGGGCAGTGTGAGGGAGATTTTACAAATCTATCTTTGTCATTTCACCTCATTTATTACAACTAGCAAGTGGTTGGAGAAGTAGTTCTAGGATTGTTCTCTTCTCTTCTTCTCATTCTATATATTGTAATCTGGGGCTCATTATAAATATATCTAGAGTTAGTCATTTTTCCTTCTATCCCTATTTCTTCTCTGCTAGGGTAGGAACATGGAGCTCAAGCCTTCTTCCTAAAGCTTTGTAGTGAAATTTTCTTGCTTCTTACATACTTGATTAATGTATTGTGCATAATTTTGGAGCAATATAATGTCTTGTGATGCATTTTGTCCATCCTTTGCATGTTTTTATTATCTCTAATAGCCTTTATTAACTGTTGGTATACTTGTGCATATCTCTAATGTTTAGTACAAGTTTTGGAATTCATGCTTAATGAGTTTGAAGTGGTGTTCTGTGTGGATCTATATCTGGAATGTGGTACATTTTTTCCACCCTTTTCATTTCCCCCTTTTCCCATTTCAGGTAGTCAGATTCTTGATTAAATTTTTCTTTCTTGGGCACATCACTTCTGTTAAGTTTTGTGTTATGTTTCATTTTCTTTGACCCTCATCTCATACCATAGAGAAGAGCCAACTTCTTTAAAATATGGAGGTTACCTTAGGGTGCACATCCCACTAACCTAAGGTATCCAATGACTCTGATGGTTCATCCGCAAAGATAATCATAAAAACACTATTGATATACGAGTTATGAGACCATACCGAGGGTCCTAACATCACATCTACTATCACTCCATCTAGAGTTTAATCCATTGCATCACTTACATCCACATAGTGCCATGCATCAAGGCTAGGGGATCTGCATCAAAACACACGGGATAGGGGGAGGGATTCTATTTTATTCCATGCACACATGATATTATATTTTCTATAGTTATTATTGCTCGCTAATCCACAAAGTGTGACTGACACAAGAGCACCTAGGACATGACATGAACAAACACACCAAAACAAAATTTGGGTCTTAAATGTAGTACAACACTTAGATTAGTAAGCCCACATTTTTGGAAGCTGAGGTTAGTCTGACCAATTCTTTTTGCATATTTTATTTTTAGAGTTTTGATACTTCTTTTTTCTTTTGCAAGTCATTCCTTCATCTTGCATTATTTCATACATCCAAGGTAGTTTGGAAGATCCGGTCATGGACGAGAAAAAGAATATTTCGGGGTATTCTATGACACTCCTAGAATCAAATTCTAATCTTTTATAGAGGCCGGGAACCCCCTGGGTGCCTCACTACCTTCCTAGGTGCTACAGTCTCCATACATCTTCCAGATCGGCCTTTACGGGACCTCTCGAGTGATTGTTCCTGCATTTGGAATCTGATCAAACCTCGTGGCAACTTGCGACAGTCTCCAGCAATTAGCTAAGTGTTTTCCTTCTACATATTTGCATACTTAGGGTTTTATTTCATTTGATATAATTATTTAAAATCATTCCATATTGTCTTAGCATAGTTTACAATGTTTTAGTCCTCTTATATTAGATTAACTATTATTATACTTTCATATAGTTTAGTTTAATTTTAGTTAATAATTTTGGTGAACCCCTCATTTCTTCATAGCACCTTCTAGGTATTGCACTTATATGCCATCATCATGACTTTTCCTACTCCTTTCTTTCCTTCTTTATTCCTACACCCCACCTATGAGCAACATATTTCATTTTATTTCTTTCTTTAGTTATCTTATAATTGATTCACAATGAACATATATATTCACACTTATCTGTAGAATCACCTGGATTTCCTCAATGGCCTTAGGGAATACTTATCTACCCATTACATTTCTCCCCATACATCACCTGAATATGTATATCATAATTTCATTTTGGCCCTATCTCTTAATGAAGATCAAATCACTTGCACATTCGACAATCATCGCTACAAGAGTTTTTAGAACATGACCCTCACTTATATATTCAAGTTTGTATTAAAAATTAGGCATAAAGCGTGCATTATTCAATAATGGATTTTTCCTTAACATACTGTAACATCACCTTTCTTCAATATATAACATGTATGCAACATCTCTTGCTCCCTCATCTATCTCTATTCATGGTTTTGATAATATTCCAAGGCGTGTTTTAGGTACTATTCATTTACCCATCACCATTGGCCCATTAATAATTAATATCCCATGACATGTCATGCCAAATGACTTTAACTACAACCTTTTCCTTGGAAAACCTTGGATTCATGTTATGCACGCAATCCCTTCTATGCTACATGTGCGACTTAAATTTAGTTATCAAGGAAATTTTTATGATGTGCTCACTGACCCATCACCTTTTGAGTATTGTAACTCTATTGAACACACCATTGATCTACCTGTTCCCTCTGGTGTCAGTCCTGATCTCTCTAAATATGGGTTAGGATACAAGTATTTCCATCATTTTGGCTTCTCTAATTACCAAGAGCATAAAGTCACGGAGCTTTGGGACATCCCCACAAGGACCCACAAGTTTGGGTTGGGGTACCAACCTCCTTCTACACCTCCTTTAGATACATATACCACATGTCATGTTACATCACTTCCTTGTTACACCCATAACTTATTAGTAATGACACCTCTTTCTTTTGGGACAATCTCGATACTTTTACTACTGATAATGCATTACTTGATTATATGGGTGATTATGACTATCTCCCCTCTTTCCACCATTAACAACACCATCCTCCCCCTAATGATATAGTTTTCTTGGGAGAGCTTGATAACCCACTAAAAATGATGATCCACTTGATACTATTCCAAGTGAGCCATATATTCAGGATCGTTATGCCCTTATTAATGAAGAAACAATAGAATATAATTTGGGAACCTCTAAAAATACATGCATAGTCTTGTTAGCCACCTCTTTTACCCATGTTGAACAAAAGGATATCAAAAAAGTACTTCATGATTTCTCATATATTTTCGCTTGAGATTATAGTGACATGCCAGGTATTGAAACCTATGTCACAATGCACAATATTGTTCTTAACCCAGATGGCAAACCTATCTAACAAAAAATACATAATATGCATCCTAAAGTGGGCCTCTTAGTCAAAGAAGAAATTAAAAAAAAAATAGATGCAAGTTTTATCTATGTTTTCGATTATCCTGAATGGGTGTCTAATACTGTCCTTATAATGAAACCAAATGGTCATATGTATTATTTCATTGGTTTCTATGATCTAAATAAAACTTTCCCTAAGGATAATTTTCTCTCCGCCACATATCGATACTATTATAGAATTTACCACTTGTTACAAAATCCTTTTCTTTAAGGATGACTTCACGGGTTATAATCAAATCAAGATCAACCCCACTAACCAACAAAAAAATCCTTTCACCATGCCATGGGGAACATTCTGCTATAAAGTTATGCCCTTTGGCCTTAAGAATGCAGGGGATACCTACCAACACATAATAACCCATATATTCCATGATTACATTCATAAGATCATTGAGGATTATGTAGATGTCATTTTAGTAAAATATAGACGACGTTATTCCCATGAAAAGGATCTACACATACTATTTGAATGATTACACCAATATTATGTACGTCTAAATCCAAAAAAATGTGTTTTTGGGGTGACCACAAACAAGATCCTTAAATATATTATCTCCCAATGTGGCATAGAGATTGACCCTAGAAAAATTAAAGCCATTATTGACATGCCTCCAACAAAAACCTCCACCAAATTCACTCCTTGCAAGGTAAAATCCAGGCTATCTGACATTTTATTACACAACTTGTTGATAAAACACAACCATTCACATGAATCATGAAGAAAGATATTAAATTTTTTTGGGATGAACAATGTTAACAAGCATTTGATCATACCAAAGATTACTTGTTAAATCCACCTACTCTAGTCCCACCGTGTAGCTGACCAACCTTTTTTATATATATTTGTGCTACGTTTCATGCCTTAGGCATGTTATTAGCACAACATGATGATACTCAAAGTGAATGAGCCATATATTATATCAACAACAACTACATTGAAAAGCTATGCCTCGAGTTGTCTTTGTTGCACAAAAATTACGCCATTATATCCTTAATAATGAGGTCCATATCATCACCAAAGTTAATCCTCTACTTTTATCTCTTATCCTGCACACACCTCTAAGGATGTTTGGTTTTCGGGTCATGCTCCTCATAAAATTTGATTTTATGTTTATCCCTCAAAAAGTGATCAAGGGACAAGTAATTTATGATCAATTAGCCATTGTACCTCTCTCAGATACGTCCCATATTTTTTATTCCTTCCATGATGATTTCACTACCTATACCATTAAATCCCATATTTGGACAATGTACTTTGATGGTTCTCATTGTCACTCTGGTGCTAGAGTTGGGGTTGTCTTTATTACCCCACATGGTGATCCACTCCCCTTCACATATCGATTAGGGTTTTTTTACAAATAATATTGCCAAATATGAGGATCTCATTTCAGTTTTTCTTACTGCTAAACACCTCCTCATTCACAACTTCGTATTCACGGTGACTCTCAATTAGTCATCAATTAGGTCAATGATACATATAATAGAAAGGAGGAACATCTTATTCCATACAATACCTTTGTAAAGGACCTTTTAGCTACCTTTGAGTCCTATTCCATTACTGCTATTACTCACAAATATAATTGCCATGAAAATGCTATGGAAAGTGTAATGTCACTTACCTATAAGACGTCACCGATGAGCAGGACACTTTCATCATTATACACTTACTGCATCCCTCTATCTCTACATTACCTATTATAACTTTCGCCATCACACATAGTCATGAAACTTGAATGGTTCACCCCTATTTATAATTATCTATATAAACAAACTATCCCTGATACCCTAGATGCTCACAAAGATCATTGGTTATGTCATGAGGCCATTCGTTATGTTATCATCGAGCCGAATTATTCAAACAAAGTTATCGATGGTTTTCTTCTCCATTGTCTTCTTCTTGTAGATATGCCCACTACCATCTCAAACATACATGATAACATATGTGGTGGAAATTTCTCAAGTACATCCATGTAACAAAAAATCTTACGCTAAGGGTATTATTGGCCAAAAATGGAACAAGATTTCCTTGACTAAGATACCCACTATGAAAAATCTAAGAAACATGGCAATCTCCATCATTCACCCACTTATGACCTAAAACCACTTGTGCTAACCTGGCCTTTTTCTATTTGGGGGTTTGACTTAGTTGGTTTGATCAACCCTAAATCTATTGATGTACACAAATTCATAATTATAGCTCATGAATACTTCACCAAGTGGGTTCAAGCGTCTCCCTTACTGAGAAAACCATTGGTATAAACATTTGTAACTTTCTCACCACTTATATTACTACTCATTTTGGTGTGCCCTCTACTATCATAACTGATAATGGAACCTTATTCAAAAATAAAGATGTTAAGAAGGAATTCAAAATAAAAAAATCCTCCTCTACACCTTATTATCTACAAGCTAATGGCCAACCTGAGGCTACCAACAAAACTATTGTCAAAATTTTACACAAGACTGTTGACTCTAGTAACATCAATTGGTATAATCAAATCTTCTATACACTATGGGCTTATCACACTAGTATTCATACACCTACTAATGCTACCCCTTTTTCATTAGTTTATGGTGCTTTGAGGTTGTCATTCCATTAGAACTCGGGATACCATCCATGCAAATCTCTCTTAGGGAATCCTTAAGGACAACGAATATCAAGAAAATAACACATGAACTCAAAATTTTGACCCACACCATGTATAAACACTTGAAAACCTTCACGCATATCAATCTTGTATTTCTTAGGATTAAAATCAAAAGACTCGCTCTCAAGATTTCAATATTGGTGACCTCGTCTTAAAGGAAAAATAAAAAAATACAAAGGTTGAGACACCTCTAAAAGGAAAATTTAAGCCCAATTGTCTTGGCCCCTACATTGTCACAAATAAGCTTGGTGGTGGTGTTTATCACATCTCCACTCTTTTAGGAAAACCACTCAAAACCCGCTAAACATCACGCATCTTAAGAAGTACTACACTTAGACTAGCATAATACGACCATTACTAGATGATGCACTCTTGTGCTTCAGTTCACACTTTAATGTTGAGGGATTACCATTACACTAAACCCCACACACTACACCTTGGGTTACATCAACACTCCCTCCTTTCATCTTGTCTTGACATATGTTTTAGGATAAATCATCACCCATCTACATCCATTCATTCTATAATGATATACGCTTAGGGATAAATCATCACTCATCTTTTCATCATATAGTGATATACACTTAGGGATAAATCATCACTCATCCATGCAAAAATTTGTGATATACACTTCTCTTATAGGGTTCACACACATCTCTATACATGTCACATCCCATCATCATTTACATATACACACTCATAGTAGTGCACTAGACACACAAAACAAAGGTTCATTTTAAGAAGACCCCTCTGAAAAATTACTTTCAAATCATTGGCGAATATCATAAATTGACTTTCAAATCATTGGAGAATTTTTGAAAAAATGTTTCGTGGCAAAGGTGATTTCATAGAGAATTGTTCCCTCACTTTTTGTGATTTTGGATGGGTAGGTTGGATGGGAGTTGGACGGGTGGGGTTGGGTGGGTTGGTTGGGGTGTGGGGTTGGATGGGAAGGGTTTGGGTGGGAAATTATTGGATGGGTGGGTTAGATGGATAAGAGTTAGACAGGCGGGGTTGGATGGGAAGGGGATAGATGGGAAATGGTTGGTCGTGTGGGTTGGACGTGTGAGGAATTAGACGGACAAGGGTTGGATGTGGTGGGTTGGACCGATGAGGGTTGGTCAAATAAGAGTTTGATGGGAGGGTTAGATGGGTGGGTTGAACAAATGAGGGTTAGATGGCATGGGTTGGGTTTTGTTACAAAGTATATTTAATGTTCATTAATGATACCCCTAGGCCCTATAAATACCATTTCAAGGTTCATTTTTTCACTTTTATACGTAAATTTCTAGTGCTCCGAGCTCTCTAATTTTACACCCAAATTTCAGCAATGACTAGTACCACATCTATTCCTACACCCAAATTTCAATACAAAAACCTCATGTGCCCACAGATTTTACCTCTACTTAAAGAAAAAGAAACTCCAAAGGACTAGATCGAAAAATCAGAATTTTCGGGCTTGTGAACATGCCCCAATTTGACACTGATACATCAGTCCTTGATTACCTACTCACCTCTTACAATGAAAATGATGGAAAATTTTCCGTTCTTTTCATGCATCCGAAATGTCATCAAATTTATTTTTCTATTGAACCCGAGGACATGCATCGATTATAGGTTTACCTTTCGAAAATAAGTCACTGTTACTACAAAGGCTATCCTTACAGATGAAGACAAAAAGTTTTGGAGTCTCATTACAATGTACAAGTTGATGGTAAGTTTATTATTTTCAAATGATTTTTTTCTTAACATTACTCGACCACACAAAGGATCTAATGTTTTTTTCTATAATTGCAGCTCCTCTTAATCGTTCATCAAGAGGCCTTCTTCTACAAGGTATTACAAACAAATTATTTATTGCAGTTGCTTCACTTTTTTAGGCCAGGATTGTATTATAGGGAAGATCTGCAGACATTCTGTATTGAGAAGTTCAATATTTATTATAGACACTAGCAGGTCAACAATTCGATTGGTGTAGTTATTTGTCCAACAAAATAAAATTAGATGTCTCCCATGCCCGCAAAGCCAATCAAACTGATAAATCAAGGATTTTATTTTCTTGTTGCAATTTTATTCTTGCTGTCTATAATGAAGCGTTTACAAATTGACGTAGCATAACATTCCTACTGCAATCAATGATAAGATGATTGGTCTTAGTCTTAAGAATAGCATGTAATAGTTACTTTTACTTTTTACTTGTTATAATGGTTTCAATTTGAATATTTTAAATAAAATAATAATTCTATGATTTTATTTTTCAGAGAAAAATTATAGCTGCAACATCGCATAAGGAGGTAATTGCTAGAGGTAAATCCCCTTCGAGGCCTCTACTAATTTTGACATGGATTTAGCGGAATTAACATCGTAAGACCTCGTCAAAAGTGACTTAGGGGGTCGATATGCACAACACATTTACCATCACATTTAACTATAGGCATGAATAATGAAGTTATCTTTTTATATAAATTATGAATTCAAAAAATTACTATAGATTATGTATTCTAATATTTCTACCGATCTTTTCTATATGTATTGTATTCAAAAACTACTGAGATGCATGATGAAGATCAATCTCATTCCAAGTGTGGAGATCAAAATGTCATGATTGTGTCTTTGTCTATGTAAGGTATATTATACGGTAGTTTGATTTGCATGTTTTGTTTCCTTATATTTTTTTATCATTTACAAAGCCCAATCATTATATTCTAACAATTTGTTATTTTCTTCATGCAGGAAATATGGTTTTAGGTCATTTTTCGCTTGCAAGGAGGCCACCAATTCCTCCAAAACATCAAGTACAAACACAAAGGAGGACTTCAGAAAATAATATTAGGATTCCTATAGATTCAACAAGAACAGTTCATCCTACTACAACCGAATTTCCTGGGCTGTCACTAGGTGGTGTTTTAAGTGTAACAACCACACAAATTTTCAACAACATTTCCCTTTATGAGGAGTATTTAGGCTTTGATAGTGGGGATGTAGACAAGAGTAAATATTTTGACACCCATGACATGATTCAATCTACTCCACCTCAACAAAAAAATGTGTATGGAATACAGGGAAGTGACTCTTCTACTCCCCCAAGGGCTTCTCCACAAACAGATGATGAAAAAACACATTTTATATTAGAAAATCTAATATCAGATAGCATGGGGACAAAAATTAAAGAGATTGTAATGTCTGATGTGGATTTGATGTGGTCTTGGGAGAGGAGAGAAATTTTTTTGATAAAAGAAATAAATACTAGATACCATAATCATGCTCAAAGGCATTCATTGTTCACTACCGTAGAGAGCCAACCAACATGGCAGGATGTTTTTCTAAACAAATCTCAATCAGGGACAATTTCATATAGTAATGATTACAATGATGAAATTATAGACATAATGCTAAACAGGTTGGAGAATCTCAATGCTGAAGCACAAGCTTACTACAACAAATGGTCTAAAGACAAGACTAATGTTTTAATAGCAAATGCAAAAAGAGAAAGTTGTTGTGAGTGGGCATTTACTTTTACATGAAAAACTAAAAATTATCTAATATTATAACAACTTCAATATATTTTTTCATATTATCTAATAGACTAAAAAATTAATATTTCTATTTTGTAGGAAAAATATGAAAATTTAAAGAAAGAAGCAACTATTTTTGAAGCACATTTGAAGAATGCCCACAAAATCCTGAATTCTTTTATATAGTTGAAGGAAAAACTCATTGTTATTAATAAACAAAATAATACATTGAGAAGGATAATAAAGGAACATAAGATGGATCCAGAAGTCTTACTGAAGGAAAAGACAGATGCAGATGCAACAATTTTCTCTACAGGAGATGTAGCAAGGGAGGAGATGAATATACTACAAAATATCAACACTATAGTAGGAGATCTTTAGGCATCAAGATTTATTCCTCCATCTCTTACGTAGGAAAAATAAAAACCTTCACCTATATCATAAAATTTGATCAGTTAGTAAAGTTCACCATGTGACTGGTGTGTTGTCACAATTCCAACACTGGTGTAGGAATTAAAATATAGTGGCCAACCCCTTTTTAGTTTTTATCCTATGTGGCAGACGTAAGGAAAACTATGATTTTGAATCATAGACATAAAAGAAAATGACCTCGTAATGTGTCCTTATATGACAGAACTTTTCTGGAACCTTTGAGATGTTATAACAACCCCTTTTTGAATTGTATTGGCCAAAAATGCTTTATGAATTTGTACTTTTTCATAAAGTAATATGCCACATAATAAATCAATTTCAAAAGAAATTTGGAAGTTAGAATTGTATAATGTTACTATATATTAATACAAACTATGTTTCTTTTCTATTGTTTACGTAAGTGTTGCTTAAATTTACACTATTTTGTTTCTTTACATTTCGAATTGTTGCGAGATGTAAAATAAATAAATTAACAGATATAAAAGACAAATGTCTCCTTATTTGATCTGAATTTAAAACCAAACATAATAAAACAAATGGCATAATTGAAATAGATAATGACATTATTACAATGGTGAAGGATCAAATAATGACAAATATAATATTGCATTTATTGAAATTTTTAATCACCGAATGAATTACATAAGTAGTCTCAATAATGTATAGAAGAAATGAAATCTATGTGAATTTGAAGCAGTCTGGAGCAACACTTTCATTTATGTCTAGGAAATCAAGTGATGCATGATTTTTAGATGTGTCTCAATCCCCTAGGTCAGGAAGAATATTACTTACTCCTCTTTTTTCTACTAGTGAATTCCATAATGTCAGTGCTCTATCATAAGGAAAAGACTCCACTGAGTAACTCGATACATACAATCTGAGACAACTTTCTAGATTCCTATCCAATCTATTTCAAACTTTTGACTTTAAAAAGGATAGTGCACTGAAAACCCTCTCATCTTCCACAGAACCCAGAATCATTGTTTGACAGAGCTCATACAACTTAATATACTCGCTCAAATCTTCACTTAGAATACTACTAGAACATATATCCTTCCAAATCCTTTTCATGGCACTATAATCCTATGGGTTTTGTAGAAGTTGAACTTGTCATATCATTGTATTAGCAAAATCCATTGATTGTGAACTAAGTAGTTTTCTTTCCAAAATTCCTTCTACAGAAACTCCATTTATCTCTTCAGTCTTACAGAAATGATCAGTAAGATCACCCATGTTTTTGAAAAATAAAGGACTGATAGATGTATAAGGTTTGCCACTAGAAAAATTCTAGAATTGCAGATTTACAACTCCCATTGCTTCAAGTATTTTATCATTTTTGAATCTTTCCCAAATCTCTTTAGCTAACAATTCAGATATCTTTCTCAACTTATTCCTAGTTTTGATTAATATTGCATCATATAAATTTTGTGTCACTTTTACTTCTTCTATTTTTGAGTTAGCCATATCAATTCTTTTTTGGTACATATGAAGTGGAATCTCTTTTCCATGTGCTATTATACACAAATGATCATTTATATTGTACTTTAAGAAGTAATTCAAATTTTTTAAATCTATCAATGCATTCCAATTTTCAAAAGCAACACCCTGAAAACTCCCATAAGAAATATATAAACTTTCTGGAATCTAGAAAACACATCTTTTGAGTCTTATAAATTCTGTAATGTAGAAAGACCAATCTTGAGCATGCTTCGTTAAAATATTAAGCTCCATCAACATGTGCAGAATACCACAAAGTGTGAGTAAATATTTTGTGTCAGTTAGACAACACAATAGATCTTTAGCTTTATCTACATCCTGCGGTATTTAAACATAAATCTTGGCAGTGAAGGATATTAATCATATATTCTATAGGTAGGTTTGTACATAGATATCCATCGATATCTACATCTTTGAGAAGTTTTTTTCCCTCTGTTAGTCCAATAGAAATTTTTGAAATTCTAAAAATCTCTTAGGATTGCAAGAATAATAGGCATGGAGATCATGTATCAATTCCTCTACTTTAGCTACATTTTCAAATGTGCTCACAATTTTGTAGGTGAGATTCATTCTGTGAGCCATGAAATGGACAACAACCATATACGAAGCAATAGTTGTCTGAAGTCTAACACACAGACCATTTCTAGCTCTCTGCATTACAGATGCACCATCGGTTCCGGCGAAACTACTTTTTTTTGCAATGGCAAAGTCATCCATTCTGGCGACATCCTTTAGATTTAATACCACCAATTTATAAATATTCTTAGAATTTTAATTCTCTATCATTTTATGAATTTTGAAGAGGTGTGGAGTCCTCATTTCATTAGTAAATATGTAAACATGAATACATATCCATGAAGTGTTATCGACTGCAGTAGCCTTATCTAAAGAAAGGGAAATATACTTTGCCTTTTGAACACACGTTTTAGATCATCTTTCTGCCAGAGATAGACATTTTGCAAATCCCACTACTTGTGTATTTGACCAATGAGATTGAGGAACATTCTTTAAACCAATAACTTCATAAAACATTCTATTTTCTCTAAAATCTGACATCATTCTTCCCCTTTTAATTATATGAAATACGGTTGCAAATTGAATACCCTTTGCTTGCATTTCTACCTCCATAGCTTTTCTCAATTTTTCTACTATGGTCCCACATTTTTCTTTTACATATTTGATACTTTTTTCTTCCTTTTTGTACTCTTCTGCGTATTTGACATGTAGAAAATCTTTTGCATCTTTCCATTTATGTGTTCTAACTATGCTGCCATCCTTAAGCTTTTGGGAAATGTATATTTTCCCATAGTGTTTTTCAATTGTGTCTAGTTTGAGTTGCATCGTGTGATCCTTCCCCTGTTTCCAACCACATATTTTACATTGACATTGTGTTAGAACATCATTACAATTTTTAGTGTACATAGGTTCAATAAAAGGATATTTTGCAGCCCATTTGAACTGGAATTTCCTTCCAATTATCCAGTTTGCCATCTTTCTTCTAACATATTTTCTTTTTTTATTTGGGATTCAACTTCGCATATAGGTTGTTAGCGAAATATTTTGAATCTCATGTCTCCTCTTTCTGGAAATAGACCTTGGAGTAGAAGCTTCCTCTACTTGGTGTATCCCGAGAGTTTGATGAATTTTCTTGTACTTCTATTTCATCAAGGGACAAAATGTTTGCCTCAACATATATTGGATCATCAATATCTATAAATTGATTATTCTATGAAGGAATTGTAGAAATTAATTTGATCTAATACACATATTACATGAAATAGCTACACAGACAATAATTGAAATCAACAACTCTATATTATATTTTTATTATATATTCACTATTTCATTAAACTCCATTATATAGGAGATGTAAAATAACAATCCTTACAACAAAATTTGTCTTCATGTACAACCATACACCCATATGGTTTCAACCTCTCACCAATATAATAATAAAACAATACTAATTGTTTTATTATTCTAACTTACTAACTTACCACATACTAACCACATTTTACATTTACTATTTACATTTACATAGTAAATGTACTTTCACTAATTTACCATAATAATAATTACACATGTAATTATTATTCACCCGTACATACAAATGGAGCACTAAGATATATTTCCTAACATTCCCCCCTTAGTGCGAACATGGGGAAAACCTGCCTTATACTTGCACCTGCTCATGATCTGATGATTTTATAGGATGATCATAAACCTAATAGATGGTTTTTCATAGGGTTGACCATAAACCAAAAATGATGGTTTTGCAATTGGTTTACCATAAACCAAAAAGGGTGATGGTTTTGCATAGGGTTTACCAACAACCGAAAATGGTGGTTTTACAAGTGGTGTACCACAAACCAAAAGGGTGATGGTTTTGCATAGGGTTTACCAACAACCGAAAATGGTGGTTTTACAAGTGGTGTACCACAAACCAAAAATTAAGGTTTTCAAGTGGTTTACCTACAACCACTTCATGATATGCCAAGTATTATTCGTAGCCCTCATCACATCTCACTGCAGGGAATAACATAGGAAATTCTGCTGAAATATGCTGCATATATAGAAAATACTAGAAATGTAGAAAACTAGAAATGGAACATTGAGATCATGTTCCCCCCTCAATGTGAAATTTCCTTTATTTTGAAAACCACAATAGGAACACTGCAACCAAACACTCTGCCAGAAATACAAAGAAACAACAAGAACGCACTGTATAAAAAAATCACCATAGTTGATACGGCCCTCGCTGCTGCTAATCGACGAGAGGTCGTTGAATGACCTCCAACCTCCTGTGCCTCCTTCCTCCAAGAACTTCACTTAGAATAGAAAGTCTTCATAATTATAGTCAATTTCATCTGTTATTCGTTCATCTTCAGTTTCCCATTCTACAATTTTGCTTACATCTGTAGGTGCTTTTTCTTTTCCATATACTATCCTCCGTAGATTTTTATTCATTAACTGCATCTGGATTTTTACTCTCCATGTATGGAAGTTCAGCCCATTAAATTTATCTAATGGTGTATCCATTTTACTGAATCTAAATATCCAAAAAAATTGAATGTAGATTTGAATTACCTTTGATTCTCTGATTTCTTCAAAAAACAACAGTGATCAATGTGTTGTATAGTAAATTGCACGTTTCTCCCAAAATACGAACTGGGTTATGCTGAAATTTCTCCTGTAGCTTCCCGTATAACAGATCGTTCCATGCACAAAATTTTGGAGAAACCCAGATCGCGAAACAAAAGTTACAAGATCATCTTCGAGACAGATTTAACCTGCTCTGGTACCAAATGTAGAAATTAATCTGATCTAATACACAGATTACATGAAATAGCTACACAGACAATAATTGAAATCAACAACTCTATATTATATTTTTATTATATATTCACTATTTCATTACACTCCATTATATAGGAGATGTAAAATAACAATCCTTACAACAACATTTGTCTTCATGTACAACCATACACCCATATGGTTTCAACCTCTCACCAATATAATAATAAAACAATACTAATTGTTTTATTATTCTAACTTACTAACTTACCACATACTAACCACATTTTACATTTACTATTTACATTTACATAGTAAATGTACTTTCACTAATTTACCATAATAATAATTACACATGTAATTATTATTCACCCGCATATACAAATGGAGCACTAAGATATATTATGCAAATAATTTTATAAAATTGTTACTTATATAGTATTAATCTTATCTATAGTTAAATTTTTATAGAGTACAAATGTCAAAGAGTTCCAAGAACAATATCATAAACATAATTATTAAATTTTGTAAGATAAAATAACTAGTAAATAACACTTTCCACATACCAATATTTTTCAGCTGAAGCAGAAACCGACTTCATTTTTGTGATTTTCCAAAATAGCCAAGCAAAGTATTGGCACCCTTTTTTGAACTTGCTGAATTTGTAATCTTCTTTCCCTGATTTCTAGTATCCATGACTGCTTACTGCTTAGGGCCTTAGGGGTGGCTCTTATGTTCCAAGGCTCTAAGAATGGATGGTAAAGGGTTGGATGACTATAGGTTGGATGGCTAGGGGTTGGATGGCTAGGGGGTTGGATGGCTCAGGTTGGACGGAATAGAGTTGGATGTTTCAGATTGTAGAGTTTGTCAGTCAAGGCTAGATGGCTCAGAGTTGGATGCCTTATGGTTGGATAGCTCAGATTTCAGACTTCAGTGTTGGTGGCTGAGGATTTTCTTATGTTTACTTTAACGAATATGCGCATGATATGATTCAAAATGGTGGCAAATTACATTCATAACCTCTTATATATGTGTAAAATATAGGTTAAAGGAATAGTATAATGGACATGTTGGAAAAAAAATTCAGAGAATAAGTTGGCTCTGAACAACATAATATTCACCATTTCAAATTTCCATAATCCTCAATTTTCACGAGTTTACGAAAATTTGCCACTAAAATTTTCCTTTACAACAATACTCAACCATTTCCAAATGACGCACTCTTATTTATGGTTCATTATTAACTTCGAGGGGGAAAAATGAACCTCATTGCATACACTTCCATACACTCGGGGTATGTTTCTCCTATCATTCCACCTTGCATCCCATTCCATCCATCCACAACATTCTGCATTATCTTAGGGGCATTTAATTTTTCTTGCTAGTGTTTTTCATGATCAATTTACTACACATGTTAGGTTGATTTCTTATATGTCATTATCCATATCATACACACATGCACATTCACACCTTTGTTTAGTGTGATCACAGATACAAGACTTCTACACCCGACATAGATGCTTGCCTTCTACCCTTCCAATACTTGGTCACAGGGGCATCCACATTCATCTTATCTAGGTGTTATTGTTTCATTTTGTACTTAAAATATTACATTTACTGGATCATACACACTTTGACATATTGGCTATTTCTCTAACATGCTAATGGGTGTTCCATGTGCAACACTTGTTTTATAGGATTACATGTTTTTATGACTACTTGTTTGTTTTTCTATACTTATCTTCCATTATTTTCCATTGTATGTGGTATTTTCCCTATGTTTGTGTGCACAATTTTTTTTTGTGGCCATGAAGGCCTTGGGTGTCTCACGACATCGTGAGTGATGTCCCATGTTTGCAACCCGCTTTGTGTGGTATACATATTTTCTTGCATGTTTACACTACTTTGTTTAGTAGTTACTACATTTTCTACGTATTTTACACTTGTCTTATTGCATGCATGTGTTTTCAGACTAACACTTTTTTTGGCTAGCCATCCCCTTTTGTGCATGCCTTAGTTTCTACCAAGCACTTCACCTTCCCCCGCATGGTAGAGTTCTATAGGTCAGAGTGTGGTAGGTCCTCTTTTGGGGCTGCATTCTCCTTTTAGTGACGTCACATGCACCCCCAAAGAGGGGGAATCATTGAGGGTTTTACATACTAACACAATGTATTTACACCAGTTTAGTACAATGCACTTTCGCCCTTGGAATTGTGGGTTTACATACAACGAGTGAGTTTAGACCAATCTACAAACTCCATACATAGTGGCCTTTACAAGACATGGTGTCCTTTGGCATTTTTAGGAAGTAGTTACAAGCTTGGGGGTTATAGTGGGTGTGCCTCTCTACACTACTTTAGCCATTAGCATTGGATCGTCCAAAAACTAGGACACTATAAAGACCTCTTCACATGTTTCAGCAGAAGTGGTTAGAGTTAGAGGACACTAAGTATTTCCTCCCTACACTTCTTTAGTTAGGGTGGTGTGAGATTGCCCAAAAAACTCGTAGTAGTTCAGATATCCTTCTACACCCTTTCTCTTGACATGGATTAGGTGCACATGTTCCATTTACACTTTCATTTTTACATATTTTACATATTTCTATACACATGCGTATTTTACTCAACATTTTTACATACATACATATTTAACTACTTGATCATTTTCTCCTTGCAGGTCCATCCATATGAGAAACAAGCAGTCAAATTTGGGGCAATGACAACAACAAAAAACATAGATGATGATAATGCAACGAAAACACACCTTTGTAATGACTTTTTCCTTTACTAACCATGCACGTACACTACACATCACAACAACTACACACATGTTTTTCCTTAGGTCCACTCTCATCACTTTTTATGCACATTTTTCATCTTTAGAATCCATACTCCAATTTTATTTTTGCCATTCCATGCTTGAGTCTATTCCATTGGAACATCTCTACTACACTCTACATAGATATCAGGTACACATCTCTATCTACTTTATGTTACCAAGCATTCCGCTCATTAACATAAAGTGGGAGAAAAATGTAGTCATAAAATCATGCACTTTAGTAATTATTTAGCTTGGTATCACACTACTATTTAGATGGTTCTTAAGTGAAGAAATTACTAATTAATCCCACCTTTTAGACATATTATTTTTACCTTTTATTTCATTATTCCCACATATTTTCCTATACATGGCTAGCTATTTCATCACTTTCCCACCATTTTAGCCTAAACTGGGGCATCTGGGGTGCCCCAGAACCTTGTTTTACTTTTCCACAACTTTTTGGGCTCTTTCTAGCCATTTTTCATTCTTATATTTTTCCTAGTTGGCCATGTCGGTGTTAATTACAAAATCAAAGCAACAGAACCCTATAAATATAAAGTTATGAGACCATAATGATGGTCCTAACATCACATACTATTATCACTCCATATAGAGTTGCATCCATTACATCACTTGCATCCACATAATGCAATGCATCAAGGCTAGGAGATTTGTATCAACACACACAATATATTAGGAGGGATTTTATTCTATTTCATGTACACATGCTATTACCTTTTCTATAGTTATTATTTCTCATTAATCCAAAAGTGTGATTGGCACAAGAGCACCTAGGGAATGACATGCAAACACACACCAAAAATATATTTACATCTGAAATATAGTGAAATGATCATATTAGTAAGCCCACCTTTGTTGTGGTAGATGAGGCTAGTCTCGAACCATTCATTTTGCATCTATTATTTTTATGGTTTTGATACTTATTTTGTATTTTGTAGGTCATTCCTTCATCTTGCATTATTTCATACATCCAAAAAAGTGTGGAAGATCTAGTGTGATAGAAAAAGAACATTTCAAGGCATTTTGCAACACTCCCATAATCAGATTCTAAGATTTTACAGAGACCAAGGTAGCTATTCTACGAGACTCAGAGGCACCCCAGGACCTTCCTATGTGCCACTCTCTCCTTACATCTTCATTATCTAGCCTTTACGAGACCTCTGAGTGATCATTCATGATTTTAGAATCTACAATGACACTGTGGAAACTTGTAAACAGTCTCCATCAATTAGCTAAGTGTTTTCCTTCTACATATTTATATATTTAGGGTTTTATTTCATTTGATATAATTATTTAAAATCATTCCATACTATCTTAGCATAGTTTACAACATTTTAGTCCTCATATATTAGATTAAATGTTATTATCCTTTCATATAGTTTAGTTTAGTTTAGTTTTAGTTAATCACATACATAAGAACCATCTTTCCAATCGCAAAATAATTTTTCTTTATTTTCTTATTATGTTGAGCCTTCTTTCATTCCTTTTTATTCTTTTGATTCCAATGAGAAATGGTGCATCACTCATCTAATTACATTAATTTTTAATGCGCTTATCAATAACATATTCATCATTTAATCCTCTTGCACACACAATACGTAGGGAGGGTAATTCAAATTCCACATGTAGTACAACCTCAATGCTAAACACCAATTGAAAAGGTGTGGCCTTATTCAATCATTTATAGGTTGTTCTATATGCCTAAGGTATGGTTGATACCTTTTCATCCCAATCCTTTCTTCCAATACCACATATCTTCATTAATGTATGTCCCACGATCTTGTTGAAAGATTTAGCGATGCTATTATCCTGCGGGTGATAAGGGGTAGCCTTATGGTTTTCCACTATAAACTTGGCTAATAAAATTCTAATGGTCTCATTCAAAAAATAATTTTATCTATCACCCATTAGGCTCAATGGACATCCATACCTATTCATGATGTTTTCTCAAAGGAACCTCATTGCTCTTACTATTGTGTAATATTTTGTAGGTGCACCCCTCTAGCCACCTTTTTAAATAGTCAACACATGTGATTATGTAGCACACTCTTGTCCTACGCACGGGTGGTGCAATAGGTCCTATAAAATCAATTCACCACTTCTCAAAAGGCTCCACACTTGCTATGGGAGTTAATGGAATTTTATATCTATTTATAGGCTTTCAAGTCTGTAATAGTGATCTCATGCTCTCGACATAAGCCTTAATATCCTTGTATAATATCCCCCACCATAAACAAACTAATAAGATATTTTGCACAGTCGCATCCCATGCATAGTGTCCTATAGAAACACCTCTATGAGCCTCCTCCATGTTTTCTTCGTTCTCATGTTCCACAACACATCATTGCAAAACCTCATATTAACCACTCTTATACAATCCACCTCCAATGACCTGGTATGGTGTGTCTCAAATAGAAAGATGATTCTTTTCTAATGTCTTCATTCTTTCTGGTGCAAGTCCTATGCATAATAATAATGCAAAGAGCTTCCCAATCGGTGTGTGTGTAGTTAAATATAAATAATCGGTCACTAGGAATAATATATTCAATAATCTGTGTCTTCTCTAGAATTGATCCTTAACAAGTGATCAATTCCTAGGTTACTCTTCCTAGCTTCACTATGGTTGTGAAGTCAATTTCCTAAAAAAGAAGTATCTAGTGGCATATGCGCCCTTGCAAAAATGGTTTATTAACTAAGTACTTAAATGCCATGTGATCTATGTAAAATATAAATGGTGTGGCCAATAATTACTATCTAAACTTTTGAAGCATGTAAATAATGGATAATGTTTCATAATCCATAGTTGTGTAGTTCTTCTTAGGTGGTGTCAAATTCCTCTTCCAAAGCATATGGGATGATCCATATTTTCCTCTCTTGGTTTCCCCAATACTATGTTAATAGACATGCTAGAGGCATCTACATGTATGTGGAAAGGTTTGTTTCATAAGGGGAAGGGCAAGATAGGTGCGGTGGTAAGCTTCTCCTTCAATGTATCAAATGCCTACTACTACACGTCACCCCAATAAAACTTTCCGTCGGCCTTGAGAAATTATTCAAAGGGCATGGAAATATTTGCATAACCCTTAATGATTTTTTTAGTAACCTTGGTGTGCCCCAAGAAACCATACACTTCTCTCTAGTTGGTAGGCTCTTTTATCCATATAATGACTACCATCTTAGAAGGGTCTACCAAAAATAATTTATAAAAGATGTGCCCAAGTAAAGTACCAAAGGGGTTGGAAAAGATGCATTTATTGATATTGAGAGAGATTCTAAGCTACCTAAATCTATCAAAATAATCCTCAATCTCTCATAATGGTCCTTTGCTAGGCCATATATGGTCCAATCATCTAGATAAAAATGTAAAAAATTATTAATGAAGTCCAAGATTTCTGAAAAATGATGCGTGGGAACACTGCTGGTGTATTCTTCAAGCCAAAGGGCACGAAAGTGTATGTAAAACTTCACCATTCAATTGCCAAGGTGGTATTTTCTTGATATTTGTGTGCAATGTGGACCTGATGGTACCCTTAAAATCCATCTCGTGAATGAATAGGTTTTGCACCCTACAACACCTTCCATAATCTCTTCCGTGAATGACATAGGTAAAGGATCTATGACATATGAAGAATTAAGTACCATGTAGTCCACACAGATCTTGATCAAGCCATATTTATTTATACTAATCACCATGGGACTGACCCACTTAGATTCCTCAATAGGCTATATAATCCTTGATTTCAGCATTTTTCAATATCCTCTTTGACCTTCTTGCGTAGGTTCAGAGTTAATCCTATAAGGCCTCTTCTAAACTAGATGCACGCCTTCTTTTAGATTAATCTTCATCTCTCCCATAGATGTATGAACGAAATTCAACTCATGATAACCCCTTGGGAATAAGTTGTGGAAGTTATACAATAGATCAATGATCTTTACAACTTCTGGTTTTGACCAATAATCTCTAATAATAGCCTCCTTAAGTGCATCCTCTATGCTAGTATTCAACTTATTAGTATTCATAGACAGACACATGGTATGCACGTGCCTTATCAGCTATAAAATCCATCACCTCATGTGCACCCTCTATGTGATTTATGTCCAAATATTTAGCTTCTTCATCATCAATGAGATATATCATCTTCCCATTTTCTTTCTCTCCATTCTTGCCCAAGATGGATCTCATGTTTCTTGTGCATCCTTACGTGCCTCGGTATTAAGCTTTCCAAAAAAATGAACCATAAGTTTCTCTTCCTTTATGATATCTCCCAACATGATATGATTCATTATCTACAAGGCCTCATGTACTGGTGGCTTATTAGAAAAATAATCAAAAGTGTGATCCATACCTTCGGTCATGTCACCCAAACTTGTAGTCTCTTACTTTAACTCAACGTGCAAATACAAAACATGCACGTATCCACACAGATTAGAGTATAACTTGTGTACCCAAAGGGATGGTGGTATATCCTCTTACGCTTGTTCCTATTGTCTTACAAAATTGTGGATGTGTACCCAATAGGGAGTCTTTCCATCATACTCATATATAAGAGAGGGAACATTTCTCTAGGTAAAAGCTGTTTAAAAAGGATACCTATGCCTCACGTCGGCCTAAAATATTGTCTTTGTTTTGCGCCCAAAAGTTCATTTTTGTTCCATGTCGTGTATGGACCATAATATTCTATCTATCTCCCTCATTTCACCACATGTCCTCCATCACACGTAATAAAGATTCAGGTTTTTCTTCTCCAAAGTATACTTTAGTAGATGAGTTTGGACCAAGCTCCGATCATGCGTGTCCTAATCATCTTAGCGACTCTTCCTTTAACCTCGTGACCTACCATTTCATAAGTGACATGGGACCAATTATTACAAGAAATATTGGTAGTTTCACTAATAGATTGTGTGTCTTCCCAATGAAGTATGTATTTTTAGATAGTTCCATGTTCTCAAGGTCATGCATTGTATGTGTACATATTATATTAAGTTCCTCTTCATTCACAAAATTTGTATAAGGCACGATATTCACATCATCCAAGTTTATGATAACGCACTCATCCTTGTTCTCAAAATTGCTATATATTTTATTGAAGTTTAAATATGAATTATTATCATAACACCAAAGATGACCTAAACGCGTTGGGAATTTATTCTCCTATACAAGCTCCAGTACCTCAAAATCACCTGTGAATTTTTCACCCTTGAAAGTAATGGATACATCTTTCAAAACTGCAATGGGAGTGACCCTATTTTTATTTTCCATATAAAGCACATTAGAAGATGGTTGTAATTAGGGCCTTCCCATCTAGTTCCAAGCATATAATGTTAGGATATTAACCTTTGCACTTATGTCAATCAGAATGTTACTCACCAACCAACCATCTATCACTGCATCTAGTGTAATCTCCTTGTCATATTCATGGTCCTATGGTGGTAAATTTTCTTGAAGGATTTGGTGCTCTTGTTCAACCCTTGCACGTAGTACTTTCTCTCATAACTATTCTATTAGAAAAATAATTAGGTTCTCCTATAACATCATCCTACATACTTGTTTCAAATCATCCACACCACTTTGAGGAAGTCCAACACTTTATACTCGTTCTCTCTTGTGTAATTATTCTTTCAAGCACTTTGGATCTCACCCAGTAAATCTCTAATAAATCCCATGGTCTCCTGATATACCTCCTTCTAATGAGATGAATCTAGATACTTAACATGTATAATCTCCTCTCTCATGATAAGGGGTTTTTCTTTAAGAGGATCCCACGTGCGTGTTGCCTTTGTGCGGGTAGTGACTAACAGGGGTTGAAGTTACAGACTAACTATCTTATTAAGTGCCCAATGCCCATTATTTGTGTACTCTACCTTAATCATACTTGTTCCTTTGTCCTTATTTTTTCTTACACATATTTTCATAAAGTTTTGAACAATCCTCAATCTTGTGCACCTTTCCAGTAAATACGTGCAAAATTGATTCTTAGGGCACTCATGCTAATAATTATTTGGTGGCCCATAAGTTTAACAAGTCCTAGGAATGAACTTTCCTCTATCATCATGACCTCTTCTCTGATATCCACCTTGAAATTTACCATATCCATTATTTTCCCCTTCACTAGTTGTTGTCATGTAAATGTGCAACATGAAAATTTCCAATTTTCAAGCATAACAACGATATCCCCTGTGTCAAAATTTTCAAATTTTACCTTTCCAAGACACCCTAGGTCTACCTATCCTTAACACCAAGCCTTACTTAGTCTATGTAATGGTCCTCAATTGGATTTCCATCCAATTACCCTAGGTTATTTAGGAAATAAAATTCAATCCCCTAGGTGATTTTAGGAGCTTTTGGAGAATGCAAACTTTTGAGCGGTTTTGGGAAGGGCTACCACTAGCCTTCCCAGGACTAATGTACCCATTGGAGTGGAAAAGAGGATAAAAATTCAACATGGAGATGCATTCAAGTGCTAAGAACATCTGTGAAAATGTTTTGGGATATTTTGGAAAGATCCAGAGGTTTTGGAGCCGATTCAACAAAAGTGGGTTTTCGGGCCTAAAGGAGAAAACACCATGAAGGAGTGCTTGAACTTAAAGAAAATATTATAATATATTCATGAAGATTAAAGAGCCCAAAAAATTCCTATGGAATTTATTTTTCATTCCATAAATGGTGGAAAAACGAGACATCTTGAAACATCATGCACCTCCCTAGGTAACTTATTCTTCTAGCGCGCAACTGGCGGTCCTGAGAAAAAAAGGGTCATTTTGAGGTTATTCAGTAATTATTGAAGCTAAAAACCATAAAAATTCAACTAAATTTTTGTTTTCCAATCAAATTCGTATAAAATTTCACCTCCTAACTCATCTGTAAGCTCAAGTTATCGTCGTCGCAAGTTGGCTCATGGTAAGGGTTCAATACTTAACCAATTTTTGAAGTGGACACATGTCAACACCAGGATCCTGGAGGGATTTCATGTTCCTTTCATACCTTTATACAAGTTACATAAGGGACATGAAAATTTTACTAGATCTTTTTGGCCCTCAAATCACAAATGTGAGCCTCTACATTGCCAGTTCAACTCTCGGGAGCTAGTTGGAGCCTTTCCTCTCACTGCACGGATGATCGCCAAATGTCACAACCAAGTGTGAAGTGGAAATTTATGTCCCTTTCATACCTTTATCAAAGGGAAATAGGGGAAAAAATACACCAAGCCCCACTTAGCCGCTTGATTCCTCATATGCTTGAAACTCATCTCCCTGTGTGCTCCTCTCAAGCCCCTGTTTCCAAACATATGTCCAATCAGAACCCGCCAAGTGTCACAACTAGGCACAATGGGGAATTTTTTGTTCCTTTATAAAAGGTTCATAGGGGACAAAAAATTGTTCCCAACCCCTTATGCTTGCTTCTTGGATGAACAAAATCTAGACTTAGTCATGTTTCCATGCCAATTCATCCCCCCACACCTCCATACACTGCTAGGAAATCTGAAATTTTTTCCTACACATCCTAACCTCCATTTCTGCACTCAAGCAGCTCCTCAATGGCTTCCTCACATTGAAAATATAGGGATATATGAATATAAATGGATCAAAATGACAAATAATGAAGAGCAAATGAATATTTGTTTCCAGATAACTACGAAGTCTCCCAATAAAAAAATATTCATATCTTGCAAAATACAAGTCAGATTGAGATGAATTTTTTTTCAAACTTTATAATTTTCAAATTATATCATGATTCAATTGATGAGAGGTAAAATTATGTTCCATATTACTTTTTATAACAAAAACCCATTTTTTTGCCCTAGCTCACATTCATTGGATTTCCCGTTAATCTCGACAATCGATCAAACTAAAAACTTGCACCTACGAATACAAATGGAAAACCTATCATGATGGAGTTATTTTCATCACAATCAAAGGTAAAAACCATACTTGTAATTTTTGAAGCTCCATTAATGGCCACCATGATAGCTCCATGCCCAATGCCACTGCCAGATGAAAAATTTAAATTTTATTTCCAAACATTCTAGTGGGTGAAAGCGAGTAAAATTTGGAGTACAAGAATGTGACAATGAGAAGAGTCCAAAAATATGTGTCCCACTAAAAAATAAGCACCAGAGATACACTTTCCAAAAATAATAAGCTTTCCTACATAGGCTTGCTAATTTTGGAAAGTATTCATTAGAAGCAGTAGTGGCGAAGACAATGTGCATCCAAGATAACCCAGAGGTCAGACTAAGTGTTCAGAGCTGAAAATAGTAAGTTAGAGTCCTATAAACACCTACCATAAATGGTAAGTTGTTCTGAGGGCATACTTCACAAAGGGAGTGTATGGCTGGTTGGAAACTCAAGTTAGCATCATCATCTGGAGTTTGGAGAGGTGGATTCTGAAACTTTCTAAAAATAGTAAGTCCCTACTTTGACACTCGCTATTAATATTAAGTCACACTCTAAGGGTAGTTTTGGCATAATGGGACATAGGGGGATGATCATTCAGGTCAACATTATCATTCAAGATCATCATAGTAATTTCTTACAGGGTATTTTAGATCCATCTCAGGGAACTCGATAGTGTCTTTCAACACTCACTTCATGGTTTAGGCCTCGGGTATATAATGTGTAGGTGGAAGTTTCCATCATCGACAAAACAATTCATTCAACTTGACATGATCGGTTATGAGCTCTTATCTCTTCAGAAAGGATCTTTATGAGTCAGTTTTCATGGTCATCTGTAAAGTCATTTAGTAAGTGTTTTTAACACTTAACCCAAGGTTTCCTTGAACTATCCAAAGGAACTTCTTGGGGTGTAAATAGTTTAGGGATTTAGAAATTGTCACATTGGGACATTCCATCGAGCCATCTGGAAGGAGTTGTGGACTTCATCGGAGTTGGATATTTTGTCATCAACATCATTCTTCCCCTTCTTCTTCCTTCCTTCTCTCTCTCTCTCTCTCCTCCACCAAATTTCTCTCTGTTAAAATTTTCTAATTCTTCGTTGGGGTTTGCAATTTTTGATATGCCTTTAAGTTTTTGAAAAAAATAATTAGAAACACAATGTAAATTAAGTCACCTTTATTATATAAAAGGGACTTAATATTTTCTTAGGAATATCAAGAGTCTAAAGTTAGAAAAAGGCATATGAAGTGTCATTATGAAGATGAAGAGGAATATCTCTCCTATAAATTGTAATGATCCCTCATTAGGGATTATTTTTAGCTGGTTGTCAACTTGTAATCTCATGAGAGAGTAATTCTTATGAAGGAACAAAGAGATAGCTGAAATTATTCTATTTTCCCACTCTTGCATTCCTCTATTCTTGTTATGTACAATTTATACTCAAGCATCAATACAAGAAGGAGTTTATAGCCTTTTTTGACTGAGGGATTTATTGATTCTTTGTGCTCATAAGTCCTAATTGGTCTTGTTTCCATTTGCAGGGTTGTTTCTTCTTAAATTTAATGCATGTTGGAACTTTCTGATTAATGGGTGTGGGACTCTAATTTTCTACCCATGGCATTAATCCCCTCCTTTATTTTTCTCACTCCCTTCCCCTTCTCTCACAAAGTACTCTCTAGCAAGAAATTTATAGCTTTGTCATAGGGTCAGTGGAGTTCCCTTGTTGGATCCCCGATCGAAAGACCACCACAGAAAATCACTTTTCACGTGCATGTAAACATGGAAGATGCAATGTTTAAGTAGATGGAATTATATTCCTGGAGTGTTGGAAAGAAATCAACAAAAATTTCCACTCAAAAATTTTCTCACCAACATTAGTCTATCTCTTTTGTGTCGATAACTACCGGCGAAATTGGCTGTCATAATCTAGTCTCACATGCCTTAATAATATGGTCGATCAAACAAAAGTCAGCTATATCATGGGTATGTGCGTCATAAATATTTTAGTGCATAGATATGTATTTCTTTGTTGCACACTACAATAGTGGAAAATTTTGGACATCATGATTCTTGTGGAAAGTTTCACAATATTTTAACAAGACACTCACATTATTGCACACAAAAACTATCCTTTGTATGTCCTTCCACTTCGCAATCAACACACCATAACCCACTACATGTCTCATGTACCGAATTAGTAGAAATTTTTTTAAACTATATATCCATAACTTTTATTTTCACCTCGAGAAAAGCACTTACTCCTATATCTTCACTACCAACCTGATTCATTGTGTAGAGATACTTTCAATGCCTCACATAGATCAATAAATATTTCATGTGATAAATCTCTTCTAAAAGGAGTTAGAAAACCTCCAAAAACCACTGCATATGTTGGCTATGATGAATATCATAAGATAACATGGACAAAAATGTCTTAAACCACATGTCATACTACCTCACACTTTCGACAATCATTTCTTGATGTCCTTTAGTGTGCTAATACTATGTTGTTCAAACTTATGGATTTCTAATTCAGCCAAAAATGCAGCGCGCATTGCATCATAATCCACCGCATGATCTAACGTGGATCATATTTTATATCCCGATTGTGTGTGTACCCTTAAAGTGTGCTAGAAAAATGACTTGGTTTCTTATCAAGAGCTATAATTCCCTTAGGTATCTATAAAACCGACACATATACACATGCTCAATGAATCTTCCACCTCTATACTATGGTAATTGAAGTGACATATCAAATTAAATTTAGGGTGTTTGTTTTGTGGTTTCTAAGGCTCCAAAGGTTATTGGAGTTTTTTTTTGGACCTTTTCCTAGAGTGGGACTAGATCCTTAACCTTATCCTTGACTAGGTTTCCTCCATGTGGTGGTTGTCTGAGCCACCGAGCCTCCCATTATGACATGTGATCCCGTAGATGAACTTCCTTATGTATTAGTTTTGTATTGAACTAGACACCAACCGTCTATGTTATAGATGTATCTATAGGATTTTTAAAATTGATTTGAACACTCATGCTCTTTCCTGATGATGCACCTATAAAAGTACCCCAAAAAAACTTGTTCAAAATAATTATGCCCTTTTTTATGCTAGGTACTTGTCCTTAATTTGTTATGCCTCCTAAGAGGTAACTAAAATATGTCTCCTTGTATTTCCTACCCAACAAAGAGATCCTCCCTCCTCACCTTCACTATGATTATATTCTATAACAACCTTTGGATCTTGAACACCTTGCATAAGGGATATGTAGTCAGCTGGGTTTGATGTGTTCCCATGGTTCTCATTTTCTCCTCAGACTCACTCTCATCAAATTCCGATGGGGTTTCTCTACTGTGCTTTCCCAATGTTGGGAGGACATGATCTTATGGTTCCTCACCATCTACGGGGCTCTCATCACTTCTGTTAGTCACCATTCTTCTTGACCTCAACACATCATCAACCACCCTCTATCACGTAACATTATACTTGAGTCATATCTCCTCTCTCTATCTTTCTTCTACCAAGGATGTTGCCATCCTTCCCAAACTTTCTTCCCTCCCATGTGCTCAAAGTGGTGTTTTTTCTTGTCATTGGTAGGTTCTCCATTCCTAGTTTAACTATCAATATTTTGATAGCTAAAGGTGTCATACGTAAATAGGATCCTCTTGGCTTGAGTAAAAAATAGAACTCGATTCCTTCAAGAAAATGTTTGTCGAAATTACATACTCCAAGGTATAACTACACATCATACCTTCTCACCAACAAATCCATACATCTTATCCATGGATCATCCAAATCATAGAGTTTCGATAATTTTCCTATCTCTAAACTTGGTTCCTTCGTATCCTGGCACCTCTATTATCCGTGTAACCCGATAACTAGTGGTATAATTCTACTCGGAAAAATTTGAAAAATGTCTCATACAAGTAGTCATAGATATTTTCTTCCAACCACTTTCACACATTGAAATTAGGTCCAATGCTATACCTCTTAGAAAACACATCTTGGTTGTATATATATATATATATATATATATAAATATATAATTCTCAATATTCTCCAAAGACATTTGGAACTCCATCTGCATGTAACATCATGGCAGAAATTTTTGAAAAGAGTTCCCAACAAATGGAACCAAAATGTGGCGTTTATTTACTAATTTACAACTATGCATGATGGTACTTCATCTAGGCAAGTATAGAAGCTCACCCAAATCTCATGTAGACTCTAGGTCCCTCCTTTATTATGCTTAGCAAGATGTTAGCATGCATGTTTAATAACCATTCATTCAAGAAGATACATCATAGCATGTCAATTCAACAACACATATAATAAGGAAATTACTCATAGATAATGAATATTAAGATTTGAATACCCATTAATACATGTTCAGACATAGTAAATTTAGTTCTCCATAAGAAATTATCCATTATAACCACAATTCATTACATAACATAGAGGATGATTACCATAGTACCTAGTACATCCATTCACTGGACCATGCACGCTCTTATATAGACTCCATACAAAGTACTTAGACTCCAATAATTACTCTCGAGACTAGGACTATATTAAAACTAGTCAAAACAAGGATTCACTACCTATATATACACACTCGGTGGGGACTTAATTTTCCCCACCTACATTCACCTTCTTAATAATAGATATGCTCACAAATAAATTGCATGATTTTTACAATTTGTGATAACAATATAATAAAGTATAAATAGCTCCATGATTTTATCTACATTAATCCTATTATTAGCCTTCTCCATGTGTATCCTTTTCCTTTCCCTTCATGCACTTTCTTATCCCTTGTTTATCCGTTATGTCATCTTTTTTTGGTCTATTTCTAGATCTTTCTTGGCGACATTCCATCTCTTACTTTTCTATTTTTGGCCCTGTTTGGAAAATTGGCTAAGTCCTTAATGTTGTCTATATGTGTAAGAGATTGCATGCTAACATTTTCCTTGAGATGTGCATACATTTGTGCACTATAATTCTTGAATTCCTTTCCTTGCACCCATCTCCGGCTCTCGGACATGGTTAGTACTTATCCATTTCCATAGACCAACAAGTTGTCACTAGATTCTAGAATGAGTATGATAAAATTTAACACATGGACCATAAGAAGGGTCTAATGTACTCAAATTATACATTTATTATTTTCCTAACTTTTCCTATAGTGTCCACAACCCTTTGATCAATTTCCACCTTGTACAAATACTCTTGTGATGCATTTATGGATAAGTTTTTGCATTGTATACTACCATAATTATATTTTGATTATTACACCATAAATTAGGCTCGACATATTTCTAATACCTATTATATGGATTCTTAATACCTCCTAACACTTATGAAACCCTTCAAACAAGGTGAATAGTTCCTTTGAAACATGCATTTCCCAATGCCTTGCTTAATAAAACCCAATTTTTATTGAAATTTTCCTAACCTCACATGGATCCATAGAAACTTGCTGAACTATCTTGGATCATCTTATTAATCTCATAAAAATATATATATGGGTTTCCCCTTGCAATGATCTTCTCTGGGAATCTTCTCTGGTGACAAAATGACAAAAATAGCCTTTTTGAAGCCTTTGGGAGCACTATTATTTCATAGATCTCAGTACCCTCATGAATCAAGATAGGTACACTTATCTGCACATGAAAAATACTTGAAAATCATGTTATAACATTCATCTTGGCTATAATTATGATGAAACCATTGAAATGCTAGCAAGAGAAAAGGTTTACATTGAATAGGAAAGGGATTTCAAGTGTGGGTTTGGTTGTCATGATTTTTTTTTTTTAAATTCATGTTATAAATTTATCATAACAAAAAAAATCCAAGCATCTCCAGTGCAAGGATCCATAAAAATTTGAACATGACTGATTTCATTGAAGAGATTGGAGATATTATCACCATACAAAATAGAGTTATTGATAAATAATATGCATACTCTTTTCATTATTAGATGTTCAATTTTATCCAAGTTATCGGTGTGGGAAGGATGAAAATTCAATGGGGTGATATTATTAGAAATTTTATCCATTAAGAACTACTCAAAATGATGGTGTAGATAGAAGATAGATCCAATGATAAAGTTGAGTTTTATATGACCTCCTACTTGGTCTATAATATTTTCGGCCATAAATAATTTTCTGGATTGGATAAAGAAAATGATTTTGCAAATTTTAGGGTTCATTATGTATACCCCCAATTGAAACTTAAAAATCACATTTATCATTTCATAAGGGTACATAACACCTTCTTGGATCCCCTTATGTTTTTAAAGCCTAAATGGGAATGTACAAGAATATCTATAGGAGTAAGAAATTGATCACTAAATTTGGATGTTACTTCATCTAATTCATAATGTTTACTTATTGTTGATGAAATAATTTGTTACGGTGCAAATTATTTGTTTCCATCAATGGTCACAAGGCTAATCCCATCCTTCCGATGTATGGGGGTTCCATTATTGAATGTAAAATAACTAAAAATAGTGGGTGGCTATTAGGTTGGGGATCACATAAGAGTACTCCACTAAAACTATGGTAGAGTTTTTATATAGGGTAAAATGGAGGAATATTTTGTGAGAAGAGGTAAAGGGGAGTAATAATATGGGGAAAGAGGGTTAAATTTTTATTAGGATTACACAGTTCACATACATAAGCAAAATTAGGTCCACATTCAATTATAAGAATTCAATAATGCCAGTACTCAATAATACTAACAAAGTAGAGACAAAAATTCTATAGATTCATCAATCAAAGACACAAAGTTCCTTCTTGGTTATGCAAGATCACCATACTTACAAAGTTAGAAAGTGGAGGAACATAAGCATAGAGAATAGAGGAAATACAAGTTTCATTTCTTGATGTAGTGGTGATATAAAGATCAACAACATATAACAATCCACAAGTTCAACCATATTCCTCCATATGAGTTTTCACCATTCCTCATCACTTATGACCTTACATATTCCTAGGAAATGAAAATGACTCTTACAGTATTGAATTGAAGGTCACTTAAGTGAATAAGAAAAAATAGGGAAAAATTGCATTTTCAATGAGGAATTAGAATATAGAGAGAAGAATAAGGAAGAGAGATAAAGAGAGAGAGAGAGAGAGAGAGAAGGGTTGACCAATCTAATGAAGATGAAGCTTTTTTGATGAAAGTATTTCTAACTTGAATCACTTGTGATCATAAATTTATTTCTTTTTTAAGACATTACAACATTCCAAAGCATCAAATAAGTGTTTAGAAACACTGTTATGAGGTCTGCATTATGATGGGAACATGATGATTCTCTTTGATCACAATGTAGGAGTTAGGATATGGGAATCACTTCCTTACTCCTCTAGGCCTTCATAATTTACCTCAGTGATAAAGAATAAATTCCATGATGCTCGAACCAGTTCATGAGTATCTTTCAATTACTGAGATATGTCTTCACCTTGCAAACAAAATGATTTTCCGATGAATGAGATGTTTTCCTATGATCGTCAATGGGATGAAATGAGATGAATGTAAGGTGCTTCTTCCTTGAGGTTTGATGACACTACAAGGTGTTGAATGGGTGTTTAAGAACTCTAACAAGTGAATGAAATTGAGGTACATTATCATTATTTCATACATGGTTCTCTATATGAAGATCATCCTCTTACCTTTCTGGCTCTATAATTCTCCTTGAATGGAATTAGATTTAGGATGCTCATATACCCTTTTTATCATATGTCTCTTGTGGGATTAAATGAATTCTTGATCCACCACACATTATGGTTTTGGATGCCTTGATATCTTGATTATCTAATTTTGACTTGTTTCTTGGATATATTTTTACATGATGGAAAATTCAAGATATGATGATCCTCAAATTACTCCATTAGCTTCCCATTTAGCTTTTGAACATGATGAACCATTAGATGGAAACATTCTTATGGTATCTAGTCACCTTTTACTCAGTTTATCCTCATAGAAATAGGTTTCCTACCTATATAGGATGATTTATCCCTAAATGAAACTTTGAGGATGAGTTACATGTTCTTGACCTCTATATTGACCTTTGAAACACTACAAATGTCACATCTCTAGATTGTAGGATGTGAGGACAATCCAAATCATTAGATAAGTATTTAGATACACTCTCAAGAGATATGTACTATTTTTTATCCTAAGAGTTCTTCCACCATAACTCATGGTGGGATTCTCTTATCATGCTCTTGATGACCATTCTCTTGATGACATCAAGTTTTGATAATTTTTGGTGTTTTGAGGATCTTTCACAGACCTCATGATGTTCTTAATTTCTCCCATTGTCCAAGTGCCCATATTTCACACACATTAACACTCTAATATTTTTACTTATCAAAATGTAATCTACATGATGTCCATTTAATGAATGGATTCAATAAGGATTACTACGTCCGCCATAATTGGAACAAGTGGAATCATCCAATTTCAAACATTAGACTATGATATACATGAATTACCTCGTGATTGATGTTTTGAGAGCCTATGGGGATTTTATTTCATGTTTGGAACATATAACACCTTCTTGGATTTGGGATGGTGAAAAAAATAAATGAGATAAGTAGAGTGGGAGTTGCCACAACTTTCTGGGATCAATTCAAATAGTTACTATTTTAGCAAGTCCTAATAGGATTGTTATTTTTAGCAACTTTTCATAGTTTTAACCTTCTTATATTTATTATTCATTTGGAGTGGTAAAAATGCTAGAAACTTACTATTTTTAGACACCCAATGCTCTAAATACATGCTATTTTTAGAAATTTAACTTATAGGTGTCAGGTGGCAATGAAAATGGTCTTAAAATTCTTGTTTTTGCACCAGGTTCTTTTACTCCTAGATCTTTTACACTAAAATTTTTACACTAATATTTTGATATTTGTAAAATTAAAAAATCATGTTTAGGGTTTGGAGATTTCAATTTTTTTTATAAAAATTCTACAACATCACTCAATTTTCTTTAATAGTCTTCCCAAAGACATTTTATAGAGGGATATTCTAAATTTTTTTTAGGGAAATCAGTTGTTCAAATGATGAGATATGATCAAATCCAAATTTTCATGGCTATAGAGTTTTGAAAAAATGGAAGCATATCTAGGTGAAAATGGTGTTTTGAAGATGATACAAAAGTAACTGGCATGAAAAATGGCTGTTGACAAGGTTCTTCATCGAATTTTGAGTAAATTGTGGACATCAGGAGGAAGTCGCTGATGTCTAGAAGAATATGAGAAATACTAGAACAAGCCATGATTACAAGAATAGAGCCGTAGAAGAATAAGTAAATCTACAATAAAAGGAGGAAAGCCGCGGTAAATGGGATAAAATTGTGATATACTGAAGGAAGCTGCAAAAGATGACACAAAACCGAGAGAACAAAGACAAATCAAGACAAAATGAGACAAAATCCAACATAGGTGTGATCAAAAGGAGTGACTCTTGGGATATTTTGTATGAAGTATATTTATTGTAATTAATCCATTATATATGTGTGCATCACAAGAAATATATGAGTGAATTCCATACAAGAAATATATGATTATGAGAGATAGAAATGTATGATGAGAAAGATATATGAGATAGAATAGAGAAGATTTGTATATGTAAATGAGACTAATGTAATCATTATTGAGATATGAATGAAGATTGATGTTTGGAGTAAAGTCTGTCATGTGTTTTTACATTCTTTATGTTCACAAATTAGATTAGTTCACTTTTCCTGTGCACATATTTAACAAAAGGTCAAACTTCTTAAATATCACACTGTTGTCGAGGTTTAAGGTTAACATTTGGTGTTTGAGATGAGGTTATTTTTGTTAGTTAGATGTCAAGAAAAATTACACCACTAGAATATTTGAAACCCGACAACGATAGAAACTAAGGATTGGCGGGAATATCAAATAAATATATTTATTAAAGGAGAAGCGAAGAAACCTTGGTGGTATTTGGTAGCATGACCAAAGCTAGAACTAGACTAGATCTTTCTAGACTCTGTGTAAATGTGGACATGGATAGGGAGCTACAGAGACTATCACTATCCATTCAAAGATAGGAAACTAGAAAGAAACATTAGAATACGAGATATCTATTTCTAGATGTAAGAAGTGCAACAAATTGGGACATAATATCAAATCATGTCCTAATATTGTTAATGATGGACACACAAAGGAACCAAGGAAAAGAATGGAATGGTAGGAAAATAAAAAAGGATATCCAATGAAAGGAATAGAATGAGAAAGTAAACAATAAAATGAAAATCAATATGTTGATAAAGAAAATACTTTTTCCTATCTTGGAAATCAGGATCAAGATGATTTGGAGGAAGAAGATTTTTTTGTTCAAACTCAAATAAATGAAATTATCATGAGCAATATAGTAATACAACATATAAAATAAGAAAATTCATTAGAAATGGATCAAGAAGAATCAAGAGAAGTAATAGAGAAGAGGCAAGAAGAAATACATCAAAATCAAGAAAAAGGAACATCAACAGAAGACAAGGAAGGACTGGAAACAATTCTAGATGAAGGAAAAAACCCAGGGAAAGGATCAAATCAGAAGAAGAGTGAGGAAATCAAGATCATTGTGACCCCTATAAAGGGGAAAAACAATATTCAAGAAGCATCATCCTCCAGGACTCCTAAGAAATATGTAGATGTAGGAGGTTGTACCATTAGAGGAAGAAAATCAATCAAAGAGGAGCAAAAATGAATCATGGAAAAATAAATAACAATAGGAAGACAATCAACATTGTACCATAAAGTACCTAAATACATCATAATATTAACATAAGAGGCCTCAATAAATGTAGAAAGTAAGTGCAATATTCTGTTTTTGCACTTTGCTTGTTTTTGTTGGATATGGATTGTTTCTAAATTGTATTTAGTCTAGATCTGGGCTGGTTTTATGTTGGTTTTATTGTATGATCCAATTGTTTTAGGTGTTTGGTTTAGTTTTGACTCATGAAATGTTTATTGTCATATCTAGATTGTAGATCCTTTTTTAATAGGGAAGGGTCCTGCCAAAACCCTCCTTTTACCAAATATAAAAAAGGACTCAAAATATCATACAAAGAAACTAAGGAAGAAGTATTTGGAGAACATGGAGAATAATTCTGGTCTTAGTTTCCACATTCGTTATATGGGTGTGTATATTGGAACACGCTAAGAGAATAGATTGGTCACGATTACACCTAAGGAAACCATTTGAGTGGACTCAAGAAAAGTCAAATATTCTCAGAAATATTGATAAGCCTTGGACAAGAGCAATTGATTATTGGTATGAGACTACATTAGATTCATACATAATTACTTGGGCTATACAGGGTTGGACTAGCTTTTAATATAAGAAAGGTAAAGTTTTAAGTGGAGCAAGAGGTCGATTTCTTAAATTAGTTCCATTTTTAATTAAGGTTTTGATGGTAGAAAAATGCTTAATCAAAAGCGTGGAAAAGTTCCTTTAGGGAAGGGCACTACTGGGATGGCATACATGAAGGGGGTGATCCAAGAGACATAAATAATAATAATTAATGGGGTGATAGTTGGGATATCAGAACTAATATGGAATGAATAAAAGAAAAATTAGAAAAATTACATAGTTGGCAAAGACGTGATTAAGAGAATTAAGGAGAGTTAGCATTTTAACAAGAATAACTAAAATGAGGAGGATGGAAGATAGAGTGAGGATAACTACAGAGAAAAAGGAATTAGAAAATAAGATAGAGAAATAATAGTTAGCAAGGAGGAAACAACAAATAAATTGAATGAGAGAAAAGAAAAATTGAATAAAACTCAAAAACTAGGAAAGAAAGAAACACCCACTTTAAGTGGAGGCCAACAAATGGCTACCCTAGAAATGGAGGTAGACATAAAAATAATTTCTATAATTCCTCCACCAAGCAGAGACCAAAAATTTTGGTTACACCATGGTTCCCCATGGTACAAAATATTTTAAATAGTCCAATACAACAAGCATTATCAAGACAAGCTATACTAGTAAGATATTTACAAGAATTAGTAAGAGGATTAAGACCAAAACTTAGAGAAATAGTAGACACAACAATATGGGAAGAGATGAGAAAAGAAACTCCATTATTAATTAAAGAAAAAGGTGAAGAGGAAGAAGAATTTACTAACATTAAATAATTGATTGAATAATTTGGAGAGAAAATAAAAATAGTAGGTAAGGAAGATGAAGAAAAAGATAATTCTAAGAAACAAGAGAAAGAGAAGGAAAAAAAAAATAAGAAGAGAAGAAGTGATGAAGGATTAGAGGATAATTATATATTAAGAAATAGTAAAGGAAGGAAGATATTCATGGAAAAGATAATTATGAAAAGTCTCCAACTAAAGATGTATCCCCTAACCACCACACAATCTCAAAGGATATGACCCCAGATTAGTCACCATTCTAATTTCCGCTTCAAACACCAATTCAAAATATAGAAAATGGATAAAGTTTCATAGAAAGATGTTTTCAATTCGCAAGAAGAAAGTAAGAAGCGAGAGGAAGTTTTAAGAGAATTCAAATATTTGTTGAGAGTAATTGTTGTAAATATCTTCCCTCCGGGTAGATATAGACAAGCAGAAGAATATGGAAATCAAAGAAACTCAAAGCCCGATGTTTATTATGCCACGAGTAAAAGGATGTTGACACGAAAAATGATGCGCCAAAGCACGAGTTAAGGGCGCCTGAAAGGATGTCAACACGAAAAAGGATGCGCCAAGGCGTAGGTTAAGGGCGCACAGAAAAGGATGTCGACACAAATATGGATGCGCCTATGGCACATGTAAAAGGATGTTGACACAAATATGGATGCTCCTATGGCACAGGTAAAAGAATTTTGACTCAAATATGGATGCATCTATGGCGCAGGTAAAAGGATGTCAACACAAATATGGATGCGCCTATGGCACAGGTAAAAGGATGTCGACACAAATATGGATGTGCCTATAGTGCAAGTAAAAGGATGTCGATGCAAATATGGATGTGCCTATGGCACAGGTAAAGGATGTCAACACAAATATGGATGCACCTATGGTGCAGGTAAAATTATGTCGACATAAGGATGGATGCACCAAGGTGCACCTTTAGGAGGTGCAACATTTTGAGCGCTGACAGGAAGCAAACCCTGACCCAGATATTCAGACGGCCATAACTTTTCACAGGGAGCTCAGATTCATGCAAGGTTGGACTTTTCGGAAAGATTACAAGGTCCTCTATCCAACTAAAATTAGATATATTTAATTAGGTGAGAAAAATTTCTTAAAAATTTAAAATACAGTTCGCCACTTTTTGGGTTTGCTAGGGTTCTCACCTACCACCATAATGAGATGAATTAAATGCAACCTAGAGGTGGTTGGGGTAGATTTGGAATTCCTCTCTCTTTTCTCTCTCATTCTTCCTATAAATTGTAAGGAGGGGCTTCTTTCTAAAGGTTGGACATTCTTGTTTTGCCCCTCCCTTCTTCTCTTTGGCAGGTGAATTTGTGGAGTTCAAACCTCCCATCTAAAAACTGTAATGCAACTTTGCCTCTTGGCATTTTTAGTGTATTGTATCAATATTTGGAGCAAATAATGCATGCCTGTGGATGATTCTCAACCCTCTCTGTGTTCATTTGCATCCTCCTGATATTTCACTACAAATTTGGTTATCTGTGCATGATCTTGCATTACATTTTAATGGTTTGTGTTTATTGGCAAGACAAGTGTTCTTCATTCCTCGGTGCATCACCTTTGTTAGTTTAGTTTTATTTTTATACATATTCTTACCCTGTCTCCTTGGAAAGTTAGATTAGGTTTTTGAGTAAACCCTCTACATTTTTATGTGTGCATCTGAACAGAGGAATAGGAACCAGCCTTCATCCGGAGAGCTTTTCTGTTTTCGCAAGGTCCCACACTTAGGAAAAGCTCCATGTTATGCAATCGCACTAAGAGTCTCAACCCATCGATTTGTAGACATTCAGGGGTGCCATGATTTGCCATAAATAGTAATATTTTGACATTGAATTAGCCAGAGACAAAATAATAAAGAGTAACTTGACAAAATTTCATAATCAATCAAAGAAATTAAAAATAGTAAAGTAACAAACAATTATTCAGCCCCGAGTACATTCTCAACCAATAAAAATATGACACAAAATATTAAATTACGGTGTTTGGAAAAAATACCAATGATGTTGAGGAACATTTGTTTATATTGGATTCATATTGGAAGAGTAACAAAATCACAGAAAACACCAGTGAAGTTATATGATTTCATAGACACTCTGAGAGATGATGCACTATAGTGGTATATGAAGACAAATGTCCAGGGAACTAAGGATTGGGATAAAATTAAGGATTTTAAGATGGATTTCCATTTTCCTGAAGCACCATTAGAAGGAGTGAGTAAAATGAGATACCTTGTTCAGGGAGAAAATGAAACGGTCAAGGAATTCAATCACCGATTCAAGAATGTAACTAGGAAGTTAGAAGAACCTCTCATAGAAAAACAACATATTGAATGGTTCACTTCAGGATGGAAAACCTTTAAAAACTCTCTTAGAGGCAATAGAGATGGCCATTAGGCTAGAGGCCCAACCATGGCATAGAGAAGGAGAGACATCATTAAAAACAAAATTGGAGAGAGTACAATTGGAGCTAGCCAAGCTAAAACTCCAACAAGAAATTCAGAGAAATGAAGACCTTAAAAATAGCTCGCCACCAAGAAGTAACATAAGGCCTAAGATTTGGTGCACATTTTGTAATACTGAGAAGGTCATAGTAAGACATACTTCCCTTACTTTGAAATGGTTAAGAGAGCCACAACCATTAGAAAAAACTCATCAAAAAAATCCTCTTCTAGTACTACACCCCTGACAGAAAGAACATGGTGTGAAATTTGTAGATTATGGGACTAGAAAACTCAAGATACTTGTTGTTTATTAGAGGTATCTCTACCCACTAATCAGTTAATGTACTACACAATGTGTGGATCCTATAATAATTATCACCATACATGCCCCTCTGTAGAAGCACTTCAAGACCTAAAGGAATACAATACCCATAGAGTGGTGGTGGTAAGAAAAAATACAACACCTACCCCTCCCCCTTCTTCACAAAAAAATTCCTACAGTTAACCCACCACCTTCACAACTAGCAATTACTACCCCTCAATATCCAAATTAGAAAGGTGGACAACCTTAATTCGGAGGCAACTATCAGGGGAATAAATAAAATTCTAATTATCAAGGAGGTTATAGAGGAGGCTACAAAGGAGGTTATAGAGGAGGATATAGGGGTGGATATGATAACTATCAAGGAGGAAGAGGATACCAAGGATATCATGGATACCAAGGAAGAGATAACCAAGGAGGTGGCTATCAAGATAGAAGACCCATGAATTGCTAAAAATGTGGACAAGATGGACATTTAGTCGGGAATTGCACATAGCCCGACCCTTGCAGTTTTATCATGAAAGAGGACATGATTCTTTTAGTTGTCCCAAAGTAGCTCAGTTTTATAGGAATGGAGGCACAAAAATAGAAGCATTAGGAAGAGATGCTTAGAAGAATGTCCAACATATCACAAAGATACCATGGGATGATGAGGAAATATAAAAAGACAAGGAAATAACATCTAGCTCAAGGAGCAGACTAGAAAATGAGAATAAGAAGGAAGAATCTAAAGAAAGCTATCTTAGGAGGAAAGAAGCTAAATCAGGTAAGGGCATTGCAAAACAAAAATATAGAGTTGCAGTTACAATTAGAAGTGCAGCAAGGTAGGATTTTACACCTACAAAGAATAATATAATCGACTACCTCGTGAGGAAAGTTATTCTAGTGGTGAAGAATGGGATTTTAAGGAGATTAGGCCAGACCTTCATGAGAAAGAAGTGGAGAAAAGTATAGTATTAGTAAAGAAGGAGCAAGCCCAAGAAGAAAAAGAAATTAACTCTTTTATAGAAGATGAAATCACTAACCTCAAGGAGATAGCCACACTAACAATAAAACACAGTCTTGCAGACAAGTTGAAACAATTTAGTAAGTATTGGAATAAGGATGATAAGAAATTTCATGCTCGAAGAATTAAAACAAGACATCGAAAGAACAAAAGAAGTGTCTTCCGCACACAACAAACATGGCGTAAATCCGCCATATACTTGGATGTCTAAATATTTGACACTACTATTACCAAAGTGCTTCTTGATCTTGGCGTGAATGTGAATATGATGTCAAAAACTACTTGGGAGAGACTAGGCAGGCCTCCCTTGGAACCTGCTAGATATTTTATTGGATTAGCAGATGGTTCATCAAAACAACCCTTAGGAACACTAAATAATGTTGAAGTTAATTTTATGGGAATCAAGAAGCTAGTTAACTTTGAGGTTGTTAAAAATGTAGCTCTAAAGCCATCATATAATGCTATTCTAGCTCTATAGTGGTTTGTTGATTGTAATGACACATTAAATTCAAAAGAGGAGGAAGTAATGTTACAGGAAGATGGAATTTGTGTACACATACCACTACATGTAGGGATGAGTGTTGCATGGGCTGAAGAGGTGTGGCATGATACTGAAGGAGAAGATTTTGACAATATACAAGGGTATATTCTTCAAAAAAATTCCTAATATCAATAATGATTTTGAACCAAATTTAGATGGAGAAATATAAGTCAAAACTGAATCCACAACTGAAATATTAGATAACGTTGTTGAAGCATGGATACATGGCTTCCCAGAATCAAGAATGAGGAAATTACATTACGCAAGAAGAATAACACCTCACATAATTACCTTAGATGATGATGACCTTGATTCCACAAATGAATTTGTTTGGCCCACTCAAGACAAATTTGAGGAAGAAGATGTTTATTACTCCAAAAAATAAGAGATAGGAGACATGCCAATTAAAAGAGTATATATATTAAGCCATGGAGTATCCCACCGGACTTTACCAAAATATTTAGGGTTTGAAGACTTAGAGGGTTATCTAAATCAAATGGAGCGAGTATTTCCAAATGAAAAATCTATAATGGAAGTGTTAGATGACACCCTGACAATTAATTCCGTAAGATGGTGGGAAACTCACAAACCTAACATATCTCATTGGAATTATTTGACCGCATTGATTGAAATATGGTATTTGGAGAGTGAAGATTACTACACGGTTGTACCTGAGTACACCGGTGAAAGTGATCCACAAAAACACATTCAGATCTACAAGAGGAATTTCTGAGATATGTGGAGAACATTATCCTTTGGTATGGTTACAATTATTCATATGGACACTAAAAGCGAATCTGCGGCCATGGTATATGCATCAAGAACTTAGACACGAGACAAGAAGTTAGGATCATATTGTCAAAAAAATTTGTACATTCAATTTTTGGGATGCAGATCTTAATATCCTTAAGACATTACAAAAGATTAGGAACTTTCTATTCCTAATTCCAGAAGAATCCACAGAACAATAATCACAAAGGAAACCAGAAACTAAAGAACCCCAATGACAGGAAAATCTAAATAAAATACCAGAGATGGCACATTTCTTTGCAGTTGAGAAACAAGAAAGAGATGAAAAACCTAAAAAATTGAGATATAAGACAATAGAAGGAGAAAGATAAGTAGTGGAGACCAAGATAGAAGAAGACAAATACTACTACCAAGCCTCAAAAGATAAGGACTGAAAACATTGGCACCAATGGAGATGAGAAATTTTCCAAGATAGGAGACTACTGGTCAGAAGAAGAGGTAGAAAAAGTTGTAGAGCTTCTTCAGGAATTCCAAGATATATTCCCCAAAGATTTCAAGGAATTGCAAGGTATAAAAGAAGAAGTGGGGACTATGAAGATTCAAATCAAGGAAGGATTCAAACCATTAAAGAAGAGGCCTTATAGATTAAATCCTAATCTCAAAGTTAAAGTGAAGACAAAGATAGATAAAATGTTGAATGCATGAATCATCAAGCCTGTTGAAGATTCAGAGTGGATAATTCCTATGGTCATTTAGAATAAGAAGATAGGAGAAATACACATATGTGTGGACTATAGAGAGCTTAATAAATCCTGTGTACATGACCCATTCCCTACTCCATTTACAGAGGAAGTTTTAGAAAATGTAGCAGGAAGAGAGGTCTATTCTTTCACTGATGGGTTCTTTGGTTACCATCAGGTCAGGATTGCCCCAGAGGATCAACCAAAACCACATTTTCTATAGAATGGGGATCATTCATGTACATTGTTATGTCATTTGGACTAAAGAATGAACTAGTGGTATTTAGCTAGAATAATGATCAATGCATTTAAGGAATTCATCCATGACTTATTGGAGGTATATATAGATGACCTGGAAAATATCCAAGTATTGAGACTCATGTTCCAGAGATGTAGGGAACTACAGATATCCCTCAAATTGAAGAAATGGATATTTTTGACTCTATTTGGCACATTGTTGGGGCGTATAATTTGTAAAGGACAACATTGAAAAAAATAGTAAGAAGACCACTCAAGATCAAAACCGAATCGAGGAGGTGGAAGAGCTAAATGGGATTTTTATCAAAATAAGGAAAGAAAGAGAAGAAGAAGCCAAGAAACCTATTTTGCAAAAAACTAGAAGGCACAAAGGTAGACTTAGAGGAAAATAAAATAAAACAAATAGAATAAGAACAAAAGAAAACCACGAAGTGGATAAACAAAAGAAGAATAAGGAAATAAAAGAAGGGAAAATGAAAAACAAGAAGAAAACAAGAAGGATGTCCAAGAAGAAAAATAATAGATCAAGAAGAACGAGAAGAAAAAGGAGATGGAAGAAACAAAAAAGAAGCATAAGGAAGAGGAGAAAAATAAACAACAAGAATTAGAAAAGAAACAAAAGGAACAAGAAGAGATAGATAAGAAACAAAGAGAAGAAACCAAAAATAAGAAGAGGAAGAGAAGAAAAAGAAAGAACAAGAAGAACAAAAATAAAAGAAGGAAAAAGAAGACATATGAGAAAAAGAAAAGAAAGAAAAAGAAGAAAAGAAAATAAGGATAAAGAAGAAAAAGAAAAGAAAGATAAGGAAGAAAAAGGAAGAAGAAGAAGATAAATAAAAAGAGAATAAGGAAAAGGAGGAGAAAGACAAGAAAGAAAAGGAAGAAGAAAAAGGAAAAAAATACAAAAAGCGGGGTTGGAGAAGAAGGACAAAGAAGAGAAAGAAAAGATGATAATTGAAGAAACCAAGAAACAAGATGAAGAAAAGAAGGAAAAATAGAAGCATGAACAGAAATAGAGTATAGATGGGAAAATCCCACACAATTGATACCATCAGCATCATCGCCAGAACACTTCTACAAGTATGGTACCTATGCAAGCACGTTGAGATTCATTAGAAAATATTAAACATCCATTGTGGCAAAGGAAAAAAAGTCAATATATACAACTGTAACTAGGGGTTGTAGAACAAACCACATAAGGATTAAATGTACAATTGAATAGACTCTCCCCATACGAGAAAACTACTTGCAACCAGGTGTTGGAGCCAAGTTCCAAAATGGATTGGATGCAACAATGTGTATATATGGATGAGACAATGCAAAAAATACTATCATCTATTTAGGTAGAAAAGCTATATATCAATACAAACTCCAATGTAAAGCCAAAGTTAGAAAGCTGTAAAGGTTGTGAATGAGATACTAAAAGAAGATAAAATCAACCTAGAAGTGGAGCGAATAATAAAATCCATGAAGAAAGCTGTGAAGGAATATAAGCAATAATTTCTACAACCATAGACTTTGGAGAATCAAAAATGAAGAAAGGAAATGCTAGTTGTAATAAATAAACTAGAGATAAAGTTGAATAATGCCGCAACATACTATACATATACAATAGGGTGGCCTAGTGAGACCTAACAAGAAAAATAAGAACTTGATAAATTAGAACAAAAAATACATTTAGAGTCCACATAGTATGATATTAGCAAGGAAAAGGATGTAAACTAGAGAAAAAGACTTGCATTGAGCTCATGGAGAAATATCAAACCAAGAAAAGGGCATTGGCAAAGAAATCATTGATATGCAAGAATACAACACCACCATGGAAAAAAGAAATAGAATGTAAAAAGAGTTCACAATTTCTCAACAAAGATTGGGTCAAATTTAGGCAAAACAACCATCCTATGAGATTCTTCCTTTGATCTAAGAAAATTCACATCTTCAAGAATGGGTGAAACAAATTGACATCCATTTAGAGTCATGGTACACTTTTGAGAATAACATTGCTAAGCATATTACCAAGTACATCCCCAAGCTATGCCATAAAGAAGAATAAAGAGGCATGACATCCCACAATTCCAATCGAGTGAGTCGAGTGAGGGAACTATTGAGAAATTTCTCCCATGAGGGAAAAAATTGATGCGTAATCATAACACCCCCAATTGTTTGTAATTTGATGGATTGAAACTGTTAGTGTGATTACATAACATGGATATTTTCTGAAAGTGTGGGACTTTGTAAATGGGAAATATCTCTGCGGAGAAAGGCCCACTTCCTATTCCTGTATATATCACCACTCACCAACTTGCAGAGAAACTAATCTAAATCCTACCCTAAATTTTTCCAAGGAGACAGGAAAGAAGGATTGCAAGAAAGTAAACCTAATCTACTAGAGGTGATGCACCAATAAGGAATGTTGAATATCTTCCTTGCATGGAGATGAAAAAAAAAAAGTTTGAAGAGGATGAACACACACCATAGATAAACCAACTTCCATGAATCCATTCACCGGTAAACACCAACCACTAAAACATGTAACACAATATAACATGCACAAATAACTAGATATTTGCAATGAGAGATCGAGATAGATGGAATGAATAAAAAAGAGGGTTAAAAATTATCAAAGGATTTGTATTATTTCTCCATAAGTTGATACAATACATCACAATGGCCAAGAGGCACTAATATGTATTACGGTTTGAATGGGAGGTTTGAAACTCCACAAAATTCCTTACAGACAAGAAAAGAAGGGAGGGGAAAAGAAAAATTATCTAACATTAGAACTGAGCCCTTGTTTATAATTTATAGAAGAAGATTTGTAAATGACGAGATAAAGAGAATAAAATCCCAATTTTTCTCAAAAAACCTAAAAATCATTGTTTAATCTACAATGAGTTCTTGAAGATTTGTAAAATCTCTACTTTCATTAATGGTGTGCCTTGTGCTTCAAGAAAACTACCGTGATCACACCTCGGTCTAGCCTAACTCTCTTTAGCCTCATCATGACCTTACTTTTCACCAACCCCATTAAATAAATTCACCTACTAGGAGCAAGTGTTTTACTGTTCCCAAATTTCAAAGGTCTAGAACCTCGAAAATGGTGCTCCCATGTTGTAGAGCTTGCTCCAAAGATTCCAAAACTATTCATTTGTGAGAATCGGACATTGCGGGAAAAAGATATTCACTGGTGAACCTTGCAATTTTGGGGTTTTAAGAACCTTTGAAAATCCATTTTTATGATTCCATCAGACAGGCTCTTTTCTCGCTTTCCGATGACTATAAGTTTGCAATATTTTGACACTCCTAGCTACAAATATGAGCGTTTCAAATCAAGGGTCCGAGTGGCCCATTTGGGCTCTGCAAACTCAATGACAAGTTGGTTTCTTTGAGTAACTAGTCCACTTTGAAGGAGAAACCTATGGATTTGGAAAATGTTCTTACTAATGTACTGCAATAAGATGGAGGTCAACCAACTAAGAATTTGAAACTTCCACCTTTCTATGTATCATTGATTGTCTGAGATAAGTTAGTGCAAAAATACATGATTGATTTAGGTGCAAGTAGCTCATTAATGCCAAAGCAAGTAGCCAATATATTTGGGCTTAAATATGAGTCAATATTAAAGGGAATAGTGCAATTGGATGGGATAACAGTAGGGACAACTGGAGTGATCAAAAAATTGAGCCTAATACTACATTCTTTCCCCAATTTCATAGTCTTGCGGGATGTATCCGTAATTGATCTTCCACTACCTTTCACCCTATGTTTAGCAAGAGATTTTGCAACTAAGATTGGTAGATACTTATTTGTAGATTGTTCTCACATGTTATTTAGGATGAGGTATGGAGACAAGACAATAATTAGGTCGAGCCTATTGCCAACTTCCACATCGAGCCCCATGTACCAAGTCCTATCAACACAAATTGCTTAGCCTTTGATCATTAAGAGTGCTCAAATGATTGTGAAGAAGACACAAAAGTGGTTAATATTCTAAATTTAACACTGGATGAATAAGAAAACAAAATACATGTATTTTATCCTTACAAAGAGATGGAAGAAGTTGAATTAGGAGTGTATTGTGTACATGAAGAGAATTCACCCATTCCTAGCCTCACCAAGTTGGAAGACAAGGATGACAATGAAGTATGGAAATTATTTTTGATGGTTCAAGAAGAAGACAAGGAGCATGAGGAGGGGTAATGTTTGTATCTCTAAAAATGTCAAGTACTATTCAAATTTCATATTTCAGTTTGCATGTTCAAATAACACAACCGAATACAAAGCTCTAGTTCATGGACTTCATTGGGCTCAAAAAGGGATATTAAGAACTTGCGGGTGTTCAAGGAAGCGAGTTGATTGTTAATAAAGTTTTGGGAAAACATGCTACAAAGAATGACCTACTCAAGAGCTATAAGAACAGGGTGTGGGACCTAATTGAGGACTTTGAAGCATTCAACATCGATTCCATACCTAGGAAGAAAAATGAAGCCATGAGATAGGCTCACGGTAGTTGGGGAAACTTGGGATATGGTGGAAAATAATAAAAGAGATAAAACACAACCTCATATCCATGTGATTTTAAGGTCAACTGTCCCGAGATAATAACACAAAATGGAAAGTATTTGAGAATGACCAACGGATCGTCAATTTATTGCAAGAAGAAGTAGAATTCTAAGCTAGGAATTAGGAGAGACTAAAGTAGTAGTACGGGGATTAAGTAGTATAGCTACATGAAAAAAGCTTCCAAAGGGTTTAGTGACACTGGAGTAAATATTCAATCCTAATGACCAATTTTGAAGAGAGAAGGTGAATATAAAGGTCAAAGGTGAGGAATCATAACCTATTTCGGTTGGAGAAGGTAAAACAAGAAAAATTGGAAAAATAGCCATTGAGCAAGAAATATATGAGTTCATACAACTTTTCCAAGAGTTCTAGATGTCTTCACTTGGAGCTATGAGGATTTATGAGGATTCAATCTAAAGTTGGCACAACATACAATAGAACTGGATCTAGATGCTAAGCCCATCAGGAAAAATCAAAGACTAGTTAACCCACACATTGAGCCTCTTATGAAGAAAGAGCTAAACAAACTAATAGAGGAAAGTATTATATTTCCAATCAAGCATTCAAGATGGGTTGCAAACTTGGTGCTGGTCAGGAAGAAGAACAGAGAAATCAGGTTGTGCGTAGACTTTCGAGACTTGAATAGGGCATCTCTCAAGGACCATTATCCACTCCCTTTAATGGAGAAAATCCTACAACTTGTAGCCAAATCGGAAATATTCTCTCTCCTCGATGAGTATTTAGGGTATAATTAGATAATTGTGAAAGAGGATGATCGGTTCAAGACAACTTTCACCACCAAGTGGGATACCTATGCCTACGAGAAAGATGCCATTTAAATTGTCAAATGCGAATTGACTTTCCAAATGGTGATGGACATGGAATTCAAGGGGTTGATCAACAAAATAGTAATCCTGGTTTATCTTGACGATATCATTGTGATCTCCAAAAATGCAACAGATCATCTCTTTCATCTAAGACATGTGTTTATAAGGTGCAGAAGGTTCAGAGTTTCTCTAAACCTAAATAAGTGCATGTTCCTAGCTCACAAAGGAAATATTCTAGGCAATATTGTGTCAAAGGAAGGGTTGACTACTGACCGAAAAGATTTGAAACAATTCAATAATTTCCCTTACTAAGCCATAAGAAGGATCTTCATATATGATTAGGAAGAGTTAATTTTATCCGTAAGTTTGTACCAATTTTTTTGTTCTTGTGAGGCCAATAATGTAAATGTTGAAGAAGAGTCTCGCATTCAAGTGGACAGCATAAGGTAAAGTAATTTTTGAAGAAATAAAATAGGCTATATCCCAAGCCCCAACTCTTGTCAACCCAGAATTTTCGAGGACTTTATGCTCTATGATTTTGGTGGTTCGGATATAATTTCCACAATCCTAGTGTAGAAAAACAAGGTGGGATCTGAGAAACCAATTTCCTTCTTTAGTTAAGGTTTGGAAGACTATGAAATTTGGTACTCCTTCATTGAGAAGCATGTTCTCACAATAATCAGGAGCTTACAGAAATTCAAGCACCTAGTCTTGAATAAAAAAATCCAATTGTTGGTGTCACATATGGGAATCAAGGACATCCTATTAAACAAGGATTTGAATGACAAGTGTGCAGGTGGATCAATCATGTCATGGAGTATGGAGTTGAGATTAAAGTAACCAAACTTGTTAGTGGGAAAGGATTATGTGAACAACTAGCCTTGAGTCGACGAGGTTGAAGCGAGGTGATGGGAAAGAAGATGTTTTGGTACTACATGATAACTAGGAACAAGTAGATGATAATGTGCCTATCCCTTGTTGGACTCAACACATGATAAAATTCCTATAAACATGGCTATGCCCTCCTTAAAAGAGTAAAGAAAAGAGGATATACTTCATATTACAAGCCATTCCATATGTTCTTTTTAATGGTGTTTTGTTCAAGAAAGACATCAACGACGTTCTATTGAGGTGCATTGGAACATGTCAAATTGATAGGGTGTTGTAGGAGTTTCATGATGGATAAGCAGGAGGTCATTTCAATCCATGCAGATGATAGCTCTCAAAATAATGAAGGTGGGTTATTATTGGTCCATAGTGTTCAGTGACTGCTACACATGGATCAAAAAGTGTAAAAATGTGCATTCTTCACAGGCAAGGATAAGCTAGAAGCACTTCCCTTGTAACTAATTTAAGTCGATTAGCCATTTATGTAGTTGGGATTAGACTTCATCGGGGTCATTAATCCAAATTCAAGCTAAGGACACAAGTGAATACTGACAAAAACAAACTATTTCACCAAGTGGACCGAAGCGGTAGCACTCAAGGAAGCCAATGAGTCTAGTATACTAGACTTCTACAAAGGAATAGTCACAAGGTTTGGTGTGCCAACCACTATCATTTCAGACAACACATTCGTGTTCTTGGGTTCCAAAATCATAGAATGGGTTGTTAGGAATGGAATCTATTTGAGCACCTCTTCTAACTATTAACCCCAGGGTAATGGATAGGAAGAGTCCACAAACTAGAACTTGTTAAAGATCATTAGGAGGAATCTGGAAGAGAATCAAAGGACATGGCATACCAAGCTCAAATCAGCATTGTGGGTTGACAGGATAATGCCAAAGAGGTCAATAGGTAGTTCTCCCTATAATTTGGTATATGGGAAAGAAGTAGTGTTACCTATATCATTGGAGCTACCCGCATTGGAGCTCATGAAGCAATTAGAGTTGTCAGAATTTTAACCAATGGAAGCTAGGTATGCAGAGCTGATAGAATTGGAGGAAACCATAGAACATACAATGCAAATGATGGAGAAAGATAATTCCTTAGTTAAGATATGGTTTTATAAGAAATAAAAATCAAGGACCTTCCAAGAAGGGGTCCTAGTTACGAAATGGGATGCGAGATAAGGAAAAAATGGGTAGACATTCCAAGTTCGATGCTATTTGGAGTGGCCTCTACATGGTCACCGGATGTAAGAACAACATTGCCTTCAAATTCTCTACCTTGTAAGGAGAAGTAATTACGATTCCGAGTTAATGGAATGTATCTCAAACATTGCTACTAAAAGGAAAGGTTTCACCCTTGTAAATATTAGATTAGGATTTTAAATTCCTCTAAGTGCATATGCACATTGTCTTGTTGTAGCATAGGTTTCAATTTCCTAAGTTATTCGACTTAGGTTTTTTTGCTCTAAGTTGTATTGTTGTGCGGTTTAGTGTGCCTCCCAAATTAAATGTTGTAATAGGAAAGGGTTCATACTTGTGGAAAATAGTTACAATTTTAAAAGAAAACAAATGCATAACAACTAAAATTAGGTTAAGGAATGATTTTAATGATTTTCCATTTTTGAGCCCTTTAAGGCTGATCACAGTTGAACTTCGAGTGCCTCTTCCAAATCATAGCATCCTCCCGCATCATGTATTTCTAGGAATTTAGGAATCATTGAGGCTTTAATCAGACCATTCGAGACCATAATGGGCTCATAGTCCCATTAGAGTGGAAAAATGACCTCCGACCCCAAAAATGATTGAAATATCTCATCACGAGAGAAATTTAAAATTTTAGTGTTTTAGACATTTTCCCCTTCTTCTCAATCAATAAATTCAAAAATTTCCCCAACGGTGAAAAAAATTAGCATTAAATGCCCTATAATAGCTTGGGAGGAGGTCAAGCTAAAGATAGCTCGATGAGCAACACGACGACCTACCGACAAGCTCATCAATTTCATAACATGAAGAAAATCAGGCTCAATGGATTTCGGTGAAGCACTCAAGGCCGGAAGGCGATGTCCATTCAACGAGAGTGGGTCGATAGTGGAGGAACGCATTGTAGAGCTCAACAAAGCGAGAAAAGGTGAGATCGGTTTAGGGTTGGACGATGGCTTGACAGGGAAATTTAGCACTAGGCATCAACAACTTGGTACAAATTTGGGTCATCGGAGCTTAGTCAAGCTAAAACATGAAGAAGGATGACGAGTTGAAGAAGCTGGCGATTTGGTTTAGCTCGCCACAATGATTCCAAGTTTGGGAGTCAACGGGTTTCTAAAACCTAAAATCTCAAAAATTTGGGATTTCAAAGTTTCATGGGTTCAGAAACTTAGTGGAAAATCACAAAAAACCCTCTCAAATCCTTGAAGTATCGAAAAATTGAATTCCAAAAGGGATTTGGGTGATGTGGCGATCGACATCGTTTCAAAGTCAACATGTCATTCGGGATGAGTGTGAGCTCGGTTTTAGAGGTTCATTTTAGGATTTTTAGTGAGTGATTCCCAAAACTCATTCATGATAGTGTCTCGAAAGGTGTAATATTGAAAGCTCAAGATAAGCCTATGAGGTTTTGGGGGTTTGATAATGCAAATCCAAATACATTTTCCCACCTAACACAAAAGCAACTCCACCGAGCGATAAAGTAGCATAAGCTGAGTCAAATGAGGGAGGTGGAAAGAAGAGTTGTAGTCGATCGGTGATGGAGATGAGGGATTGATGAACCAATGCAAAAAAAAACACCTAACTCACTAATTAGCTTGGTGAGGTACTCGGAGAACCAACTCACCATTGAAGTTGCAAAGCCCAAATGGGCCACTCAAACCCTTGATTTGAAACACTCATATCTAGAGCTAGGAGTGTCAAAATGTCGCAAACTTATAGTTGTTGGAAGGAGAAGAAGGAGACCATCCTGATGGAATCATAAAAAATGGATTTTTTGAGGTTTTTCAAACCCCAAAATCAAAAGGTTCATTAGACTCCAAAATTGAATATCTTTTTCCCCCGATGTCTAATTCTTACAAACGATTAGTCATTGGATTCGTGGAGTGCAAGCTCTACATCATAGGAGAACAATTTTGTGGATTTTAGAAGTTATATACCTTCAAAATTATGGAACATAAAACATTTATCCTTGTAGGTGAAGGTCATTAATGGAGGTTGGTGAAAAGTAAGATAATGATTTGGCTACAGGGAGCTATACTATACTAGAGGTGCAATCAAAATAGTTTTCTTGAAGAAAAAGGCACACCATTAATGAAAAAAGAGATTTTACAAATTTTCAAGCACTCATTGTAGATTAAAAAACAATTTTCTATGGGTTTTGGAGCAAATTTAGGATTCTCTTCTCTCTGTCCTCCTTTACAAATCTTTTTCTATAAATTGTAAACAAGGTCTCAATTCTAATGTTAGATATTATTTCCCCTCCCTTATTTTATTATCTGTAAGGAATTTTGTGGAGATTCAAACCTCCCATTAAAATTTTAATACAAATTAGTGCCTCTTGGCCATTATGATGTACTATATCAACTTGGAGAAATAATACAAATATGTGGATAAATTTTAACCCTCTTTTGTGTTCATTGCATCTATCTGATCTCTCATTACAATCTCTGGTTATTTATGCATGTTAAATTGTGTTACATGTTTTAGTGGTTTGTGTTTACTAGTGAATGGATTCATAGTAATTGGTTGATATGTGGTGTGTATTCATCCTCTTAAAAATTGTTTGTTTTCATCTCCATGTAAGGTAGATATTCAACATTACTTATTGGCACATCACCTCTAGAATATTAGGTTTAATTTCTTGCAATCCTTCTTCATTGTCTCCTTGGTAAAATTTAGGATAGGATTTATATTAGTTTCTATGCAAGTTGGTGAGTGGTGATAGATACATGATTAGGAATCTGACCTTTCTCCAGAGAACTTTACCATTTGCAAAGTCCCACACTTTGGGAAAAGCTCCATGTTACGTGATCTCACCTTTGAAAATTTCAATCCATCAAATTACAAACAACTAGGGGTGGTGTGATTTTGCATCAACATGAAGTCTTCCTTACGATAGACTTCTAAGTTTCTAGGGTTGATGCCTAGGCCCTCTCAAGGTGGTGTCCCATAAGTCTAGTCAGGAGAGTCGAGTGAGGTAACTCTTCCCTATGCTAGATGTCTAAGTTTCGGGAGATTATTCCCATATTTGGGCCAAGGAAAAGGAAAAAATAATTTTTCTCAATTTTTGGAAGACATGGTTCTTCATAATTTTGTTGTCACAAGGATGAGACAAGGTTTTAATTCGAGGGATGCTATTGACATGGTTCTTCATCAAATTTTGAGTAAACTACGGGCATTAGGAGGAAGCTTTGGAGGTCTAAAATAAGTCATGAAAGACTAGAAAAATCCACAGGTATAAGAATAGAGCCACCGAAGATGAAGGAAAGCCATGATAAAAGGAGGAAATCCAAGGTAAATGGGTTAAAGCTATGATACACTGAAGGAATCCATAGAATCCAACACAAATCTACAAAAAAAAGACAAATCAAGACATGATGAGATAGAAGGTGACAAAGGCATGATAAAAAGGAGTGACTGCTTTGAGATATTTTGTATAAATTATATTTATTGTAATTAATCAATTATATATGTGTGCATCACAAGAAATATATGATTATGAGAGATATAAATGTATGATGAGTAAGATATATGAGATAGAATATAGAATATCTATATCTATAAATGAGAATAATGTAATCATTATTGAGATATGAATGAAGATTGATGTTTGGATTAAATTTTGTCATGTGTTTTTACATTATTTCTATTCACACATTATATTAGTTCACTTTTCCCATGCACATATTTAACAAAAGGTTGAACTTCTTAAATCTCACAATGTTATTGAGGTTTAAGGTCAACAATGGCTAAGCTTGTTTGAGGAATGAGGAGTTAGGATGATTTAAATGTGTTTTTAACTCGCCATATAACTATAACACTTAATTGGGGTTAAAATGGAGTGAATGAGAGTTTTTAAATTGTGCAAAGGGGAGGAGGGGACACCAAAGAAACCAAAGTATGAATTTCACTAGATGGTGATAAGTGGTTACTTGTGGTGTGTGGTGGATGAGATGAGGGGTCTAGGAAATGGCATCGGTTGAGCTGAGTATGGTCACATGGGGTTGTATAAGCTAAATACATGCTTGGGTCACAATTTTTGATCTCATTTTACTATAGGGGATAGAGAGGATGGAGGGGATACTAGGGACACCAAAGTGCAATCTAGGTGAAGGATGGAAGTCACACTTTGGTGTTCCCTTGCACCATAAGGTTAGAGGATACACCAGGGGATACATGGGTGTTTAATGTGTTACTTGGGGACTAGGATGAGGTCATAATTTAGTGTCCCCCTTTTCCCCCTTGTCCCCTCTAGGACAATGGGGAAAAAATAGTTTCCTAATTGCTACTAGGCCAAAAATGGAAAGCAGATTTTGCACTAGATTTTCAAATTTTGACACCAAACTTGCTTTTTCACCTTGGAGGATTAGAAGGATGTTTTGGGGTTTAATATTATATATATATTTTTTACAACACATTATAATATCAATGGAACCATTACTTATCTTTGTATTATTCCTATAACGTAAAATTTAGGGCCTTTTTTAGGAACTAAAAGGGAAGCTACAATGTTTTGAGAAATCTTGGGAAAATTTTTACCTTAGAGAGAATATAATGTTTCCAACTTGTAGAGGATTCCAATATATTTATGTTTCTTACATTTTTCTTCCTAACTCCTTACGTAACACGTAATCATTTGGAGAAGTTAGTTTTCATCGTTAATATGTTCATTTCGTGCACCTAAAAAGCCTAACGTTGAAAAAATTGTTCTTGAATGATATTTTATTTCCTAAATTTTTCAAAACTAACTTAGATACCTTCAATAATATCTGACAAAACCCTCTAATGTTTTCTATATTTCCATTAAAATTCCCAGAGGGTGTATCTTTGGATGCATAATTACCAAAATTAGCATTTTTAGGCTTCCAGGAGGAGTTATCTCTCATAAAACCTTAATTTATCCATCAACTTAATTACCCTTCATTACAAACTAAGGAATACTTGAAAATTTAATTAGAACCTTCATTAGATCTATTTTTATTGTTCCAATGAATATAGGTTGGCCATGAGAGGGGTTTAGTCTGGCCGGGAATCAACATTTTGAACTATGGGCTTAGTTGTCATGCTTTAAAGTTTCAATTTTTAGGCTAGTCATTTTGCATGAAAATATCTAGATATAACTCAGGGACCTTGGAATATAATGGGAAATATAAAACCTTATTCATTTCATTGGTGAGAAGACCAATTATTTTTTACATTGGGCAAAAGAGTCATTATAACGATCAAAAAGAAAAGATACAAATATAACCAAGAAACAAACACGACCAAAACAAAATAGGAAAGGACACACAAGACAAAAATGGAAGAAAAGAATGAGATGAAACCATGAAAAAACACCCTATATCACCTATGTTACATGTAGGGACAACCCGCTTTGACTTTAACACCAATTCTTACAGAATGATTACCCGTAAACATGTATCACCGAATTTCTTTCTTCTACAAATCTGTTGATAAGATCACTAAAATATGAACCATTTCTCAATTTCTTGATAAAGTTTGCATGATTGTTCTTGTAATTTAGGATTCATTGAATTTTTCCATTTCCTTTTTCTTTGACATCTTCTTTCCATATTCTTATTAATCAACAAGTTCATTCCAACTGTTTATTTTCCTTCACTACTATGAGAATGAATCTTGGTCATACTAGGATTATTGTCTTCAAACTAATGCCTATAATATTTGATAGGAATTTATTCTTCATTTTCATCTACTTCATGAACAATTTTTTCATGAGTTTATTCTCAGAAGATGTTTTAGGATTTTCAACATTATCACAATCCTCTTAATGTTTCATGTTTACCAATTGCTCCAAAATTTCTTTTTTCACTCACATGAGCTCAATTTTGATGTGTTTCTCTCTATGATGTGATGTGTATAGCACTTCAATATATTGAAATTAAAATGGGTACAAGTCTGGGTGTGAAGAATGGAAAAATTCACCTTCTCCACCGTGGTCATTTTTAGTCTCAAAATATAGCTTTATGACAAAATCCTCCTTTCCTTGAGTGGAGTTAACCTTGAAATATTTAAGACAATTATTGTTCATATATCCCTTACTGAGAATGTTTTCATCTTGAATGGAATCATACTTTGGGAATAAAACACCATCTCATCCATTAATCCTTTATTGTGATGGTCTCCACCTTTATGAAAGGGGAATAAACAAAAATTAGGGTTAGAATATGTAGACTGTCATTTTACCAATATGGAGTACCATGAACTAAGGATTCCATTTATATGATGAATTCATCCTCTTCTTGAGTAGAATCAATTTTAAGAGGCCTAATCATATTTTCATTCATGAATTCCTCCTTGAAAGAGTCATCCTATCCCAATGAGAAAGAGAAAGCTTCATATTCACAATCATACTCATTGAATGGAACTTTATGCTGAACATTAAGAACATGATTGGAAACATAAAAATTTCCTAACAAGAATTTGTTTGATGTCATTATGCATTCATGAACCATACCACTCACTACCTTAAGATTTCTTTGTTCTAGGTCGAGAATTTCATGACCTCCATCACTAATAAATAGAGAATCTGCACTCATGTTTATTAGGAAAAACATATTGTTATGTTTCGATTCCATCAAATCATCATGAATATTTTCAAATGGATCTATCATACTTGGGTACTCCTCCATCAACATGGGAAACTCAACATCTTAATTTGAAGCTATGAATATGTTATAATTACTTAAATATTGAAACAAGATATTCTCCTTGGGTCATCTGGTCTTTGAACGGTGTATTTCATTTTCTTGATGAGAAGAATCTTCTTCATCTTACCATTGACCAAAATGGTGGCATGTAACCAATCCATATATATATATATATATCTCCACCAAAGTCCCTACATAAGCTTCGACTCAACAACATAACATACGAGGTTGGCATGTCTGCAGTACAAGTATTTTCATTATGATCTTCTTATCAAGAAAATATATAAATGCTTCTAAATCATCCTTGACCTAGCTAACAAGAGGTAATTATTTAGTTTCCATGGAATATCAATGGACAGTAGTGGGAGTGAGAGAGACCAAGGATTTATCAACTTTTATAGGAATGACATTGTCGGAGGAACTGGAGTTGATAATGTAATTATTCAATTTATATCCATTGACTAGTAAGGTGAGGTAGAAAGGTTTTATCTTCCCAGAGGTGGAGGGTGTGGAAGAAATAAGGTTCTAAGGAGTGGTATAAGGAATGAGAGGTAGTTCTTTGGCTGTGGAATTTTTAGAACATAAACTTGAACTAGTATATTTGATAAATTAAACAAGCATATCAAATTTATTGGGATGAGTCCTCAAGTACTTAAACTCAGAAATCTAAATTTTATATTTCTTGTAATGGTCAATGATGTCAAAAGGTGTAGAAGTGGTAAGCACATCGGGAACTATGAATACCTTGGAATGATAAAGATTTGTATTCTTAGAATTAATAGAGGTGGAAGATGATTTATCAAGAGAAGATGAAAAGACTTACTTGAATAGGTGGTTGGATTATTGATCAAGGTAGTCTTAGGATTATTCTTAGCTAACATCATGGAAGCGTACATCAATGATCCTGCTTTTGTATTTATTTTTCATAGACTCACCACTTGAGGATCCAAATACTTAGCTTGGTCAGTGCAAGAAGAGGATTCTTTCTCTTTTTGTGATCGAGTGAATAATACACAGTGTATCCATCCATGGATTATTTAAGATATTCATCCAGTGAGTATTCAAAATACCCAATCCTAGCACATTCATCTTTATCTTCTTCTTCAATTTTTGATTTAGAAATTTCTTCTCCTTCATCTTCACTAGTCCCACATATTTCATTAACCAATTGAGCTTCCAAGGAAATCCTTGAGTGCTCTATAATATGATTCATATTCTTGTTTGAATGCAAGGCACAATGATTAATTTCCTTCTTTAATGAAGTTAAGTCATTGAAAATTTTTGCAGTAATGGATCAAATATTTCATCTTTAGAATTTTGGGCCTTATCCTTCATTGAATTGTTCTTGATCTTTCCTGACATGATAAGATCATCTTCCACATCAATGGAAATTTCTTGAGAATTTTCCAAATTGTTGTTTTGTGATTTCCATACTATGAAACCAACTTCAATAAACTGAGCATTGAAAAAGAACCTTTTCTAATTATCCACATTAGGGTGAGAATCAATAAGAATCTTATTGAACAACTTATTAAAATTCTCTAAAAATTATCTAATGGGATCTTGATCTGAAAATGGACCGAAATTTTTACCTCAATCACGGACCCCTATAGGCCTTAAATAATTGCCAATAAAATTACTCCAAATCAAATCAAAATAATGTAAAATTAAAACATGTTGCACATGGGTTGATTATGGAGTTTAGCAATAGCCTACATCTCCAGGTTCTTTTAGAACTATTCCACTAGTCAAAATTTGTAAGTACAATATAGTTTCTTACAATAAAACCTAATGGAACTCTAAACTTACATAAATAGTACTCCATACCTTGAAGGAACACCGATGGTATTTTAGGGACCATCCTCCACCTTCCTGGTGTAAAAGAATCCTACGAAACTTGATCAAAATTTTAGACACTATCAAGACTCCCTATGGTACTCCAATCGATACTCCTAGATTTGTAAGTAGATAGTGTGGTGCTATGGGCCAATTGGGTAGTTTTGCAATATCTCCCAATTATAATATCAGCTATTAAAATAGGTCCATTCTCAATTATTCCTGATAAATAATAGGACAATAAATAAAATAATGTCTTAAAAATAATTAAGGATTGTAATATAGCTTAGAAGCTATATTTAATAACACCTCGAATGCCATTTCAAATTTTTATAACTTAAGGCATGTGTGCTGTGGGAGAAGGGTCGGGTCCCTTTTATATTATTAAAGGGCCCAAAATGCATGTTCAAACCCCTTATCATTTTGTGTTCCCACATAGCTATCTCATCTGGTGAGTTGGTCAAGGCACCAAGTTTGGAGGGTGGTTGGTGCAGTTCAAATTCCCCGACCTCGCTATTTTGGTTGGCCATTGAGCAGCCCAACCAAGCTCCCCACTACCACTATGTGTAGACCTCCCATCCTCCATGTCACCAAACACCTCTACTTCTGGACATGACCCATCCAACTCACTTCCCCTTCGATGTAATGAGCCCATGTGTCAACCACCTTACACCATCCCCATACATGTTCCCCTGCTATTGTGAGCCCAAGTCTTTTTCGATCTCGAAGTGTTGGTGGACTCTTGAGTCATTTGACCATTATTTTTTTGATGCTTTATGATATGGTTTTATACCATATCAATCAAGTGAACTAATAAGACAAGGATAAAATAACCTTTGTAAGATTTATCCATTCATGGCTTGGGCCCCATGGTCATGCATTTTGCCATCCGTTGAAACCATAATAGCTCAATCTCTTGTTAGCTCAATGAGCTAATGCACCAACTCACCCCTGAATAAATTGAACTTGATGCATAGAAAATTTTCCAATATAGCTTGGTGCATAACTTGATTCAAAACTCGATGAGGTAAAATATAACTTAAGAAAGTTGATGGGAAAAATGGTGGTAGGCCATGTGGTGGCTCGAGGATCCACCACATGGAATGTTTTTTTTTTTTATCGTATACGAAGACAAAGATGACATCAAATGATGAATACCAGAGGTATAAAATTGAAAGAATCACCTTTCCATGATCATATTTTCCACTTATTCTTGAATTTCTAGTTGACTGGTCCCATCTATCTGGGTTGACTATAAGTTTTACCAGCCACCAAATATGCATATAGACTCCATTTATAGCGTTCAAATAATCGCGAGAAAGATCTCGAGTCAACTTTTATACTATATCAATCATAAGATATTTAGGAAACATATATCCTCCATAATATACTTTATATCACACCTCCCCAATGGGAAAGGATTTTTTCCCAACAAAATTTTGAATCCAAAATCATGTTTCGAGAAGAGATCTACGCAATATATTGCCAACTCCACAATCAAACAACTGATGGCTCAATCTCTAGGACCTATGGAACTTGGGCTCATTACCTCCTATTGCGCCACTTTGAAATGTTCAAAATACCTTCATGCCTCCGTTGTATGGTGCTAAGTCTCCTTCTAAAGTTAATGCCTCCACTTTATGATGCTAAGTCTCTTCTAGACCTCAACGTTTCTTATTTATGGTGCTAAGTATCCTTCTTTTTTCTTGGTTGCCACATATTCCCTCTAGGCCTATTACACTTCTAAAATTCTTAATGCTAAATACTGACACGTTCATGATGATCAGCTACCATTCATATGTATGGTCGTAATTCCTTGACACCAAATGATGATTTGAGCTAATATCTTGCAAGATCCTCTTGTTGATGAAAAATATTAGGTACCATTATTCTATATGGTAATGATGGCCTCTTCACAGAATGAAGATCCGACCTAATGTTATATGCCAATGGTGATCAACTACCATCCTATTACATGGTCACAATGCCACTACATAGAATGAAGATCCGAACTGATGCTTGCAAGCTCAATTGTCTGACATAAATGGATGACAAATCTCCAAGCTTATAAATATGATTTAAATCCTACTGCAAGATGTAACAGGTACTCAAAAGATAATTAGGAGATATAAATGGAGTATTAATAAAAAAATTCCAAGTAAGAAAATATATTGAGTATGGTAAACCTATCCCCCAACTATTCTCACTAAATCTGAACTCTAAAAAGTGTTTGTCTCCTCCTTACTAGACAAATAACTCAACAAGGAAAAAATATACTACATCTCTAGCATTAGCAAAATCACCAAATAATAATAGCCCTCTAGGGGTTCATAATGCAAGTATAAAATGAGTAAAAACATTTCCCAAAAATTGGGTCTTTTACTAATGTGCCCTAATTGGTTAGATGTATACAAACATTTCCCACAAGGGGTCTTATTAATACATTCTACCTAACACAATAATTTGTTGGTTTTATTATAATAAGAGAAATAAATAATGCTCAAAATCCCTATACAATAGCTGAACAAAATGTCAAATTTTATTACACCTTAGATTTCTTACCAAGTTGTAGAATCCTTGGTGTCACCTAGGCTACCTCAATAGGTGCCCTATGGATTGTCAAGAAATCTCTCATTTGCATATAGATCTGGATGATCCGCTGGAATATAGGTGATCTTTGTGTCAGGTTCTAGATGATCTACTGGCACATATGAGTCTGAATCTGCATTAGGATCTGGATGATCCCTGGTACATATGATCCTGAAGTCTCACTACTGTCACCATGTACATGATGAATAACATGTCCCAACTCAAACTCCACAATCTAGCTATGGTTAATGTGAAGCTCCACTCCACTCCTATCATCCATCACATAGCCTTTCCAAGATGTAAGGTAGAAATTTCCCAATGCCACTTCGTCCATCTCCAAAGGGACAATGTCAAGTGTGACAGTGTTGGAAAATCATCTCCCAACTATAAAGCTCAATGTGAAAAATCCTAGTAGCCAATCCATGCAGTGTACCATCCTTTGTACCAACTGTCTTAGTATGAGGAAGTGGTGTAGTAGGCAGTCCTAATATGTGCACCACATCAGCAATCATGTATCCTACTCGATAGTCTAATCAAAGATAAGTGTGACTGGATTTCCTTGAGAAACCACCAAAATCCACTATCTCAAGGAACTCATGTGTCACAATACGATGTTTGGGAATTCCACTGGTTCTCTCTTCCCATTGATGCAAAAGGTTGACTAGAACTGGGTCCTACAATAGCCTTGCTCTTCTTCTGCATCCACTTAGGCCTCATATTTGGGTATAAGTCCCAACAAAGCTCCATATTATGCCCTCTACCACAATGACCAAACACGATTGAATCGATGAATGAATCCTTTCTATGCAGCACTTCCGAAGTTGACTTGCTTCAGCTACCTTCTTAGGTGGAGCATCTATGCTCTTTACAACTATGAGGTGTTGTTGTTGTTGGAGCTACCTCCGTCAAACATTAGCCTAGGTGGTTTTACAATTCCGCTGATCTCGATGAACATGTTCTCGATGCGAAGTGATCATCACTTGAACCATCATTCCAAATAAGGAAAGAATCATCGGTAGTTGGAAGAATAGGTATAGACCCATCTCTGTAATCAAATCCTATGAAACCAATTCGATACTAAAATTATCCAAAAGTGGACCAAAATTTTTACCTCGATCATGGACCCCTATAGGCCTTAAATAATTGCTGATAAAATTACTCCAAATCAACTCAAAATAATGCAAAATTAAAACATGCTACACATGGGTTGATTACAGAGTTCAACAATAGCCTATGTCTCTGGGTTCTTTTAGAACCATTCCACTAGTCAAAATTTGTAAGTACAATATAGTTTCTTACAATAAAACCTAATGGAACTCTAAACTTGCATAAATAGTACTCTAGACCTTTAAAGGAACACCGATGGTATTTCAAGGACCGTCCTCCACCTTCCTGGTGCACAAGAATCCTACAAAACTCAATTAGCCTTCCAGATGCTATTAAGATGCCCTATGGTACTTTGGTTGATACTTCAAGCTTTCGCAAGTAGATAGTGTGGCACTATGGGCCAATTGGGTAGTTTTACAATATCTCCCAATTACAATATCACCTATTAAAATAGGTCCATCCTCAATTATTTCCTAATAAATAATAGGCCAATAAATAAAATAATGCCTTAAAAATAATTAAGGACTTTAATATAGCTTAGAAGCTATATTTAATAACACCTCGAATGCCTTTACAAAACTTAATAAGCTTAAGGCTTGTGTGTTGTGGGAGAGGGTCGGGTCCCTTTTATATTAATAAAGGGACCAAAAATCATGTTTAAACCCCTTATCACTTCGTGTTCCCACATAGCTAGCTCAACTAGCGAGTCAAGAAAGGTTTCGAGTTTGGAGGGAGGTTGGTGTGGTTCAAATCCCCCGACCTTGCTGTTTTGGTTGGCCGTTGAGCAGCCCAACCAAGATCCTGTTACCACCGTGTGTAGACCTCACGTCCATCATGTTACCAACTACCACTTCCTCGGCCATGAACCATCCACCTCACTACCCCTTCTCTTTGTTAAGCCCACGTGTCAAACATTTGTACCATCCCCATACACGAGCCCATTTTCATGAGCGTAAGTATTTTCTAATCTCAAAGTGTTGGTGGACTACGAGTCATTCGACCATTCTTTTATCGATGCTTGTTGATATGGTTTTATCCCATATCAATTGGGTGAGATAATAATATAAGGCTAAAATAACGTTTGTAATCTTTATCTATTCATGGCTTGGGCCACGTGGTCATGCATTTTATTATCCATTGAATCCCTTATAGCTTGAATGTTGAATTGATGAGCTAATGCTTCAACTCACCCATGAATAACTTGAAATCGGTGCATAACAACTCATCCAATATATCTCGGTGCATATCTTGATTTACAACTTGATGAGGTAAAATATAACTCACCCAAGTTGATGGGAAAAATGGTGGTAGGCCATGTGGTGGCATGAGGACCCACCACATGGAATTTTTTTGTCGATCGTATACAAAGACGAAGATGATTTTGAATGATGAAGACCATAGGTATAAGCCCAAAAATATCACTTTTGCACGATCACATTTACGACTACTTCATGACTTGCCAATTGACCCAGTCCCATATAGGGTTGACTGCAACTTTTACTAGCCACCAAATATACATATGGATTCTATTTGCAGCACTCAAATAGTCACTGATAAGCTCTCGGAGTCAACTTCTACACTATATCAATCACGGGAGATTTAGGAAACATTTTTCCTTTGTAATGTCCTTTGGATCATACCACAATTATTTCTTCATCCATAAAGTTTTGAAAGGAGGGCATGAGAATATTCTAAAGTCTTGAATATTTCTTCAAAATTGATTTTGATATCCTCCTAATGTGTAATTGAGTGTAATGGAAAGTAGCAAAACCAGTCCACTATAACATCTTATAATGATTCCAGTAATAACCACATAGAAACATCTTCATTTTATACTCAAATAACATTACATGTTGTGATAAAATATGTGATATTATCATCTGAACATGGATTTCCATCTCCATATAGTTTTGGAAAGTAATTTCTTGATCCTTTTGGTAACTCATGAAGTGGTGGATCTAAGGCCAATGAACCAATATTTTTCTCATGGTAGAGACAGAGCCATCCCTTTTCCTTCTTCCTCTGGTTCATCTTCTCTTTCTTCTTATGGAGGGATGAGGACTAGTGGTTCTACAAATTCTTTTGCAATGTGACCTTTAAGAGGTAAGCTAGGATAAAATTCAAGAAAGTACTTTTGACTAGTTTGCATTGCTATTTGAACAATGGGAAGCCTGAAATTAGCTTTTTGTTTCTCTTTGAATGCCAAGTAAATTATGCCACCTGCATGATCAACTCAAGTTTATCTCTTTTCTATGAGTTTCCTCAAAGTGTTAGATATAAAATGTATCTTGTACTATGAAAATTTGATTGGTATTTTTGGCATTTTCATTTTTTTAGTTTTATATGTATTGTTTGAATATGTGTTTTTAGGGAGTTTCAAAGGTCTTTTACATGTGTACAAAGAGTAGATCTTCTCAAGTGGAGTCAATAAACAATATTGGTGAAATAATTTGTTGTAGTGTAAATTAAAGGTTTCCACCAACTTCCACGGGGCTAATCCTCCTTCTTGTGTATGGTGAGGCTCCCATTATTTAATGAAAATTAACTAAAAATAGTGGGAGATCATTAGGTTGGGTATCACATAGTAGTACTCTACTAAACCTGTGGCAAAGTGCTTATACAAGGAACAAGGGAGGAATTTTTTGTGAGGATAGGTACAGGGGAGTAAATATATAGGTAAGGAGGGTTAATTTTGTGAGTAGTATTATAGAATTCACATACATAAACTAGAGTATGCCCACATTAAATTAGAAGAATGTAATAATACAAGAAATCAATAAGAATAACAAACTTGAGACAAAAATTTATACAAATTCATCAATTAAGAACACAAAATTATTTCTTATTTATGTAAGAACATCATGCTTACAAAGTTAGAAAATAGAGAGGGAGAGTAAAGGAACATAAGCACATAGAATAGATGAAATGCATATTTTATTTCATGATGTTGTGGTGATAAAATGTCAACAACATACAACAATCCAAAATTTCAAATCCTCACGGAATGGAGAAGTCATTCCAATTTATAACATTATAAACTATCATTTCATTTTTCCCCACATGAATTTTCACATTTCCTCATCATTTATGGCCTTCCATATTCCTATGCAATGCAAATTAGCCTTTTCCTTATTAATGAAAAGTGACTCTTACAATATTAATTGTAGGTCACTTAAGTGAAAAAGAAAAATAGGGAAAAATTACATTTTCAATGAGGAATTGGAATATGGAGAGAGAAGAAAGAAGAAAAATAAAGAGAGATAAGGTTTGACCAATCTGATGAAGATGCAATTTTTTCTAACAAAGATATTACTGACTTGAAGCACTATGACCATAATATCCTTCTTCTATAAGAGATGAAAACATTCCAGAGCATCGAATAAGTGTTCAAAAACATTGTTATGAGGTTTGCATTGTGATGGGAACATGATGATTCTCTCTAATCACAATGTAGGAGTTAGGATATGGGAATCACTTCCTTACTCTAGGAATTCAAAATTCACCTCGGTGACAAAGAATCAATTCTACGATGCTCAAAACCATTTCATGATTGTTAGTTATATATTGAGATATGTATTCACCTTGTAGAAAGGACTACCGTATGAATGAGATGTTTGTACTATACCTTCATTTGGGATGAAATGAGGTGATTGTAAGGTTCTTCTTCCTTGAGGTGTGGTGACAATACAAGGTGTTGAATGAGTGTTTAACAACACTTCCAAGGGAATGACATTGAATGTAATTGATGTGTTTTATCATTCTTACATATATGGTGTTCTATATTAAAATCATCCTCTTACCCTTCCCATCTCTAGAATTATCCTTAAATGGAATCTAATTTAGGATACACATACACTCTCTTTCTCATATGCCTCTTATGGGAGTTTAAGACTTCTCGATCCTTCACACATGATGGTTTTGGATTCCTTAATAGCTTGATTAGTTTTATTTGAATTTTTCTATGAGAGATTTGGACATGATGAAAAATTTAGGATATGATGATGCTTAACTTACTCCATGAGATTCCTATTTCACCTTTGAACATGATGACACATTGGATGGAAACATGCTTATGGAATTTAGTCACCTTTTCTCAATTGTACCTCCTAGAAAGAAGCTTCCTCCTCGAGATAGGAGGATTCATCTGTAAATGAAACATTAAGGATGAGTTACAGGTTCTTGACCTCCACATTTCACTAAAACACTACAAATGCCACCTATTTATCCTGAAATATGTGAGTACAATACAAATCATTAGCTAAGTGTTTAGAAACACTGTCAAGAGATATGTATTATTTGTGAGCCTAAGATGAATGTCACCATCACTCGAGTGATAATATCTTATCATGATCTTGATGAACATTCCCTTAATGACATTGAGTTTCAATGTATTTCTTGGTGTTTCAGATCCTTCACATACCTCATTAAATTATTGATTTCTCTCATTGTTCAAGTGACCATATTTCACACACATTAACATTATTATATTTTTCCTTTTCATAGTGTGATATACATGATTTCCATTTCATGAATGTATTCAACAAGGATGACTCAATCCTACTAAAATTGGAATGAGTGGAATCATCCAGTTTCTTGCATTAGACTATGTTATACAAAAATTACCTTTAGACTAATGCATTGAGAGCCTATGGGGATTATTTTCCCTGTTTGGACAACAAACACCTTCCTAGATTTGCGATGGTGGAAATAAATAGTGAGATAGGTAGAGTGGGAGTTTCCACATTTTTAAGGATCAATTCTAAGACTTACTATTTTTAGAAGGTGTTATTAGGACTAAAATTGTTTAGGAATATTTCATAGTTTTCTCCTTCGATGTTTCTTATTCATTCATAGAGTTAATTTTTTTGGATACCTACTATTTTTAGACACCCAATACTTTGAATATATGAAATTTTTAGAAAGGTCACTTATAGGTGTTGAGTGGCAATGAAAATGGTCTTGAAATCCTAGGTATTACACGAGTCCTTTTCTTTATGAATTTAAAAGATTTATGTCTGTTGGATCTCTATAAAATTAAGAAAGTAGGCTTAGAATATGGATATTTTAGTTTGTTGCTATAAAAATCTAGGGCATCCCTGAGTTTTCTTTAATAGTCTTCCTAAAGGATTTTTGGAGAGGGAAAATTTTGGTAAATTTTTAAGTTAATCGAGTTTCAGATGATGATATATGACTGAATATTTTTATGGTTATGTAGTTATAGAAAAAAATTCACCATATCTAGGTGAAAATAGTGTTTGGAGGATGTTACAACAATAACCTAGCATGAAAAATGGCTAACTATTTAATGAATGAGGAGTTAGGATGATTTAAATGTGTTTTTAACTCACCTTGTAACTACAACACTTAACCAGGGTTAGAATGGAGTGAATGAGAGTTTTCAAATGGTATAAGGGGGATAAAGGGAACACTATGAACACCAAAGTGTGACTAATACTAGTTGGTGATAAGTGGAAGATTGTGGTGTGTAGTGGATGAGATGAAGGGGCTCAAAAATGGCACTAGTGGAGATGAGTGTTGTCACTTTGGAGGTTCGGGAGCTACATGCATGTTTGGGTCACACTTTCATGGCCCACTTGTCACTTGAGGGACATAAGGCTTACAGAGGAACATTAAAGACCCCAAAGTGTGATTTGGGTGAAGGATGGAGGTCAAATGTTTGTGTCCCCCTTTGTTGGTAGTATGTTGTCATTAATTTTGAAAGTGTAATGTTGCTATAGATGTCTGATTTTCATTGATGGCTAATGAAGTAAGAAGCGTAAAGGTTGATTGGTAGTGTTGATGAACATTTGATTGTCTTATTGATATTTTTGGTATTGGTGATTTTAAATGATGTCTTAAGTGGTGTGGTGTCTTGACGAGGTATGGAAATGATAAGATGATGTAATTTTGAGGTCATGAACTATGGACAAATCTTATAGGATGGAAAGAGTATTGATGTCATGAGAAAGTTAATTTGGTTGGTGTAAATATGTTTAAGGTGTTTGGTTACGAGGACTAGTCGGTTAAATGAGGTATGAAATGATGGATTGCATGTATCAAGTAGTTGTTTGAGATTTTTGAGAGTATGGGAAGTATTTATATGATTCATAGAGACATTCATAAGTGTCTTAAAGTGTAGGTATAGGGATAAGTCATGTTTTCTAGGTTTGTACTAGACCTATTCTCAATCCCTAGGTGACCAAATGAGGTGAGATGATCTATTTCAGAGCTATATATGAAAATGTGAACATTGGAAAAGGTGTAGAAGGGTTATTTTGAGGTGTGGTACAAGTTTTAGGTGTTGATTTGCAAGATTGAGCAAGATATTGCATTTTTACGTTTATCAAGTTTTTGAAAGTGAGAAATCAACGTAAATAGGCCTTTATTTTTCTCATTGGTACGTGTAAACCATACATGGTGGTATAATATCTTCATGGTAGTTAGGGAAGGGTCATAATATGAAATTATAGACATTATTTTGTGAATTGAATTGCATATCTTTATGAATAATTGTTAAGAAGGTAAACAACTTTTAAACCCTCTTAAAACCCTAATTCAAAAGTGATGGAGAAGAACTTGTTCTTAGTGGCCAAGAATGGATTTTTTTATCATCAATTTTTTTTATTTGAGGTTGCATAGGACTCTATAGGTGTAATTTAGGTGTTTTGTTTGTATGTGGACCCCACTCAAAAATGTAAGTTTATGAAGAAGTTTTGTTTTCTCCTAAGTTGTGCTCTAGACCTATTGACTAATTTAGTGTTGGATGAAATTGAGAATATATTATACATTTTTATGGTAGTTTCAGATCATGGTTAAGCCTTAGGAGGTTTGTTTTACAAGAGAGCTTTTAGGGTAGTTTGGGAAGTTTCAGTTGACCTAGTTGCGAGAGGTGTTTTTAGGATTCTACAGTCTAAGTGATGATGTAGTATAAATTGTGTGATGACCCTGAGATCATGATATTTCAAGTGATATATTATACTTACATGGTTGATGTCATTTGGTGTTCATTTGACTTCAATCTTTGAAGGCTAGTTTTGTAGGTCATAGACCTAGTGAGAAGAAGAGCTCCAAAGGTGGTGTCATTACATGAGATGATGATAAAAAGGTATAGAATCTTCTTAAAGGTTGTTATATGTCTTATAAAACATGTATAAGTGGTCCTTGATGTTTAGTGAAGGTTTTGGTTGCTTAAGAATAATCAAATTTGGCGAGTGGAATATTTGAGTATATTAGGGCTACTTGAGTCCTTATGGAGAGATGATGGTTCTAGATTCTATTGCCAACCTATATGGTCATTCATATGATATTATTAAGTTTTTTTAAGGTTATTTTCCTATAATGGATGACTTAGGTGATTTTTGATCTTAAGTCATGTATATAAGCATGTGTTAGTGGCTCATTTATGTTTTTGTGTGAGTATGAGAAAGTGTGAGCGAGAGGGATGATTGAAAAGGTGGAGGTATTTTTACCATAAAAATATGGAAGAGAGTGTGTGGTGATGTTCTATACTTTTTTAGCTATTGGAGAGATAAATCATTAGGCCTAATCAGCATAGTGAAGATGCCCATGAGTGAGTTGACCTAGAGCGCAAGTTGAAGAAGGAAAGAGAGATTCATAATGACATCATCAGTTGTTGGTGCAAAATTTTAGAGGTGAAAAATACATTAGGTGGATTTATTTGGTGGTGAGTCATCTAGGGGGTTGGTTCCTCTTTTTAGATTTTTTTCTCTACTAACTCTAGGGGGTTGGTGATCTTTATAGGGTTGGTGCCTCACTAAACCTATGGGTTGGTGCTCAACTAAATTTGATTCATTTATCTAATAAAGTTGTGTTTTAGTGGGTTTTCTTCCCCTTGAGGTTTTCCCACTTATATCTGGTGTTCATGTGTTCTCATTTTCTCATGTTTGGTTATGGTTCTTGAATGCATGGTTAATGGTTAATCATTATTTAATCAATAAGTTGATAAATTGTTGATGAATAGATAAAATTGGTATGATAGAATGTTTTAATGCCCACTGATTCACCCCATTATGGTTGTGATTATAACAATGGGTATCAGAGCATGTTATTTGAATCAAGCTTGATAAGCTTGAGGTGATATTTTCAAGCACAAGATGGATAAGAATTTGAGGAGAGAATGTCAAGAGCTAAGTTATATGGTCAAGAAATATGTAGAGATAATCAAAAATCTCAAAAATTAGTTAGAGGTTATAAGTACAATTTTTAGATCAATGGAAGATGAAGGTGATCAGTTAAGAACCAATCTATGCTCCTTATAGGATTCAAAAGTTAATGACAACAATTTTTTAACGTTAATGGAAATGAAGAAGGTGAGGTAGAATTAAGAGTAGAATTGGTTTTTCATGAAAATAATAACCTCAAATTGGAGTCAGAGATCAAGGACTATGAAAAACAAGTTAGTAGCATGAATTTTGAGTATAATAATATCCTTAAAGTGATGGAATATCAAGTTAAGGATATAACAATAAGCATAAATTACAAGAAGGATGAATACATCAGGTGTGTATCGGAAAAGGTGTCTTTGAAGGTAGAGTTGGAAAAAGTGTTTAGAAATTTGAAGTCTTATGAGAGGTTTGAGAATAAATTCAAGGATCTAGATGATCTCTTGGATAGTCAAAATCTTGATGGTGATAGGAAAATATTGGATTCATTGGGAACTTTAAGAAGAGCTATGGAGGTATCTATATAGGTCTTGAGGATCAAAAAGAGGATACTATTGCATGTAAGGTCAATATGAAGAACTAAAATTCAGCAAGGTAACCTAGTGTCATGAGGTGTGAATTTTTTTCATAGTTATTATTACACATGCAATCTATACAGATCATAGAGAAAATAATTGTAGGAGGTCATTAAAAATGAGTATCCTTAGATGAATGGAAGAAATCAAATTCATTGTCAATTAAAAGGTATGCATGATGGTGTTTTTATAAGTGTCACCAAGAATGTCATATTATTAGATTTTTTCATCATGAATCATCTAAACATGCTAAGAAGATTGAAGATGGGAAATTTAAGAAAGTGTCATTTCCAAAGTATGATCATGAAAATGAGATTAAAAAGGATGAACCTAAGTCAGTCAAGCATTATAAAGAATCGAATTTATTGGTGAGGTCAAGAAGGAGATGCATTTGAATTTTTGATCTATTTACAGTAGAATAAGGTATGTTTTCCATGATTGAGCATGAACCACATGTTGAAGTGTTGTAAGAAAGATATATATGTTTGACAATAATCTAATCAAAAGAGGAAGATGTAAACTTAAAATCAAAGGTGCCAAAGAAGAGAAAGAGGTTTCTAAAGACTAACTATCAGTCTTATGAGAGAAAGTCAACTGAGAAGGTAATGGAGATCTAGGAATATCCTAAGTTCATGGTGTTTTAGTGCCCTAAGATGTTGGGGTGTCTTCATTAGGATTTGTTATCCAATTTTACCCCAGGTAAAATTGGAAAATTTGGAGAAAAAAACATCTCTCAAAATTTAGAGGGATCAACAAGGTCTTTGAGAGGGTTTAAACTCATGAGAGAAATTTTTACTCTTCTTGGTATTCATGGAGTTAAAATTCTATTTAGTTTGGGAGACCGAAAATGGGGTCCACTTGCAGCACTAAATAGTAAAATCTAGTGTTGCACCCAGAGTAACCTCAAACACCTTCATACATCCCTTCGGTGCTAGGAATATCAAGAAAGTTCATGAAATCTAAAGAGAGTTAGAAAATTTGAAGGATTTTAATTTTGACATTTATAAGTTGACCGAGTCATGGGCCGAGATGTTTAGACCTCCCATCGAGAGTTGACTATAAGGGAAGCGAGTTGTTTCATAAATGAAGGTGAGATGGGTGAACACCATGTTAGTTTTGAGCTCCTAGGAACCATTGAGCTATTCTCATGCAGTCGAGCTTTGCATATGGGTTCATTATTTAAGACCATTTAATTGTTGAATGGGCCCATCCAAATGGTTACATGGAAAAACATTTGATGGGCCGAGCTATTTTTATTACATATAAGAGGTGTTGAGGCTCCAGTGAGCTACTTGTTATAATGTGCACCAAGCTATCACCAAATACCGAAATGTGTCCTCGAGCATATCGAGCCACACATGCGGTGATGGCCAAACCCATTTGTTGTAGAGGCATGATACATGATCATCTAGCTTAAGGTCATACACAATCGAATGGATGAGTTTGGTTCCATGAAGTTAGACCTTGCAAAGAATAGTGGGTGAAATAGACCTGATCACAAATGGTGAGTAAGTGAGGAGTGTTGAATCACTTCACAACGGGTTAGATCTGAATCAGTCCACACAGGAGATGTGACTGAATGGTGTAAATTTGCAAGCTCTATAGGCCGAGTTATGCGTGAATCAAACCGAGCTCATCAAGACTTAGATGGAATCGGGATGTGTTATAGGCTAGGTCGTTGAAAGAATGCATGCACGGTGGCCGATCCAATGTGGAAAAAGTCGGGGAATTAAAAAAATCAAAAGGGAGAGCTTGTGGCATGGAACTAGTGATCCATTGTAAGTTAGAAATTTTTAGTGAGCCCATTGTGGGGATATAAACATTTGGAATCCCATAAGGCTAGGGTGAGTTGGGACATGTGGTCTCATAAGACCCAACTTGGCTACGGGTAGAGTTATGCGGTAAAGATGAAAGTCGAGGACTGGGCGGCCCATGGACAAGTTGGGCATCACGGTACATGGGAGCCGAAATGGCCACACTTCATGCATTGTGGGGAATGATCGGTCAACGTCCTACTTACGACATTAATGAGGAATAGTGGAATGGGCTCAGCATCGAGAGGGTATGAAAAGCCCTCATTATGTGTCGATCGAGATTTGGGTGCATGGGATGTCCAAGCATGAAAGGAATGTGGGTTCCTTGAGAACCCACCTTTGTTGAAGTGAGGGGATCTCTGTTTAAGGAATGAGATGGCATGACAGATCTAATGAAAGGTATTATCTAACATCCAACTTGGCATGAACATGACACCATTAATGTCACTAGGAATGCCAATCTTGGTAAGTCAATGGAGAATTTACCAAGTCGGTGGTTGGGGTTATAAGGTGGGACTCAATGCGTGAGAAGGGGCCTCTATGTGGTGCCAAAGAGAGGGGTCCCGCCGAGTTAAACCGAATGCAAAACTGATGACATGGAATGCGAAGCAAGTCAAAGTTGATTGGGGGTGTAGCCTGGTGCAAATCTGATAAGATCCATCTCTAAGGAAGGGAATGAATGGGTAAAGAAAGGTGTGAGCTCAACCGAGCTATAAAAAATATAAAAACATTAAAATATTTAACCTACCCCTCCTCTCATTTAAATTGTGACATAATATGGTGGACCCCATCATTTTTTAATTCATGTATCATTCAAAAGATTTTAAAAACATTAGAAAAGAGGGAAAATATTTAAATGATGATTTCCATCAAGAATTAAATACAAAGTCTTGTGAAGATCAAGCCAAGCCTGTGAAAACACAAGATAGCTACCTCTACTGAAGCTCATAAATTGAGTATTTCTCAATGGAATTGTACAAAATTGGTCTCATTGGAATTATAGCTATGAAAAATACTCAAAAAGATCAAGAAATTCCTAAATTTATGAATATTTGATGGAGAATTTTGTAGAAAATGATCCCCATTCATTTTGGAAATTACCAGGTGGTTGGGTGAGCATTAAATGGGCATAGAGAGCCAATTTCTTGTGTTGCAAGTTGGAAATCAGCATGGGGAATATTTTATAAATTAGATATCATCATTTTCTCTCATTTATTATTACTTTCAAGTGGTTGGAAAGCATATTTCAATATTTCTCTTCTCTTTCTTCTCAAACTCTATAAATTATAACATGGGGCTCAATTGTAAAAGAGTTAGTCATTTTTCCTTTCTTCCCCCTCTCTCTTTCTTCTCTGTTGGGTTGAATGTGGAGCTTCAAGCCTCCTCTCCATGATTTGTAATGGAATTATCTTTCCTCTTTCCCACTAATGTTGTATTGTGAAATTTTTAATGCAGCAATAGATGTGTTTTGTGATGCATTTTGTCCATCCTTTACATGTTTTATTGTCTCTACTTGCTTCTCTTCATTGCAGGGTATACTATGCATAATTTTAATGTTTATTGTAGGTTGTGGGAGATGTGTTTGATGGGAAAAAAATTGTGTTATGTGTGAATTCATCTTTGTTCTATGGTGCATCTTTTCCACCCTCTCCATTACTCACCTCTCTCCATTTCAGGAAGTTGGATTGTGTCTAGTAACCTCCTTTTACTAGTGTATCACCACTCTTAGTGTAGGTTTATTTTTATGCAATCTCTCCCTAGTCTCCTTGGAGTGTTAGGATAGGATTAGGTATTCATTTTAATACATTAGGATTAGTCATGGCATGTAGTTTTAGGAGTAAGAAAACACTTTCTTTGGAGAGTTATCCCATCATCAAAGTCATACACTTTATGATGGATCAATGTTACACAAATTACACCGAATGCCCCATTCAAATGATGGCCATTCGGGGCTGTTCTAATTTTGTGATAATGGTTTGGCATGCATGGTGGGACAATAATGAAATTCAAGATCATTAGTTGGAGTGCGGATTCAAGCATTTGGATCAAACTTCATTTTAACTAGTTGGTGTGTTCTTATTGAAATCGCAGCCTTTGAAGGCACATGCAAAAAAATCTGATGACTCCATTTGGTTAATAACCTATTCTCGTAAATTGTAGACCTTTCTTCCATCCATTTTCCTCTCCATATTTTTCATTTTATTTAATTCTATGAAGTTTTGAAATCATGGCTTCATTCCCACAATGGAATTCACACTTGCAACAATGCAACTAGCCTCTAATGTACTTCCCAACTCCTCCAGATCAGTCCTATGATCAAATTAAAAACCATTATGCTTACCCATATGAGAAATGTCAAGATCATTTTAGCTATGTAACCTATCAAGAATAAGGGTATGCATGTGATGGCAATAGTTACCTGGAGAGTGTTGATGTGCAAGAGAAACTCCAATGGTTGGAGGAAAATATGGTGCAGTCTCGAGATACAACTCAAATGAAAGTATTCAAAATTGGCTAAATGGCACCTTGTCCATGGGAAGCTCCTTTTTCAAGACACTATAACCCACAACAGAAGCTCAATTTCATGGTTGAAATTTTGCCCCAACTTTCAAAGTGAAATGAGGAGATAAAAGCCTATGAGTAAAACAGGTTCATTTTAAGAGACCTCTTAGAAATCAGAGGTGGAAAATACCTGGCGAATATCCTCAGAACTAGTTTCGTGGGAAGGTGATTTTTTAGGGGTCTGACAGCAAAATTTTCACCTAATTTTTAAGTGGTGTGACAGAAGGCTATAGACGCATGATAGAGATTTACTGTCATGCACCAAGAATGTGGTTGATGCATGTCAACGAACCTCGCTGACGCACATCAACCACCTTCTTGACGTGCATCAATGAACCTCACGATGCACGCGTCGGTGAGGATGTTATCTTGACGTGTGACAATAAATCTTTTGTTACGCGTCTGTAACCTCCACCCTCCTATTTTGTGTGACAACAAAATATTCGTGTCACACATCAACAAACTCTCTGTCACGCATCTACTTCCTCCACACTCCTATCATGTGTCAACAAACTCTCCCTATCACATGTCAAAAGCTCTCTGTCATGCATTTGCAGCCTCTGCCCTCCTGTCGTGCATCTGCAGCCTCTACCCTCTGTCGCGCATTTACTGTACTTGATAATACATATGCCCCAGGTGGTATGAGTGAGCTAGTAGTGTTCTACATGGTGAATAATCTAGGATTATACAGGGGATAGTTTCAAGGATAGGCGAAAGCCGACCTAAAAAAATTAAACTGTAATTTTTAGGCGAATAGGTCACTGACCCGTGCTAGAAAATTCACCTTTTCAAATTTTTCAAAAATGGAATATTTTCCATATTATGAATATTCACCACTAAAATTATCCCTAGAGAAAAATGGAAAAAAACCTTGTCAATGGGTAAGTCAATCACTAGCTCCTTGTCCTTTTTTTTTTCCTCCTTCCCAAGCTTTATCATTTCAGCATTGTCATAATTTGAGCCCACCGTATGCTGCCCCAATGTTGAGTTCCTTTCTCCATCCTCTAATCTCCCATCCCATCTCAATTATTTTTCCCTTTTTCCTCCCAAAAATATACCCTCTAAAGAAACAAGAAGTTCCATCCCTTTCACCACCACAAAAATAGCAAGATCGATTCAACCCAACCCACCCCTCCTATGAGATTCCTAAGTTCATCTTAAGAAGAAAACAATCAAAAAACCAGCCAAGGGAAATAAGAAGAAGAGCCTAACAAAGAAGAAATGACAGAGAATTTGAAAATATGGGCTCAAAGGTTTGGAATTGAAAAAATGCCCTTGATGGTGAAGCCAAAGGAGGAGGCCAAAGTTGATGAGCCAGTGGTGGCTAAGGTTGATTTTGTGGAAGCAGTGGAACAAAAGAAGATCAATAGTTGGTATGTTCTGAATGTAGTTTCCATTATGATGCTTTTCTTAAGAGAATTGATGGTCATTTTCTAGTTGTACAACCAGATTAAGGAAGAGGAAGAAAAACCATCTCTAGGCCCACTTAAATAATAACACATGGAGGTGATCAAAACAAATTCGAGAGGCAATGAATCATGAGTCGGCTGCATAAGAGATTGCATACCTCTCTCCCATTCAATCTCTCCAAAACTATGATTTTTGGAAGATTTTGAACTCGCTAGCTTCATGTTTGAAGAAGAAGAAGGACCATGATGAAAAAATTACAGATTTGGAGGTCATCATGCAAGAGAAAAAAACCTTTGGCATAGTAGGATAACGAGGAGCTTGATTGTTTATCTGACTTAGAGGAGTGTTTTGATGAGGAAAATCCCATGCAAATCATGAAATTTTTGACCCCATCATTCATCCTTCAACAAAAAGAGCTTGATGTGAACAAGGAAACAATTTGTAAAAGCTATGAAAATGGGGTAAGAACACTCAAGAGGCCCCAAAGATTTAAACAAATAGTTCAATGTACCATTAGATAAGAGATAAACAAGGATTCATTACTTTTGCATGCATTAATCTTAAAAGAAACAAGTAAATCTAATATATCTATCTATCCTCTACTTTTGAAAGCTTTACAAATGAACCTAGGTAGATTCTAAGCAATTAGTTTTTGATTGTGAGAATGGAAGCTCTCCATTAATGGCTAAAGAGCCATATGGTTCCTTCCATTTAATCAAACTTTTAAGTGGAGTGCAAATAGAAAAGAAAAAACAATATTATCTCAATATAAAATGAATAAAAGCTCTAATCCTAGCAATAATACTATAATTTAACCTAGAAAGAGGAAGTGTTCTTTTGAAAGTGAGAGGTGTAGTGGGGTATTTAAAGGTTTTGATTTCCCAAATGTGGAGACTTTGGGTGCATGTGGGATAAATTAATAAACCAAAGAGAACTTTAGTGAGTCAAAGTAATATTTGACTAGGCTTAGAAGAGGTTAATCATGGTTTAGGACTAGTTAAACTAGGTTAGGCTAGTTAATCTTGTTTAGAGAGAAATTAGGGTTCTGAGAGGGTTGTGAGAGGTCTAATCAATCCAATGAAATGGATTGATTACCTAGGAAGCTAGTAAAAGTGGTCTAAAATATGATTAGAAGAGGGTTTAGCCAAAACAAGGCATGTATTAGCCTGATTAGTCAGTTTATAGGAGGAATACGACCAAAAGGATGTCGTAAAATGGGAGTTAGATGGGTCTAATTGACGGTGTGTCATCAATTTGTGAAGAGTGAGATAGTTAGTGCAATATTAGGAATAATAGTGCTTTGATCAAACTATAGGTGTCTACATTTTCCCTTCTTTGGGGTGGCATAAGCTACATCACTTCAAAGAAAGTAGACAAATATGAATAACTAAATTTGTTTTGAAGGGATGGAAGAAAGATTAGTAGAGAAGGATGCCCCCTCAAGTTTTGATAGGGTGATGAAAGGGTTTGATCGATGATCGAAAGAGAGAGTAAAAATAGAAGAATAAGAAAATGATTTGATGGGAGGAAAGAATAATATAATAAGGGGGAGCTATTGAGCTATCTGCGATATTGCTTTGCACAAGATAATTTTTTGTTACATCATATTGCTAAGAATCTTCATCATCAATCTGTATTAAAAAAATAAACATACAATAAAAGGGTAGAATGCCATGAAAACCCATAACACAAATCTTTATCCATTTTTGAAACTATCAACTCAATGCAATATGAGAAGTAAACAAGCTGATCTAATATGGAAATAAGTACAAACAAACATACTCAAACCAACAACATCTAAGAGAGTTGCACAGATATTTTTATTGAGATTTAGTCCCAAATGTTTTGATAAATGACAAGGGTAGAAATGATGCCCCAAACAAATTGTGCATGTAAGGCAAATAATGGAGGACACTTGGACCTAATGAAAAGGTAGTGTGCACAACAAAATAGTACTAGGAAACTCATTGTGCCCGGAGTACAAATGAAGTAAGAAACATAGCTCTTGTAAATTATTATAGAGTCATATGATCCACAAGTCATTGTTTCAAAACATGTGAAAATGCTAGCAAGATATGAGATGAGTGCCATGCGAGAGACACAAATTTCAGCTGTAAAATGAGCTTGTTACCAATTTTAGTCCATTTTCAAAGTTTTACAATGTTGGATTTTTGAATGATTTTATAATTTTTAAATTGTTGATCATTCATAAGAATTTAAAAAATGGAAGATTGCTTAAAAGCAAGAGAAAATGCCCGGTGGTGAAGAAATGGGAGTTAGGTAGCAAGGTAAAATTCCCGAGAAGAAGAACGAGCTAAAAATAATTATTTAATGAAAATAACTATTGTGACGAGGTAAAATAGAAGAAAAAAGGGAGGGAATAATGGAAAATAGTGCTTGGAATATTTAAAAACTACCCTAGGGTGAAGAAATGACCGCTAGGTAGCACTTAGTGCTCCAACGTAGTGAAAATTAGTAAAAATAATTATTTTAAAAATAAAAAACAATTATTTTGGTTAGTAGAAGAAGTTATAGAATAATCACAATGTCCAAAAAATGCCCTAGGGACATTGTGGTAGCTAAAAATACCCACTTGGGAGTTGTTAAACCATCACGAGATAGTTCATTTGTTCAGAGCTCTTGCCGATTATTACCGCGAGTGACTTTGGGAGTTGAGAGAGAGAGAGAGAGATGACAAGGCTTTAGAGGAGGAGGAGATGAGAAGACCACATCCGGGAGTACCTACAGGAGGATAACGATGGACCCTTCGTGAGTGCCCTATCCTTTCTTGTTAATTTAGCCATTTTTGCTTAATTTATTGCTTTTTGAGCACTTGCTAGGGCTAAAAACAATACGTATGCATAGAAATGATGGGTACACACATGTGTATGTGTCAAAACATGGGTATGTGCATACGTGTACATTGGTTAAGATGCATATGCATCCTTTGAATGAAAATGAATATGCACATGCACGTATCTTTGTAAGGAACACATATATGCCATACTAAATGCGTATGCATCTGCTTGAGTTAGAAGAAATGATGGGGGAATACCGGGTATGTACATGTTGATTAGTGTACGTATATGTCGAATGTGAGGTGTATACATTGGAAAAGGTGCGTATGTGTCGAATGGGATGCGTATACACCTAGAAGAAACACTTAAATATTTTTTTGTGAAAAACAAGTCAAGTGTAGATGAACGTAGGCTAGAAATTGGTAGAAGAAATAAGATATTAGTATGTTTTAGAAGAATAATAGAAGAGTGTAGATAAAAATAGCCTAACAAGTGTATTATTACTTTCCGAGAGATAATTATACACTCTTCATAGAGAGAGCAAAGTATGGTCATTTAACAGCTATAGAGGTAGATTTTGATGAGTAGGATAGGAAGATACTAGATATCCTCTTATACGTGACTTGTTTAGCTTACCTGGATGATATGCCACATATTACACTTGACCACGACCTCCTCATAACCTTAGCTAAGATATGGCAGAGTGATAGTTCTTCCGGCTCCAAACTCGGCGAGATGAATGTTACCCTAGAGAATGTATGATGGATATACCTGGTCCCCATCTATGGCGAGATGATTCAATATACGATCCATCAACCTGACATTGATCATTACATTTTAGACTTTTTGGAGCTCCGGACATACCTCATCAAGGTATGATAGTCGATTGTCCCAAAGGCATTGCAGATCCTGAGCTAGACTGAGTGGTAGTATATTTGATGGCATTTGTCAATGGAGTTTTCTCCTTGACAAGACTGGAGATACCTTCCCACTCGGTCTCATTAGAGTTATCCTTGGACTTATTAATCGGACATAATGCTACGGCTAGTGCATACTGGCACATTTATATTGGGATCTTCACTGATTACATACTACCATTAGAAGATGGTAGGTCTAACCCATTTGCTACAGATTTGGGTGTGGGACCATATTGCTATTAGTCATCCCATGGGTTTTTTGAGATTTCATGCTCTAGAGGATCCTTCTGCTATGGGTTGGTTTTCAAATGATGATGATGTGTAGTCGAACATGGGAGACACTTACCATTATCACCGAGAGTTTGATGAGTTACAACAGGAAGAGATAGTATGGAGGCCATACAAACCCTTTCAGTGGCCAAAGGATTGCTTAGAGATCAAGACAACCACAATTGAGCACTTCATGTTTGGTAACCACAACTAGATGTGAGAGTTATATAGAGTTGATCGGTGACAAAGATAACTTGGCACTGTGAAGGATGTGCCAGAACCAGATATGTGGTATGCTCATAGGGCTCAAGAGTATTTCAATATGGGGTCATAAATTATTATGGAAAAATCCATGGCTAGCTACTTATAAGCGGTGCCGCCCATTGGTACCTTTGAGGTAGGTCGAGACTTGTGGTGTATAGTAGAGTATAGGCCTTGGTATCAAATAATATTACCTTATCGATTGACGATTTTTCGAGTAGCCTATGAGGCAGGAGTGAGAGCACCTCCAGTGGGACCTCCTAACAAAGTGGGGATGAGGGTAATGCAGACTGTTAGAGATGATGATGATGATGATGATGATGCATTTTATGGTCAACGTTATGATAGGGGCGGGGACGTGGTCTCCCACCATAGCAATTAGCGAGGAAGAGATAGTCATTGGTTTTAGGTGGTGGACGAGAGGGATCGAGGCCTAGGAACAACTCCAAATAGTTATAGTAGAGAGAGATCGGGTGATATCTCGGGATGTTTAGGGGTGAGATTGGGCCACATGGTTTGTAGCATATACAATAACTAGCGAGTGCATGACACATAGATATTAAGCCTATTACATCAGGTATAGTCATAGACACATGTTGCTATTACATAGCAGGATCATTCCTAGGCCAGTGCAGTGGTATTGTCACTCGAGATATCATGCACATGATTAGTTCTAGACTATTACATTAGATAGAGATCAACAGGATGCCACACCGAGACAACAACAGATGGATATTTATAGACTTATAGGTGAGTGTATTTCCACTATTCAAGAAGCTACAACTTTTGGTGACACTGAGATGATACAGGGCATTCGAGAGCTAGTGGTGAGGCCTTGTATTACAAGGCCACCTATTATAGGGCAGTTCTAGAGGGACAAAGGGTTACTCCTTTCATTCATCTTGGTGTGATCAGGACATTATCTAGGTCACGAAGGTCGGGCGTTTAGTACACAAACCCACTATCTAGCAAGGTAGTGCACCCAGAGTCGACCATCATAGAAATTTGCAGAAGCAACCTCCATTTCAACACCCACATCCTTGCAGTTCAGAGATAGGTAGAGCCATGGATGATACTCATTGTATATGACACACCTTTTATATGTATGTATGCCTCTTATGAAGGCTGATTTTGATTGATGTATGTATGGATGTACCATTTTGATTGTATGCCTCTTATGAATGCTTCAACATGATTCATGCCCTGTGATGGAAAATTTTGTATCGATGATGTATATCCATTTTTGAGATAGACATTTTTAACATGTATATATGGACATTTGATATTATATTTCATCATGTTTTTATGTCTTATGATGATGACTCATGTTTATGGATGTGTTGAATATATCATGATGTTGTATGATTTTGATTTCACATGTATGTATTATGATAGATGTTGATGATGTACCACATGTTTTTAGATTGATGATATATCCTTAGATGATATCATATGTTTTGTCACGAGATACTTGTTAGTTTAGAATATGGGATGATAATGATGATATTGGTGTTGGAGGGGATAGATTTGTGATCATTCACAACCCCTCTTTCCCCATTAATGATACAATATGTGATGATTAGCTTAACATACATGCTTGATGTAAAACTTAGCATTTTTGTTTATATGATGTATTAGATGATGTTATATGTGATGGATGATAGATGCTAGATGTGATAAAAGCAAATGTGTAGTAAACAAATACACAAGCAAAAGTTAACAAAAATAAACAAATATACACATATAAAACAACACAACAATACACAACTAGAAAAGAACTCATGCGAATCTTAACAATGATTAAATTGATATTAAATATAAGTAAGTAAAAAATAGTAATAGATGCATACGGTAGATGACGAAAACATACCAATATTTACAAGTATGAAAGTTTTCAAAAATGAAATCATTGTAACATATAATTAAATCAAACGAGATTCAATCTAAAGTAAATAAATGAATCATACTCTAAATCATGCAAGGTGAAAAGATACTACAATCAAAACTATACAAATTTTCAACTAAAAACAATATGATCACAACTCTTTTATGAGACAACATTGATATATTTGCTAATGTTTGTGGTTTTATCTTTGAAAGATAAGTTTTCAAGGCTACTATGCACATTGGTTTTGGGGTTTCCTCAAGATAATTTTGATGAATTTTGTGTAGCTTTGTCCTTAAAAGGGGGTATTTCGAATGTTTATATCTTTGTGTATCCTTTTCTGATTTTTTTTTTGTATTCTTGAAGTTCTTTTCTGAAAGAAATGTATAGTGAAAAAGAAGCATGGATGCCCCCAGTGTGATGTGGGAATATACAAAGGTGATTCCATCATGCGAGATACTAGAAAAAATGAGCCGAGATCACAAGATTTGACAAGATAGATTCGATAGGGTTCCTAGACCTAATAAGGGAAACCAATCCTAAATAGAGGTGAGAGTTACACGACCAGATGCAAGAGTAGCTTGTGAACAATGAATCCTCCTTAAGTGTTGAAAACTAGTTTTCACCCAAGGACCTACCCAATGTGCCACAATTGCGTGGTTTTCACATGTGGAGGACCTATTTTCTTTTAACTATTTTCTTTATTTTCTTTATTTTTTTCTTGTTTTTTCTTTTTTTCCTTTTTTCTATGTTTTTATGTATTTTCTCGATGTTTTCACCATGCTTAAGCATAGAATCACTTGATGTGCATGATGTTCATGGGTTTTGGGAGCTCTTCACCATCAAAATGTGCAATTTTATACGCTCCCGATCCATATTTAGAAACCACCACGTAGGGTCCTAACCAATTAGATTTAAATTTTCCTTTCTTTCCTCTCTGTCCTTAACATTATTTCTCTGGTTTTATTTCGAACAAGATTGTAACATCCACCTTTACGACATAGAAACAAGGGAATTTTTTTACATAATGTTCTCTATTCTAAATTAATATAATTTAGAACACACATTCCATTTCCAATCCATCTCATAATAGAAAACCATATGCAACTATAATGACTCGGTGAAACACTAATCTCTCATTCCATGACTCAGTATTAAACCGATCTCTCATGTTAACTTGTTCATGTGTATACTATGTATACTTGGTTCCTTTACCCTTTTAGGGGCACTCAAGTGTTCTGTCTAAGAATCATATCTAAATATCTTACCGATATTCATCTGAAATCTCGCATCTTAGACTAGGTGACATAAGACAACACAACCAAAGCAACTTGTGATACTTTGGCCAAAGTTTTAAACATGTCTACCATGTTTACATTCCAAGATGACATACTCATCAAAAGGAATATGTCTTTCACCACACTTGTACTATTATCTAGATTGGTCATCCTTGACTACTATCAACCCAAATCTGAATCAAAGTTTCACAATAAATAGGAAACTTACATGCACTAGTGTGGAAGACTACTCATGGTGACTAAGGATACATAGACATACTCAATCAAATTTCGTCGATTGGGTGTGTCTAGTTACCCTAAGTCAACATGAGTTGACCACTACACTAGTCCATGTTTCTATCTCTTTTTAGAGTAGAACCATGAACCAAACTTCCACTTATGTCAATCGAGTTAATTGAACTAAGTGGGGTGTTGAAGCATAGTTGGTTGCATCATAGTATCCTCATAATGACTCTTGTCATTATGAAGGTACTCTTCTATAGTGCTATGTTACAAAAACCAACTGAGTTCCCTCAACTAAACTAACATACTTAAGAATATTAGGATATTAACCCAATAATTATTATCTTATAGATTTTAATGAAAAACAACACACTTAAGGGTCCACTATGCATGATTTACCCAAAGAAGGGTACGAATTGTATTTTACACAAGAGAAAGGTATGTGGATAAAATCAGCATTCCTGCTTATTCTACATTTATGCCTATGCTCATCTTATTCTTAACCATTTATTTTCATTTATCGATATGTCATAATTCAATATTAGAAAAGTAAGATCATTAATTTTTCTTATTACGGTTTAACATTGTAAACAAACTTGTTTGAAAACTTATACTTTAGACTTTGGAATATCATAAAGTCTAAATCTTTCTAATAACTCTTTTAAGCATCCATGCTTCAAATTAATTGATAGCAGAAAAAGAGCATATAACAATCAAGCTTATGATTTAAACATAATCACTTAACAAGATATCATACATAGCTCATTACTTAATTACAAAGGAAAGTATCCCTTTTTTTTCTTTAATAAGAACTAATGTCCTATAGAGAAATCAGAAAAACATATGGTTTAGTTTAGTAATAAGAGGGTACAATCTTTTATATAAACTATCCATATTCCCCCTTTCTTGATAAGGATCTACCATTAATTACCAACTTAGTTGTGCTCTTTCCAAATGTAAATAATTAAACTATAAGTATAGATCCTTATTCCTAGAATCATTTAATACCTTATAATATATTAAGTTATGTATATTAATATTTAAAATATATCCATAAATCCCCATCATGCATGATATTATCTAGGAATATTACACAAACCTAAGTCATAAAGACCTTAGAAATAAATCAGAAATCAACATCTTTTCACAACAATTCATTTATCAAAAGAGAGTTCACTACTCTCCAAACTCAATAAGTATTCCATAGGTTTATACAAAATATCTTTCCATCATTATAAAACTAATTTTAATACATCTTCATAATTTATTTTTCCAACAAGAAGTACATTTCAAGAAAATGTCAATACATAGACATCTGAATGAAGTGAAATGAATTCACTTGTAAAAAAATGTAAATTTCTATAAGTCTTTCTCCTTTCATCTTTCGAAAATTCCATCTACAAAATTGTTAGCACGAGTCAATTCACAAGAAATGAGCATGATAAACACTATAACGTTAAAAAAAATGCTTTTATCTGATTGTTTCACAAAATAAACCCTGTTATTAATGAAAACGTTCCATGTACAAAAATAAGGACAATAAGAAATACTTTCCTTAATAACTACAAGTCAGATAAAGAGAAGAGTCACATAATCTACAAGTAATAATGTTTAAGAAAGAACTAATTAACCCATCATAATTAATTCTATCTCAAACACGATTATGAAAATCATTACCACATGATATTCATCCAAACATTAACCAATTAATAAAATAATTAATATAAAAATTAATATCCTAACCTCAAACTTTTCAATTTAATTTTCAACCAAGTTCTATAAAAACACATTCAGTTCTTATCATTCAATCTAAAAATTAACTAGGAACAATAATAAATTGACATGAATAGGCTTCCACCACCATGGTACCTCCAATAAAATTCCTAATTCCATCCATAGAAAGAATCCATCAAAACCGAGATCACTTTATAGGGATCACAAGTTAGGAACTAAAAGGCCGCAGTCCTAACAAGACGAATAGGTTTCCTAACCCAATTGCTTGTATCCAAATGAATGAAACAGGAAGGGAAAAGAGTCAAAACTTAGCCAGGAATCTCAAACAATCAACCTTTGTATGATTTTTCTACCCACATAAAACTAATAGAGAAAATGTCATAATGGTTTCATTATTAAAACATAGAGTTTTGTGCTTCCTGAAAGACCAATTCCATGATTTAAAGAAAATAACATCCTTGTATTGATTAATGTAGACATCACATCAACCAACCTATAGAATAACTTAATACCAGAAAGAAAAATCCTTTAGCTCTTAACATAACTTATGATGTCTAGTACAGTCTCAAGGAGACAATCAAAAGACTCAATCAAACCTACAACCGTCGTCAAGAAAAACATGACATTCCAATACAAGGCTTGTTAAGGATAACATGATCTGCAACTTAACACAATATCCAAATGCACTCACAGAGCCTAAAGTTCCACATAGGAGCATAATAATAAAATAAAACAAACCCAGATTGAAAGTAACAACCCAAGATTTCCTCATAGGTTCAGTCAAGTTCCATAACAAGAACTCGACTCAAGAAGAGTAAGCGAGCAAAGGAAAACAAACCACAGAAGAGAGAAACAAAGTTTACTAGTCCAAAATATCACACAAGACCATCTCGATATTTTACTATTTCCTAGAACGATTCAAACTACTACGTAGTCCTGCATTCTCAAGCCAACCCAAATGGGTAACATCCAAAGTGAACTCAACCAACCAGAGAGAGAGAGAGAGAAATTTACCAGTCTTAGATACTAAAATGGTCCACCCATGATGGGTTTTATACAACAACTCATGCAAAAAGATAGAGACAGAAAAACTCCAACAATATCCCTTCTTGAATGCACCTATGGTGCTCAAAACAACTTCATGTATGCCCAGTATGGGTCAAACAAGATCTCACTAAAGACACTACAAAACCAAGGATGGTTAACAAATTAAACCCAACAATGAATAAGAACTGAAACTAGAACTCCCAACAAGCATACATTCACAAATTGACTATCAATAAAAGATAATACCTCCAAAATGAAGTCTATCAATTGAAAATGAAGTTCCATTTTAGACCCTTCCATAAGGCGAGCAGGATTGAATCCATAAAAATAAATCAAAACCTAGTTTACTAACCATTGAGTGATTCCTAGATTTAAGATATCTCCATAGAAAACCTACAAAGACTTTTTAAATACAAGGATACGATACGAGAAGACATAGGTAACAATTACATAATACCATAGAAAGATCATTCCCAGTTTCCTAATAGAACAACACATTGGTTTTCCAGTTCCATACAAAACCCGCATTCATTAAAAATAATACACTATCACACAAAACCATTCATATCCATGCAACCATTTTCAAGAGTACACAAATAGAAGCAAAAGAACAATGCAACCATCCAACAAAGTAATCACACAGATGTTTTCATGAAGAGCAGAGTTCTCTTAATGAAAAAATTTAAATAAAAGCAAAATATTTAATGAGATAGGGCCTATCATGCTTGGTAGTGCTCTTGTATCCTTTTCCTTTCCTCAATCCTTCATGCAAAACCTCTACTACAATATTTCCATGAAAACACCAAAACCAAGCCTCTGAAACTTTCCTCATTTCCTTCTTATAGCTTCCATGCTCATATTTTGTTATTATTTCTGCTATGGAAGGGTGGGATTAAGCATGCAACAGATTCAAATTGGAGGTTCAAAAGAATGGTAAACCACATGTAGAGATCCAAATCTCCCAAAACCAAATGAAACAATAAAACCAAAATCATCTATTTCCACCAACCTCCTCCTATTCCCCAGGTGGTTTTCACTTTGGTTGAGAACATTCATTTTCAACAAGACTTCTAGTGTGCCCCCCTACATTCCCACCATCACCAAATCTTTTCTAGTTTTATGTATAAATTAAAACTTCATTAAAAAGATCTTAGTAGAGTTTGTCATCTCAACTTTCCCCTATTTTCATGCATTGGACAAAATTGGTGATAACAGATGTATTTAATGACACATTAAACCTCCTAAAATCCTTAGAAATTGGTGCCATCGACACCCATCACTTACCATCCATGCCATCCCCTTTCCCTTTAGGCTAGCTTATTGCCCTTAGGTTAGGTTTAGTTAGTATTAGCTCATAAACCAAGCTTAGGTCCTTAGGAGTGATTCATATCTAGTTTAGAATAAACTAGTGTTAAAGACTTAGGATTACCCCCTCCAAATTAATAAACAACAATAATAAAATCACCTTATCTTAAAATTAAGATAAGATAATAATCATAGGAACTTAGATTAAATTAGGTCCCAAAAACTAATCATCAACATTACCTTACGTGATGAATAAAAATGATGTTTTTAGATCACTATAAAGGGCGTATGCAAAAGATGTCACGTGTGATCCATGAATGACTGGGTTAAAAATCAAACATTCTGCCTAGCTTGGTTAAATGACCTAAACATCATAGAATCAAAAGCATTCCTTTGATCATTGAAATTGATCCAAGCTATGGCTATCCTACATCAGAAATCAAATAGACTGAAGCATAAGTTCAAATACAAAATAGGCTATGAACGAGTTTAGAATAAATTTATTTCTTCCATCCACATGCAATACACATTCAACATAAAGAATGAATGAAATACTTCATTTTAAATTCAGAATTTACATGGCATGATTGTATCCATTTTTAGAAGATAAACATATCATATACAACAAACATGATTACTTAGTTCATAAGAGTACACCTTCTTCAAACAAGAATTACATATCAACGTTTACAACTTTGATTACAAAATTCATCAAGGATAACAACCATGGTAGAGGCATTACAAGGATCACCTAAATCAAATTCATGATGAATGATCCATTTGTTATATCTTCTTGATACTTGGTTATGATAAACCTTTAGGTGATTGAACACTCTCATGCGCTTTTCATCCAACATCTCTAACTCTGCTAGTCGAGCAACTCTATAGTCTTCATATTTATCAAGATAGTCCTAGAGAGATATTATCAAGGAAGAAAGATACACTTCCAAGGGTATGATGGCTTCAGTGGCATAGACTAAAGAATATGGAGTTGTACCAGTAGGAGTGTGCATGGATGTTCAATAGGCCCAAAGGGCGGGATTTATTTATAAGTGTCAATTAAAGCCAGTCTTACTAACCATTTTCTCCATGATTTGTACAATATTTTTATTAGTGGCTTCAGATTTCCCATTACCTTGAGGGTAATAGGGGTGAAACAATTGAGTTGGATATGAAAGCATTAACATAATGCTTTGACTATTTTGTTTTTGAAATACTTACCATTATTTGTGACAATGGCGTAAGGGATGCCATAACGATAAATGAGGTGATTCATGATGAATTTGGAAATTTGCACACTAGTTATATAAGTGAGAGGCACAACCTCTACCCATTTAGTAAAATAATCGGTGGTGGTGATAATGTGGGTATGACCATCTGATGAAGTAGGATGGAGCTTCCCTATGAGATCCAATCCCCATTTAGAAAATGACCAAGGATTCACGATGGGCTATAAATCCTATCTTTGGCGCATATATCAAGCTACCATATTTCTAAAAAAATCACACTTTTTGATGAAGTTACAATAGTCTACTTCCATTTTGGCCAATAATAGCCCATTCTTAAGAGTTTCTTAGCTAGAACCATGCCGCTATTATGCACTCGCAAATCGCCATGCACTTCTTTAATAGTGTGGTGACTCAAGTAACATCCAAACAACGTATCGATTCCTTTCGTAGCCATGATGATAGAGGTTTCCTCCAAGGAGGGTATAATAGGCTATAAGGAAGATAAAGGATTTCTTCTCAAAGTGTGGGTAATGTCCGGGGAGACATGCCATCTTATAGGTAGTTAAATATGTGATTGTACTAAGGCCAGAAAGGACCAACAACTTCACATGCCAAATAAGACTCCAACATGTCATAGGTGGGCACTCATAAGTGCTCTACAAAGAATGAAATTTTACTTTCTTGAGGCAGAATTCGTAATAGAGATCCAATATTATCCAAATCATCCGCTTATCTATTATGTGACCTTGGTCTATGCTCAAAGATAATCTACACAAAATAATCTTTTATGGTCTCGACCAATTTCTTATATGAAATTTTATTTTCATCTTTGACACTATCCTCATCATTAAATTTTTTAATGATTAGTTGGGAGTCATCAATGACTCATAGATGTTGAATATTCCAAATAATAGCTAACTTAAGACTGTAATGAGCACCTCGTACTCTGCAATGTTATTAGTACAAGGAACCCCAAATGGAATTCTTTTGGAATAACCTCTCATGTGGGATTGATGACCACCACTCCTCATCCCGACCCATGAAATGTGAATGATCCATCAAAGTGGACTTGCCACATAATAGAATCTTTGATATACATCATGGATGCATCTAAAAATCTAGACACAATGGTTCCATTCTGGTAAGGAGCTTCTACTAATTGATTATCCAATACATGTCCTTTCAACTATTTTTGGTTAACGAACTCAATATAAAATTCACTAAGGAGAATGATCCAATTATCCATTCATCCTGTAAGGGTGGGTTTGGATAAAAGGTACTTGAGAGGGTCAACTTTGGATATCAACTTGGTTTTGTTATTAAGGAGGTAATGGAAAAGTTTCTGAAAGGTAAAGATGACTGCTAGGCATGCCTTTTCAATCTATGGATAATTCAACTCATAGGCGATCAAGGTGTGGCTAAGGTAGTAAACTACTCTTTCTTTGTGGTCAAGGTCATATTGGGAAAGAAAGCAGTGCACCAATAGCAAACTAGGTAGTTGAAATATATAAAAGGAGAGGTTTTCCTAGGGTAGGCGGCATGAGAACAGGTGGGTTGATGAGGTATTATTTAAGCAATGCAAATTCCTTTTGAAAATATAGTCCCCAGTTGAATGTAACATCTTTCTTTAGTAGATGTGTGAATGGATGGCACTTATCTCGCAAGCTATGAAATAAAATGACGGATTGCTTGAATTTTTCCTTGTAAACTTTGTAGTTGTTTGAGATTTGTAGGTGGAGGCATATCTGTGATATCTGTAACATTTGTGGGGTGCACCTCTATTTCTATTTGTGAAATGATGAAACCTAAGAACTTTCCTGATAGAAATCCAAAGACACACTTTATGGGAATGAAACAAACCTTATAATCTCGGAGACACTAGAAAATATATCTCAGCACTTTAGGGTGCTCTTTACTAGTTTTGGATTTTTCTAAGATATCATCAAGGTAATCCTCCATGATGTCATTCATTATGTCGGGAAGATGACCATCGTTGCACATTGATAGGTAGCCCCAACATTCTTGAGTCCGAAAGGCATGACTTTGTAGAAAAATGTCCCCATGGGGTGATGAAAGTTGTCTTGTGTTGATCTTCCTCTGCAATCCTGATTTGGTTATAACTTGAAAAGCCATCCATTAAGGATAACATTTCATAACCAGCAAAGTAGAGTTGACAATCATATCGATGTTGGGTATATTGAAATCATCTTTGGGAAACACTTTTTGATGTCTTGAAAATCAAAGTGCATATTTTGATACCAACCGACTTCTTTTGAACTGGGACTATATTGGATATCCAATCCAAATAGTCAATGGGTTTAATGAAATCTACTGCTAATAAATTTTCCAATTCTTCTTTAACAAGTAGTGCAATATTTGGATGCATCTTTCTCAATTTATGCTTGATGGGTTTAGCATCTGGGTGCACAACAAGGTTGTGTATGACCAATTCTAGGTATACACTGGTATATATGTGTATGAACATACAAATATATCTACATATTATTGTAACAATGCCAAAAAAATATTCTATTCTTGTGTCCGAGAGTGAAGCTCCCAACTTTATCATTCGAGGATCCTCTTCTAAACCAATGTTAACAATAATCATCTCTTTTACAAGCATCTTCCATCCATGCAGGATTAGGGGTAAGAGTAATATCAACTTCCTTAGTTGGCTCATCATTGTATTTATAAGGATACTTTACTCTGTCTATGATTTCTTCATTTTTGTCTACTAGTGCCTCAAAGAGGTTTTCACTGGGGGAATTATGCTTGTTCTTTCCACAAGGATTTTATAAAGTTTTCTTTCCTATTCTTGTGACCTTTTTATTTAGTCATCCACACATCTCTTCTTCTTCTCCAAATTATGTACAAGCATCTAGTTTGATGGAAAAACCTTTCTTATGATCCCCATTCATAATAGAATCCCTAAGTTGCATGAACTCTGTAAATGCCTCATCATTCTTAAAGAAATCAATTGGCACATGAAATTGTTGATCCCAATCTATAAGTTTGGGATATACTAGGGTAACTTGGTAATTGGATAGGGTATCAGGTCCGGATAAGGTAAAAACAATGGAATTTGGAAATAGGTTAGTGGAGGCAAGATCCTCATATAGGCTACATTGGGAATTTGCATCACTATCTGAATGAGACAAGCCATCCTCACATTCTGAAGAGGTGGTGTCTATCTCAGAAGGTGGATCATCATGGGTCTTGATTCCAAGGCCATGTTTGTTAGATTTGAAATGAGGAATAAGAATAGGCTCTAGCCTTCCTTGTGCATTTATACCGCATCCAAACCCATTATAGCCCATGAAATACATCATGCGATGGCCTTTAATATACTGCAAAGCTTGATGACATGATGTCATGGTACCCTCCTAGTGGGATCACCTAACATATTTTCCTCAGATAGGAGGCCACTAGGAATAAAATTCTCTAGTGGTTCAGGGCATCTATCTCTAGTGCTCTTGAATTGGAAGTATGGTTTACCACATGTCCTAGGTAACACTAAAAGTTTGATATTAATAAGGCTTGTTGAAGAGTGAATTGATCATCTGGACCATAATTTATAGACGTTTCTTCCTATGATATGAAGGGATTAACCAATGGTGGGAAATCCTAATTATGAGTGAGTGAACATGGATATACACGATCCTTCATAGAATTTGTTTGCAAGGGGAAAACAATATCCGCTAAAGGACATTCATATGATGCACGTGAAAAGTTGTGTAGTGCTCTACAATGTGTGAATGGCTCTAGATCACCTAGAATGGTGATTATATACCCTTCATGACACAAATTTATACACTGATAGAAAGTGGAGGGAATGACCTGCATGGCATGGATCCATGGACATCCCAAGAGCATGTTGTAAATAAGATCCAAGTCAAAGACATGGGATGTTGTATCATGATATGTTGGCCCTACTTCCATTGGAAACACTCTAGTACTTGATAGTTCTTTCTATTCATTATCATGTGTCGTGATTATAATAGTTTTATCACCCAAATATGTTTCGAAATGGCCTAGTTATTTTACCAGTTTCAATGTGTAGATATTCGATGGACCCACGCTGCAAAATATCTTTATTGATCTTACGATGAGTAATGATGATGCCTATGTATAAGGGTAAGTTGTGCTTTGGGTTATTACGTAGGATTACGGTGTGATCAAAAGTATTATGAGTGTTAGAATCAAGGTGTGTGACCTTTCCTTGCAAGTGTGCGGGATCTATTTGTGTGGAGAATCCCGAGCTTTGAAGCATTTAATAAAATATGTTTTTATGAGCAAAGTGGAGATCTTAAAGAGATCTAGGATTGAGATTCTAGCTAGTGTCTTATCCAATTTTTCTATCAAGTTATACTAGCCTTCCTACGTAAAAGATAGAGGGTCCGATATTACCAAATGGGATCTTTGCATACAAACAACACAACTCTTTTGTAAGATCCTAATGGTATTAACATGTTCATCAGATGAATGGATATAACCTATAAGGGAGTCAAATGGTTTATTGTCTGCTAGATAAGTGTAGGAAGTAGTCTGATAATCATTAGAGGCTTGTCCGCAATCTGACTTCTTATGTTTCTTATCTTCGTGATTAAGAAAAGGTTCTTTGAATATACCCATATTTTCATTAGGTCCTTATCCTGAGTCAGATGGTGAATTAACTGTGATCTTACCCTCTTCAATGAGGTCTTGTATATAATGTTGCAATCTTAGGCATCTATCAATTTTGTGTCCTTTGACACGGTGGAAATCACAGTATTCATGCTCTTTGAACCAACTTGTTTTAGGTGCATCTTTTAGATATGGTACCATCGTAGTTGGGTATTACACCATGTTTATGGCGTTTAACTATTTAAGTATAATGAGATAGTGATTGATCGGATGTGTAAATGTGTATTTTGTAGGTGCCTTTGGGCGAGGTCCTTGTGAAAGCTTTAAAAGAGGACCATTCTATATATATTGGACTCTCTTAGATTCTGTGATGCCATCACCAACGAAATTTTGTTTTTATTAAATAATTTTGGTTTATCAATGGATTTTATCTCATGTTTATCCTTTGTAATGTGTTTGAGTGTCCCCTTCGTAATAAGATCCTTTTCAATTTGACTACCCTTCTCTATAAATTCTTCAAAGTTAGAGCCACAAAGTGCATTTGTAAGTGAAAGGTTGTTTCTAGGTTCAAATTGGGGATGAATATGCTTACTAACTATTTTTTATGGAAGGACACAAGGGAAATGACTTGCCAATCCATGCCATCGCTGCAAGAATCCTATGAAGGTATCATTAGATTTTTGTTTAGTGTTCCAAAGGTCGTTCATGGTGATGTCACTCTCCATGTTGAAAGAGAAATGTCACACAAAATTTTTCAGCAAGTGCGGGCCATGTCATGATTGATCCCTTAGGTATATTGAAGAACCATTCTAATGTCTTTGATCCTAGGTTGTGAGGGAATAAATGTATCAAGTAGTTATCACTATAAGAAACTTCCTGGAAAGCCATGTAGAAGTCTTTGAAATGATTACATGATCACTTTTACTTTTATATTTTTTGAATTTGGGGATATCAAAATGTTTTAGAAATGGTAGTCACAACATATCCTTATCAAAGGGGTAAGGACATAGCTCTTTGTATAAGTATTTTCTACTTGTGTCCCATGTTACTCTCTTGTAGTGTAGAAAGTGTATTATTCATCGGGTGTAACTCTTGTTGGATGATTTGTTCCTTTGTAGGTGATAATGGTCTATTCAATTTTACAATGTTGAAATTTGCATCATCATATGGATCTGTGTGAAACTCACATGATTTTTTTAAGTCTATCCTTACATGCACTTTTACTCAAAGAGCCTAATTTTTCTAGATTTTGACTATGTTATAGTATCTTCGTTGAATGATCTATTCTTCAATTAAGGGATCATCTTCATCGTCAAACCTAGGAGGCGGTGAGTCCTTGCACTCACAATCAATTTTTACCTTGTGTGAATCCTTATAATAATGTTTTTGTGAATTTCATGTTGGTTTTGGTGGGTCATCTTTGACATTGTTGTTGCATTTTCTTGAAGTGGAAATATATCCTATGTCAAAAGTATTATCCATATCTATGAGGGATGGTCATGGTTGTTCATCCATTTCATGGTTAGTGGTTTTAATCACCACCTCAAATTCTTACTGAAGCCCGGCTCCTAATTCAATAAATCTTGTGAATACTTGGTCTTTGTTATAATAAAGGAGCTCGTCAAAGTGAACTAAGTATAACTTGTGTTGTTCCTCTTATGCATCGGAATCGTCTCACTATTATTGATTAGTGGTTCAGTGTCTTTAACTTTTGAAAAGAGCGGTGCTATGTTATTTCAAGTAAAGGGGTATGATTCAAAAGGATTTTCTTCTAAGTCACGCTCGTTTGGTTTAGATGTCATTTTCATGATTATAGGCATCACTAGTTGAATTTTCACTATATTTTGTCTAAGTGTTTTCAAGTTATACAAAATTTAGGTATATGTGATGTTCATAGTTTAAAGTATGACTATCTAGAAATATTTCCTAAACACACAAAATATGCAAATGTTATTTGTAATAGGGACAATCACACAAACGATATAGTAGTCAAATACTCAAACCTGTTTCAAAACAATATATTCCCTAAGCTATGGTTTCAATGATAAGCACACAAATCAGATAGTGACAACCCCTATCAATACCTAGGTCGAGTTGAAACATCAACAAGATCTAAATACCAAAGTTGTATTGACACAATCTCTCCACAAGGTATATTATGACTAGTTCAAATACCCAAAAATATAAGTTTTTGATAATGGAAGTTACAAATGCAAGTAATGTAACAACACTACCCCAACACATTAACCAAGCCTAGAAAGGAAAGGTGTTAATATAAATATGATGCTATTACAATACGAAAAATGTGGTATCAACACTTTCAAAAGACCTTAGAAATTGTTGGGATTGAAACTAAATACAATTATAGCAAGAAGTTACTAGTCGTGTGAGCAATGTAATGATACAATAAGGAAAATTATATAGAGTTATCAGAATATGAAAACAAGTTGTAAGTGTCATAATTGTATGGCTAAAATGTGGGCGAGTAACAACTCAAAGGGGAAATGATGATGAAATGAAATCCTAGCTATGAAGACGATATTGAAATAAATATCAAGTGGTTATCAAGTATATAAGGACGTATCCACACACTTTATACGTTTAACAAATTAGACACAAACATGGATGAGCGTAAATAGAAAAAAACTTGGAAAACATTATCTATGAAAACACTCCCGAAAGATTCCTTCTCTTTTCCCAAATGGGTAACAAGAATGCAAAGGTATGGATCAAAAGAGGAAAATAAACTCAATGACACTTGGGAAAAGTTTCACTTCATCCTAATGTGAGAAAGAAACCAAGATAAGTGACACGTTGTTTAATTTCATGATGAGAGACACTTAGATATAAATTAAGTGGATTTGTTACCGTGTTAAAAAAAAGGCTTTGAATCTAAGAAAGATATTCCTTCATGATGGTTTTGACAAGACATGATAATGAGCTAGAAAAGTGGGCTCCTTGATGAAATGGATTTCCTAGGTAGTTCACTCAATTAGGTGTCAATAGTTTGTCTAGAAGCGAGCTATATTTACCAAGGTTTCCCAAGGAGTATCTCGGATTTACTTTACCCATTTTTGATACAATGAGCAACTAGTGCTTTCAGTTGTATCGTCACTAAGGTCGCGATATGGACAACTTTTACTCTAAAGTCACAATGTATAACTGGTCAAGTGGGTAAGTGGAGCACTTCCTATTTCATCCATGAGGTTACTCAGTGGTGAATTACTTTAGGATTCCCACAACAAACCCCATTGTTGTAGCTTAAGGTGTTATGCCAAAGGGATTATGTTCTAGTTAAATGGATAGGGATGTACCCTTTTACGAAACCTGCAATATATTGTGATGTATGTGGTGTGTCTTTTATCTTGTTTAACTTAATGTGGTTTTAAGGAGAAAAATATTTGGCAAGCTATATGAAAACACATATTAGTGGGTTTTTTTTTCAAAATCCTTTCTTCGACAAACGAATTTGGTCCTATAAGTAAGAAGTTAGTATTTTTCCAAAAGATCACAATATCATAAAAGAGATTTTACGTGTTGTTTTTTATTTCCAAGGTTACCAAAAGATGCGAGGGAAGAGTATATACAACGTGAAACTCAACAATAAATAACTAATGGAAAACACTTAAATTAAATTTTGAAAATGAATTCATTTTAACCAAAATTTAAATATTAATCCATTATGAATGCAAATCAAGCATTTTGAAAGAAAAACAAGGTTTTGGAAGCATTTTTGGTACCCAAGATTGCCTATAAGGCACAAGGAAGAACATAAACACTTCAAAGACCTTAACTAATCAATAAATGAAACACTTAATTAAGTTAATCAAAATAAGACTAAAGAACCCTGCAAACAATTGTTAAGAACCTATAAACAAGTCAGTAAAACCATAAAATTTAATCTTATAGCCCGTGAATTTTTTTAACTTTTAACATTGACGCCTACATACCCATTCCAACGCATGCATGCCCTAACCAACAAGTAAACATGTAGACATGATGTGACAGTGGGGTTTTGACATATACGCATCTAACAAGACATATACGCTAGGGTTTTGACAAATACGCACCCCAAAGAATGGATATGTGGCCATGGTAAAATACAAGATCAACACAGTCTTTGATAGATGACTACACATCTAGAGAAACAAGTACGCTCATGGTTCAACATATACACGTGGAACAAGATGGAAACATTTCCCTTTGTAAAAAGTTTGATAGCTCAAGGTATGACTTGATGGATACGTGTCTAACTCAATGCATATGTGTTTGTTCGACGAATACATGCCTCTCTAGGACACCTAAGTGTACCCCTGTAAAAACCTAAAAATTCATGGAAATGAAAAAGTTAAAGGATCAAACAGGTTAGTTTTTATCAATGAAAGCCTATTTCTAGCTTAGACCCATTAAATGCTTTAGAAAAAGGAAGAAAAATCCCTTTTAAAATGTGAAATCTATTAAAAGACAAGATTTTAAAACCTAGAAAGCATAAAAATGGTTAGAAATGGACATGTAAAGCCTAGAAAAGACTTGAAAAGGACTATGGAGTAAGTCCCACTGGCATGCCAAATGTGAACAAGGAAAAAAAAATTAAAGCTATGAAATGGGGTAAGAACACTCGAGAGGCTCCAAATTTTAAAAAACAGTTCAATGGACCATCACTAAAAGATAAACAAGGATTCATTACTTTTGCATGTATTAATCTTGAAAGAAACAAATAAATCTAACACATCTATTTATCTTCTACTCTTGAAATCTTTACAAATGAACTTAGGTAGATTCTATGCAATCAGCTTTGTGATTGTGAGAATGGAAGATCTCCATTAATGGCTAAAGATCCATATGGTTCCTTCTATTTACTAAAACTTGTAAGTGTAGTGCAAATAGCAAAGCAAAAACAGTATTAGCTCAATATAAAATGAATAAAATCAGTAATCCTAGCAATAATACTATAGTTTAGCCTAGAAAGAGGAAGTGTTCTTTTGAAAGAGACAAGGATTCATTACTTTTGCATGTATTAATCTTGAAAGAAACAAATAAATCTAACACATCTATTTATCTTCTACTCTTGAAATCTTTACAAATGAACTTAGGTAGATTCTACGCAATCACTTTGTGATTGTGAGAATGGAAGATCTCCATTAATGGCTAAAGATCCATATGGTTCCTTCTATTTACTCAAACTTGTAAGTGTAGTGCAAATAGCAAAGCAAAAACAATATTAACTCAATATAAAATGAATAAAATCTCTAATCTTAGCAATAATACTATAGTTTAGCCTAGAAAGAGGAAGTGTTCTTTTGAAAAGAGAGAGGGGTAGTGGGGTATTTATAGGTTTTGATTTCCAAAAATGGGAGACTTTGGGTGCATGTGGGACAAATGAATAAGCCAAAAATCACTTTAGTGAGTCAAAGTAAGATTTGACTAGGCTTAGAAGAGGTTAATCATGGTTTAGGACTAGTTAAACTAGGTTAGGCTAGTTAATCCCATTTAGAGATAAACCAGGGTTTTGAGAGGGTTGTGAGAGGTCTAATCAATCTAATGAAATGGATTGATTACCTAGGAAGCTAGTAGAAGTGGTCTAGAATAGGATTAGAAGAAGGTTTAGTAAAAACGAGGCTATATTATCCTGATTAGTTGGTTTATATGAGGAATAAAACCAAAAGGATGTCATAAAATGAGATTTAGATGGGTTTAATTGATGGCATGTCATCAATTTGTGAAGAGTGAGATAGTTAGTGCAATATTAGGAATAATAATGCTTCGATCAAATTATTTGTGTCTACACCTGTTGTAATGGAAGAGAATATGTAAGAGAAATATGCATTTTACAACATGCATCTTGAATGAAAATTGGAAGATTTTAATAATCCAAGTATCATGCTGGATGAGGAATAAGGAAAAGATCATGAAGATGTCACCTCTCTCATACCATTCACTAAGGTGACTTATCAGTTTCCTGTAAATGTGCAAGAAGAAGAAAATCAAGTTACAGATAATCATCTTTTCCAGAAGGCTTGTAAGAAGACTTCCTCATTGTAGTTGGAATTCAGAATGGTGGGAAAAATCAATGGATCAGACCTTTCCAAATCAGGTACATGGTTTCATTAGGGTTAAGGGACGAGCCAAAACCAGTCATGCTTGCTTCTAAGCATGAGGATAAGCTGCAATGTGCCAAAGATCAACCACTATGCCTCTTGAAACCAGATGAACAATAGTTAGAAGAGGTTTTTATCTTGCTTCTGGTTGATGCCTTGATGGAAGGAGTGGAGAGCCAATTTTAAACCAACTTTTCACTCCTAATCATAGTTGTTCTTAATGAAAAATCATCCACATGGATAAAAATTACGAGAAAAGGAAGCTATTTTTCATCACCAGTGCAGGTTTTGTTTGAAGTTGCCCATTTCTTTGGTTAGTATAGGATAGGAGTAGGTTTGATTTAAGAATAAGAAGTGATTTTGCACACTCTACATGTCTTACTTGAGGCATTTATGATTTATTTCTTTATATATAGCTTATGTTTGTTATTGCTCCACTTATTACAATGCACCATGCCCTTCAGTTGTTACAGCAGGAAACTCATAGTTACATGTAACAATTGTAAACTTTAAATCAAAACAAATGTGGAGTAACTAAATTGAATTAAGGAGGATATTTTAATGATTCATGTAACTAGCTTCTAGTGCCCTTACAAGAAATCAAATATCTACCCAACAACATTCCCAAAAGCACAAAAAAATTAGAACATTCAGAAGGAGAAAGAAAATCAGAACTTAATAGAGTTCCATGATGTCTAAAACCATAAGTTGTCTTACACAAAGCTCGCAACATGCTATACATGCCAAGTAATCACCGGCCAAAGATGCTTCAATCTTGGCAAGAAATCATATTTTGGGTTGGTTACAGTAGTCATCTTTCATCCCTCGTTTGGATTAGGTTATAGAGAATTGGAATGAGGTAAGATTCAAGATCAAAAAAAATTTCCACTAATCTTAAACTTAATATTTTATTATTAATTTTGGAAAATACAAGCGATGAAAGGCGTTCTAGTTTCAAGTAGTAGATGATAGCTAAAAAGAGTAGTACCTCAAATGAGTTTTAGTGTCAAGGTTTTCAAAGTTTAGATCAGTTCATGTTTATCATGTAGAATCCATGCCCAATGGATAACTACATGTCACTTTCGTCCAACCCATCTAGTAGGAAGATGGTGCAATGAGTTGCTAAAATTTTTATCTAATTCTACCCCCGAGTGAATTGGACAACTCGAGAGCAGGAAAGCAACTCTCAATGTTTAGAGGGATCAACAAGGTATTTGAGAGGGTTGAAACTCACATGAGGAATTTTTCCTCTTCTTGGTCTTCATGGAGTTAAAAATATGTTCGGTTTGGGAGACCGACAATGGGGTCCACTTGTAGCATTAAATGGTAAAAATCATGTTTCACCCAGAGTAACCTCAAACATCTTCATACATCCCTCCGGTGTTGAGAAGATCCAAGGAGTTCATGAAATCTAAAGAGAGTTAGAAGAGTTGAAGGATTTGAAATTTGGACTTTATAGTTGACCGAGTCACGGTCGAGTTGTTTAGACCTCCCACCAAGCTTTCTATTAGGGAAGCAAGTTGTTTCATATATGAAGGTGAGTTGGATGAACACGTGTTAGTACCAAGCTCCTAGGAACCATTGAGCTATTCTCATGCAGACCAAGGCTTGCATATAGGTTCATTCTTTAATACCATTGAATTTTGGAAGGGGCCTATCTAATCAATTACATGGCAAAACATTTCATGGGATGAGCTATTTGTATTTCATATAAGATGTGTTGAGGCTCGAGCAAGCTATTTTTTATAATGTGTGATGGGTGTCATTATTCCCTTCATTTAATCAACTCTTTGTTGATGTCATATTCAAACCAGGGGGTGTCTGAAGCTATATGCAACAAGAAAATCTTAGTGATCTAGTAATTGACTGTAGGTATTTGTTATTTTATTTTTGGGGTTTTTTGCAGTGTCCTTAGGATTCCATGGCCAAAGCCTTATTATCTATATGCTGAAATAAACACACATACATGAATAAATAGATTGCTAGAAATAAACACACAATGTAGAAGTAAACACACTTTTCTTGGAAATAAACACACGGTTGAAAATGTTGTGAAAATCTTGCAAGGAAATGAAAATCTAGTCTATAACACCTACAGGGATAAGTATAAAATAGAGTTTAACTTAAAGAATCAAAATCATTTACTGACTAATTAATGAGATCTACACTATTTTCTTTAAAAATATAAATACTAATAAAATGAGGATCTTGGTTCTTGAAGGAGTGGGCCCTTGCTCCACCTTGAATCAAGATTTGACAAGGTAATATTCTCTAAAAAAGAAGTGGCTATTTTATTGCTGAAATATTTTGTCTTACAAAAACGTATTGAATCTTTCTATATCTCTATCTCTATGTATCTGTATGTATATTTTTTTCTCTTAATCTATATACATGTCTTTATATATATATATATATATATATATATATATATATATATATATATATATTTCAAAGATGCATTTATAGCCATAGTTGTTATACCGATTCAGATGGAACTGAATTATGCCCAAAATAGATGTTGAATTTGGAACCTTGCTTTGGACGTATAGTTGTTTGATAAGTTATCCCTAGATCTTTGAGTATGAAGAATCAAAAATCTTCTGATCTACTCTTGATTGAAACGCTTATTGATTTCTCTATCATTTCATATTGTCAAAATAAATATATTCCCATTGGTTCCAGAACTTTAGAGAAGTTTCGGAACTAAAGGGGATTGTTCTTGATCTAACCGTGAAAGTTCCAGAGCTAAACACAGGAGTTCGGAACTAAGTGTTGGAGTTCTAGAACTAAGTCTGAAAGTTCCAAAACCAAGAAATATATCTCATAAAATGTGTGATAGAGTTCCGAACAAATTCTAGAATTTCCGAACTAATTCATATTGAAGCCAAGGCTCCTAAAAACATCTTGATAACTTGATACTTCATTCTTTGACTGATTGTGACCTGTTTTATTATAAAAAATGAATTTCCACACACTTTGTTAGGAATTATAGAGATTTTAAACTTTAGAAATAAATTCAACAAAATATTGAAAATTACATCCTAACTTACATTAGATCAAAAAAATTCACAAAATGCAATCAAACTTGATAAAAAGGAGAGTAAAATAAGATCATTTATTGTGCATTAATGAGACATATTTTGGCCTTATCATCTCCCCGTACTTACTTGTTTGTAAGTCCCCTTAAAAAATTTACTCTTCAAATCTTGGGTTGTGTATTCTGCATTCCAATTGACTACTTAGGTCAAATGGATGAAATTGAATATCCTAGTGTTTTAGTTTAGAAGTACTATACCCTGATCCTACTTCTACTTTCCTTTTCCATTCCTCAAATTGAGTGGGATCTTGAGGCTCTCTATTTTTCCATGGAGACATGGGAGTGAGAAGAATGGGATGCCTTGTTCTCATTCCCATCCATATGCCCCTATGTTTTTCATTGACCTGAGGGATTAGTGTGTATAAGGATTTAGCTCATTCTAAGCTCCATATTAAGTTTGTGGGAGATATCATTTCTCTTCTTCTCAATGCAACTGTGAGAAACTCCCATATTTTCAAACATCCATCATAAATCTCTTCAAATTTGGGTTTCTCCTACATAAAAATTGATCATAAATCATGTGTTCTTTTCCAAAGCATAAGATTGTAGAGATAAAATTCGCAGAGAATATTTTTCTGCTCTGCACTAGTTGAGGAATATGTTGTCATGAACTCGATTCATCTTTTATTTTTATGTATAAGGACACATGTAATTCTTGATAACTATAAGCGAATATATTGTTCTTCTAAAAGATACTATAGGAGGTGGTCTCCTACATGTGAGTAATTTTTCACTCATCATATAAACCATTTGTATTTTTACAAGATCTTTAAATTTGTCTTCTTCCTCTTTGTAGAAATTTTCTTCCCATTTCTTCCTTGAAATCATTAAGTTCTTTGTAGGTATCATCCCACAACTTCTTGAGTGGCCAGTAAATCAGTTTAGTCTGTGCATATACTGTTGACATAACACTTGGTCTTCTAGAAAATTGACATTCTTCTTATTTTTCCATCATCTGTTGTTTGACCTTTGTCAATTCTTAAGTCCTATTTTCCAGCTTGATTTGTTAGTTTCTCAGTGAGCATTTCACTCTGTTCTAATTTGAGTTTTATGAAGTTTGATTCCTCATCCTTCTCTCTAATGATGAGTTCTGCTCTAGACAAAAACAAAGTCTATTTTAAATGTTGTTTTTCCTCCTTTTCTAAAAGTTCATTGGGAAATGAGCATTCCTCTTCTACCAAAGGGGTTTCCCTTTCCGTTTCCAAGATGCCAATTCTTCTTCTTCATGTGACTGTGTTATTGGTTCACCAAACTATTGAAAAGCATGTTCTTCAAATCTTTCATCTTCCTTCTCCACCTTATTTTGGCTTGGCTCAGGAGGAGTCATGGCCATGCTACCCAAAATATCAGCAACTTCTTTTTCCAACCCATCCTGTTCTTCCATCTCTTCTAGAATTTCCCTAGATCTCTTATGAAATATTCTTCTTTGGGGAGCTTCAAAATATCTAGAAATGGGTTTCCTCCTATATCTTCTTCTGACTTTCACTTCATGCTCTATCTTAGGTGAACTATCACTATTAGAGACAAATATTAGTTCTCTCGGTTCTATTACAGAGGAAGGAGTTTCTTTGACAGGCATAGTAGGTTCTGCAACTTTAATCCTTCTTCCATATCTCCTTCTTTTCGGTACAATAACCCCACATATTTCCTTATTTTCCTCTGCAGGGTATCAATCTCCAAATTAATTGTAGGATAAAAAGGTGTTGGTATTCCCCTCCTGATAATATCAGGGTTTTGCTTAAAATTTTGAAGAAACATTTTCCATATTTCTTCTCCATTTTTCTTCAAAAGAAAATGGTGTTGACATACCAAATGGATTAATCCATGATGTCTGATTATTCCAACTCCCTAGGAATACATCTGAGCCATTGTCTAGATGGAGTCAAAAATGAATCCTGGAAGATTTACTATATATTCTAGTTTTGAATTTCCATACCTAAGATATATTAACATCTTAAAGAATTATCTTCCCACATCCCAAATTGACCATCGTAATTTAAATACTTAACTACCCAAAATGCTACCATGTAAAAGGATTTGGGTAAGCTGGACCTTCTCGACCCCCTTTATGATTTTATTAGTATTATAGATATATTGAGGCTTAGATTCCCCTCTTGTATCAAGGTTTCCACCAAATATTTAAGATTTCCTTGACAGATTTGGGAAATGCACAATTAGTATTCTAGACACATTACTCATTGTATTGAAAGTAAAAGGAATTACAATGATTCTAACTTTAGTTCTAGATTATTCTAAATTTACAATGAATTCCCTTACCAATTCTTCATTGTACCTTGAGAACTTTTTTAGGAACTCCAACCACCCTGCTCATCCAAAAATGGCTTCCACTTCTTCATCTGCAAGAAGTTGGGTATCATCCTTTGGCTCTGACTTCTTTTTAATCCCCATAGAAAAGAGGATGATTCAAATTATTATTTCTTCAAATTCATAATTAGCTATAGAACTACTGGATTTAGCCGTGGAACTCGTTGTAGTTAGCTGCAGAACTATTGTGTTTATCTATGGAATTGATGGGTTTAGTTGCGACATTCAAATAAAAATTTTCTTCTTCTTCTTCAAAATTATTCTACAACTTCTTCTCAACTTCGTTTATTCCACCCAAATGATAGGTAATTATAAACACACTTTGCCACTTTATTATTCTATCAACATCAACCTCATGATTACTTGCTTTTAATCATAATGCACAATAAATGACTCATCATACCAACCTTTTAAACCAAGTCTAATCACACATGCAAACTTTTAATTTAACCTTTAATAAGTTCAAGACATAATTACCATCATTTTTTAATGTAATCCCTCCATCTTGATGACTCATCATTCCTAAAAGTGAAAAAGGAAAAATGGTTAGAAAAGATAGCTAGAATTCAAACAAATTCTTTTTATTTTGCATTAGCCATTTATTGAGGAGACCAATCGCCATTGTTGGTTTTCAATTGATCTTTGAGAGATTTTTTTTGGGGAAGAGAATGCCATTTATTGGTTTTCATTCTCTTCCCTTTATTTTGGATCCATGCATATGATTATTTGATCATTTTGGAAGAACTGGGTTCTTCCATATGATCAAATTCTTTGTCTGCTTTAATTTGCTTCAAGAATTCATCCCTAGTAGGAGGCTTCCTATAAATTTTTAGCCTATGTACATTGACCAAAATTTTCCTTCTGCTAGCATCAATAGGAATTAGTTGAATAGAGCCATTGTCAAATATCTTCTTAATCTGATAGGATCCTAACCATCTAGTTCTCAACTTGCCCTAGAATTGCTAGTACTTGGAATCAAATAATAATGCCCAATATCCTACCTTGAATTTCCTTTTCTTGATGTGTTTCACACCACTAATTCCTTTGATCTTGAATTATCTCTATTTTTGAAGTTATTCCATTCTCAACTCATCTAATTAATTGAGTTGAATAATTCTTTCCTTTTTGCTGCATCCAACTCAATACCCACTTTAGCTACTATTCTCAATGTTTATAGTTCAAATTCAATAGGTAATAAGGGATTTTTCCCATAGAATAACTCATATAGTGAAAACCCTATTGTAGTCTTCCAAGTTGTATTATATGCCCAAAAATCCTCAGGTAGTCTCTTTACCCAATATCTTTAATCTACAACTATTTTGGTAAGGATGTTTTCCAATTATTTGTTTGTTACTTCTACTTGTCCATTTAATTGTGGGTGATAGGGAGATGACTTCCTATGATTGATTTTATAGTACATTATGAAGGCCTGGATCATATTAGACATGAAATGTGGCCCCTGATATGAAACTATACTCCTTGGTGCACAAAACTTCATCATAATTCTGTTCCAAAGGAAATCAATGACTACTTCTTTAGTGAAATTTGTTAAAGCATGCACCTCTTCCCACTTTGTCACCTAATCAGTACACACAATAATGTTCTCCTTCCCTTGTGATGGAGGACTAAAGGGACCAAAAAAAACCATCCCCCACCTTTCAAATGGTTCAATCACTACTTGAGGTTGTAGAGGCATTTCAATGGTAAAGGTTGGTTGTCCCATCCTTTGACATGGATCACACTGCTTGATATATCTCTTCACATCCTTATGCAGAGATGGCCAATAATAGCTAGTGTCAAGTATCTTATGAGCTGTTATTTTTAGTGAAAAATTTCCTCCATTTGGTTCATCATGACATGCCCTGAGTATGTCAAATATTTCATCTTCTCTCACACACCTGCGTAAAACCAAATCAATACCACATTTAAACAACATTCCATTTAACCATTTAAATTGTGCATTGTTTTTTATAAACCTATTCAATTTTTCTCGGTGAAAGAAGGAGGAAACTTCCCTATTTGAAGATAATTTTCCATATCAGCAAACCATGGTGTATCAGCTGAAATAGAAAATAATTTTTCATCTAGAAAGTTGTCCTTAACTGGATCTTGCTCCCCTGTAGTGGTTAGTCTTGACAAGAAATCAACTACCACATTATATTTTCTTGGATTATCTATTATGGTAATATCAAATTATTTTAAAAGTATAAACCATCTAATTATCCTACCTCTAACTACTAGTTTGTTCATTAAGTTTCTAATTGTTGAGTGATTTGTATGTACAAATATTTTGTACCCTGTAATATAATGTCTGAATTTATTAATTACATAGATCATAGAAAGAAATTATTTTTCAGTGGTAGTGTAATTTATTTCAGTGGGAGTAATATTTTTACTAAGGTAGTAAATAACATACATTTTCCCTTCTTCATATTTTTATCCCAAAAATGCACCTATTGAGTTATTTGAGGCATCTGTTTGGATGTGAAAAGGTTTCTCCCAATTAGGTCCTCTCAATATTGGGGAAGTGATTAATTTTTCTTTAATTTCCTCAAAATCATGTTGACACTTTTCATCCCAACAGAATTCACAATCCTTGGTAAGTAAACTAAACATGGGGGCAGAAATTTTACTAAAATCCTTGATAAAATGCCTATAGTATCTAGCATGCCCTAAAAATGACTTGATATCTGTGGAGATCCTGGGAACAAGCAACTCGAAATGATCCCGATTTTGTCTTGGTCAACCTAAATTCCTCATTTTAAAATGTGGTGTCCCAATACAATCCCCTTATCAAGCATCATTAAACATTTCTCATGACTAAGAGATAAATAGTGTTCCTCAAATCTTGTTAGTACTCTATCCAAATTCTTCAAAGCATCATCAAATGTGTTTCCATGTACAAGTAAAGTCATCCATGTATACCTCTACACAATCATTCATTAGGTCTACAAAAATTACTAATATAACTCTTTGGAAGATTGTTGGAGCATTACATAGTCCAAATGGCGATACCCTATAGGAAAAGGTACCCCATGGACAAGTAAAGGTAGTTTTATTCTAATCCTTAGTAGAAAATCTAATTTGATTATATCCACTAAAGCCATCCAGGAAGGAAAAATATTGTTTACCTACAAGGTTGTCCAAAAATTGATCTATGAATGTTAAGGGAAAATAATCTCTAGTGTGGCTTTATTGGCTCCTATAATACACACAAATTCTCCATTTTCTGTTCTTTTTAGGCACAATTACAAGAGGATTCACCCACTGACTATCTGAGATAGGGTAAATAAAACCTACTTGTAATAGTTTTTCAATTTCTTACTTGACTATGTCCCTTAAGGCTAGATTAATCCTTCTCTAGGGTTTCCTAACTGGTTTAATGTTTTTAGTATAGATGTGATGGGTGTAAATACTTGGATGGATTCCTTTCATGTATTTATAGTCCCAAGCAAAAGCTCTAGTATGATCTTTCATAACATCAAACAATTTAGCTTCTTCATCATTCTTCAACCAGCTATTAATGTTCATTACCAAATTAAATCTTAACATGTTTGATTCCAATGTGTGATGAAATGATTTGTTGAAAGGGTTCCATTAAGGTGTTTAGTGGACATGGATGTGGTAATAACATATGATATGCAACAACATATCCAAAATTCCCTTGAGAAAGAATACTAGACAAAGGACAATAGGAAGATTTATGATACTTATCTTGTTATCGGTCAAACTCCTCGTCACTACCGTTTTCTAAAAATTCCTCACATTTCTTGATATCTATGAAACTGAAACTACTAATTCCATAGATATATCCACTTCTCCCCAAGAGAAATATTGTTCCTCCGGAGTGAAATTATTTGCATTTGCATGGGATTATTGTTGTTTTGGTTCTGGAGATAATTCCAAAGGTTCCGAACTAAATCTATAGGTTTCGGAACTAAGTCCGTAGGTTCTGTAACTAACCCAGACTATTCCATGGATAGTTTGTGTTTTTTCAATGGTTGATTAATCATATCTTCCATCTCCCATATGTGATCCTGCAATGTTATCATAGCCAAAGAAGACATGTTTTGTTTATTAGTGTCAGGATCATCAACCCACAATTGCTCTTGATTATCAATAAAAGGTCATGTAGAGGGGTATAAAGAAATTTTCTTAGAACTCTTACCATTTGAGATAGTCATATCACCTGATTTGAAATTAATTAAGGCAACAATTGTAGCTAACCATGGTCTACCACAAATAATGGGATAACGAAGTGTTTTATCTTTTGGCTCTAATATAAGGAAGTCCATTGGATATTAAGATGACTCCACCATAACTTCCACATCTTAAATAACTCCTTCTGGTTTTTCTACAGATTGTTCTACCATCTGCAATATGGTGTTAGTAGGTTGGATACCTGTTAATGGTAATTTTTTCAAAGTGACCATTGTTATCACATTTATAGTTTCTCCCAAATCAATCAAAAAATTATGTATATATTTAATCCCTATAAAGATAGAAATAGTAGGGCTACGGATCTCTATATTTGGGAAGTAAGAGTTTTCTTGCTAATAAATCATCAAGTTTTCCATCTACTTTAATAGTCCTGGGGTATTGCTTCTTCCTTCTAGGTCTTCTTAAACATAGCATCTTGATTAACTTGTTCAACTTTGGAATGTCCTTGATTGCTTGTAACAATGGTATTTCAATATTTAATTTCCTCAACTCCTGCACCAACTCAGATTCCTTGGTCCCTATAACTTCTTGAAATCTCTCTGGGAATGGATTTTCATGAGTTTCTACCTGACTCCTTATCTTTTTCTTTTTCATATTTCTTGGGAACAACCGCACTAGGGTTTCAGTTTCTTCTATCATTTCAGTAATTATAATAGGTGGACTGCTAATTAATTTTCCAAATCTAGTTTTAATATCTTTACAATCCATGACATTTAGATCAACTAGTTTTTCTTGTTTTACCCCATAGACAAGAGTTGTTTGTTTGTTTATGGGATTAGCAACTGGTTGTGCTGGAATTTGTGTTTGAACCACATTTTTGTTTTGTGAATTTTTGTGTTGGGGAACCCATTATGGCTTGTTGATTCTTATTGGGATATTTCCTCCCTTGAGCATAATTATTAGGGATCCACCTAGGTTGTGACCAAGCATTTAGGTTACCTTGACCAAACCATGGTTATTGGTGTCCTTGGGCATACCAATATTGTCCTGACCAATCCTTATGATTCCATGTTGGTTGAGGCACCAAAGGTGGTTTTTCCAACTTTGTGATACTGTTTGAGCTTCCCATGGCATCATCTAGGGGTTAGGAACTGACCTGGGCATGAACTGCCCCTGACTAGGTTGTCTCTAGACAAAATTTACTTCTTTTGATGTGGATGGAGTGTTGGTTTGTTTAAGCTGATTTTTAATAAATGGAATAAGAGAAAATACATTACTCTCATGGTCCCTAGATTCATAGATAAGACACATTTCTATTTTATCTAGAGGACAATCTCTTATTGCATGCTTCTTCCTACATCTATGACAATACATAGCTAATGGTTTAGTTTTAGCATTTGCTTTAGCTTGCAATCCATCCATGGTGGAGGTTAATTGAACTAAAATTTTTGTTTTGAATTTTTCCAGTTCATCCATCAGTTTGTTCATATCTGGGTTTAGCCATTTAATTATTTTTCCTTTTCTAGGTCCACCCCTTATTCTTGAATAGCTTCTAAAAATGTCTTTAATATCATTCATTCTTAATTGATCAATGTTTCCACCTCCCATCAAATCAAGGGCTTCCCTAGATTCATCATCCAGACCTTTAAGAAAAATGGTTTTGCTTAACTCCTCTTGTAGTACAAATCCACATATTTTACTTACAAAGAGGAATCTGTCTAAATAATCTTCCATATTCTCATCATCCTCCTGCTTGATTTTGAAAATTTCTTCCTTCCTGTTCCTCCCTCTACAGTAATCTTGATACTTTTCTAGGAAGGAAACTTCCATTTGTGCCCAAGTGGTAATAGAATTAGATGTTATTCCCATAAACCACCTCATTACTACATCCTTTAAGGTAGATGGAAACAAATTGAGCTTATGATTATATGTTTTGTAATCATAAGTCTAACACAGTACTTTAAATTCAAATAGAAATTGGTCAGGATCTTCAGATGACATTCCTCTAAATGTGGGTAAATGTGCAGGTGAAATATTCTTCATGGGTGTATCATCATTATCCAACTGAATTGGATAAGTAAAGGTCCTATCAAGTTCTTGTTATCCAAAATGTGCCCCTCGCTCATTTTTGTGGCTAACTCCTCTCATTTTTCCTCTCTTGTGTCTCAGTCATAATATTTTGCTTTCAGTGCACTCAAAACCTTCTAGAAATGACACCATTGGATAGAGCTCTTTCTCAGATTTCCAAAGGTAAAGTTTTCCTCCTAACTCCATGTATTTTTGAAGTTATGGCTCGGCTACAGAGTTTTTGGAAAAATTTTCCCCGAAAGGCCCGTGGACAATGAGATGCCGCCACATGGCACCTAGAGTGGTGGAGCACGGGAAATTTTGGAAAATTTTCTAAATGACCAAAAAGGTGCAAAAATTCAAGTTTTTGCTTGCCAACCCGATTTGGCCCCGTTTTACCCTAAAACTTCAAATGGCCATATCTTTCGATCCAAAGCTCGGTTTTTCACGTTATTTATATCAATAGAAAGATAGAAAAATTCTATACAAGATTATGGGGTCATTTTTACATTTTTATGGAGTTTGGAGAGATAAAATCGAAAATACCTCTGACATGTGCTCATGGACAGAAATGACGTTTCAACCACCGTTTTTAATGAAGAATGGCTCGCATTCTCTCCCAACATGGCTAAAAATGTCAGGGGATGGGTCTATAAGGATTCCCATGCTGTTTTGAATGTGTTTTGGTCAATGGTTGAATCCCTTCCATGTTTTCCCGTGTTTCTCTCTCCTGGGCTCGTCCCTTGCACTGTAAAAGCTAGATTTGGCTCATTTTCAAAGGGTTGAACATTTTTTATGTATTGTAGGTCCCCTCTCTCACCTTGGAAGTGATTTTGGTGGAATATCAGACCTTTTCTAAGAGTCAGTAACTTTATTTTTCCTCTCGGGTGTTGTAATGAAAGTGATTTTGATGATTAAAATAACAATACGGTCTCTATGATTAGTTTTCATCCTCTGCCTATGTTGTTTGGTTAATTTATGATCCTTAATTACAATTATCAGTTTGTAAATGAGGTTCTTTGTTACATTTTTATGGGTGTGTCAATCTGCAGAAGTAAAAATGCTCACCACTCCTTTGGTGCATCACCTATTAGCATTAGTTTTAGCTTTTTGCATTCTCTATCTCTGTCTCCTTTGGAATTTAGGTAGGGTTAGGAATATAGACCTCCGCCACTTGTAAGTGATAAATCTGACCAGAGGAACCGAGGAACCGGCCTCTAAACTAGAGATTCCTTTCTCATTTTGCAATTCCCACACTTGGGGAAAGGATTCAATGTTGTGCAATCACACTGGATGCTAGTATGATCAAACTAGAAATCTGATCAACATCCAGGGGGTGCTGCTGATTTGCAACAATAGTTTTGGCATGCCCGGTGGGACCTTAGAGGTCTTCATCTTCATTACAACAAAATTGATGTGCATTTGTTGCAATTTTCTTTCTTTAAAAGAGATATAAATTGCACATCTGGCGACTCCAAGGAAGAAGAATCAGCTGGTTTTAGCAGTGCAGACCTGAAAAATCATGAGAAGAATCAACACAAGGTCAAGAGATGGAGAGGAAGAGGTGCTATTTGAATATATGTAGTTATCTCCAAGAATAAGGCAAAGTGGGAGGAGAATCCAAAGGTCCCCATCTCCACCAAACATAACTCTCTCAAATCCTCCACTGGTAGGCCTTTCATTTAATCAACAAGGGTTCTAAGGTCAATCGAATGGAACAAAACAACCCCTATGTCAATTTCTTTGGCAAACATCCCACTTTCTCTCAATGCAAAAATCCAATCCCTGGTTGCAGCATTGAAGAACATTCCATACTTCACTGGAGAAAAGCAAACCTCACCTGGTGAGCATGTTAAGGATATTGCTAACATTTGTGTAATCCATGAGATTAATGAGATGCAAGTTATTGTCAAACTGTTGGCATCTTCATTCAAAGGGAAAGCTTTGCAATGGTTCAGGAGTCTTGCCTTAGGTTCTATTCAAAATTGGAATTAGCTATGTATAGCCCTCCATGAGCAGTTTGGGGAAAAGGGAGACAACTTGTCCCTTTTGGAGCAGCTGACAACTATCAAAAGAGCTCCCAATGAGTAGCTGACTAATTTTAATTTTAGATTTCAAAGGACTTGGGAGAGAATTCTAGTGGCAGTCAGGCCAATAGTAGAAGGTTCTTTTCTTTATTACCTTAAAGCTTTAAATTCTGATATTTCTATGTTAATTCAGTCCATGGGAGGCACAACTATCCCCATTGCTTATAGCATTTCCATTAGAGCTGAAAATTGTTTGATTCAAGCTGGCAAGCTAGCTCCTAGGCCTCCAATGCCATTATTTCCAAGTTTAGAGAGCCCAAGTACTAGCCAAGTGCCTAATTTAGCTTTTATTCCCACTCCTAGAAATTAGAATTCAAGTGAAGCTTCCACTTCATCTTCTAGTGCCTCAAATGAACTTCAAGAAGTCATGAAGCAATTGCAAAATCTAGGTAATGAGCTGGTTACACTCAAAAGGCAGCAAGCTCAAGGTTTTAGACCTTCCTTCCAGCCTCAAGCTCAGCCTAACAGGTAGCCATATCAACCTCATAGACCACCCAATCCAGCTGCAAATCTAAATCAAGCAAGGCCTCCTACCAACAAACCATTTCAGCCCTATAATCCCAATGCTACATCTGCATCTAAAGCATTAGTGCCAATACAAAACAATATAGCTCAAGAGTATGATTGGTGTTTCCCATGTAATGAACCTCATAACTAGTCCATGTGCTTCAACGGTGCCTTGAATCAAGCATTAATGGTGACAACAACTGGTGTGGAGGGTGAAGGTAGTCAAAGAAATAACCAGCAACAAGAAACATTCCAGCAGCAATCAGCTCCAAATGATACCACACTTGTAAAATGGCAGGCAAAAGATTTTTGTGGCATGAATCAAATGATTTCCCAAAGTGTTACAGCCAACACAAGGTCAAAGATAAGAAATTTGGGTGAAGAATAGCCATTGGCCCCAAGTAATTCACAACCTCTGTCTCTCCACAAACTATTGGCAAACAAAATGCAATCCCAAGCATGCAAGGATTGCCTAAAACAACCCCTAGGCCAACCCAAATGCCAGTTGCTGCTGCCCATGTGCAAGGAATGAATGTGCAGGCCAAGGGACAGCGAGGGATACTTCATCTCCATTCAGTATCATTTATTAGATGAAGAAGACAAATGTAAACATATCAATGTGGGAATCACTATCTATCCTGGCCAAAGATATTTGCTACAAGCTTCCATGAAGGACTAGTCAACTTCAAATCAGCAAGTCCAAATGCAAGAGAAGGTGCTCACAAATGTTGCCCAGCCTGAGGGGAATCATGGAGGACAACAAGGTAAAATATTGAAGCCCCCTCCATTCTATGTTTCATTGATCATTAGTAACCAATTAGTACACAATTACATGATTGATTCCGGGAAAGTAGTTCAATAATGCCCAAGTAAATAGCTGATCAGTTGGAAATTCAGTATGAAACTATTGTTGCAGACTCACAGCACCCCTAGATGTGGATCAGGCTTCTAGGTTGATATTAAGGCATCCAGTGTGATTTCACAACATGGAATACTTTCTCCAAGTGTGGGACTTGTAAGGATGAGAAGGATTCTCTAGAGAAGGTGGTTCCTATTCCTCTGTTCAGATGCATACAAAAAATGCAGAGGGTTTACTAAAAACTAATCTAACTTGCCAAGGAGACAGGGTAAGAAAATGCATAGAATAAAACCTAAACTACAAAGGTGATGCACCGAGGAATGTTAGACACTTGTTTTGACAAATTTAACACAGACCACATAGATGCAATACAAACCATGCACAGGTAACCAAAACCGCAATAAGAGATCAAAATGACAAAGAATGAATACGTGAGAGGGTTGAGAATCAATCACAAACATATATATTATTTCTCAAAAGTTGATACAGTACATTGCAATGGCCAAGAGGCAAAAAAACTGGCATTACAACCCATATGGGAGGTTTGAAAGCTCCACAAATTCTCTTGCAAGCAAGGGAAGAAGGGAGGATGCAAAACAAAAATGTCCGACCTCTAAAAAGGGCTCCTCTTTACAATATATATGAAGAAATGAGGGGGAAGAGAGAGGAAATCTAGAATCTACCCCAACCACTTCTTGGTAGCATTTAAAATCATCTCATTATGATCCAAGCGGCGGATCCTGGCAAAACGGCGGGCTGTCTAACAGGAGCGGCGAGCTGTCTGCTGCATTGAAGTTAGTAGTTGAAGCATTACACGCGTCAGAGATGTTTTCTTAATTTTCTCCCCCAAACTACATCAAAATGCAAGATTGACCCCAGAATCATGTAGAGAATTTCAACAGCTTTCCGTTGATATAAAGAACGTGCAAATCCGAGCTCTGGATCGAAAGATATGACGATCTGAAGATTTAGGGCACAAAACAGGTGAAAACAGATTTTTAAATTTCTTTTCCCATGCTCTGCCATCTGGATGACACGTGGCAGGCTCTGGTTCGCTGAGCAATTCCCTCTCTCCACCTTTTCACGGGTTTTCTTGTGGGCCCCTTAAACTTGGACACGTGGCACTATCTTATTGGTTTGGATCAGTGCTCGAAAACTCACCCCTTTGACTTTTTGGACCTTTTTCTTGGCGACACGTGTCATGCTGTGATTTGTCCATGGGCCTGCCGGATTTTCACGTCCACCACGTCCTTTTGTCCCAAATGTCCCAGTGCTTCATGGGACAAAATCTTCCGATCCGCCCGAAATGGGCTTCCTCGTCCCTTTTCTACCGGTGACACGTGGCGTGATCTGATTGGCTTTCGGCTCCTTCGGCTATCCGCGTCCCGCGTCCCTTTGTCCCACTTGTCCTTGTGCTGCAATTTCCTATTTTGGCCGAACCGGCCGGTTCACATCCTTCACATCCATTTGTCCCAAATTTTTAGTATGAAAGTTCTCCATTTCGCTGATCCGGGCGGTTCGCGTCCTCAAAGCCCAAATGTCCCGAGCAGTTAGCCGTTTTTCTTCTCCTTCGGCCGAACCGGCTTTCCGCGTCCCTCGCGTCCCGACGGCCCGATTGTCCCTGTGCTAAAATTTCCCTTTTCGGCCAAACCGGCGGTTCACGCCCTCCGCATACACTTGTTCCACTTGTCCCAGTGCTTGCGCAGCCGCTGGAGGCGTTTCGGCCGAACCGTGCCTTGGTGTCCCGAATGTCCCAAATATTTCTAGGACAAGGACTTAGCCGATTTTCACAATTTTTTCTCGTCCAGGCTTATTTTCTGCAACTTCTCACATTCTCTCAGAGCTCGTTCTTTTTCAGCCTGGGACTTGAGAATCCTGATGTATGTTATCAATTCAACCCTGGGGGGGTGAAATTGGATAACAATTTGGTGACTCAGCGGGGTCATCTGCCTACTAGATGAAAAGACCAGTTGCCCTTTTTGTGATCCATTGGGCATGGAGTCATAAGCAATGACCTGAAATGAGCCTGATACTGCAACTCCCTCCACGAGAGCCCGCTGAACTGTAAAACTCAATCTAGGAGCAACAAAACCTGCCAAAGCACTTAGGGAAACTGAAACCTAACTACAACAAGACAATGTGCATACGCACTTAGAGGAATTGAAATCTAGGCTAATATTTACAAGGGTGAACCTTTTACTTTATGTAGCAATTTTGAGATAGATTCCATTTTGGAATCTGCGAGTTCTTCACCATCCAATGAGGCCAATTGGAAAGCATTGCAGCTCTTGCACTTTGTGACCATGTATGGGCCACTCCAAATAGCATCAAATTTTGAATGCCTTCCCGGTTTTGCTCTGTCCGCATCCCATTTCAACACTAGATCTCCAACTTGAAAAGATCTATCCTTGGCCTTTCTATCGAAGGTCTTCTTGATCAAAGCTTGATCCTTTTCCATTGCTTGGGATGCCTGATTTCTGATCTCTTGCAGCTCCATCAACTCTGCATACCTCACCTCCATGGGCTCAAATTCAAGTAACTCCAGCTGCTTCATGAGTTCCAATGTTGGCAACTCAAGTGACATGGGCAAGATTGCCTCTCTTCCATAGACAAGCCTGAATGGAGAGTTGCCTGTGGATCTTTTGGGAGTGATCCTATCAGCCCATAAGGCTGATTTCAGCTTGGTGTGCCAAGACCTCTGATTCTCATCAAGAGTTCTCCTAATGATCTTCAACAAGTTCTTGTTTGTAGACTCGGCCTGGCCATTACCCTGAGGGTAATAGTTCGATGAAGTGCTTAGGTAAATACCATTCTTGACAGCCCACTCAGTCACCTTAGATCCAATGAATGCTAATGCATTATCAGAGATTATTGTGGCAGGTACACCAAATCTGGTTGTTATTCCTTCATAAAAGTCTAGGATGCTAGACTCATTTGCCTCTTTGAGTGCTATTGCTTCTGTCCATTTGGTGAAGTAGTCTGTGGCTGTCAAAATCCATTTATGCCCTTGGCTTGAATTGGGATTAATGACTCCAATGAAGTCCAAACCCCATTGCATGAATGGCTGGTCAACTGAGATTGGATGCAATGGAAGGGCAGCAAGTCTTTCTTTTCCTGTGAAGAATGCACAATTCTTACACCTCTTGATCCATGCATAGCAATCACCAAAAATTTTAGGCCAATAATAACCAGCCTTCATGATTTTTAGAGCTGTTACTCTTGGTGCAAAATGGCCACCAGCTGGTCCACCATGAAACTCTTCCAACATTCTTTGAATCTGACCTGTGCTAATGCATCTCAGCAGTACTCCATTTACATCTTTCTTGAACAAAACTCCATCAACAATGGCATACGGGATAGCCTGTAATCTGAAGTGTCTCCTTTGGGTCTTGTTCATTTCTGGGGGGCACTAGCCTGTACCTAGGAAGTGCATAATATCTTGGGTCCAGCAAGGAATGGGGAAAGCATTGTCTTCTTCATGATTGCCGCTTGGCTCATGGCTGTCCTGGACTGTCAAAACAGCCTCTTCTTCGTTGCATACTTCCTTTTGCTTCCCTAAAACCAGCTGCTCACACAGTCCTTTCCCTCTTACCAGCTTGGTGATCTTGATCTCAATGTCATACTCCATGACATGGGTGATCCAACCTGCCCTTTTCTCATTCAAATCCTTGTTGAGGAGGAAGTCCTTAACTCCAGCATGTGAGACCAGCAACTGGACTTTGTTGTTTGAGATTAAATGCTTGAATTTCTTCAAGCTTCTGATTACTGCAAGTACATGCTTTTCAATAAAAGAGTACCTCACCTCAGTCATCTAGGCTCTGGCTAAAGAAGGCAATCGGCTGCTCATCATTATCTTTGTTCTGCTGTACTAGAATGGCAGAAATAGTGTCATCACCTCCGAATGCATAGAGGATGAAATCCTTGGAGAAGTTTGGGTTGATGAGAGTTGGTGCCTGAGAGATAGCTTCTTTGATTGCTTCAAAACTCTCCTTGCCTTCTGCTGTCCACTTAAAATCCATGCTCTTCTTTAACATTTTGGTGATGGGCTTGACAAGGGCTGCAAAATCTGGGATAAACCTGCGAACAAAGTTGATCCTTCCCAAGAAACTTTGAAGAGCCTTCTTGTGACTTGGCAATGGCAGTGCTCTTATGGCTTCAACTCTCTCTGGATCAATTGCCAGTCCCTCTTTCGAGACAATATGGCCTAGAAGTTTACCCTCGTGAGCCAGGAATATGCATTTTTTGGGATTCAATGATACTCTAAACTTTCTACACCTCTGAAACACTTGCCTGAGGTGAAAGAGATGGTCTGCTGCATTCTTTGAGAAGACAGTGATATCATCTAGATATATCAGCACTATCTTGTTGATCAAGCCTTTGAATGCCATGTCCATTGCCCTTTGGAAGGTAGCACCAGCGTTGGACAGCCCGAATGGCATCTTCTTGTAAGCATATGTGCCCCATTTAGTTGTGAAGGCTGTCTTGAATTGGTCTTCTTCTTTCACCATCACCTGATTATACCCTGAGTAGCCATCTAGGAGAGAGAATCTCTCTGAACCGGATACTACTTGCAATATTTGTTCCATGGAAGGGAGTGGATAATGATCCTTGAGAGAGGCCCTATTGAGGTCTCGGAAGTCCACACACAACCTGATTTCTCCGCTCTTCTTCCTGACCGGAACCAAGTTAGCAACCCAGCTTGAGTGCTTGATCGGGAATATAATGCTTGCCTCTATTAGCTTATTTAGCTCTTTCTTCATCAGAGGCTCAATGTGAGGGTTGACTGGTCTCTGCTTCTACCTGATGGGCTTAGCATCTGGATCCAATTCTATGGTATGTTGTGCCAAATTCGGATTGAATCCTCTCAAATCTTCATATCTCCAAGTGAAGACATCTGGAAATTCTTGGCAAAGCTGAACAAAATCAGATTTCTCTTGTGAGGTACTTACTTTGCCAATCTGCAATGTTTTGCCTTCTTCCACTAAAATAGGCTCTGAATCCTCACCCTTTACTTGAATGTTTTCCTTCTCCTTCCGGAACTGATCATTCGGGTTGAAGATTGACTCCAAGGTTATGAGGCCTTTTGGTAATTTGTTAGTTCTCAACTACACCACTTGGTCACCATACTGCTGATGTAACTTGTCTTGATTCCTGGCAGAGAACTCAGCTTCTTCTTGTAGGAAATTGATGATTTGCTGGTCATTCTCAAACACTTGCCAACTGACATTGTTATCCGGCACTGAAGGCCTCACAATCACATGGATGTTTGGCTATACCTTGTCTTGTTGAATGCTTTTCGTAATGTCAAAGGCTGCCCCCTGCATTGCAAGCCTGTCGGTGACTTGATTTCTCTTTCGGGAATGGATTCGATGCCAAAACCTTCAAAATCTTCCATGAGGTCCCCACACCTGTTCTTGTAGCTTTGAGTAGATCATTCTTGGTAGCATGCCATCCTTGACCTGATTTACAATCAATTCTTTGTCCCCAAAGACTTGCAGATTCTTTATTTTCTCTTGATTGCCCAATGCATCCCTTGCACCAAGGCTTCATATTCAGCAGTGTTATTGGAGCATGCAAATTGAAATCTAAAAGCTGAATAGTATTTTATTCCTTGAGGTGAAACAAGCATGGCTCCACCTCCTGCACCTTGCCTACTCCTTGATCCATCAAAAAATAGTTGCCATACCTCGTTGTCATCATTATGGCTTGGCTTGGTGATGCTAGGAACAGGTCGATTTTCTTCGTGTATACAATAGACTCCCAGCTCAGATTCTTCTACTTCTTGATAGGGATCAAAAGCATGTATCTTGTTTGCCCATTCATCAAGAGTTAGGTCTGGGATACTTCCAACCTTGGTGTCAGCCTCATCAGTACTAGGGTGATCTTCTTGATCAAATGCTGAGCAATTGGCATTAAGCTGACTTGGGGTGTAAGGCTCAATATGGAAGTTTGCAATGGGTTCGGATCTGATTGTGGCCTTAGTTCCATATCTTGTTCTCGAATAGCATGTGAGACCAATCGTAGACAAATACCCTCAATCTTGGTGTGAAGTCCCTTGACAAGCAAAGGGCAAAGAGTGGTGGAAGGTCTATGATTGATACATCTTGTAAGACAACATTTGGACATGCATGCAAGGTAAGACTCAAGTTTTTAATCACTCCAACTATTGCTATTGTTGTCCCATCCAATTGCACTACTCCTTTAGATATCACTTCATATTTGAGACCGGTGATCATTTATTTGCTTGGGCATCACGGAGCTACTTGCCCCGGAATCAATCATGCAATTGTGTACTAGTTTATCCCCGATGATTAATGAAACATAGAAAGGAGGGGGCTTGACATTTTACCTTGTTGTCCTCCATGACTTCCTTGAGTGGGCAGCATTTGTAAGCACTTTGTCTTGCATCGAACCTACTTGATTTGAAATTGTCCAATCCTTCATGGAAGCTTGTAGCAGATCTCTTTGGCTTTGGGATAGATAGGGATTCCCACATTGATATGTTAACGTTTGTCTTCTTCATCGATGATAATCTTGAATGGTGATGAAGAATCTCTCTACTATCCTTTGGTTTGCGTTTACTCCTGCATGCGTGGGCAACAACAAGTGGCATTTGAGTTGGCCTAGGGCATTCTTGGCTGTCCTTGTGCATTTGAAACTGGACTCTGCTTGCCAATCATTTGTGGAGCCGTGGAAGGTTGTGGATTGGCTGGGATTAACGGCTGTTCTTCACCCAAATTTCTCCTCTTTGACCTTGTGTTGGCTACAAAACCTTGAGAGACTGCCTGATTCATGCCACAAAAATCTTACGCTTGCCGAGTTCACCAATGTGGTGTCATTTGGGGCTGATTCTTTGTTGGAATGTTTACGGTTGTTGGATGTTTCCTTGACTGCCCTCGCCCTCCACACCGGTAGTTATCACCATCAATGCTTGATTGAGAGCACCATTGAAGCACATGGATTGGTTATGAGGCTCGTTGCATGGAAAGCACCAATCATATTCCTGGGCAATGTTATTCTATGTTGGCACTAATGCCTTGGAGGCAGATATGGCATTTGGATTATAGGGCTAGAATGGTCTATTGGCAGGAGGCCTTACTTGGATTTGATTTTGATTCATATTTGTAAAGTTGGATTAGGTGGTCTTTGTGGTTGGTATGGCTGCCTATTAGGCTGAGCTTGGGGTTGATAGGAAGGTCTGAAACCTTGGGCTTGCTGCCTCTTGAGAGTAACCAGCTCATTGCCTAGGTTTTGCAACTGTTTCATGACCTCTTGAAGCTCATTTGGGGCACTTGGAGATGAAGTGGAAGCTTCATTTGAACTCTAGTTTCTAGGGGTGGGAACAGGAGCCAAAGTGGGTGCTTGACTAGTGCTTGGATTTTCTAAGTTTGGATACAAGGGCATGGGAGGCCTAGGAGCCAAAGTGGGTGTTTGACTAGTGCTTGGATTTTCTAAGTTTGGATACAAGAGCATGGGAGGCCTAGGAGCCGTTTACCACTTGAATAAGACAGGTTTTCGGCTCTAATGGAAATGCTATAATCCATAGGGATTTTGTGCCTCCCATGGATTGAATTAACATAGAAATATCAGAATTCAAAGCTTTAAGGTAATATAGAAAAGCACCTCCTGCTGTTGGCCTGACTGCCACTGGAATCCTATCCCAAGACCTTTGAAATCTGAAGTTGAAATCAGTCAGCTACTCATTGGGGGCTCTCTTGATAGTTGTCAGCTGCTCCAAAAGAGACAAGTTGTCTCCCTTCTCTCCAAATTGCTCATGAAGTGCAATGCACAGCTGATTCTAGTTTGTGATAGAACCAGCCCCAAGGCTCCTAAACCATTGTAATGCTTTACCCTTGAATGAAGATGCCAGTAATTTGACAGCTACTTGCATTTCATCGATTTCATGGATTGCACAGAGGTTAGCAATATCTTTAACATGATCACCTGGAGTAGTCTGATTTTCTCCAGTGAAGTAGGGAATGTTCTTCAAGTCTATAATAGGAGCTGGATGTTGTGCATTGAGAGCAAGTGGGCTGCTTTGCTGTGAAGTTGACGTAGGGATTTTCTGAGCCATTCTAATCGGTCTTAAAGCCCTTGTATATTGAATGAAAGGCCTGTCAGGTGGAGGAGTTGAGAGAGTTCTGTTTGGTGGAGATGGAGACCTTTGAATCCTTCTTCCTCTTTGCCTTCTTCTTGGAGATAGTTGCAGGTATTCAAATGCACTTCTTCTTCTCCATCTCTTGACCTTGTGGTGATTCTTCTCATGAGTTTTCAGGCCTGCACTACTGAAACCAATTGATTCTTCCCCTTGGAGTTGCCAGATATGCAAATAATAGCTCTTATAAGCAAAAAGCTGCAGCGAGATGCATATCAACCTTGCTGCTGATAAAAATGAGACCTCTAGTCCCACCGGGCATGCCAAAAGCTGTTGTTGCGGACTCATAGCACCCCTAGATGTGGATCAGGCTTCTAGGTTGATATTCAGGAATCCAGTGTGATTGCACAACATGGAATCCTTTCTCCAAGTGTGGGACTTGTAAGGATGAGAAGGATTCTCCAGAGAAGGCTGGTTCCTATTCCTCTGTTCAGATGCATACAAAAAATGTAGAGGGTTTACTAAAACCTAATCTAACTTGCTAAGGAGACAAGGTAAGAAAATGCATAGAATAAAACCTAAACTACAAAGGTGATGCACCAAGGAATGTTAGACACTTGTTTTGAAAATTTAACATAGACCACATAGATGCAATACAAACACCATGCACAGGTAACCAAACTGCAATAAGAGATCAAAATGACAGCAATGAATACGTGAGAGGGTTGAGAATCAATCACAAACATATATATTATTGCTCAAAAGTCGATACAGTACATTGCAGTGGCCAAGAGGCAAAAAGACTGGCATTACAACCCATATGGGAGGTTTGAAAGCTCCACAAATTCTCTTGCAAGCAAGGGAAGAAGGGGCGATGCAAAACAAAAGATGTCCGACCTCTAAAAAGGGCTCCTCTTTACAATATATATGAAGAAATGAGGGGGAAGAGAGAGGAAATCTAGAATCTTCCCCAACCACTTCTTGGTAGCATTTAAAATCATCTCATTATGATCAAGCGGCGGATCACGGCAAAGCGGAGAAATTTGTCTAACAGGAGCGGTGAGTGTCTCTTTGCATTAAAGTTAGTAGTTGAAGCATTACATGTGTCAGAGACGTTTTCTTAATTTTCTCCCCCAAACTGCATCAAAATGCAAGATTGACCCTAGAATCATGTAGATAATTTCAACATATTTCCGTTGATATAAAGAACGTGCAAATCCGAGCTTTGGATCGAAAGATATGACGATCTGAAGATTTAGGGCACAAATCGGTGAAAACGGATTTTTAAATTTCTTTTCCCGTGCTCACGCCATCGGAAGACACGTGGTAGGCTCAGTTTTTTGAGTAATTCCCTCTCTCCACCTTTTCATGGGCTTTTCTTGTGGGCCCCTTAAACTTGGACATGTGGCGCTATCTTATTGGTTTGGATCGGTGCTCAAAACTCGCCCCTTTGAATTTTTGGACCTTTTTCTTGGTGACACATGTCATCTTTGTGATTTGTCCATGGGCCTGCCGGATTTTCACGTCCACCACGTCCTTTTGTCCCAAATGTCCCAGTGCTTCACGGGACAAAATCTTCGATCCGCCCGAAATGGGCTTCCTCGTCCCTTTCTGCCGGTGACACGTGGCATGATTTGATTGGCTTTTGGCTCCTTCGGCTATCTGCATCCCGCATGTCCCTTTGTCCCACTTGTCCTTGTGCTACAATTTCCTGTTTTGGTTGAACCGGTCGGTTCACGTCCTTCGCGTCCATTTGTCCCAAATGTTTAGTACGAAAGTTCTCCATTTCGGCCGATCCGGGCGGTTCGCGTCCTCAAAGCCCAAATGTCCCGAGCAGTTAGCCATTTTTCTTCTCCTTCGGCCAAACTGGCTTTCCGCGTCCCTCGCATCCCGACGGCCCGATTGTCCCTGTGCTAAAATTTCCCTTTTCGGCCGAACCGGCTGGTTCGCGCCCTCCGCGTACACTTGTTCCACTTGTCCCAGTGCTTCGCGGGCTGCCTGGAGGCGTTTCGGCCGAACCGCGCCTTGGTGTCCCGAATGTCCCAAATATTTCTAGGACAAGGACTTAGCCGATTTTCACAATTTTTTTCTCGTCCAGGCTTATTTTCTGCAACTTCTCGCATTCTCTCAGAGCTCGTTCTTTTTCAGCCTGGGACTTGAGAATCCTGATGTATGTTATCAATTCAACCGGGGGTCAAATTGGATAACATAAACCATATCCAAAGGGGTGGTGTAATTGGATGGGACAGTAGTAACAACAGTCGGGGTGATTAAAAACTTGAGTCTTACTTTGCATGCCTATCCCAACGTGGTTGTTTTACAAGATGTCTCAGTAATAGACCTTCCACCACTCTTTGCCCTATGTTTATCAAGGGATTTCACAGCTAAGATTGGAGGTTACTTGTCTGCTGATTGGTCACACATGCTATTCAGAACAAGATATGGAACCAAAGCCACAATCAGGTCTGAACCTATTGCAAACTTTCACATTGAGCCTTACACTCCAAGTCAGATTAATGCCAATTGTTCAGCGTTTGATCAAGAAGATCATCCAAGAACTGATGAAGCTGACACCAAGGTTGGAAGCATCCCAGATCTAACTCTTGATGAATGAGAAAGAAAGGTGCATGCTTTTGATCCTTATCAAGAAATAGAAGAATCTGAGTTGGGAATCTATTACATACATGAAGAAAATCAGCCTATTCCTAGCATCACCAAGCTAAACCACAAAGATGATAATGAGGTATGGTAGTTGTTTTTTGATGGATCAAGGAGTAGACAAGGTGTAGGAGGGGAATCCATGTTGGTTTCACCTCAAGGAGTTAAGTATTATTCATCTTTTAGATTTCAGTTTGCATGCTCTAATAACACTGCTGAATATGAAGCCTTGGTGCAAGGACTACATTGGGCAATCAAGAGAGGAATAAAGAACTTGCAAGTCTTTGGTGACAGTGAGTTGATTGTCAACCAAGTTAAGGGCAGCATGCTGTCAAGAATGATCTAATCAAGTACTACAAGAACAGGGTGTGGGACCTCATTGAAGATTTTGAGGGCTTAGCATAAAATCCATTCCTAGAAAAGAGAACCAAGCTGTTGACAGGCTTGCAGCAGTTGGGGCAGCCTTTGACGTTGTGGAGAGCATTCAAAAAGACAAGGTACAACCAAACATCCATGTGATTGTGAGGCCTTCAGTGCCAGATAACAATGTAAGTTGGCAAGTGTTTGAAAATGATCAACAAATCATCCATTTCTTGCAAGAAGAGGCTGAATTCTCAGCCAAAAATCAGGAAAAGTTGGAGCAGCAGTATGGTGACCAAGTGGTGTAGCTGAGAACCAACAAACTACCAAAGGGACTTATTACTTTGGAGTCCATTTTCAATCCTAATGATCAGTTTAGGAAGGAGAAAGAAAACATCCAAGTGAAGGGAGAAGATTCAGTGTCCATCTCAGTAGAAAGAGGCAAATCACTCCAAATTGGTAAGATGACAATTGAGAAAGAAAGGTATGAGTTCATACAACTTTGTCAAGAATTCTTTGATGTGTTTTCTTGGAGCTATGAAGATTTGAAAGGTTTCAATCCCGAGTTAGCTCAACACACCATTGAATTGGATCCAAATACTAAGCCCATCAGGCAGAAACAAAGGCCAATCAACCCCCACATGGAGCCTCTCATGAGAAAAGAATTGAATAAGTTGATAGAATCAAGAATCATATTCCCTATCAAGAATTCTAGTTGGGTTGCCAACTTGGTTTGATCAGAAATAAGAGTGGGAAAATCAGATTGTGTGTTGACTTCAGAGATTTGAATAGAGCATCTCTCAAGGATCATTATCCACTTCCTTCCATGGAGCATATTTTACAAGTTGTTGCTGGCTCGAGAGGTTTTCACTACTTGATGGCTATTCAGGGTATAAGCAGTTATGGTGAAGGAAGAAGATCAGTTCAAGACAGCCTTTACAACTAAATGGGAACTTATGCATACATGAAAATGCCATTTGGGCTATCCAACACTGGAGCTACCTTCCAAAGAGTAATGGACATGGCGTTCAAAGGTTTGATTAACAACATTTTACTGATATATCTTGATGATATCACTGTTTTTTCAAAAAATACAACAGACCACCTCTTTCATTTGAGACAAGTGTTCCAAAGGTGTAGAAGATTTGGAGTCTCCTTGAATCCTAAAAAGTGTGTTTTTCTAGCCCATGAAGGAAAGCTCCTTGGCCACATTGTCTCCAAAGAAGGATTAGCAATTGATCCAGAAAGATTCGAAGCCATAAGAGCACTACCATTGCCAAGCCACAAGAAGGCCCTTCAAAGTTTCTTAGGAAGAATAAATTTTGTTCGGAGGTTTGTCCCAAATTTTGCAGCCCTTGTCAAACCTATCACCAAGATGCTAAAGAAAAGCATGGCTTTCAAATGGACAAAGAAGGAAAGGAAAGTTTTGAAGCAATCAAAGAAGCCATCTCTCAAGCCCCAACTCTCATCAACCTGGATTTCTCCAAGGATTTCATCCTCTATGCGTTTGGAGGTGATGATACTATTTCTGTAATTTTGGTACAACAAAATAAAGACAATGATGAGCAGCCAATTACTTTCTTCAGCCAAATCTTGGAGGACTATGAGGTGAGATATTCTTTCATTAAGAAGCATGTTCTTGCAGTAATCAGGAGCTTGAAGAAATTCAAGCATCTAGTTTCAAACAATAAGGTCCAATTGTTGGTTTCTCATACGGGGTTAAAGACTTCCTCCTCAACAAAGACTTGAATGAAAAAAGGGTAGGTTGGATTACTCGTGTCATGGAGTATGACATTGAGATCAAAGTCACCAAGTTGGTAAGAGGAAAAGGATTGTGTGAGCAGCTGATCTTGAGTAAACAAGAGGAATCATGCAACGAGAAGGAGGTTGTTTTGGCGTTGCAAGACAGCCATGAGCAAGGAAGCACTCAAGAGGAGAATGATGGTGTCCCCACTCCTTGCTGGACCCAAGGTATAATGCACTTCCTAAGCACAGGTCTATGTCCTCCAGAGATGAACAAGACCCAAAGAAGACACTTCAGGTTGCAAGCTGTCCCATATGCCCTTGTTGATGGTGTTTTATTCAAAAGAGATGTGAATGGAGATCTTTTTGCTGAGATGCATTGGTACAAATCAGATTCATAAGGTGCTTGGAAGAGTTCCATGGTGGACCAGTGGTGGCCATTTTGTACCAAGAGTGACAGCTCTAAAGATCATGAGGGCTGGTTATTATTGGCCCAAGATTTTCAATGATTGTTATGCATAGATCAAGAGGTGCAAGAATTGTGCATTTTCACAGTAAAGAGAGGTTAGCTTCCCTCTCATTGCATCCAATTTCAGTTGACCAGCCATTCATGTAATGGGGTTTAGACTTCATTAGAGTTATTAATCCCAATTCAAGCCAAGGGCACAAGTGGATTTTAATGACCACAGATTACTTCACCAAATGGATCAAGCAAGTACCACTCAAGGAAGCAAATCAATCTAGCATCCTAGACTTCTATGAGGGAATAGTAACTAGATTTAGCATACTAGCTACAATAATATCAGATAATGCATTGGCATTCATTGGATCCAAGGTGACTGAATGGGCTATCAAGAACGGGATCTACCTAAGTACTTTATCAAACTATTACCCCCAGGGTAATGGCCAGGCTATATCTACAAACAAGAACTTGTTGAGGATCGTTAGGAGGACTCTTGATGAGAATCAGAGATCTTGGCATACCAAATTGAAATCAGCCTTATGGGCTGATAGGATAACTCCTAAAAGATCTACAGGTTACTCTCCATTCAAGATTGTTTATGGAAGAGAGGTAATTTTTCCCATTTCACTTGAGTTGCCAACATTGGAACTCATGAAACAGTTGGAGTTGTTGGAGTTTGAGCCCATGGAAGTCAGATATGTAGAATTGATGGAGCTCCAAGAAATTAGAAATCAGGCATCCCAAGCAATGGAGAAGGATCAAGCTTTGATAAAAAAGACCTTTGATAGAAAGGAAAAGAACAGATCCTTCCAAGTTGGAGATCTAGTGTTAAAATGGGATGCAGATAGAGAAAAACCGGGAAGGCATTCAAAATTTGATGCCATTTGGAGTGGCCCATACATGGTCACAAAGTGTAAGGACAGTAATGCTTTCCAGTTGTCTTCATTGGATGGCGAAGAAATGTAGATTCTAGTAAATGGAATCCATCTGAAGCATTTATACTAAAGGAAATGCTTCACCCTGTACATATTAGTTTAGGTTTTTCATTCCTCCAAGTGCTTGTGCACATTGTTTTGTTGTAGATTAGTTTTTCTTTCCCTAAGTGCTTTGGCACAAGCTTACATTCTCTCGAAGACATGTTTGCAGGCCTTGCTCCATCAGGTGATATTCCATCTTCCTCCTTGCAGTGTTCTAGTCAGTTGGGGTATCAAACAGAGAATTAAATGACTCCATACCCAATGGATTGCTTCAGGCAACTGGTAACTTCATCCAGCAGACAGATGACCCCTCTGAGTCACCAAAATTGTTATCCAAAATGTGCCCCTGCTCATTTTTTGTGGCTAACTCCTCTCATTTTTTCCTCTCTTGTGCCTCAGTCATAATATTTTGCTTTTCAAGCACTCAAAACCTTCTGGAAATGACACCATTGGATAGATCTCTTTCTCAACTTTCCAGAAAGGTAAAGTTTTCCTCCTAACTCCATGTATTTTTGAAGTTATGGCTCGGCAGAGTTTTTTGGAAAAATTTTCCCCTGAAAGGCCCATGGCCAATGAGATGCCACCATGTGGCACCTAGAGTGGTGGAGTGTGGGGAAATTTTGGAAAATTTTCCAAATGACCAAAAAGGTGCAAAAATTCAAATTTTTGCCCGCCAACCCGATTTGGCCTTGTTTTGCCCTAAAACTTCAAATGGCCATATCTTTCGATCTAGAGCTCAATTTTTCACGTTCTTTATATCAATGGAAAGATGGAAAAATTCTATACAAGATTCTGGGGTAATTTTTGAATTTTTATGGAGTTTGGAGAGATAAAATCGAAAAATGCCTCTAACATGTGGTCATGGACAGAAATGACATTTCAACCACCGTTTTTAATGAAGAATGGCTCGCATTCTCTCCCAGCATGGCTAAAAATGTCAGGGGATGGGTCTGTAAGGATGCCCATGCTATTTTGAATGTGTTTTGGTCAATGGTTGAATCCCTTCCATGTTTTCCCATGTTTCTCTCTCCTGGGCTCGTCCCTTGCACTGTAAAAGCCAGATTTGGCTCATTTTCAAAGGGTTGAACATTTTTTGTGTATTGCAGGTTCCCTTTCTCACCTTGGAAGTGATTTTTATGGAATATCAGACCTTTTCTAAGAGCTGTAACTTTATTTTGCCTCTCAGGTGTTGTAATGCAAGTGATTTTGATGATTAAAATAACAATACAACCTCTGTGATTAGTTTTCATCCTCTTCCTGTGTTGTTTGGTTAATTTATGATCCTTCATTACAATTATCAGTTTGTGCATGAGGTTCTTTGTTGCATTTTTATGGACTATGTCAATCTGTAGAAGTAAAAAATGCTCACCACTCCTTTGGTGCATCACCTATTAGCATTAGTTTTAGCTTTTTTGCATTCTCTATCTTTGTCTCCTTTGGAATTTAGGGTAGGGTTAGGAATATAGACCTCTGCAACTTGTAAGTGATAAATCGACTGCAGGAACCGAGGAAATAGCATCTAAACTCGGAGATTTCTTTCTCATTTTGCAAGTCCCACACTTGGGGAAATGATTCAATGTTGTGCAATCACATTGGATGCTAGTATGATCAAACTAGAAATCTGATCAACATCCAGGGGGTGTTGCTGATTTTCAACAACAGTTCTCTTTCAGCTTCTCATTACATTTCTACAATACCTTATATAAGTTTCTCCCAATCAATATGGTATGTGATCTGTTTTGGGGAAGGTGAAAAGTCAGAGTAGGAGGTTGACTACTCAATTGTGAATCAAAAATTTCTCTAAAAATGTCTTGGGATATAATCCTCTTTCTAAAGGTTCCACTTCCTTCTGGTGACTGATCTAAGAATTCCAAAGGTGGCAATTCTACTTCTTGTCTAACAGGGGACAATGGTGCTTCTAATTCTTTTTCAACTTCCTTATTTGATCAAGAAGATGCTGATGATTCTTGTTTAGATATTTTTGGGAGGAATATACCCTTGGATTCTCTTGGTCTACTCATAAATTTTATGATGATGTAGGGAAGATTCTTCAATTACTAGATGTATGATTGTTGCTCTTATTGACACCTAATTAGATAATTCTAACTATTGGGTCCCTTATAATGGTGCCAAAAATGATGGGTTTTGTAATTCCCTTCATTTAATCAACTCTTTTTGATGTCATATTCAAACCAAGGGATGTCAAGCTATATGCAATAAGAAAATATTAGTGATCTAGTAATTTACTGTAGGTATTCATTATTTTATTTTCTAGGAGTTTTTGTAGTGTCCTTAGGATTCCATGGCCAAAGGATTATTATCCATATGATGAAAGAAAAATTCTGAAATAAACACACATACATGAATAAATAGATTTCTAGAAATAAACACACAATGCATAAGTAAAAACTCTTTTCTTGGAAATAAACACATGGTTTAAAATGATGTGAAAAGCTTACAAGGAAATAAAAATATAGTCTATTATGCCTACAGGGATAAGTATATGACAGAGTTCAACTTAAAGAATCAAAAGCTTTAATGAAATTAATAGATCTACAATATTTTATTTAAAAAATATAAATACCAATAAAACGAGGATCCTGGTTCTTAGAGTGGGACTTGCTCCACCTTGAATCAAGATTTGACAAGGTAATATTCTCTCAAAATGAAGTGGCTATTTTATTGCTAAAATATTTTGTCTTACAAAAATGTACTGGATCTTTCTATATCTCTATCTCTATGTATTTTTTTTTCTCTTAATCTATCTATAGGTATTTATATATATTTCTTTCAAAGATGCATTTATAGCCATAGTTGTTCTACCAATTTAGATGGAACTAAATTATGCCCAAAATAGATGTTGAATTTAGAACCTTTCGGACGTATAGTTGTCTAATAAGTTATCCCTGGATCTTCGAGTATGAAGAATCAGAAATCTTCTGATCTACTCCTAATTGAAAGGCTCATTGATTTCTCTATCATTGGATGTCATCAAAATAAATAGATTCCCATTGGTTCCGGAACTTTGGAGAAGTTCCAAAACTAAAGGGGACTATTCTTGATCTAACCATGAAAGTTCTAGAGCTAAATGCAGAAGTTCCAGAACTAAGTGGTGGGGTTCTGGAACTAAGTATGAAAGTTCGAACTAAGTGATAGAGCTCATAAACTATGTGATAGAGTTCCGGAACTAAGTCAGAAGTTCGGATCTAAGATGTATTGAAGCCAAGGCTCCCAAAACATGTTGATTACTTCATACTTCGTTCTTGACTGATTATGACCTATTTTATTACAAAAACTAAATTTCCACACACTTTGTTAGGAATTACAGATATTTTAAACTTTAGAACTAAATTCAAAAAATATGGACAATTACATCCTAACTTACATTAGATCAAACAAAAGTCACAAAATGTAGTCAAACTTGATAAAAATTAGAGTAAAATAAGATCATTTATTGCACATTAACAAGACATATTTTTGCCTTATCAATGTGCACTGAGCTATCACCAAAGACCGAGATGTGTCATCGAATGCATCGAGCCACACATGCGGTGGTCGCCAAGCCAATTTTTTGTAGAGGTATGATACATGATCAACTAACTAACGGTTCTACACAATCAAATGGTCAAGTTTGGTTCCAAGAAGTTTGACGTTGTAAAATAAGTTGGGTGAACTTAACTCGAGCACAAATGACAATTCAAGGAGGAGCGACAAGTCACTTCACAATGGGAAAACTCCCAAATCAGTCTGCATAGGGAGATGTGACTGAATGGTGGAGATTTGTCGGATCTATAGGCCGCGTTATGTGGGAATCAAGCCAAGCTCATCAAGAATTAAATGGAATTAGGATACATTACAAGACGGGTTGTCGCAGAATACATGCATGGTGGTGACCTGATGTGGAATGAGTCGTGGATTTAGTTAAATTAAAGGGGAAAGATTGTGGCATGGAACCAGGTGATCCGTTGTAAGTCAATTAATTTTTAACAAGCCTAGTGTGGGGATATCAGAATTTGGAATCCTAGAAGGCCAAAGAAATTTGGGACACATGGTCTATAAAAACCTGACTTGGTCCCAAGAATAGTTATGTAAAAAGGAGGAAGTTGGTGGCCCGAGTGGCCCATGGACAAGTTGGGCCTTGTGGGACATGGGAACCCAAAATGTACGCAATTCATGCATTATGGGAATGGTCCGGCCAACGGACCACTTGTGGTGTCAATGGGGAATGGTGGAAAGGGCTTGGGCCCAACAGGTATGCAAGGCCCTCATTTTTGGTGAGTCAAGATTTGGATGGACGGGAGGCCCAAAGATAAAAGGAATGAGGGTTCCTTGAGAACCTTCCTTTTTGAAGTGAGGGGCTTTCTGTTTAAGGAATGAGCTAGCATGGGAGATCCAACACAAGGTTTGATCTAGCCACCAACTCAGCATTAACATGGTACCATGAATGTCCCTGGAAGCAAGTGAGCTTGGTAAGTCGGTGGAGAATTGATTGAGTTGGTGGTTGGGGGTTATAAGGTGGGACTTGATGCATGAGAAGGGGCCTCTACATGGCACCAAAAAGAGGGGTCACGCTAAGTTAAATTAAACGAAAACTGGTGAAATGGAATGCAAAGCAATTTAGAGTTGAATAGGGGTGGAGCTCAGTGTAAATGTGACAAGCTCGATGTCTAAGGAAGGGACTGAATGGGTAAGGAAAGGTGCCGGCTTGACCGAGATGTCAAAAATATAAAAACATTAAAATATTTAACCTTTGCCCGTTCTTATTTAAATGGTTATATAATATGGTGGGCCCCATTATTTTTTAATGCCAGTATCATTCAAATTATTTGAAAATTATTAGATAAGAGGGAAAATATTTAAATGATGATTTCCATCCGAATTAAATACACAGTCTCGTGAAGATCAATCCAAGCCTCGTGAAAACCCAAGAAAGCTGCCCCTTCTTAGAAGCTCATAACTTGAGCATTTCTCAACTAAATTACACAAAATTGGCCTCGTTGTAATTGTGGCTCGAGACCTACACACAAAGATCAAAAAAATTTATAAATACTTGATGGATAATTTTTCGTAAAATGATCCCGATTCAGGTTTAGCAATTACCGTGTGGTTGGGTGAGCATTAATGGGTATGAAGAGCTAGTTTCTTGTGCTGCAAGTTGCAAATCAGTATGGGGAATATTTTTAAATAATATATCATCATTTTCCCTCATTTATTATCACTTTCAAGTGGTTAGAAAATATATTTACAGATTCCTCTTCTCTTTCTTCTCAAACTCTATAAATTGTAACATGGGGCTCAATTGTAAAAGAGTTAGTCATTTTTTTTTTTCCCCTCTCTCTTTCTTCTTTATTGGGTTGAATGTGGAGCTTCAAGCCTCCTCTCCATTCTTTGTAATGGAATTTTCTTACCTCTTTCCCACTAATGTTGTATTGTGCAAAATTTTAATGGATCAATAGGTTGTGTTTTGTGATGCATCTTGTCCATCCTTTGCATGTTTTTTTGTCTCTACTTGCCCGTCTTCATTTCAGGGTATAATGTGCATGATTTTAATGTTTATTACACATGTGGGAGCTATTTTTGATAGGAAATAAATGGTGTTCTTTACGAAGTCATCTCTAGTATATGGTGCATCTTGTCCCCCTCTCCATTTGCTATGTACCTTGGGATATAATATTATAATGTATATGGGTTGATGGAGATGCCGACATGTGGCACACATCCCCTTAGTTATATGTATGGGTTCACATGGGATATAATGTTATGATGTATATGTATTGATGGAGATGCTGACATGTGGCTCACATCCCCTTATCTTATTATATCATTTATTTATGATTTATTATGCTTAGGAGGTCGGCCTCAGTATTGGCCATAGGTTAGAATGGTATATATAGGGGTTAGAAGGTTGTATTTAATCATCATATTGAGTATTGGAGTGTTATTATATGGTTTGGAGGTTTCCCCCTCAAAGTGGTGAAACTATTCTAATTGCATATTGAGATCATTATTATGAAATATTGTGTTATTTTGTGTTCTATTGTTTCTCTTAATCTGAATTATACAAGTAATTTCATTACAAGTGGTATCAAAGCAGCAGTAATTTTAGCCAAAATTACGGTAAAAACCCTAATTTTTTGTTTCACGTATATCTTGAAGAGGATATCAATTTTTTTCCCAAATTTTGCATCATAATTTGGAAACACTCTAAGTTATAATATATGAAAAATTCAGCTCCATTGGATCTTTTTTACAGATGTTATTAGTGTTTTAAGTTTTTTCATAAATTCACTTTTCGGGAAGCAAATTGTGGTATTTTTTAGCAAAATATATATTTTCGGAAAGATCTTGAAATTTCAGTTAGGGTTTGTTCTTTTTGTTTTTATCCATAATCCGAAATATTTTCAGAACAAACTCAACAGATTTTCACAAAGATAGTCATTACTTGTATAATTCAGATTAAGAGCAACAACAGAACACAAAATAACACAATATTTCAGAATAATGATCTCAATATGCAATTAGAATAGTTTCGCAACTTTGAGGGGGAAACCTCCAAACCATATAATAAGACTCAAATGCTCAAATGATGATTAAATACAACCTTCTAACCCCTATATATACCATTATAACCTATGGCCAATATCGAGGCCGACCTCCTAAGCATAATAAATCATAAATGAATGATATAATAAGATAAGGGGACGTGTTCCACATGTCAAAGCATCTCCATCAATACATATACATCATAACATTATATCCCATGTGAACCCATACATATAACTAAGGGGATGTGTGCCACATGTCGGCATCTCCATCAACCCATATACATTATAATATTATATCCCAAGGTACATAGCACCATTTCTCACCTCTCTCCATTTTAGGAAGTTGGATTGTGTCTAGAAACCTTCTTTTTCTGGTGTATCACCACTCTTAGTGTAGGTTTATTTTTATAAAATATCTCTCCCTATATCCTAGGAATGTTAGGATAGGATTAGGTATTCATTTTTTCACATTAGGAGTAGCTGTGGAAGGTAGGTTTAGGAGTAAGAACTGAATTTATCTAGAGAACTAACCCATCATAAAAATCCCACACTTTAGGATGGATCAATGTTACACAAATTACATTGAATTCCCCATTCAAATGATGGCCATTCAGGGGTATTGTAATTTCATGATAACAGATTCATTAAGACATTCTTCATTCATGAGAAGTAATGGAGGTTTGTTTATATCATCATGAGTCTTATGACACTTGAAAAATAAGGTCAAGTAAAGATGGTACAGGTGCTTCAAAGTAAAGGGGATCTTGGATATGCTCTATTATGATGGTATGTTTCCTTGATCTATTCAGTCATATTCCTTAAGTCATGTTGCATGTAGAGTGATTCAAGAAGGTAGGTTTGTTGACCTATTTTTGTTTAATATATATTTTATTGAGTTTATAATAAGGTTTGAAAGCTTGAAAAGTCATGGTAAAATTTTTGATATACATGAGATGGTGTTGGTATATATCATTTAAGAAGTAAGGAAAAGGACTGAGATATATTAAAAGGTCTATATAAGTCTTTGTTATAGAGTTTGTAATCCTATTTTCTATACTTAAATTCCTATACGCACCGACACTTCATCCAGATAGTCTAAATTCTCACCCAAAATCATGTGAAGATACCAGGTCCCTCCTTTGTACTGGCTTGACAAGATCTTAGCATGTTTAACCAGAAAGATAACTAAACAGATCCATATTCAACCATCACAACTCATTGCATGCATTTAATTGAAACGAAACATAATAAGGAAACATATAGATCATATCATAATTAATACCAATTGTACCAACAAATCACCATACTCATATACGTCAATTATAAGAATCCAACCACATTGATCCATTAGTAACCATAGTAACACATATAAGAAGTTGAATACATAATAATAGTATCACAAAGTCATGCACACCAATATACCAGAGCAACATAACTCTATCATATCAATTGTGTCAAATACAATGGATTATATCAAATATTTATAGGGGTGGGGAATTTCCCTTCACCACCTATGTGTCCTCAAAATAGTCTACATGCTCAAAATATCCATGCGTACATACAAAAGAAACTATAAAGCATGCATTCTTTCCTAACAAGCCTAATAATAAATTAATTCTATATATAAACCCTACTTTAATCCTATGATTATCATTATCCATGCACAACCTTTGATCTTCAATCACGTGTTATTTATCTCTAAAAATAGATGCTCTTTGATCCTCAAGTCTTCATGCTTCTACTACTTGGTGTGATCTGTAATCCAACTTGATTATTCTATTTTTATCCCTTACATGAAAAATTAGATAACTATTGAGTTTAGAATTTTTGGGTGCATGCCACTTCAAATGAACCTTGTGCATTTCCTTGTGCTCTACTTGCGTGCCGCAATATCTTACGCACCTTCTTGATACTTAGTCAATTTTTACAACCCAACATTACCCCACATTAATTACATTTCCATCCTTGATAATGGGGTTTCACAACTTATCTCTCTAAAGAATAAAAGAATAAATAATGTCCATACAAGAATGAAAGAATGAATTAAATCAGGGTACTCCTTAGCTAGTTGTAGGAGTTTAGGGTACTCCTTATTGATATCTTTCTTTCTCTTTATTTTTAAGCTCTCTTGTGACTCCCACCAGGCCTGAGATCATGCCTTCCATATAATCCATCCTTCACACTATCAATGAACCAACTCCTTTATCATGTTCTCATGTGTCTCCCTTCTTGCCTTGAGTGTGTCACACTTCTTTAAAACCATAACCAAATTTTATTCTCTTCCTAGAGTCTCATCCTTCTTGGATGTTAAGACTTCAATCTCCTCTTGGATTGCATATGCCTTAAGATGTAACATCCTCATTTTAAGACTTCAATAACAAGGAATTTTTTTATCATAATGTTCACTATTCTAAATTCACATAATTTAAAAAAAACATTCATTTAGCTAATCCATCACATAACAGTAAACCATATGTAGCTATAATGACTCGGTACTAAACTGATTTCCAATGTCATGGCTTAGTATAAAACTGATCTATCCTACTTATTTATATCAATGTGTATACTAAGTATACTTGTGGTTCCCTTATTCAGTTAAGGGTCAATCAAGTGTAAATATCTAAAGTGAATATCTAGGTATCTATTACGGATACCCATATGATATCACGCATCTTTATTATAGGTAAAATTTAGACAATGCAACCAGTAACTTGTGATACTTTGACCAAAGTTTAAGACATGTATACCATGATTTTATTCCTAGACGGAATACTCATCGAAAGGAATATGTCCGTAATGACACTTGAAAGCTCAAGTTATCTAGATTAGAATAACTTGAATCACGTCAATCAAATCCATTTCTTTGTTATATACTAAGTAGAGCTAGTACACATAGACTAGTGATGATAGTCTACCTATGAAGACTAAGGTAAATTAACCCCATCTCGAATCAACTTGCATCTCTTCAGTGTCGACTTACTTACATGTATTCATCGTAGGAAGACATCGACACTAGGTCATACTACTATCACTAATTATTTTATAACAATGACATGGATCCACAAATTACGATAAAAATGCTTAAGGGAGATGTGTGGATAGTCGCGCCATAATGGCTACTCCATAGTAACCAATTAATGACTTGTGTCATTAAATGGGTATTGTGCAAAGCAGATGACTATCTGTGAAAATCTCTTGAGTTTTGCTAAATGAAACATCGTAACATAATAAGTTCATTAATTAATTTAATTCATAACTTGTTAATCCACCCTTATTATTCTTATCGTTAGGTGTCATGCCTAAGGATCATCTAGGGTTTGAAACAAATATTCCTTTATGAAAGGATCGTAATGTTTTATTCACTTAAGTGCAAGAGTTTTAGATGTTGGTACCCAAATTGGTTCTACCTTTGTAGTCGGGAAACATCAACATGATGAGCAGGATGCCTAGAGAATGATGGATCAATATTTAAGTCATTTTGTAGTCAGGGAATGATATCATTAATTATTTTTCACTTAAGCATGGAGAAGTCAGGTAGCATCATGTTGAGGGTATGACCTACCCTCCTACTTTAGGATCTGCCTTTAGCTAGGGTGAGAGGACCTATTTTATAGTTTGTATTTGTAAGGGAAATGAATATATCAGCAATATTTGACACTCCTTTATAAGGAAATTGAGAAATAACCTTGGGAAGACATGGTCAATTCAACAAAGTCTAACTCTCATAAGTTGTCACTTTAGACAATGCAGATGTCTCCTAAAACAAGGCTCAGACTACTAAAGACAACAATGGAACCAACTTGCTTATGCATATTTTGGATTTAACAAGGAAAGCATGGGTAGTTCTTGTAGGTTTTATCAATTTTGGAGGCATGTTTTGGGGAATTAATCAAGATAAATTTGATTATACCAAATATTTGGGAACTACTAACAAATTTTGGAAGATCCTCCAGATGAGTTCATGAAAAAAACTTCAAATAATGAATAATGAACCTTCAACCGAAGATTTACATTCATGGAAGACCAAAGATACACAGTTTTACACATTATTTGAGAATTTAAACATAAAATATCATGATAAGGACTCAATTAAATATCAAGAATCCTTGATTTATCACACCTAAGATACACTCATAGGATAAAAAACAATCTATATCAAAAAATAAAACTATGTATTTCACAATGAGATGAAAGCTCTTCTCACAATGAATTGCAATTACCAAAATTCTATCAAAAGGATAAGTTCTTGTGTGATTCATAAGAACTCCCGACATAATTTAGCAATAAGAACATGAATAACTATTTGAAACATATCAACTAAAATCAGAAACAACAATGCTCATGATTAACACAATTAACACTGGGGCTCATCAAATTAATTGGCAAGGGAAAGATTCATTTACTGGTCTCAATGTTTGTCAATGGATATACACTTGTAAGCATATTGGCATGATATGATTTGAATGCTCAAGAAATGAACATGTTTCAGAAAATTTCTTGGAAAAATGGTTTCTCTCACTCTCGCTTTTCTCTTCTAAAATTTCAGAAAATTAACCCCCTAACGCAAGAATATCCTCATTACATTTATAGAATTTCACTTGCTCACTCATCTTCTGATTTCCCCTCTAAAAACATGAATCTTTAGAGAGAATATTCTTTTCTATTTTTCCAGGTGGAAAGGTTGTGAGCCATTCACATTTTCTACTTCCATCAGATATGATTGGGGCACCATGTCACTGCCTTTTGACAGTTGTCTTAATCATTTATTTCCCTTTGGCATGTAAGAAACCTCTTTTTAATAATTCTCAAGTAGTTCCATATGGCTTTATGTGACATGAAATCCTTTCACCTTTGAAAATCTACCTCAATAAATGCATACCGGGTCCATGCCTCATAGAACGAGTGTCTTTACGTGGATTATATCACATCAAATAAACAAATTGTGTCACATAATGTTAATCTTTCTCAAATTTATTCCCTTCGTGTGAGCTGAGCAAAAATATTATTTCATCTAATGGCAAAGTGATTTCACTCGACTCAACCTATCTGCACCATCCTCATTATAAACTCAATTCTACTTTCTTACCAATATGCATCCCTTTTCCATCCTTGAAAGTGGAGAATTTTTACAGAGCTTCTATTAGCATAATGGAAAATGTGGTTGTAGAAAACATTCTCGAAAGAGATTTATTTAGAATATTTAAACCAAATATTCATCCGCATGGTCCAGATGAAGCCTTTGTCATGGATTTGTTTGATATCACAGACCCAGGGGATGCTAAAGGGCCCCTGACCTATCAGCAAGTTCATTTCTCACTGCTCCTGAGATTGATCAAGATAAATCATGTCTTCTCAGCCTTCCAATCCATGTACTTCCATATTTTTGGTGGGAACATCAAAAATATCCAAAAGACTTGAATAAATTTTGGATCGAGAGGAGGCATGCCGGGATAGGGGTGATTGAGTATAAGTGTACCTTCCTATGTAATGAAAAATTAGTGCTGACGGAGATTCCCAAGGTGTCCTACATAATGTATGACAAGTATTCCATTGATACTCTACCTACCATTTCTCATAAAATGGATGAACTGGAGTAGATAATCATTTCTTTGGAGAAAGGTCAAGCATGACCTATGCCATCACAACCATCCACCACACCAGCACCATCCTCAAGAAAGAAGAGGGAAGAATTTAGCTCACAACCCCCAATTATCATCGTAAATGAGGAGGAAGTAACACCTTCATCTCCCCATCATTCCAAAACATCATTAATTGCCACCTAGGAGGGTAAGGGAAAGTCCAATTTTCAACCTTCCATTCATTTATCGCGACATGATTACACGATGGAGTAAACATTATCAGGACCCTAACATGTTCCTCTACCAAGAGAGCATCCTCTTTTCACAAGGAGTCACCGGGGTGAGTCTAGATCAAAATAACTTGTCCTACCAAGAACCCAGAATGTAATACTCAATCTTCTAGCCACTCCATACGTCCCCTCTCGGTCCACTCCTGATAAATCTACTCCTCACAAGGGGAAAGGGAAGACGACATTTTTCACGGGTGGTTTGGATCTTCTAGACTGGGTATATTCCTATCTCGAATAATATCAAGCTGGAGAATATCATGGATGTTCCAAGAATGACCCTTGAGTCCTTGATGGATATGGGGATGTCTCGGAATTTAGAGGGGTCTGTTGTATTTGTTCGAGATAGCATAGGGTTCATATGAATTCATGTTGGAAAACCATGCTATTGAGTAAGCTTCCTCTGCTTGGAGGAGATTTCAAAGTAAGAGTAGAGGATAAGCGAGCATTTTTTCTCTTCTTTTTCCTTACTTCCAAACAAGTATACAACTTTAGTCATGGGTTGGGGCCCCTATAAAACCCCATTTTTAAATTTATATCTTAAACTACTTCTTTATCTTATGTTATATGAGTTTGCATGGTGTTTAAAAATTAAAAGTTTACATGTTCGAGATCATCCCGCACTAGCCCATATTTTGTGTGCATTCCTAGGGCTTTTATTATAACTGTAATTCCTTTGGTATCATCAATGGTGCCCATGGTTTTTTAACCCTCCACCTATCCATCTCCATTTAAGAGTCTCAACTCAAATTTTTAGCCATGCCTTCAACCGCATGCCTTGGGATCCAAAATTGTATTCAGTTTTACCGAACACCAAGTCCTCTACCTATTCATATGGTTCTCTTGTCGGTGGTGGTCGCTTCACATGACACATGGAGACCTTGCACATATTTTGGTCTTCTCTCTTTCTCTCCTTTTTTGAATTTGTGCCTAGGCGACACATGGAATCTCGGGCCCTCCTTCTTTACTTTGAATCTTCAACCTACTTGGTTTGCCTTGCTGCACTATTAGCCATGAGGCAGATCCTTGCTCCTTGAGATTCTTTAATTATTTTCACCTTTCCAAATATGTGCTGAAGGGACACGTGGATACCTTCCATTTTGGCTCTACTCCTTAAGTAAATTTGAGTCCTACAAAGCACAAAAGAGTATTAGGAGGATAAAAGCGGCCAATTTTCACAGGATTTATAGGCACAACATAACTATTACATTCCTCGACCGAAAAATATAATCGTCCTAAACACATGACTAATCTTTTCATCCAACATGGCCCAATTTTTGAGTCTATATTTTTAAAACAAGGATAGAACCGGTCAGAGAAATCTGTCGGAGGCATATAGTGGCAAAAAAAGGTGAGATTCAAAAAGACTAACAAAAAATTTAAATCTACATTATGCTTAATCATTTAAGCATACATTTTCCCTTAATTCAATTAAGTGTCATGCTCCTAATTCAGTTGTATTAAATATAGGACAACATTAAGGCAATATCATTTTTACTCAACATTCTTAGGAATAGTTCATCTATTCATAACTATTATGTTTAGGTATGTTTCTATAATTTTACAAAGTATCATAACCTATCACATGTATTTCAAGCATATCAACCATAAGCATGCATATTTACTTTACTTATAGATTAGTTATAAGCATTCCCTTGTTCAAAGATTCATTATTATCAATATTTATCCAAGTTGCATTAAGAAAAAAATAGTAAGGTATATATTCAAGCATCAATCCTTATAAATCATTCCAAATCTAATAATTACATTTCATTTTCTATTCAACTAATGGAATTATTTTACAGTCATATACTTTTCATATTACCCAAGTTACTTAGATATCTGATCATATTCCATTTATTTCATAATGATATTCAATCACATACAACATGAAGCACATCAATAGATAATACATATGCTTAGTATAGTAATGAAATAATACAATCTGCATCATTTTTATAAATACAATTTACATTTAACTTCAACCCTTTGCATTTAATCACTTCCGTTTAATCAATGTAAATCAAGTAAACCATTTCTATTTCATTCTAATTCAAATATCAACAACATGTTTCTGCCAATATAAACAACATCTTTCTAAGTAATTACAATAAATGGGCCATAGGCCTTTCTTGTTTCCAAATCAAAATTACTTCAATAAATTTATACAATAATCATTTAACCAAATCAACTATCTTCAATCAATAGAATAAATGCAACTTTTTATACATCTTCCTTATTTCATATTTCACGAAGTCCATCTATAAGATTGTTAGCATCTGTCAGTTCATACGAACTGAGCATGATAGGTACTAAATATTCATAACAACATGCTCTAACTTAATAATTTCATAAAAGGAACACTTATTTTAAATGAAATTATACTAAGGTTCAAAATAAAATACATAACTCTTTTGATCATGCCACAGAACATCATGAGTGAAACCATCTAAGGGAGACAAGTTAACTCAAGAAATTCATTCAAGTAATTCCAATCAAATATTTAATTTAAGGCACACAAGGGTAATCAAAGAAAATGCAATTGATCACAATCAAGCATATTAATGTAAGTAACATAATATTAAGATTATAATCATATAAGCGCATACTTATATGACTATAATCTTATATCTTGTTTAATAAATTTCTATAATTAATCTAATCAAACAATTTTCTATACTTCTTTAGTATCCAAAGCAACAAACATGAACCAAACAAGTAACTATAGATGATATGGATTCAAATACACTCAACAATATCATCTACTAGAGAAACCTATTATGGTTGGTCAATCTTCACTTAGCTCAACTATAAAGCCACTGTTCTATTGGAATGAAATCGGTATAAGTGACTAATAAATTCACATCAGCAGTGGTTCAACCGAGCTTAAATCAAATAAATCATTGTTACACTCAATCAAAACTACTCGTTGATGTATAAAGACTACCCAATCATCGAAATGAATAAGAACTAGAGAAATTAATGCTAATCAATCAATAATCAGAGTTCAAACTCTATACAAGCTTCAACTAGTTTAAAATAAATAACAAGTATCAATGGATATCTATAAAGTTAGAGGTCCTTCAAACTGATACAACATTTACAAGGACTTAGAAAAATAGTCTACCACCTTGGATGTATGAAGTTGAACTATCTAGATCTTCTTATTATATATATACCCGAAATCATTAATTTAACAAAATAATTTCGATCCATACATGATTCAATAACAACTTAAGGGTTTAAGGGAAGATGATAACAATCTTCTAATCCTGAGTGATCCTAAGGCTCATTATAAGTCAATAATAACTTAAATTGATGCATAGTTCCCTACCTTAGTGCACCAAATGAAGGAGGTTCAACCACACAATCTAAAAACATTGAATCCCTTCCACGAAAGTGAAATGAATACAGATTCAAGAACAATTGACAATGGGGTCTACGAAACAAAAAATTATCCATAGAGCTCTCAACATATGGATCTAATTTAAGTTGTAGAAACTTCTAGACATGGGAGACAAATTTAAAAGACTTCGTAATCAAGCTAACCTACTCAAAATCTCTCTCGGGTCAGACATAACCGTATTAGAAAAGACCAGCCCAATTCAAGGGTAACAATCAATTTATGAAAAACCCGAATACCTAAGCAAGGGTATTGACTCGAAAAATGAGTTCCCTTTAAAATTAAGCCAGAAAAACTAAATTTACAGTTGATATAACACCAATTGACAGTCATCATACAGGTCAAACAACCAAAAATAAATAACCTAACAACCATTACCATAACAGTCGAATAGCAAAAACATAGAAATAGAACCCATAACGAATCATATTTCCATAAACACCTACTTCCAGGCATAGAACCGTTCATGCAAAACTTTCATTAAACCCTACAAAGATTGGTATCTACATAATAATAAAAAAATAAACAAAGTTACAGTGATTCGAAGAAACACCAAAACATAACTTATTTAAGGTATTTGAATTACAAACATGACTCAGCATATCAATGTTTTGAACTATTAAACCACAATCAAGAATACACAACCCAAAAGCCATAAGTCGATCTATTACTTTGAAATCAAACACAAACAACCCAAAGAGTAAAGATAGTGCAAAAGAACCATATTTGAAACCATATTTCATAATAAACCCAAATAATCAAATAAGGAAACAAATATACAAAACCCAGAACCAAAGAACAAGATTTCATATAGGAGCAAAGTTATTTTCATGAATCCATTAAATAGAGAAAAATATTTCAAGGATTTAGAGCCTATCATTCTTGGTAGAGCTCCTGTAATTCCTTTCCAAGCTCTCCAAGTTCTCCTCTAAGCTTCCATGAAAAATTCCATAGAGATTTCAAAACGGATTCCATAGAAAACCCCTTCTTCTCCTTATTTCCATTTTAATAGCTGTGCATTAAATTTTTCTCCACTATTTCCTCCATGTAACTGATAGATCATAGATTATCCAAAAAAACTAAAATTTTCAAAACCATAAGGTCTACATACTAGAGCCTTAGTGCTTGTAAAACCAAATGAACAATGAAAACTAACCCCTATCTTTTCTCCCAAAACCATCATGCTCCTTCCAAGGTGTTTTTTTTACCAAGGCCATTAATGCTATGGCAGAGCTTCCAGTTACTTCTAATAATCCCACCAACTACCATTTCACTAAATCAAAATAGTAATAAACTAATAGTTCATCCTACCTTTACTAAGCCATAGCCACCAATTTAGCATGCATGGCCAAGTATGACTTGGTCCCTACCAAAGATGGTTGTGAATCATAATTAAAACCCATTTAATTTTCCAAGTACAAGTGTGGGATGGTGCCAATCCTTATTACCATGCCACTAACCCTTCTCAATAATGCTAACCACAGTTAGGTCTTTAGGGTTAGATATTAGGGTTAGGACATAGGATCCTTAGATAGGTTAGGATCTAATTGATATTAATGTATCAACCTTATCTTAGGTTGCTTATCATTTAATCAAATGAACATAGAATTAAGTTAGGTCATTAAGGAATGTAGATATTACCTTAGTATAGGTGTTTCGCATAGAATTTTGTTCCAAAATAGAGTTATTTCTATCTTTTCATTCTCTTGAGAAACAGATAAGGGTTAGGGCTAGGAGGAGTACCTGTTGAGTTTTGGGAAGGTGTGTGCATACCATAGAGAGATCAGACCAATTGTGAAGAGCTCCTTTTTGTCTGGGAAGGACTACCTGTAAATAAGAATGCAAGACCACTAGATTTTCGTTAAATAATAAGTGAGGGAACTATCTTGGGCCCAGGAAATATTAGACTTCCTTTCGAAGGTGGTCATTTCCCTTTTAATACAAATTAATGCAAATGATAATAAAGAAGCTATTGCGAAATCACGATTTAGGTATCTCGTTAATAAAAGAAACAGAGACTAAACTACAAATAATAATAAAATATCATTCGTTTATTTGGTTACTATTTATTAATATGTTCAGATCAAGTTACAGGGATAGACAAGGCTAGATATGAGATTATTTGGAGGTAAATAGGTGAAAGGTTGGTTTTTGGTATAAGTCACAGTGACCGATGTCTGTCACTGGATAACCGACCACGGTTATAGAACCGGTACTGTAGGGGATAATCGATATCAATAGGGCGAGTGATTTAGGGCTTTTAAATGGGGGTTGGTTACAAGGTGGTTATGGGGCTTAGAAGGTTGGTAGATGGTTAAGGGGAGTTGAAGGGTGATAGAGAAGACTCAGAGAGTGAGAAGGCTATCTTTGGGGAAATATAGAGATGGATGAATGAAGTTTAGGTGTAGGGTACTTGCCGGTGGTAGATCCAGGAGTGAGCTTATAATCCCTATGAATCAAAAGTTCACGAGAGTAGTGTCTAGAAGCATACAAGGCAATAAAAAAGACTACTTACTAGTTTTTGATGCGGATGTAGGTCCAAAGAATGCAGTGGTGAAGGAAAGGCTCAGTTAGGATGATATGGAAATCAGAAGTGAGCTGATGAAGCTATCCTCTGACTCTCCCAATGTCTGGATGAGTGTGATAGTGATCTAATTGCTCAATTACAGTCTTGGGCTCAATACTCCTCTCTGCAACCTCTTCTCTCTCTCTCTCACTTGTCTCTCTCTTGCAAATGAATTTGGGATCCATTGGTTTTGGTTGGGGGAGGTCATTTATAGGGAACCAATGGCGGTTTCCTAACCGATGCCGGTCGCGTAGGGACCAATGTTGGTTAGGTCAAAGTTGGCTATTTTTAGTAAAATAGCCAACCTTCCCTCCTTTTCTCCCGAGGGGTTAGTTGTGGGCTTGGTCAAGTCATTATTAGGTTCATTTTGGTGCGGGTGAGGGGTGATGAGTCATGGATATGGGTCTGGACCAAGTCATAGGTCTTAATTAGGTTAGTTTAGGGTTAGGGCTAGGTCATGGTGAGGTGGCGAGGTGAGGTGGCAGGGTTGGAGATGTGGATTTATTAATTATAAGGTAATTAATAAATAATTAAGTGTGTAAGGTTTAGGTGGTGAGGTAGGGTTAGATTGCGAGATGAGATACGGGGCATAGGGCATCGTAAGACCCAAATTTGGTGTCTACATTTGCCCCTTGTTGTCGTGTAGCTTGTCGTGTAAAGCTGCACTGACAACAATAAGAAGTGGTTTCCCGATTAAGGGTATAGGTAATCACCCTCAAATCTATCACAGATTGAGGTGACATGAAATCAGGGATAGGGTTGATAAAGGGTGAATGATGATGAGATGATGGTAAGATGGTGGGGTAAGTTCAAGGAAGCAGACGCACGTTGAAATGTAGTAGTTAGACCAGTGGTACACAATTTGAAGAGCGAGCAAGAAATTCATAGGCAAAGGTCGATAGTTTATCTAAACAAGGTTGATATAATCTTGGTATCTAAGGCATAGAAGTAGCTCCAAGGGATATAATAGGTAAGGTACCAGAAAATTTAGGCATGTTTGGCAAGTACCAAATGGTTGGTTTGGTTGAGATAAACGTCATGGTCTCGGTCTCAGGAAAAGTGGTCGGGTGATCAATTCAAGTATCCTAGTCATGCTAAAACACAAACAGTGAGCTTGATTGAACAACAGCTACATGATGGGTGGATAGAATTTTAATTTGTAGGCCTCGGCCAAGGTACTTAATTGGTGTGGCCTTGGGTCGGGCCGATTGGGTGGGTGCGGGTAAGGTGGATGGTATAGGTGGGCGCAGAGAACTTGTTATAAAGTGATTATTCTGATGAAAGAGAACCAAACCTAAATCGACAAGTCCATGACTCAAAAGTGCTTTTGAATACTAGCTTTTATTTTTCTAGATATAGACTAATCGATGCAAGAAGTCTATATGGGATATGCATTTTTTTGTTCTTGAGGTCTTCACGAAGCTGATCAATGCGAGAAGCTTCTAATAGAGGATGACTTTGTATAGCTGTCCTTCAAGGGAGCAGTCTACTTATAGTAGTAGATGCAGCTTTTGCACATAGCTGTCCTTCGAGGGAGTAGTCTTTTTATAGTAGTAGATGCGGCTTTTACACATAGCTATCCTTCGAGGGAGCAGTCTAGTTTATAGCTTAGAGGTCTAGATGTTTGTTTGGCATGAAGCATCTAGTTTTGCAGGAAGTTTGACTCAAGAATATCCCATAATTGTATAATTGAGAACTTGTTATTTTGATACTTTTAAGTCATGGACCAGACTAAAAAGGGGAAGGCATATTTAAGAGGAGGTGATGATCAAACCACATGAGTTTGATTCTACTTTGAGATGCACGAAACAAGGTGTATGAGGTGGTAAATGAGCTCAAGGGATGAGCGTAAGGTAGATAAGAAGTGATGTAACACTAAATTCAATAGTAGAATGGTCGGAGATGCAAGGCATTAAGGGGTTCAGGCTCAGGTTTACCATTAAGTGAAGCTAAATGATAAGTACCTGATCCGTAAGTGTGAGTGATAATGTAAGGCCCAATCTAATTAGGAGCAAATTTTCCCCATTTGCTCTTTTCTAGTTTGGTTACGTGTTGATTCTCTTTGAGGACAAGATCACCAATCTTAAAGGTACACTCATGAATTCACTTATCATAAGCACGCTTGATGCGCTTTTGATAAAGTTGAAGGTGGTCAAGAGTTGTAAGACGATGCTCATCAAGAAGCTCCAATTGGGCTAACCGCTCTCGGTGGAAGTCATCATTGGTGAGAATATCCTGGAGAGATATTCTGAGGGAAGGGATTTGTATTTCTAGAGGCAAGACAGCCTCGGTACCATACACCAAAGAAAATGGTGTGGCATTAGTGGAAGTATGAATGCTGGTACGATAAGCCCAAAGGGAAAAGGGGATGTGATCATGCCAGTTTTTCCCAGAATCGTTAATGACTTTCATGAGAATTTTGGTTAAGATTTTGTTAAAAAATTCAGCTTGACCATTTTCTTGTGGATAGTAGGGTGACGAGAAGCTAAGTTTGATACCAAAGTTGTCACAAAGGGCTCGTAAATGACTTATTTTTGAAAGGTTTTCCATTATCTCGTTATCGTGAAATGAGGAACACCAAACGACAGAGATAATGTGATGACCGATAAACTCAACGATTTTCTCTTTTTGGTTGAAATGAGTGGAACAACCTCCACCCATTTAGTGTAATATTCGATTCTTTGTGATGATCCAACGGTGACACTGTGAAGAAGGTGGGTGAATCTCACCAATAAGGTCTAAACCCCATTGTGAGAAAGGCCAAAGATCTCGTGTGACCTGTAGCGGGTGGTTGGGAGTATGTTGAAGGTTGGCATATTGTTGACACATAAGACAACACTTAACATATTCACAACAATCTTTATTAAGAGTAGGCCAATAATATCCTAGGTGAAGGATCCGTTTGGCCATGGCAAGGCCACTAAAGTGCCCACCACAAATTTCATCATGGACTTGTTGGATGGTATGGGTGACTTCAGCGCCGGTTAGACATCGAAGGAGGATACCATCAAAGCCACGTTTATAGAGGAGTCCCCCCATGATGACATAATGAGAAACACTTTTAAGAAAAGTACGTTTTCCATTACTAGTAAGGTCAGGTGGGAGAATAGAGGTTGTAAGGTAGTCATGAAATTGGTGATACTGTATCCTGCGAATCAGCAGATACATTATTTACCATACAAACATCCGGGACTAAGTAAGATGGGGAAAAGAGTTGTTGGAACAAGAAAAATATGTCAGATTTAGTTGGTGAGGTAGGAATTTGCGAGGCCAAGCAAGCCATAGTATCTAAAAATTTATTAGTTGAGCGTGGAACGGTTTGGATAGAATAATGAGTAAATAAGGTCAAAAGTGAATCCACATAATGTTTGTACTTTTGAAGTTCCTCATTTTTACATTGGTAGATGCCAATAACTTGATTTACTACCAATTGAGAGTCACCAAAAATGTTGATAGACTTCACACCTCAGTGTAACACAATATGGAGACCCAAAACAAGGGCCTTGTATTCCGTTGTATTATTAGTGCGGGGAAATTGAGCTTGAATGAAAGAGGCATAGTTTCACCATCAAGAGGAACAAGAACAACACCCACCCCTCTCGCCACGCTGAAATTTAGATCCATCAAAGAAGAGGGTCATTGGATAAGATCCATCACTGGGTGAAAGGGTTGCGATGAGTTCATCAGGGAAAGTAAAATTGGTAAATTGTTCCCCATGTAAAGGGGCATCCGCGAGTTGATCTATGATAGTTTTTCCTTTGACTGATTTTTGGTGTACAAACTCAAGGTTGAGGTTGGTGAGGAGCATAAGCCATCGGGTGATGCGTTGGTTTAGATGAGGTTTGGCGTACATATAATGTATGGGGTCACCATTGGTGATGACAAAAGTTGTTTGATTCAGGAGGTAATGTCAGAGTTTGGTGGCCACGAATGATAGGGCTAGGCACAAATTTTCTAGGTGTGTATACCAAGTCTTGTAATCCACAAGAGTACGACTTATGTAATAAACTACTTGCTCTAGATGCACGGAGTCACGATGTGCGAGCATGGCTCCTACAGCATGGTCGGTGGTAGAAAGGTAAAGGTAGAAAGGGCGATCGTCCTACGGTGGGATAAGCACGGGTGGCTGCGAGAGATAAGCTTTAAGAGCCTCAAAGGCTTAGTGGTACTCCTTGCTCCATTGAAATACAATGTCCTTTTTAAGGAGATGATGGAAAGGTTGACATTGATCCAATAGTTGTGAAATAAAACGCCGGATAGATTGGAGATTTCCCTGCAAACTACACAATTGTTTTTAGGCTAGTGGGTGGGGGCATGTCTAAGATAGCTTTCACTTTAGCATTGGGTTGACCTCAATGCCATGCAAAGATACGATAAAGGCAAGGATTTTTCCTAAAAGGATTCCAAAGACACATTTCTTTGGTTGAAGAAGAACACAATATATTGTAATAGGCGATCGAAAATAATGGTTAAAACATCAAGATGTTCATCTGCGATCTTTAGATTTTCCAAGAAGATCATCGACATAATCCTTAAGGATAGTGTGCATAATGTCATGAAAATGTAAGTCATAGCCTTTGATAGGTTGCACTAGCATTCTTAAGGCCAAACGGCATGACAGATAGCAGAAGGTCCCCAAGGGGTAATGAAGGTGGTTTTATGTTGATCGGTGGGGCTACTAAAATTTGATTGTATCTCGAGAAACCATCCATGAGAGAAACCGCAGTGAGATCAACAAGTTGATTAATGCTAGGTAGGGGGAAGTTGTCCTTTGGGCAAGAAAGGTTAAGGTCCCAGAAATCCATACATATCCGAAGTCCCCCATTGCTTTAGTGACAGGTACGACATTAGAAATCCATTGAGGATAGTCAATAGGTAAGATGAAAGAAACAGAAAGGAGTCGTTGAAGCTCTTCTTTAACCAAGAGGGCAATGCGTGGATGCATTTTTCTCAGTTTCTATTTAACTGGTTTGGAGTCTGGTTTCAGAGTGATGTTATGGATAGCAATGTCAGGATCGATTCCTGGCATGTCGACGTAGGACCAAGAAAAAGCTTGATTGTGGGCACGAAGGAAGGTAGTGAAGGCAGCTTATTATGATGCATCGAGAGAGTGTCTGATATTTATAATGTGAGGATCATCCTCCATGTGGATGTTGATTTCTATAGTTGACTCATTCAACATGGTTTAGGTTTGAGATGGTAAGGTGCGTTGAATATAATAGTCGTTCGCACCAAGGTAGGTGAGGATGGAGTCGTCATCTCGGCACTCCACAACATTAATCAAAGGTGAGTCTTCTTTGATCATGTCCTGGATACAAAATGGGGAGAGAAGATGGGTCTTCACCATCGTGTTGATAAGTGAGAGGACATAGGAAGATAACATTCATGAAAATTTTTTTTAGGAGGGATAGATTCTGGTCTATCGACTCCGTGGGTAAAGATGACAAAATGGGTGATGATGGTTCGGAAGGGGTGACTTCATCATCTTCCTCGGATAAAATTAACATGAGGTTTCTTCAAAGTGTAGGTGGTTGAAAATCCAATACCACTACGATCTTTGTGTTTGCGTGTAGTCATGGGAATGATCGTATGTCATCCCTATTCATAAAGACCAAAACCAAAACCTTTCCAAGCATAGCGAGTTAGGAAGGTGAGAGAAAAACGATGGTTGGTTAGAAATTGAAAATCAAATTGGAAGGGAACCACACCAAGGGAAGGTTTAGGGGTGATAGAGGATGCATCGACACCCCCATACGTTAGGTTGGTGCAGAAACTAGGTGGTCCATAGGAGATCACCTCCCCACACAACGGTCGTAGGTAGGATGCGCATGTAACTATCCATATTCTTGTGGGGTATGGAAGGTGCTAACATTGTATAGGTGGTACTCCCCCAACGTAAGGTGTTGAAAAACACCTACCAAGGGATCGGAGGTTGGGATGTTGTCCGCAGGAAGGAAGAGGTATTTACGTCGGTGGTTTCATTGGTCAAAGGTATGGGTGTGGGTAAGGTGGATGTTTGAGGCGTGTTTGAAGTAGATGGTTGGGTTGGATCAATGGGTTCCTTGACTGGTATAAGCACATCATTAGGGTGGTATAACATATTACAAGTTTTGAAGGGGGAAGCGTCAGCTGTGATGGTATATGACTTCCCTTCATACTCAAATTTGACGCATCTATGTAAGGTGGAGGGAACGCATCCCATATCTCGGATCCAAGGGAGGACATAGAAGAGTTTGGGAAAGGTACAGGCCTTACATGAATGTTAAGGATCACGGTGCAGGGTAGAAGTAATAGCATCGTTGAATGAATTCAACATGGTGGGGTTGGCACACATGTAGCTAGGAGGGATATTCATCTGTTAGAAGGATTTGGAAGAGACAATGTTTAGGATAGAGCTGTCATTGATCATAACACGATGTACTTGAATGTCCTAGACGTAAGCCGAGATGAAAAGAGCGGGGTCAGGATCTTCTGCACCAAAGACGACAATTTCATCTTCGGAAAAACTAACAACAGTGGCTTGCTGTGCACAGGACAGAGGTGGTGGTGGAGGTAGGTTGTTTGGTGAGAGAAGTGACGTGGTTGGGTGTTAAGATGGAGGTGACAGAAGGGTTTCATTAGGTAGGACCTCTATCCCTTAGAGGATCTCAATTAGAGCTTGTCGATGAGATTCAGATGTTTGAATGAGATCATAGAGTGTCATTTTTATAGGAGATTGGTGAAGTTGTTTGATCATGGTGCGATGGGAAACTCCATCAGAGACTGGATAGGCAGGTCCATGAATAACCACTTTAGGTGGTGGTGCAATCGGGATGGCGGAAGGAGAAAGAGACGCTGCCGGTGTGCTCTCTTTAGCTTTTCCATTGTTTTTCTGACCTTGAGTAGCAATGCTAATCATGTTGATCTCGTGAATACAAGATGAGGAAGATGGTAGGGATAAGTCATTATTCTCGAGAGGCGGGGTTGTAATGATGATATATTTTGGTGAGGCGGGGATAGGTGGTATAGGAGAAGGGATCAAAGCTAAGGGCTTTTCCCTCCGTAAGTTGTCTTTCTTAGATTTTCTATCCAAGATAGGCAACTGGCAAAGGATGGCTTTCAAAGCTTTGCATCCTTCTACATTATGTCCTGGTGTGTGGTGGTAGGCACAGATTTGAGATTCATCATAACCTATAGGTTGAGGTTTAGATGGATCATAGGGTCCAGTGGGGGTAGGGAAACGGTCGCATCCCCTACCAACATATCAAGGATCTTGGCGTAAGATCCTTTGAGTGGGTCAAATTCATATGAAGATGAGGCTATGGATTGAGTGGGTGAGATTATTTATTGTTTTGGTAATGGTTGGGTACAAGTGGTTCATACGGGTGGTGGTTTAGGCAAGGTATTTTGATGATTGGATTTAACTAGGCATGGCTTCTTCGCGCAGAAGTCATGTTTAGCTGGTTAGATGATGAGGCCACAGATGATGTGGAGGTAGGAAATAACCACGGGGAAAGAGGAGCGACAACAAACAAGTCCTTCGACGATCAAGTTTTCTTAGGGTTGGTAGGTAGGTAGGATACGTGGGGCGATGGTGTTGAGATGCTCGTGGATTTTCGTATAGGTGCGGAAGGTGCGCAGTCATGTTAAAGAAGACGTGGGAGGCATGGTGTATTGAGGAAAGGTGGAGGTGTGAGGACCCAATATAGAAGGTAGGTGTGACGCGAGGTTGAAACCGTGTCTGCATTGTCTTGGTGTGATTGGGGGTGAGGGTTTTAGTTGTGGTGGAGGCATAGATTGGACTCGAGGAGATTGGGTCGGTCTCCTAGGTGGATTGACGGCTTTATTTTTGGATAAATCTAATCGTTTAAGTGGGTGCGTCAGCCGGGTATTGGTAAAGTCCCAAGCATAGGGAAGGTAGAGGTGGATGAGGTATTTGGTAGAGATGAGGGAGATGAAGGTGAGGACATAGTCATTTTGAGGTTTTGTAGAAACTTCAGGTATATGGTAGAGGTATTTGGAATAGTCATCTACATTTGAGTAGAGCATGGTGTATTCAAACATTCCCATAAGACTCGTTTATCTTCCGGGGATGACAATCTTCACGTGTGGATGACAATTTTGGTATGGAAGAGAAGTGGGCTATGATTTCGGTCCACCTTTGTGGGTGTGATATAGAGGGCGAATGAGGTGTTGTATCAATGGGTGTTAAGAGGTCAACCGGTTTTTGGAAAGATTTAGGTGATGAAGAAATGATAGGGAGGAGGGCATGTTCTATAGGATCTGTCATGGTTAAGGAGTTTGGTGAAGTAGGCTCAAGGGGTTTTCTTCTAAGGATGATAGAAAAAGTGGCAATCCTTCTTCTTTTGCAGTAAGAGTGGTGGAAGGAGATGTTTGGGAAATAGATAGGTTGGATGACATCCGCTCACAGTCTTGTAAGGATGTGGTGTAAGAAGGATTTTCTGTGAGAAGAGAACTCTAGGTGATTGATTCCTTTATGGATAAAGGAATAGCGGGGCTGTCCTCTTGTCTTGATGAAGGAGAAGGTGGTGAGGACCCCTGCATTGGTGAAGAGGCTTGATTCAGAATTTCCTCGATGGAAGCCCTTGGTTGGGAGTTGAAAACTGCATGGATCTCATGCACGCTCTTCTCCTCAGCTGAGGTTTCTTGGTTTATGTTACTATTAGATGAATGGTTTGGAAATGGTTTGTTGAAGATTTTTAAATTTCGATTAGTAGGGGCATTAGGATTATCAAGGGTTATATCCCCTGCATCAACCATTTCCTACACTATGTTTTTCAACATCTTACGAGTGCGTGTGGTTTGTGTCCCTTCACGCAATGGAAGTTATAGAAGTCATTTTCTTTATACCAAGAAGGTATAGCATGGGCAGAATCAAACCCAGAGTGAGGTTTAACAGGAGGCAAGGTGATAGCTCCTGCTTTAAGAAATTTGTCCAAGATCACATCATAAGTTTCTCCCAAGGGAGTGTACTTGATGGGCTCGGCTTTATACTTATAGGTGGATTTTGGCTGGGTATTAGATGGTGCTTGATATTTGACCATCACTGCGTGTATGGCTCCTTTTGATTTCAAAGCAGCTGATGTATGAGAGTTGGTGGTGTTGGGTTTGTTGGTGGAGTCTTGGGTTCAGAAATTTGAGTTTTTGTTGCGCAACTTCAATTTCTCCTCCTCTAAGGCTCGAATCTCTAGTTTCCGAGCCATAGTAAAGGCCTCATCAAAGGTGCAGAAAGTTTGAATTTGGAGGGTGGGAGAAATGTGTTTAGCGCAAGCCCATGTAAAGAGTTTGATGAGCTTAGCTTGAGGTAAGGCATAAGTAAGTTGGTTAATGAGACCTCGCCATCGTCCAACGAAATCTGCGATAGACTCGTCTTCAAATTGTCGAATGGCATAGAGGTCGGTAATGGATACTTTCTTGGAAATATTGATGGAGAAGTGATCCAAGAAAGATTGGGCTAATTGGTTAAAGGAGAAGATTGAGTGCTGGGCTAAAGCACTATACCACTCCAAGGCAAGTCCTGATAAGGAAATGGGGAAGGTACGGAGTAGTAAGGCATCGTCATGAGCAATCAGATAGCAGGAATGTCTAAACGATTGCAAGTGTTGTTGAGGGTCCTCCTTACTACTAAAGCGAGTAAATTTCAGTAATTCCCATTGAGGAGGATATGTATGAAGGGGATAGAAGGATGAATAGGCTCCTGAAAAACTTTCTCATATGTCAGGGTGTTACGGCTTCCTGAAACAGAAGCCTCAAGATTTTGCATCTTGTCCATCATCTATTTGATTAAATCATTGGTTGGGTTAGATGATGGTGTTGTCATCGTAAATGGAGGAGGATTGGGCCAAGAGTCACTACTAGACAATGGTGGGGTTGAATGTTGATAAGGTAATGATGATGAATGTGTTGGGGTGGCCGAATAAGGGTGTCCTATATAAGATGTTGAGGCCACCGGATGAGTCTATGGAAATGAAAAGGTGGGCGGAGCCTGAGAGGGAAAGCTTGTGTGAATAGATGGTAGAGAGCGAGTTATGAAAGAGGAAATATGCGGGAGAGATGAGGTAGAGGCAGTGGATGGTAGTAATATGTGGGGCCCCAGATTAACCAAAGGAAGGCCAATTGGTGCAGTATGAACCATCGAAGCCACTGAGCTGGGAGACGGGGCTAAGGATGAAGACGGTGAGGCAGAGTTATTAGGTGGGGAAGGAGCTAAGTGAGCAGCTATACTAATAGGCATACCAAAGAGGAGCTGACCGTTGGGTGTATGGTCAGAGGTATGAGACAAATAATACTTGTATGGCACCAAGATTAGCATCCAAAAATTTAGCAAAATCTAGATCTCCTACAGAGATCTTGGGAAAAGCACTGGTGTCCGTAGGATTCCCCATAGGATGCGAAGGGGGTGACTCAGGAAAAGACACGGAACAAGCATGTGAAACCATGGTTGTGGCTTGTTTCTAGGTGATAACAACCATGGAAAAGAGGATATAGTAGGGAATTAGTCAATTAGGAATAGAAACAACAACAAAATGTTGGAATTGGTAGGTTACTAGTTTGTCAGAACTATGAAACACAGAACAATGTCACCAAACAGTAGGGCGCGTCTCGGGTAACCGATGTTGGTAGAAGAGGACTGGTGTCGATCACTGTGAAGGCAAAGAGAAAATGTAAGAGGCTGCTGATTTGGGGATAACAAGGCTTAATATACCCACCAAACTATCTGAAGTGATCACTGAGACAGGGTATATCAAAGAAACAGAATCGAAAGAACAAAAAACAAGCAAGATACAAAAGAAAATCAAGAGACTAACCCTAGGATTAGTTTTAATCACTTTGGGCTTATGCCTTAGATGCAAGATGATGTCAATCCTAAACAAAAGACCTAAGGGAGATGTCAAGTTTATTTTGGCTTGTAAGGCTACCTCAATTGGGCAGAGGAATACCGCGGAAAGGGGGGATGTTTGAGATGTTGTGTAGATTATGATGTGATTTGGTATGTGTTGTGCAGTGAGAGTAAGATTAATTTCTCATCAATACCATGGATATCACCCCCATGTGTATGACCTGTTACTTAATCTATGTTCACTAGAATGAAAAACAACAAGCAAGAATGTGATGCACGTGTTTTAAACCCAAATTGAAAATGATATTCGATGAAGCAAAGAACGAGAAGAGGTTAAGAAGATGACTTTCAATAATGCAACGATGAGAAAGAAAGACAAGTTCTTTTACCAAAATGACAAAATATTTTGTGAATATTTAGAAGAAAGAAATAGCAAGTGTGCTCCCTATATGAAAATGAGCAAGAAAGAAACAAACCCGAGAAGGGTCCCACTGGGTGTGCCAAAATGTTTCACACAGAATTTTGTTCCAGAATAGAGTTATTTCTATCTTTTCATTCTCTTGAGAAATAGATAAGGGTTAGGTCTAGGAGGAATACCTGTTGAGTGTTGGGAAGGTGTGCGCGTACCGTAGAGAGATCAGACCAATTGTGAAGAGCTCCTTTTTGTCTGGGAAGGACTACCTGTAAATAAGAATGCAAGACCACCAGATTTTCGTTAAACAATAAGTGAGGGAACTGCCTTGGGCCCAGGAAATATTAGACTTCCTTTCGAAGGTGGTCAGTTCCCTTTTAATACAAATTAATGAAAATGATAATAAATAAGCTATTGTGAAATCACGATTTAGGTATCTCGTTAATAAAAGCAATAGAGACTAAACTACCAATAATAATAAAATATCATTCTATTTGTTTGGTCACTAGTTATTGATACATTCAGATCAAGTTACAGGGATAGACAAGGCTGGATATGAGATTATTTGGAGGTAAATAGGTGAAAGGTTGGTTTTTGGTATAAGTCACAGTGACCGATGTCGGTCACTGGATAACCAACCACGGTTATAGAACCGGTACCGGTAGGGGATAACCGATATCGGTAGGGGCAGTGATTTAGGGGCTTTTAAATGGGGGTTGGTTACAAGGTGGTTATGGGGCTTAGAAGGTTGGTAGATGGTTGAGGGGAGTTGTAGGGTGATAGAGAAGACTCAGAGAGTGAGAAGGTTGTCTTTGGGGCAATATAGAGATGGATGAATGAAGGTTAGGTGCAGGGTACTGCCGGGTGGTAGATCCAGGAGTGAGCTTATAATCCCTATGAATCAAAATTTCACAGAGTAGTGTCTAGAAGCATACAAGGCAATAAAAGAGACTACTTACTAGTTTCTGATGTGGATGTAGGTCTAAATAATGTAGTGGTGAAGGAAAGGCTCAGTTGGGATGATCTGGCAATCGAAGTGAGCTGATGAAGCTATCCTCCGACTCTCCCAATGTCTGGATGAGTGTGACAGTGATCTAGTTGCTAAATTATAGTCTTGGGCTCAATACTCCTCTCTGTAACCTCTTCTCTCTCTCTCACTTGTCTCTCTCTTACAAATGAATTTGGGATCCCTTGGTTTTGGTTGAGAGAGGTCATTTGAGGAACCGATGGCGGTTTCCTAACCGACGCCGATCACGTAGGGACCGATGTCGGTCAGTCAAAGTTGACTATTTTTAGTAAAATAGCCAACCTTCCCTCCTTTATTCTGAGGGGTCAGTTGTGGGCTTGGTCAAGTCATTATTAGGTTCATTTTGGTGTGGGTGAGGGGTGATGAGTCATGGATATGGGTCTAGACCAAGTCATAGGTCTTAATTAGGTTAGTTTAGGGTTAGGGCTAGGTCATGGTGAGGTGGCGAGGTGAGGTGGCAGGGTTGGAGATGTGGATTTATTAATTATAAGGTAATTAATAAATAATTAAGTGTGTAAGGTTTAGGTGGTGAGGTAGGGTTAGATTGTGAGACGAGATGTGGGGCACAGGGCATCGTAAGACCCAAATTTGGTGTCTACAATAGGTTAGATTAAGTTTTCCACTTATTAAAATAATATAATCATTACCTTAATCATAATCACATCTGATTAAGAAGAAGTATGCCTTCAAATTATAAGGTGGTCTTAAGAAACTCAGGTTAGTTTACAATCAACCCGGTCCAATGTAATTGCAATCCGTAAATCATTAAGAAGTCAAGTCACCTTACAACTTATAGTCATAATAATATATCGATCAAGGAGAATGCCTTAGATCACTGTAATTGATCCAAGGTGTTTTCCTTCAACCAACATCAATACATTAGTCTTAGAAATAACAATTATATCAAGACTTAAATAGATTACCGGGTTACCTTCTTGTTTAACTGTCCCAAGAATCTGATTTCACTTTCCACAAGCTAAAATCACTAAGTTTATTTCAAAAACTAGTTAAGTAAGTGCTTGATGATAAATCCACATAATTATAAATACTACCATAAGAATGATTAGCAATCATATATAATAAGCACTTGATACCATTCCAGCAAACATGATTAAACGGTTCAAAAGAGCACAAAAGATCGAAAAAATCACATGTCAATGTTTTCCAACTTCATACAAGGAAGAAAGTCTAGATATAAACACAACAAAGACATCACATAAGAATCCTCTTTGGATCCTCACAGTTACCTAGCACTCATCCTTACTTCTTTAATTCATCCTTCAATGTTTGTAACATGGTGTCATACATCCCAATTCTACATGTTATAGTATTTTTATTCCTTTCCTTCTCTACCACTGGATCTACTTGATTTTCCCCATGTGGTTGGCCTCTCATTTAATAGTAGGTGTATGAAATCTTGTAAAAAATGAAATGTTGATGGGTATGTCTTCTACATCTCTTCATCGAATTCTAGATGTTCCTCTAAAATTTCTCCCCAATCTCGATAATGTCCAAAATTTCCTTCTTCCATTTCTTATCCCTTCTATATGCATCATCAGTCGCTCAATTTTCTTTTCCTTTTTCTTATTACCTTCCAAAAATGACATAAGTGTGGCTACCTTATCCAAGTTCCTCCACACTACTTCTACCACCACCTTCATCAAGGCATTACTTGCATGTTCATCTATAAATCCAATCAACTTTATTGTCCTATGTGTTGCTTGGGGTGATTTCTTCATCTTGCACCTGATGCAATATTTCTCTCCTATGTCAAACTTAGGCTCATCCATGTGTGTTTTCATAATATAGTAAAGTTTCTTCCTAGTGCACATATTCATACTCTTAACATCTATCAACTCCTAATAGTATAACTTCTCATGTGAAAGGGTGATTTGAAACCTTGTGTGGATGATCTTTGAAGGGTCTTCCACATACCCCAAGTTTGGTTTCTTCAAAATTTCTTCCCCATATTCCTCTTAGACTTCCTTCCCTTGGGAATGTGTGTCTTTACACCTAAATTTAACCCTCACTAGATGAGCCCCCATGCTCACCTGATGGCTGACCAACACTCTTCTCTTTCTCTTCATTACCTTTTCCCGTGGTCCCTTCCTCCTCACGCTCACTATGCACCTTTGTGTCGCACTACTCTTCCTCTTCTCTAGGATAATTTTATCCCCCATCTCCATAACCGATGTCACCCCTAAGCTATGTGTAGGTTATTCGGATGTCTCTTCCTCACTATCACCTCTAGACACATACTTGCGACGTCTCCTTGTTTTCTTCTATGGGCTAGGTTTAACATGATATATCCTCGAAACCTTCTCAATGACACACAGAGGGTACCATGAAAGTTCTCTCGGTCTTAGTTTTTCTTCTCATTTGTCTCCTAAAACCCCGATCAAGCACGTCACCCTCTTTTTTTTGCATTTCCTCAGCCTTTGTCTCAATTCTTGCTTCTTCTTCTTCTTCCTACCTAGAAGGGATTTCCTCATGTGGCCTCTTTGTACCTGTAGTTGGCGCCTTCTTGCACCATGATATAATGCACCAAAATCCTCCATCTCCTCCTCATTCTTAATCTCTTCTTTTGTTCCGAGAGGAGTAGAATCACTCTCTTATATGGTGCAAACTGTGTTCTTTCCCTTTGGTGGTTCTAGGAGTTTGAATTCATTTTCAATATACTTTCCATTCACTAATTTAGGCTTAAGGTTGATATATACCTTAGCTGCACCCACCTTTGAAATATCCAAAGTCATATAATTAATGATGATATCATCTGATATCGTAGTCTCAATTTAGGCCAGATTACCTAGATATACATAAGTATTACGAAGAGTATGGTAATCATAATCAACTTTGTCTACATCAAATTTGAGTCTCCAAATATCTATGAATCTATTCACTAAAGCCTAAAAATAGTGCATCGTGAATTCATAGGGGATATTACACCAAGGGATCCACTTACCGGTCTTCATTTGGAATCGACAATGTAATAGTGTTGGTACACCACGAACTCTTCCTCCCCATATACCATTGCAGGTAATTATTTTGGTATTCACCATTAATGTTCAAAGGATTTGCAAATTCTCTTGTACCACATCTCCAACCTAATTTTATAGGTGTTGCCCGTGGCTCCATCACATGTATATTTCTCAAACCTCTCAGCCAGAGACTTCTTTTCTAGTGGGTACTACCACATCTTATCCTTAGGGTTGTCTGGTACCCCAATATCTATGAACACAATTGATAAAAGGATAAAACCCTAACTAATTTTGTCTCCTTTGTGCACTTCTTTAGTAATACATTATACTATTAATGTAACACAGTTGTAAACAATACCTTCCATCATCTTCTTCGTGATGTGGAGCCATTTCTTATTCACCTATCCCCATCTCTCCCGATCATTGAAATTTTTTAAGAGGTGAATTGAAATCTTAACATTAGAGTCGATTACCTTAGATATGCACATCACACACCCTTATTTTTGATAAGCCATCTCCACGGTAGTTACTTCCACACCTACTTTATTATCTAAGTCAATAGAAATTTCTATTACTAAGCTCCCTAACATTGTAAGTCTCCCGATCGGAGGCATGGTGATGCGCACTCGCCATCTTGTAAGTAGAAAAAGTACTCGGGGGATATTGACATAAACCACTGGTAAAGCCTTTCTGGTTTACCAAAGTATGACAAATCATAAATCTGCAAGACTCTATATTTCTCCAAAGTCTTTTTCCTTCATCATTGTATATGGGTTTGTCATCCTTAGTGCACAAGTTGGTATTTTTCACCAATTCCTTGTCTATCGATCCTTATTTGCACTGGTGTGGTGGTTGTAGTCACTTACCTTACTCTTATGAATGTGGGACTCCCATACATGCCCCATGATGACACCCTTAGGATACTGCATCTCATAAAATCTCTCCTCTGGTGCATCTTCTACTTCCACCTCTGGTTTGTTCCTCTTCTTTCCCCTTGTGGTTGCTCTAGGTGCTCATTTTGGTGCCATATCTTACTACAAATTATCCTTGCACTTTTTATTCCTTCTCATTCCTCTTCAACCTTGAACTCAGGTGCCCTAGCTGTAATTTTGTTTTCTAAAACGCTAACTCCTCAAACCCGATACTTCACATGCCTTTCACTTGCTCAAATAGTTTATTAATGAAGTTTCACTATGGTCGTGACCAAATTCAACTAATTCTCTATTATTCCCATTTGCACTCACTCTTTGCACTTTTTCACTCTTTAATTCACTCTCCAATGCTCGAAATATCAAACATGTAAGGTAGGAATGAAATTTCATGCACCCTTTTATAATTTTTTCCATTTTTCTGCATTAAGTGCTCCTCACGTACTACCGTACTCTAGCTTTAATGACACTTTTCTAATTTTTCCATGCTTTCCATTGCTTTCTTCCATGTCCCATTCATAACCTTATAGTATTCCTATTACTTCTCAACCACGAACTCCTTACATGCACCTCCATGTGCCAAAGTACATAATCCTCTATGCCTCATACCAAGTAATTTACCATGTTGCTTCCTACCTCACATTACACTATGAAGACATTTTCTCACATGTGGTCTTTAATCTCAAAAATTTCCTATAAGAACCTTTATCTCAAGCACCTGTAACACCTTTCTCCTACATGTACTAACTCTTGAGATGAAATTCATATTCCGACCCATATACATACTTGTGTGTCAACTGAACTTAAATTTCAGCACCAATTGATTCCTTTTTCTTGTATCTTCTCCACTCCACACTAAAATTATGCATGGTCCTCTATGTATGAACTCAATAGATAGTAATCAACTTCCTCTTCTCATTACAACAAGACAAAGAACTAAATTTAAAAAGCATAAAAATGATTGAAAGTAAACACATGAAAGAGAAATATAATCTAATGGAAATTCTTCCTTATTATAAACACTAGGAAGATTTATTTATAGTAGGGCTTCACCAACTCTCATTGAGGTAACTAGGCAACATGGTGCCATCTAGCACCTGCAACTAATATGTGTTTGATTCAATTATCTTAGGTACTATAAAAGGTCCCAACCAATGCACCTTCAATTTTCCTAGGTGGGGCATAAACTTGGAGTCATAGAGAAGGACCATCTTTCCAACTTGAAATATATTATTCTTGATGTGTCTATCATGTCATGCTTTCAATCATGACTTATTAGTCTAGATTCAATGTGGAATGGTGTCCGCTCATCTAACTACACCCATTTTTTAATTCACTCTTCCATAACTTCCTCATCAACAAGTCCACTGTGCATATAATAAAAAAGGATGGTAACATGAATTCAATAGGAAATATAGCCTCTACGCCAAACATGAACTGAAAAATGTATGGTCTTATTCAACCACTTATAAGTGGTTCTATACACCCAAAACACTGATTACACTTTATCATCCCAATATTTTCTTACAACATCACATATTTTTGTCAATTTATCTACCATAATATTGTTTAAATCTTCCCAACACCATTGGCTCGATGGTGATAAAGGTAGTCTTATGGTGTGCCACCATAAACTCTCTCAATAGAATTTTGATTGTCTTATTAAGGAAATGAGTCCCCCTATCGGTTGTCAAGATTAATGGACAACCATACCTACTAATAATATTTTCCCATAATATTCTTACTATTGTAGCTATAATACAATCCTTTATAGGTGCTACCTCTGCCCACCTTGTCAAATAATTTGTGTAAGTAATAATGTAGTACACGTTAGTCTGCATGCACGAGTGGTGAGATAGGATCTACAAATTTAATAGACCACTTCTCAAAAGGATCAGTGCTTGCTTGCAATATGTTGCAAAAACATCTCATCTCTACTCCCAAGATTCCCAAGGCATTAAAAATGATCAAACGACTTCACATATTCCTTAGTGTCTGTATACAAAGTGTCCCACCAAATTCCATCCATTAGAATCTTACATGGGGTAGTATCACCAGTGTAATGACCTCTTACTATACCACCATGGGCTTCTTCCATAATTTCCTCATGCTTGTGCTCTAGAACACACTGGCACAAACATTCATCATGAACTAACTTATGCAAGTATCCACTAATGATCCGATAAGGCACCACACATATAGCAAGTTTCTTTCTCTCCAATGTCTTCATTCCTTTAGGAACCTATCTAGTGCATAAAAACACCACAATATCCTCTAATTCTTTGGGTACGTGGTTCAATATAAATAACTATGCATCTAGCATAGTATCCTCAATGTTCTACATGTCATCACTAGAATTGATCCTTGATAAATGATTAGGCCCTGAATTACTCTTTCTGGTTTCACAACTATGAAATAAAACTCTTGAAAAAGGAGTATCCACCTACAAATGAACCCTTACAAAATAGGTTTGTTATCCAAATATTTGAGTACCATATGATCTATATATAAAATAAATGGTATTTCCAACAAGTACTATTTGAATTTACGCATCTGCGTATATCGGAGGCATGGCCTCGCACTTAGTGGTTGTATAAATCTGCTCCTCATCTGTCAACTTGATGATTAAAAAACAAATAGGATGATCCAAAAGTATTTCCCATGGTTGCACCAATACTACGCCTATTGTCATACCAGAGGCATCAACATGAACATGAAAGGGCTTATCCCATGAAGGAAAACACAAAATAGGTGCATTAGTTGGCCTTTCTTTCAATGTTTCAAATATTTATTGTTGCATGCCACCCCATTTACACTTTCCTTTTTCCTTAAACAATTATATCAAGGGTGCGACAATATTTGCATATCCTTTAATAAATTTCTTGTAATAACATGTATGTCCCAGAATCTTCTCACCTCACTTTGATTGTTAGGTTCTTCTAAACCCAAGATCACAACTATCTTGGTTGGGTCTACCAACAATCCTTTTACAAATTATATGCCCAAGTAAAGTGCCAAATAGTGTTGTAAAGATGCACTTCTTAATGTTGAGGGAGATGCTCAATGGTCTACACCTCTCAAACATGACCATTAGATTATCATAATGATCCTTGAATAAGCCATATACTATCCAATTATCCATATATACATGTAATAATTAATGAATAAAGTCCTGAAATGCCTATACAATAATGCGTGAAAATACTATTGGATCATTTTTCAATCTAAAGGACATAACTGTATATATAAAAATTTCCCATTTAGTGGTGAAATTTGTATTTTCTTGATCCTCCTTCACTATGCAAACCTAGTGATAACCTGAAAATCCATCGGTGAAAGAATATATATTGCGCCCAATAAATCCCTCCATAATTTCTTCTGTGAAAGGGGTGGGAAACTGATCTATAACACATGCAACATTAAGCTCTTTATATTCCACACAAATCCTTATCCTCCCATCCTTCTTAATACATATAACCATGGGGCTGACCCATTCATATTCTTGAATAGACTCAATTATACCATAATTGAGCATCTTGTCAATTTCCTCCTTTACCTTCATGCATAGATTAGGACTCATCCGATAAGGCCTCTTCCTAATCAAGGGCACACCTTCCTTCAGCTTGGTTCTCTCCTAAATAAGGATTTACACCTTTCAATTCATGGTAACCTCATGGGAAAAAAACCTGGAAGTCACACAAGATTTCATTAATCTTGGCTACTTATTACTCTTACCAAGTAATCACCAATAATGGCCTCCTTAGGTTCTACCTTTGTACTAATGTTAACCTTCTTTTTCTTCATAGGGGCATGATATGTGCATGCCTTCTCATCTACAGTGTCCATCACCTCATGCATACCTTTAGTGTGGTTAACATCCAAGTTATTAACCTCATCATCATCTATCATATATACCAGTTTACCCTTTTCTTTTTGCTTCTAGGTGTGAACTAGTTCATCTTCATATGTTTCCTCAAAATCAAGGCATGTCTCAAGATCATTGTCCCTAAATAACTTTAACATAATTTCTTCATCCTTCACACTATCCCCCAATGTGATGCACTTCATTATCTACATTGTTTCATGGAGTAGAGGCTTAATAGAAAATTAATCAAAGTTTTGGATCATACCTGAGGTCATCTCTTTCCAATTCACGGTCTCTATTTTTAGTTCTACATGGACATACCATGCACGCAATCAGCCACACAATGTGGAGTAGAAATTATGCACCCAGAATGATGGCAGGAATGCCTCCTTGCCTTATGCCCAAGATCTCACATCGGATGCGATCGGAGGAAGAAGACTTTTCATGAAATTTGTATGTTTGTGTAGGTATATTACTCCAAGTAAACCTAGCAGAGAAAGCTATTCTCACATCTCACCATTCCAAAAGGTCATCTCTACGTGTTTCCCACTAGTGCGTTATTGTCCCATGTAAGGTATAAACCAAAATATTTCTTCTATCACCTTCATTTTTACTTTGAGTTTTCATGGTGCACCGAAATGCATTAGGGTTCCCTTCACTAGTATACCATGATACATGGTTACATCCTAACTACCTCACCATGCTTGACCATCTCGTATGTTCCATGAGCCTAGTTATCACAAGTGACACTAGTAGTGTCACTCACAGACTACATGTCTTCCCAATGAAGCGCATCCTCCTTGGATGGTTCTGAATTCTCTAGATCAAGCACTAATTACACATATGTTATGTAGAGTTCCTCCTTTCTCAATGGTTCAACATAGGGCTCAACCTTTTTTCAAACAAAGGTATAATTACACGCTCCTCAACATTCTCAAAACTGATGTACCTTTTATTAAAGCACAAATTTGCATTGTTCACGTAGCACCAGGGTCACCCAAGTAATGCTGGAAAATTATCATCTTCAACAAGTTCTAACACCTCAAAGTCTCTAGTAAACTTTCCCCCTAAATAATAATAGATTCATCCTTCTAGTACCCCAATAGGAATAGCCCTAGTTTTATTTGCCATATATAGAAAATTTGAAGATTGATGCAATTTTGTCTACCCATCCGGTTCCAAGTATCCAAAGTCAAAAATCCACTTCCACATCGGTGTTAAATAGAATGTTATGCAATATCCAACCATCAATTATTGCATCAAGTGTAATTTATTTGTCAAATTCATGATTCTAAGGTGGTAGATTTACATGAGGTATGTCCCTTTCTCACTCAAATCCAACATTCGGTACCCTTTCTTGTAGCCAATCCCCTAGTAGAGGAATGATTTTCTCCTAGCACAACATCCTGCATACCTTTTTCAAGTAATCAACATCCTTATGTGAGAGTTCAACTTTCTTAGAATGATCCTGTCACGCACCTATTACTTTAAGCATTGTGTCTCTCCCGCAAAGTGCCTTGATGACTTCCATTGTATCCTAATAAATTTTTACTCGGTGTGAAACATCTAAATACTTAGCATGTATTACCTCTTCCATCAAAATGAGTGGCTTATTCTATGGAGGCTCACATGGGTGCACAACCTCAATGCGTGTGGTAATCATTATTTTCTATAACTTAAGATTAGGTGTCTTCTTTGGTATCCACCGATTAGTAATATTGTGCTACACTTTAATCATTCTCGTGCCCTTTTATTTATTCTTATTATTACTCATGTGCTCATATAAGTCTGGGAATTCCTCTAACTTATGCAGCTTCCCGCACCATGAATAAATAATATTTTGAAGGAACTCATGCTAATAATGATTAGAGGATCAACAAATATAACAAATTCCTCAAGAAAATCTACCTCTACCACCACCACATTCGACCTCTATATCCTCCTCTAAAGCCACCATTCATGTTATTTTCATTGTCACGCCCTTCATGGTTATGGCCTTCATGATCCTTAGATCCACTAGCCACACTAGTCTAGTGCACTCCTGTCTCAATGGCTTTGTGAATGTGATAAATCAATTTGTAGTCAACTATATCATGAGTGTGGGACTTATAAATCTTACAATATATGGACACATTTTTCAAGAGTGTGCATTGTAAAAGAGGGAAATCATAGACATCATGATTCAAGTGAAAAATTCACAATCTAATAGTAATGTGTGCACCGACCTATGTGGGAAATTATCTTTAGTATGTCCCTCTACTTCAAAATCTGTGCACCATATTCCATTGTGCATCTCATGAGATGAATTAGCAAAAAGCTTCTCCGATTTTTTTCCATGACTATAATTTGTGCCTTAGAAAATGGGCTTACTACAATATCAACGGTCCCAATCTGTTTCGGTGTGTAGAGCTACTTACAAGGTCTCATGTGGATTAGTATATATCTTATGAGAGAGATCTCTCTAAGGAGAAAATTCAACAACCCTCCAACAAACCATTGTGCATGCTAATTGGGATGAATGTCATAAGACAATTTAGATAACAAAGTCTTGAAATGTGTGTCATACTCCCTCACACTTTCATCCAATCCCTACTTGATATCCTTTAGCACGGTGATACTCTTTTGATCAAACTATGTAATGTGAAACTCCACCAAAATGTAGAATGTAAAACACTTGTAGTTAACCATAGTATGATGTGGTTCATACTTTCTATACCAACTATGTATGTGCCCTTGTAGTGTAGTTGTAAATTGAATTTCTTTTCAAAATGAAGTTGTAATTCCTTGAGTGTGACATAGTAATTCACACTTTTACACATGATCGATGCATATTCAATACCTTTATACTACGGGAGATGGAGAGACATTTCATAGTAAACCTATTGAGGTTGATGTCGGAGTTTCTAGGGATGTGGGCCTTTTCTAATAGATCTAGAATGAAAATCTCCAAAATTATTTCCTCCTCTTGATCCACCTGATCCCCCTCATCCACTTGATCCTCTTGACCCACCTGTAGTGGGCTGCAGACCAATTTATATGCTTCCTTATGTCCCAGTCATGGTACTAGACTGAAAACCAATGGTCTATGTGGTTGTAGTTGCTACTGTAGTAATTCCAATGGTCTACGTCATAATATTCTATCCTAATGATGTACCTGGAAATAATCCTTCCATAAAAATACCAAATAATGGTGTTAAATATGATGCTATGGGCACGCTACTAAATTTATCTCTTGAATTCAACACAAAATGATATCTACTTGTCTCTACTTATTTTACTACAATATCCTACTTCTCAATGACTACTTCTGGATTTGGAACACCAAGCGCAAGGGCTAGGTGGCTAGGTGGGATTAGATGCGTTCCTGTGGTCTTCATTCTCTCCTCAGACACACTCTCATCTGAAGCTAGAGGGGATTCTCTTCTATGCCTACCTAATTTTGGGAGAACCAGATGTTGTGGCTCCTCATCTTCCATGAGAGATTCAAATCCTTTGTGATCCATTTCTCTCCTCAACTCCAGGGACTCCTCAATCTCCCTTTGTTTTTTCATTTCCCTCTCTTGTGCTTAATTATATCTAAGAATTATTTTGTCTCTTTCCATTGTTGCTTCCCAGCCTGCCATCCTTCTCCACACTTATTATTACCCCTGCACATGGTGGATGTTTAGCTAGCCATAGGGAGGTGCTATAAATCTAGCACAACCATCAAGATATTAATCTCCAAGGGCACAACACACAAATACCATCCTATGGGTTTGTGAAAAAACTAAAACTCAACTTCCTCAAGGAACATATAAGTAGAAATAATGTACTCCAATGTATAACTACACAACACTCTAGCCCACCAACGATCTATATCTCTTGTCCAATCCACATCAACATCAAAAAGAGTCTGGTAATCTTTTGTCTAAAGCCTACACCTTTAAACTCAAAAAATCCTATTACATATGCTAACAACCTCTCATATAATTCTACTAGAAATATGTAAAATAATTTTTCATAAAGTGCATCATAAAGGTTGTCTTCCACCCATCTGTGTGTATTGAAATTAGGTCCAATGCTATATTTCTATGCAAACCTATCTTGTCCATCTTCAACCCAAATTTCAATGCTCTCAAGATTCAATCGATATGCCATCTGCACATAAAATCTGATGAGATAGTTGGAAAAGAGGTCCCAACAATGAAATGAAAATGTAGTCTTATTTTCTATACTCAAATGCCTAGGCACGCTGGCACTTCATCCAGATAGTCCGAATGCTCACATGAAGCATGCAAAGTTATCAAGTCCCTCCTTTGTACTTAATACCAATTACATCATCAGATCACCATACTCGAGATACGTCAATTATCGAATCTAGCCACATTGATCCATTAAAAACCATAGAAGCACATATCGGAAGATGAATGCATAATAATAGTATCATGATTCATGCGTGCCAATATACTAGAGGATCATTACTCTATCACATCAATCATGTCGAGATACAATGGAGTATATAAGATATTTATAGGGGTGGGGACTTTCCCTTCACCGCCTATGCATCCTCAAAATAGTCTACATGCTCAAAATAGCCATGCATACATACAAAAACAACTATAAAGCATGCATGCTTTCCTAACAAGCCTAATAATAGATTAATTCTATAAATAAACCTTGCTTTAATCCTATTATTAGCTTGATCTATGCATGACCATTAATATTCAATCTCACATGCTTTATCTACAAAAATATATGTTCCTTGATCCTCAAGTCTTCAATATTTTACTCCTTGGCGTGATCCACACTCCAACTTGATTTTTCTATTTTTAGCCCATACATGTGAAATTGGCTAAGTCCCGAGTTTATACTTTCTAGGTGTGTGCCAATTTGACTCAACCTTGCACACATCCACACACTCCACTTGTGTGCCCTAATATTCTACATGACTTCTTGATACTTGGTCACATTTTCCAACCCAACAGAGTCATATTACAAGAGTTATACATTATGAAACTATATGAACACAAGTGTTATCCCATATTATTCATGGAAGTTATTTGGGGAAAATCATGATGTTGTAAATTATTTAGATGGTAATAATTGTTTGGAATGTGTGATCAATCATGAAGGCTCTGTAAGCAAGTTAGAATGTTACGAGTTTTATGGCTGTCTTAGGAAAATGACAAGTGAAACAATTATGAAATGGGATTCCAGTCATAAAGATCGAGTTAAGGTTGACATGTATGGTTGAACAAAATAATGTTGGTATGAGTCTAAATATGCATTAGTGATATAACTCATAAGAAGACATTTTAAGGATTTCATAGTGTTGGGTGTATGGTTATCTCTATGATAAGGTGTGTCTCACTAAGATACATCTTAGGTGTGTGAAGGCCTTGAAGAGTAAAATAAGCTATGCTGGGTAGAGGATTGTGCTTAGTGACCTAACTCAAGTATGTGGAAAGAATTTTGTGAGAAGAGGAGTATGTATTGAGCCCTATTAGATTCTTTAAAAATCTAGGTTTGTGTTTTGATTCTATTTATTCACTATCATAGCATCTTATGAATATTAAAAAGTTGAATAAAGTAGGATTCTAAAAATGATTTGAGTTACAAGGTCTTTGGAGATTTCTATGAGGTATGATCTGTTATAAAACTATGCATCAAGAATATTTGAGCATGTTTGCAATAATTTTGAATGTTATGAAAAGCTGTAAATAGGTTAAAACTACTTTTAAAGATATAATACGAGTATGAGACCTTGGAGTGCAAGAAATTGGTCTATAAGACCAATAGGTCCTTTATTTGATATGAATATAAGCCTAGATGTGTCTTTGAGGTTAGAGTTATCGAAATATGGTTGTGCACAATTTATTCCTTGAAATTAATATTTTTAAGTTAGATGTCTTAGGACCAAGGAAGAGGTATTTAACATAAAATATTGAGCATTGGTTCATGGTACATGATGGATGATTCATGGAGATAATGGAGCCCATCAAGTTCCTTGTTAACAATGAAGATAATTGATTTGATTTTGTATGAGGTTCATGTACAATAATGCTTCAAGAAGGTTTGGAAATACTCAAGAAAGTTGTGAAATGAGGTTTTAGGATAGGTAAAAATATTTGTGGATATTCTTACAAGTTATGAGTGATTTCTTGTTTTATTGCAAGTAGGGTAATTCAATTTGAGATAGTCAAATTGGAGTGTGTGGTGACTTGACTAGTTTTTCACGGTGATGGTTCATGAAAGTATGTTGTGTGAATGATTATGCTATATATGTATTCTTGTATCATCTAGGAATTATAGAGTAAGTATATTGATTTTGAATATTTATAATCTAGGTCTAAAGAAGTTATGTAGGATAAGTAATTGGTCTATGAGTTTCAAAAAATTATGAAGGTTTATAGGTAGAGATAGATTAGTTGATAAGATTGGTAAGCATGATTGAGATTTGTGACTATGTCTTGAGGTATGCATTGATTCTTTGAAGCATATGATGATATTTTGAGACTTGATAACTTGGTTATTCATTGTTTAAGCCATAATACATATCTTATTAGTCCTAGAATACAGGAAAGAAGAGTTCTCTAAGTTTGAAAGATGTATCCTAAGATCTTGAAGGTAGGATAATAAGTTTTTAAGTTGATGTATTAGGTATAATAGTTACATGGCATAGTAAATAATGAATACTCAGTCTTTTTGACTATGTATGATCTTATGAAAAGACATAATAATTAATCATGTCAGGTATCAAGTACTCAAAGTGGGAGTAAGTCAAGAAGGTATGCCAATGCTAAAGGAAGCTACTTATCTTAGTGGTTTGATGGTACAATTTTCTTTTTTGGTGATCAAGGTATGTAGTTTTGTCTAGTCATTAAAAATAAATAGGTTGTTCATTGTTCCTTGCAATTGATATGTTGATTTTGGTCCATTTGTGTCAAGAGCATGTAAGTATGGTTTGACATGAAATCACATTTAGAATCACTCATAAAGTGTCTTTGAAAGGTTTGAGCTAGATTTGAATATTTCTAGGTTTGAGGGGGATTTGAGAAGAGATCCATGAGAAAGTCATTTGTGCAAGAATGTGTGTAAGGGGTTAAAATAGGTTGAGAATGCTAACAAAGCTGAGTGTGAAGTCATGATAAGGAGTGGAATGTACTTATTTCTAGAAGGAGATTGATGGCTTTCTAATACAAAGGATAAGGTATGGTTGTGTTTTTAAATACTTTTTCATGAGTTAGAGTTTACTCAATCAAAGAAGGATCTCCTATCTCTAGATGATAAGGTTGGTATCAAGTGCATCAAAAGGGAAAAGTAAGATTATTTTCTTATATCTAGTTGTCATGTTTGAGATGTCTCAAGTCAAGGGGAGTTCTAAGTTTGTGTTGTAAGAATATATTAATGAATATGGTAGAGGCAAACATAAATAGAGGGGGATAATGTTATGCTCTTAATTCTTGAAGACATGTACTTGCATAGGGGAGTTGTGATTACTCTTGTGTTGCTATGATTGTCAAATTAGAAATAAGAAGGTCAAATTGACCTTGTTTTATTTGGTTGATGTTTCCAACCAAATGGTGAGCCTAATGTGATGAGAGAAAACATGAATATCAAGTTTTTGTAGCTATGTTTATTTTTCTTAAATGTAAAAATGGAGAGAATGAGTTGATGGCATGTGAGTACCTTAGAGGGATATTGAGCTATTTTTGTTTTCCATTAATGGTTTTTCCATCAATGAAAAAGGGGAGATTATAGGCACTATATAGTCATTGATGTCAAAAGTGTGATGTTCTTATTGATTTATAAGGTTTTATTTATTCTAAATGAAGTAAGAAGCATGAAGGTTGATTGGTAGTTTCATGTCAAGTTGAGTGTATTGTTGAGATTTATTAGTCTTGGTGATGTTTCATTATGGCTTGAGTAGTTTGGTGTCTTTGATGTGTATTGCAGAGGTATGACAGGTGATGAGTTTATGAAGTGTGGAAAGATCTTGTAGGATGGAAATATTGTTGATGTCATGAGAAAGTTAGTATGGTTGGTGCAAGCATGTTCGAGGTGCTTGGTTCGATGCCTAGTCACTAGATGAGGTATGAAATGATTGATTACATATAGGAAGTAGTTATTTGATTTTGGTTAGAGTATGGGAAACATGTAGATGAATTTTAGAGACACTCACAAGTGTCTCAGAGTGCATGTATAGGGATAAGTCATGTTTTTAGGTATGCACTATACTCATTCGCAAGACCTAGGTGACCAAATAAGGTGAGATGATATGTGTTAGAGCTAGGTACACAAATGTGAAGATTGGAAAAGGTGTAGCAGGGTGTTTTTTATTTTTGGTCCAAGTTTTAGGTTTTGGTTTGCAAGATACAAAGACATTACATTTTTACCTCTATCAAGTTTTTGAAAGTGAGAAACCAAGGTCGAATTGGACTTTCTTGTGCTCATTGGCATGTGTAAACTCTGCATGGTGGTCCAATATATTCATGGTAGTTTGGGAAGGGTCCTAATATGACATTCTAGGAATTAGTTTTTTGGATTTAGGGGCAGATCTTTATGAACAATCGTTAAGAAGGTAAATAACTTTTAAACCCTCCTAAAACCCTAGTTCAAAATTGATGGAGAAGAAATTATTTGTACTAGAAAAATGGATAGTTTGATCAATTTTTTTTAATTTGAGATTGTAGACGAATCTCTCATATTTCTTCAAGTATAATTTAGGTTTCTTGGTTGTATGTGGACCCCACTGAAAAATGCAGGTTTTTAAAGAATTTATGTTTTCTCGTAAGTTGTGTACTAGACCTATTGAATAAATTAGTGTTTGAGGAATTTGGGAAGCTATTATACATTTCTAAGGTGTTTTAATATCATTGTTGATCCCTTAAGAGGTATATTATGGTATATTTTGAAAGACAAGTTTTATGGTAGTTTTGGGTAAATTCGGGTGACGTGGTTGTAAAGGTATTTTGGGGCTTCTACAATAAAATTTATGGTGTGCTATAAGTTTGGTAATGACCCTTAGGTCATGATATTTCTAGTGATGTATTTTTTTTTTTATTAGAGGTAAAAGTTAGGGTTGAGGGGACCCTACCCCCTTACAAAGAGTTACCGTTTACTTACATATTGGCCAAAGTATTTATCTTCAAAGGCCAGTCATGATCCAAAATATCAAAAACAAAAATACCAGTATATGATATCCATTATATATGATATACATTATATAGCAGTCCCAAGGATAATACTAACAACAAAAGGTAAACAAGCAGCAGATTCCAAACCATAACATTTCATTTCTCTTTAACAGATCGTCCACCATCTCCATGCATCCATTCCATTCTTTGATCAGTGTTGCGATGGTCTCCTTCTAGTATTTGTAGTTAGGTTCTTTGATCACCACCTTCGGGCATGTGCCATCCCTTTCTTTTTCTTTTGCCAATTCCATTGACTATATCATCTCAGCCAACAGTTTGAGATGGAAAATAATACTCTTTACATTAAGGACATGGGAATCTCTGATTTGCATAATGATTCCTTTCATTTTCAACATCTCTTTCTTCATTTCCATTTTTGAATTTTTCATTGAGGATAATGGTTGACATTTTATCAACTTTTTCTTGCAACTCCTTAATGTCCATGGTGAGCAAACTGATTTTGTGCCTGTTGATGTCATTGTTCATTTTGTAGTTCTCAAAATCTCTCATGAAGGCATGAGTTTTGACAAAGTAGTTTCCTGGGTTGAGAAAATCTCCATCTGAGCCATTTTCATATTGTGAAGATAGTGGATAGCTTCCTCAGTATTCTTGGAAGACTCTGTTCTTTTAAGCTAGCAACATCCTCACTACTCTCTGCTTCCCCTTCCACTTTCTCTTGAGAGGATTCCTTCTGTGAAGGGGTTTCATCAGGGCATTCATCAGAGACATAGGTGATGTTATCCTCCTCATCCCGACCTAAATTCCTAATCTGAGACATTTCTCCCCCTTTACCCTTGCTTGATCTGGTACGTTTGGCCACCGGATTCCCTACCCTAGTTTCATCACAGCTATCATCCTTAGGTTCCATACTCCCAAACCTTTTACCCAATGAAATGTTTGAAGCCAAAGCCCCAAATTTGTCATTTTTTCCCAACAGGGGAGTGCTTAGCTGGATGATAGTTTTTATCAGACCCTGGTGTAAGGGGAAAATGAAAGTTCCTTTCTTCACCATAGTTATAGATTTGGCCAGAGAAGAGAATAAGTAAAAAGGAAAGTTATACGGTTTGGCATTGTGAATATGGTTTAACATTGGAAAATGGTAACCATATATTACTTTATATCTACCTTCCAATGTGATATAAGACATGAGCAGTTTGACAATTTCATCAAATGGAGAAGGCATCTTACACCTAGCATAACCATTATGAAGAGAAATAGGTTCCCCTTTTCCGGGAAAAAATAGTCAATCTTAAGACTATAATTAGATTTAGGTTTAAAAATTCTTCTACCTTCCGATTACTGGACGGTCGCTTTACCAATGAGCTTGGGAGAAATTGTAAGGGAACAATTTCCGACTTGAAATTTTCCCTTGTTCCAATTTTTTGCAACTACTTCACTCAGGATTTCATCATGGCCCTCGAAATTTTGAAAAAGACAAAAATCCCACATTTTCGAGAACTTCAGCCTCCTTGGAAATCTCTGGACACCTTGAAGGTTCCGTGCATACCAAGTCTCCTCACATCCTTCTGTGCATAGAAAATCTCTTACAAATCAAACCGGCCTGAAAATCAGTTGTTTCTTTTTCCAGCTTCTCTAAAACCAAAAAGGCCCGACTGCCTATGTAAACAAAGAGATCCAACTCACACAAGTAAGATAAAATCATGAGAGGTTACTGGCATGAGCAGGAGAGTTAGCAACATTATTAAAGGCTCCCTCCCTTTTCATGATTTCAATGAAATTTGCATTCATTCCAACAAGTTGCTCGACAATATGGAGACCATTAGAGATAACCCCAAGATTAGCAACAAAGTCAGCACCATTATTGCCTTCCCTATACACATGGTTAAAAGAAATATTCACAAAAGAATTTAAAAAGACTTAGTTTTACAGATAAAATCTTCAATAGATATGGAAGGATTAGAAGAACCCTTCATACAAGAAATAATGTACAATAAGTCTCCTTCCACTTCCAGGAGATTGAAACCTTTTTATTTTGCAATCTTCACCCCCAGAATAGAGCAGCTGCCTCTGCCACATTGTTAGATTATTTTCCAAGGTCAAAGAAGTAAGCAAGAATAAATCGACCTAAAGAGTCCCTTATGACTCCTCCTCCCCCTGCTTTCCCGGGTTCCCTTTTGCTTTGCACCATCAAAGTTAAGTTTTAGAGAGCCTTCACAAGGAGGCTTCCACTTAATCCCCAATCTAGGATTAGGTCTATTTGATTGAGGAATCCCTGAAACATTCCAATTCACTAAGAAATGTTGTTCATAATCCAATATTTCCAATTATTTTTTCCAGAGGATAGAAAAATTGTTTCTAACTGCCTGAAAAAGATTTTTTATTGACAGTTTGATAGGGAGACTCTTGTCCTTGAAAATCCTTCTATTTCTTTCCTTCCAGATTTCCCACCATAGATGGCTTAAGCTTATGATCCATAGATTTTTTAGCCCTTGACTTTGAAAAGGGCATACCCATTGGTTCCAAGCTTCCTTTATATCTTTGGGGATAACCCAATTAACTAAGAAGCCAGTCAAAATAGAAGAGAATAGTTGATGTGCATACGTGCATTCCAGAAACATATGGTTTACAGATTCCATTTTTCTTTTGCATAGCACACATCTATTAACCCATTGGAAGCCTCTTTTTTCTAGATTATCAACCATGAGGATTTTGTTTCCAAAAGTGAGCCAGCTGAACACATTTACCTTAGGTGTTATATTCTTGTTCCAAATATTTCCAGCCATTAAATCTTCTTCTCCAGTTTGACCCTCAAAAAAGAGACCATAAGCTGATTTGACAGTAAAATTTCCACATGGTTCCTTATCCCAGATGATTCTATCTTGGTCTTTGCTATTATAAGATACATAATTTTGTAAAAACTCATTGATCCCTCTCATTTGATCATTTAGATCTTGTCTATCCATTTCCAAAGTTTTCCATGTCTAAAAACTCTCTTCCTTAGCCATGTAGTTGTTTACCTTTTCTCCATATTTAGCTTCCATTAATGCTGAGATTTGTGGAAATTTATCTTGGAGGGTAAAATCACCTGCCCATTTGTCTTTCCAAAAATCTATCTCATTGCCTCTTCCTATTTTCCATCTGTTGCCCTTGTTCAGAATTTCTTTGGCCCAGTTAATGGCTTTCCATATGCATGAGCCATTGAAAGTCACCTATTTAAACATCCATCTTTTGTCATTATTATCCTGCCAATATTTTCTCTTAAGGATTCTGGCCCAAACTCCATTTTCCTTAGTTAGTCTCCATCCAATCTTAGCAAGTAGAGCTTTATTCATTTTGGACCAGTCTTTGAGGCCAAGTCCCCCAAGCTTCTTGGGTCTGCACACTCTGCTCCATGCAACTAAAGGAATTCTATCTTTACTTTCTGTACCACTCCATAAAAACATTTTTGGATCTTTTCCAATCTTTCCCCAATTGTGACAGGAAGTTGGTATAGTGACATGGCATACACAGGGAGGCTCTAGAGAGAGCTAATCAGAAGAGTAATTTTTCTAGCTTGGGATAAAAGATTAGCTTTCCAACCTACTAATTTCCTTTCAAACCTTTCAATTAGAAAGTTCCATTCAGAATAGGAGGGCCTCCTATCCCCAAGAGGAATGCCTAAATATAAGGTGGGGAAGGGTTTGTAGGTACATTCAAAAATTTCAGCAATCTTCTTGCAGCGGTACTGTCCATAGTGTTCAGGAAAAAAAGAGAACTTTTTTGAAGTTAATCAGTTGTCCCAAGACATCCATATAATCATCTAGAATTATTTTGAGTTTTCTAGCTTCCGGGATAGTAGCTTCCCCCACCACAAAAGTGTCATCAACAAAGTGTTGATGAGAAACTTTATCCATCTCAAGTGTCAGAGAAATCCCTTTGATGAAGCCCTTTCTGTTTCAACATTGAGTCTTCTACTGAGAGCTTCTGCCATTAAAATGAAGAGGAAAGGGGAGAGGGGATCCCCTTTCCGTAATCCTTGTGTGCTAGGAAAGAACCCAATAGGACTACCATTCATGAGAATAGAAAACCAAACATTGGAAATGCAAGCCTGAACCATATGTCTCAGATCAATGTCAAAGCCAAACCTGTCAAGGATTTTGTCTAGAAAGCTCCACGAAACCCTGTCATAAGCTTTTTCCATATCCAATTTTAAGAATAAAGCAAACTTCTTACTAATTTTTCCGTATGAATAGTCTCTTTGATAGTAATTATCCCATCCTATATTTTTCTACCTATAACAAAGCCCCCTTGCTGTTCCAAAATGATATTAGGTAGGATCATCTAAAGCCTGAGTGCAGAATTTTCATGCATATTTTATAGGAGGTGTTACAAAGACTTATAGGTCTAAAGTCTTTTAGTTCTATAGCATTACTACACTTCAGAACCAGAGTCAGAAAGGTGTAGTTCATATCCTTTAACATGACCTTCTTCTTGAAGAATTCCCTCACTGCTTCAAAAACCTCTTTTTTGATTATGTCCCAGAAAATTTGAAAGAAAAAGGCAAGAAATCCATCTGGTCAGGAGCCTTGTCAGGCTGAGGATTTTGATAGAAAATTCCACTTCCTCCATGGAAGGAATCTCTAAAAGCATGGCGTTATCTTCTGCCGATACTAACTTAGGGATACAATTAAGGAAAACATGTTCTTTCAAGAGATTATGATCCTGACTATTTGAGAGTAAATTTTGAAAGAAAGAAATAGTCACTTTGTCAATATCTTCTTGTTCCTCAATCATGACACCTCCCTCCTTTCTGATTTTGTTGATTTTGTTAGAGCTTCTTTGCTTTAAGGTGGATAAGTGGAAGAATCTAGTGTTTTTGTCTCCTTCCTTTAACCAAGTGATTCTGGATTTTTGCCTCCAGAAGATTTCCTCTTTTCCCAGGATATTGTGGTAGTCCGCCAGGAGAGATATTTCCTTTACATGGTCAGCATGATCACTCTCGATAACCTGAATTTCAGTACTTCTTTGGATAATCTGAAGTTCCTCTCTGATTTCCACCTTCTTTTGGAAAATATTCCCAAAGCTTTTTTTATTCCATTCTTTAAGGTGAACTTTTACATTCTGAAGTTTTTAGAAAGTCTAAACATCGTTGTTCCTTTAACCTTTAGTTTCCACCATTCTTTGATGAGATCATTCAACTCCTCGCTTTGGAGCCACATCTTCTCAAAATGAAAGGGAGTTCTTCTTCAAGAAGGATTCTTAATTTGAAGAAGAATGGGGTTGTGGTCAGATCCAATCCGAGGAAGTGAAAAAGGGATATGTCTTGGTTTAACCATTCCTCTGAAACCATAGCCCTATCCAATCTAACTTGAATATGTTGAGTGCCAGACCTTCTGTTTGACCAAGTGAAGCTGCTACCTTTTAGATCTATATCATGGAGTTGGGAAGATGTTATGAACATATTAAAATCCTCCATGCCAACAGAGAACTCCTTAGAACCTCCTTTTTTTCCCAGGATTCCTTGGGGTATTGAAGTCCCCCATAACAATCTAACCAGAACCTTTGATAGAGTGATTAAAGGAAAGAAGATGGTGCCAAAGTTGTTTCCTTTCTTTGTGATGGGTAGGAGCATAAATATTTGAAATAACCCATATACTTCTATTTTCAAGATCTTTCATCATCACAGCCATATGGTTATCTCTCTTAACCAACAGAGTACCCTCAAACTTATTCGGGTTCCAAACCACAGCTAAACCTCTAGAAGCTCCTTTCGAGCTCACAGCAAAGGCTTTAGAATTTTTCCAACATAATTTACAAGAGGATAGGAAGGATTCTTCTTTCATTTTAGTTTCTTGCACAACAAGAAAATCAGTTTTTGTCTTTTAATCATATCCTTCAGGATTCTCCACTTCACAAGACTATTCAGTCCTCTCCCATTCCATGATATGCTAGTTCATTTTCTTAGGTTGGGTTTATTTTTCCTAAAGGCCTTCTAGTCCAAACACATCTGTTTCCCTGAATCTATCTCCTTTTGGGTTGTTTTTTTCCTTGATTCCAATTTATTCAGTCTGCCTTGTTTGCTATTTATAGCTTCCACATTAATAGGGTTCTCTTCCTCCAGGAGAGGGTAGAACATGAAGAGTCCCCCTTTTTTCCTTTTGGATCTATTTTCTTTTTTCCGGATATTAATTTTTCCCTAGTAGGGTTTTTTAATCCAGAACTAGGGCCTTCTTTCTTATCCTCAGGCTCCTTGATTGGGGTCAAGAGATCCTCAATAGAGGGAAAAACCTCCATCCCTTTGATGAAATTCAGATCCATATTCTGGTCCTGAGAAGCATCTAAATCTATTTTGTCCTTAGCCAATTCCATGCTCTTATTAACCTCCTTTTCCTTTACTACCTTTGAGATTAGATCATTCCTGATAGATTCATTGCAAATCCCTTCTTTCAAGTTAAAATTACCAATCTCAATCTTCCTGCCTTTCATAAGATCCATCAAATTTTCCTCCTCTTTTTCTTTTACCTTAGATTCTGACTTTGACAAAAATTTAGATTTCCTTCTGTTGGTCACCAGAGTGAAACCATCCTCATCCTTTTCCTTTGCTTCTTTTGAACAAGGGCTTTCTTCCACCATCTTTTCCTTTATGCGAAGAGGAGAGAAAACTTCCAGCATGATTTTGGAAAAATATTTCTTGTGATCCTCCACACTTTGCATAATGCCTTTCCCCTTTTCCTCATTACCCTCCTTAGTGGTGACCAGGATAAACACTTTAGAAACTTTAAACTTACAACTCTGAGAGGAGTGGCCCCATCCATTGCATTTAGAGAATTTAGTTGGAGAGCTTTCCATTTCAATCCTTTGATCCCATATCCCAAGTTTAGATTTGAGTTTTATACTACTCAAGATTTCTCTATCCGTAATAGTGTAGATGCAAAAATGGGCACAAATAAGGTGGGACATTTGTCTAGTGGCATTATCAATAATAACAAAGGTTCCTAGCGTATTAGCTATACCTTTAACAATATCCTCATGCCAGAATTCCAGAGGGAGGTTTGGAAGGTGGATCCAAACCGGGAATTGGTTCAGATTTTCTTTTTCTGGATTGAAAGAAGGTTCCCATTTCCATAAATACCAACCTGACTTTCCCCAAAACCAGGGACCTTCTTCCAAAGCCTTTTGCATATCTTCTTGAAGGTTAAAACGAAAAAGGAAAAAACCATTTGAAAGAGCACATACCTCTAAATTCCCTTTAGGGGACCACTTCAGTTTGGTCCATCTTCTGACTACATCAATATTAGGCCTCCCTCCCATCAACTTCCCAACTAAAGCCTTATTCAAGTTTTCGATGTAGAATGAAGAAGCTGGTCAGGAATTTCTAGAATGTAACCAGAGCTTTCCTTGGTTGCTTGAAGAAAAAACCTTTTTTTTTTTTCAGAGACGAATCATCATTTTTACTACATTAGACCAAGTTTCTTTGGGTTTCAAACTGTATTCCTTTCACTGATAACTGAAACTTCTATTTCTCCTTCCTCCCGCATTGCATCCTATTCCTCTGGTCTAGGCAGGATTTCCCTTCCATCGCTTTCCCTCCCAAACAGTTTCAAAAATATTCTTCGCGCTCCATTTCTAGTGATGTATTACACTTGGATGGTTTAGGTGATTTAGTTTTTGTGTGTCTTCAATATTTGAAGGTTATTTTTGTAGGTCATAGATATAGTGAGAAGAAGAGCACCAAAAGGTGGTGTCATTACATGAGATGATGGTGAAAATGTGTATAATATTTTTGGGGTTTATAATGGTCTTAGGTAATATTTATAAATGGTTATTAGTGTTTTTTGAAGGTTTTTTTCTTAATAATAATCAGATTTGGAAAGTGGGCTATGTGAGTGTATTAGGGCTACTTGAGTCCTAATGGAGAGATGATGGTTCTTGATGTTATCGATGACATATATAGTACTTTATATTATGTTTATAAGATGTTATTAAGTTTTTAATGTTATTTTACCTATTATGGTCAACCTTGGTGAGTTATGATCATAATTCATGTATATAAGCATGTGTTAGTGACTCATTTGTGTTGTTGGGTGAGTATGAGAAAGTGTGAGCTAGAGGGCTGATTGGAAAGGTGAAGGATATAATTGTGAACATAAAGAGAGAGAAGAGATTTTGTGATTATATTAAATAGTGTGTTCATCTGTGGGAGAGATAGGTCATTAGGCCTAATCAACTTTGGTGAAGAATCCTATGAGCAAGTTGACCTAGAGAGCATATTTGAAGAAGAAGGAAACAGAGATTTATAATGTCATCATTAGTTGTTTGTGAAAAATTTCAGAGGTGACAAATACATCAGGTGGCTTTAGTTGGTGTTGAGTTAGCTAGGGGTTTGGTTCTTCCTTGTAGGGTTGGTTCTCTAATAAATCTTGGAGTTAGTGCTCTTTGTGGGGTTGATCCCTTAGTTTACCTAGGGGTTGGTACCTCACTAAACCTTGGGGTTGGTGCTCCTATTTTGGTTGGTTCTCGACTAAATATGATTAATTTCTCTAATAAATTTGTGTTTTAGTGGTGTTTCTTCCCCTTGAGGGTTTATTACTTATATTTTATGTTCATGTGTTGATTTGTTCTCATTTCCTCATGTTTGGTTATGATTATTAAATGCATGGTTAATATAATCATTGTTTAACATATAATATGATATATGGTTAATGAATGGATAAGTTAATTTTATAAAATGTTTTAATTCCCATTTATTCACCCCCTCTCAATGGTTGTGCTTCCAACACCTTTGTCCCCCTTGCACCACGGGAGAGAGGAGATAGAAGGGACACACTAGGTGTCCAATGTGTGACTTGGGGAGGAGGATGAGGTCATAATTTGGTGTCCCCATTTCCCCCCTTGTTCCTTTTGGGACAGAGGGGACACAAGAGTGTCCAAAGTGCAACTGGGCCAAAAATGGAAAAAAAAAAATTGTATTGGATGTTCAAAATTGGACACCGAGATTTATTTTTCACCTCAAAGGATTAGAAGGATGATTTGAGGTAAAATATTACATGATTTTGACTCCATAACACATTATAATATCAATAAAACCATTATTTGTACTTTATTATTCATAAAAATCAACATTTAGGGATTTTTTGTCTAGAACTAAGAGGGGTAATTACAATGTTATGAATAATCTCGTGAAACATTTATGCCTTGGAGAGAATATCATGTTTCCAGCTTGTAGATGATTTAAATATAGTTCCATTTCTTACTTTTTACTTCCTAAATCTTTACATAACTCCTAGAGTCATCCATAGAAGTCAATTTTCACCATTAGGATGTTCATTTCCTACACCTCGAAAACCCAATATTGAATAGATTGTTCTTGAATGAGATTTTTATTTCCTATTTTTTCATAAATTTCCTTAGACACCTTGAATTCTCTCTATCTCCAACCTCGATGTTTATATTTTCCTAAATATTCCCTGAGTGTGTATATTGGCTGCATAATGACAAAATAGGCATTTCTAGGCTTCTAGGAGGACTTGTATTTCACATAACCTTACTTAATTCATCCATAAAATTAATCATCCCTCCTTGTAGACTAAGGAATACTTGAAAAATTCAATCAAGAATTCCTCAGAGCTAGGTTGATAGTGCCACTGAAGATAGGTTGGCCATGAGAGGGGCTTAGTATGGCCAAGATGTAAATTTATGAACTATGGGATTAATTTTCATGCTTTAAAGTTTCAATTTTTAAGATCGTAATTTTCATGAAAACACTTACATTAAATTAAGTGGTTTCCATGATTACCCATATATGTTACCCAAATATTTAGATGATAAGTGGGAATTGTTGGAGTTGTTAAGGTAATTGGTGGTAGTCCATAAGTTGATTGTAAGGAAGCACAAGGCCAATATCAAGTTCCCTATCAGTATTGGGAGTTATTCATGTCCCTCCTTTCTTAAATCCAAACTCCTAGAAACAAAGATGGGAAGGATGAATTTGTATATATTTACTCACAGACCTAATTATGATATCAAGTGGATAGTTCAAGGAGATTTGGGGACTTCTCATGAACATGAGCCTCATTATGAGGATTATTGGATAGATTGTAGAGATAAGGAGGAGGTGAGATTCATATATTATTCAAGGATGACCCTCACTCAGGTTGTGGACTACAAAATTATGGTTATGCCTTAGGGAATTGTAGATGGAGGGGACATGGTGAGTAAGTAACATGTTGATAAGAATATAGCCTCATAGCCTCTCCCAAGTATTGATTAGACAAAGCTAGAAAGTTCATCATTACATGAAAGAACAACTCACATCATCAAAATAAATTTGGGTTAGCTAACTAGAAAGGGAATTGATTTGAATCTATAAAATACAACAATGCTAAAGGAGTAATGATCAATTGTTGTTATAAAGTATGTACTTATCTATTTGAGTAAAGGATTTAAAAATTTATATATCTTAACAGAAAGTCCCCGAGATATTTCAATTAAAGGACCATTGAATTTAAAGGATACATAGGAACTCAATTCTACCAAAAGTAAAACAGGGACTATTGTGTAAAATTTGAACATATGAAAAAGGAAATATTAAATAAAAATATGCTGGATACTCCATTCATTACAGCCACACCCGTTCAAGTAGTACCACATCCAAGCATTAGGGAATAAAGTATTTATTGCATAAAAATCTATCCAAGTTGATTTACTTGTTTCTTCTTCAAAGGGACATCTAACAAGGTGAAATATAAGGGAATAAGTGTTCATATAGGCTATTTAGTGATTATTCTAGTATTAGATGATCCTTTAAGTCAACAGTTTGTGAGAACCAAGTGGAAAAATATGGAAACACATGCTTTGGAGAAAGATACAAAAATAATAGTTAAGGGAGTGATTTCACAGTTCAAATGCCCACTGGAACCCCCAAAGTACTACATGTATTTTTAGTATCCCACCTCCAGTGTAACAATAATTTCTTGTTGATGCTCCCATTAAATAAGTTTATAGGTAAGACATCCATGAAGATAAATGGAAAGGAATGATAGATCCATCACATGTGAAAGTATCCATTGGTTTATTACATGGCCTGAGTCAAGATGTTGGAGCATACCTTCTCTAAGATAATGTTTAAAATAAACTAATAAGAGATGAGGAAGGAGGCCCAATATCCTAAGATAAATCCATTACAAAATAAATTGTAAATGGTGAGGTAGAGTAGTCCATTGAAGAAGCAGTTTTTAATGGGTAAGATAGAGCAACCACATGTTGAAGAGGTTCCATTGGTTAAAGTTGAGAAACCAAAACCATGGGTCCTATTCAATCAGCTCTTGATACAATGGATAAAGTGATTACAGCTCATGAAGTTACAAAAGAAGAGGCTCAAAATAAAAAGGAGCCACATAGTGGTCCAATTAGTAAGCCTTCTCCAACCAGATAAGAAGAGGTCGAGGTTACAAAGTCTGTAGATACAAATAATCAACCGTCTTCAATCATTATGGAAGAATGATTAAATGACTAAGACACATAGAAGAAGAAACATAAGGAAATCTTATGAACCTTTGGATATTCCAAGGAGGAAATTTGATGACTCTATCCTCATACTCCTTTTATCACATGAAGTGGTGATCAAATCAAGTTACCCCAATAGTAAAAACAAGGTGAAGGAATTGTACGAATTATAATTTGGTTAGGATAAGCCATCCCAAATAAGAGTAAAAGAAAAGTGTGGGTTGAGGAAGATAACCTTCAAAGTATTATATCCTTGAATCCATCAATATCCCCAAAGAAATAAAAAACGTTTGTAAGAATAGTAGTTGTGCACGAGGAGAAAGTTTTGTATAGGTGGTCACTCCCCAAGCTGATGTATTAATTGATAAAGCTTCCCTTTAGATTATCAAAACACTAGGATCCTATTAGGTAGGAAAACATAGAAGGTTTAAAAATTGATGTTACTATGGAATTCAATGGTCTCTTCTAGAAATTAGATAAGGAAAATGAGACTAAGGAGAAACTGAGAGATAATTTTCATGTCTTATCAACCTTTGTGCAAAAATTGATACAAGTTCCTCTAGCCAATCAAGAGATAGACCCAATCCTCACCCCAAAAGTGATGAAGATTGATGAATACTTAAGCTATTGGGGGGAAACAAAGAAATGGGAAAGTGAACTATTCATGAAAGGTGGCAAGGCCATCAAGGACATTATTGACTTTTATAATTTTCATGCCTATAATTTTACTACCCAAAAATTAAATGAAAATTTGGAAAAATAAAAAATATTTCTTGTTACTTATTTCAGAACAAACCAAAGAATCCCCTTTCGGTTATTAGGCATTGTAAGGTAGGGTCCAAGAGTACACATCTTTTACGTCACTAGAAATGAACACAATCAATCACTCAAGAAGCGTTATGTACATGGCTAAGTTTCTTAACCCAATGAATTTTTACCTAGTCCTCATTAATCCATAGATTCTAGATCGCACACAGTCCAACTATACAAAGGGAGAAGGATATAACTAGGAATACCTTTCATAAGGTTCATGAACCTTTCGGAAGGTGATTTAAAAGTACATGAAGGGGCTCCAAAACCATTTATCCTCATTTTAATTTTATAAGATAGACATTCTTAGGCTATTGCACGAAGGTGAACAAGAAACAACACAATGTTTAACATAATTCTACACCCAAATTCCATCCACTAGACCAATGGTATCTCAATCAAAATTTCGACAAGGAACAATACCAACCAGGTTTTAAGGTCCTCATTCAAGGATAACCCATGGAAATGTGTTATTAACATGATCACTTATGTAACCACTTAGATTCCTATCATATTTACTTCCATGGAAAAATATAATCTTGGCTCAAACATTTCTTCAAGAATACATCTACGTACTCTAAGGCATAATGAAGAAGTCAAACCTCCAATATTAACATATTACCATGATTTTATTTTCTTGATGAGTAAAACTACACCATCCTCAAGATAATTCTGGGAGTTTATCACATAAACTAATAACAAGGGTGACTAAATCCCTTCTTAAGATCTTGAAATTACTTTCCCTCATTTATCATAACAAAATCATCTATAAAGAATAAGTTGCAACATTACAAGACTGCCATTATTTGATCCTATCCTGATAGTAATGTCATAAAGGACTTGAAATAAACATCCATTAATTTCCATGTGATAAATAACATAATAATCAATTTCCTTCCACATCATAGACTTGGGGTTATACCTAGATCTAAGATAAATAACCCTATTTCAACATGGCCAAAAGGATTCCAACCTACTTCCACTTGTTTCTAATACCAATCCACGACAGTGTCAATATTTTATATTACTAAAAAAATTCCCCATGAACATCATAAAATTCCATTCCCTTAACCACACTTTAGTTATTTTAAAATTTGGATTGACCCCATAATAATCTTGTTAGATGTACCTAAAAGCACATAAACACATACTTTGGTATCTAAAAAATAACAAAGAAGAAGGATTTTGTAAGCTTATCATAAAATAATGTTGGCTCTTTTAATCAAGGTATTAATTATTTGTTGACCTGCCTACTTGGGTTTATTTTGTTTAATCAATCTTCTCCTAGGTTATACTTCAAAGGAAGTTCTATTTACATATTTTTTTATAATAAACATCCTCCCTATTTGGGGTACACTTTATTTCCACTATGGTAATACATAACCTAGTTTCGAAAGGCCATATGTCACAATGTTCATAAAGGTTGTAAGTATTGGTTTCTCAATTAAACAAAGATCCATCTTCACACATACCTTACATACAATCCTTATATGTACATGTTAATACATGAAAAACAATGGTCAAGGACAATATTAGTTTCAATCCTATAATTTCCATTTCTATAATACAATATCCTCTTTATCAACTTCCAAGTGAAACCTACCCGAGTCCTCGTAATGGTAAAAATGATAGTATAAAATAACCACTTGAGAGTTCATAAAAGTATGATACACAAGAATTGGATCATAAGGGTGTGGCCACTAAGGATCACCTTTATGAAGAGATACCAAAAACACTAAACCTACTTGAAGCAACATAATTTACCTCGGGAAGATGAAGGCTTAACCATAGATACCATATCAAGGAAAAATGATTTAAGTGTAATAAAAGAAAACCATGAACAAATATATATCGAGTGGCATTACAACATATATCAATTAAATATTAACCTTCCTATCTACCAATTACTATTACAAATGATATGCAAGATGATAAGAGAACTAAATACAATATGTTGGAATCACACAATTTCTTTAATAGTGTGATAAAGGTATACAAATATTTTAAGGGATTGACACAAGTCATCCTATCAACAACAAACCTTTTTCTTTAGATACTTACAACACAAACACTTTTTAATTTTTATCTCACTACCATAAAAATATACCAAAATATGAGAATTTACCACAATTACTAAATACACTATTCTACAATGCAAAGCTGAATTTTAAGGTTACAAATTGAAATTCCACCATCTCTTCATTTAACACATGTACAAAATGAAAATATCTCTACTTTCTTTGATAATACAAGTACTATTGTTAAAATAAAAAAACTTTAATATTGTCATCATAATTACACATTCTCAGTAATATAGATTAGACTTATATTTCCATCATCCATTATAATCATGCTTATATTACTGCAACTGTCAAATTGGTGCAAACATAGTCAACAAAATAACGTTGGAAAGGCTTTCCCTACAACTATAATTTTACACATATATAAAATTTCCATTTACAAGAAATTCAAATACTTGTACAAAATAATAGAGGGTAAAAATTATAAATGCAGTATTCTTTCACTTTCAAGCTAGAGAGAGATAAAGAGACAAGAGAGAGAAAACTACCGTATTACCCAAACACTATTTTGAAAAAACAAGAGACATAAAGGAGTTCTATAGGATCGTGTCATAGTGTTCATAGGAATTCAAATAGTTATTAGGATAGGATAAGGTTCCACGAATTTTTTTTAGTTTCGTAAGTTTATAGGAACGTCTAATTTAGCA